>JAQPZY010001590.1:0-1493750 GCA_029931535.1 Margaritifera margaritifera | reverse complement strand
TCTATCTATCTACCTACCTACATATCTATCTATCTGATTATCAAGGTTCAACAAATCTTCACACTCTCAAACATGAGAATTTGCAGTCCCACAAACCATTTTAAAATGAATTTGGATAATTTATATCAATTAGAGCAAAAACGATTATGTTAAATTGCAATTATTGAAGACATATTAAATTTGGAACTCAGTTCCAGATTGCAGCTGTGAATTGGTAATCTGTTTATTTGTTTTCTTTCATGTATTTCTTCATCGTGCCACAAAGTTTATTAACAACGCCCACAAGTCTACTCGAAATATCTTCCATAAAGTTGATATGACACTTCGAAACAAACCTTTAATAACTTAAAATTATCCTTTTTCATGCATGAGAAAAAAGTCGTGAATTTCCATGTCAGCATTTTGGTAGGGGAAGGGACAAGACGTAAACAACCCTACTATTTTGATAATATTGAGTTCGATCAAGCAACGAAGCATGGATATAACATAACCTCTATTTGTAATTTAAATGTTAGATCATGTTTATGTTTCATTTTACCAAGTATGCACCATTTCACTAAAATTTACGATAAGGTGAAAATTCCTTACGAAGGAAAGAGTGATTGTTCTAACAACCCGGATTTAATTTGCTATTATATATCATATACATCGTGTTTACAGCTATTGCAAAAAGTAAAATTTTGAAGTACATGAAAATTTCATTTAAATAGAAGATTCAGAATTGTTTATTGTCGATTTATATTGATTTTTTAAAGGCTATCAGTTAAATAAATTAAAACCTACCGTGCACAAAATTGTCTCAAAGATAGTTATGCTAGTATTGTTGTTGGGAGTTACAAAGTTACTTCTCCAGCTACACCTGGGTAAACTGTTTACGTAACATATTGGTAACGAAAACATATTTGAAAATAAAAAGTATTTCTTCATTCAGCAATGAAACGGTAAATTACTGTTATAATTGAGATGTTCCTGAGCTAACTACAAGCTATAAATATGTTCATACTGAACGGATGCCCCAGCCAAACAGGGGCCATACCTGATTAAAATGTATCCAAAACACGGTAAAAATCGAACCTGATTTAGCTCTTATTAATATTAAACCTCGTGCCAAAATAATTGCAATCCATGAAATCCTTCCAAAGTTATTGAGCGGAAATTAAAGAGCAAAGTTCTTAATCAGACAGAGGATATAACTCCATATAATTTTGCCAGAAAATGTTAATGTTAAGCTTCATACCAACCTTGGCTTCAATCACGAAGTCCTTCAAAATGTATTGAGTAGAAACAAAATAATTTGTGACTGACACGACCTGTCGTGACTTGACATGGCTAATACTAGAGTATACGATACGGCGGTGGCATGTAAAATTAGTACTATCTCATCAATTCTTTTAACTTCAAAAAGTTTAGCTATTTGTGGTAACATAAATGTAAATTGTCAAACTTATTTTGTTACCAAATTTAAAACACTATAATTTGTTTACACATCTTTTGAACGGAAAAGAAATGGATTATAAAGGTCTCTAATGAAACATTAATAACAAAATATTAAAATAAAAAGTAGAAAAATAGGCCCCTATAAGTACTATTTCCTCTCAAAATGTATTATTGCATCTTTTACTTTGAAGGCTGTCGTGAAACGTTATTTGTATGCCCACAATGCAATAGCGGAAGTGGGCATATGGCATTGCTGCTGTCCGCCCGTACTTCTGCACGTCCCGAATACGTTTTAACTCGATTGCAAAAGACTATTAAACTTAGAGTCATGAAAGTTTACACACTTTATCATGGTCAAAGTAGAGGAACTTGTACATTTTGGAAACTTGTCGGATTTTGACTTTTTCAACATATTAGTACGATTAAGCATATGAATTGGACAAATGGAATTTGGTTGGCATGTTTGTATTTATATTTAACAAGTCCTTACAGCAAGTGTTTAATTCGATACACATTTTTGAGCTTGTTGGACTTGACAAACTAAATTTGATAGGCATATTTGTATTTGTATCAGACCATTCAAGCGATTTTCAACTTTTAAAGATTTTAAAAACTTTGTAGGCTTATCCTTTTTTTTGACAAAACTCTTGTTAGCATAATTAAGCAAAAACCACTTGAGGATGGACACATGTTTATATAGATATATAGATGACTCTGTTAGAATTTCGTGTTATTAGAGCAATTATTTTTCCATTTTTTCTGCATTTTCTATTTAAATTTAGGGGTGGGGGCTTAGAATTTTTTGGGTCTGCTGTACCTGTTCTATAAAGACAAATCCAGTTCTGGTATTATTTTTGCAGTCTGTCTGATTTGATTTTAAACTGAGTGCATCAAACAAAAATACATGAATAAGAATAAATAATAGACGGATTTTACCATTTTAACATGTTATTTACCTAGCATGCTTGTTATAAATGTCAAATATACAAATGTCAGATATACGTCATTAAAGATTATTAGGTCACATGAAGCTTTCTCGTAGTTCTGTTATAAGGTTTGGTAGCACTGTGTTAAAAGTCCATGTCAGCCTAGGACATGTAAATGTTTCTCGCTAAATTACTTTGTTGCAGTGGTTTATTTTTAAACTACTTGCATGAATAATCAATATTTCTATTTGTCTCGATATAACTGGGGTTATCAAGCTGTTATGATCCATTGCTACTGTTTATTTTTTTAATATTTTTTTAGAAATATAGTTTGAATTGAATGCAGATAAACATGCCATTCAAGCAATAATTTAAATGGAAAAAGAAAAAGCTTACAGTAATTTTCGCGGTTCCGGAGAAACATAACTCTAGATACTTTTGAGAAAAAAAAATTGTCAACTGAAGCCAAATAACAGTTGGTCACACGAGAGGAGGGATAAAATCTCATGCAGGGCAAAATGTAGGCTGAACTGTAATTCACGGTGTGCTTCAACGTATGCAAATTTTGCATTGGAGTTCCAATATAATCCAGAAAAGTCAGCTTTCAAAAAATTCAACAATACTGTTCTATCCTTACTCATGGAAGGCAAGCATGTCTTTCAAATTGTTTGGCAGAGGAATAAATCATATGTGCGCGATATACAAATAAAAGCATTATCTATCTACCAAAGAAGTGGGAAAAGCACGTGTAACAATGTGAGCGCCGCGTAACATGAATAATGACTGTCAAAGTATGTAATATCAGCAACACGAACTTGAATCAATGACCGGCAAAGACAATCTTGTTTCAAAACTTTATAATATTTTCCTTTAAAACTCGAAATATTAAATATTATTTTCAGAATATTACATACATACATACATACATACATACATACATACATACATACATACATACATACATACATACATACATATAAAATAGTTGTCGAATCTTGTCATGGTTAAAAAGTCGGCGCTTTTGCAATGGTTATCATCGGCGAGACTAAACAATTTCATGCACACTTTGGAGGTATCCCTTCCGCTTATTTGAAGATGCATTTGCGGGTTTGTTTTCGGGGAGAGGGGGGATTCTAAGAAGATGTATGTATTTATTCTTTATATTCCACGGAAGATTTAAGTTTTTCCTATTGAGGTTTCAGATACGATAATCAGTAACATTGTTTCTGTTTGTTAAAAGGACATTAGGATTAGTAAGTACAATTTTAAACAAAAGATGGGATGTGAAATACTCAGATCATTGCCTCAAAAAAAAACCCAACTTATTTCTTAATTCTTAACGATACAAAAGTAAGTACTTGCGTATAAAGTTTCTGTCATTCAGTTTAGACACGAGAAGTTTCTCATTTTTATGGATCAGTCGATTAACATCTAAAATTTCGATTTGTTTTTCACTATAAAGATACTTACTGTATTTTCTCAATACAACAAACGCACAACCACGAACAGCGCAGACTCATATCTGCCAGGCCTGGAGATTATGTAACTTCTGATCTTGAAGTTGAGCTTGTGATTTGTGTCAGCCAATCACAAAGAACGTTACTTTTGTAACGTCCCATTTGATTGGCTGTGAGTGGAATCTCGATCTCAAACTCATGATCAAGCTTAGAGGTATGTGATCTTTAGACCTGGAAATCATAAAACTCTTGAGCTTGAGTTTGAGCTTAAGACTTTGTTTCAACCAATCACAAAGGACGCTACATTTGAAAAGTCGTTTTTGATCGACTGATATTGGAAACAACAGAAAGCTCTGAGTTGTACCATCTCCAGCCCAGCTCTGAATCTACATTATTTGTGGTACTTATAATTACAAGCAAACGCTGTGAACACTGATCTGCCGACACATTATCTAACGTTACATCCGAATCTTCACGATTCGCAGTTGGATTTATATTATAAAAGGATAAATACGACAGTTTGTCACAGATCAAAAACTGCGAATATAAGACAGCACGGAATGAGATTCAACATCGCTTTGTTCTATGTCTTTTCATTCGACATAAATTAATAAATGAAAGGTTTTGTAATTGTTTTCTACGAAGAAAAACAAATTATTTTCTGTGATTTTTCCAATTTTCTTCTTACAGTAGGGCTTTCTTCCCCTCTATCTTAACTTGCCAAGTGTTTCACAATTCCCGCGAGATTATCTTTATCAAATACAATATAGTATCGAAATTATTATTG
Source organism: Margaritifera margaritifera (assembly GCA_029931535.1). Taxonomy (NCBI): domain Eukaryota; kingdom Metazoa; phylum Mollusca; class Bivalvia; order Unionida; family Margaritiferidae; genus Margaritifera; species Margaritifera margaritifera. Next base: position 1,489,143 of record JAQPZY010001590.1, on the reverse strand, counting down.
CATAGATTTAGGTATTTGTAAGACACATTCAATATTTCTAGTATCTTTCTAATAAATTGTAAGCATCAGAACTGTGCTGTGTACATATATTTAGAGCAGTGTACATACATTTGGAGCAGTGTATGTACATTTAGAGAAGTATACATACATTTAGAGCAGTGTACGTACATTTAGAGCAGTGTACATACATTTGGAGCAGTGTACATACATTTAGAGCATATCATAAATATTGGTAACTAATGATATTAGAATATAAAATACCAATCAGTAGATTCCACTGACAAAAAGTCATACTGGTTGATGTCATCTTATTAAATAAAGATTTCTTTGCAAAATTTATAACATTGTAGTATTGGTGCTGCTTGTAATGTCATTTTAATTTAGACCCAATCAAAAATTGAACATCTCTACAGTCGACTCGTGATCAGCTACTTTTTCAATATTCGCATGGTGTTACTACTGACTTCAAAGTCCTTTTTTACACACACGCACGCGAGTGCTTTCAGCTTCTCATCTAGTCATAATTTTGGCAGCTTCATATTGACATTGTTACAGTGCTGTGGGGTTTGTGAAACGAAACGGGTGATGTTATTTGATCGGCTTTCATCACTTTTATGTTCTCTTTACTTTGGCATAGCGGTTTTGAAGAAGCGAAACGAGGCCCTAAATGTCGACATCGTTCTTCAACCGATAGATTTCGTGCCATTATTCACGATAAAAAAAAAAAAAAAAAAAACCCACAATTACTTAACAGTGTTTTAACTTTGGAAAATTGTTTCACTAACTGTATCAGACTTCAGATGGGAGCAATATGGTTACAGTCAAGAGAATCAGAGAATCGCACAGACAAGATGTTGTAATGTTGTCAGTGTTGTTATTATTTATTTATTGCAGTAGCAGAAGAAGAGGAGGAATAAGTAGTAGTAGTAACTGATGTTGTTGTTACTACGATACTATTACTGCTCAGCACTTGAAGTACACCCTCTGCATTCATACGTTACAGATTCAGTGATGTATCTTCGTCCCCATCTCAAATATGATAACAATATTATTAACGTATCGAGTTTTTTTTATTCTCTTGGTTCCTACAAAAAAACGAAATTAAAAACAGAACGAACACTGACAACTTCCTTCAGTAAGAAATTTAAGTAACGACAAAAAATGTAATTTTTCACAAAACAACGTTTCAGGAAATATACATGAACGTAATGAACACGTAGTACCGCAGCAGAACGGGAAACACGCATTTATTTGTTTGTTTTCGCATATATATATATATATATATATATATATATATATATATATATATATATATATATATATATATATATACACACACACATACATACATACATACATACATACATACATACATACATACATACATGCATGCATACATACATACATACATACATACATACATACATACATACATACCTACCTACCTACCTACCTATCTACATACCTACCTACCTACCTACATACATACATACATACATACATACCTACATACCTACCTACCTACCTACCTACCTACCTACCTACCTACCTACCTACATACATACATAACATACATACATACATACATACATACATGCATGAATGCATGCATGCATACATATATACATATATACACACATAGATAAACATTATATTGTTGTGTTTAACTGATCTTTCAGAGCTTTTTGGAATTTAAGCATAAACATTTACTTCTTCTAGACTATTATTTCAAATTGTTGTTTTTTTGTTTGTTTTTTTAAAAATCCTTTTCCTTTCCTCTTTTGGTGAACAATGCGAATTATTATTAGTGAAATCATATAAAAAGGGTATCTACATGTTTTAATGGATATCTACTAAGCAAAATATATTTTCCCTTTTTATTATTTAAAGGTCAAAACACTTTTTCACATTCTTTCTCCATGCATTTAATAAACTACTGACATTAAAAGTCGTGTCACTACATCGCAAAAAAGAATTTCAAAACAATTTTGGACAGTAGCTTTTAAAAATGCATCTCTTATATCTAATGATTAAAATAGTCTGTCTCGTCTAATAAAATAGAATTTTTATACGAAACACGAAGCGAAAGTTCTTTCTGGTCTTTACATTTCTGTGAATCTGTCGAATCCGACAGCCGATAGTAAGTAACATTTTTAAGCAAATGTTTTTAGTAATTGTGAGTTTACATATTAGGGTTTCGAATACTTATTTTGTTATTTCTGCCTTCGAAAATGAATTGTGTGGTCTTGCTCGGTAGGAAATCCTTCAGCCTTCATCCAAATTCCTCTAGTCACATAATTTCTACCTGCAATCATCTCTCACCCATCCTCAGTTTTTCCGTTGTTTGCAAACATAGTTATGAGTGTATTGAGAGTTAAAATCGCTAAATAACCAAGTTTTATTATATTATTTAATCGAGAGTTTTGCCTTAAAACAATTGTTTATCATAGAGTCTATGAGACTTTTTTGGCAGGAGGCGATACTGAATACAGAACAGAAACAGGTCAGGATAAGTTTGGTCATTAACAATTCGCATTATCCATGTGGAAAAAATATTATCAATTAAGCAACACTTCAAATTTAGCTGTTGTGCTTATGAGCTTTGGAGTTTGTTTTTAGTGGGGCGGGGGGCAGGGGCGGGGGGTGGGTGGGAACTGACATCTCATTGCATTACTGTACACTCATAAACGTAGATACATTTTATTTAGTGGAGAGAGAGAGAGAGAGAACATTTTATTTAGTGGAGAGAGAGAGAGAGAGAGAGAGAGAGATTGTCGCGGTTGGTTTTTAACGGGACTTTCAACACATTATTGGCGATATCATACCTAGAAAATGGGAGTTAAGTGCCTTTCGCAAGAAGACACACCAAGGCATCCGACCCGTTCTGACCTCGGAGGGTATTGAGCCTGCGACCATTGAATTACGAGGCCGACAATCAACCAACTAAGCTACCGCGGCTACCAAGAGAGAGAGAGAGAGAGACAGAGAGACTGAGAAGGAAAGAGATAGAGAAGAAACAAGAAAGAAACAGTCCCACCCCACTTCACTATACACTCATAAATTAAGCCACATTTTATTTACCGAGAAGAAGACAAATGAATGAATGAATCAATCAATGAATTAAATGTGGACCTATCTTATCCAAAAGGCAGATGTACATATCCTAAATGGTAAAAGAAATTAATTATAGAGGCGATGGTAATTTTATCCCCACTGTAGCTATATAAATTTTTCTTTTGCTGGAATATTTCAATATCACATTATTAAATCTATTAGTAAATATCATATCACAACTGAAGCTCTAAGCCACAACAACTTTCCCTATGCTCCATTTTGTTCAGTCACTTATTTATATTTTCATGCCACCATCTGTCGACTAGATCACAAAATACAGCAAAAACATCTACAGCATTCCAAATTCTCCTCCCCCTCAACACCTAGCCTTGGGTTTAAAAGTACGATGTTATAAAGTTACTATGCTAAAGTACTTTGCCTCCCCCCTTCTTCTTCTTCGTCTTCTTCTTCTTCTTCTTCTCTCTCTCTCTCTCTCTCTCTCTCTCTCTCTCTCTCTCTCTCTCTCTCATCCCCTCGCCCTCCCCCTCCACGTTGAGAATAATTGAAAGTCAAGAGAAGAACATAATTATTCAGAACTAATTTGTTCTATATTTGCCTTCCCGTGGAAAGGACTCTTTTTACTGTTTGGAACATTCTAATTCAAACCATCTGCCCGTCGTCTTATAATAAGCATTCTCAGTACATCGCGTTTGTTAGAACATAAACTAAGAATTAACCTCATTCCTCGCATAATACATGAATCCTATTTGAGTGGACTACATCCGTCAGACAAGAAAGCTTGACTTATCCTCTTACTAAATACGTGATGATCAAAGGGATCATATTCTCTTCTTTTAAATTTTATCAATCTTTTCTTCTATAATAAATTCATTATAATATAAAAAGGTTCAAGCCTCAGTCCAAACTACCTTCTATGTGAAAGTGATCCAAAAATCAAATTAGTTTTGAGTAGACCTTCTGGACCAGTATTGGCAGAACTATGTACATGTGTTTGCGTGTAGATACGTGTGTTACACAAGCATAATTATCGTTAGTAAACAATATCTCATATAATAGAGACCCTGGGGATTTACAAATCTATTTATCTTTACATGGTACCTAATGCAATACATCAATACCTCGTGCACCTGAATTACCTCTTAGTAAAGTGTATTTTAGTGCACATTTTGGATCCCACAACTGAAGATACACGGTCAAGATAAAAGTTGCCTTTGCCGCAATTTTTCCCGCTTCTGGTGCTCTCTAAACTTACTACTACAAGTATACTTCGCTTTTATCATGAAACTCAATATAGTCTTGCGATTGAACTTGGCATTTGATTTAATAAGAATTGGAGTTTAAAAACTTATTTAGTTACGAGATAACTCTTTTTGTAGAATGAAGGAAACCATCTTAAGGTTGACACATAAATGAGACTAGATTTTCTTGTATAATCGTGCCAAGGGGATCGGTTATATTCACCCTTTGAGCATATCTGTAGGTCTCATAATATTCCTTTTTCCAAGCCAGGTATGCATTGAGTCGATGAATCGATTTGTATTACCCATAAACTCTATCTCTCTCTCTCTCTCTCTCTCTCTCTCTCTCTCTCTCTCTCTCTCTCTCTCTCTCTCTCTGAGACAACGTATTTATTTGGAAATGCTAGATTCATAAGAAAGTACGTATGTAGGTTTACAAATATAAAGACACAGTGGCGCAACATATTTCACGTTTATGTTTAATAAGTTCCTATTATATTAAAAACAAATATTGGGATCGATGTTTCTAGTCTTTTCCAGACTAGGTTCTTGTTGGAACTGTTGCCAATACTGGTGCACTAAAGAAAATGATGAAAGAAGTTTCTCTTGCCGGAATTTATATTTTCATCAGACAAGATTAAATTTTGTGGAGAAGTATCACTTCCCAGGCAGTTTGTCTGTATTAGTGCCTCATTGGGATTGGAAATAAATCTAATTTATAATCGCGAGTGGTAAGATTTTAAAATTTGATTTACTGTAATACAAGATTTCTTACCGTAGATAAGTCAACATAAATTACAATTATTATCGCGAAATTTATCAGAATGTCAGAACTGTGTGCAGAAACGTTCGTTGGAAAAAAGGAAGTGCGAATTATTTTGAATTTAAAGACATGGTAATTATATTAAAGACTAAAACTAGGTGCAAAAGCGCACCTTAAAAAATGAAATCACTTTCTCAGTTTCTAGTACAAATTCACTAAAAGCGCTGTATGCCGCTTGAGACAAAAACCTCAATTCTTTCTAGCAATTAGAAATAACTTTAGGTCTGATCAACTTTGTGAATAGATGAATTGTAAAAAGAAAAAAAGAAAATGAAGTGCCGTGATAAACTCTTCGAGTGTGTTTGTTTGCTTCGGCGTAAATTATGTTTTTTTTTACTGTCTGACCCCTTCAGAGAATGAAATATATGAAAAGGCTTATAACTTACTTATGGAAACATTCAAGAGAGATTGAGGAACGGACAATAATTATATCAGAGTAGCAGGTTTCAATCGACCAACTCCTCAAAATGTTTAATAACAAAATATTTTGTGGATTCTCTCCACCTGAAAAATAGTTTCGTTAAAAGATACTGATTTTATAAGAATTTATTTGAAGAACATAAAATTTCTCCAATCCCGTTATTATTTGACTGGATCGAAATTTCACATTTATCCATCATTCAACATCATCATTCTTTTCTCTCTCTTTTTTTATTTTCTTAAATTGTGTGTGTACAATGCTGTCCTTTACCATTGAAGTTCATATATTTTATATATTACGCGTGTTAAAAATAATTTTTCTGCTTCAGTAAATCATCAAAGTAAAGTCGTATTCTGAGTTGTTAGAGTGATTTTGCGCAATTTTGAACAGTTTCAAAGTAATAAAAATGACACCTTAAAATGTGCATCTTGCTCTGTATCAGCTGACAGCATACATTTAAATAAGCAAAGAGAAAACTGTTCAGGCCCTTATACCTCGAATATTCAGCCATTCGAAACTTGATTATATTCTCTCCTTTCTCGTGATTTGAAGTGTCCTAAGTGCGGTCTCCTAGTGAAGTGCCTTGGGATGCGTGTCAATAGGTAGACCGAGTTTCTTCTGTCTTCGAAATCATATTATTAATTGGCTATTACGACAGAGTGTGATGCACATCACAACTACCAAAGTCGTCTTCGAGTTTTCAGACATTGTTAAATCTCGAGCCTGCTCTCTGCCCCCGAGATCTCAGGCCAAATTAAACAAATTTAGTTAATATGCAGCACATCTAAAAACGTTTGTTTCGTTACATTGACTTGGTTTCGAGAGTATACTGTGCGGATACTTCAAATTAATATATTTCTTGTTTAAGATACAGAAACAAAATAAAAGTTATAAAGATCAAAGCATAGTTCATTAATAACGTCGCGTAAAGACGACTTTACTTGACTTCGATTTATAAAAGTTATTGTTACAGTTTTTAGGTGAAAGAGAGGTCAGATACCTGTCAAAAAGAGGTCAATACACAAGTAGGCTATGTACAAGAGACGAGATGTTACAGTAAGTGAAACTTTTATTAATTGTGGAATAGGGTTTGTAGTTAATGGAAAGATGAGGAGAAGTTCCTTTCCTGTAAAGTTGTTGAATCCGATGAACCGTGTGGCAAACAATTGTCTAGGTGCCGTATATGGACTGAGCGACCGTGACTTAAGTTTTTAAATGTGGCCTAAGATCTCGGGGGCAGAAAAAGGCTGAAAACTCGTAGCTAACTAATAGACAAGTGACTTTGGCTAAAACTTCACGTTGGATTTGAATGATAGCTGTCTGTAAGTGAAGATGGATGATAGAGTTAGCTATGTATATAATGTGTTACTTCCAAAATGCAGATAAGCGTTTTAAAACACCTGACATACAAAGGGCTGACAAAGCTGGTTTTATCCGCACATGATTTGTGTGAATCACGCTCTGTCTTGGAAAGGAACAGTAATAGTTAAATAATGAAACTACACAGAAGAAACTCGATATAGTAGTAAGAAGGAATATGTGTACCAGTGCAGTTTATTGAGCAAACAAAGTACGTTATGAGAGGCGTCTGTTTCATCTTATTTCCACCAAATGGCATCCAAGGCAGAAGATTTACTATGTACATCATTACTTTTTGCTGCACTGCATGGGACCTCTGTCGGTAATTGTGAGGGCAGTGAGTGATATTTCCATATAATCAGCCAATCAAATACGAAAGTACCGATAGACTTGACACACAATGTCAAATCTGATGCTTCGAACTTCCCATGTATGCATCGAATTAACTGCTGGACAAGCTCACCTATAACTCTCAAAATAAGATTATGTTCGACTCCTGCATGTTGATTATTTCCTTTAATGACAGTAACAGTCGACGGTACGTTGAATATTCCTTTTATAATAATGAGATCTAAATAAAGACTGCTTGCCGAGAAATATGAATCTGCTGTACCGTCTGTACTCGCGTATAAGCTCAGTCCAAATGCAAACAACATAGACCCTGATCTGCCGTCGCATAATGCGCAGGCAGATCAGGGTCTATGTTGTTTGTTCTATTGATTAGTCCTTACAAACTGCATAGACCCAGATCTGCCGGCACATTATGCGACGGCAGATCTGGGTCTATGCAGTTTGCAGTTGATATCGAACTATACGCAAATATATACCGTACCTTCATTAAATTACAGGTCATAATATGACTATCGCTACGTTCCAGTTATTGTTTACGACACCGTCTGCTCGTATAAGAAATATTTTGTTTTATCCTGTGTGATACTGTTTCGAAAATGTCTTTGAGTTTTTCGACTATAAAAACTAGATTGTCCAAGTACGCATGAGAAGAAATGGATACCCGAAGTAGATTATAGAAATCAGACATGTTACAAGCAGCATATGTTCAATTTCACTATATCCAGAAAGTTGGAGGCTAAATGAAGTGAAATTGTGTGATTTATTTGTCTAAAGAATCACTCACTACCTCCAAAATTCCATACCTAATGCTTTAAAATCTGTTCTTCAACTTTTTGTATTTTGAACCATACATACATACATACATACATACATACATACATACATACATACATACATACATACATACATACATACATACATACATACATACATACATAAACAATAGAGATTCATTGTAAATTATGGAAACTCAGGTGGACGAAATAATTTTAGCTTTGTATCGAAAAGCTTGAGTGAAGTTGCGCCAGTTACTGTGGTCGAAGCTCTATGCATGCAGTAAAAGAGTTGAAACTCAGATGCAATCAAATTCGAAATAACACTAGTAGAGTCATCAATGTCAAAGACAGATAAAAGAGTGAAGTCTTTGCGAAAAGGAAATTATAATATTGAAGACGTGACGCTTTCATTCATATAGTTTTAACGAAATGAAAACGAATTTATTTGTTTTTACAGACAAAATGAAAATTTACTCGCTCAGTGTAATCGCCACAATGTTGTTGGCAGAATACATGATCTGGTAGTTAAACATATTCCATCTGCCTTCAGCAGCAATTAAAAGCTAAGGGACAATATGATCAAGAATAAGCTCGCTTATTTAAATACACATTTGATGCAAAATAATCTTTCCTACACGCCTTGCATCCATATTACATTATTATTGGTAAATACGGATTAAAGCTCTGTATTAAATTGATCAAGCAACGTGCAAGCGCCTAAAGAGTCACGTTTAATTATTGATTAAAGCACGGATAGCTCTGCATTCGATTGAGTAATGGTTAATAAACTCCAGACTAGTCTATAAATAAAGGAAAGCTAGTAGTAATATGTGGGTGCTGGCCCGTAGGTTAACATTGTAGGCCTCTTTGGGACAATACGGGAAATCCTATGTTAAATTGGTACATAGGTTTGACATTGTGGGGCGCTTGGGGACAATATGGGAAATGAACATGGTGGGGCACTTGAGAGCCATACGGGAAATGAACATTATGGGGCACTTGCGACCCATACGGGAAATGAACATGAAGATGCACTTGAGAGCCATACGGGAATTTAACATGGAGAGGGCAGTTGGGGGACAGAAGTGTTTATAGGGCAGAAGTGTTTATGGGACAGAAGTGTTGATGAGGACAGACACCCCACACTATACCATCAACACACCGTGTGTAGTGACCAATAACCGGTCATTTACTATCCAACACCCGACACTATACCATCAACACTCCGTGTATAGGGACCAATATCCTGTCATCTACTATCCAAAACCCCACATATACTATCCAACACGCCGTGTGTAGTGTCCAATATCCCGTCAAGTACTAACCAAAACACCACATATACTATCCAATACGCCGTGTGTAGTGACCTTCTGCCAAGTGGCTATATCTATATAGCCTAGATTTAAAAATAAACCATTACCTACACCTTATATCATGTTTGAGGTGTCAGTAAATTTGCATATATTGTACCTATGTTATAAATAGCTTTAATCAAGGGAACCAACTCATAATAACACTACACTGGACGTGACTAAAAGTTGTACTAAACTTCGGGAATCGTCACGGACTTAAGCGTTGACTAGAAAAACTCCGGAAAATTAGATTATAATGACCTACACTAAAAGTAGTACTAAACTTCCGAACTGTCACAAACGTTAGGGGAGACTGAAAATAATCCGAATTTTTTTAAAAATTGGTCAAGACCAAAAGTAGCACAAAAATTCCGAAATTGTACCGGACGTTAGCAGAGACTGAAAATAATCCGGAAAAATTGTATAAAAAAACTGGCTAAAACTAGTAGTACTAAAATGTCGAAACTCATAGACAGAACGAAGGGAGTAGTGAAAACAAAACGGTGAGTCTGCTACAAAACATTTTGGTGGAGTTAACGAATGTATCAGACTTCTTTAACACAACCGAAGAAAAAGAGATCAGCACGGGCTAATCTTTCTAAACCCATTTCATCATCCACTCTCTCTACCCCTGAGATGCCACCACCTTTGACTACTACTATCAAATCAGCAGCATCAACAACAATAACAACAACAGGATTTGGACGTAGAAAGGGATTGCGGCAGTTAAAGCTCATCATGCCCAGTCCATGAGTTTGTTTAAAAACAAACACCCCAACGGTCCTTTTCAGGACCACCCACATTTCGTAGGAATAAAAATCAAATTGCCAAATCAATTAAAGCTTAAAACCCATCATTGGATTGTGTATGAGTGCGTGCGTGCATCCATACCTTAAAAAAATAAAAACCAAAAGACACTTACTTTTTTTCCTTTTTGGTATATTCTCTTTTAAAAATCACAATGAACATTTCATAACACATCACTTAAGTTCATTTTTTTCTTTCACTGTCTGTCTCTTTTCTTGAATTTCTTGACAGGCATCATGGGTTCTTCTTCACTGTCTTCCAGTCGTGTTGCTTTCTGACATTTCTTGACGAGTGTAATGGGTTCTTCTTCTGGTGCTGAAGAGCCCTCTGGCGTCCTCCCTCTCTTGTTTGTTCTCTATTTTCTTAGGGCACTCTGAAGGCCAATGTCTTTTTTCTTGACAATAATAACAGGTACCTTTCCCTTTGTCTCCGTTTTCTTTTCTTTTACTTTGACGTTGTGGACATTCTGGAGCCCAACGTCCTTTCTCCTGGCAGATATAGCAAGTATCTTGACTTTTATCTCGAGAGGAGGAGTAGTCCTTAGTCTTACTGGTATACTTTCGAATGACTCTCTGTAAGTCTCTGACCAGAAAGGCGACCTGTCTTGACTCTTCCATCTTCGCAGTGTGAAAGTTGAATAACAAATAGTTACTCCGAGGGTAGGAAGCTCTCTGTTTATATAGGGAGAGAGCCTGTGTAAATCAAAGTTTGCAATCAAGATGAAACGATCACGTAATTTCAGAAGAAACTAAGAGGCCACGACGACGACGACTTTCCGTACCGCCTCAAACACCGCTAGCTGAAGTGTTAGCCGAAGTGCGTGCCAGCGATTTGGAAGAGGATATGAGTGAACCTGAAACAATACCTTCCGCAAGACCAAGAGAGTCCAGAACCCTAAAAGGAAAGTCGTTCAGTAGCTCCCGAGAGACGCAAAAAGTGACTTCCAGAAAATTTTGAACCACGACTTACACCTATATGGTCAACTTTAAAGACTTTAAGTCTGAAGTGCCTCCCGAGAAAGCCGCAGGTTTAATTACCAATTTGTGGGGTTCTTTGTTAGAAACATTGAAACGACAATGTGGATCCAAGGAGGATGATCGATTGAGACTTTCCCTTTATCACGATAGTTTGTAGTTTCCTATCTGGATCGAGTTTATTTCCCCGGCAGAATTAACATTTGGTACACCGTCCGAGATTGCCCAGGACGGAATACTTGTCAGATCCCAGTCGCTACTTTCAACTGGTAGACGACAAAGGAAAACTCATGAAACACGTGGAAATCATACGTGAAGATTTGATCTTGGTCAATTACGAAGAAGAGCCCAAGTTTGTTTAACCCAACGACTTTAACAATGTCGTCATTGCAGCCTACGTGACAGCCAATGCTCGCTTGAAATTGTACGATGAGGCTTTAGAAGTGTTGGGAGATCGAGTCCTGTACTTTGACACCGACATTTATATGTACATCCATCGCCATGACAGTTGTATGTACATCCATCGCCCTGGCAGCCAACACCCCACCATCGAAGGAGATCGTTTAGGAGTATGGACGGACGAACACCCCCAAGAGATGATCCTCAGTTTTGCCAGCGGCGGTGCTAAAAAAAATTACGGCTACCGATACAGAGACCGACAAAGCCAACTCCTTACCAAATGCAAAGTCAAAGGATTGACAGTGAATTATCGAGCCAGTCAAGTTGTGAACTTTGAGGTCTTGAAAAATGCTTTACAGTCTGGACAAGCTCAAGACTTTCGAGTGAAAACTTTAGAACCCCACAAAATCGTGCGTTTGCCAAAACCACCAAATCATCAGTCGTCCTTTAGAAAAAGTCTATCAAATTGTGTATCAGAAACGAGTGCGACTTCTAGACCACACCACTTTGCCGTACGGACACGCTGATCTTCACTAGAACTGACAGTCACCAAGATTAACGATGACTTCAACACAGCAACCGTATGATGGACCCACTGCAGACTTCAAGTTGAAAGAATACAAACTTCCCGTGGTCTTGCCTAACTATTGTGATTGTGCCAGTTGATTGAACACGTTCAAACAATGGCCTAAACATAGGAATGGATTACCTCCTTCCAACTCTTTAGCCAGAGCAGGATTTGTCTGCTTTGTACAAGGAAGCGAAGTGCAGTGATTCAGTTGTTATGTAACAATTCGTATGGACTATAAAGATTCAGCTATCCTGAAACATGCCAGATGGTCTCCGAGCTGTGATTACCTTTCTTTGGTGTTTCCACAGTGCGAACAGTACCGTTCTCCAGTATAAAAAGGGACAACTTCCAAGACCAACAATTCATTGTGACTCCAAACGTTAACCGCGCAAGAAGAAGATGAATACTAATTCCACACAGCCACTGAGTGAGGGGTCTACTATGGAGTCCATGTTCGATCACGACATCGAGTGCGATGCGATGTCTTGCGATGAGACGGATGCCGTACGCTTTGACATCAGCGATGCAGCTTACCGCTCCTCTGGGACCATCGAAAGCGATGCCGTTCATGTGTCTTACCGCCCCACTAGCGAAAGCGATGCAGCACGACGCCCTTTCTTCTTTACTGGTGATGCTAAGCGTGTACCTACCTGTGGATGCCATCCCTACTTTGGCAAAGAATACACGTTGCCTGTGGCTTTGTCTAGCTATTGTGACTGTGAAAGGCGATTCCAGACGTTCCAAGATAAAGTGGCCTAAATATCTGGAAGGACCTACTCCCAAAGCTTAGCCAGAGCTGGATTTGTCTACTTGGGAGAAAGCGATCAAGTTCAGTGTTTCAGCTGTGGTGTGACACTTCACGAATTGGAGTATAAAGACTCAGCTTACTTGGAACATGCCAGATGGTCTCTGCGCTGTCAGTACCTGCCTTTAGTCGGTCCCAAGAAGTAATATGTCGAATACTTTAGCAGAGCACATTCGTTTGCCTCCGGAGCTGCGAGAACGCATTTAGAGAGTGTTGGTCCAGATTCAAGTGAAACGCAAAGAACAATTGCATCCTTTACGACATAGACGTTTTAACCATTGGTATCTGAATGCTATAAAAGTACTGATTAGTTTAAAGGTGTTCAAATGGTCAGACATTCATGAAGGAAAAGATGACATCTTTAAGAGTTTCGATTGCACCACCTACAATGTGACACTGTTACGCTGAATTCTATGGAACGAAGTTCAGGAAAAAGTGACAAACTTACAGGAATACAAAAAACATTTAAAGAAGTGTCACCTCCAGAGGAAACGCCTTCACGCCGTCTGAGGTACAGTAAGGTGATCAATGAAGGTCATGGATATTCTTTGTCACCCGATTCCATTTGGCAAACGTGTGACTATTTCATCCAAAAGAAAGACGTGCCTGTGAAGGACTAATATAAAAGCTGACCATGCCACGACCGTTGTCTTCACTTGTGGAACGAATTCCGTGGAAGGAAGTCAACGATAGTGTTCAGACCTTATATGATTACAGACGACTGATAAACGAACTATTTTCATTGAATTTTGGACCCTATGTGGTGTGTGTGTTAGTGACTAATTTTCATGGATTTCGTTTCCCTGGAAATTCGTTGTGGATTCTTTTGGATGAACAGTATTCATTGTGGACTATTTTGGAGGACGAGTAATCGTTGTGGACTATTTTGATGAACTGTACATGCAACAAAAAACTTGACCATTCACACTTTATCGGTGCACGAAAGACACATTGTGCTCAAAGTGTTGAAAATCGTGATGAAAACCAGTTGTGTACCTCCGTGTGAAGAAGACATTTGTCAAACTTTATCTACACTTCATACTTTCCAAGAAGTGTGTATCGCTAGTTGGTTACATCAACAACTTAACGATTGGAAAGATGTACGTGACTGGAAAAGTTTTGGTTTCGATACTTGGCTACAAGAAGTGCCAAACTATGCCAAGGACCTTGCGAGTCACTAATCAGCCAAGACAAAAAGAACCAGTGAACTTTGAACCAAAGTCAAAAGTGACATTTTTTGTTTGATGTGTGTTTTCTTGTTTTTAATTCATGACATGTAAATACGTTTTGTTTGTTTAAAATATTAAACGTGTATGAAATGTATAAAATGTCTTGTGTCTTTCGTGTTCCTCTCAAAATTCTCCCTACCTCAGTCATAGCTGCATCTTCCTCCTCTTCCTCCTCTGCTTCCTCTTCTATGGTCAAAGTGATTGACGAAAAGTTAGATCGTCAAAGTTGGGAAGCTTTGTATCTGTGCAATCCATTTAACATGTTGATTGCTGGACCCAGTGGTTCAGGCAAAACAGAATTTGTCAAACGTTTGATCGAACACAAATATCATTTGTTTGATCGTCCACCTCAACGTATCGTGTTATGTTACAAAGAGTGGCAATGGTCTTACACCTTACTTCGAGAAAGTCAAGGAGAAGCCCTTTCGCTTGTCGAAGGCATTCCTCGCGAAGACGATGGGATCGTGTCTGACTCGAGTCAAACACATCTGGTCATCTTCGATGACATATTCGGAGAAGACGAAGAATAAATTAAACTTTGGTTTACACGAAAAGGCCAGTATCATTTACATTACTCAAAATTTATTTCAACAAAGTAAAGCCCATCATACCATCAGTCTCAATGCCCATTATGAGGTTTTGTTTAAAAGCCCCTGAGATAAATCTCAAGTGCAAGTGTTAGCCAAACAGTTAGGCACTCCTTGGCTGAATTATGCGCACGACGATGCCACTTAAACACCTCATGCGTATTTACTCATAGATTTAAAACCCACCACTCCCGATTATTTGAGATTTCGTAGCCAATTGTTTCACCATTGGTGTCAAGAAGGAAGTCCTGTCATTTATATGTCCCCTTCGGCAACTCTCTGAAAGAAAAAAACTATAAAAACATCCACCACGTCTTTTCTTTCTCACAGTCTTCAAGAAGACTTCCTTTCAATCTCATCCTCCTGCCAAACGTATTTGTGCCCTGTATGGCATCAGTCGCGAAAAAAATGCACAAGTCCGTGCCCATTTGTTAGAAGCTAGTCTCAAAGAAGTTTAACGATGGTTACTTTGACAGCACGTCAATTACTTCAAGGCATCATTCACATCCTTCATCTAACCCAACGTTTTTTTGAAAAACATAAAAGTGCGTTGTCACAACTGGCAGATCCCAGAGTCTATCCACACACACACACACACACACACACACACACACACACACACACACACACACACACACACAAATCAACAAATCATTTTGACATCTGGTGGCAGTGATTCTTTAGAAGGTGTCATGATTCGTTCTCTTTTGAATTGGGATCCTAATGTCCTAGCCAAAACCAAGAAGCAGAAAAACATCAAATCCCCTCAAAGTCGACCACATACAACTACCACACACAAGAAAAAGAAAAGCCCCAAGAAGAAGAAAAGCCCCGAGAAGAAACAACCAACAACAACATCTCCTGCTGCCAAAAAGAGAGGTACTACTGCTAGGACGCGCACGTACTCCCAAAAGCCACGCAGTGCGGTGACGGTGTCTCCTTCTCTGACCACTTCTTCTTCTTCTGCCAAACCTGATTTAAGACCCCTGTTTCCTAATTTGATGCAAAAATGGAAACCCATTTCGAAAGCCACTTCTCCGGGGGCTTCAACTTCGGCTGCTATGGCCACTGCGGCTGCCGCTAAAAAAGTGGCCTCACCGAAAACCAAAGTCCAAGACAGAACAGGTGTGTTACAAAGTTTACTGGATTTATCCAGCAAGAACTGACACGATTTAGTCCATAGAAAATACCTTAAGGTTGAGAGATGCCTGTCATAAAGTTGGTACGCCGTGCTGATCATCAATTGAGACGAGTTCCAGTTAAAAAAGAAGTGTGGCCTCCGAATGACCTCAGTTCTATTTTTTGCTCCTGACACCCAAGGTGACCCCAAAAGGTGCACACCAACACCTTAGTCGTCCCAAGAGAGGCAAAACTAAACAAGGACTCCCACCTTGTCTAGCCAAACATTGGGATGTGTTGTCCGTTCTGACTAAATCAAATACTCCCATGCGAAAACAACTCATTCAAACAGCCAAAGAAATCGTCGTTACTCTTTGTGAATGTTGCTTGAATGTGTTGAATGTGTACCATACCTTTGTCCAAGATACAGAAACAAAAATTAGGAAAACTTTAGGAACGTTCTTCGCCATATGGTCAAAAAGAAAATACCTCTCAGTCAAAAGCAACGAGGAGGATTTCGACCCATGCTGATAGGACTGTTGTTAAAAATAGCGGCTCCTTTGTTAGGAACTATTGTGGGACCTCTTTTAGGAGGAGTCATGTGATAAAGACGGGAAGAAAAAAGAAGATAAAAAGGACACCATTCGCTGGAAAGACAACACACTTGTACCTTTGGATCTTATGGAAGGACATCTGCGAGATGTCCCAGTTTCAACAAGAACACCCAATCCTAATCTCTGCGAGATGTCCCAGTTACAACAAGAACACCCAATCCTAATCTCTGCGAGATGTCCCAGTTACAACAAGAACACCCAATCCTAATCTCTGCGAGATGTCCCAGTTACAACAAGAACACCCAATCCTAATCTCTGCGAGATGTCCCAGTTACAACAAGAACACCCAATCCTAATCTCTGCGAGATGTCCCAGTTACAACAAGAACACCCAATCCTAATCTCTGCGAGATGTCCCAGTTACAACAAGAATTACGATCGCTCATGGATCAAAGTGATTTGTCAGAAGCAGAAAAATCGCAACGGTACGGACAACTATTGCAACGTCTTCAACTCTTTCACCAGAAAGCTTTAGACGAAACAGCTAAACCCACTCTGAATGATTTCAAGGCCATGCTGATGAAAAGCGAGCCTAAAATCACAAAGACAGACACCGCCACGGGGATGACAGAAGAAGACGACCCACGAGATGTGTTTCAAACTCCATCTGCTCACACCATCCCCAGCAAGATTGCAGCTTCCTTGATGACACCCTCTCCTACACCTCAACGAGAAGAAATGAAAGCTTGGGTTAAAAAGATGATGTCCACCCCTTCTTCAGCAGAAGAAAAAAAGAAAGAGCGGAAGACAGAATTGAAAAAAGATATCAAGAAATAAAACATCCCTTCACAACCAACTCCTGTGGCTCGTCGGACGCGTCAATCAGTTTCGTCCAAACCTTCCCTACCCCACGACTCCAAAAGTAGTAGTATCGAACAGTGGATGACTTATTGAGCAGTAAAAAGCATGGATACACTTTTAGCCAGCATTTACTACAATACTGCACATACTGTTGGTTGCGGAGGAGTTCAAAAATTGTATCGGGCAGCTAAAAGCAAATTGAAAAGTGTACGTTTGCCAGAAGTACGACGATTGTTACAAGAACAATCGGCGTACACGTTACACAAACCCATTCGATGAAAATATTCCAGAAGTCAAACCAAAGTGGCTGTCATCGATCATCAATGGCAAGCAGATCTAGCTGATGATTCTTTTTTGGCAGCGTACAATCGTGGTTACAAATATTTGTTTTGTGTCATTGACGTGTTTTACAAATTCACTTGTGTCGTTCCTTTGACTTCTAAAAGCTGTGTCGAGTTAGTACGCGCTTTAAAACTGGTGTTGAAACAAAGTGGTCGTCAACCTTTACGACAAAGACAAAGGCACCGAATTTTTTAACCCAGCTTTTCAAAAAGAATTGAAACAACGCCACATTCATTTTTTTACCACTGAAAATCCTGAAACCAAAGCCAGTGTCGTGGAACGTTTTCAAAAAACTTTGAAAGAACGCATGTGGAAATATTTTGCACATCAACACACTCTCAAGTACATCGACGTGTTACCACGTCTGGTCAAAGCGTAAAATCAATCGTACCATCGTAGCATCGGATGTGCCCCCGAAGATGACAACAGTGAAAACGAAGTGAAGGTGTTTGATCGATTGTTTGGTACACCTAAGATTGGACACAAGAAAGCCCTGGTGCTCAAGACGGAATTGGAAAAATAAAACGCACTTTTGCAAAGGTTATTTACCTAACTGGACTACCGAATTGTTTCGTGTCACTGGACAAGTTCGTGGACGCGATCCTCCCGTCTATAAATTGGAAGACATGCACGGTGAAGTGTTAAAAGGAACTTTTTACTTGCCTGAGTTACAACGAGTGACCACAAAGGAAGACGACTTGTACGATATCGAAATCATTCTCCAACGAAGAACACGTAAAGTCGGTAAATGTCAAGTGGAAGAAGTCAAATTGCGTTGGAAAGGATATCCTTCTAGTTTTGATTCTTGGATTGCCGCTTCCCAAGTCGTCGACTATAAAAAGAAGAAGTAACCAACATGCCGTTCAACACAGCAGCAGCTATCTCTCCTTCGCAGAGTTCCTCTCTTCAAGAATTACAAAAACAACCTTTGTGGGTGTGGTGCGGAAAACGTGTGCCTAAAAATCAAATCGTCTTTTTCTGCCATATCTTTGTGGTAAATTGTGTCATCGGAGCAGCGATTACTAATTTGAGTTTGCAACTAGGTGACAAACAAGTGTGGACAATTTTACTCAGCAGATGCATCGGTTATCTTCTGCCTAGCCCTTCCTTGAAATATAGTACGGATAGTAACAACAACAACAACAACGACAATGGTGCGGCCAACGCCAGTCATTCTTCTTCCAGTCACAACAACAACAGCAGCCCTCTTTTGGAACATTTAGACATCATTAGACCAAAACCCTCGAACTGCTCTGAATAACCAATTTTATTTAACTTTACCCAGTGGCAGTTCGATGGATGTGTTTCCCAACAACACTTTATGTTGTTTCACGGCCAAATTACCTCAGTCCATACAATTGGATCACGAAGCTCATTGGAAAATGGCTTTGGTAGAAATTATTCATTCTGCGCAAGCCATGAATGTGTCTGGAGATCAAACCACTTTTGTCGTCGAAATCCTGAACGAACAAGTGCAAGAGCACTTGGACAAAAATGATCCTGGTATTTATGAATCCAAAAGACCAGCACCCGCCAATCCTCAATTAAGTATCTATGACATGAG
Organism: Margaritifera margaritifera; assembly: GCA_029931535.1. Classification (NCBI taxonomy): domain Eukaryota; kingdom Metazoa; phylum Mollusca; class Bivalvia; order Unionida; family Margaritiferidae; genus Margaritifera; species Margaritifera margaritifera. The sequence goes on along the minus strand of JAQPZY010001590.1, from coordinate 1,469,937 downwards.
AATTCCTACACGCTATTATTTTAGTGCTCCTCATCTGGTGGACACCATTGCGGCTATTTTCAACGACCAGTTTGGCAAAGCCCTCGACAAAACCAAGAAAAGTGTCCTGATCGAGTATCATGCCATTTCTCACCGTCTAACATATTGTCCATCACTTTTTCTCCAGAGTTGTTTGCCATGTTGGGTGGATACACAAAACTAGTTTGTACCAAAGACATCAACAACAACCATCGATTTTACAAGCAGTTTCTCTACCCTATCGAATTGAACGAAGGACTGAATTTATTCTATGCGTACTCCGATGTGGTGGAGTACAATGTGGTGGGAAACACAGCTGCTCCGTTACTGAGAGTCATTCCTTTCAAAGAGGATTTTGCCGTCACTGCGTACGAGGAAGGTGGAAACAAATATCACGTTCATGGTGAATTTGTACATCCTCATTATCTTTCAGTCAGTAAATCGTATTTTGACAGTGTCAACATTATCATAAAAGGAGGCGAAACTACATTTTCGAAAAAGGTTCTCCAGCGAATTGTAACATAAGATGTATCATGTGTACCGAGGAGTGGCTCGACAAGGACATGGTTTAGGAGATATGTTAAACCCGCTTTTCGTACGGTAGCCCCAATCTTGAAACCCATGGTGACTCGAGGATTTCATTCCTTAAAAGATGCCGCTTCGACGCAAGCAAAAGAGTTACTTCAAAACGTCATCATCGGCAAACACAATCCTAAAGAAGCCTTCATGAGAGCAGGAAAAAATGTGTTGTTGCAAACAGGAAAAGATCTTTTGAGTCCCCGAGAGACCCCTATAAATTCGCTTCACACGTCTAGCAAGGACAAGGCAGAAAGAGACGTCGAAACCCATTCAGAGCTCATAAACACGGTGTTCAGAAAAAGAATAAGAAAAGAAGAACTGTCAGAGAATTAGACATTTTTGATTACTAACTGTTGAAAATGATGTACCGAGATTCTTGCGAATGTACCAAGTCAGAACTGAATCTGTTTGCCATGCCACCTACCATGATGACGATGCAAGAATCCCAATGGGTAGAATTTCATCCTGTGTCGTCTTTGACGACTTCAGCTCCTATCGAATTTGAAGTCAAAGGACAAACCGAAGATTAAATCGATCTGAATAGCAGCCACTTGTACCTGAAACTCAAGGTGCTCAAAACGGACAACAGCAATCCTGGGGCCGATGCCAGAGTAGCAACCGTCAATAATTTCATGCCTTCGTTGTTCAGTGGATTTGTACTTTAATAACAAACTGGTCAGCATCAGCATGGATACTTACCTTTACCGTGCTTACTTGGAAAATATCTTGACGTACGGAAAAGAAGCCAAGAACATCCATCTGGATACTTCCGTGGTATGGAAACCTGACACCTCGGAAAAGTTCAACGACACAGTTGACTGCAGATGACGATCCACACAATGAGGGATTTAACGCCTGTCGAAAGAAAATCAATGGCGGCCCACTTTAAAACTGATGGATCGTTTGCATTTGGACATGTGGTTGCAAGACAAGTATTTGTTGAACGGAGTGGATGTAGGCCTGAGACTGAATTGCAGTAGTACCGTCTTCCAGTTGATGGCTAATGCGAACGAGTACAAAACCATCATCGAAGAAGAAAGACTTCTGCGCCGTGTAGAAGTGTTACCTAAAGTAACCAACGACATCATTCAAACTTTGAGCAGAACCACCGCCAAATATCCTGTGCGACGAGTGGAAGTGAAAACGTTTACCATTGCCTCTGGACTCCGATCCAAAGTCGAAGATCATGTCTTCCAAGGACAGCCTCCAAACTTTACTCATCGGCATCGTCAGTAATGCAGCCCTCAACGGAGCCATCGATCAAAATCCTTTCGACTTTCAACACTTCAATGTCTCCAAGATAGAAGTCACTTGAGATGGTCAGACGTTGTGTACCAGACCTTTTGAACCTAACTTTGCCCAGAAAATTACTTGCGATCTTACTTGACTCTGTTTGAAGCCACAGGGCATTTAGGAACCAACAGCAGCCACGGCATTTCGTACGAGGATTATGCAGGAGGATATGCTTTGTGGGGATTTGATTTCACTCCCGACCAAGACATCGACGAAGGACATTTCCACCCTATAAAATCAGGTCAACTTCGTGTGGAACTTCAGTTTGCTACAGCTCTAGTCCACACCATGAAGGTCAACTTGTATGCAGAATTTGACAATACTCTGGAAATCAACAGTTTGAGAGAAATGATTCTAGACTATTAGAAGAATAAAGATGCAACACGACGAAGCTATGGAGATAAGCGATGAGGATGTTTTCTATCCAGAAGAAGAAGACGAAGACACTATAGTCATGATGCCAAGATGGCCAGAACAAGACAAACATATGGTTTCCTGTTTTGCTAAGAAGCTAGCTGAAGAAATAACACAAATGAACAGAAATAATAATTATATGTGTGATCGAAGTACCAAACTTTTCATGATGAGTGTAAAAGAAAAGTTATCACAGTATCTGGACGACGCATGGGATAGGATCTCAGAAAGGCCTATTTTGAGAGAGTGGTATAAAGACTTGAAGGATCATTCCTTACCTCCACTCACTTCTCTGGAGACCAAACGCATCGAAGCTTTCTTGCAACACAGAACAAAGGCTGCCCGCCGTAGTTCATTGTACTACTTGACAGACATATTCAAAGAAAAAGTGAAGTGTTAATTGAGAACTTATCCATTTAGTGCCTTCTTTTGATTGTGTGTAGTCTAGAAAAGAAGATAAAATAGAAAAATAATTTTGTGAACATGATAGTTATCTCTTGTCTTTTAGCTCAGAAACGAAGTGTGCATCGATGACAAAATGTCTTAGATCATTGGAAGTTCAGTTTGACTTCACAACGTTGTTAACCCTGTAAATACGTTCATCTTTACTATTGTTTGTTTGTATTTTGAGTTAGAAAAGCTTCTTCTTATTAAAAATGTTGATTTTTGAATAAAATGGTGTTGTGTTGTTTATTTATATGAAACTATTTTATGCACATGCTCTTTCACCATCTTTATCGCTTTGAGGTACCTACTCTTTCACATTTTTCTATCGATCGGGGTCAAATTTACATTCATTTCCGCGTGCCGAATCTGAGGGGATGCTTTCCATCACTTCCGTGCTTGAAGCATGTATAGCGATGCGTTCACCAGTCTTGCCGTCTATCCTTGTTTGTATATGATAGTGTTTGTCTATTTCATCTCCTTCTTTTAAATCCTACTACTCTTATGTAGATTTGTGTGCATGTAAGTAAAATGTGTGTAAAGCACTCCTACCCTTTTTGGTTGGTTAGTGAGTGTAGGGGGTGTTGATTACTCCCACAGGTTGTTGGATAGTAATCAAAAAGTGGGTGTTGGATAGTAATCAAAAAATAGATTTGAATAGTGTATCAAAACGTGAGTGTTGGATAGTATGTTTGTGTGATTTCATGCCTTCTTTCACATCATACCCTTTTCGTCTGATAGTAGGTACAGGGTTTCTAGACACCACACAAGGCGTTTTGGATAGTGTGTATGGGATGTTGGATAGTAACCAAAAAGTGGGCGTTGGATAGTAATCTCAAAGTGGGTGTTAGATATTATTCAAAAAGTGAGTGATGGATAGTATGTTTGTTTGAGTTCATCCCTTCTTTCACATCATACCCTTTTCGTCTGATAGTAGGTTTGGGGTTTTTAGACACCACACAAGGCGTTTGGGATAGTGTGTATGGGGCGTTGGATAGTAAATAACTAAGTAATTGGATAGTAGATAAATAAGTAATTGGATAGTAAATAACTATTCGCATGTTACATTCTGGTAGACCTCATAAACTTTCCCATGTTAAATTCTCATAAATAGAGCGTGTGTATTAACACTCCTAAAGCACGCACGCACTCACTCATTAACAATCCAATGATGGGTTTTAAGTTTAAATTGATTTTTGGCAATTTGATTTCTTTTCTAGGAAATGTGGGTGGCCCTGAAAAGGACCGTTGGGGTGCTTATTTTTAAACAAACTCATGGACTGGACATGATGAGCTTTAACTGCCTCAATCCCTTTCTACGTCCAAATCCTGTTGTTGTTGTTGTTGTTGATGATGATGCTTCTTTGATAGTAGTAGTCAAAGGTGGTGGCATCTCAGGGGTAGTGAGAGTGGATGATGAAATGAGTTTAGAAAGATTAGCCCGTGACGGTCTCTTTCTCTTGGGTTGTGTTAAAGAAGTCTGATACATTTGTTTCAGATACATTAACTCCACCAAAATGTTTTGTAGTAGACTCACCGTTTTGTTTTCACTACTCCCTTCGTTCTGTCTATAAGTTTCGACATTTTAGTACTATATTTAGTCTTAGCTAAAAAAAATTGCCTTTGTTCCGGATTATTTTCAGTCTCCGCTAACGTCCGGTACAATTTCCGGAAGTTTAGTACTACTTTTAGTCTTGGCCAATGTTTTTATTTTTTTTCCGGATTATTTTCAGTCTCCGCTAATGTCCGGTACAATTTCGGAATTGTATTGCTACCTTTGGTCTTGGCCAAAAATTTTTTTAAAAATCTGGATTATTTTTAGTTTCCGCTAACGTCCGTGACAGTTCGGAAGTTTCGTACTACTTTGAGTCTAGGTCATTATAATCTAATGTTCCGGAGTTTTTCTAGTCAACGCTAAAGTCCGTGACGATTCCCGAAGTTTAGTACAAATTTTAGTCACGTCCAGTGTAGTGTTATTATGAGTTGGTTCCCTTGATTAAAGCTATTTATAACATAGGTACAATATATGCAAATTTACTGACACCTCCAACATGATCTAAGATATAGGTAATGCTTTATATATAAATCTAGGCTATATAGATATAGCCACTAGGCAGAAGGTCACTACACACGACTTGTTGGATAGTATATGTGGTGTTTTGGATAGTAGATGATGGGATATTGGTCAATACACACGGCGTGTTGGATAGTATATGTGGGGTTTTGGATAGTAGATGACGGGGTAAAGGTCATTACACACGGCGTGTTGATGGTATAGTGTGGGGTGTTGGATAGTAGATGACGGGGTAATGGTCATTACACACGGCGTGTTGATGGTATAGTAAGGGGTGTTGGATAGTAGATGACCGGTTATTGGTCACTACACACGGAGTGTTGATGGTATAGTGTCGGGTGTTGGATAGTAAATGACCGGTTATTGGTCACTACACACGGTGTGTTGATGGTATAGTGTGGGGTGTCTGTCCTCATCAACACTTCTGCCCCATAAACACTTCTGCCCTATTAACACTTCTGTCCCCCAACTGCACTCTCCATGTTAAATTCCCGTATGGCTCTCAAGTGCCTCTCCATGTTCATTTCCTGTATGTGTTCCTTTAACCCTGCCCCATAATGTTTATTTCCCGTATGGCTCTCAAGCGCCCCACCATGTTCATTTCCCGTATTGTCCCCAAGCGCCCCAAAATGTTAAACTTATGGGCCAATTTAACATAGGATTTCCCGTATTGTCCCAAAGAGGCCCACAATGATAACCTACGGGCTAATGCTAATTCCCGTAGACACCCCAACAACGACATATTACTACTAAAGCTGCTCGTGACTTAGATAACATACTACAATTTTCTAGACAGGAATGTGTTCAATTTCTGCTAGGAATAGTGTCTGATTGAATTACTATTGACATATTAGACCAATAAATGATGCTACAAATTATATTTGAAATTTCATCTATTCATATTGTTAAGAAGTTCATCTCCCCATTAAACATCAGAGGGCCTCTGACGTATATCCGTGCCACTGGTATCCGTGCTCACACTGTCGTTCAAGACCATTGTACTTATGCAATAATTAGAGAATTAATTGAGGGAACATAATCCAAATCCAAACTAGAGCTTCTTCCATGGATCATCATGGCAAATCCCAACGCTTTTAATTACATACCCCCACCCTTCTGACCTGACCACAACCAGCCACTTCCCACATTGACTAAGGGTCGTAACCCAAATGCGGTAAATATTAAAAATTGTCTCTGTAACTGCAATTTTTGTATATTTCGTGGTGGACCCTTTCTTCATGACCCCCTAAAAATCATACCGTTATGTACCAAGTTTGGTGAATTTTTCCTTCCAGCGGATTTAGAGTTACTGGCTGATGGGCGTACAGACGGACGGACGAACAGAAAGAGGGTATCACATTACCCCCAGCTACAGCGGGTGGATATAAAAGGGAGACACACTGAGCTATAGTATATAATACAATCGTAATTCTGTAACTTTCAAAGTAACTGAAAACTATCATTTCACGATAAAGGCCGTATACTTCTCTATTATTAAATGACAGGGACCAACGTTAAAGTACATCCATGACATTATGAATTTTATAAATGTGATTATTATCAAAGAAAAACGAAATCGTTACTATAAGGGCTAATCACAATCATTAAGACCAACAGTGTGAAAACAGAAAAGAAGCAAAGATGAGAAAAGTAGGGCGCCGTAATGTAATGGTCAGCACAAGAAAGGGTCCACCGTGAAGCTGAATCGTTCGTAAAGAACTGATATTCCTACGCACTTTTTCCATGACCTTTCCCGGTCTACAAGAGAGACCCCTAACTTGATCAGATAATATTGAAAAAGCGATGTTGAAATATTCTGTCAAAGTTATTTAAATATGTATATTGTATCTTGATTTTTAAATGAATATTCAATAGCAGAAGATTAGCAAGTACATGAATAAATAAAATAAAATATTTTTTCCACTGATCCTTTCGACATGGCCTATGAGGAGAATTTCATTCAATTCAAGAAATTGTGATTATGTTTCAGTTTTACCTACTGATTCTAATGCCTCCGTACACATGAAAATTAAACACAGATGCAACAGAAGCAATGAATAACAGTTGTAAATCCCAAGTTTAAAACCAAAAATAAATTGCAACTCTAGCCACACCGATAAGGAAACCTCACTAAAAATAGAGACAAACCGTAACAGATGATACAAAAATTCAGACTGGTTCATCTGAATTGAGCGAGACTGGTGAGAGGTGAGGGTACAGTGCAAAGTTGTCTGCTTTATAACTCTCACAATATAGAGAAAGTTAACATCATACACCTATATATATATATATATATATATATATATATATATATATATATATGGTTGACACTTACTTTTATTATTATTATGAAAATCATTTTCTATCTTAATCAGACAACTGGTGAACATGACTGCTCCTTTATGCTCAGGATATAAACTTGAAATAACACAAATTACCCCAATTTATTTTCTGCATGTACAGTTACGACAATTTTAAAGTATAAAAAACGAAAAACAATGTTATCGCATCTTTTTTAATATAATTTACTTCTGAAGTTCATAAAGTAAAACTGGTCATGGACAGCTAGCAAGCTTCAGATATACATATCAAAAGTAAAGCCCAGCTGTGTACTCTGAAATCCAAATCAATCTCCATCATTCAGATATCCAAGTACAGAAAATTATAATTTCTTTACACCCTCCCTAGGATATCCACATTCCTTTTTTCATAAAAGGGATTAACAGTCGGGAAAATCCACCTTTTCTTTCAATTTTTAACCCAGTGCAAAATTGTGAAACTCTGGGGAGGAATCAATAAGGGTTGAAATCTTAAGGTTTAACAATGTTGTACTAAACATAGTGACCGAAATTGTACTAAACAGATACAGTTGTGTTGTTACGGAATCAGTTTAAAGGGTCTTCGTTACCAAATTAATTTAAAAGCAAACTGAAGATGTTCTTATATCATCGTTCTTGGATATCTTTAAGTACATCATTATTCGAAAACAACCTGGGAAATTGGGAATGTTAACATCTTTTCTTCAGGCAAAGCCAGTATGGGCAGGGAGCTGGGTGACTGTTTGACACTGTGTCAAATGATGCACAGCTGTGTTGTTTGTAGACCTAAGGGACCTAAACTTAGAACCAAATGCTAAGATTTATAGGTTACTGCATTTATATGGGAAAATATGAACGAGTTTTTCTGAGTTATACTGCACGACTTTAGGACTTAATTGTTAATTGTTTTAGATGTTAATTGTCAAGTACTGCATGTCTCACGTTTCTTGTCATAAATAAATGATAAAGCCACCGCTGGACATTGCGAATATCACGCTCAGTCGCTTGCATGGTTGAAAGTTTCCTTTGTGACTCAGTGAACTCATCCACATCGTCAGCTTTATCATCTCAACTTTAAAATGGCTCAAACAGTTTGCTTAGTTCATCCACAGACAAATCTAATAAAGCAAAAGCTCCGGAGTCTGCTACATGAGCGTACATTATTTCTTTACAATAAAAAGTAGTTCCTAAACCGCGATACTATTTTTAGACACACGTGTCGTGCAGTATGAAGCCGTGCAGTATGGAGAAATACTGCACGATTCTGACAATGCAAAGTTAATGGAGAAAAAAATAACTATATACTAATTAGGTATATTGCATATCGTGTTTCTGGCAGTTTTAGATTAGGTTATAACTCTAGACACAGATGCAAAGTAGTTTTCGAAGGGATGTTAATTGTCAAACATGCACCAAGCTCTATTAGCTCCTGCCTTATCTCATATATTTAGTTTTAAGTGATACACTAAATTTCATGGTAAAGGGGTCACTTTCAACCAGTGATGGCACTATGACCACCTACTTTGGTCTCTCTTGGGTGTTGCCTTATCTTCTATAAATACATTGAAGTGAGAGATTATATTTCGTGATATATGGTTACTTTTCTATCAATGGTGGAACCATGACCACGTTTTGGTTGCTGACAAGCTCATTGTCTATCTTATTAATGACAAAACTTATGCTCAAGTATAACACCCACATTAATGAATTAAATAGTATTGTATTCTAGTGGCAAAATCTATTTCAACAGGTGCATTAGAAGTGGCACAAGATGTACCGTCTCTATTATATAATGTTCCTACTCTTATAACAACAGTAGGCACATGAATTCTCATTCCCTAAGAGTGGAAAAATGATACCTTTAACTTCCGGCTTGATACATGTATAATTTTCTGTTAAGTTCACTGAAAAAGACGGTATTGTATTTATTAGCATCGTTCAAGAAAAAACCGATGCATCGACACCACGTAACAGAGATTTTCTGCAGGAGCTAGAAAGGTTGGATCATCAAAAGTTTTGATCGGTGCATATAACGATGAGAAACACACGGTTGAAAATAAGGACAATCTAGTATGAGTTCATTCATTTAGATAATAACAACGTAAAACTAGTACTTTCCTTTTATATACTAGCTTAATTATCGAAATTCAATCAGTGTAAATAGAAAAGACAAATAATCTGTGTCCAAGAAAGGCCTCCAATTCGATAGCTGATTGGTTAATTGGTTAGTTATTTGGTTGGCTTTTAAGGGCACTTTAAATACATTTTTGTCTATATCAGGCCGATGGAGTTAATTGCCTTTGCCAAGGACACGCCGAGGAAGCCTGCCTGGGGAAAAAATATATAGCCATCTTAATTGCACTCTCTTTTACAGCCTTATTTTTGTATACAAATGGCAAATGTAGTCGATAAAAACACACTTTCGAAAATAAATATCAACTTTATATCGCTTGTAAAATGCTCATAATATCAGATTTAAAACCTATAGATATTTTAATATCTACAAATAGGTCATTGGCCTCACAAATCCCTCAAGTTTTTAAGCTGTTTAGTTTCCCCTTTACAATTAGAAGATGAAATAATTACATGGACATTGCGGTGAGAAATCGGAAAATGAAAAATTTATATCATAAGTGACAACAATTTAACAGACAAGAAACAAAGCAAATTTTAACATAAAAAGTGGTGACAATTTTAATGAACATGTAAAGTTGAACAAAATTGAGATTCCATCAGTAACATAATTAGTAACTCCCAAATGCTTCCCATTTTCTTCGAGTACAGAACAAAAAAAAAAAACGAAAAAAGATGTAACGGAACTATTTTACTCAAGTATGGTGGTAAAAGAGGATTCTATGACATGAAGAGGATGTATCTACAAGCCTTACTAGATGATAAATGATCGTTATTTTATTTATTTGAAACTGTCCATATTATTAATAGTTTTCTTTTCTACGTTGATAAAAGTATTTTAAACATCACACAGTAACAATGGAAAAATGAAGAATTTCTTTTGATTTAGCATGTAAAGTCATACGGTAACAAACTCGCAAATTTTGTGGTACTTCGTTTCAAAGGCATATTACATGTCAGGTCATAATATCTTTTTTATTTAAAGTGAAAGCAAAGAGAACTGAATGGATTAGGCGTTAATCTGAAGAAATAAAATAGATAACTTGCAGTTCTCAGCTAACAACGCTACTGATTTGTGTGTGTGTGTGTGTGTGTGTGTGTGTGTGTGTGTGTGTGTGTGTGTCTGTGTGCGTGAGTATAGGGCGGATATGCTATTGTAAGTCGACAAAGAAACAACAAAAAAGTACCTCCACAAGTGAATCTCGTCAATGTTAATTTTGACTCTTTAGAAACATTAGAGGGGAGAGGTGCTATACAAAATTGCTGCTTAACGTAACAAAATCTGCTTAAGAACGTTGACTTCTTGCAGTAATGACTGTTAAATGAAAACTTATTACTTAATATAGATGCTTTTCAAACCATAAAGATTGCTGAACAAATTTAATAACTGTTTTTTTACCTCCTTTTTGGTGCTATAGTCACTTTGCTGTCATTTTATTTGTTCTGGCTGTGGGACAGGACTTCAAGGTGTGTTATAGTTCATATTCACAGAAATAAGAAGTCAAGTCAAGGACAAATGTTGATCTGAATTAAGGATGATCACTTGTGAAAAACTTACATTTACATATCAACGTATGGGAAACAGTATCTTTTCACCAATTGTCCATAAAATAAAATAGCTGAAAATTAAAAAGATTCATCGATTTTTTACAATTTAAAGTCATAGATTCCTCGTATCAAACACCTAAAGGAAAGTGTGTGTTGGTGAATGCATTATTTCCGTATGAGACAATTATTGAGATCACGTCGGCTTCAGTATGACACAATTATTGAGATCACGTTGGATTCCGTAGGACACAATTATTGAGATCACGTTGGTTTCCGTATGACACAATTATTGAGATCATCTGTATTTTGCATCGCATGCTAAAAGACACCTCAGATGTAAATTCTGGCCATTTTGAACTGCCCGAACTCCGTGGTTGTTATTATGTCATAATAACTTCATAACCTTACAAAGAATAGATGACGTGTCATCAGTAAGATCAATGGTTGCAGACAATTGAAACTGAATGATTTCTTTACATTTTTCATTACAAAATTGCAGGAATAACATTGGAAATGAACTGTGCAGGTATTTGATTGATTGTTCAAATGTCGTTGAGTTTTATTTTAAACACCTATCATTTTATAAGACAATGTTCTTCTCACATCTGGCCGGATGTTCGTCCGCCAAAAACTTAGCAATTTGAGAAGTATCACTACGATTACCTCCAATCGGAACATCCTCGGCCTTTTCCATCTCGTAAACACCTCATATGTAAATATTACTATTTTGAACTGCCCTCAAGCCCATGGTTGGTATTACGTCATAATAACTTCATAACCTCAAAATGGATAGATGACGTGTCATCACGAACAGCAACGCAAGCAACACAAGTGACGTCATATCGATGGTGTCATAATGTAATGACTACTTCATTTCGAGCTGCGTAGTAAATATTGATTTTACAAAACCTAACATCCTTAACAAGCAAACAATTTCTTGCGCTTCGTTAATTTTGTTACAGATTCTAGACTTACATTACATGCATTTTCCAATAAACATGTCATACAATTATAATTATTATTTATAACATATGTCTCAATACCTATTTTCATTCTATCGGTTTCACAGATGGTGAAGTCATAACCTAAAAGGCAAAAAGCACTGAAAACATCTGGAATGTACGCGTTATATAATCTCCGAGATATCGATGTTGATGTAGAGAATCGATCTCATCACTTTGAATTATCTCATAACCTGGAATATAAACCGGACCAGATGTATCTTTTGTATCCTCTTTAATATCGCACTATTTCAGGTAAATTATATATCATTGCAATAATTCGAAACTGTTTACATACCATATGCGCCCAGGCACTGAACAAGAAGAAAAGACTATTCCAGATAGATAGATACCAAAATAAAAGAAGATAATCTACTAGTCAGTTTTCAAATTACTAACAAAATATGTCAGCTTGTAAGAGCGTTAAAAAGTCTCGTAAACACTGATAAATGAATGTAGTAGCAACAACAACAACAAAAAATATTAATAAACACAATGTATATTGAACTTGATTGATAGTCAAAACAGAATCATCGTTTTACTCTCTGTTTGCACTAACTTGTCGGGCACATCTGGATAATTTGGGAACTAATTTAAAACGGTTGGTGAGAGCTTTAAATCGAAATTTACGATTCATTGTGAGAATTAGCAGGTGGTTTCTGCCTTGCACGTACAATAAATCAAAGTCAACTAATTGCGTTGGAATAAACATGGAAGGTACTTGTATGAGTTTAATGACGATTTTTTCTGCATTTATAGTGGTATAAACTGACAGTTGTCCAATCAAAAGCCGAATCAGACGGCAAATAATGCAGAAAATGCAACATCAGATTCTCATAATTGAAATCCTAAACAAATTTACTGTCGTCATTGATTCAGTTGTTTTTACCTGTCTTTTTCTTTTGTGACCTTCAAAGAACTATCGCGTAAGAATATTCTCCCTTTTTTTTCTTGAATCAACTGGTTTTGGCGTCAAAGAAATTCCACAAGCCCTTACAGCGATCGATTTTCCTGAATGAAAAGTTAAGGCCACGTTAACAATTTTCAAATTAGCAAGTTGGGAAAAAGAAAGAATTAGGTATTTGTTTAAATATGTAAAGAATTATGTTATTCTTTACAATAAAGAAAAGAAACATGAATCCGATTTTCTCTGTCAGCTATTCCTTAGACATTTTTGAATTTTATAGATCCCAACAGAGGCCTTCTCGTATCTATCCGAATCTTTGGTCAACACTCAATCCTAAAAATTTCCCCTCGATATGTCTTTAAGCAAAGTCTTTTCATCGGTGAAAATATTATCACAGATTTAAATAAAACTGTATTGCGCACAGAGAGAGAGAGAGAGAGAGAGAGAGAGAGAGAGAGAGAGAGAGAGAGAGAGAGAGAGAGAGAGAGAGAGAGAGAGAGAGAGAAAATGAGTTTTGAGATTGTTCCCTGACATTCCAATCAGTGTCACTGAACTGAGCCTCGTTTACGACGTACCTAAATCATAGAGGGGACATCTTTGAAAGTATCCGGGACTATCTGATTGGTAGTGTTCTGGTTATTAACTTTAAAAGAGATGGAAATTCATTTTTAATATTCAATGTTTGTTTTCACCATTGATACTATATGAGATTTTTAGCAGACTTCGGCATCAATTGAAAACAAGGGACCTGTAGCTGTAAATAATGAACGGTTGCATCTTCCCGAAAGCGGGTCATTCGAATCATGAACTGCATTATGTCGAGAACATTGGATACACGAGAATGAAGGTCAGTATTGTCTAGTTGTTTTCAAACTCAGCACGTGGTACACGTTGGTGAAGCTGATGTGTTGAATTTGGTATCCTGGCAACTTCAAACGCTTCTCCTGAGTCCATCCATACATGCACAAACATGAACACAACAGACAGACTTTCAGCTAAGAATGATCTCTTTGTGAACGTGGTAATACTAACAGACTTAGGAGTCTACACTTGACTTAGCAAAACTTTCCTGGTATCCCGATCCAGATTTAACTTAGTATTATTTGACCTATCGATGCCACAATACACGTTGCATATGATTTCCTGACTGAATGGGAGCATGCAGACTTTTGTTTGCCATTTTGTTAATTTAAAATACGTACAAAAAGACGAATTTAGGTGTCTGAATTACAAACTACCATGGCAGCCATTTTTTGTAGCACTAAAAATAGCTCATCGAACAGTTTATTCAGAACTATTAACATCACTATTAGCAGCTGAACGTGGTCAGATGATGGTGTTTGACCAATTAAATTACCCATTACATGAAATATTCATATTAGTTGCAAATATTTTAGAATAATGAACAATGTCTAGTTGAATAATTAATTCAAGTAAACTAAATTTTCAAGCGTAATATCTGCAGCTAGATAATGCGCAAAATAATTGAACCCAGTAGTGAAAACATAAGTACATATAAAATCGGTAGACAATAAGAGATAACAAAATTCAACTGAGGCCTTAAAAGGTTATATCCTATACTGAAAATATGATTTACAAAGTCAGTGTACTTGAGCATTTTATCAGAATAGTTGCATAGTCAGTGTCCTTTAGCATGTTATCAGAGTAGTTGCATAGTCAGTGTCCTTTAACATTTTTTCAGAGTAGTTGCATAGTCAGTGTCCTTTAACATTTTATCAGAGTAGTTGCATAGTCAGTGTCCTTTAACATTTTATCAGAGTAGCTAGTTCATTACTTTACTGTTATATGTTTGCCTAGGCAATATATTTATAGGTACTATTCAACTGTCATGTTCAAATGCGCCATGAAATCAAATTTGTTAAAGACACCGTTTTTACAAAATAATGTCGGCTATACGAGGTAAATGCATTAGAAAATTCATCTTTATGGTAAACAACAATACAATAAGGAACTAGAAACATATTAATGAAATAGGATGCGCCACCAGAGTGCCTCGAAAGGGATATAAACACAAAAGCTAAACAAGAATTGGCAGACGAAATGGATGGACAAGTGTAATACTGTATGCTCTACGACTGTCGTGATGGGGCATGAAAAAACGTCATAGTGGTATTTGTTGGATCAGAGTGCCTTACATATCACGTTATATCTCCTGACATCTAGCCAGTTAAAAACTGATAGCAAGTTTAGAAAATACTTTAAAGCGTAATTTATTCTGAGTTTTATAATTAGAAAGTAGTGTACAGTACGGTTGTGATATTTGGTTACTATTTTGAAAACCTTTTTGGATAACTACATTAGAATTGACATGTCCAAAAACATTTATTTGTGTGGAAGTTTCATCTGGATATATCCAATTGCCAAATATTGATATCTCAATTGTGAGACTGTAAGGTAAAGTGCAAGTAATAAGATTTGTAATAAGAAGTGTCCAGCTGTTTGTATTTGTCCTTAATCACAACATCAATTTTACATAGAAAATTATTGAGTGTTATGTCAGCTACATATATTTGAAGTCTTAGTCAAGATCAAGACGACTGTATTCACTTGCGAGCATCTAATGGTAAAACAATGATATGATATAATTTGAAGTTGATTGTAAAAAAATATTTAAAAAAACTGAGCTGCTTCTACGGCTAGCTATGGCGAATGCCCACGATATGTAATACATACGTCCTTATCTTCTATACTTCCCCTCTCCCTCTCCCTCTCCCCCCGCCCCTCACGATACCGTAATCCGAAATCAGTTAAATAATCAAATTATGGGCTTTCGTGCTGTGACTGCCTATTTAAAGTTCGGCGAAAAATATTAAAAACTAACTATAATTGCAATTTTTGCATATTTTACATTACACCCCTTTCCCTGATAGACTGGAAGGGACCCAAATACTATGCTCATCTTGCAGTTGTTGTCACATAGGCAACCAATGTACAAAGTATGGTGAATTTTCACTTAGCGGTTTAGAAGGAGATAAAGTTACGGACAGACGGACGGACGAAACAGACGGAGTGTGCCACAAAAAATATCCGCCCACCTCTGCTAAGGTGTGGGGATAAAAACATTTACTGTTTTACAACTGCTGTGCAATATGCATTTATATTTTATTGCTTCCAAATAGCAAACTACTTGCTATAGGAAAAGCGTTTTGAATGCATTCGCTATTAACGAAAAGAGAAATTAGAAGATAGACAAGGGTACGGCAAATGTATTAATAGACTTGCCAGAGCGAGCAAGACTTTACTATTATTACTGATTAAATTACTGATGATTCCTTATTTATATGCAGGTTAGACTGCAATTCGTAGATACAATTACAATTACAGAATGAAATAAGCAGCAAATAACGGTAATAGGTCAGTAGATGCTATCATATATTCTTGTCGGAAATAGACAGTTGGAGTCAAATATTGTCATTTGTCAGGCGAGAAGACATCACTTCCGCTGCAGAAATTATAAAGTCAATAATGAATTTTAATGATTGCATCGAAATGTCAGTGTGTATCATAAAATTTAGGTTTTCGAACGTCCAACAGAAGCATTTAGGCCCTATCCATGGTAGGGAAACTATGTCTAACTTTCGGTTTCAATAGACCAAATGTACATCTGCATAAGGAACCAACAAGTGAGGAGAGAAAAACCGAAAATGGGTTGGGGGTTGTTATGTCAATTTACTTTTATTGCGAACAATGCACAATTACTGTCAAAGTCTGTCAATGTCAGCTCTGAGAACTTGTATGATGTCCGTCGAAAAAATCGAAATCACATTTATCCACATTGATCCAGAAACTGCTTCTTTTTCCACGCTCTACAACCAAACATTTCGTCAGACTGGTATACAAAAAAGTGACTACGTTGTATTCGTTTAACTTCGAAAATTGAGACAGAAGATTCTTTCGAAATGTTAATATCAAATATACCCAAAGGAGTTGAAGATGATTAAATGAAAATTTCATCTCTGCCTACTTTGGTCTGATAACAATATTACCATTTTTTTGAAAGCTTTTACTTGGGTGAAACAAAAATTTCAGACTCATGGGTTTCAAGTACACTAGTGTTTTACCAAACAAATATTTGGATGAATTTCAAGTTCAATCGATCCCATCTGTTTGCATTACGGTAGACAGTATAGATAGAAATAATATTATTACAAAACAAATTCTTGTAGCAACATTTTATGTTCTTAAATTCAGAATTTTAAGTCATTGGTAAACTAGGTTTGAAGCGACAGTGGAGTACAGTGATCAGACAATTTTCAAGCGCCTCAACATAGTGACGGGTGTTATCGGTCGCTTAATTCATGATCAGAACTCAAGACACGGAGATGATTGTAAAGAAACCGCTCAAAGACACAGTCAAGCTATTGTAGCAATCGTAATTAAAATTCTTTTCAATTTTTGTTTAGCTAAAATAATATATAGCACTGTATCAGGTGAGTAAAGAATAAGTAATTCCGCAGGAATGTTCTTTAGTCAGGCTGTAATTATCAATAGGAAACTTGATATAAATTGGAGCGTTGCATGTTACAGACACTTCAGCTTCTAATCTATTAAATATTTCGATTTCTAGTCATATCCACGACGTGGAAACACCTTTAATTTATTCTGAACGACGTACGTGGGCATGAGGATGATATATTTAGACTATCGATCAAGGAGCGGAAGGGGGGGGGGGGGTATCGGAGTGATGCTCTCTGTTAAACATATATACACCGCATATTATCTATGGTTATTTATGATGACTGCCAAATCACGGTTGTATTACACAATGAATCTTAAAGCCTGTCAGTTCCAGGACTTTTATCAAGACGTAATGCTTGTTAAAGTGAAAATGTCAATAATGTGTAATTTTTTCTGTGGCCGCCAAAGCACGTGAATCTGTAACTACTACTAAACGTTGAAACGAAATACAATTTATACATTTTACAGTTAACCCTTTTCTGTAGGCAAAGAGTAAAATATGTGACACCTTTTCCTTTTTAATTAAGTAAAGCTTTTCGTCTTTATTATTAAAATCGAGCTTGTGTACAAAATTCCAGAGGATATATTGTCTATAAAATCCACAGGATGTATTAGACCCCCAAATACTGTTTATAAAACCGAGAAGATATATTAGACATTCAAATATTGTCTATAAAACTACGAGGATATATTAAACCTCCAAATGCTGTCATAAAACCCAGAAAATATATTAGACATCCAAATATTGTGTATAAAACCTAGAGGATATATTAGACATCCAAATATTGTGTATAAATCCCAAAGGATATATTAGACATCCAAATATTGTGTATAAAACCTAGAGGATATATTAGACATCCAAATATTTTGCATAAAACCTAGAGGATATATTAGACATCCAAATATTGTGTATAAAACCTAGAGGATATATTAGACATCCAAATATTGTGTATAATACCCAGAGGATATATTAGACATCCAAATATTGTGTATAAAACCCATAATATCTATTAGACATCAAAATATTGTCCATACAACCTAGAGGATATATTAGACATCCAAATATTGTGTATAAATCCTAGAGGATATATTAGACATCCAAATATTGTGTATAAAACCCAGAGGATATATTAGACATCCAAATATTGTGTATAAAACCCAGAGGATATATTAGACATCCAAATATTGTGTATAAAACCCATAATATATATTAGACATCAAAATATTGTGTATAAAACCTAGAGGATATATTAGACATCCAAATATTGTGTATAAAACCTAGAGGATATATTAGACATCCAAATATTGTGTATAATACCCAGAGGATATATTAGACATCCAAATATTGTGTATAAAACCCATAATATCCATTAGACATCAAAATATTGTCCATACAACCTAGAGGATATATTAGACATCCAAATATTGTGTATAAATCCTAGAGGATATATTAGACATCCAAATATTGTGTATAAAACCCAGAGGATATATTAAACATCCAAATATTGTGTATAAAACCTAGAGGATATATTAGACATCCAAATATTGTGTATAAAACCTAGAGGATATATTAGACATCCAAATATTGTGTATAAAACCTAGAGGATATATTAGACATCCAAATATTGTGTATAAAATCCAGAAGATATATTAGACATCCAGATATTGTTTATAAAATCCAGAAGATATATTAGACCTCCAGATTTTGTGTATAAAATCCAGAAGATATATTAGACCTCCAAATATTCTTGTCAAAGGTTCATTCAAATATATTGTATACCCTAGTATCAACCGCACAGTATGGTGTCAAAGAATGGTGTCTTAAATAGCACCTTTGTGCATCTTTTATTCAGTAGAAGCTTCAATTCTTCATCAAGAAATCCTTGACAACACAGATTTCTTATCATGGTATCTGAAAGATTCCTTGCTTCGAATGTAGAGAATTATTCTTGAAGCATTTAAAAGTATACGTATCACTGTAAACATTTCATTCGTGTTTCTCTTCTTTGCGTGCCGGAGATAATAGCTTGCTATTTATATGTCGCTTATTCGAAACCAGGCAACGGATTAAGACGTGAACTGTAAGTATTAGGAGAAGTTCGAGTTGCTTAAAATTTTGCAGACGAGTTATTTTATCTAAATTAACAAACACATATAACTAATCATTTCAATCTTGATTATTAACAACAACAAAAAAAGAGAATATGCATATTCCTATAAATATGGTGAACGGTTAATGTTGGTATACATATATCTTGAATTATGATATTTGTACCTTCACGCTCACAAAAGAGCAAAGAGCAAAATACCTCTGAAACCATCTGGCACTTATCATCTAGGCTGATCGTATTCCCTGAGGAACAATTAAATCAAATGTTAAGAGTCAAGTTCCTCAATGGTTTCGTCGATGGCATTCTTCTGACAATGCATAGATCCGAAATTATTAGATAAGACCGGCCCCCTTGGAAATTGTTACTGCGCACCCCAAACGTCCTGTTAAAATGGCGGAATCATCAGAGTATGCAAGCACTATGTCAGATTCTCTCGAGCGCATTCCCGATACCATTTCAATTAAATACGTGCCTAATCAAGATAAACTTTCCAGTAAAGTGTTACAGAATGGTTTGAACTACTTTACGCAACGATATATACATGAGATTAAATTTTGGAGTTTGAAAATAAGATTCACGAAGAAGGGAGATGCTGGTCATCTATAAAGAATAACCAGCTCATCACTTTTCACCAATGATCAGAACAAAACCTCGCGGACTTCAGCGGGTGACTGAGTTCTCCGCCTTTTTCCGGCAATTTTCCTCTTTTTTGCTGTGTCACTGCATGGTAGTATTTTCTTTCTGTTCAGTTTGTTCTTCTTAAGGCCAAAACTATGACCGAACTTGATTGATGTGATGTATCATGGTATGTAGCACAAATTCGAGAAATCCTTTTCTGCGCCTTTTTATCGACAATTATACATTGAGTATTCGTAGGTGTAATAGTTTCTGATATAAAGTAGGAGTTTAAAGAAATTCACATTTGCAACCCACAGGAAATGACGGTTATGAAATGGTGCGGGAAAACAGTTAAAGCCCTGGGGCTTCTGGAAGCTACATTGTAAAACAGCTAGAAATTACGGAGATGTAAGTTTCGATAATTGTGCTCGAAAATATTTTTTAACAAATATAGTAAAAAAACAATAAAATCAATATAAATTACATATGCATTTTATTTTTTCATATCCAGTAAGTAGATCACACAGCAGAATTATCTTATATACTAGTTATTTATTCTAACTTGATAAGCACATCTATATGTCTATGAAACAAATTCTAAACGCATGATATGGGCTTGAATGCTTAATACAATTATGTAAGAGACTTTGCTAGTTCTTCTTGGTTTGAAAGAAGGACAAATCAGAGGATATGGACAAACTTTGCATACATACGGAGAGGAACGTCTCATCCTTCTTCAATACAATTTTATTTATATACACAAATGTCGGTATGGAATACCACTAGTAATAGACTTTATTATCAAGATCAGACAATTTCAGATTCAGAATTGTTTTGTCTTCTTAAACGGTAACTTCAGCCTAACCCGTTCATGATATACAACAGCAGTATTCCATGCTTGTAGCTCGTGTATAGTAAGTATAGGCTTGTAGCTTGAAGGGAAACATTACAAAGATAAATTCTATAAGTGACTATATTCGCGACACTTGTGCTCGCTGATTCAAAACAAAGTTTGTCTTTGCTCCTCAAACGCATCTATCATAAACAAACAGATGAATAACTTACTGTCTAAACTTTGAATTCCTGACAAAAATATAACTAATATGCAAGATTTATTTTTTTAAAATTTTTTATTAAACTTTTTATTTATTTTATTGCTCAAAGTCGCTCAATACTCCCAGAAATAAAGCTGTTTGGAATATGAATATTTATCATATTACATTTTTTCGCTGCATATATTACAGTATGGTACTTTTTAGTTTCATATGGCTTCGTTTTGATATTGAGGTAAATGGAGCCAAACTTTGCACACTTTGTGCATATAGTAATACAACACTCAGAACTGCAGATAATTGTGTGACAAAACTATGTTCGACTGATTCATTAAGAGAACATATCTACCAAACACAGGGAAACATGCTCATGGGCATCTACAACGGTTCTGTCAAATTTGCTTTATAAGTGACATTCTTAGATTATCGAAAATTATGTTTAACACAGCTGACACATTTGTTTGTGCTGTTCTCATGAGAATCCCATTGTATTAGGTTAAAACAGCGTTTCGGGAAATATATTGCTTCGAGACCCAGAACTGAGAATATATGCAATGAACTATCACTCTGTTTTGGCATAATGATTCAGAAGCCTATCTATGGCCAAAAGAACTCCTATAGCCAACAGGAACATTCTTCTTATATGACATTTTAAGACTGATTTGCCACTCTTCTTCCGTGACTGCTCTTAGAGTAATAGACCCTTTGGTTGACATTATAGTCCCATTACTTATGAGCATATATATTTTTTGATGGGATTAGAAAATTTAAAACTGATCCACAAGTTGATTGGGCCCTGTATGATCAAAACGTTTTGAGCAAAAGACTAAAGTTCAAGCTCAAAGTTCAAAGACTTTGAGAGTCTGTAACTTTAATTAGAATGAATTTAGAATCATAGAACTTTCAGATTTATCTTATCTTAGGACTCTCTTCTGGACTGCCAACTTTTGATGACATAGGTGCACACTAAGTGTAATATTTGATCTAGGATTTTGAACTTGAGCGTGAGTTTCTTGTTTAAAAGTTTATAGAACACGTGACCTGTTTTCTTTACGAGATTCGTTGACTCAAGTTTTTCTTCATGCTTATTGTTTAATAATTTCTGTAAAAAAAAATAACCGAATTTTGCCGAATTCAAAATATATGAGAGGTTTAAATAATACAAGGAATTGTTTTGGGGGTTAACTTGTACAATCTTTTGCGCAATAGCGTAGGTCATAAGTGCAAGCTTGACAACTGATGAAATCAATGCAAAATTGCAGACAGAAAAAAGCCAACATTAAGACTGTTGCTATTTTTTTGTGAATAAATATTGCACCTTGCCTTTGGGGATGAACTATATTGCATAGCCTCAGGCTATGTTTGTCATACCATTCGCGATTTCTTATCATTATGAATCATTTATCCATAAATCTATAATTAAAAAGAATGTGTGGACAAGTATTTCCCACCGAGTTTCTTTGTCACTGATGACGTCAGATAAAAAACACAAGTGAGAATTTATGCGTGAAAAAGGTGTACAAAGTACACAATTGTTGCTACAGACTCTTCTCCACTATCCCCTAACCAGCAAAAATGAACGGTGCAAATTTTTAATCCCCAGTATATAATGTATGATATACGGGGGATATAGATGCTGTCGCTATGTTCCTCTGTCTGTCTGTCTATATGTATGTTCGTAAACATTTTCGTTTCCGGAGCAAAACATTCAAACCGTTTGAGGTATTTCAACAGAATGTTGTTTCTATGTCAAACAGCTTGCGCTGAGGTGAGTTTCCATTCTTATGTTAACCTGGACACAAAGTGTAGAATAATTAATATTTAAATTGAAGGTACTGGAACACAGGGTATTAGCATCAACATTACAAAAATTAAGAGTGTTGGAACATAGAGTACTTTCAGTAAGAATCTTTACATAAGCGGGAGAACCGGGATGGGGGATAAGCGATCTCTATATTATAACCCTTGTAAGCTCACCTTATTGGTTACTGCTGGAAAATTAGTCATGGTTTTGGAATGCCATACGTTACAGATGAATACTAAACACAAACAAAAAATAACGCATTTTATTTTTGGGAGTCATTATGTCATTGCAGCCTGTTACACGCTTCCGTGGACACCTACTCATAAGGGATACATATCCAAATTGAAAATCTGTTTAGAAAAAAAAACATCTGTTCATAACGGGAAAATATATTTTGAATTTAAATGACGTAAACGGAAATTATTTTATTCATTGTGTTTGTATTGTTTATCAGTGCACATAACATAAAAATAATTTTATTCTGGTTATATTTCCCCCTAAACTACAAACACTATTGATATCTTTTCTATCAGTCCATTCAATACACGTGTAAAATAATTTAATATATAAAGAAATGTTTCTGCTTAAAAATAATTAAAATGAACACTTCGGTAGTTGATATGCCAGTATCAAAATAAGTGAGCAACACATATAACAACATTAAATACACCATTAAACTACAACGGAATTACGGAGGATGAAAAAAAACTTGAACATACATTTAGTCAATAATTCTGTAAATCTTTTAATCAGGACAGATTTTACAGTGGCAACAATCTAGATTGGTATAAATTTTTCAAAGACATTGAGCCATATTTGAAGATCATCAGGTAGAACAATTCAACAATTTGGTTCTGTGAAATCTCAATTGGAGTTAACGATTACACTTATGAAAAAACCCGTTCAAGAAGGTAAACAAGTGGAGTATATAATTTGCAACAAAAAATAAATAAATCCTCTAAATATATCAAATAGACGTTCAATGGATAATGTAATTGAATCTTTATTTGACATTTTTCATATCAAATTTGTAAAGGAAAAATAGCGAAAGTACAAGATAAATGTTGGACAGAACTAAATATTTCAAATTGCACATAGATGTCTCCTACTAATACAAACTTCATACAACAAGAAAGCTTTTACTAAAGTAACAAAAATACTAATGATAAATGTTTATTTTATACTGCGTTTAATACTCTCCTAAAGTGACCACCAGAGACCATCAAAATACAATTTGGATAATTACAGTTATTGGTTTGATAGCTGTCCTGTCAAACTAGAGGACAGTAAAGCAAATGGACAAAGAATTTGATATCTCTGTAAATAAATGCTTATGAAATATTGGAAGGATGAGAGAGAAGAGCTGTACCTTAAACAACGGAAAGAAGCTATAATAAGTCTATTTGAGTAACTCAAATAAAGAGGGAAATACACGAGGATATATTAATTATATTTCACTTTTGTGGTCCTTATAACTGCAGAGATGAAGATTACCATTACATTGGAATAATGATTTTTAAAAAAAAGTGTCGTCTCAGACAAGCATAAAAAAATATCTTTTTTAAAAAAACAAAAATGCTTGAAGTTTTAAATACATCAGAAAGATTATCTAAACACCAAAAGTTATAATGTAGATAATTCGATAGATATAATGCCTGAATATGCCTCTGTTATAATATTAAGAACTATCAGCATCACTACTTTTGTCAAATATTGTGAGTTTGAAACTATCATTGTGCCAGAGGTAAAAATTTGCAAAACACAATCTGACACATCCTGGACAAAAAAAAAATCAAACCCATTCCATCAAGTATTTGTACATACTTCAACTTAATCCATAAGGGCTGCATGCCTATATTGTACATGTAACAGATTGTATCAAAGTATTTTACGACGCGTTGGGCAAAGTTACAAATATGTGTGTTTGGAGAACTAAGACCGAAGAATGCAAAACCTGTCATGTTCATATTGAATACATTTTAACTTTACGAACATATATTACATATATTACATCTGTGAGAAAATAATAATATATCAAAAGATGCATGATCCGCATCACATAACATGCAAGTATAGAGGTCCAGCACATAGCGAATGTAATTTGAATTGCAAAAATATAAAATAGATATCCCGTTCACTTAATGTAAATTAACTAATTGCACCAATACTGTTATGTATCTTGAAAAATAAAGTGAAATATGTCATTCACTATCGAAACTTGAAGCTTTACATATGGTCATTTTAAGAAATATAAAAGATAAACAGAGTGCCTTCTTTGCTTAACAAGGATGGTTACAACCCTACAAGGAAATGAATAACAGATTCGAGACTAAAAGCACTAAAAGATTTTGAGAAAGGTTTCATCAAATACGTGAACAAATTGGGAAAACAGATGTAAAATCTCAGAAAGAGAACACCAGTCAAAATATGTGCAGACGAAAATAACTTTTTGCACGGAAACAATTACTGACGATAATTTGGTGCAACCATGTTTAAGAACAAGAAAATAAAATTAAGCAAACCAGTTTACGTTGATTAACTGTTTTTTTTTATGGATATCAAAATGTCAATGTACGAAATTTAGTGCAACAAGATGAAAAGCAGATACGATAATAGAATGAGACTGTTCATGGATAATGCAGATTCATGCTGTATCTATGTTGAGATAGAACACGTTTACAGTGACATACATAAAGAATAATATCAACCTATATGACAGAAGTGACTATCCAAAGGACAGCACATTTGGAATCTCACAAATGAATACAACGTTCTTTGACTTTTCAAAGATAGGTTAAATGGTTGCTGCAATTTGAGACTTTTGTGAGTTAAAGTCAAAACGTTATTCCATCATAACAGACAAAGACGAAAAGAAAATTTTAAAAAGAATCAAATATGTGTACTCAAAAATAATTTAAACTCGAAATGTTGAAATATTGCTTACTGAATCAAATAAATTACCAGGACATGACTTTATTTAAGTCATATCATCAGGAGATGTGTAGTATCAAACTAAACAAAGTAGCAATATCTATGTATGACGACGAGAGTTTCTACGTTTGATGCCTAACATTCAACAAAATTTGCAACCAGTTCAGCAATGACATATATGCTTTGGACACTGAAATAGAGAATATAAAAGAAATCCCTGGAAGACTTTAACAGATTACAATCGCATGAGGAACAGTTACAGAGAGATTTGAATTCAACAAGACGACGATAAGAAATTACAAATCTACTGAATGATTTTAACACAAAACTTACTCAGTTCAACAAGCCAAAATCAGCTAAAACTAACACTCAGTCAAAGTTTCAGAGAACGAATGATTTAACAGCAATAATGAAAAAGATAATGACAAGAGAAACAAAATAAACGTGTATGAGAACATGATAAAACTCATGAAAGCAACTTATCTATTTCAATGACAGTGACAATAGTTTACTGGTAATACCGGCAATAGGCCTTTACCAATACAGTCACATAGCATTATTTCAACAATGTGGATCGCTATATTACAAAACAAATTAGCATGAAGTGAAATGGAAAAAGAAACAAAAATCAAGCAATCATATATATTAGAGATTTTAGTTCTGAGTTCAAAAGGATATTATCTTACGTTTGCTGAAATTGCACAGACTCCGCCTTTTTAGGTTGTACTGTTGTATTGTACCTCAATTGCACATTGTCTTCATCAACTGAGGTATGAAGATGCCGATGGCACAACAAAGTACACCAAGGTTTACTTTTAGATAAAGCACTGTAGAATATCTTTTAAAAACTCTCTGTATCATCAATTGAACTCTTATTCTACTGAACGTTATTCTTCAACACGTGTAGCTTTAACCACACTGCGGGCTTGGGAATGCAGAATAGGCCTTATGAGCCGTCTTGTATGTCGTAAGATGCGACTAATAAACGCAGCAGTTTTTACCTGTGATGTGTCCAGCTAAGAAGGTCATGAACCTTTATAAAGAGTGTGGTGCATATAAAGAACTGACCTATGTATTTTGTTGATTTTACCCATTTTTGGCTTAGCTTTTTGAAATACTTACACTTACTCGGCACAATCTAGCCAGGATTGTGCTGATGTGCCGGTAAATCCTATACCTACCTACTTATCTACCCGCATACTTACTCCATCCGTACATCCATCCATCCATGTATCCATTCATACATGCATACATACATAGCCAGTCCAAACTTGTAAACAAATAGGCATTATCTCAAGATACCGACAGTGCTTCTTTCATACTAAGTCCGTGCAATATTGATATATCCTCTCTAAAAACATCTGAATTCAATACGATGTAGCTTTGTGCTATTATTTATGTTGTGTAAAAATTATTTTATCGCTGCTCTAGTGCGTTAGTATTTTCTTGTTTTTTTTCTTATTTAGTGTGTGTTCTGTCCTTACATGAGTGGGTTGGCACAAACAATAATGCTGACCTAGTGCAATAGTAATTTTGATTTATAATTTGATGTTGTCGTGTCTCTACAAAAGTGGATTGATGCACACTATTATAATTCGCTAAAATTCGCATATCTACAATACTTAAATGAAGTTTTAGAGATGGAAAAAATACAACGAAAGAAAAGAGAAAGAATAAGTTCGGAACGAGGCTTAATGAATAGAATATAAAATGAGAAATTGCGAAGATACATGATAATTAAGAATTTATATTGCAAAAAGTGAAGAATGAGCCATTGTATAAAAGAATACGCCATTGTGTTGAAAGAATGAGCCATTATATTGAAAGAACGAGCCATTGTGTTGAAAGAATGCGCCATTGTGTTGAAAGAATAAACCACTGTAGTGAATAAATGCGCCATTGTATTGAAAGATAGAGCCATTACGTTGAACTAATCAGTCATTGTATTTAAAGAATGCACCATTGTACTGAAATAATGAGTGACTGTGTTGAAAGAACGAGCCAAAATATTGAAAGAATGAGTCACTGTGTTGAAAAAATGTGCCACTGTGTTGAAAGAAGAACCCACTTATTGAAAGAATGTGCCAGTGTTAAAAGAATATGCCATTATAATGAAAAAAATGTATTCTCATGTCATACATCATCTGTGTCAAGTCAATGCCTATATTAAAAACAATTATATGTTGCTACAATTGGGTTGCATATCTCAGTTTTTGTGACTCTATAGAAAGGGAGGGTTGGTGACAATAACTGTGCACACTGTTTGATAAGGACATACCAGTAAAAGTTATATATGGCTTTCCAGCTTGCAGAACTGGAAACCACGTGGAAGACATTGAAGATAGAAAGATTCTAAAGTTCTCTCTTCTATAGAGGAACAAATGTTTGAAAATGCACTCAAATATTTGATGACCCACTTGTACATAAGTGTTTATATTTTCCCACAAAAGTGTAAGGCCAAAGTCTGAAGTTTTTTTAAATATCTTGGAATGATAAACGCCAACATTTAGAAATCGTTACAAATATAATGAAATGAACGTGCTAGATATATGTCATTAGCATTGGAATTTGAATGTTAAAAATATATTATTTTCAATGTCTTACGGCAATCTTTAGGTTAATGAGTGAATCACTAACTCTTAAAATTATTAAAGTATGAAACTGCCATTGCACTTTACACTTTACTGGCATCCTCTAAACTTGCATATATGCATCCAGTAAAGCCTCGTTTAAGAACAGACCAGTTTCAGTTCTCGTAATTAGCAAAGAAAGTGTGATATTCGCAAAAGTTATTACATTTATTATTTTAAAAAAAACATTATAGACATAAAAGGTCATAACTATTGGAAAAGCCTGGTGTCTGGGTTTTTATCACTTGATTGCATGTCATAATGTGGCAGTTACTGATGTCCAGTCATAAATAATGTGAAATATTGAATTACGGGTGACTTCCTTATTTTTGTTTTGCTCTCAAGGAAATGTACAACTTTATTGAAGTTTATTTGATCAATCCAACTTTGAACTATACGCTCCATCGTAATAACTCTGCTATGTTCACTTTCACAAAAAAAACCCCACAGATTTCTGCGGTAGGCTTATATTTTGAGATGTTGTTGGTAGACAATGTAATACCTCTGTAGTTCACTTATAGTATTATATACATGAACAAATACATACCAATCTAAACACGCAACTATTCTTATTCAACGTCAATTTCATACATACATACATACATACATACATACATACATACATACATACATACATACATACAAACATACATACATACATACATACATACATACATACATACATACATACATACATACATACATACATACATACATACATACACACACACATACATACACACATACATACATACATACATACATACATACATACATACATACATACATACATACATACATACATACATACATACATACAGACATACAGACATACTATAACACGCAAATGGTCTCACAACAGAGCATATCGAACTACACCTGTGTGAGTCTGGCTTGAGTTTGATGTTTCCCCTATTTCCAATTAGGTGAAGACAACTGTCGTTGTCAGCTGAAGGGTTCCTAAGCGCTCAAATTCTCCCAAATATTTTTCTTCTAATCAACTAACAACCACACATTCACGAGACCCTAATTTCACACTTGCATGCTTTTTCTTGCTTCATATTTGTATGACCCATCAGTATGCTCTTCCAAGCCGAAGAGCGCACGCCACACTTCATGAAACACGACCCAAATACAAAGAAATTTTCTTATCTCAAATTACTAAACACTTCTACATCAAAAATATTCCGACAATTCTGTACGTTAAGAAAGTAAGGACGGTCCATTTTACGAAACTAATCCATGCTACCATAAAGTCTCTTTCATACTGTACATTATGACGTTTGCTCTTGGTAATTGACTAATTACTCGGTTTCAGAAAAATCTTCCCAGCGCCGACTCCTCATAATTAAACAAATAATCACTAAAATCTAACAAACCTATAAACAGAGACGTAAAAAATACAAACTTCACGAACCCTAGATTTGTTATAAGACATACATACATACATACATAAATACATACATACATACATACATACATACATACATACATACATACATACATACATACATACATACATACATACATACATACATACATACATACATACATACATACATACATACATCAAACAGTTTACAAGTAGATACGTGGAACATAATTGTTTCAGATCAAGCTGAACATGACATTCAAGGATCGAATACATTATTGAGATTGTACACAGTCTGTGAAATTTTCAGTCAAAGATGAGAAGGTTTGGACCGTTTGTTCAGGAAAGATTGCCCAGAAATTTCATCTAGCGCATGGTTATACATGGTCGACACCGTCTTGACATGATCCTACAGCTATCGCAAACTTATCCAATATTAACATTCAATCGTTGAAAAACATTCATTTGGTTCGCATTATTGACAGCTGGCACAGTATTGATTTGCTTTGACGGAAAGGATTGGATATTAGCATTATTGTAAAGAAGTCTTAAGATATCAATATTTGTACTCAAAGGGAAAAGAAAGTTGTATACATACAGAGAATTCTGGAGCGGCATACTATTTTCACACAAACACAAGAATAAAGGGATAAGACAACAATAAAATAACAACTTGAAATGTTTACTCACTATAAGGATAAGACAACGTTAAAGTAAACAATCGTTATTCATTAGCGCGATATATTTGACATGAATCTGAACTCTGAAAGGATTGAAGAAAAGTTGCAAATTATTCAGAATAAAATTTCGTTTTAACCGTCTTTCTTGTGGCTTGTTGGTAAGACCTAAATACAATTCATAGAGCATGTGTTTTATACCGTGTTAAATGACTGACACAGAACAGTATTTAAGACATTTTTTCCAGTTCCTTGCAGACATATCAATAAATTGTGTCAAGAGATAGAGGAAGAGAAAAAGAGACAAAAATAAACTGAATTGAAACAATGTTAAATAAATAATCTAGTTACATTTAATACGTACAAGCGAGAAGAAGATTTCCATAGAAGAGTATATATAAGTTATATGGATGACTAGTGGTTGCCAGACATACTTGACATGAAAGCGTATGAAAACACAATAATGGATACAAATTCATTTTGACAGTGACATATTTTCTCAAATTACGCGTGGGTTCAAAAAGTAAATAACGAGAAAGATAGATGAATTATACGATTCTTTAATATAAATGTCCAAAAAGCGAAACACTATAAAGGTACAGTGTGATGGAGGAAAACAATTTTTCAACAAGAATGTTAAGGCTCGATTCGAAAAGACAAATACTGAATACTTCTCAACTTAGTCAGAAAAGCATTTGTAGTAGAACCATAAGCATCAGAATGTGGAAGTAATTTACACAATATAAATTTATGGTTAAAACTACATTTATCATAGATCAATAGACATGACAACAGTTAAAGCAAACAAAAAATACATCCAAAGTATGGATAAACCAAGTTGATTTACATGACAAATGATACATTTGGAACACCAAAATTTAAAATAGGTGAAACAGTTAGAATTCCAAACACAAAACAATCTTTCAAAGGGCTACTTTCATAACTTTACTGAAAAAAGTAAAATCAATAAATTAATTTTAGATCATCCGGTTGTGTACAAAATGGAAGACTTGAAGGATGAGGATGTGATGAGGATATTTTATGAACAAAATTTATCTCTATACGTCAGACTAAATGACATATATAAAGTTAAGCAGATTTTAGAAGCAAAACTGTTGAAGTGTAAACGACATATACTCGTTAAGTTGGGAATAAGATGAAATAATCATGTCTCTAAATAAATCACACCTCCATCTAAGACGACCGAAAAAGAGTTCATAAATAGCAGTGCCCAGGAGCACGAAACTTTGACGTATTTAAAGATAACAAGTTCGAGAATATGTCAGATGTCGAAACAGTGCATCAGAATATGAAGTTAATACATGCCAACAAATTTGTGTTGATCGCAAAACCAGAAGGAAAAAAGAAAGTGCATCCAAAAAATTACCAACAACAATAAAATGGTACACATAAAAAATGTGATAAGGTGACTACATATAGCCAATGTCCAAGCAGTGTATATCATGATATTAATAAAAAAATGAAACGATATTACAGCCCAAATACTAAGTTGATTCCAACTACATCTAACTTATAAACATATGCAATCTAACAGATTACAAATTGGTCTATGAGACTTTGAACCAAATAAGAGGTGTGGAAAATCACATAAATGTTGATGCAATATAAAGGACGTTTACATTTCTGTCAAATTTTATTTAAAGAAGGTATACCACTCTTGTCAACGGTTATGAAATTAAAATGAACTGTGCATTTTATTTTGACAAAATATTTACCATGAACAATTTCAATGCATCAAGTGTTCAGTCACAAAGAATTAACACAAAATCAACCAATATCAGTTGATATCAGAAGAATTTTCACACCAAATGGATGAAATAAAACCGGTAACCTTTCACATTATGTAGATATATAGATTCTGATAAAACAATTTTTCAGATCTTTTATTTGACAGCCAGCAGTAATTGAAAATACTATACACAAATAACTAGTTCAATCAAATATTGAAGATACAACCAGTTTAAAATGTTACAAATGCAACAGAGACAAATTGATAGAGAAAGCACAAAGATACACAATTCAAGAGATTTACAGAGGGTTTAAAACCGACAATATTAAATTGGTATTGCATTTTAAGCAACGAAAAGATTAGACAGGGAAATCAACAAAACATTGCATGTCAATCTGGAAAAGTTCTCATGAAAGGATCAATGTATTGGCACAAAAGTTATATATATATATACAATACTGCTCTTGCAGACCCCATAGGCACATTGTAGAACTCTGCTCCTAAAGTAATAGACTCCCAAAACTAACATGATCTAATCCTAAAATATAGGCTCTAGTCTTAAAGTAATGGACTCATATCCTAAAATAAATAGACTCCATTCCAAAAGTGAAAGGATCTAGTCCTGTGACAATAGACTCGAGTCGTAAAGTAATAGACTCCATTCCAAACGTAAAAGATTCTAGTTCTAATATGATGTTGTTTCCTCATAACTCATCTCATGCAGATTTAAAAAGCAAACTAGTACATCACCTTACTCTTGACTTGCGATTCAGCATAAAGCAAAAAACTGAGATAACTTACCTGAATCAAGTTAACAATTCGAATATGTTTAAAGAGATACAAATGTACAACATTGAAAATCAATCTTTCACTTACAGACCATTAAACATTATTGATAACTAAATTTTAAAATGTGACAATTATGACTCAATGAAAAGATAAAGATCTCACTGTGACATGAGATTTTGTCAGAATCAGCTAAACATGGAGGTGGGGATGGCAACATCCGGCCGTGGGATTTCATTAATAAATTTGATAAATAAAAATGTTCCGAACTTATTAAGATCAGTGTACATGTTTACTTGCTGATTAGAAAATTACTGAGTGTCTGTGCAACACTTCTACCTGGTAAGGATACATTTAATCAAACCAACAATAGCACAGATATAAAGCAGATTATTTTGATAGGCAACAATTTTAACATCACTCCTAATTGGAGATATCAAAAGGAAACAAAACAAATACTTGGTTGATCATGGGCCAGAATAATATAAATTTGTGCACTAAGGTTGTGTGGAGCCAACATTTCTGATGCATTATAAGCTTCCAAATAGCCTAACGACTATGAGGCCGGTACTGTTAAACACTGAAAAACGTTGTCAGCTGACGAAATAAATTTTATGGCACAAAGAAATGAATTTACTTGCTGGACTTTCTTCTATCAGTCAGATATCAACGGTTTAACAGATGAAATATTGCGAGATTAAATTAAAATGTATAAGGTCTAATGTAATTTGCATCTTAGTTCACATATACAAAATAGAACATTTACAACATAATCTGTTTCGACAGCATCAGACGCTGTAAACAATAGAACATCAACTACATAGTCTATTTCGACAGTATCAGACACTGTAAAGCAAATGTTCTTTGAGAAATTAACGCTTGGTGAACAAAGTTACGACGCAAAAGTGATATTCAACTCTAACATTGTTGGCAATAGGCTTTATATTATGAAGTGACATAGTTATGACAATGTATAGTATCTTTGGATACAACATTATATTACAGAAAAATAAAAACTTATTTAAACTTGATTAAACACTTCTATGAATACCGACGTAGTGAAGAACGCTATTTCAACCCTGATAAACAATCGGTGACAGTATGAAAAGCAGTTATAAATGATTATAAAAAAAAAAATAAGTAAAAAGTATATAGAAAATAAGGAATATGATGATAATGTTCCTACTGGCAGGTCTGCTAATGGGAATCCGATACTGTAACGTTTAAATGACACATGGTAATTTAGAAACAACGATAAATAATATTGACTATGAAAAAGCAAGCACAATATTTATTTGGTAATAATGGTTGCGGAAGCTGCTATTGCTTACTTTTAAAATAATTCACGAATGTGTCTACGGCGATGATCTTTGGAAGAAACCTCATCTAATGTGACGGACGTCGCTAATTTATAATCCTGCTGGATGGTCACACACAACTAATTTTTTTAAGAGCTACAGATCCAGCAAATATGTAGTGGAATATTAATAACCTTATCTAAAAGAATTAAAGTATGGTTGACTGAAAATAATTAGCGGCAAACATTAGCGTATTTTTTTTTTCTTCAGAAGAAGCCGAAGTTTAGGTAAATTGTACGCAATAGTAGGCTTGAACCTAAAAGCATTTTCATTTTATCGTTGTCGCACCATAACATATCATTTTCATCGTTTCAAACGTTTACTCTTGGATAGATCAAACATAGAATGTAAGCATGTTTTGCCGGTCTTACCACGAAAATATAGTAATGTTTCAATAAGTTGACATTATGGTCTATGGGTTTTTCATCAGTCGTATATTACATATAGAAACAAATATGATCAGCAGAATAGGATCGTGATAAAATATACCGAAACACTTTCTCGCCCGGTGTATTGACCAATTAGGGTTGTTTTTATGTTTAAATATTAGTCAATTGTGTCATTTTTTCTTCCAGCACCAATGTTTAGTCACTTTGGATTTTAAATGCAGGCATCATGCAATAGCTAATGCCATACTGTGTTATGCATTTTTCCGCAGCGTTATCAATAACGTTTGACACATACATTCATGTTATATATTCGAGAATATACATTTATAATTAACAATTCTTGACTTTCAGAGTGGAAATAGATTATTCTAATTATTAAAGGTTAAGGAAGACATGACAAAAAATATTTTGTCAAACTTGGTACATGTACCCAGAAAGGTCTGCACCACTGGTATCTTGTTTCTTTAACTCAGCAAATAATTTATGATACATTTTTATGATTCTTCTCTAATTTTCGTCCATTTTATCAAATGTTTGCCTGATTTTATTACGGGCGTGCCTCTCTCCGCCTCTGTTACAGTGTCGAGAAAACATTTTCCTCTTCTTAATTGACATTTTAAATTTGAGATTATATTATTGTCTAAAGGGACCGATTGGTTTCTGAAAACTGCAGTCTGTGAGGAAGCAAAAGTGGATTCCAAGATTTATTTCCCTTTCACACCTCTTATATAGAAATTTGCTAGACACACTCATCTGAAGGAAGAAAGGAAAATGCAACCGATTTTACTGAAGTACATACAATGTCTTTGATAATTTCTTAAACAACGCAAAAGTTTCACATATTTTATATCGACTAAGAATCTATGTAACGATTCCATATAACCTCCCTTTGTTATAGTCCTGTTGCAACGTGCGTAGTAATTCATTTAGCTTAGGATATACACTGCATATCCACATGGAAAACAAATTAGTTTTTCTTTTTGTATATATCAAGAAGTTTCAAAGGTGAAATATGTTTATTTTGTGAAAACAATTATGAATTTATCATTATAGCAGATTCTCAAATTTAAATAAATTCATCGATATATTCAAAACGGTCATTGCGAGACAACTATGCTTTTGAAGAACGTTACAAGGAAAAATTCTGTTGGCTATGAACAATTATTACGAAAGAAACAGCAACCAATTATTTTACGAGCTACAGAGCCAGCATATGTGTGGTGGAATACTAAATACCGTTATTTAAAAGAATGAAGGTCGTGGATTGGCGGAAAAAATAGTGTATTTTATTCAGAAGAAACGTGCATATGAATGCATTGTACGCAATAGCAGGTTTAAATCTATAACCATTTTTATACTACCGTATGTAAACGGGGAGATCTTTGCCGTTTTTTTTAAAATTGTATTCTTCTTCTTTTGTTTTCTTTTCTTGAATGATTATCTTTTTTTATCGTGCTCTTCCATCTTTTTTTCAGAAGGTATTTCATTATTTGTAGACATGTTTTTACCGGCTTTCATGGTTGCATTATGTGACAAGTGAAAACGTTTGCTTTGTTGCTCAGGTTCATATAACACAGACGAAGAACATACCATCACATGATTGACATCTACATCGTCTTAACTCAGGCAGAATTCAATACATGGAACACCGAGTATGTTTAATGTAATGTTTGCTAGATGTCTTAGGTCTGTAACAACACCCTTACCATTAGTTAACAGTTATTGATTTATCTATACCCCATTATGTTTTACTGAATGCAAGTTACACAGAGTGGATTTAGTAGAGCAAGATATCAGTCAAAAGAGAAAAATCAGGATTAAACAAAATTTTTGTTAACTTGTATTTTGAACCTGTAAGATTTGTTGGCTTCTATTTAGTTGATTTTTATATTATATTACAGGTAAAGAACGAATGTTATGCTTACTCATCTGGCGTTGAGAAGGACCTATCCAGTCAGGATGTAGAAAAAAAATGAAAGCGGTATCGAGCATTGTTACTATCAGATACTACAAAATAACATAGTTTTTATCGATAGATAACAGTAAAATGGTGTATGCAATAGCATATTCTTTATGGTGCCGGAATCTTGATGTCAATGTGCATTCAGCAAATTTTTCAACACAATAAATATCTGCAGCTACAATGATTGTTGGAAGAGCAATAACTAATGGTCTACCATTTGGAGAAAGCAACCTTCTGTTTCAATTATTGTATCGAAATGGATCTAAAAAAGATAAGAAACAAGCGAACATTTTGTAATCCATTAAAGAATTACAGAGATAAACTGAAGATTTCAATTAGAGCTATGACTCTGGATTCCTTGAATGAACGACTGAGAGAACAATGTTTGGTAACTCAGTATTTATACAATCTAAATGAAGCTTTTCATTAAGATGCATCTTCTATAGGCACTGATGCATCTAGTTATCCAAACTATAACGTACAAACTCTAATCAAATCAAGACAACCCAAACTTAATGATCACTTCCAGCTCCTGATGACTAGATGAAATTAGTACATATTCATTGCACTTGTGTTGGTTACTTATACATTTTTGAAGCTACCTAACAGTAAAGATGTCACCGTATGATAAAAGCATTATACCTAACAAGCAGGAAAAGGAGGAGTTAAATACCTCAAATCACATACACACCGAAAGAACACAAAAAATAATAACACAAATGATAACAATGTTTACAATGACAAACGTTTGATCTTAAAAGTACACATAATAACAGACTGCATGGTAGTGTTCATAAATTACCTAACATTCAACAAGGCATCCAGCAGATAAACAGAAAATAAAATGTAGATGCTCACAAAATCTATATTTATTTTGTGTCTGATACTCATTCACAACAATCAGCTAAAATCAATTACGTTTTACATAAATAACTTCTACCTATGAATAAATGTACCTGAACGAACCTCATAAAATTATAATTTGTCGAATGATTCTTTGTGAATGACTATGTTTGCATGCAATCTGTTAGAGAACATAATACAATACCAGTTTTGATTACATTGTTATCATCTGTCCGACTTTTCTAAACAACAATACATACAACTGAAAGTGGTCACTCAAAAAGGAAATGTCATGTTGATAGATCTTGAATATAAACTACTGGTTGATGTTTAGCAAGGTAAAATAATTTTATTCTCATTGATGCTTGTGGCAACTTAGATAACCTTTATAAAGAATGCATCTAACTTAACCAAACTAGCTTTAAGTGGCAGACATTTTGAAATAATCAGTATGAGTGTTTGAACATAAGTACAGCTCTGTTACAAATGACCTGCGTGGCAATGTAAAGTGTATAGTGGTCTTTCACAGCAAAGATAAAAAGGCAATGGAACCTGTCTTGTTTGAAAATAATCGGAACATAGATGATATACAGAGAGATGTTAGATAGCTAAAACAGAAAAATAGATTTTTAATGACACTTGAATATACTTTTCAATACAAGATACTTACGTATTCGTCTTGATAATATCACCTCGTGATTGTATGATCTGAGTAAATTATTTTTCCGAACAAATAAACAATCTTTGTAAATTTGGAATTTCAAATTCTTTCTAGTAGGAGGTTTCCATTCCTTACAAAATGTTTCTTTTTTGTCTTTATCAGTCCTGAATGAATAATGTTTTGACCTTAAACCATATAACTCTCGAATTGGGACACCGTTCAACTCATCTTTCAAAAGTCCAGGAACTTTCTTTCTAATTTATGTTCATTCAAATATTTTTTTCGTGGTAGTCACTAGTGTCAAAAGACCTGATGTCAATGAGAAAGAAATAATTGATGCAAAATAAATCAGTATCAGTTATGAGCAGTCTCAATTTATCACCGTTTGTCTTTTTGATCTTGTTGCAGTAAAATTCATACATTAGCCATTTAGAAAACTCAAACATTGTAAATCTACCGTACATTGGCTTGGTTAATTTTATCTTTCTTTTATAAACTTGCTAACAATAAGTAATCGTCAATAACTGTTCTCATTGTGAATGAAAAAACTGACATTTAACAAATTAATGTTCATCTGCGTCTATTTTGACTGTTGATCTTTTCAAGGATTCTTCGTTGTGTTTACCTAACACATAATTTCGCTATCGTTGTTAGTTGCTTTTGTCTCAGACTTGTATGCAGTTCAGTGTAAGGTTTTACCCATTTCTTGATTACCCAAGACAACTCTGTGTATGTTTCCCGTGTTTAGACTCAGTTATATAAAAACTTTAACTTTCTGAAGCGAAAGACATATTTCTCTTTTTTGTTCAGTGTAAAAACAGTTTTAATATTATTGGTTATATACCTTTGTAATCATTTAACATCAAATCATTTTCGTCTGCAATTAATTTCTCTGGAGCTAACGGGTAGTCCTTGAAATATTCATGCAATTGTACTCAAATCTCCGGATCCATTTCCGAAATACAACTAGTTTCATGTCGTCTGATATTTCGTACAGATTTTATTCTATCTATCCAACAAGTCCATTAGTTGCCCATCTAAAAAGGTTACCGGGATATATTGGTTCATGTTCCAATCGTAAAGATTGCTGTTACTGAACGTACATATAATGAAAGACATTGAACTTGACCGTCACATTGCATCTTATCTTGTTT
The DNA here is from genome assembly GCA_029931535.1 of Margaritifera margaritifera. Lineage (NCBI taxonomy): Eukaryota > Metazoa > Mollusca > Bivalvia > Unionida > Margaritiferidae > Margaritifera > Margaritifera margaritifera. Next base: position 1,430,630 of record JAQPZY010001590.1, on the reverse strand, counting down.
ATGAAGTATTCCTGATTTGCTTCATCATATATATGTTATGTCGTCCTAATTCCACAGATTATTCCACTCTCGATCATCAGGAACACACCACAGTCTGTCAACAGTTCTAATTCAACACCTGATATCTTTAAACTTGCATTATGTGCTAATTCGGAAGCACTGTAATAAATAACATGTTTTAGTTTGTTGTTTTCCATACAGAAATTTCTAAACTCCCCAAAAATGTCACATAGCATCAACTTATCGTTTTTTGCGTAATAATCAGGTTAATTTCCAAGTGTCTGACAGTTAAAGTGTTCCATGATATCAATCACATTTGATATATTCAAATAATTTAGACTTGAATAGAACATTTGTTTGGATGATATGGCTGTTTTGTTCAGTTTTTCAAAACAACCCATATATTCATATGGATAAATATCCTTTATCTCATACAATTATTTCAGTGTTTGTTAAGGTTTTGTTGTTGTAGTTATTCTACATATTGTAACATGAATCTAAATCTCTCTAAGAAGTTTCCTGGCCCTTTAACTTATTTGTTTGCCTTCTTTTAATAACCTACCAACCATAAATTACGTACTATATTTATCGTTGTTAATCAGTATGATTTGTACTTCTTCATCTGGACCATTTTTAACAAATGCCTTTATGAATAAGTGACATTCATAACCATGAAGAGTTACAAATGAAGAACTTTATATATTTTAACTGCTTCTTAACCATATTGTATTTATTATGAGCAGGACGTCTGTACCTGCCCCTTAAATATCCATGTCCTCTTACTTTGTCATCACTTATTTCTTTCCCACAGATAGGGCATATACGTGTTAAATTAAAAAGGTACATGTTGCTTCAGGCATGATATATACCCAATAATATATTGTCATCTCCAGAAACTCTGTCGTTGTGAGTCAATTTTGCTATTACTAGGTACAACGATATTTTCAAATTCCCAATAAACACGATAACTTCAATTCGTGTTGATACTTTTTGAATTTTAAAACTAGTACTTCTTCAGTCATTATATCTATCGAATGATCTACATTGGAATATAGTCTTGTGTGTCCTGATAATTTTGATGTTGTATACAAAATAAATCAAACGTGTTTTGCAGATTTGTTTCTGCCCGTGATGTCTATATTCGTAGAGTTTATTATACTGCTTTCAAAAATACATACTATGATGTCTATATATTCTGCCCCTATGAGTAATTATAACTGAAAAGCACCATTTATCACCCCCAACCCAACCCACCCTTCTAATGGTAGAAAGGTGGAGGAATGTACCACTTTTACAGCAAATCTTCGTCTACACTCTGCGATAGGACTTTGTCTGTACGTTGTGATCAGACTTTATACTCATTGAAATATAAATTATGAATTCTCTTAGGACCTTTTCTATCTGTGTAACTATCGTGTCACTCGGCTCTTTGTGCATATGTCCTGCATGAGACCAGCTCCTTCTTGGAGTCTTTCTGACTTCCTAGGTGGCTCTTTTTGAGCTCGCATGCCAACTTTGGCTTACGTTTATGACATCATGTGTGTGTCTGTGTGTGTCTGTGTGTGTGTCTGACGCGGCTCTTATGCATGAAGCCTGTATTATACCCAGGTCTTCCCTGTAGTCTTCATAACTTCCTAGGGCGCTTGATGCATTTACACAGCAAAAAATTCACATGTGTTTTTTTAGAATGCCGTGTATTTTGTGCGCATATATTACACCCTTTCCTAATTGCGAAGGTTTTCTTTATTTTGATCTCGGAATGTATTTGGTCTGCTTTATATTTTACAATGATCTCTACTGAAAACGAGGTGGTTCTCATTTATTAAAGATTCTAGTTTCCTTCTAGGCTGTTCTTCTGACTGTTAATATTTCAATGGTATGTGATCCATTTAAATACCTATTTCTTGTCAGACACACGAGAACATGATATACTTTATTTTGAGCTCTCTTTAATCTTTTAAATTTTGCATTGATTTATTATATTTTTTAAAAAAAATCTACAACAAAATAAGACTGGGTCGTTTCGCTAGAATCTAAAATATGCATACTACTCTTAAGGGAGGTAAATCATAAAGGCATAATCTGCACAGTATTTGAGTTATCTCCCTTGAACATTTCACTGGCTGTATTGTGCTGTTATGCATGACATGTGAAAAATGTAACATTATAATTATTTTGCGTTAGAAGCAGCTGCGCAGAGTGAAAAACTAAATTGTATTTAGCGTTGTACGAGTGGGTTGCTGTGTTGTGCAAGCGCGCTAGAAAATTTTGATTCTTTTACGTTAGTGTTGTATCCATATATGAATGTGTCAAAGTGAAAATATTATACTGCGCTAGAACTCTTTATATAAACACTACTAAAGGTGGTGCTGGAAATGTGTAGGGAAAATAAATAAAGCTTTTATGACTTCAAAATGATGCACATAACTTTACTGCATATTCGTTCTAGTGAATGTTTATAAATTGCCTCTTGAAACACTAAAATCTTCATTGCTCGTCAATATAGTACAGAACAAATTTATCTTCTTTACTCTTTATTCGCGAAAATTTCATGCACACCTAGATGGCTTTGATACAAATTCAAAATGTATGATATAAAGTTTTAATCACATTACCAAAAATGCTCGCCTCCCAAGAAAAAATATATGATTCATAATAAAATCACACCTTGAATAAACCTCTGTATCAGTGCAATAATGGATGCATCAATTTTGTTCACTGAAAAGCAACCTTCTTTTGCCCCGATGATTACATGAAACATAGCCATAGCTTTTTTGTGGCTAGTGTATTGTTATAAAAAGTTGGCATTTAAAACGGAAAAGGGAAAAAGCTTTGCTGTGAATAACTTTAATCTTAAGATTATTGTTATAGGGTTCAAGAGAGTGGTGTCTTAATTCTTCGAAAGCCGTGTAGGACTAGGCCAACAATTTATATCTGCCCTTAGTTAGTGGATCAGGCAGCCCACCATCATGACGGCCAATGGCGGCCCTCCTCGTACAATATTGCCTACAAATCCTTGGCCCATCTGCCTTTTTGCAGATTGTCAGATAGGCCAGTCCTACATTGTTCGAAACTGTTCCTAAAAACAATAAGATAATTGACTGTGTTCGTTTTTGTTTGTACATTTATTTGTAAAATAATATCAAGTGTTAATTCATTAAATAAGCCAAAACAAAATCAAATTTTGCGCCTTTTTTTAATTTTTTTTTAAAACTAGCTATTCACTGATCAAAGCGTTTTTCCCTACCACATATACAGATGTTCGAGATATGAATTCTAACCGTATAGGTACTAAAAAGGGTTAGAGTACTGCTATAATTTATTCAAATACCTCCGTTACAAACAGCATAAAAGAAAAATATAAAATGAAGTCAATTTTCAAGCACCCGGGTATATGCGGAGATTCAGCGAAAATATGTTCAACTCTTCCACTGTCACTGACAGACACCACCAACAACAAACAAGGAAACACATCAAAGAACGGTCCATACAAACGCAATTTATTGCTTAATTGCGTCTTTCCTTTTCATCTGACATCGAACAAAGTTTAAAAACAAATTATTGTTGTCAACAACTTAAATTTTCTTTGATTGATGATACTGAAACGGAGACAATGCATCCCATGATGGGGGTAGTAGGCTCTGTACTTTAAAAGTAATTTCTCATGGGACTAGCAGTTAGCTCTTCGGCAAAAGTTTAGCATAAATGAATCGAATTTACGGATGAGATATATCTAAAACCGCAAAGTCTTTTTATATCTCAATTTGGCGAATGAAAACAGAAATCGTTGTTTATTTACATTTATATCTTATCGATCAAGGATATCGTTACATTTTATTTAATCATACGTTGTAGAATTGTATAAACGGGGAATATTTTTTGTAAAAAGTATATCTCAATAAAAGACTATATTTCTGTTTGTTCAACCAAGTTGTATACCATATTTATGATTCAACTATATATATACATATATATATATATATATACTTATATATATATATACATATATATATATATATATATATATATATATATATATATATATATATATATACATATTGAAAGAATAACCGACAAAGAACGGTGCAAAACTGGCATGAAACCGAACCGAGTCCAAGCGCTTTCGGATTCTACATATTCATTTCTCACGGGGACAAAGCCACAAAAGACGATCACACAAACGAGACAAGAAGAAAACACAAAAAGATATGTAGATATGTACAGAAATTATATATAATTAGAACAAAGGAATCTAACTGATGATGTAATCAAGTAGCTGAATGAAAAATGTGCGTATTCAATAAGGTTGGCGACAACTGTCCAAGCAAAAGGTTATCCCTGATATAGTATTTTCTTGAACTTACCATTACTTAAAACTAGTAAAAGTTTTGTTTTAAAGTAGTATTACAAAGTTGTGTCAGCTAATTAGAAAATAGAATAAAATTAAATACATTACATGCATTTTTACATTTAAAAATGTTTGTATGTGTGTGTATGTTTGTTTGTTTTACACAAGAGAGGAAGTTGAGATGAAGGGTTTGAGAAAACGATTTAATGGCAGGAAAATGTGATTTTCGTCACTTGGAAATTTCTTGTTATTTATGAACGGGGAATTGCACGTTTGGATTCTTCTTGATTTAAGCCACTGGGTTTGAGTATTCACAGCCGGTGAATACGATAAATTATTCTTCCGATTTCTTAATTTCTGTGCTCCATTTTGAGTTATGTAAGATTCCGGTCTGGATTACATCATTAAAGTATGGCCGGGGGAAGAGAAATGTTCCGCACACTGGCTTCTTTCCATTTTTTAGTTTGCCAATCTGATCTGTGGAGATTCCGTCTAATATTTCATTTCTTTATATCTCCAACATAGTGGAGTCTGCATACCTTGCATGTAATGAGGTGAATGACATTTTCCCGTGTTACGTGTTATAGTCTGGTTCTGAAGGTTTAACTTTTCACCTGTGACTGTGCTTGAAAATGTGTTGCGTGTTTTGTGTCCTCGAGGTTTTGATTTCCCAATTGTTGTTTGATTTGAGAGTGACTTTACTTTGCCCAGACTAGCACGTCTCTCAAATGTTGAGGTCTACGGAATGCTGCAACTGGTTTGTGTGGAAAGATCGTTTTAAGCGGTTCACACGAATCAGTCGCTGGAGAGTGTTTTTGAATGACGCGACCTACTTGATGACTATCTAGGTGGAACGTGAGAATGAAGGGTATTCCTTCCACGCTTTTCTTCCTTGCATTTTTGGAGATCAGACGGTTTGTTTCCCTTTTGATTTTGGTATCGTCTCCGCTATCTTTGTTGAATCCCCGATTTGTCAGATGTTGGGTTATCTCTCTGGACCTCTCATCAAAGGTTATGTCATCAGAACATATTCTTCTGATTCTAAGTGATTGATTGTAGGGGATTTCTGGGTGAGGTGCGATGTGTGGCTGGATGGAATAAGGTTCTCATATTTTACAGTTGGTATGGAGTGTGTTTACTACAATTTTAGTTGTTATGTCCAAAAATATACAATTGGTGTTCGAAATTTCGGTACTGAATTTTCTCCAATGATGGAAAATTATTGGCTTGAATTTTGAATTCGTCTAGTTTTTATCTCACATGTTGATATTTCATTTTCTACATCATCAATGAAACGTACCGATAGGTATGGGTTAAAGCTTAGAGAAACCAGAAGTTGACTTTATAATCTGACCATAAATATATTTGCGTATGAGGGAGAAATCTTATTCCACATAACTGTTCCGTTTATCTGGAGGAAGTTTTTGCCATTGAACTAAAAGTGAGTTTAAGGACTAACTCCAGGAGTTTCACCGGGATTTTAGCTGGCACGTCTACACAATTCTTGTTCCCAGGCTTACTTACATATTTGTATTCCACCATATGTGTACTATTGGTACAGAGAGATGCTACGTCTAGTGAAGTAAGGGGCATGCTCAATTGGTAAGTACAAAACTATTTTGGAGCTATTTTATATGTTCTGACTTTTCCTTTGAATCGAATAGACGTGGCATTTTGTGTTATTCGATTGGGGTTCTATATATTCCGACTATGCTAATTCCTAAAGGAGCATGCCATAGATGCATATATTTATTCATATTTCAGGACATAATATGCAATATGCAACTTTGTCTGTCTTTAAAAACTTACTATCAGGGTGAGTAAATGAATTATTCTTTAAAGTCTCTATGCTAGTGAATAATGTACTGAACATGCTGCATTAATAGACTTACAGGACACGTGACGCCATCTTGAGTCTCTCTTCACCACCTCCTTGCCCGGAACAGTCCGCCCTGTGCCAGAATCGAATTTTGTGTTATTGATTGGGATTCTTGTCATTCTGACTGTGTTGATTCCCAAACGAGTATGCCCAAGCATTGTGTTTGGTGGTAACGGATCACTGGCTTTACTTTTCATGAGGTAGTCTGTTGTGTGCTGAAGATTGGAAGGTAGTGTGTGGACATTCCGCCTCATAAAGTAGTGAAAATATTCCGATTTTTTTTTTCTTGGTTAGGTCGTCATTACCAGAAATGATAAGCCGACCTGAGTTTCTTGGTTTGTGTTTCTTAGATAGGAGATATAATTTTCCTGCTCTCGGATTTTCGATAAGATACTTTTTGGTCTCCTAGTCTATAAGTTCTTCTTTGAACATTTCATTGATGACATGCTCAACTTTCTTAGCATTTCTAGATTTGGGTTATGGTTTAGTTCCTGGTAGAATCTGACATCAGTCAACTGTCTGTTTGCTTCATTGATTTAGTCTTCTTGGTAAGTAACAACGAACGAAGACCGTTTATTCGCTGGTTTGATTATCATGTCAGTTCTAGTTTTTTGTGACCTTAAGGCTTCCTTGTCCTATTTGCTTAAGTTTAAGTATTTGCTTGCTCGACATGAATGATTTGAGACTTAATTTTCGATAGATTAAGTGAAGGCCTCGAGGTTAGCAAAGGAACTCTTTGGCGGGACCCAATCACCTTTTCTCTTGAATTGCAGTGCTTCAGTCTTCATCTGTATCTGTTTTGATTTGTTATTTTCTTGTAGTTTTCTTCCTCTTCTTTCTTTTCTTTGTTTTTTTTTAATTTGTGTGTAGAACGTTGTATATATATATATATATATATATATATATATATATATATATATATATATATATATATATATATATAAACACAAATTTTGGACTTTTTATCACAAAATTGCAATTTCAAAGCATGAAATCAGAAACGCTGGCAAAGAGCTTTCGAGATCTATGGATCCCCTTCTAAAGGGGACAAACAAACGAAGAACAATTACATACACAGAAACATAAACAAAATATATATGTAAATAGTGTTTGAAAGCAAACTCATACAGTCTAGTACAAAAATATAAACAAAGAAAGCAGAAATCTTTAAAATTTTAAATAATTACGTTGTGGTAGATCAGGTGTTCTAGTTTGGCAAGAAGACTGTTTTGTTACAACTTGCTCGCAGTGACCCAGTTTATAAAATCTTAGTAAAAATGGAATCCGTAAATCCGTAGAGCTAGAAAGCGCGTCGCCAGTTACTCTGACTTGCAGCATCTTGCTTATATATATATATATATATATATATATATATGGAACAGAATATATTAAATCTGTGATGGTCAGAAGTACTTTTGGCAAGATGGAGAAGAAAGGAAACAATTAATAGGCAAATACACGTTAAACAAAATACTAGGTTTCAACGTTACATAATTCGAGACGACAGTGTTTTGGGTGAGACGAATTACAACCAGCACCGAAGCAGCTTTAACTTGAGCGTTGCGAGCGCCTAAACACGCATTCCGGTATGGAATGAATCAGTGATGTTTCTTCCTTCACTTAGATGAATAGTTATTTGTTTGCATGATATCGCTAAATGGTAGAAATTGTTTTAGGTCTGTTGATCATAAAGCTCTGAACTTGAGTCTACGGGAGCCGTGGTAGTTCAACTACTATAGCATCAGACTCGTAATCCAAGGCTCTCTGGTTCAATACCCGCGCAGGCTAGCCCCGGTCGGCGGTCTCAGTGCATCCTTGGGAAAGGCATTTAGCTCCCACTTCCTCGGCATGATATAGCCAATAAACACACACAAAAAATGCTTAAATTAAACTCCCACTAAAGTCTTTTCGAATTCCGTGCCACAATTCTAAATACTGAACTCCAGCTCCTGTGTTTTACAAGCTTTAAGACAGTGTTCCATAATGGCTAAAAGTCTAAGAAAACTGCAATTGTAGATTCTTGTCGAAACTATTTGACTAAAGCAAGACTATTAAATTTTGTCAGGTGAAAAAGGTGTCAAACATACTTTAAGGAATATGTTAGGGTTGGGTTGTTTGCGTTGTGAATAAATGGCGATTAAATTATCTATTAGACAGTATATATGTCAAAGGAAATTCAGATGCCCGAACATTAAACTTACATTTTTCTAGGCCAACTCATATATCGTCAATTAGTTTTAGCTCTCACATAAGAAAATTAACATTTACACAAAGTTCAACCGGCCGAAGACAAGAATTGTCCATGATACTCTTATATTTAACTCGGCTTTGAAGACAGTACGATAAAGATTAACCAACCCAAAACGCGAAAAGCAGTCACAAATTAGTATTTATAGATTTCTACCTGAAAAACAAAACGTAAGTTACATTAGAAAGGACTTCTATGACGTCCACTCTAACAAAGATTTTTCAACTCATATTATATAACGCATTAATTTAAAAGTCACTTTATAATTACCTGAGAGAGAGAGAGAGAGAGAGAGAGAGGGAGAGAGACTTTATAACTCATTTTTTTAAAAATATTGTGTCAGCTAAATGTAATTAAAATCACATTTTATATGTCCTATCGTGCAGTGTAGTTTAAAATTCAACAAGCCTGTATATGATCCGTGATTTCAAAATATTAAGTTTAATTCAATGCACTCAATTGAAGGGGAAACTAGATTTATTTCAGACCTCATACGACAGCATGTCTCAATTCGATATTAAGTTTAACTTTACGAGTACAATTAATCATACTTAATCTTGTGGATTCCCTGCAGCATCAGGAGAAAAATAAATACACTTCTGTGATGTTAACAGTGTAGGAGAGCATGTTTGTTCAAACTGAATACAAATCTTGTCTATGAAAATGAAGGCCATAAATCAAAAGGCTTCCATGCACTTCGCACCAATCAATCGTAAAACGAACTCGTTCACGACCTATTCAGTGTTATTAAAGGTCAAAAACAATTTACGCTTTACGTACGTGACTGACATTTTATAGTGTACGAAAATGGCAGTGTCTCGAACATGTTTTCATTTACCAATGCGTACATTAGTTTTCGTACTTAAGTTTCTAAATGCATTTTGGTCACCGTGTCTACTTATCTCTATGGTGCAAAATCTAGACCTATAGATTTTAAATATGCTATAAACATACATACATACATACTGGAGAGCTGGATAGCCAGCATCTCCTACCACCTCAGAAATGATTCCAAAGGGACAACAAACATGGAAATATTCTAGAGATATATTAAATATTGAACGAATCTATAGTTCGATTGTATCAAAAGAAATTAATCAACCATTTGATCTTCAAAATTAGGCTTCATTTCATGTTTCTTTTAATACCCAGAAGGTTCTACAAATTTTACTTGTCAACCCTCAGAAACTCATACGCATAAATGTTTTCAACTCGCTCAAAATCAGAGATCCTTCAATTTTGTATTTCCCACATTAAATGATTTGTAGAATTAAATTGTTTATATATAAATAGTATGTTCATAATCCTTGAAAATAGCGCAATTATGAAAGTCTTTGAGCTGATGAGTATGTTGCTTACACATCGCAACAATTTATACGCGAAACTACTTATCTACCCGACACTGCTTTGTATGTCCAATATCTCATATGAGCTTCCCTTCCACAAAACAAATTACCCGCTTTATAAATTCATAACATATATTGCTTAAATTGAACTAAATAACCTTCCATTTCAGGCAAAACTAACTGTCAAAAAGCAATGGCAATCGCTTTATGCTTTTGTACAAATATTGATATATATATAATTATATTTGTGGTGAGGACTGGCGTCTGACTTTCTTATTATTTGATTGCACGTCAAAATATAGCAGCTGTTAGGGTCCAGTTATCGATTACGAGGCCAGCTGTGTTCTAGGAAAATTAAATTACATATGATTGTCCTGTAAGTTTGTGACATTGAGCAAATAAATGGAAACTGATTGTAAGTAAATTGGCTAAAATCAGCATCCGTTTTTGATACTGTAAAAGGCAAGCGTTTTAGGGTGGATGCCAAAAACAACAAAATCGATAGTTTGAGCTGAGATTTTTTAGTCTGACGTCTATCGCAAATACATGTTGCCAGAACTTTGCTTTTGATTTCAAGGTAGTTCGCTTACTGTAACACCGTTTCTTCTCTTGATAATGTTCGATCATATTTAAGGAATGTTAGTTTTCTGCCAAGTTTAGGCTCCATGACAACGGTTACTTGATGTCATATACGTGCTGTTCTAAAGGTCTCACGCAACCATTACGATGTAACTTCTCAGTTGAACATAAATGGATTTCAAGAAATAGTACCCATTGATGATGAAATGTTTTCCAAATTATGGGGATACAGTTCAGCTGCAATCTGGCCATATATTTTCATAGATTCATCAATATTACTGAAAGGAAAAATATGTCCTTCCTGAACCAGACATTAAATTAAGTTTTCATGGAGGGTCATTTCAAAGGGATTTATCACTCCTATCTTTGTGTTTACTGCCTTGTTGTATTTGCCTTAGAAACATCTACAACCACATATATCTCAAACATTTTTGATACGCTACATATAATAATAATAATAATAATAATAATAATAATAATAATGATAATAATAATAATAATATGATAATATATAATAAAATAACATTAGAGGTGTGAGACCTAAAGCAGTTGTCTCTTTTCGTTGGTGATTTTACCATTCCATGCGTTGATTCCCTTTCTTGTTTATTAAAGAGTATATATATATATATATATATATATATATATATATATATATATATATATATATATATATATATATATAACCCTTGCTAAGAGAAAACATAATTCTCTCTACATACAAATTATATATGTGTTTATAACGCAACATATCAAATTTTCTTATATGACAATATATAGGGTGACCTGTTACCATGTGTTCGCTCAAAGGCCAAAAATATGTTTTTGGATGTTCGCTCATGACATCTTCCTAGCGCCTAGAATTAAATTTAGAACAGCAAATATTGCTGATCACGTTCAGGTAGCAGGGAATAGTTTCGTAAATTGGCCCCTGTCAAATTTATTGACTTTAGGTTATCGTGTGACTTTTTCAGCTGTTATTGTTTAGTAAGTATCTACACAGTGAAATATCAATAGCCGGCTAGGAAGCAGACATAGCCGTCCAGAGCAGTAGACACGTTGGGTTCAGGCAATAAGAATATCTCAAAAACAACCTGGATGGCAACTTTTTTGTACTGCTTCAACCTGTTTAGTACACAATGTTTTTCTAAATTAATACATAGGAATAGCGCTTGCATTTGCACTGTGGCATCACTGTGTGTCAAAAATGACCCTCGAACATGAGAAATGCATGGGTGAATTTGGGGCTGGGGTGCATACACTTCTTTTAAGATGGATTTCCATTGACCTGTCACGGCAAATTAATTATATTCTCATGTTTTAATTTAGTGTATCCATCCAAAAATATGGACATTTTTTACTTCACTGCTGAACTCTATTTTTATGAATTTTTATATTAGACAGGTTCATGCGGCATCAAATTTGTAGGAACCTAACTGAGGAATGGCTAAATTCCAATCTGAAAAAACCTCAGGGATATTATGGAACTAAACTATGTAAAACATTTTATAAACGAACCTACCAGAGTAAAAACTCAGTTAGCATCTTTTCTCGACCCTATTATTGTATCACCTAATATAGAAATTCTTAATTCGGGAGTTATTTCTACTAACATGTCAATAAGTGACCACCGGGCAACTTATTTAATAACCAAATTATGTTAGAAATCAAATTCCTGTTGTAGACGGAAGGCGTGGCTTTATAAATATTGGGACTTTCAGAAGCTTAATACTTTAATAACAAACTTTCATTGGATACAACATTCTAGTCTATGCTTGGATATCAACTATACAACAAATATATTTACATCCACCTTATTAGATATGTGGGACAGATACATCCCTATAAGCTTAGCAACGTTTCGACCTTCCGATACAGTTTGGTATGATAGTGTCCTACGAAGAAACACTAGAAATATAGATCGTGTGAGAACGAAAGCGATCAGAACAGACAACCCTAGAGACTCTGTTAAATATTTCCAAACAAAATTGAAATAAGTTAAACTATCCAAAAACATTTGCAAAAGAACTTCTTTTAAAGATTACGAAAATGTTGACACCTTCAGAACTAATTCAAAAGATTTGTGGAGTCTCAACCGACACTTAATCAAACAAAAATTATCCTATAATATACCACAAGTACTATTCACGCAGTATGATGGCACGTTAAACACTGCATTCACCGATTTAGAGAAGGCCGAGTATTTAAATTTGTTTTCACATCTGTTTCTAAAATCAAAGATATCAATGTAGCTCTTCCGTAATTACCATTTCGCACAATTAACAAACTGACATGCAATGTAATAAATGAACAGGAAATTATATAACCTTAAGAGAACAAAACTTCTAAATAAAGCTTGTGGCTCTGATAAGATAAATCACAATCTTCTAAAAGGTGTAGCACACGCAATTATAAGATGTATTTTATTCAACAGATCTCTTAATGAGAACATTTTCCCCGTTCTTTGAAAAAAGCTGTAGATTTACCAATATATAAAAAACAGCAAAAATGATCCCACCAATTACAGACCCATTTCTCTACTTAGCTGTGTAGGCTAAATTTAGAACATGGTAAGTTTCAAACATGTATACAATTACTTGCATACAAATGATCTTATTTATAAATTTCAATCGAGCTTTTTCCAAATCACTCATCCGTGTACCAACTGATAGTTATGTATAACAGTATTTGTGAAGCACTCCATAGTGAAGAAGACATGTGTATAATATTTTGCTATGTATCGAAGGAATTTGACCGTGTCTGACATAAAGGTCTTATCCACAAATTAAAAAATCTATGGAATAGAATCAGATCGGTCGGATTGATTGCTTCACCAATTAGGCCCCTATCTTTCCAATAGAAGACAAGCTGTTGTTGTGAAAACCGCAGAATCTACAATTCAGTCTGTTTCAGCTGGAGTGTCGCGGAGTTCAGTTTTAGGACCGTTGTTGTTTCTTGCATATATCAATAATATTGCTGATGATCTACTTAGTCTCAGCAGACTATTGCCAACGATAGTTATCTCTCTTACACTTCTAAAAGTATGCAAGACATCCAATACATACTCAATGCTGACTTAGAAACTCTACCTGACTGGTCATATCAATGGTTAGTAAGCTTTAACCCTGCAAAAACTGAAGTCATGCTTTTTAGCAAAAGAATAACCCACTCTTTCCCAAATGGAAGTTCCAAAACGAATTACTTGCAATGGTTGACAATCATAAACATCTGAGCCTTACATTTAGTAATACTTGCACTTGGAGTCTATATATTAAAAAATATACTTTAAAAAGCATCTAAATTGCTTAATGCTTTAAGATACCTCAAATACAAGCTAAGTATAAAATCCTTGTAATTTTCTTGTCATACATTAGGCCTATATTAGAATATGCAGATGTCGTTTGGGATGGATGTTTAAATGCAGACTTAGATAGATTAGAGAGATTACAGTTAGAGGCTGCTAGGATAGTCACAGGTCTAACCAAAAGTGCCCACGCACGCAATATTTATGAGGAATGCGCCTGGTCCCCTCTCTCAGAAAGAAGACAATCTCACAAACTCTGTACTTTTCATACAATTATTCATAATGATTTACCATATTATTTACATGAACTGCTTCCTCCTTTGGTTGGAGAAACGTCAAAATACAATTTAAGTAATAGACAAAACTTCTATAGATTAAATGTCAGACTTCAAATAGCAAAATATCTTTCCTTAACTCATCTATTCTCATATGGAATATACTGCCTGAAAATGTCAAAAAGGAAAGCGATTTCTTCAAATTTAAAAAGTATATTACCCACAAACAAACAATAGTGTTCTTTCTTATTATCTTTCTGGTGATCGCAAATACTCTACTATTCATACTAGGATCAGAAACCAATGTAGTGACCTCAAAAAGATCAGTATGACATTCACCTGATAGATAATCCCTTATGCAACTGTGGGGTAGAAGCAGAAAGTGCATATCATTATATTTACATTTGTATTCGATACACAGTTCAAAAGCAAAATCTAATACTTAGTCTTAACGAAATGTATGTACCGATCTCTAGAAGCATTCTTCTATTTAGTTGATCTGATCAACATTTGAATATGTTTAGGTTTTTTCAAAAGTACATTAATGATACAAGGCGTTTTAACTAATGTTTCTTCCTTAGATTCTAAATATAAAGGATTTTTACTTTGTAATATTTTTTTCTCAACAGTGAAATGACCAATTGATTGTTGATGTAGGTGCATTATATACTAAATGCTATTATTTCAGGAGTTTGGCAACACCATTGTCTTCTTGCCTTGGATATCTTTTTTTCTTTTTCGAACCGTTATCCTTTATTTATCAGCACACCTTATCGGTTGTTTTCTCCTTTGTTTCTGCCGCTTTTCATGTTTGATTAATTTGTACCACTATATTTGTATGGAGAAGGGCTTATCTAATGTTATGAGAACTTGTGGTACGATCCCTTTTGCATAATTTAACAAATGAAATATGTTTAAACGTTAAGCGATCAAATTTGTGCATACCATCTGTCCCTTGCACCCTTACGGAAAACTGCTATTTTTTATTGGTGCAGTCAACCACACCTGTCCTTATGTTCTGTTTCATTGTATGTCTGTAAGTAATTATTATGCATTAGCCTTATTATACTACCTTCTTTCTGCCCATAACCCTCATATTGCTGTACGGAAGACTCAGTGCATGGAAGGTAATCGCTTTTTGCACTTCTGTGTCAGAACTATTTGTATCAGGACAAAGTAGCATATATTGGGTTAACTTAAAAGATATGGGGAAACAATGGGGATCATAATGCATTTTCTTGCATTTTCTGAAGGTGTTAAGATTTACACTCTTATTTTAATGAATATTATTCCTATTGTGTACAGACACAAAAAACATTGCATAATATGTCATACATTCTTCAAAGTAATTTAACTCCAGAGAAGCAGATACTTTTTAGAGAAATCGTAAATAGACATACTGTTATAAATGATGAACGCCACGAATGTAACAGTCTTGCAAATAATGATGGATAATGGCATCTTGCAGGACATATTTTGGTTTTAGTACACCGACTTACTTTCTACCTTCATGACCGTACTGTAAAGTTGACAACAAAGATTTATATATTAAACCTAAGCCATACTAAGAAATGTATCAATGTTATGCATCTATTTTGAAAATTCTAGGGTCAATAATCAAAGGAAAAGCTGTGAAATAAATGGAGAATGTGTTGCACATAATGGTTGAGCCAGATGTATCCTGTGAGGTAAATGTTAAACTGTTGGGTTTAGGTCATATGCATGTTAATTGCCTGTTCATCTTTCAGCAGTACTGTAAGATAAACTTACACATACTGTCCTGTTACATTGCTTCTTTCGACAGGTATACCAATTTTTCTTTCAACCACAAAATTGATTTCCTCAAGACAGTGTTTCAACAATTCTTTTCATAGAATGTAAGTTGTCGAAAGAGTGGATCATTCTTTACTATCGATATACCGATTGCCCTAGCCAAAATGAGAGTTACTCTGCCTTTAGCAATTGAAGGTAAAGGAATATGCCTTGTATTTTATGGATTTTAACAAAATGAAACACATTTTTATATTCATGTGGTTGAAACACTCTAAATAGACCAGAAAGTTTGTTGTAGTTAACAATACAGTTTTTCCTCTGAAATTGTCATGTTTTCACTGAGTATTAAAAGTGCATCATTATCACTTGTTTTATTTCTTTTTGTAGATCACAATTTGCATGGTAGACTATTAGGATGAATTGATCAGTCGTACATTTAGAAACACTGGTCTGAACCTCATTCATATACTCAGCCTGGTCCAAGCGCACAAGGAATTGATTTCGACAGACATGCTTTGCTTCCGCAAGAGCTGTGTTTTGTGGTATGTACTTATTAGAAGCTAAGCAGTTGAAATGATTGATTTCTTGAACTGAATTTTAATATTTGTTCTGTAGCTTATCTTCCTATTTACTATCATTTTGTAAACTCCAGATAGCATTAATGTCAGTTGTGAGAGAATGGGAGTCTGAGAAGAAATTCTCTTTTAAATTGTATGGAGTATGTACATATATGGTCAATTTCAGTGGCCATTTATCATTGGATTTATTGATGTGTCACTCCGTAAGCTGAGCAGGGACCCACACGGCAGGATATCAATGTTCAAAGATGTCCTAATGTGTATTGATTAAGTTTTGAAATCCCTAATTGGCTGGACTGTTGTGATTACCCCCCCCCCCACCACCACCACCACCACCACAACCTAGTGTCCCACTCCACCACCACCCAGTGTCCCACTCCACCCCCACCGCACACACTTTGCTGCTGCTAATAGCATCACCAAAACAATAATGAAAAGTTAGGAACTTATGGGTTTTTTTATTTCAGGCTAAACTTACTTTTAAAGCACATTATTTACTTAACTCTGTAGTGGGTTTTTGTTAAGATACTACGTTAGTACACTTTAGACAACCTTTTCCTACAAATAATTCGCTGCAAATGGAACAGTTTTATCACTGACAACTAAAATACTATCTCGCATTCCCCCAGAACTCTCTTCTTGTCATTTAAGTAGCATTGTAAAGGAATTTAGGTAATGTCGTGACACTATGATGGTAAAAACGACAAGAAGCATCTGAAGTTGTACACAATTTTAAATCTTTAAACAAATACAAGCAATCATAACTCACAATAGACAACATACAAAGCTTTTTACCGCAAAGTGGTAACTTTTCTAAAAGAGCAATAACATTATTAGTTTTGCATATAGTATAGCAAAATTTTTAAGGTAGATGGGGATAGTTTCGTAAATTGACCCCTGCCAACTTTCTTAACTTAAGGCGCTCTTGTGGCTTTTCAGCTGTTATTGTTTAATAATTAAAGATATGGATATATTTTTGAATTAGGTGTTTGGGGTTTGTGTTGTTCTTGAAATGTATGTGAGGCCTGTACACTTCCCATAGTTACTTTACAGTATTTAGACCGTGAAATACCAATAGTTGGCTAGGAAGCAGAGCTAGACACCCATAGCAGTAGACGCGTGGGTTCAGGGCAAGTAGAATAACTAAAAAATGGCCAGGATGACAACTATTTTCAATTGCATCATGCTGTTTAGTACACAATATTTTTTCCAATTATTACACGGGGAAAGGGCTTGCATTTGCACTGTGAGCATCATTGTGTGTCAAAAACGACCTTCACATTAAAAATGCATGTGTGCATTTGGGGCTGGGGTGCATACACTTATTTTGCTATGAGCCGCCATTGACTTGCCAGGGCAAATTAATTATATTCTTACTTTTTTATCAATATGTATGTTAGACATTTTGACGCGGCATCCAATTTATGCATAAAAACTGTTCCTTGCACCCACGGCATACTGGGTCATTTATTTGTTTCTCCTCTGCGGTGGTATGAGTTCTCGACCTGAAAACAATGTTCGCGAACAATGTGTTATTCTGTCACGGCGAAATGTTTCATGAGAAAATCCTTCGCGTATCAAGAACCATTTCACTTAAAGACACTGTTTGTTGTCAGTTACAACCTAAAGCGCACATGTCTTTGGGAGAGAGAGAGAGAGAGAGAGAGAGAGAGAGAGAGAGAGAGAGAGAGAGAGAGAGAGAGAGGGAGAGAGAGATGAAATATGTTACACTTATTGCACCTGTACTGAACTTATAGCAGAGATGATGATGATGACGAGGATGTTGTCGAAGACATAAACAGCAGCAGTAATAACATCAACAACAACAATCATCGTCATCGTTATCGTAGTTTATTGTATCATGGTCGTCGTTACTTACATCATTATTAGTTTTAATAATTAGCATAACAATAGTTACATTAACTGATTAAGAACAATTGGTTCGGTTAGCCATCGTTTACCATTGAAAGATTTCAACAGAGACCAGCAGTTTACGCCGAGGGTCGCACAACGCATACCACACTATGATAATTGTAATATAACTCTATCATTAGAAGTGATAAAATGTTTTACTGCATAGGGTGAAAATATTGTGTTGAAGTGTCGGGAAAAACTTTGATACAAAATTATGAACCTGATCAGAATTTATTTCTCTACATAAAATAAAGTTCCTGCAATATTCCATGCATAAAATGCTGCAAAAAATATCGGCATCGTTGACTTGACAAGTCCCAGGAGGCCCAGTATTTCGGAGTCACCAGGTAACGTGGTGATTTATTCTTCCACATAGTCATTTTTTGAAAAATATGAAAATGTTTTGAAAACATCAAGACCTATGTAAACATGGAATGATTTAGGGTATCTATGGAACAATACCCAAATGCTTTACTTGCTAGATATGAAAGATTTCATAAAATCGCCCAAAAAACAGAATTGTTTCCATGATATTCTTCATAATGTTTGGGCAAGAAAAAGAATGTGTTGCTTGTCCAGAAAAAACAACTCAGCTTGCTCCGAATTCTCTCTCTCTCTCTCTCTCTCTCTCTCTCTCTCTCTCTCCTCTCTCGGGTCTGTCAGTGAAGCAGACCCATCGATATATAGATAGATAGATAAAGAATATCAAAAGGTAATCAATTCATTCCTAAAGTCTTGCATTTTGTGGTTAACTAAAAGTAAGTTCTGTAAGGGGGAGAAGATCAAAAAAAAATTATTTCAGTTTGTTCAAGCCGAAATCAAATTGCCATTGTCAAAAAGAAAGCAAAAAAAAAAAAAAAAAAAAAAGGCATCAGCAACACAAGAGCGAGTAAAATTTCAATTCTATAGGTTGCTTTCGTCTTTTGCAAGGTTTTTATTTATCACAAGAAAACAGTATTCCGTTGCCAGATGAAATACTGATGCACCCTATTCCAGGTTTTTCCTTTCCGTTCATTAACATTTTCTTTCTTTTCTTTTCTTTCTTAAGAAGCATATAGTTAGATAAACGGCAAGGAAAGATAAACGATTTCGGCGAATAAACAAATTCGGGTACATATAAGATAAACCCTTGTGAGCGTAAACAAGAAGTACACTGTACATGACGGGAAAAAGCCTGTACTTACTTTCTATTTTTGATTAATAAAGTAATAGGTCTTTTCTTTGTGACAAAAACCAATATTGTTCAGGAATTTCTTTTTGGTATGTTATTAATGTAGCTATCTCTCAATATGTGTTTCATATAAAAGGGGGAAAATGAAGGTTAGTATCAAGTTCCGATTCTTTCCACCTCCGGTTGTCGCTTGTATCTTTGTTAACAACCGTTGCATCTATTTCGTGCTTTCTCAAGTGCATCTTGGGTTACATGTTGATGATGACATTGACTTTCACCCATTAAATTATTTGCTTACAATTCGAAATTATGTGTGTGTTGTTCTATTTGAATTTGACAATTTGAAACAAATACGAACATTTCATCCCTTTATAATATTTTATTAGAAAATGGCACAAAGTCACTTTCGTTCAATGAATAGTAGAAAGATTTCTTGCATAATTTTCCGATGATATGCATTTAACTTATGTACATAGAGGTTACGTACACATATCTTACGATCCACTTACAGAAGCTTTCGTTCAACGTAACGTACGTATATCAACGCAGGTCACTAAGCTACACGTAGTTTACCCTCTGTGAAATGATCGTCAGGCGATCGTTCCACAAATCGTGCGTAGCGTACAAATAGTTGAGGGCACTTACGTGTGCATAAGGGATAGTGCGTAATTGACGTATGTAAATGGATCGTAAGATAGGCATACTTATTATATATTTCATAATGAGATATTGAAATATATCAATGGAAGAAAAATGGTATCGCCAAAGCGGTGATACCACTTTTATCGCCACAGTGGCAATATCACTTTTGGAACTACTTTCTTTTCCCATTTAGGAAATATCTGCCCTTATGTATCTTATTCAAATCTGTATTTCCATATTAAGGTTTATTTAATTTTTCTACTCTCTCTCTCTCTCTCTCTCTCTCTCTCTCTCTCTCTCTCTCTCTCTCTCTCTCTCTCCAGATCAGGATGAAGAGATCTTAAAATGTGTCCAGACTGTAGACCCTGTAGTAATCATTTATTTAATCAGCAACGAGGCGCCAAAAAAAAAAAAGTCTAAAAACAAATTCAAAACAACAAAAGTAGCCTTCAAGTATTAACTTTTTTAATTAGTTTGCCACATGAATCCTGCACATTATTAGTAACTGAACTTACATGAACTGTTGATATTCGATATTCTATCACCCATTCGGTATCGTATTCCTTTTACGACAAACGGACACATTTATAGGAAAAACGACTTAGTTAAATATAGTAATACAACTGTTTAAGTAGCGATTCTAACTCTCAACACAATCATAATCATGTCTGAAAACTATGGAGAAATCGGGCATTGATGAGTGTTGATTGCAAACCGAAAAAAAGTGACAATCGCAATTTGGGTGCAGCGTCTGTTACCGAACTAGACAACAAGTAAAATTCACGTTTGGATGCAGAAATGAATAAAATAAAGAACCAACATCCATGCAAGTAAACTCACAATCATTAAAATCTTTGCTTAAAGATGTTACTCTCTGAAATCTGTCGGATGTGACCGCTCTGTGATCTTTTTACAGCACCACAGTCCCACCAATCTTCACTGTATCAATCCGAGCAAGAAATGTGTTAAAATAAAAATCTCTTCAGTTTCGTTTGAAAACAATCATTAATTTGACAAAATGCACAATTTGAAGTATTATTTGTACAAGCTAAATTCATAAAAGGTCGCCGTCCTAAAATTATTGTAAATTTCGGGACTTTTTTTTATCGATATAGTAATGCAGCCGTTAATCGTATTGGCACAGAATGGAGAACAAAATCCGTGCAAATCGATGGCTTTTTGCCTTTAAAATATATAATAAAAAGAAAATCTACCTTTTTTATCAGATATAAGGAAATATTTCACTTGTGAAGTTGAAACATTTTGTATTGTCACTCGTGGCTTAGTAGATATATAACTACATATTTCACTCGTGACAATACAACGTTTCCCACTTCACTCATGAAATATTTCCTTATATGTACTCAGACACTGTAGATATTTTTTATATATTCCCTGTGTACGTAAGATAAAATGATTATCATCATGTTGCAGGAAATGTCTCCAGTTTCTTTGAATGTGAGTGACTGTGTGCCATTTTCTAGAAGGATGGTATGTTCATGTTGTCATATAGAACAGCAGAATAATCATTTCTAATTTTAAGAAGCTATTTAATGGGTAGAAGTCAATCAAGGTGATCATCAACATGTCAAACATGATGTATTTGAGAAAACATTAAATTGATGCGACAGTCGTTTAAGAAAAATGCAACATACGATCGGAAGTGAAAGAAATTACAACTGTATCCGATGTTCATTTTCCCCCTGTTAACTTTAAAACATACATAGAAAAGGCTACTGGAATATGATGCCAAAAAGAACATTCTTTTCTTCCAAAATATAATTGATTTATTTTAAACAAAAACAGGACTTTAAGACATTATTATTCAGTACAAATGTGAACATCTATATTCATTCGTTTATGAACATACACGTCTTGTTTACGCTCACGTTTTTACGGTATATGAATCTTCATTCGTTAAACCCTACATCGTTACATTCCCCTGCCATTTCCCTTGTGACGGAAAACAAGAAAAGAAACAAAACGCGAAATAAACGGAAAATAAAACTATTGGAAATAGTGAATCAGTTTTTCAGTTGACAAGGAAATGATGTCTTCTTGTGGTAAAATTCTCGTAAAGACGAACGTAAGGGGTAAACTTAGAATTTTACCCATTTTTGTGTTTTTATTTTGGCCGTGGCAGTTTGATTTCTGCTTGACCGAATCAGAATTTAAAAGGAAATAAGTTTGATCTCTCCGCCATTCCAGAGCTATTTTCTAGTTGATGACAGAATAAAATATGTTGGACTGGACTGATTACTTTATGGTCCTTTCTCTCTCCATCTATCTCTGTGTTTATTATTTATATATCTATCGATAGATCAATGGGTATGTGTCATTGTCTTTCCCTGGCATGTACAAACACAGAGAGAGAAAGAGAGAGAGAAAGAGAAAGAGAGAGAGAGATTGGCTGCGATTTGGGACAAGTTACATATTTTTCTTTGGGGTGTAGGGACAAGTTAAATATTCTCTCTGTTGCCCGTGTATTGTAAAGATCATCATGGAAAAATCCAGATTTTTTTAAATCATGGAAATCAAATCCACATTTTGATGAATCATGGAAATTAAATCCAATTTTTGTAACGATTTTATGAAATCTTTCACAGTGAGGAGGTGTAATTTTGGGGATTATTCAAGAGATGTCCTCGAGCATTTCATTTCTACATAGATTTAGTTGTTTTCAAGATATATTTTTGTTTTTTAACAAAATCTCTGTATATGAGAAAAAATGGACAATTAACCTGGTGAATATAATAACTTGGTCTCTGACCTATTTCTAACGATTTATTTTTAAGTAACCTATGATATATGGAAGATTGTAGGAAGTTTCTTCATTTAGAGAAATAAATTCTAATGAGATAAATAACTTTGCATCATAGTTTTTCTCAAAACCGTAACACAATATTTTCAATCTATACAATACACAATATATAACCTCTTAGGACAGAGGTACATTACGATATATGTGTGTATCTCTTTCAATGGCCTGTAGACAATTTCTTATTCATTTTACTTTCTTTGTATCCTGAATTTGCAAAAATTAAAGTAAAATCCACTAAGAAGTATGAATAAACTAACAAACGTTTTTAACCAGCAATGATTGTTGATTTTGCTGCTTTCTACTTTTCACCATCATTATCAGCAGCATCATCATCATCTCTGCTAATAATTCAGGACAGGTGCAATAAGTGTAACATGTCATTGCTCTCTCTCTCTCTCTCTCTCTCTCTCTCTCTCTGTACCCATGTGCGCTTTAGGTTGTAACTGACAAATTTGTAAATATCTGAGGTAACTAGTTTTATTTATTGCATACATTTTTTCAGATCACTATTAATTTTGTGTAGTAAGATTGGATCGCTCTGTAATATGCAATGATTGAATTGAACCAGCTTTTGTTTCTTTATGCACTTTCATCCAGAATGTGAAAACTTCCCAATGGTGTATGTCAACCTTTCTCGTTACTTATCAATGAAACTATAAACTATGTTGGTATAAATTAGTTCAGTGATAAATAAGTCATGTCTGTGTTTATACCTTGTCTTAATCTATCCTTTTCTTACATTGCGTTACATATACGGCGATCATCATATTTTTTTTACTTCAAATGTGAGCGAATGTAAGAAACGTACACAAGGTATTGGGCTTGTGTAACTTGTGTAACTTGCGTACTGTTGTGCGTGTTATGAAACGGGAAGTTTTACTTACGTGTGGGTTACATGTGTATTTATTCATTCTTGCAAGTTACGTACGTTTTGTAAAACGATCGACTGGTTCGTGTCTTTTATGCCACAGAAGTTCAGTGTAGAGCGTAGAACTCGTAATAAAAGGGTCGCGGGTTCGATACCCGCCCATGCTACCAAGGGTCAGCTGCCTCCCTATGTCCTTGGGAAAAGCACTTAGCTTCTATTTCCTCGGCATGATATAAACAATGATGTGCTCAAAACCAACCACCACCACCACCGTCTCCAACAATAACAACAACTTTGATGCTACAAATACTGCTTGTCAAATTATGTGTGTGTGTGTGTGTGTGTGTGTGTTTGTGTGTGTGTTTGTGGGTTTACATGGCGGCCAGTATATTTGGTGGAGGAAGAGCCCGGGATAATCCCGGGAAGAACCACCAACCCATGGGAAGCTACTGGCAAGCTTTCTCACATACCAACATAGTCTGAGCCGAGACTCGAACCCACGCGGACAGAGGTGAGAAATAAGTGATCTGTAAAGGCGAGCGCCTTAGACCACTCGCCACCAGGGGCTCCTTAGTGCTATCCAGTAAAATTATCAAAATGGTATTGAAAGTAATTTGCTTCTAAGTGGGTCTGAGTTCGGTACTTATTTAAATCATCATTTAAGTTCAACTTGCCTTCGCTGCCATACTTTCAGGTGCGATATTTATATTGGCTTCAAAATTTACAGCTACAACACCAATCCTGTGATTCTCAGCGAAATTAGCTGGAAAAAAACGCGATTTTGGAGATTCGATATGTGTATCATATGCCCATACAGACAAACATACATACATACATACATACATACATTCCGTTTAGCCAAGACAGTGATCCTTGCAAAGAAGTAAAGATCTATTGTAGATAATATACAATCATTCTAAACTGAGACAAACAAACTGCATTAGTTCCAGTTCTCTGTTATTGTTTTCTCTTTGCTATATTTTAGTTGTAATAGAGTAGCCAAACAAGTACTATAAACGTCAATATTACTCTTTTATTCCTGGAATTAGATCCCAAACTTCAACACATAAAGAATTATTTAATCGTATTTTAAACTCTGGAAGTTATTTGTATTCGTTTAAAATCTAGAAGAAGATATACTCACTGCAAAATGTGAATATTTATTGCTATGATAACTGTTTCTGAATTCTAACAAGGCAAGCATGATCAGAAAAGTATTTGCATCTGTAAGGTAAAGCAATTTATCTTAATTTTACCCTTAATAACATCTAATATCTGTAAATTATTCCTTCACAATGCTTGATTTGACGATACTTTCTCAAGATATTTACAAGATCATCATATTTAATGATGTTACTAATTTTATTGCATTTTGTACCCAAAAATTATCTCTAAATTATCTCTAAATGGAATTTTAATGTTTTGAATCTAATGGATTCATTTCCAATAACGATTCCTCTGATATATTAAAGTATGGTGAGTTTCAAAAGGTCAAACCGGTACTACTTGTCTTGCCCTGGCAATGTGACGAAAGTGTGATTCGGTGTTTTCTTTTTTTTGCTCATATATTCTCCAAAAGACTTTCTGCCCTAATTTTATTACATGAAAATAAGAAAACAGCTTTCCTTTCACTACATTTGTGTTTAAAAGCTTGCGTTTATATTTATGAAAGATGTAAATTGATGGTCTTGTGATTTATGACATAATATTTACTTTAAAATTGAATGTGTATGATTTTATTTAGGAAACTATAAGCAGTTTATGAAAATAGCTTTACGTATATTTAGTCAAACACAAGGAAAAATGGTGTTGATAACTGTTTGTTGATAATAACTAATGTTTCCATGAAAGAATGGAAAGAAACCAAGAAAAGTGGTCTTGAATCCATGAACGCCAACATCATGGCATTTTCTGCAATGAGGTTATGTGCAATGAATTCAGTTTTAAAAAGAAAGAAAAAAATGAAATAGGTGTTTGTGGTTTTTGTATTTACCTTAACAATCAAGCTTTTGTCTTTTCTTTCATTTTACTGAGCATTTCTCGGACAATGCTCATTCCGTGTTTTATTATCCTATTTATCCTAATAGATCGCTTTATTTCGATATTAAATTGTATTACAACCAGCGGCAAAACAATTGAAATATTATTATACTATAAGGTCTACAGTACCAAACATCGTGTTTTTATCTGTAGTATATAGCTCATTATTGTTTGTTTTGTTTTTTTGTATTTTATCAAAGGCTTCGACTTAAATTAGCAAATTAGCTTAATTTTAGCACTTCAAATATTTACAATAGCAACAGAACAAGAAGACTTTTGGAAAACGTTTTGCAGACAACCAAATGAAATGATGGAGCCAATTGTCTTTCTGACGTGATTTGAAAATATATCTAGAGACCTCTATCATGATTTCCATCCTGTTTTTCAATTTGTTTTCCAAGTGCCTTTGGTGTGAAATTGACCATTCTTTACACATTGGCCTGCCACATCAATCAGTTTATATTTCATTAACAGACTTCATATATAACGATTTAATCCAGTTATTCAGTCTGTTCTTTACTGTAAAAAAGCAAATGCTCCTCGACGTCGTGCATAGTCTAGAAGCACAATCATGTTACGCGACGTCGTGGCTTAAAAAAGTTTTAATTGCATGAAACGTCATGAATAAAGCTGTGTATTATAGGCGGATGTGACCAGTAAAGGAAACTGAAAAATAAAAGTCACTGAAAGGCATTGAGATATGCACAACTATATATATATATATATATATATATATATATATATATATATATATATATATATATATACACATACAATTGAACCAAATCATTTATGCACAGGTAATTGAGTTCTATATAAGCACTTTGCTTAAATTACACATTTATCATGTTAAATTACATGCATAACTAATGAAACTGTACGCATTTACTTTGTCAGTAAATCACCTGTTTAAACTCCTGCATAATCTGTCGTATGTATACTGATAGATGTCACGTTTTAGATTTCAATGTGTGTCGAATTATGTCATGTACATCAAGGTTAACAACATTTAGTATGGGGTCTTTTTCTTTGTAGAATTTCACGTTTCAGCATTTATTTAGAACTTTTATGTCTTACTTTCTGAGAAACAAAATCACAATATATAAAGAAGTTTTTTGTTTGTTTACTATACATTTAGACGAACATAATTTTATGTTTCGCTTGTGAAGATTATAAAACTGCTCAAAGGTTATTATTACTGCAGGTGTATTTAAGAAGAAATATAAATGGAATCGTTCAGGTTGACCTCACCTTTATTTTCATCAACCCAATAACTATATATTGCCTTTTTACCCCGTTTTTCCTTTTAAATAATAATTTTGCGTTTAGCAGGTCTGTAAAGCAATATTTGGAACTTGCGTACCGTGAAGTAAAATCCGAGACGCACGTCAAAAATGACATCAACGTAACGAAATGACACGAGTTAGTGACAATAAAACTTCAGAATTTCGCAATTAATGGTTGATTTTTCACATACGAAAATGACCTTTTCATGACATGATTGTTTTAGACGAACCAAACACATGTTCCCTCAAGCAGTCAAGTCTCTATACCGGTTGACACATAATCAACTTACTTTTGTAACGGAAAGACAAGTCACTTGGAAACATGTTGTAAATTATAAATGAATGTAAAAGTAATTTATACTGACAGGGACCTTTCCAGTGATATATAACAGTTAAAAATACCAACACAGTTTAGAACAATTGAAGAGGTTATTTTATCTTGCCCTTTTTGTTTTCTTTCTGCTCTGATTGAAATCGATACACCCTTCTTCTTCGTCAATGCAAATCATCTTCGTCTTGCATTTGTGTCATAAGCAATTTTTTTTTTCATAAACGTCATGACTTAATCATACCGTTTGCAAAAGTTTGGAGCGAATTTACTCAACAGTTTCTTCGGTATCTGGGATTCAGATTTTTCAAAATTCATTCGCTGGGACGTTTTAAAATGTTTTTTTCTATGATACCCCTGGGTTTCATATATATTCATATGCGCATACTAATTGTTTGAAATTTCTGTTACTATGTAAGAAGTTTAAAACATCAGTCTGGTATATAATTTGCCATAATCCGGTTTCTTTATTTTATACATCGCCGACAGATTTCAGCTTCTAGGGCGAAAATCACCATTGTGCTCCAACAATATCCCTCTCGTCTAAATCATCACAAATTAAACATCTTTTGCCAACATATATGGAGAAAAGTAACACCATGGGCAAAAAAAAAATAATATAAGCTTATTCATGTAACCTATGATAGGTATCATTCCTAAACAGAAGCGCCACGTCATTTCACGTATATCTGCTTATGCCCTGAATATGTTTAAAAAATACAACATATGGTCATTCTTAAAAGATCACTGGGACTTAAATCTGACCATAATACGCATTGAAATATTGTATATGATTTCACGTCAAGTAAAATGCTTGCTCCACCATCGATCGTCCATTTGTCTCTTTTCCCAATAATATGCTTAATTTTCTACATTCAGTGTTCTGTTCAAAATATTTTTAAGCTAACATACAGACAGCATTTTCAAACGTTTTTCATAGCCACAATGTGAAATAAAAGTAAAGAATGTTCTATAAGTCGATGCACGTTTATATTTCTAAATGCAATTTTTTTCTTATTGATTAATCATGACTAAATGTTCGATTTAAAGGAAACGAACACCATCAACAATAATAGAGAAAACCATGTTAAGTCTCCTATTGATTGATTACAACAGGTCATCATCTTGTCTCCTCAATTTGATATTAACTCAAACTTAACGAGTGAAATCCATCATAGTGAAACATGTGTAATAACAATATTGCATCCAGAGAAAAATAAATAAGAGTCTGTGTCATTTTTCATTGCTGACTATGCACTTTACATTTTAATCGAACTCCAATAATAAAAGAAAGTCTGAGATGCCTTTTTTTTCATCTCTACTATCTACTATTTAAATTCCACGCAGAGATGATCTATTTAATAAACAAGAAAATATATTATGTACATAGTGCCATATTATTTTCTATATACCAACTTTTCAGGGCTTCACGTTGAATTTTAGTAAAAATAAATGATATAAATTTAGCTAATTGACGTGAAAGATGTGACAAGCACACTATTTATGTTTTACTCACAAGAACAAGTTAAACAAGTGTTTGGAGATATCGATGTTTCTTCAGATTATGTTCTTTCTATCAGTAAATAAAGTACTGGTATGCTTCGTTGATGACCACAACATAGATTCCTCGTTTGCATATACTTATACTGAAACATTTTTGTAAAGGACACCAAAAGGAATACAAAATGTTGCCCTTTCTTGGATGGGTCTCTTTTATGTTAAAGGTAAATATTTCAGTGAAGTAAAGAAATAAGTTTATAAATGTTGTCCACTATAAGCAAAGGTCTTTATACAGATATGTCCGCTAAGAATTTTTTTTTATAGTATTTTAGATAATAAAGTTTACTTATTTATACCACTTTAGCCTTTCTGCGAAGTCAGGATCAGAATGATTAAAAAAAAATATTATCGACCATCATACAGAGTATGGGAGAAGCAATCTTGATCTCCCAAAGAATCATTAGAACACTGACTAGTACGAATGATACTGCATGCCTGCGCATTCTCTGGAAACGTGATTTCTAACTGTTCCTGTACTCGCCTTCAGCAGATCCTGTCCTGGAACTCATAATACTTGTGAGATTAAGTTTGAGCTTGAGATTTGTGCTTAACCAATCACAAAAAAACTTAATTGTTTGTACATGTAACATAACTTTTGATCGGCTGATAATAAAACTCAAGCTCAAAATCCATCTCAACAGTTTTATGATCTTTTTACTAGAATCTGATGGCTTACAAACTTTCCTGGTGGAAGATGATGAGGTGACGGTAACTGAGACTCCGCCACACGGCAATTGATGTGGAAAATATTTTAATGTTAGAAGGATGAAATTAGAGATACACAGGCGATGCCGGTAACTGGTTTTTAATGTTAGAAAGATGAAATAAGAGTTACACAGGAGATAACAATAAAATTGTATTGCCAGATAGACTCCAAACCAAAATCCACCTGCACGTTAATCTGCATTATTAATTAAGTTCAATAGAAATCTTGTACAAAATCTTCTTTTAATTAACTGTCTTAAGTCGCCTATAACGGAAACTTTTGTCTAATTTTATGAAACAATACGTTTTCAATGGTAGACTTTTCGCGTAAAGTCTTGATAATAAAATTTAAAATAATGCTATCCCGCAATGACAGTAATTTTTAATAATGAAAGATAACAACCAACTTTAAAACCTATCTTTTTTAATTCTCTTAAACAATAAAACATTCCGAAAATAAATTGAAATGAATTTTACTTGAAACCGCTACCAATTACCACGGGATTTTTCAACTGGAACCTCATCAGTTGGCCAAATACATCGAAAGCATTCAAAATATCACCGAAATCACCCCTTTTTAAAACGTAATATATATATATATATATATATATATATATATATATATATATATATATATATATATATATATTACACACCCAGATTGAAACTACTTGTGTCTTCTTTGATGTCCACGCGTCGATATACATATATATTTTGTGGGGGGTAGAGTGAATCTAACTTTTGTAAATCCCAATTTGTTTTGAATTTCATTGATGCGGTAAAGATAAAACATATTTCGATATCGTAAAAGAAGGGATATGTAATAAATAAAATAACCCATTTATGTTTTGTTCTGAGTTGGGAAAAGAACTCGTTTGATATGGCTAATGAATACGTTTTGGCCTGACGACCTTCGATGTATCCTAACGCGATATAAAACTCGTTCTTTCCGTCGACTCAGAACAAAACACGTATGCAGTTTTTGCGTATGTATCAAAACCTTGCTGTAGTAGGAAGGGGAACATTTTTATGCATACGGAAAAGCATAGATTTTACCTCATTCACGTAATTCTCATCTTGGACGTTTTTAATCCACAAAAGTTCATATTTAAAGCATGTATGAATTTTCCTGCAAGGAAATCTTTTTAAATCATTTTTCATTTACGGTGAGAATACGTTGTTTTCAATAAAATCAAGAAAAACTAATTTGATGTAATCATTTGGAATAGATGCAGATATTTTTATTTTGACATTTTAGTCACTTCCCTTTCCTGGTTCCTATACTCACTCCCAAACTGAATTTGACATTAAAACAAACTTCGAGTTAATTTTAAAGTCAAGATGAAAGAATAATTTGCCGTAACTGCCAACACACGCAACATTTTACCACGAGACGTAAAGAGAAGAATGTTCCTACTGCTGTAAAATGTTATGATGCGGATTCTTAGGCTTTCTCAAAGTGGCTGAATATTTCAACAAATCAACCAAAGAAAATTGTAGTTACTGGTAACAAATTATATTGTTAGGTTAGACGTTCCAGAACAAAATTTATTCTGTTTGGTGTGTGTGTGTGTGTGTGAGTGTGTGTGTGTGTGTGTGTGTGTGTGTGTGTGTGTGTGTGTGTTGTAATTTTGCCAATATATGTTATTTACACAAGGGGTAATAATATCTGTAATTGTTTTTGTCGCTCATTGTACATAACATATCGCAATAAATGTATGGGCGTTTAGGAATGCCATTAAATCTTATCTTATGCTTGGCTTTACATATATGATTCTCTTCTTATGTAAACAGCTTTGAGACAAAATGTACGAAGTTATGGACTTTTTTTGTAAAAAGGAAGCAAAAGGTGTAAAATTACTGTATACAACGGAAAATCAAATCTGCTACATATTCGTGTTTGGTTCGCAAAATGTGTGATAAAATACTTTGACAGTTTAGCTGATGTAAGTTATGCAGAGGATTTAAAAGATCAATCACTCGCCTATCTTTGTCTTTGTATCTTTTTACGTCTGAAAAGTTAATAATTTGCATATCTTTGTGCCGGTATAATTTAATTGAACCGCATAACCAGTATTTCACTTGGACGAACCGACAGAAGAAATAGGATGTTAAATAATTCAAATGATGCCGATTTTTACCAGTAACTCAATTTTCCTACTTGTATATGTTTGTACCTCTGATAATGTCCTTCAATGGATGAAAACTACTGCCCTGATATGAAGACTACCGCCATTATCGTACCATGAACCTATGTGAACAATTGCTTGGATTACATGAGTAGGGAGTGTTCTTTCTTAAATTTCATTATCTATTTACTTCCATAACTATGTTTATTTTGTTATTATTGCTGTTTTTTAAAACAAAAATCTCTGTCAAATTTATAAATAACGTTGCAAGGGATGCTTGAACATTTTGCAGAAATCTAATTATCTGATATCTAAAATGCGACCTTTTCGACAACGTCATTTCTAAAACATAAAAAGCATCATAATTTCATTTACAAAAATTATTTAAAAAACCCACTTCATAATTAACACCATTATCAAAAACAAATTCCCATGCTTAGATTTTAAAACATTAGCAGCAACGTCATTCAAAACCCAATGTATTCATTTTTTCACATAAAATCCTAATAGCTCCAAAGCTGGTTTGAGCCTAAAGAGACCATAAAGAATTACACCGGTCGTGTTTTAGACATCTCCAAATCTCCAATGCCTCTTCCTCATTCAGAGCAGTCACAAGAGACCTTTGATAATGACACATGATTCAGAATAAAGAGACATCTTATAAACTCGTTTTCTCGGCAATTCTTAGAACTAATGAAATAAGCGCTAACAACAGAATTGTGCCAAGCTGTTAGGGCTGTCGGCGTTAGCTAAGAGCGGAGTTTTCCAATGGGAATATCTGTTGGACGTCCTGCGTGATTGGAAGCGACAGGTCCGCATCATTAGCGTTCAGCCGGCCGCCATTATTCTTGAAGACCAAAGATAGTCTGTAACTCGGCAGTTCAGCTTGGCCGGACTTGAGGCAGGCGGATCAATACGTCAACATCAGGATGGAAATGGTTATAATTACAAATACCCTAAGGAAACTTTCCATCTAGCAAGTTTTGAATAGCCTCATAAACAATGGTTGGATTTATGATTCTTGTCTATTCATACATCAGCAACAAACTGAAAGATATGTTTCATATAAAAACTAGTCAGTTAGTCACACTACGTCTTGAGTACAAACTTTTAACTTTGACATAAAGTGAATTGGTGGACAATCCTATTGAGAAGCATTGTTGTTCATATATTGCCTGGTCTAATAACGCATGTAGTTTATCTTTATGGCACAGACAGGTTGGTGTCAACTTTTTGTTTTATGGCAAAGGACTTCTGATGGTTTCGCTCTCTCTCTCTCTCTCTCTCTCTCTCTCTCTCTCTCTCTCTCTCTCTCTCTCTCTCATATACACACACAAACACACACATACACACCTTTGCGTCCACAACAACTGTGGTAACTAAGGCTCTAAACTTATCTATTTTATATTCAATTGCTTAAACAAATTTGCAATATTTCGAGGCGAGGAAATTATTTACTCTAAAACAATCTAGAAAATAAAATATTTAGAAATGAAATTATTTATAAATTAAGTACATGCTCTATGCGATAGTGAACATAAGAAGTTCTTTATCACACTCCCCTTAGTAGTTGATAAGAAGTTTTAGATGTTACTTGATATAAATAGATTTAATCATATGTCCTGGTGTGGGATAGAAAATAAGAATTTGAAGGCAGATACGTAACTTTACTTGTTCAAATAATTTGAAAAAGTGTCCCGAACTTTTATATTGACTTACAGTGGAATGGTAACCACTCAGGTAACTTCAAATTTTAATGGTTTGCAATGAAACGAGTATTTGATGTCGTGATAATAATTCCAGAAAATATTTAAAAATTGTGTTGGATCATTTTACTAAATATAAATTTCAGAAAAGCATGCATTAAAATGCATAAATATTATTTCTTAATACGTACAAAAGGCACACAGTGCATTTGTCAGTAAAGAATTCAGTAAACCCGATATGAATAAATACGTGTTTTGATCTTTATAACATGCCTCAGCCAATGCGGTAGTAGTAATGTTATAAACATAACAAATTTGTTTTCATAATCAATATGCTGATAAAGTTTTATTCAATTATACCATATGTTTTCATTTCGCCAATTACATGCCCTTCCTTGAAGCTGTTTGATGCATTCTGTAATACTTTACGATGTTAAACTCTCTCTCTCTCTCTCTCTCTCTCTCTCTCTCTCTCTCTCTCTCTCTCTCTCTCTCTCTCTGTAACACAGATTATTTTTTAATGGAAGATGCGTTGGCTCAGTGTTTAAGACGTTGGAATCGTTACCCGAAGGTTGCGGGTTCGATTCCCAATATCGGATCAGCTTGGATCCACAACCTTGGATTGTACTTCGACCTTTCTCTAACCTTCAAAATGTTGCTGTGCCGTAAAACACCCCCACCCCCACCCCAAAAAAACCCCACCAAAAAACTAAACATTATTTTTCAAACATGCCGGTATATACCTTGTTTTGAACATACTCTTGACTTATTCATATTTAGCTAATGTAACAGTGGTATGAATACGTCAGACCTGGAAATACTTAACAACAATGATATGAATACGTCAGACATAGGAATACTTAATTCTTTCAGCTTGTCAGACAAAAAATAAAATTTCACAATGCAAATAGTATTCAAATATTGAGAGTAACTATCTGCTAAGGGAAATAATACATTTACTTTGACAAAAAGCAACTGCAATGCTTTATGTACAACATTAATTTGTTATCATTCGATTCAGTCATCATAATCAATAACAATCAACATGAAATCGTTGAGAATCAATAACAATCAATATATTCAATGAAATTGTTGAGAATCAAAGTATGTTCTTTTAATTTCAAATTGGTGGATAATTTGAATGAGAAGCATTGTTGTTTACATATCGCCTAGTCTAATAACGCGTGAAGTTTATCTTTATGTCACAGACAGGTTAGTGCCAACTTTTTTGTTTTATGGCAAAGGCCTTCTTATACCTTTGCTCTCTCTCTCTCTCTCTCTCTCTCTCTCACACACACACACACACACACACACACACACACCTATGTGTACACTACAATTATGGCAACTAAAGCTCTAAACTTATCTATTTTATATTCAATTGCTTAAAAAGATTTGCAGTTTTGCAAGGCGAAGAATTATTTACTGTAAAACAATAAAGAAAATAAAAGAAATGAAATTATTTTATAAATTAAGTACATGCTTTATGCGATAGTGAAAATAAGAAGTTGTTTATCAAACTCCCTTAATTAGCCAATTAGAAGTTTTAGATTTTACTTGATATGAATAGATTACATCATATGTCCTGGTACGGGATAGGGAATCAGAATCTGAAAGCAGATACGTAGCTTTATTTGTTTAGATAATTCGAAAATGCGTCCCGAAACCAGCGATTTTATATTGACTTACAGTGGAATGGAAACAACTCAGGTAAATTAAAATTTAATTGGTTTGCAGTGAAACGAGTATTTGATGTCGTGATAATAGTTCCAGAAAAGATTTAAAATTGTGTTGGATCATTTTACTAAATATAAATTTCAGAAAAGCATGCATTAAAATGCATAAATATTATTTCTTAATACGTACATAAGGGACACAATGCATATGTCAGTAAAGAATTCAATAAACCAGATATGAATAAATACGTGTATCCAGTATTCTGATTTTTCTAACATGCCTCAGCCAATGCGGTAGTAGTAATGTAAATGTTATAAATATAAATATGACAAAGTTGTTTTCATAATCAATATGCTGATACAATTTTATTCAAGTATACCATATGTTTTCATTTTGACAATTACATGCCCTTGAAGCCGTCTGATGCATTCAGTAATACTCACGATGTTAAACTCTCTCTCTCTCTCTCTCTCTCTCTCTCTCTCTCTCTCTCTCTCTCTCTCTCACACACACACACACACATACACACACACACAGAGATTATTTTTCATGGAAGATGCGTTGGCTCAGTGGTTAAGTCGTTGGAATCATGACCCGAAGGGCGCGGGTTCGATTCCCACCATTGGATCAGATTGGATCGACAACCCGGGTTGTCACTGGACCTTACTCTAATTTCCTTGGCACGAAATAACCTTCAAACTGTTGCTGTGCCGTAAAACACCAAAAATAAAATAAAATAAATAAACCAAACCCTCATTTTTCAAACATGCCAGTATATACCTTGTTTTCAGCATACTCTTGACTTAATCATATTTATCTAATGTAATAGTGGTATGAATACGTTAGTTCTGGGAATACTTAACAACAATGGTATGACCTGGGAATATTTACCAACAGTGGTAGGAATACATCAGACCTGGGAATACTTAACAATAATTGTATGAATACGTTAGACCTGGGAATACTTAACAACAGTGGTATAAATACGTCCGACATGGGACTACTTAACAACAGTGGTATGAATACGTCAGACCTGGTAATACTTAACAACAGTGGTATGAATACGTCAGACCTGAAAATACTTAACAACAGTGGTAGGAATACATCAGACATGGGAATACTTAATTCTTCAGTTTATCAGTTAACTCCAAAATTTTCAACGAAAATCAGTTATGATTATTTAAGTATCTTCTATGTTGCACATGTACAAAACACATTGCGTAAATTAAATAGCTAATGAGGTTTCTAAGTTAAGAAAATTAAGTCAAAAAATCTGAGACTAAGTTTATACTAGTGTATTTCAAATTTCAGATATTCTAATTTCTTTCTAACTCAAAGCTCTCTCTCTCTCTCTCTCTCTCTCTCTCTCTTTACAATGACGGAGCTATAAAAACTCCACAATATATGCTCTTCTATTCACCTAATACATATTTTTCAAATTCTTGAGCAACACCTTCAAACTCAAGGTATAAAATGAATGTTACAAACGATGAGACGATACGTACTGAAGACATTCAATATTTTCTACCGATAGGAATAATTAGCATTATTAATATTCAATATTTTCTACCAATAGGAACAATTGAAATTATTAACATTCAATATTTTCTACCGATAGGAATAATTAGCATTATTAACATTCAATATTTTCTACCGATCGGAATAATTAGCATTATTAACATTCAATATTTTCTACAGATAGGAATAATTAGCATTATTAACATTCAATATTTTCTACCGATAGGAATAATGGGCAAAAGTCAATACAGTATATAGCATAATGATTGGCGTACATCGAACATAACTGAATTTAACTCAAACAGAAAACTTTAAAAGCCCCATTTCTCTTTCGTGATATATGTCAACAGAAAAAATAACTAAAGTACTTACATATGTCAAGAGCACATGTTAATGTATCTAAATGAGGTCAAAGAATTCCTAAAATAGTTTTGGTTTGGTTTGGTTGTTTTAACGCCATGTTTTCAGCACATGATATGCTATAGATGGTGGACAGTTTATTTGGTGGAGGAAGAACCCGGGAAAACCCCGGGAAGAACTACCGAACCACAGAAAGCTACTGGCAAGCTTTCTCACATACCAACGTTGGCCGACCAAAGACTCGAACACATGCGGAAATAGGTGAGATGTCAGTGATGTGTAAAGGCGAGCGCCTTAGAGCACTCGGCCAGCCGCAACCCCAAATTCCTAATATAAACAAATGGTCAAAATGTATGTTATAAATAAAAGATCCTCCACCCTGATTATTGTAGAGAAAATACGATCATTTAAAAGTATATTGCCAACTAATTTGTTTGAGAGGTCCATTAAGACATTATATGGCCATCATCCTTAGTCAGTTTAATGTGTGAAATTTTCTCAACATGCTGTTATTGATATGTATGTGTTGTGAAAAGTCACAGGAAAAAGCGTACACAAAGCATGCCACGTATTTTTATGAAGCAAAAAAAAAAAAAAACAAAAAAAAAAAAAAAACAGTTTTGTTGGGAGTACAAATTTCCACCAAACTCGTGCATATTTTAATTTATTTTTGACCTAATCGATCACAGGGAATTATCTCATATCAATAACTAAAGAATTACATTGAGGCACAACTGTTAAACATGGTATGATATAGAAGTTAAAAGTATTTATGTGTCATTAATAGTCATCAATAAGTACAAACCAGTGCCAATAATAGGAAGAGCTGTGTATACTTTTAATCGTTAAAATCTACAGTGTTTGTTAAATCAAATGTCACTATGCATTCATGTGTAGTACACAATCTAGAGTGTTTGTTCAATCAAATGTCACTATGCATTCAGGTGTAGTACACAATCTACAGTGTTTGTTAAATCAAATGTCACTATGCATTCATGTGTAGTACACAATCTACAGTGTTTGTTAAATCAAATGTCAATATGCATTCAGGTGTAGTACACAATCTACAGTGTTTGTAAATCAAATATCACTATGCATTTGAGTGTATTACGGAATCAAATATCAGTGTGCAATCGGATGTATTACAAAATCAAATGTAACTATACAATCGGATGTATTGCAAAATCTATCCGGCATTATAGGAATAATACTAGCTGTAAAAGAAACAATAAATGAATAGCAGAAATAGAAGGTGAAATTTTAGAACATGAAGTGAATGATGTGACAAAATTTTCACTCACCAGAAAATGACTCTCTGCCGCGGCTACAAATTCCTTTTTTGCACTCTATTGTTCTGAAATAAATAAAACTGATGCTGTTGATAAGAAAGGGCACTATCTCAGAAGCAGGCCTCTGTACGTTCGTTACACTGTAGCTATGAGCTATGATTTGCTGAGTCTCTTGCAATTGTAATCGACCGAAATCCCTTCCAAATAATCTCTATAATAAAATTTCCAATAAAAGAGGAAACCAGTCTAGCGGATATTTGCATACTCACTTTCCCTTCGCGGAGAAAGCTGGTGGTGCACGCGATGCTATTGTTTTGGTTGACGTAATGCTACGGTACTATTTGTCTATTCCGAATTGTTGTTTGTATATTAAACTCGTTTTCAACTTTAAAAGCACCAACTATCTACTCCGTTACAAACAAGGATGTAATAAATGCAAAGCATGTTGCGAATGATCGAGAATTTCATTACAAGTTTAAATGATTATCAGTTGAAAACAAATGTTTCCCATCTTCTGAAACTCTAAACGATAAATGCTGTAATTATATCGGTAGATAGTTCAGGATAGAAGTTGACTCTTCGAGTACAGCACTTATTTGTATACAGTTTGACTTTC
Organism: Margaritifera margaritifera; assembly: GCA_029931535.1. NCBI lineage: Eukaryota > Metazoa > Mollusca > Bivalvia > Unionida > Margaritiferidae > Margaritifera > Margaritifera margaritifera. Next base: position 1,391,673 of record JAQPZY010001590.1, on the reverse strand, counting down.
TTCGGGATGTTACGTAGGGGTAATATAAAACCAGTATATTATTTTCAGTCAAGACTTAAAAATGTCAAAACCACGAGACATCTTTGTTCTAAAGGTAGGACCTTTGTCACCTAGTTAACGGTGTTTTTTTTTTTCTGATCAGTCTTAAGTACCATACATTATATGCGGTAAACTGATTGTATTTCTCTAATCTTACTTAATATTCAGTAGTAGGGTTTCTACATGTATAAGTCAATTCATTTCGAGCTCACAGAATTGTATTGCAAGTTGTTTATCAAATAAATAGTCAAACAGATTAATTTGTTTCTACAAAAGAAATTAAATTGCTCATAGAGAATGTTTTGTGTAGATGTCATATTTTTAAGCCAATTGTATTAGGAATCTGGAAAGTCAAAGTTAGTGGACTAGATAGTTAGTGGACTAGATAGTTAGTGGACTAGATAGTTAGTGCTGAGTTGGTTAGTTGATCAATTAACTGTGTGAAGGATTGTTTGATTGATTACTTGGTTGATTACTTAGTGACCTGGCGATGATTTAAACTGTTTAGAACACAAGGGTTCAGAGTCATAACATGTATGGAATTTTGTGCACGGAGTTGTTTGCTAATTAGCCTCACGATGCAACCCATCATAATTGTTATTTAATCAATCAGGTGACAAGCGTCACCCGTCGATCACTGTGCCAAGTAATATCTTACACCAAACAGGTAATCAGATCCCGATGGGGAAAAAATTTCCACCACAACAGCTAAGTTCAGGCTGACCCTTGTTGAACATTGTCCCCTTTTGTAGTATGATCTCGACCTTTAAAGCTAACTGGAATTAGGATTCATGTAAATGAGAAGTAAAACGAGATAGAGATATATTTGTACTATATATATTTTTCATTATGATATTGTAATTGATATGGACTTTGGCAGTTTCTTACAAAACAGGGTACTACAAACAGATGTAGATAATAAATTGCTGCTGAAATACAAACGCTCCTTTGGTCTGAAAATATAATCGTAGGTTTGTACAGTGATAGATAATGTACAAACGAGATGGATGACATATTATCGGTTCCCAATTAAATCCTCAATAAACGGAGGTATTTATTTTTTCTTAAGTATTCAGACCATGTGCCTCTGCAGGAAAAATTCATTCTAAGCTTCAAAGCTTAGAGTCGGTCAAGCCAACTGCGCATCTGAGAACAGTATTTGTGTTAATAAATTTCTCCGTAGAATTAACAAAGATCTCACATATTAAAGGGATAGTATGCATAACAATGTAACTATATAAGAAACGTAACTTATAACAGTCAAGAAGTTTCACGGTTTTTAGATCTACTTGTCTTTATTGATTTATTGTTATGAGCATAACAGTAATGAGATGGTTCCCTAAATCCCCAATGACTTCTATTTCAGACTTCAGAGCTGTGAATTCTTGAACGTGGTCATTACGGTCATAAAATTAATCCATATATGCAGGCATAGGGAACTTTGTAGTTAGCATAATGTAAATTACATTTCTTATCACAAAGCTCATTCGAATGATTTGTTGTTCGAGCTAAACTAGAGGAAGAAAGTATGCAACGAGAGCCATAGGTTAATGCCTGCTAATCTACTGTAACAGTACAGAGCGGAAATGGCGGCACCCACGATAATCAGTCAAATTTAGTACCAAAATGCAACACGCAATATCAGAACTTTTCTTTGACAGGAATGTATGCCTTTGTGCCCTTATATTGTCACAGTCTGAAGAATACTGATGTAAAATTGTTCTTCTCCATCGTAGTTTTGTTACGAATTAACACCAGAAATAGCATTAACATTCTATTCATTGTCATATGCTGTTGCATTGAACGGCAAGTCATTTTTTTAAGTAGGCGGACCTTATTATTGCTTTTCCTAACAAAGTAGACGTTTTTGTCCTTTTTATAATAAAATACCAGAAGCAAATAGTTGAACAGATAACTGTGACACATGTAACGAAACATTAATATGAAGTTACGGAGATACTTGAAGTGAAAAAAAAAAAACATGTTAAAGATAGGTATAGTACATTTTCATGACCATGTAAGTATGTCACATCTCCCAGGCTCAAATATATCACTTCTGAAGAAAAATTAAAGTTTATCATCACTTGTCAAAATCATTTTTTTTTTTAGAAATGTACTTAAGGATTACATATCCGAATTGCTGAACTAAGTGACACACAACTCAAATAAATCCAACGAGTTGTGCGAATTTAACAGACACGTTTTTAAAGCCTAAATATGGCAGTTACTATATACATCTGTTAGTTTATCGGAATTATGATCAGTAGGAATGGTCACATACTCCATACCTTATACTTAATTATATATTTTTTTATAAACTGAAGGGGAGAAATATATCCAAAAACATTGTTTTGCATTCTATTGACACCATATGTTGCCTCCATCGATTTTGTAGGTGTTTTGCAACATGTTGCGTTCATAAAATAGAGTTTATTGACAATATAAAATATTAAAAAATGTAGAGTTTATTGGCAATATAAAATATTTAAAAAATTTAGTCTATGGTAGTTATAATCTTCTTAATTCGGCTTCAACTGCGCAAAAAGTGCAAAACAACCTGATATATGACCTGGTACATGCTGTATGAAGAGATATTTTATATCAGGGAGGAGTATCCAATTACAACAGTGTCATTCCTATGTATCACGTGTTCTTCTCCATTATATTATAATGTTAATTTACAGATTGCAATATTCAAATAATGGTATTCGTTTGATTGTCAAACAGTAATGATATTTATTTTATTATATATTTCTTCAAATGAATAACCTTTGTCATTAGTTCCAATGCGGATTCAAACTTGTAGGACTGGACAAAACAACATATAATACATATAACAAAGAATCAACATCAACAGATAATTCATATAACATAGAATTCACAGTAACATATAACACATATAGCATTGACATATAGCACATATACCGTAGAATTTACAGGAACATATAACACATATAGCATTGACATATAGCACATATATAATAGAATTTACAGCAACATATAACACATATAGCATAGAATCCACAACAACATATAACACATTACCACAGTGATTACTGGATCTAGAATCTTCTCTCTCTCACGCATTATCAAATATATGTCCTCAAACTCTTCGTGCAGTTTATTAGATAACTTCAGTTTGAGTTTGATCTATATTTTTACATCATATTCGACATACATTTATTTGATAAAAGTGAATGCTTCTTTACAGCATATACATTTTTACTCATTTTTTCAGAAATTTTTTAAATTTAGGCTAGCTGTTATCATAAAAGTATTCCTAAATTGTACGATGCAATCTTTGTTGTTTAGACGCTTCCTCTTCTCGTAAAATGATCCCATAATCATACAATCCGATCTTTCTGTTTTTGAAGATAAAAATGGATGTATTGGAACTGAAGTAAAATTGATTTGACAATGTTTTTGTTTCTTTTTCTTTTTTTATGATGCGAGACTGCCTAACTCAGATTCCAATACGATAATGCAATTTTGAATACGAGAATGAGCAAAGAGATTTCTTAATTTCATCAGCATTCAAGGTAACTCGAAATTACATCTTGGGTGTTATACTTTATGGCTTTACATTGCGTGTAAGAAGAGTCATAATAAGACAAATCTAATCAATCGTTTATGCAAAGGTCAATCTTTTTCTGACCGAAACATCATACATAGCTCAACTTAATTTAATTTGTATTGCTTTTTTAATATGAAAAATGAAAGACAACATAATCATGAAAGCATAATGCATATTTTGTCCCTTATACTATTGGAGTTCTAGTGTGTGAGTGATTGAGTCAATAAAAAACACAACTTATTTTTAGTTGCCATATCGTTCGAAATCTGAAGGAAAAAAATTAACCAACTTCAAACATCTTATATTTGATGGAAATTTACTGTAGAGATCATAATACGCACAGAAGACCAATCGAAAACGTCATATTTGTCTGCAAAAGAGCGATATTCAGAATTTTCAGAATTGCTTTCTCTTTTGATCATTTCAAGCAAACACACATTTAAAATATCTACATGTATCAACATGGCTCTGGAATAAATGTTTTTTGTCTAAATCGTGAAAGAAACTTGAGAACTTGGAACCTGTAACTTCGCTGATGAGTAAACTACAAATTGAATACTGCAAAAAACAAATTAGTATTTTGAATATGTTATGTGGATATATATATATATATATATATATATATATATATATATATATATATTCCTCTGTATTTACTTTTCTTAATATGTTTAATCTTCTCATTTACGTCAGTAACTACTTTTTTCTTGCATATATTCGATATGTTCTGTAAAAGTATGATATGCTCAGTTGATGTTGTTGTTTTTTTCTCAGTTGCCAGGATACCAATTGTGTTGCATTTCTTAAACATAGTTGCTGACATGTCACACCAACAATAATCCATCATAATTGTCACAATGCTAATATAATGTGTCGATTCAAAAAGTGTTAATAACCTTATTTCTTCATTGTAAAATTTACTGATTCATAAAAATAGGGCTTTTTCTGAGTATGTAACGGCCGTGTGCACCTACAAATTGTATTTATTTATTTATTTCATTTATAGTTTTGAACAGCTGTACTGTTGTCAATGCGAATATAATGCAAAAATCAAAGCAAAATTTGTCGCTATTTTTCAAAGGTTTTATTTTTTCTAACAGTGAAAAGTTAGGCAGCTGATTTCATTGGTTAGATTACTGACTTGGTAAGATCTTATAGTTTGTGTGCGTTTGCATTATATGCACTCTATTTAAAAGCTATTATTCTGTGTTTGTTAAATACGTATCCCAGCGCTTCCTACTTTTAACCCGCACCCTGAATTTTGAGCCTCTGTGGGTAAGAACTGTCCGAAGGACAAATGTCAGTTGCATGTGTATATTTGTCCTTTCATGTCCGATAAGTATATACATGGTTATATAGTAGGGATCTCAACAGTTCCAAGCTATGACCCAGGGGCTTAATCCCCTGGGGATCAAATATGGAAAAGGGACCAATGTGAGTTGCATGTATTAATTTTTATTTGCATGCCCAGTAAGTGTATATATGGTTGTAGGGTGGGAATCTCAACAGCTTTTATGTTATGACACCGCCGCTTAGTTCCATGCTCTATGGAAAGACCCCTGAGAATGACCGAGTGGTACCATTCTGACATGTGTTGAGACTTGGGTCAATGACCCCAATAGCTAGACATGTGAGACAAACAGCTATGGAATTATTTCAAATTTATGTAAAATCACGTCAACTCCTTAGCTCCACTCCAGAGGCAAGATACAAATTCCACACATTTTAACACCCCATAGGACCCATTATTGACCCACGTTTCAGGTGTCTACATCTAACCGTGTAGCAACGGTTCAAGAACATTACACATCTACCTACGCCTCTGTACGTAAGCACGGACGGACAGGCCGTACAACAATACAAAAATATTCTTTGAAAGTGCAGGGTAAAAAATAGTGCAAAGAACGGCAGCTAGAGAGTTGCATTTCTAAGCATAATATAACGCATACCTTATTCAGTACGGGATATAGTTGGATCGACAAAATTATATTCAATATGCAGACCATTTTAGAGGGGAGGCAGTGTATTTAAAAAAGTTTCATATATCTGTTATTGCGGGGGAGAGGGAAGCTCTGCTATTAGAGTTTATTTTTGAAATTGCCATTGGCTTACAATGAAAATATATTGGTATGACTGCCAATGCAAACAACTTTACTGGGTCTCTTAAGGTACTTTCGCTTTTCTCGCCAAGCTCAATACGTCATCGTTCGGGGTTCCGGAAGTGTATAGTTGAAGTAGAACAGCAGATGGATAATTGCAAGAACGTGCCAAATCACCGAAAACGAAAGAAAATGAGCGAAAATGAATGAAGAGTTACTTGAAATGAATTAAAATTAGCCAAAGAGAACAGATTGCAAAGGAAAATATTCGTAAAGGAACTGAAATGAAGTCAGAGGGACATACGCAAATATTTTTTACTGAAAAGAATAAGAATAATGTAACAGTACTTTGATAATACTTATTGTGTTTTTATGATGTTTTGGGAAATGTCAAAATCGAGTAAGCTATTAAGGTAATTTAGCTGACTATGAAGTAAGTTTCTTACGTAGTGGAGAGGTCAGTATTCAATGTGGAGGGGGGAGGCTGTGAAATCGCAAACCATTTTGCATGTAAAATCAAATGCCTCTGGAAGATGACGTTGATAAACCACGTCCATATTAGTGCAAAGGGCCTGAAAAAATGGATAAATGTTTTTTTTTTTACATTTACATGGGCTTTAAAAATTTCATACCGTTCTTTTCTCCGTTTACGTGAACAGTATGCATATGATTTACCCTTTTTAAGTTCAAAGCTCTTGTAATGTAAATTTTCGGCTTCTGAGAAGAGTGACCAAAAGTTGGTATAACCCTAGAGGTGTGGTCGCCCCTGAACGATCACGTGCTGCTGTCGCCTGCGTCGTAATTTGCAATCATGTTTTTTTTTTTTTTCAAAAATATTTAATAAAAGAATCTTTATATGGGGGTGCGGGGTAGCAGGTGTGTGTGGGGATGATCCTAAAACTCAACAATACTCTCTCGATCTCTCAATAGAAAACTTTGTCTTGATTCCATTTGCTTTTTTTTAAAAATATATTAAGTCTATTCATTTCAGCAAAATGACAAAATACAAGCAGGATGACCAACAGTCCCAATAATATAACCAGAAATCTGATTGGCGGTTTTTGTCATTATTCGCCAAGTTCACCCACTTATGCTGATTTATTTTCTTCTCTTTTTGAAACACAAGACAAAGGTATGGCAGTATTAAACTGTCATCTAACAGCGCTAAACGTATGCAAATTATCACATCTATCTGGAAAAATAAGGATATTGATGGGTCATCTAGACTATAAAATTTGTTCTATTTGGTTAGAGAAATTTATTTTATAGATAGTCAGATAGTAATGACAAACCTTTAGTATTCAAATCAGTAATCACAAACCTTTAGTATTCAAATCAGTAATCACAAACCTTTAGTATTCAAATCAGTAATCACAAACCTTTAGTATTCAAATCAGTAATCACAAACCTTTAGTATTCAAATCAGTAAGCACAAACCTTTAGTATTCAAATCAGTAATCACAAACCTTTAGTATTCAAATCAGTAATCACAAACCTTTAGTATTCAAATCAGTAAGCACAAACCTTTAGTATTCAAATCAGTAATCACAAACCTTTAGTATTCAAATCAGTAATCACAAACCTTTAGTATTCAAATCCTAGACACACAAGCATAAAATATGTTATTTCTACGAGTAATTTGCTACAACTTACAACAAATTGTACAGATTTAAAGATATTTGAAATTTAATTTTCTTTAAAGATCAGAAATAAAGTATACGCCTAATTCTTGATGGAGAGAGATCAAAATGCTGTGCTAATTCACCAAACTTGATAAGATAATGTCAGAGGAGATACAACTAATTCTCCAAACTTGATAAGATAATGTCAGGGGAGAAGCAAAGGTTGGTTGATTGGTTTCAAACGGTTCCTTCAGCACTTTAATTGGCTTCATTATGCCAAGGAAATGGGAGCTAAGTACCTTTAACAAGAACACACGACTCGGGTTGGGTATCGAACACGCGACCCCTGAATGACGAGTCTGACACACTACCAACTGATTTGCCCTCTAGGGAAGAGATGACGATGAAAGGACGAACCATAGGCAACTATACAATGCACACGAACATAGGTAAAAGATCGTGTTTGAGGTAATTTTGGGAAGAACCAACAACTTTGATGCGGCAAAATATCGTTCCATCACTAATAGTTACGACAACCTCTCCTGTTATGACGTTCGTATATGATTAAAAATGGAGTTTGATACAAAAGGATCGATACAATGGTAACTAGATTATGGGAAAAGAAATAAGTCAAAATGATTGTTCGGAAATAAGGACTGATTGGATGTGTTCTGTCTTGAAATGGTTGAGTTTGTTTCGTTTGTCTGTCTGTTTATTTTGCTTGATTGCTTATTTGTTTGGTGTTAAACTACACATCAACACCTGAAATGTTCTATTGTGCCGAGGAAATAGTCCCATTTCAGAATCTCGTGCAAGATTTGACTCCAGTGATAGAATGTGTCGAGAACGAGTTTAAAGGTGTAAGCCCACTCACTACATGACAGAATTTCATTGCAAAGAATACAATGAAAGTCAATAGACTGTTCTCGTGTATTTGGATGTATTAAACGTGCAATTATCATCCATTTGGTCCACTGAGTAAAATTATGTATTTGTTTTCTTCTTTAAAAAAAACAACAAAAAATAAATGTTTTTGTAATTGTATAAACATACATGAGGCATACACCCTACGCCTTGCTTTCGAGTATTGATCTAAGTAGACACCAGGTGTTATTATGATTGTCGGCGATTGTGAAACTCGTCTATTGAAGTAAAGTGTCTTGCCCAGGGACACACCATGGTGGGCAACAAGGCCTGGATAGGATTCTAACCTGCATCCTTTTAGTCACGAGTCCGGAACTCTAACCAATAAGCCACCGCGGCTCCTCGGCATGGTCTAGTCCTCGCATTTCTTAAATCAACAAGAAACAAATTCAAACAAATTATCAGGGCGTGCAGTCAAATATTATATTTTAGAAAGTGTTTGTGGCAAGGTGACGACAAGATATAGATTTACAGAACAGCATCCATTGTGTCATTTGAGATCTGACAACTCAATCTGTTACCTTCTCAATCTTGTGGGTTTTTTTTGCAATGTTGCATTTGTACAATTAGATTTATTGATAGATTAAAATGTGTTTGAATTGAACTAAGGATAAATTAGTCATGTTTTCAAATCTGGAGCAAGAAGTTAAATACAGCCAGAGCTTTAGTCAGCATCCGTGACCTAATGAGTTGAACAGTTTCAGTGGTATAAAACACACGTGACTGAATAAAATGAACAGTTTCAGTAATATAAAACACACGTGATCGAATGAGATGAACAGTTTTCAGTGATATAAACCACACGTGATCTAATGAGATGAACAGTTTCAGTAATATAAAAGACACGTGATCAAATGAGATGAACAGTTTCAGTGATATAAAACACACGTGATCGAATGAGATAAACAGTTTCAGTGATATAAACCACATGTGATCTAATCGGATGAACAGTTTCAGTAATAAAAATGTCAATTATACCACTCTACCCAAGGTATTATATATTCTCGTTATAAATACTCTTAGGCAATATTTTAGAGACTTTTATGTCGAATCTTTGTTTCCCATAGTTATTCATAAAAATCATTAGATAACCCTCTACAATCCAGAACATTTTAGAGTTGTTTGGTCAGCAACGATGATTATGTTGTTGTTCTACTACTCTGTTAAATTGTTATAAAGGTGTCCTCGATGATTTTTATGAATTTGATTTCATATAATGTATTTATTTATTTCTTTTGGTAAGTGGGGCATAAAATACTGACCATGCACATCACGTTCCAAAGTAGATGTTAAATTTGAAAAAGTAGTCAAGCAGGAGTATTAATTCTACAGTCATGAATACCAATAATTCCACTTATTCATACCACAATTGACTCACCCACACCACCACATTCTCTCTCTCTCTCTCTCTCTCTCTGGCAATCATTTTCACAAAGTATGTGTCATATTCCTCTCTGGAGTTTCACATCATTTAAAAAATAACAGTCATGATAATAAAAGAATCTTGTAAAATAAGACATCAAGTTCTTACAGTTGAAAACAACCTAAAAGTAAGACGCCTAGTTCTCAGGCATGTATCCCCTAAATGCTGTTATATGTTTGCATTTATTGTGCATACAAACAGCAACAAAACAGATCTAATATTGCATGTTTTTTAAATTTAATTTTAAAATATTTCCGATTACTATTAATAATGTAACATGCAAAGTAAAAAAATACAAATATTGGGTTAAACATTTGCATGCCTGTCTGCTTTATCATTTTTCAGCTATGTTCTAAATTAAATTTAAAATAGGTCAATCGAAACATGCAATTTTATGCTTCACGACCCATACAACGTACAAATAACTGGCCCAGTTTATCTGACTCTCTTCTTAAGCAGAAAATAGAGCAGCTCGTCGTCGTCTATTTCGTCAAATAGGCTTACATAGTCACTTTTCATCACAGATATATTGTTATCACAATATAACCCGAGGTATTATCATATGTACTAACCGTTTATTTATTTTTCTTCGACACCATCAAACCCAATAAGATGTACCTCCGAACCGTCAGTCTTATGATGTAAAAACACGTTACATTCGGGAATGAGACATCTTGCCATTCCTCAATGGCAAAAGACAGCCCAAAATACAAACTATTGAAAATGAGATGGTCTTGTAAAATAGCTTCTAAAATCTCCCCCCCCCCAAAAAAAAAAAAAAATAATAAATAAATAAATAAAATAAAATAATAAAATATAAATACAAGACTCCGTTTATTTCTGATATTTCTTTTAATTTCGAAAATATCTACCGCCCCTTCGATTACTTTTTCAGAAACTCTTTATTTGTTTCTTAGTTTCGAGACTTTTATTTTTCAGCAGACGTCTCCTTTTCTAATAAAGACGAATTAAAATCAATAGCTCGGCACGTTTGAGATTCAAGCTAATAGTAGTCGCTACTTTCAGAAGATTGGATTGATGATTTATTCCAGGATGTGAGACAACTCGACTTGGACTCCAATGTAATAATGTAGTTTAAAATATGAATACTGTCCGAGATGTTTCTCAATTTCATAGGATCGTCCTATGATACGGAAGTTATTCATCTAATTTTTGCTCCATATTTTTAATGAGTATTTTGACCATTTCAATGAAACAGATGGCGTGTATGTGAAGAATATATATGTCATAATGCTGATTACTCGGAGGTCACAGAGTACAAAATAATAAACAATTTTTTTGTTCAGACAGCACACTCAGGATAAATATAAAGGTGTGAGAAAGACTTGTATCGTAACTACCCTACATATTTTAGCAATTATCTGCCAGACGTAAATAATTCATCCTGTGCAATTATTTGTCTACGTTGTACGATAATATACTGATAAACTCAGACCTGACAGGATACTATAGCAGGTGTTTTTCATCCATGTATTTTGATCCAATTGTCACCTGTTGAACAATACATCATTAATTTGGCACTCCGCAATCATTTATTGATGAAAATGGTTTACTAGTGTATGTTTGTCTAATCACAATTTAACGGAAGAATACAGTTCAATTACAACAAAATAAACTTTTTAAAATGTAGTTTATTGAAAACCCAGCAATTTTAATAATTTTGGCTTTCTTTTGATTTGGAACGCATATCTAGGAGTCAATCCTCAAATAAACGAGTTCAGGAAAAAAAAAATATCTAGTAATGACATGTTTCGGCGAAAGTTTAAGTAGTTGCAAAAGTTAGGATTTTCAATTAATCGAAATTATCACGGTGTAACGGTTGAAAAATCAAAATGTAGGGAAGAGGTAAATGATTTAATAGGAATGTATTGCGCCTTTTGTTGTGGAGATCTACAAGACTGGATTTATAACACCTGAATCCCGTGTCCAATCTGTATTTCATATAAATTCCTTTTTTTGCCACAAGTTTTGCAGAGAACTCAAATAATATTATTGGGTCTTGTTAACTAAATAATGAAACATACAAATTATATCAGCAAATTTTCATTTCAGGGGATAATCCGCCTGATAAAGAACCGATTAACGTGAAGGAATAAAATAGTATGCAGGAACTATAAACTACTAGTATTAGACATACACAAAAAGCAAGTCAAAGCTTTGAAAAATAAGCCTATGTGTGAAAATTTCTTGGAGACAAAATCTTAGGAAGTTTTTGTACAACCAGTGTTAATATAACAGATGTAATTAAAAATTTTCACAGCGCTTTTGTAAAAAGTATATAGATTGGTTATAATCGCATCATGTGACGCAGAAAACTAAAGTTCATAATACTAGAATGGAACTACTTCTGTATTCACGCGCCCTGCTAATTATTAATAGCACATAATACACGGTGGTCAGCATTTACTGCAAGTCTCGTGCTTGATATACCGGTATATTACCATTCTCAAACCACCCCACACTATATTTTACTTCGTCCAAGAAAGTTATCCACACTCAGATCTTGTAACCACATTTTTTTGTTGACGATTTTGAAGCATGTTCTAAAGTCCCATTCCAAAGACAATCATACCATCATCAGGATGATGTCTGAGAAGATAGATTAAAATGATGCTTCCCATTGCTTTTACTATCTACCAAGAACAATATTCTTTCCAAATACCAATATCTTTATGCGTGAATCTCACCGCGACAGATGAACATGGGGAAAAGCATTAACATACAAATTGGATTTGTACAAAGGAGATTACTTTTACGCGGTGTTGTGATACATTTATGTTTCTTGCCGATATATGTGATTAGGTTGTATGAACAAGCAGATTTGGGGAGACTGTTGCCAACTTTTGATTGTCTTCAAACCTCATCAGAAAGTCTTCATGAGAAACCAATCGGAAAGATAAATGCTAACGAGATTGAGTGAGAATTGTCTTTGGTTGTGTTTTGACACTCAAATTACACCTCGCCTTGTTTTATTTTCCGTTATGTTCAAATGTCAAACAACAGCGGGATACTCTGAGCAAATAGGTCAATAAAAATGACTTAATGCCATGTTAGCAAAGAACATTATATATTTTATAACATAGTTTTATCATTGGTTCTCTTTTATAATGCTCATCCTATTTTACCAGCCGTTATTTGTTTTTTTTGTTTTTTTTTTAGCGAAAAATATTATTTCACTTGCCCGGAATTCGAAAATAAAAAAGGATTCATTAACTAGTATAGCCAGTATCCGTTACCAGATATGCTATGAGTGTGTCATTGTTTATGGATTTCAAAAAAGACAGTCTGCGGTTAGAGTGGCCAATTATAAGTTTCGCTAATATTTTATGTAGCACCACAACGAAATAATATCATTACTTACGACAAAACTTCGCAAACAAACTTTTCATTCATCAAACATAATGAAATGCTCACTCAACATCTATATAATGACATTATTATAAATATAGATGTCAAACAAAATACCACAATCTTAAATATTACCATCGGTGTTTGTTCGTTTTGTGCTTAACAAAATACCCATATTTAGTAAATAACGTTTTGAAAAGACCTTCGGGTATATATAAGTAGTTTTGTTGGGAATATGTTCTAATCATGGGCTATTGAAGATAGAAATAATATTAACTTCCAATTAGCTCTTTGTAAATTTCACATTTGGTATATATATATAATTGATGTATTACCTATTATTTTATTCCATACACTGTACTGAAAGTAAAATCCAAAATCTAGCTTGGAAAAAGAAATGTTGGACCGTATTTAATTTATTGCTTAAATTTTTATTTTCATGGTGAATTTATCGGTCAACATATTAGGTCCAAAAAGTTAGTTTGGCGGAGACTTGAGCGATTGCAAAACATACTGACGCTTTTATATAAGCACTGGCTGTCCGCATGGAGTGAAATTCAAAACATCAGTTTCTTCAAAAGCATAAAAGAGTACTGAAAGTTGGGTAATTGTCAAAAGGACTGAAATGAAATTGATCTGAAGGACGTATTTTTTCAATTGATTAAACATTTTGTTTAAGTTTTAAAGAAATTACAAATCGTTCAGATGGGATAGTATTGATTATATCCTTTCTTTTGATCATTTCAGAAGGTTTCCGGGGTTTATTTGTAATTTGTGTATAATTCCTCATTTAATTTTTCTTTTTGTCGTGCTTAATAAATGCATTAACTGATTCATCATAATGAATTCAGCTGTCACTGTCAACTGAGTAAGAGCCTTCTAAAAGCAATTTATATCAAATTATGTTAAAGATACTAGCACAAACGTTCTGTTATAATCTTACATGCAAAAGAGAGAAGCAATCTTTGAAAAATGGTTGTGGTGGCAGTCGTGAATGAGGTAATCGTTGTAATAATGGAAGAATGTAGACTAACTTAACAACATTATAATCATCATCATCATTATCATTCTCGTTGCAGTTGCCGCAGTCCCTAACATCACCAAAAGCATCGTCAACATCATCAATAATGATAACTACAAAAAGTGCGAAAAACAATAATTATCAACTGCTACAATGCTAATCGATGCATTTTGTTCCCATGCGCGAGTAAAGGTCTCAGCCTAGCTACAGTACCACGATTCAGTGATATCACTGCTACAAGTCCATCATACTGAATGTAGCGATCTAGTTGTGATATGTAGACAACTTGACAGGATACGCGCCGGAATCGATCCGATTATCTATCAAATATTTCCGCTTCTTATTGCCTAATATCAACAAATCTTGGCGATAAATCTATTGCTTGCACAGAGGGATTTGGTTATCTCTACCAAGACAAATCAAGGTGAAATCCCGACACTAGAATGTAGATAATTAGAGTAAGGCATGTACTTGATAAGTAGCCCGATTCGAGCTGTCCAAAAATACCTTCGGTCATTTCTTCTAATCTTCCGTTACAGGTTAATCTAAAGGTAGGCGAGATTTGTATCATAAATCAGTTACACAACTGCGAGCATTTTACATCACGAAAGCTTAACTAGTACAGGACATTTACACAGAGAAGGGGAATCGATTTGCCTGGGGAACATGTTTGCAGTGAGTAGCACTAATAAAAAAATAAAATGGTGGAAGGTCTACATCTGAAGCGATCTAATGCCATCATAAAAATCAGAACGACGCCTGGTCTCTGGGTCAGTTTATAATGTATTTTCAGAGAGAGAGAGAGAGAGAGAGAGAGAGAGAGAGAGAGAGAGAGAGAGAGAGAGAGAGAGAGAGAGCAATATTATCAAAATGGTTAGAGAGTTATAATTAGTTCAAAAATATTATTTAAAGTCACAAAAGCTGATAACGACGCGGGTATGAACATGGTTTCTCGACGTTTTAGATGTAAACAAATTTTTCCTTTTGCGTAAAAGATAGATCATACAGAAAAACGCTATAAATCAATTTAATATGACAATACTGTGGGTACATCAATTGTGACTCGTCCATGGCGTATTAATACATGTGTAATTATGGTTTCAACAATTGCTTCTACAGTCTCTAAACTTAGTGATGAATTTCCAATTATTTGTTATTAATAACTGATGAGCCCATATTCTTTAGAATGAAGTGGCAAACTGCACAAATTGCAACAATGAATCGGAAATATAAGAGACATATTACACACTCGGTGGCATCCACATAATTATCTCGTGTTTATCATACCACCATTATGTGTTACACGATACAGATGATACAAAGTTACAAAAGCACGACGAGGCAAGGGCCATACTGTAAATTCCTTGACTAGATGGCACACACATAATATAATCTCTCTGATATTTTCTTACGATTTCTTTTTAAACAGACCATTTAAAAATGTTTAAATGTATGAAGGCATCTCTCTCTCTCTGCGTCTTGTTTAGTCCGCGTGTCAGTTTTATCTTAGGGATCCAGATCTCTACTTGGATATATGATAGTAAGCATAACTGACAGTGCGACCAACCGTGAGAGAGAGAGAGAGAGAGAGAGAGAGAGAGAGAGAGAGAGAGAGAGAGAGAGAGAGAGAGAGAGAGAGGATCATACAACAATTCGTATGCGTGCGGAAGCAATGGTAAGTCAAACATGATAATGAATTAGATCAACTGTAACAAAAAGTTTAAATGTTTGCTCGTCATTTTGCTTGGCATATTCCCCACTTAATTCGACGTACTCTTTGGGGATCGATCAATACAAATGGCAGCGCTTGCACTGTTAGGAACGACGATGCAATTTTTGTACTTTCGTTATTTAAAGCAACTTTCATGTTTGAATCTCTTCTATTTATAGACAAAAGGTTAATCGTGCATGACAATGAAAACTTGAAAGATAACGGATATAAACACTTCCAACGCATTATCAATGAATTGAAATAAGCTCATAAAAGAAGCACATTAGCAATTTCCAGCAAGGTTGGGAATAGCTGTAACAGACATACTTAGCAGAAATGTGATGAATTAGCTCATTCCATCAACAGAGAGATTTTGATGTCAATATTTACTTTTGGGAACGCAAGTATGTATATTTTGTATGTTGTATTATAAACACGACACATGTATAGTGTGTATTTTGTATCATGGATATAGCAAACGTGATATAAATGTTTCATTAAAAGGAAACTCAGCAAGCCTCGTTACATTTTAATAAACATTGCATACATTTTGTGGTATATCAAAGATACGGTAGAGATAAACGGGGAACAATGCCAAAACCATGAAGATTGTTTCTTTACTGCGTAAGAATCGTGATTAAAATCAGTGATTTACGAGTGGTTTATGACAAATTATCAATAGATGTTTTGCACATGCTAGAATACTTAATGCAGAAATTGCCGATATGTGGTATTGATATTGATGTGTATTCGAATTTCGGAAGTGTTTATAATTTATACGTTATCTTTCAAGACTTCTTTGTCATGCATGATTAACCTTTTGTCTAGATGTCAGTCAGTACGCAGAGGATGTTCATTGATTCGGCATGTGCGTTTATTTCGGGAATTATACTGCATGAAATAATGTTAGACACATTGTTATAAGTATGACTAAACTGAGATTATGCTGTTCAAAGAAATCACTGATATATATATATATATATATATATATATATATATATTTATATATATATATATATATATATATATATATATATATATATATATATATTAATGCTTTTGGAGGTATTTGAGCTATTCTTAAAAGAAAGACAAAAATGTTTTATCAGTCTGACTTTGTGGATAATGTGTATATTGACAGAAGGTCTCAAAATCACCTTGAGGCTGATATATGTTAGATAATGAAGTTGAGGACAATATCAATTGAAGACCTGATTTTGTCACAAAATGTGAATCTCCTGGAGAACATAAAGGAAAGTGAACCAAAAAATGAAAATGTCATTGATGCTGCCACTGAGAATTATGATACTGATGAGAAAGCGCTATTGTTTTGAATACCTCACAGGCAAAGCAAGATTTTGATGTAGAAGAAATACATCAAGGTATTTATGCGCAGATCGGAGCCAAGTTTGGAACACTCAGTTAAAGTGTCTTCAAAGGAAAAATGAAATAAACACTTGATGTGAAAGGTCTAAAAGATAATCGACAAGCTCTGTTTGATTTGGCAACGAGAAAAAGACATGACTGCCCTGCAGGTCGATTAGTGGAACGTTTATCTGGATTAAAATAGTGCCCCTGTGGCATAGAAGCAGTCAGACTACATATACCCTCTATATAATTTCACTGAAGGAGAGAACTATTACAGTGAAATGAAATCCTGCATATGGAAATGGGCCCTGAAGCACAATAATGAACCTGTGTCATCTCAGCGTTTGGCTTCTCTTTGCAGTGATTTCATACCCCAAAGTCCGAGGGCTTCAGCTAATGATGATGATTTCCAAAACTAATAAGAAAACACTTATATTTGCAAAATATTTGCTCAGCTGGCAGTGATGAATGAGAAGATTGAAGCAAACATGTTTCGACTGGACAAGCAGCTAGATAATATCGCCATACAGTGAGACAATGGGATTCAGAGATTGGGGTCAGATCTTAGTGAAGCTAACGTTCAAATAGAGTGACTTGACTAAAAGCGGAAAAACTAATAGTGATAACAGGGAAATGTATTCAGATGTAGTCTATGGCAACCGGTGAAAAAGAGATAAAAGGAATCATGGCAAATGTACAACAGCATCTGTGTGATTTTAAAAAGGATAAACTGTGTTGATGGAAAGGTATAAACAAGGTAGAAGCTAATATGCAATCAAAATAACAGAGAAAGTGAGAAGAGAAAAAAACAGGCTTACTCAGAGGAGAGGTCATGAATCGTCAACATACAAAGAGAATACATTTGAATCATATCCTAATAATAATCGAGCAAATGTATTATCTGCTCAAAAGAGACACAGAGCCTGCTACAGGTTATGCAGCGTATTCATTTAGAAATGAGCCAAATATATTTTAGGAATTCCCACCACTTTCACGGAATGATGGGATGAATACAACACCAAATGTGAGTCAAAAACGGCAGATATACGCTGCTTCTCAAAGAGCAAGATAGAGCAAAGAAATTGAAAATCGAAAAAAAGTTTTAGTATGTGAAGAAGAAACCAAAGGTAACATAAACGAAACTTGCACTCATAAAATATATAATGTGCTCATTAGATCATCAGAAAAACAAAGTTTGTTTGAGAGTGATGACGAGGAACGCATGAAGAAAGATTCAGAGCATAGACATACTGAGACTGATTACCAGACCAAATCGAAGGGACATCGAATCAGATGTTTTTCAACCAATTGTTAGAAACAAAATAAGACGCATTCTGCTATCCAATGTCAAATCAAGAAAGGATTTAGATATTGTCAAGACAGCTAGAACAAGCCATTGCAAGAAGGTGGGTGTGACGGTAACATTTGTTCGCCTTATTAAAGAACGACCCGACTCAATGTTCTGCAGAAATATTTTGATTTGATGATCAACAATCCATCACTTTGGAGTTCTGGAATAAAATATAGTGAATGGATCTGAAAACAGAAAGAGGAGAGAGGAATATCCATATGATGATTATCATGATTGCAATTACGTATTGCCGTATGTCACTCAAACCCTAACACTTGCTGATACCTATAGACCGCCAACTAATACTATCTCCGGAAAAGGCGTGATTATCACGTGATTTACAGGTATACTGGCAGCTGGACGAACTTTCAGGCCTAAAGTCCGTCAGTTATCCCACTGTCACTATATATCATATACAAATTCAAATGTTCACAACAGAGACATTTTCAAGTGTATTTCATTAAGTGTTCAGTATGCAATAAAAATTAACCTTAATTCATATGGGTTGGTGTCAACATAAAATATTTTGATTTTATATGATGTTCTATGTCAATCAGTATGGCGTGCTTATCTCTGCTCTGATGTTAGGTCAATTATGCTCACTATCTCGACATGGAATGTACGTGGTGTAATGAATAGCACGCAGAAAATAACTGTTGCCTGATACAAATCTATTTGTTATTATTGAACACTGGCTTTGTAAAGAGAATCTAACTTTTTTCACTTAGTAGCCTTACCAACTGAACGCATTCCACAATGTTAGAGAGACATTGGCGAAGTTGCCTAATTACAGATCATCACTTTGAAAAGTAAGCATTTTACAAACCAATTTATCAAATATTATCGTGGTGAAAGTCAATATAAGAGATTTGGAACCCATCATTTCGATAACAAACTTTCTTTCCTTGAACAACAAGATATGAATGATGTGTATAAAATATTTTGTGACAATGTATTGGATGTGTCTGATACATGTCCTGTTGAAAATATGTGCATGGTAATATGAGACATGAGTGTCCAACCAGAAGAGATCTGACTCTCAGAAATAGAATATAACAGAGAAACATCATTCATACCAATGTGATTAAACCTCGTGAACATTACAGTATGTATGGATTATTAGACAAGCCTCGAACATCTACAATATATTATATTATAATACTTGATAAAAGCAGAGGTGTTACAAAAAAAAAAAAAAAAGCATGTAGTAAATGACAGAATAGTAGATCTGAAATGGTAGTTTGGGCCCACCATACCATTATCCATCATTTTTTTAAACTAACAATAATGCAAGACGCATAAAAACCCGCGGCAGCTAGCACGCGAAACAGCCGGAGAGAGCCTTGGCGACCGGGGAAGGGGGGACGGAGAAAACCCATGGCGGATAGTGCACGATGCGGTGAGTGCGCCATCATTTCATTTAGAGATAGATCGGCACAGGTATAGGATATACGAATACGCACGCCTGCCAGTTTCTCTCTCAATCAGAGATTATAGCAAGCATAGTATACACAAGTATGCGCTCGACTGATTTTTCTCCCACTTAGAGAATATATCGGGTATAATATACGCAACGAATGCTGCAGTGCGCGGTCTTACCGAGCTGCTACAGGCAGGGGTTATAACCCTCCAAACGTAAGCGAATGGGGTCCCAGCGCTGGTGGCGACGAGTCGTTAAGATCCGGAGACCCGCGGGCCTCAGTCAGCCCCGAGGACCGTTATGCTGGAGCAGGGCAAGAACACCCTGTGGTTTAAGAACCAATGCCGCCAGATGCGCTCCTCGTATGTCATCTACGCGGGTTTCAAGGAGCTGAACGTGCCAGTGGAATGCCGCGCCAAGATCCCGGAAAAAAGCGGCAGCAGTTCCTCAACACCAGCTTGGAGAAGCTGGACACCGACCTCCCCAAGAGGGCCTACCACATCACGAGCCGTTACACAGAGAACTACGTCGACCTTCTTACCAAAAAGGGTGTATAACCCTACTTGTACTTCCACAGCTGGGGGCGTTTGAATGAGGCGCAACTAATCCCATTGAGGCCTTCTACAGCAGTCTGAGCCGCGCCGGCATTGATGTCTGGAACTACGAACACGCTCAAGGGTCTAGGAGACATTTGGTTGACAAACGCTGGACAAATACCACAACATCTACCTGCGCCCGGATGTGCTCTTGCTGGCGGACATCTTCAATGCGTTTCGCGACACGTCGATGACACACTACGACCTTAACCCCGCCCATAACCTCGGCTCCCTCGGGATGAGCTGGAATGCCCTGCTTAAGACCACCGGCGTCGAGCTCGAACTGTTCACCGACATTGACAAGCACCTTGATGGTGATCCGCCGGCACTCGAAGGCGAACAATCCACTGTGTGCCGGTCACGACTACAGGAAACCGACAAGCTGGACTAGGTAAATCGATTACAATAACCTGTATGACTGGGCCATGATGCAGAACCTCCTGACTGCCAGTTTCTTTAAGGTGACCCTTGACGACAACGCACACCCCCCACCCAGGACGTTGTTGCCGGCCTCAGGGTCGACGGGGCGAATGGCTACATCTTTGCGGTGGACTTCGTATAGGAGCCCCAACCGGCAGAATGTCGCCGCAGGACTGGGTGCGGTTTGTATTCCAAGCGGCCTTTGGAGGTGGCGAAAAAGAGTGGAACGAATTGTTCAGCAAGATTGAGCTATAGTAGAAAAGGCAAACAATAAAACGGGGCAGCAGCCGCGCACGGGCAAGGCCTGTCGTTGGCTGTGGGCGCGGTCTTTTGCCTGGAAACGTGGAAGAACTTCCCAGCAGCACTACTGGGCCCCGAGCTGGTCAACGAGGCAAGTACCATCTGCCAGTGGTTGCATCAGGCCGGTCTCATGGATGCGCCCACGTTCTGGGCGTTAATTAGAGAGATTTACCATGATGTATATATGACTCCCCCTAGCGGCGGCGACATGAAGGCTGTCGCGAGTACATCTACAGTCTCGACGAAAATGCGTCAGTCCAGCTGAGGTCCATCCAGAAGCAGACCCAGCCGAGCACCACCCAGATGGTCTTGGTGAGCTCGAAGCAGGCAGTCATCGACGTGGTTTTCCCGACGTCGCTCGAGGACCCCCTGCGTTGCGACCTAGAGATCGCGCTGGCTTTGGTCCGCGCCGAGGCATTGGGTGGCCTCTCTGCCAACAACCTGCTCGTGTTCACTGACGTCAGAGCGACCTGAAAATCCGTCTGGTGCCTACGATATTGATGCCATGAAGAAGGAGGTTTAGAGGTACATCACGGCACTGGGGCCTACGGTATGAAGGTGAGCATCCGCGCAAACAACTCGACCCATTTCGTGGCCATAGAGGTTGCCTCAGCGGCCTACCGCGTAGACGTCGCGTGCTTGGGCCTGCGCACGTTTTTGGGGCGGTGCGAGGACGTCGATTTCGTGGACGCCATCCTCGGTCTGGGCTGCCATGTCGCACCCGGCATTGTGCAGATCACGTCCATCATCACGGTGTACCTCACCTGCAACGCCATGAGCGAATCCTAAGTTGACTCCAATACCAGCAAGCGGGCCAGCTACGTGCTCTACAGCTTCGTTCCTGACGCGAGACCTGATGAGCTCGCGACCTTCGTACCGTCGCTATCTGTTTACCTACCCTGCCGGAATCCCCGCATCAGCTGCCTGCGCTTTACGTTAACAGATCAGCACAGGCACCTGCAGAACTAAGGGGGCAAAACGCTCATCAACGGCCTCAATACCAGCGACCGCCCCGCTTTTGAATAGTGTATTGGACGCCACAGACGGATTACGCAGTCATGAATGCGCCGAGGCCCGTGACGGGGGTATGGGTGGTGGGCTCCCGACTACCGACATAGTGTCCCCTCAGCTCTACGTGTAGAGAAAACCAGGAGCGCATCACGATGGTATTCCACAAGCTTGGCGTCACGGAAGTGAGCATGAACCTGAACGGCCACCAGGAGCCAACCGATTCTCCTGGACTACGTGATCAATAACGTGACCCGCACACACCGCCAGATTCTGAGCTTCATGGGCCGCATCAAGAACGTAAACACGGGGCTGCAGATCAGCCAGAAGGACTTCACAGGACTCTACCGGTTCTACTACTTCAGCCTAGAGCACATGGTCAAGCAATCGGTCGTGAACAAAACCTTCAAGGACCTCGTCCGGAATAAAGACGACGGGCCGATCTGCGACGACGCATCCATCAAGGTGCTGAAGGCGCAATATTGGGACCCGACTCCCGGCGCGCCGGTTTGTTTTTGTCTGGATGTTTAAGGCACTTGTTTGATTTGCGTAACTGCGTCCACGAAGGTTTAGCTTTTCAATATACCATTTTGAGCTTTCTCCATGTCAGGCTCTAATTATTAATTTGTATTATTAATTGATATTTTGTTTAATTCCTTATGACAAAACTAGTAGTAGTAGTAGTATATGAAGCACTCCTGAAAACTGGTCAAAAGTCAGTGTCATATCATAAAGAAAGTTTGGCCGTGGTTGATATAATGTACCTGATATTTTGTTTTATGTACTATTGTGTAAGCAACGAGTGTACATATAGACATCGCGATTTTAGTCACAACCAAATGTTCAAATATTCATCAGTCATTTTAAACCAGGAATTCAGTGTTGCTAAGTAAAGGATACCTGTCCATAAAGGACACTTTTGTCATATTTCTTTTATACAGGTTTCACTTTACTTGTAGTAATTGTTATAGTATAATACGGTCAAAAACATATTGAACAACATTATATTATTTCATGAAATGAAGAATTCTCATTACTTAAGTGCATCAAGTTAAACTTTCAGCTTGTTCATCTTAACCACTATTCATTCTCAATCTTTGTTGATATTACATTCTCTGGTGATGTAAACATCACGTTGTCCACCTATAAATCTTGAACCAAAACCATGACTAAAAAAAGATTATACAATCTGGAAGCCATACACTTGTAGCTGTGCACCTTTCAAATGAACGGTTGCAGAGTTAAATTATTAAAGCTTAATATTAATGCATAACAAATTATATTTTTCAATGGACAAGGCCCGAGTAACAGTCAGAATGATGACTCAAAGAAGTTTGCCAAAAAACGCAAAGAGTCTCATGACCACGTTACATCTTACTAATGAGGAACGATAGAAATGTCTGGACTTCGATGGTGATTAAAATCCTTCCCAGCTGGTATTTTTAACTTGAACCTAAACTTAACTTAACTTAACATCTATTGCAAATAACATGTTAACATTTATATCCAAGATTTACCAAGATTAGATCTGAGACATTCTATGATAACACAATTGGGTATTTTTTTTAGTTCGAGAAGAAAGAAAAGACTTGAGTAAACCAGATGTTTTCAGGAAACTGGTCGAGCTTGGTGTTGCCCGTATGATAAAAGTATGGATTGTATGACAGCCTGAAGGTTTTTTTAACAGAGTCGTTACAAGTTTCTTTTTACTGATGACAAATCAAAGGTCTTTGAATTTTTCCTTCTGAATAATGCAAGAATTGAAATAATATTTCAGCTTTACTTGATCCAGTAAGTTGCCTGCTGATGCTAACCTGTGACCTTTCTCTAACAAACTTCTGTGTAGACATTTTGAGAAGTTTCATCCCCTGCACCACTACCATCCCCGCCCAGTCCAGTGAGTTCCAGCACATTTAGTTGTCGTTCACTTGTTGGTATAGTTTAATACAAATTAGCTGGTACAGGGTCTGAATGCATAAATTTGAAGCACTGATTTTACAGATGACTGAATGGCTTGCTGGTCACACTAACGTTATAAGTTACTTCATTTATAATACTCTTTCATAAATGCTTTATGTAGGCTATCAATTCTACTTTTAACGCACTTGATATTAATGGCAAAGGAAAAGCAAGCGTTGTGATACAACCAACGAAAATCATACGAAAGTAATTGAAATGTTTCGACAAACTGAGTGAAATTCATATTCTATAGGAGGCATATTTGCAATTGCTCAGATGTTCTTATCGTATACACCATATGATATTAAATACGCAAGCTGACACCTACTTGAATCAGTTATACTACAGACCGTTAAATAACAAGCTACTAAAATATTGTAAATTGTTTTCCAAATAAGTCTTAAAATACGTTTACTTATATGCATATCTGCACGTGCGAAAATATTTACCCTGTGTTTCATTCATGAGAGTAAATTGATCAAGCCTGACCTATTGACATCTCGTGGTTGGGATTAGATTAGATACGGAGCTCAGTCTATGATAATTCATATACATGTATTATTTGTGGGTGATATTGGGTGACTGAAAGACCAACAAGTCAATGCCCTGATCCAAAATTCATATAGTGTATTGTGCAGAAAGCACAATTTAAGTTTAAAAATGCTCTCATTTATTAAAGTGAGTATCCACTAAATTGGATGCACACTATACTTTTATAATGAGGTAATCTTCATGCATAGTACAGACATTTATGTAAATATTCTCCTGGAAAGAGATCACAATTAAAAAATTTCACCTAAATTAGGAATAGACTTCTCGAAATACAAACGAAGCACTTCCTTTGATATCGACTTTTTTCAGAAAACAGCGATTAAATGTCCTAAATTAGTACGAGGTAGATTGTATACACAGTGTATATCAGAATCTAAATAATACACAGTGTATATCAGAATCTAAAGAATACACAGTGTATATCAGAATCTAAAGAATATTCAGTGTATATCTGAATCTAAAGAATACCGCAATACATAATGAGACGTAACTACACATACCAAGAGTTGAAGTGATGTATTGCGTTGCTCATATTTTACAACTTGTATCAGACCCTGAATTGGCTTTTACAACTAAAGTGATTCTCATTCTGGATAACAATTTGCTTTAAGATTTGAACCAGATAAGAAAAGAAAAAAAGAAAAGTAAATTCCACAATTTGATATGTGCTCTGCAAAAGAAAAGAACTCAATCGGTATCATTTCTACACTGATAACATCATTACAAAATAATGTAAAACCTAACGCACAATCTCTGTGGAAGGAGAAATTATGTTTTTAATACTTGTTAAAATAGAAATCGCTACTTTTAGGTCATGTAAATAATTAAAGGTAACAGTGATTAAAAGCGAATAAAGCAGATATATCCACTGAGCGAGGAAACGTATTGTCGCGTGTTCACTTAAAGAGAAAAATAATTCATATATGAATCGGATGCATTAACAACTGAATTTGAATATATGCACAGAGTATTTCTTAGGGGGGTTTTCGTATATCTTAAATTGCTGCGGATATCATGGTATTCAGTTCACTTTTGATTAAAGGAAACCATTTTTCCCGTTTAAAATCCTCAAATAAGTAACTTGAAGGAAAACGTTTACCAAAACTACAATAAATGCTTACTGTTCTTCTGTCTTCTGTGTACTACCATGTGTTGTGTTCTCAGATTAAATTGCGATTTATAAATTTAAAGAATCTTAAGTTGTCTAAAATTACAACCAGAAATAAATGTATACGGGTATAGTTGAGTCTAATATAGGTTTCATATTTGCCCCAATTATTTCCATGTTTTGCGATATTTAGTTATATTAATCTATATTTATATGAATACAAACCTAATAGAATAAATACTGAAGCGAATTTTAAAAATAGATTGGTATATGTTAGCAACCCCTTTCGGGCGACCGATCAGTTTCAAATTTCGGCCTTTAAGTGTAGAATAGTCACTGACCTGGACCTTTGCGAAAGCTAAAGAAACCAAAGGACCCGCTGTAAACCATACATTGTAATTTCTAGACCTACCGTTGCAGTAAATGGTAACATGAACCAGAACAGTAACACACGAGAAACAGTACTATTCCTTCAAATATTTTGTCATCTAGGACCAAGCACATGGTCACCGAAGCCAACTGGCGACTTCGTAGACAGTATATCTTTTTATTTTTTCATTCTGTTTCTTATTGATTCTAGTCCGAGTCGGCTTATAAATTTATGTCTAATGCATGACATATTTTGGCTCGATGAATTTATAACATTGCATATTATACACATCTATCTCAAGCATGGAGTCTATAAAGTCCTATTTGTTAAGATAGTTTTCAACTTAAAAATTACTTTATAGACCTCTGAATAGTTATTGACTTCTTTCCAGTCTATAAAAGCTTCTAATGTCCTTCAAGTCACTCTTGATTGTCTAGTGTGGTTGTGATGCTGCCTGTTCTTCCATCAATATCCATTTGTCACGATCGATGTAAAAGAGGTCTCCTTTGATAATTGTTACAGTAGTAAAAGGAAGACACGGCGATTTTCCATTTGAAATGTCGTTATTCATTTGTAGTAATACAAAACACTGAGACATCGCTTCAAAGGAAGCATATAAAGTGCGAGAAGGTTCAGTGATATAGAGCATTTGAAACAAAGAGAGGGACTATCAATGATACACATTTAAAACAAGAACTTTTAATCTTTCTTTTCTTTTGTGATACTATTTTCTTGCAAATCACTTTGTATAATAAAACCAAACATATTAAGCGATATGTAGGAAACCTTACTTTAAAATCTGAATTCAGATCATGTGCAAGACATGACCGAAATGGTCAGATATAATATCTCATCGCCAGATTTATTTGTCAATATTCTATCTTTAGTCTTTGGAAAATGTGTTTTACGCAAAAATGTAATATGTTTTGTAGATATTAATAAATGGTGTCTGGCAGTGAAAAACAATTCCAGATTAGTCTCAAACAACGCCACTATCTGGCAGTCATTTTAATCCACATCTCTCTCTCTCTCTCTCTCTCTCTCTCTCTCTCTCTCTCTCTCTCTCTCTCTCTCCATTTAAAGGTTGCCTAATGAATTGCTGGTTTACGTTAGGACATTTTTCCTGGATTTTTCTGATAACATTAATAGCTCCACCACAACCAGTGACCCGAGTTTTAATACACCCTTATCTCATGTACTATGATCGGTTAAAGAGATGTCAGCTGGTGCCTAGATCGAGTGATTCAGTTATCTTACACAATGTATGTCAACGTATGGAAGAAGGTCTTACAAACAGACATAAAATAAAGGAAATATTTAGGTTTGAACCTCGGTGTTTGAATATTGCATTTTTTATAATCTCTTAAGTTGAGATCAGAGCAATAAGTCCACGAAATTTTACTAATTTACATTTATTGGCAAATATTTCCTATGTCATAGAGCGCGAGTATAGCTTAAAGTAAATAATGGAACTATATATTTCTTCAGGTGTCGCTCAGACCACACTTTGATTCAACCGAAATAAAGAAAGAAAGAATAAAGAAAGAAAAGTAGGAAGAGAGAGAGAGAGAGAGAGAGAGAGAGAAAGAGAGAAGAGTTTGGATTAGTTGAACCAGTTACATACCATAAGCGCTATTTTGTCTTATTGTTTTTTACTCTAAAACCAGGAAAACTGATTAAAAATTGTTCATAAGTCATTTCACGCCTCCAAAATAAACCCCTTGACTGTCAGCATTGTACACGTATATTTCTGATTTATATTTGTTCGGAAACGATATAAAGGGACATATATTTTCAGAGTATCAGCTTCTATAAAGAACTCTTTGCCAACTAATAATTTAAAAACCAAACCAAACAATAGACATGTACTTTGATACAGAACGCTCACGTACCACATATAAATAGCTGTAATGCTGTTCTACCCACGAAGGGTCACTTATATGGTCGCCAAAAGAATTTCTTTTTCGCTATAGTCATATGCGTTATGTTAAAGCACGGAGAATTTATATTTATGTATTATATATTAAATCTTAATGAAAGCCAAGTTTTCTTCCGTCTGAAGAAGTATTTCAAAATTAAATAAAACTTTACACAAGGTTTTGTACCTGAAACGGCTACTTTTCCAACAGGAAATGGTCGTATGGCTTTGTTTCCTACTAGAGAAGATTCTGACGGTCGCCAAAGAACGAAGACCATTACTTGCTGGGTAATGCCAAGGTATACACATTATCAGATATAATTTAAACCTCTCTTGGGAGTCATTGATAAATTGATTGTTACACCTTCTAAGGTTAATTACTCAATATGCATCACGTTGTTCATACGCATGTCTTTGTTCTTATAATTATACCAAAAATGTTTGTATTTTCATTGCAACCTCAAATTGATGAAATAAAGATAGATAGATAGATGATGATGATGATGATGATGATGATAAAAGGTTATTTTCTTTTTTACTTTGAGATCAAATGTCTATTGACCAATGTAATTTTACCGTTAACCGTAAAAAGCTAATAACTAGTTGCTCAAATGTCTCAGCTGAGCTTGCCTCGGAAGTTTACAAACCACTTTCTTTTCTTTATGTACATTATTATTAGAGGAAATTCAAACGTGGAGTATCGCGGAAAAGATCTTTTTTTCGGAATATCGGGAACATATAGAATACATTGATTAGATGCCAAGGAGTTAAATGCATTCGATCTTTCAAAAATATAAAATTTCTGAACAAAAAAAACAAAAAAACAAAAAAACAAACCATTCTTGTCGATATTTTGTTACATTCACTGCTCTTATGTCATATGAGCATAATTATTAACAACTCGATATCGAAATAAAGCTGCACCAATTTGTGAAGGTGCATTTGCTTTAAAAACCTGCCATATACTTTGGGTATATAGTTGAGTTTTAGAACGAAGGAAAGACTGTGCGATTACAGTGTTTGAACTTCTGATGGGGGATTTTATCTGTGGTTGCACATTTTGATCAGAAGTCACTGTGGGGGTAAATAATTAATATAGACCAAGCTACCTAACGTATACTTTAACGGAAACCGATTGGGAACCGAAAGTAGTTTCCATAATGTCGTGTACAAATTCCTAGATCAATAACACGTGACGTTTACAACCAATCACATGGGTTAAAACGCAGTCCATTCATAACAAGTGGAATTATTTTACTGGATATAGTATTATATCCGAATTACCACGAATATTGGGCATGCGCACTTTCATACTGACTATTTTTCATTTTGACGTGTTGCGCACTTTCCTAATGGCAATCGTTTCATTTAATTACGTCAGTATATACGATCTTTTCTGAAAGATATGCGTGAACATAAATATTTGTACCAGACAAGAGAAAGCAGGGTTTACTGTCGTTTCGGTAACAGCGATCTCTTCTATATTAGGAGACATAACTTGGTTACATACATAAGAACAGTAAAGATACGTATATATTGAGTCAGTTTAGGACCCTACACATTTCATGCGTGTCATAAATTCGCAAAAAAAAAAAAAAAAAAAAAAAAAATAAAATAAAATTTAATAAAATAAAATCGAACATCTATTTTTCAGGATACATATACACTAACAAATATGTGTATGGCAAAAGAATGAAAGAAAATCGTGCACAACCCATTAAATGCTTTTACAGTGATGCAAGATAGCTATATGCTGTTTGCATTTTATTATTGAAGCTTTTTTGATTTGTTACTCATTAATTCCAAACATCAAAGAATATGAATTATAATATAGTATTGCGCGTTAGGAACTACTTTTTATTGTAAACAAACAATATACGCTCATGTAGCAGACGCCAGAGCTTTTGATTTATTAAATTTGTCTGTGGATGAACTAAGCATGTTGTTTGAGCCATTTGAAAGTTGATATTGTAAAGTTGACGATGTGGATGGGTTCATTGAGCTACAAAAGAAAGTTCCAACCAAGCAAGCGACTGAACATGATATCCGCAATATCCAGCAATGGCTTTATGACAACATACGTGAGACAAGCAGTATTGAAAATATCATTCTGATAATTAAAGTTAAACACTAATTTAGCAGAACTGTTCATAACGATTCGCACATCGAATGGTTCAGACTATTAGCCGTGCTCTCTCTCAAGTCTATAAAAACTAGCATCGGTATGGCTCAGAAACTCATCTTTATCATCACCATTCCACATATTGAAACCAGTATCATCTACGTCCTCAGTCGATAGCTTTTAAACGTCTCTGCGACATTTTCCCACGGTTTAGAGGCGGCTGACCTGGGCTACTTGGTCATGTGATCTAAACAGCCAGTGCACAAACAAAAATGAGATCATTTTCCCGCGGTTAAGAGACAGTTGACCTGTGCCACTTGGTCATTTGATAAGGAATCACGCAGTGGACGTAAAGAGTGATGAGGTGATTTTTTCTTTCTTCAGGGCAGTAAGAACGTACATGTTGGAATGGTCCATTGTCTTTTAGGGGCAGTAAAGAACGATATACAATTCAAAATGCTGGTGTTCATCTAACATCGCAAAAAATGCATTTTGAACATCATTTTTTAAAATAAATGTATTGTGGATTAAATCAGATTGTTACGACTCTATGGTCTAAGAAAAACGTAACAGAAAGAAAGTGAAACCAACAAATCAAGTAAAAATCAACAAGCAATTTATTACTAGATAATTAAAATGAAAAATCAAAAAGTCACTTACAGTAATGTGTTTTGAAATCCTAATAATCCAATAAGAATGATTGTTCTAATCACAAGTCCTAAATATAGAATGTTCCGAATTCACGGCTGTGTCCTTGAATGTTATGATGTGCTAATGGTCTCCAAAGTCCTGATGTACTAGAAATCTTGATGTGCTGATGTCAAAATGAAGTATTCCAAAATCTCTGAATAAGTTCACATAAATACCAAAATCATCAATTAAAAATCCAAAATCCAAAAGTTTGTGAGCACTGTTATAATCCAATGAATATTTAAAATAATTCCTCTCTTAGAATTTGGAATGAATTTTCACAACTGTAATAGCTCTTTACAAGACTGATGGTAATGTCAAAACTGAAAAAATGTCCACCAAACATGGTATATATAAAGATTGGTCACATGACAGAATGTTCTAGAACATGTGTCATCTTAATGGAATTTTACTTGTAAACAAAAATTCAACCTGATCCTTCAAATGGAGAAAACATATTGATCAAAACAACCTAATTCAAGGACACTAGTTAAACATGTTTTTTGCTGATAAACATAAAGATTTAAGCAAATATTAAAGTGAAGAAACATTTATAATTTCCTAAAATATTTATAATATTATATAAACATCATACATAACAAGATGTGTCCATACTTTTCTAGCAGTATGCAAATATAATTGTACAGTTTTATTTAAATCTACTGCAAGATTGTGTGCTCGTCAAATATAACAGTACATTTGAAAACCAGTACAATTATTTCATCATACAGCTAGAAAAGTATGGATATATATATATATATATATATATATATATATATATATATATATATATATATATATATATATATATATATATATATATATATATAACTCAATCAGAAACCGTCTATGAGATGTGACAAAATCATCGGTTGGATGGCTTAAAAAGATTTCATTGAGATACCACTGTTCCAATAGAATTTTCATATTTTTACTTCTCCTCGGTCTCGACATGAAAACCCTCTTTGGCTTTTTACGCGAAGTGAAAATTATCGCTGTGATCTTGCACTAGTCTGAAATGCGTATGAACACGCTATTGGCATGGTTACAAGTACATAAGTGATCGGAATACGCTCGGGCCTTTCCGACAAATTGTAGAAAAACACCTCAGAAATGCTATAGTAACCGCCATTACATACACATGTACCTTGTTTACCAAATGACGTCATATGCATAGCGTTCATTCCGGACGACCCGACTTTGATAACATATTCTTAGCTGAAATATTCCAGAATTTCTTTTCTCAAGGATAACTTCACGGGAGAACTTGTGCACATAGTTCCATTAAGGTATCATAATACCTTTGGTGTGGTTCTATTTTTCTTAGCGTGCTTCATCGTGTGACAGTTCTCTGCCATTTTCCAGCTTTTCCCCCATTTATGCTGTATCACTCCATGGAAATATTTCCGGGATTAATTTCTAAAGCAAAGCCATGACGTGTTCATAAACCCGGGATTTTTCCGAATATTTAATATAAATATGTAATAAAATATAAAGACTCTTTAAGATAATTTTGCACTCGTCTGCAACAGCGTCTGCATTTGATTATTTCAGTAAATAACATACCAAAGCATACGTATGTAGTCATTGGAAAGTTTTAATATTTGAACTAACTGTCGTCCAAATCATTTTTTGCTACTGTGCATGATCATACAGCTATTGCATTAGTTTGCCTGTCTAGTAAGCTAGAAAAAAAAACATTATTTACCATTTGATTCCAAACCTTAAGAGCAACTCCATCAAGTTGAAATTTAAGCACAAAGAAGTACATATTTTGAGCCAAGTGTTACGACCCTATGGTAAGAACAAACGTAACAAAAAGAAAGTGAAACCAACAATGTTTGTAAAAATAAATAAACAATTTATTTCTAAATAATTAATGTGAAAATCAAAATACACTTACAGTATCGTGTATTAAAATCCAAATAATCCAACAATTATTAGTGTCCTAATCACAAGTCCTGTAGATATAGAAACTATAAAATGTTCCAAATGAATGAATGCTCCAAGTTAATGAATGTTCCAATTTAATCTTCGTAACGAACCAATGTTACGAATGAAAGATTGTTCTGAATGAAGGAGTCTGTAATGTTCCGATGTACCAACGATAATTTAATCCAGATCATCTTTAAGAATGTTCACAGGCATCCGAGAAAGTCCTAAATATAACTCCAAATGTTAGTGAGTACTCCAGGTAGCTCTGATGAATGGTCCAATAAATAATTCCTTTCGAATTATCTATACAGCAATGCAGCATTACAGCATTACAGGGTTACAAGATTCCAGCACGGCTAATCTTTCAGACATCTGTTGATTCCTGGCTGATCGTAAAAACAGATCTTTTCAACTCAAGATTTAAAATGGAATGAATATAATTCGTTTATTCAGGTCTTTTATACATTTTGCAAATGGAACATTTCACAACAGGAAACGTGTCATATTACGACCCAGAATGCAATACTAAATGCGTCTATTTAGTGGAAATTTACTGGAAGAATGGTAAACAGCTCTGACCTTGAACTCAAACGTGGTTTATATGATTAATAGTACAACTTAACCAATCTTAAATGTGACTCACTATTTGATACAATTCTAAAGTACAGTCATAAGCCAAAGGTTTAGTCACATTATAGATTCCATATACATAATTCCGTAACACCAAGACATGTCTCCAAGCCAAGAAGAACATGTATATTTCGGAGAGAAAGAGAAAAAGGGTGATGGAATTTGTAACTCCCAAATCACATCTGATAAAAGAGGTGATATTAACCTGTTGATAGTTTTAGAAGAATCTCAAAGCATTTATTTATCAACAACAGCAAAGGAAAATGTAAGAGGTTTTGTCTGCTTTGTATGTATTTGTATTTTGTTTAGATAATATGATTGGTATACGCATGAACTCTTGACACAGGGAAGCTTGCTAGTCGTTATTCCTGTCATTGATGAATACCAATATGTGCCAAGTGCGAGGTAACTTTATTGATACACTTTTTATCAATTAATTCATCTATATTTGTAAAATTATATTTCAAATTTTGCAGAATGTATGTTATTTATTTTCTCATGGAGTTACTTTTATCGACAAACCACGTCTCCTTGAACATTGAAAATCAATAAATGCATTTACCGTTTTTTAAATAAAAATGTTTTATAGAGAACTTTTGTGAAATCCGTAAATGTAATAAACTTCCATCGTTCGTCTGTTGGAGCATTCTTGAAGGCTATCTCGAGTAATGTTTCTCAGCAACAGTACTTCATGTGCGTGTGTGCTGAATAATTTAAAATTTAAATTCAGAAGTAAAGCCTTCATAACAGGGATATGATTCCAACATGCATGTACACCCCTGAGAAATTTTAGAATTATCATCAGGGATATGATTCCAACATGCATGTACACCTGTAGTTTTAGAACTCTCATCAGGAATACGATTAAAACATGCATGTACGCCTGTAGTTTTAGAATTATCATCAGGGATATGATTAAAACATCCATGTACACTTGTAGTTTTATAATTATCATGAGGGATATGATTGCAATATGCATGTACACCTGTAGTTTTAGAATTATCATCATGGATATGATTCCAACATTCATGTACACCTGAAGAGTAGTTTTAGAATTATCATGAGGGATACGATTAAAACATGCATGTACACCTGCAGTTTTATAATTATCATGAGGGATATGATTCCAATATGCATGTACACCTGTAGTTTTAGAAATATCATCAGGGATTAGAAAAAGACAGCTATGATAACATGGAAGAGAGGGGGGGGGGCATGCTGCATAACTGCGTATCTGCAGCTAATAAGTGTAAGATCTCGATGGAAACTGTGCCCTCAGTACCATTCAGTTTTCTCTCAGATGTTCTATTCTTGGTACTGTGGCAATCACTCTGCATATTGTACAACATTTTGCTTTTTTGTTTTTAAGTTGCACATAAAATGGAAAACTAAAGAGATTCCTTTAAAACCGGGAAACCTATGGTCTACAAAGTAGATACGCATGTCACCTACAACGAACGTCATATTATCATACTAATACATTTTCAAAAAGTAATTCTACATAAGCAATAATACAAATAAGATTCCAGAGTCTTGAATTACAAATACTATCCAAACATAAGAAAATCAATTTATGGGTCGATTTATGAAAATTGCTTTACTCAGTCATACTTGTAAATAAGAATAATCGACCGTATCCTTACTCCTAGAATAGAGGTAATCTAAAGTGTACAAATTAAGATTAAATAGTTACACATTTTACCAAAACTTTGCAACAGGCAATTTTAGGTTGGTTAAAATCTTATCATATGACACAGCAATTGAGCACTGATTAGTTTATAACACTTAGAAAGAAACAAAAAGAAGAAGAAAAAAATGTACTTATGTATTCGTGCGCCCTTCTTGTGGGTTTTGACAATATTTGTAAACAAAAATGTTATAATACAGTTCTTTTTTTTATTCGTCTTCTTTATATGCCGCTCATGCAGTCTGTATTCGATTTTTAGTCTTCATGACTTCAGGAAATCCTATAAAACATTAAGCTTAATTCTTAAATAGCAATAGATCTGAATGAATAATTAGAGCTGAATCGATAGAACAATTTGCATGAGTATTTTGAATTCCCATTTTGCCATAGCCGTGCGGGCCTTCGCAAAAAGTAGTTGCGTGCAGTTTTGGTTGAGCAGAAGACGAGCCAATGCCAGTTTTGAACGAGTTGAAATCTACTTTATGTTCGAATGGAAATCTTGAGTGTTTTGGACGAGTCGAAATCTACTTTATGTTCGAATGGAAATCTTGAGTTAGTTATGATGTAAGTATATTATCCAGTGTCCGATATTTTCATAAATACGAGGTCACAAGAGATTCCAGAAGTATATTATGCAGTGTCCGATATTTTCATAAAAACGAGGCCACGAGAGATTCCAGTCGTTAGATGAACTTTACTCCTATACAACGTTTATATCTAGAATATATCAAATAAGCATGTGGTAATTTAGAAATTACAAAATAGCTAAACCGAGAATTATACTACCAATCTAATCAAGTCAAGTTTCGTACAGAAAAAAACCGATATATGCATGCAGTAGTAGTAGTAGTTGTTGTAGTACTAGCTGCAGCAAAAGTAGCGGCAACATCAAAAACAACATGAATATCAGCGTAGTAGCAGTAGCTACTACTGCTGTAGTAGTAGTAGTAGCAGTAGTAGTAGCAGTAGTTGTAGCAGTAGTAGTAGTAGTAATGGCAGCAGCAGCAAAAAGCAACAACAGCAACAAGAATAGGAGCATCAGTGTAGTATTAGTAATTGTTGTTGTTGTAGCAGTAGTTTTGTAGTAGTAGTAGTAGTAAGAATAATAGTGAGAAGTGGTAGTAGTACTTGTGTTAGAAGCTGTAGTAACCTTAATTGTAATGGTAGTAGTAGCAGAAGCAGAGTCATGAATAACCAGTAGAACTGGTGGTGAATTTTGGAAATTATGTTTACAAACATTAAAAAGGGGTGTACCAATTGGCTACAACGACGGCGTCAAAATACTTCGACTTCATTCTTCAATCAACTGGATGGCGATATTATTGATGTCAAACGTTGCACTTCATGTAGCGATATAGTTGCAATAGACAGATCTGCTTGACCGGATATGCATCAAGATCGATCCGCCAACCTATCAAATATATTTATATTTCTTATTACTTAACATCAGACAAACTTGACGAGGAGTAGATTGCTTGCTAAAGAATCTTCTATCACTACACGCAAAATCAAGTTAAGATGTGCATTCGAGTGGTTACAAGATTTGGGTCCAATCTTAAACAGTGCCGTAGGATTAATTTGATGTGTCTGGAGTGTTTCGAGTTCATGCTAGTGGTCTTGTTCGGTTCCATTCTTAATATGATAACTCTGAAGTAGCTGGTATTGTCGAGTCAAATATGCTTACAAAATGCTAACCACTCTAAACTGCATTGGGTAAATGTCGTAAAAGAGATTCACGAAATATTTAAATCAAGATACGTTTTTTAATTAGATTTTTGTGAATTAACATTTGCTGTAAAAACCATCGAAATAAATAATTTGGCGGAAGGCAGCAATAGTCTCTTTCTTCAGAATGAATGGTTTTCGAAAGAACGAGTAGTTTTCTAAAGAACGAGTGGTTTAGATCTCAAGTAGTATAATAGTATCATGAAATGATACATCCTCGGATTCATTGTTTCAAGAGAGAATGTAGTTTATATACCAATACAGTCCTTGTGATGCAATATTGTATCTTATTTCAAAGAAGGAAAATTGCCGGAATTCAGCTATTTTGAGACAAACAACAAACGTAACAAGTTACGTTGAGAAAACACTTTTCTTACCGTATACGGAACAGCATACCAGGTTACAGATTCAAACTGGCAACCCAGTGACTACGATACAGATGATTCATTTTCTGTACTTCATTGCTTTTCATTTTTCATTTCATACAAATACTAATCAACAAATGAAAAAAAAACATAACTGCAACATCACAATGGATTTGCCAAGAAATATAAAGACAAAGTGTACTCAGGTTATACTCCAAAAGTTACATATCTTTAAAACAGCTCGTGAATATATATATATATATATATATATATATATATATATATATATATATATATATATAATCTTTCGTTGTTACTCACTGAGTCTGTCAGGTCTTGAAAGACAGTGTCGCCTCTTTGAAAAACGCGCTCGTCACACGCATGAGAGCAGCTAAGGATTTCAATTGACAAAATTATTATAGAAACGTACTTGCGTATTATTGACCCTGATGTCTTTTAAACAACGTACATAATAGTATGACATTTGCATCATCTCGAATCACTAAGCAATGCTTAGTATGAATAGTTTGTGTCATGTTTTATTCGTCGATGAATTTGAATCCGTAAAGTGCAGACGTAATAATAGCTTATCGAGATCAGTAATCACCTTGTAACGGCGACCAGAACGTTATCGAGACACGCACAGTTGCGTGATGTTGAATGAGTGTGTGATAGAACATATACTTGGAGATTTCACAGATCAATTCGGAACCTAAATATAACATAGATGGTGGTATTAATAGGATAACTACGTCTGTAATCGGCAATTTTCCTACGTTTAACCGCACGGTATTAGTTATGAATGTCCCATAATAACACCAGTGACCCTTTTGATGTCAATAGTGCATGTCGTTGATTTGCTACTGATTAAAAGTGTGTTAATTTGTGATATTAGTGTTAATATTGCACTGGAAATTCCTATGAAGGATAGATCATGCAGAATATTAAATAGATTGTATCGTTTAGTCGTTAATGATATTATTCAAAACCTTGTAAATCATATAGAAGACGAAAGCGCTTTTCGTTAAAATACGAATCATTCATGTATTTTATGTGTAAATCTCATAACCTTGTCTCTCCCAAACAATATAGGGTGGATAAATTGTTCCACAGACTTTGCTTTCAAATAATGTTTAGCCGTATTGACATAGTTTGACAATTTCTAGGACAAACTGCATGTTCCAGATTACACATTAATTTAAGGGAAAGTCCAGTGATAAAAGAACGAAACTTTTCCTTGAGGAATGAAACAAAGACGACAAACAAATTACTAATATTTCGCATTCGTAGGTTTCTGCTCTGCATCAGGTTGAGTACAATACCAATAACTCTACAATATGATATGCAATACATTAAAATGTTTGTAGCCAAATTTGTCAGTTTCACAATTGAGCATTTTTCTTCTTGATAGAATCAGTACTGGAAAGCATTTAATCTCTATAGAACACACAGACAATTTCTCAAGTATATATCAACTACTTAACAACAAGTATATATCAATTACTTATGTAACATATGAACTTTGAAGGAACAGTGACACGAATCGATTAGAGAAAAAAGTCCAAAGAATGACAATAATAAATGATCACAACCTGCACGGATTCTTGATATGCTAATAATCCTTGTTTACTTGTTTTTTCCATTATAAAATCTCCACTCAGCTCTGCTGTTAGAACGTTAGGACAACAAGCTAGAAAGTAAAATATATATGTTCAAGAATATCTCGTAAATTCAAAATTATCTTAACGTAAATTAAGACTTTCTCTCTGAAGGATTTATAACTGAGTTATATATAACTTTTTGTTATTTTACGATCTTTCAGAAACAATGTGCACATTTACCGAAATAGCATGTGAAAATATAATGATTTATTGAACCCTTGGTAATTTGCTTCCCTGACTTTAACAAAAGATTTAATGTCAAGAAAGTTAGTTTCCATTGTTATTACTATTACTAGTAATTACTTTCAGTACTGTTAATTAAAAACCATGAAAACCATCCCTGAAGTTGAATGAATTTTATGAAATGGATCCAAGTTTTGCGGCTATTAAGAGATGGTATGATTAGGAATTATTTTAAGTAAAGGCTGTACATATACATGTATATCTTATGCAAAGTCAAAGTCTGCATGCACCTGATTGGAAATGAATTTAAGTATTTGTAACATGCTAAGAAATGATATCGCGTTTTTTTCTCAGCTACCAATCACTTTGTAATATCTTGACGTCAAGAAAGTGAATTCAAATTTCATAAAATTAATATTTTTACATGAGTAAAAGCATGTGTTACTATTTACAAAAACGTCTTTGGCATGGAGATTTATCAAAGTGCAGGAAACCATAGTACGTGTTGGAGAAAATGTTAATACGCGACAAATAACTCTACAGATATAAGGCATCCAACTTATACCCCAAGAACAATTTTTTTTAGAAAGGTTAAAAACAAAAAAAATGACAATCAACAAGTTAATAATGAAAAAAGAATTGTCTTAGAACTATTTGGAGACTATTTAATGAATAAGGAGCTGAAAAAACCCAAGAGCAAGACTGATATTCTATCATCTATGAACCGATGACCCTACACAAATGGCAGCTATTTATAATTACTCTTTTGTAGACTTATAAAACCTAAAACTGTATCAGATCATTCACAGCTCAGAAGATTTTGTTTTATAAGGTTATCAGAGCAATGATAGATTTGAAATTCCTGAAGTAAATTTAACATTTTTGTTCTACAATACTTGGAAACCATTGATATTACTAAATCAACACGGCTTGATATGATAGGCCGCACATCTTTTAAAAGCAGCAGCACCCGCTATTGCAGAAACACTCAGATTCATATGTAATCATGGACTGAAGACTGGTAAATTCCCCCAATTATGGCAAACTACAAAGGTAACTCCACATGGCAGGCGCAAAACCTAAACTTAAACAATTTTTGGCCAATTTATATCCCTCCAGCTCTTTCAAAATTATTTGAAAAACATGTGCATGAGTAATTTAAGACTTAGCTGAGTGATAAAAGCTTTCTCAATCTGGTTTTCGATACAAAATCATTCCTGTGAAAAGGTACTAATATCAATGGTTTATATATGAATGCAGGCTTTAGATGATGGAAAGTAAGTAGGGAGCGTTATTGTTGATTTTCGAAAAGCGATTTATCTTGTGTCTCATGAATTCTTCTAAAAAAACTAAAACTCTATCAATGTAGTGAAGCAGCTCACAAATACTTTGCTTCATACTTAAATGACAGATTTTTAATAATTACTCTATATCGACACGTATCTGAAAGTTAAAGAATAAACTGTGGCGTACCATAAGGATCAATACTCGCACCAGTTTTATTTGTTATTTGTAACACCCTTAAAGGTTGGACATACAGTATTATCAACTGTTTTATATGCTGATGATAACCCCTCATGATACATTCTCTCTCTCTCTCTCTCTCTCTCTCTCTCTCTCTCTCTCTCTCTCTCTCTCTCTCAGATGATAAACTGAAGTAGAAACTAATCTTCAATTGTCATTAAACCGGTCTCAGATGTTGTTTAAAGAAGGAGAATAGCATGGTATTAAATGCAGATTAAAGAAAAGGTTCCATTACTACAACAGAGCAAAAAGAGAAAAATTACAAATAACTTGAGCCGTTTCTATAGTAATGAAAACCGAAAGTGGTCCCAAAAGACACAATTATTGGCATTCTTGTTGACATGTAATTTACTTTGGTCTAATCATATACGTTTTACTACTAAACAAATAAATAAATAAATACATACAAACAAAAATAAAAACTCATACTCTTAGCTAGTAAGAAAAAAAAGTACTTAATTCCAAAACAAGATCATGTCACTTTTTCAAGAACTACACAAAGCCTCATTTCGACTATTGAAATGTAATATGGGGAAATACGTCTGATGTTAATATAAAGAAGATTGTTCGGGTGTACAACCGAGTCTGTAAAATAATAATAGATGCGCAAACTGGAAATATTTAAGAGGCAACGGGATATTAAGTATCTCTCTCTCATAATCAAATTGAAAAATGGCGATTCTAATGTACTGACTTAGTGGCACACTATAGTCAGCCCCGATCCCCCCCCCCCCCAGCTTCCGGAGGTTGCGGAGTATGAACGTGTAAATTAGAATGTTAACCTTCTATTTTTGTTCCAGTAAATACGACCTTGAGAAAATTCATCGGTCAGCTTTCAGCTCAAAATCTATTATATATATATATATATATATATATATATATATATATATATATATATATATATATATTAGTAAGAAGGAGTGTAGAATCTATGATCCTCAAGTATGTCACTGAGCGGCGACAACTTTCATGGAATGACTACTTTTGCATCTGCATTTCATGCCCGAGGAGGCTTATCATGACTTGCTCTTGTATGTTACATTTTAGATGGATAAATTTGTTAAAGTGAATATTAACCAGACATTTCTCGAGCGAAGCATGTGTCTGTCTATATTTGGTTTCATTTAAAGAGCTGCCAACGCTACGAAATTAAGCCATAGACACATGAATAACTATTGGCCTCGCTCAAGAATCTAATAGCTTTTTGATGGACCACAAGTCACTCGTGATTATTTGGTGTAGCTGTGATGCCCCCAATTTTCCATTAATGTATATCTGTCAAGATTCATTAAATAGAACGGCTCCTCAAATAAATGCAAGAGGGGACACTCGTCTACCTGAAATGTCACCGTTCATTGCTAATAAAAATACACGGTAAAGAGAAAGCATGAAAAAAGTAAGAAGAGAAACCCTAGCGGTAAATTTTAATGTTGGCGAATATCAAATATGATAAACAATTTGACTATTCAATGAAGTGAAGGTGCTAACTCAAATTGATCTAAATTCCAACCTAGTTTCAATCGTGGGGAGCTTTGCAATGGAGGTATACATAAATATGAGTGAAACCATTAACATTTCAGTGTATTTACAGATTACCTATCAATTATAGATAAAACGCAGTCGCCTTTCATATAAGCAATAAGTGTTCCGGCGTTTTCGTTTTATCGAAATAATTTAACAGAACTAATTAGAGTTAAAACAAATTTGAAGGAAGACCCATTCTGTGATCAAACACAAATGACTTAAAGATGGTTGTAAGATAAGATCTCCTCTGTTTCGTAAAAATTAACAAACCACACTCAGAAGTGGGGGGATTCAATAGCGAAGGTCAAACTGGCTTTGAAATATTCTTAAGTAATTTCTCCTTTTTAATCTTAATTTCTAATTCGAAAATAAGCTCCAAAGTGAACAAGATATATTTGTTCCATTTTGCCTTATTTTCTGGTTTGTTTTAAGTCATTTAAGGGTTGTACAGATCATAATATCGACTCAAAACCTGATATCCTTCTATGTGAATCGTTATTGTAGTGACCGCAATAAGGTGTTTCCCCATGAATATATAAACTGCCAAATTGAGAGGGTAGATACCAGCAACCGTACATTTTCTAACATTGTAGGCCAAAAGTTTTCTCAGATTCCCAGCAATACGATAACCGTTTGTCTTGTCTTCAATACAAAAATGATTTCATGTCCTTATCAAATGGCGCATGTATTTTATTTGTTTGAGATATATTTATCATTCAGAAGAATGTATTCTAAGAAACGAATCCTTTCGTGATTTAAAGCCACCCTGTAGATGAATTTTTTGTCTTTGTTTCAAATGTTTCAAATGAAAACAAACAGATTTTATGACTATATATATTGACGATATTCAAAATCTCACCGGATTAAAGAATAGGAAGAAATGGGTTTTTTTAATTATTTTTTTTAAAAATCGAATCGAGGCTCTAGAATTTAAAGAGACGATTCAATTTAAAAATAATTTGGTAATGTAATGAAGACATTCAAAGGAATAATATTTATCGACGTACCAAACCATGTCTTTTCCTTGCATGGATAAGCATTATAAGATACGATACGTAAAAAGGATTCTTCACAAACATGCAAAAGCAAAGTGTGGAAATATATAATAAAGGTTTAAATAGATCCACAAATACAATACTTGGTTACAGCAACACTTAGTATCTTCAGTATACATTGATGCTCATTGACTTTAAAGCGACTCAACTGTGAGCTTCAAATTTAAATCAATTTAGACAGTTCTTAATTATACATCAGCTGAATGGTTCTCCACCTGATTAATTATCTTTAGATTTTGAGTCCTACAATAGTATAAATTCAGGACATATTATCTGTTTCTTTAGAACATGATTTAATGTATAATTTAATTGATTTATTCAATCATTTAATTCCTTG
The DNA here is from genome assembly GCA_029931535.1 of Margaritifera margaritifera. Classification (NCBI taxonomy): domain Eukaryota; kingdom Metazoa; phylum Mollusca; class Bivalvia; order Unionida; family Margaritiferidae; genus Margaritifera; species Margaritifera margaritifera. The sequence goes on along the minus strand of JAQPZY010001590.1, from coordinate 1,348,083 downwards.
TTAAGTAAATAAAATTAAAATCTCACAGCAGTGTGGCCGTTACTGAAAGTGAGTAATGCATTTATTTATTTACACAAAGATCATTAATGGTTGTATAATTATCTGGCAAACGACGTCAACAGTATTTATTCCAACAAAAGCAAGAGCTATACAATAAAAGAACTAATTTAATTATTATTGAGGTACTAACAAGAAGAAGAATATTCTTATATTAAGATATCGCCTCGTATAAATACATACCTGTAATAGTCAGAAAAATATACCTATATATATATATATATATATATATATATATATATATATGTATGTGTGTGTGTGTGTGTATGCAACTGACATGAGATTTAGTGCTTGATCAAGACAACAAGTCATGCTATATAAAATAACTGCTTTAAAAGGATACAATATAAAAAACCGCAATTATATAATTTATGGCAAGAAAGCTATCAAAATACGAATTTTGTTATTTATCATTTGATCAAACTGAAAATACATTGCTTCCTAAGATAAAGCGATGGACTCATAGCAATATTTCTGTGTTTTCCACGGTAGAGAGTAGGGAACTACCTTCCAATAATAGTGCAACATTGTCATTATGATCTATTAATTGTAATATGTATTTCACAGTGCTGTATACTTGTTACAGACAGAAGATAATCAGTTACAGTCTCAGATTGACCACAAGTACATGTATATGAATTTATAGTATGATTTAAATAAAGATCATAATTTTGCAAACTGTATCCAATTTAGAGTCTAGCATGCAGGATTTGAGCTTATCATAATTAAGTGAACTGGAGTCCATTCTAAGTCTAGCATGCAGGATTTGAGCTTGTCATAATTAAGTGTACTGTATCCAACAGGGATTTGGGCTTATCATAATTAAATGAACTGTATCCCATTCTGTGGCTAGCATGCAGAATTTGAGCTTGTCATAATTAAATGAACTGTATCCCATTTTGAGTCTAGCATAAAGGATTTGAGCTTTCTGGAAGTGTATTATGGAAATATATAGGAACACCATTAATTTTCTATTTAAGTAACGTTTGAACATGTCCAGGCACGAAGAAAAGTTTATATGGTCAGCGAAAAATGTCCACTCACTCATAGCTGTCTGTACGAAAGCACATTGATACAAATTTGTTCCACAGAAAGTAAATTGCAAATCATTCTTATTTCGTCGTTGGCGATTGGTTACTTATCTTAATTTGTTAGGAACTAGGACATGGAGATAAGATGGGGCAACACTATGAACCACATTTGTAGAAAGTTACCATGTTATCATCTTAGCGTCTGGAAGCTAAAGGTTCCCAACGACATTGTTGAAGTATAAATGTTCCAGAGAAACTGACGAAAAGATGATTGATTTCTTCGTTTCTCAACCTTTCCATGTTAAATCTCTCTCTCTCTCTCTCTCTCTCTCTCTCTCTCTCTCTCAATAAAGATAGATGAAAAGCTACCCTAGGTAATAGCCTCTTTGATGGCAAAAGCTCAGGACTGCGTCCTTGTAAATAAATTGTCTTGTTGCTAATGCTGGTGGCACGCATTGCCCATAAAAAAGTCTATAACGACTTTTGAGATGTGATACAGTGGTCTCAGAGAAAACATAACGTTACCATTGAGCTGTTAATATTCTAACAAAATGTCAATGTCCAAGTCTAAATTAGAATGGACATTTCCATTCAGAATCTCTTCGAAAACTGATAGCTGTGGTCTTATTCCGGACTTGTAAAAAAAGGAAAATTTTTGCTTGTATTGAAAGTGACAGTTTGAATTAATTAGTATGGTTTGATGTTTCAGGGCACATCAACTCATGAAGACTATTTAGTGCCAATGCAACTGGTGTAAAGTGTCTTGCGCAGAGACACACCACGGTAACCGATCAGAGCTAATCTGATGGCAGGTTCGAATCCGCATCCTTTTTTTTTATATCAGTCCGGTTTGCTAACCACAGAGTTACAGCGACTCCCTTAAAAGTGACTGATGTCAATCAAGTATATTTCTAAAGTTTCAAAAGAAATGTGTAGTCTAAATATAAAGGTTTCTTACAAGACTTTTTTGTAAAAGCTTTTAAATTTGATCAACCCATATACAAGAAGTTGCAGCATGCATACAAAATTAAGATCGTATAAGACATAGATGATGTTTATGTAACTCGCAGTGATTGTTTGGGTGATGTAATGTAGCCATCGGTAAAACTCACATGAAATTCGGTTGCATTGTTTCACTATTTATAGTGATACTAGTAACTCAGAGCAAAACAATTCTTTCTCAGTTGCATGATATCATCAAATGTGTCGTATTGGCCCATCTACAGCCTGAAGTATCACTATTTGTCTCCAAGTCTTAATGGACAGTCATCGAGTGGAAAATGGCCCCAAAGGTATAAAGTTTTGCCGTAAAAAAATTATTCAACAATGAAGCGAATATTTAAGAGAGATAGAGAGGGAGTCCGAAAAAAAAATGGATATATAGTTTTGCTTTCTTGTTAAAAAAGGCGTCATCCATAAAAGACGAAATTAAGCTGTTGATATATTTAAAATCAATCCTTACAGAAGTAATCAAATTAATAATTGTGAAGAGAACGTTCCGAGGTTTAGTTAACTTCCCATATTAGATCTTTGGATTTCGTATAGATAAATATTATAAGTGACTTTTTCTTATAGCCCTTTCGTCCCAGGAACCCTTACAATAATGATTCCTGTCATCAACTATGTGTAAATATATATATATATATATATATATATATATATATATATATATATATATATATATATATATATATATCACAAAATTATACTGATTTATTCCTTGTCAATTTAGTTATCGATATCTGATAAGTCCTGGGGCAAAATATTTTGACTATAATATTATGCATTCTCTTGAAAACTATTTTGAAAATAAATGCGTTTACTTGAATAATAATAATCATAAAGAAGCATAGAGCGGCTTGGTTGTCAAAACCAAGTTTCCTTATCATCAGTTTAACAACATTAATGTATGCATAGAGGTGCTGTATGATTCCAAATCTTAGCATTAAAATTAGAAGTAGAGACTTCACAACATGATTAAATATGTTGGATGTAAAGTTTGTAGTGTACAATTACAGAGATGGACTGGGTGTAGGAACCTGCAATTACTTACAAAAGGACGTGGGTATGGTGCTTTACTGCCTATTTCCAACGACCGAGTTTAAAGGAAAATCTGGTCTAAGGTTCAAGGGATCGGATCACTAATTTATTTCCCATAGAACTTAATGTTAATATATTAAAAATCAAAATAATTTCTGCATTAGATTGGCATACAAACCACACATGTTTCCATTCATAAGAGTTAGAATTTTTTTAGCCTTGAAAAACAGGTGTATCTCGGCATTTTGTTTTTTAGCCTCGTGCTGTTAAACAGGTGCTCCCCGTGGTCTGCACCAAATAACATAGCCTCGCACAATGATTTAATATTCTATTTTGTCTGTAGGAAATTGAGTACAGGATATCAAAATAAACGTAAATATTTTGTTCTCAACTATAATACATAGATTGAAGTTTATGAAATTAATAATGCAAGAAACAAAAAAAAAAAAAAAAAGAATCCATTTACTAGCCAGTGGGTGCATCTCAAAATATTGAGTACTCAATCGTTTATTCCCCCCACCACAATCACCAGTATACTGGTTCTTTGGCTATAAAATAATTAGTGGTCCGATACCTTAATATGTACTCACTCGATATAGTTTATTTCATCTGTAACATTTGTGCATAACTTACCTATCAGTTTAGGATAAATCATCATTTAATTTTCCAATTTTCTCACGCAAGAGGTTCGCCCTTTTCCCGTAGAGTGCGTTGCATTTGTGATTTGTAACCGACACTTCCTGGTAATTCCACAACTTTGAAAATTGGTATAATATCTAACAATTTAATGAGGATTTATAAAGTGATAACACGTTTAAAAACCGGATTTGACCATTACCGTTCTTATATTTTTACCTAGTAAATTGTGTAGTACTCGTTATTCTTGTAGAATACTTTTTTTTCTTATAATTTTGTAATAACTATAAACTGATGCAATTTTAAATGTTGTGTATACACACAAATCACTGAGAGTCTTCAGATCTTGGAGATCGTCAAATACTTATACCAAATATCGGTTTATAGCACGATTACTAGTCTAGTTCAAAAAGATCAGTTTGTGAAAATTGCGTTTCCTTTTCAACTTCAATCAATGTCTTTCAGCAGTATTTTGCATCTACATTGCGTATCAATTATCGGCTATTCCCTAACACATAGAACAGACAGCCTGCAAAGAAGTGCAAGTTAGGGTTATATAGCTCTAGATCTGAACAGAGAAATAAGTCTGAATCGATATAACTATAGCGGGACATTCTTGAAATCTTACTTTGCAAGATCTCTCTTTGGGCTCTCGAAATACGGAGTGGCGCGGTGATGCGGTCCCAGTGGAGCAAGAGCCTTGTCGAATTCGGGTAATCGATACGACTAAAATCTGGTACAAGTTGTGGAACATCTACATGTGTCAGTGTCTGATATTTTCAGAGAACAAAAACGAGACCAGGCCATGAGAGATATTAGATAGACTGTAACTTGCATTGAAACATTTATTTCTCAAAGTTAACAAAGTAACAGATATGTAAACGTTTGGACCTAACAATATCTACAACTGCCCGGAGATTTCATTGCTCTCTGGGATATCTCTCACTAAATTTGTTTTCTCCGCTTATGTTTTGTTATCAAAGCAAGCTGGGATTCAAAAGCCACTTTAAATTGCTGTCAGTACCATATCATTTATTAGGTTCCATTTGACCTGATGTATGGTAATTATTTTGGTGCATATCATAGAAGCAACAGCGAAGCAAATTGTTATATCAAAGGTAGACTTTGAAATAATATTAATCTAAGTTTCTTGAGGCTACTTTTAGGAAGAGGTCACCTTCCACCTTAATTCTGTCGGTATATCACATCTAGTGTCTTCTAATAAAGGTTTATACGGTCGAGGGTTAGAAATGTCAAGACAGCGATGCCTGCCAGCGCTGTTTTAACGTTTCTGCCACGAAACCAAATGAACCTTGTATCCGAAGACACTAGCCTTGTATTTTATGTACCGTGCAATTTTATAATACAGAAGAAAAACAAAATCAAAGAAGTGGTTCCATGTCAACTACAGTTAGCCTTATTCCGGTCTCAGCTTGACCGAATCACCGCGTCAGAATCAGAATAACAAATAACTGTAATGTCATGTGTACATGACGTCATTTTATAAACTAGGTATACCTTTATGCAACGACTTAAACTATAGTATATTTCTGGCCGAATAGCCCAAGCGTGTTCCGATTGGCTAAGTCACGTGAATGCAAACTCTAGTTACAGATGAAATATTTGTATCAGCATCCTGTAGATATAACTTAACAACTAATAACACCTACATTTCCCAGTATTGTGTGCACAATAGAGGTAGAACCGTGGCTTCATAATACGCTTTTCATTGGATCTTTTATACTCATTGACGATAGTACATTGTGTATGGTTTATGCGTAATATTTCATGAAGAATTTAGTACTATTTTATATAGGCCCAATGTATGACGCCTAAGCTACTTTACTATTTACATAAATCTGCTTGATTATCAAAATAAGTTAAAATATACTTACTTCAATCATACGTTTCTGTTAAGTTGTCGATATTTAGTCGATATTGATAAGCGCCTTGTCACTACTGGGTTAAAATAATTATTCCACGGCCTCGTTAGATTTGTCAGATTTTTTTCCTGTAGATATACCAAACGATGACAATAATCGTAATTCTGTGTTGATAAGCTAAGCACAAGCAAACAGTTTAGTAATATTATTTTAATTGCATAGGACATATAATGAAATTTGTAATGTAATAGCACACTATTTATTTGCTGTTGAGATCAATAATTCGGTGTATCCAAAGACTCGTATCTGCAGTCTCCTTTTATCTGATCTGCTGGGCCAAGTAACATTCAATGAAATGACTGCAGACTTTTTAAAAACAATTTTCAAAGAAAATGAACTCAAATATATTTTCATCTTACATATAACAGTTTATTTGTTGTTGTTGTTGTTTTTGTTTTTTTAATTGTTATTATCTCTCTTATAAAGCTTCTGCAGTACATACACGCTAGAAAGGTATTGGGTTTCAATACAAAGAAGAGTGATTTTGTGTTTGTATGTGTGAGTTTAACGCCATTTTTCAGCACTTGATATGCTATACATGGCGGCCAGTATATTTGGTGGAGGAAGAACACAGGAAAACCCCGGGAAGAAACACTGACCAACGGTTAGCTACTGGCAAGCTTTCTCATATATCCACGTTAGCCGAACCGAGACTCGAACCCACGCGGACAGAGGTGAGATGCCAGTGATCTGTTAATGCGAGCGCCTTAGACCACTCGGTCACCGGGGTCCACAATACAAAGAAGAAGTGTATTAATGAAAAAAATGGTGACTTGGATGAGGAGGCATAATTTTTGTGAGACTACGTTCGCTCTGTGTCGCTTTGTAAAGAACTTCCTATCCACACTATAACAAATGTAGACCTATCTTATGTGCTAGACTATACAAATAGTATAGACCATCGCATAAGGTTTCAGTATTTCATGTCCAGTACAAAACGTTCCAATGATAATGATTATGGATTCAATAAGGCTTATTTCATGCCAAAATATGCTTATTTTACCTTTGGAATAATTTAACGTACATAATTCAATGTGGAACATGTTAGAATTTCAGTCTTGCCCAATATTTGATAAATTGAAGACACAGTAGCTTGAGGCAGCCAGGCTGCCACTTCCTAATTAAGAGGTTACATACACATTATCAGAAGAATTACCTTTCAGTAACACCATCTTAATATATCACATCATCAAAAAGCTTGAATAAAGAAAGATGGACTGATTCGATTCTGAGCTATTATGCATATATTATCCCTGCGACTTTCGTTCGAAGGGTGGTGATTATATGATCCTTGCCGTCCGAACATGCGTGTGTGCGTGCATGCGTAATGACTCGCAAGAACTCCTTCACCGTTTCGAAAGTTTTGGATATGCCTGGGGATGGTCTACACATGACCACAACGGTTTTAATATTTTGATCTATCCCCTGTGGGTGAAGACTTGGGGGTGGGAACACTTTTGCATTATATAATTGTATATTAAGTGTGAAATAATTTCGGGAGTTTTAATTGTCGTCTAATACCGTTCAAACAGAGACCAGAAATCGTGCGATATGGATGCTGGTGGTCTGTAACTTTGCAGAACAGCCATATCATTTTGATCCAGCATAGTTGGTAGGGATGTAACTCGAGGATCATGATTCCTGAATTTTTAGATCATCACCCCATAATTAAATATATGCTTACTGGGCATGAAAAGACGAATTCAAATATGCAACCGTTATTGACTACTTGGTCTATCCTTAAACGCCAAGGATCAAAACCAGTGGGTCGCTAAAAAAAAGGGGTGGATAGTATATTTTTGTCATGGACTGTGATAGGTTAAGTAGCTGGAAAGAAATTACCTAACCGTTTCAGACCAGGCGTGAATAACAAACACCTGATGGTCAATCATATGGTGCACTGAATAGTGAGCTAATTAGCCTCCAGGTACAGACCAATATGTCAGTCACTGTGTCAGGTTAGTATAGTGGCACAATAAAAAAGGGCTTCTAATTAGGTGCGGGGTGTGAAGGGGTGGGGTGGTTGGAGCACGCTTGTTAAAAACATTTACTACCTTGGGTAAGTTCTGTGAGTCACTGGAAGACTAATTCTTCTTGTCAGTTTATACACATTGTATTGTACTTTATATACCAGCTTAAAGGTTCATGTTATCTCAAGATGCCTCGGTGGCCCAGTTGTTAGCGTGCCGGGGTCGTTAATGCAAAGCGTTTGGGTTTGAATTTTTCCATCAGATCAGCCCGGGTCGGCTACCGTGGTGTCTTTGGGCAAAGCACTTTACTCCAATTGCCTTGATACTAAATAACCTACAGCAAAACATCAAACCAATCCAAACTAAATAGCGTACTTGGGTTGCTGTAGCGTAAAAGAGCAAACCAAGCCAAATCATGCTATTTCCAATTGCAAAGATAGCGAAAAATAATGATAACATTACATTCTCTCTAGTCATAATTCTTAAACCTTTTAAGGATTGCTGTAATATTTTCACTGTAAAATCAGTAGACATTGTTCTTTTATCTCCATGCACTAACATCCTCCCTTCCTTTATACCTGAGCAAGGTCAAGCCAATTTGAAAATCTTGTTTAAGTTTTCAGTTAAGGTTTCTCTGTATGGACATACATCCAAAACATCTTGAGTTGTAAGCACGAAACTCTATAGTAAGAAGAAATGATCATCCATTTCATATAAGATAGCTCTTGACATGGTTCAAGGAGTATAAAGCAAGTCAACATCAAATTTACCACGGGTTTTAGCCGTACTACCTGAACTGCCAGTGTCAGATATTGTTGTTTTTTTATGTTCATTGACCATTTTGTTGTGTATGAAACGTGTACATTTTCCAGTATTCAGTTCGAGGATAAGGTGTTCGTTCTGCTGAATGCAATGACCCATCAAAGGCCAGATTGCATGAGAAGGATTGATGTTGAGGAAAGGAAGATTGATAAGCAGCTGAAGGATTTTAAAGTTGCCCATTCGACACTTTGTGTTTGTCAACTAATGATGTAGTTATAGAAAGAATACACTATTTATGTGAAATGCTAATACTCTAATAACAGTAAGGCTTCTAGATTTTGAGTTCAATTTATTTTATTTTCATGAAACACTATAAATGTTAGCCATTTACATTGGCGTACACGTACAATATGTATATAAAACTGGTGCCATTGATCTTAAATTTCTTACCATTTATCTTGAACATAAATAATTACTTTTACTCTTTTATCTAGCCAATGAAGCTGAAAGCCTGTACATGCAACATGCTGATAAGTACAAGGCCTGAAAGAGTATACGCGCATTTTACAGGAAGGGAGCAAACACCCGTGATGCACAATTGGAATTTCGCAGGAAGTTTCGAAATTGGAGTTTTGGGGTCTTTGAAACGTTTTTAAGCAAGGGCCTCTGTAATTTGTGACCTATCGTGGAAGAGATCTAAAGAGTTATTGATTACAAGAGGGATCATGAACATGTATTGAACAATCTGGTGTATTGTTAACAGTACATATATTCATTTGATAGTAATATGGAAACATCACATCGACATGTCTCACAATAAACTAAACTCGATCTAATGTTAATGTCACAGCAAATACATTTTGAAGGTTCAGTCACTGGAGTGATATAGTCTTCTTGGTACTTGAGTTAATGATGTTTATTTATTGACTGAAAGTGATTTTAGAAGACTATGGTCAAAGCAAGATGAAGATGACAACAGAATAAACTACCACAAAACTAACGCCGCACAGCAGGTTTGTTAACCTTTCAACAGCTCATAGTAGTTTTCTGGAATGTAGATGTTCTTCTTCACTAGAAGATCAAGTAGGAAGTGTACATCGTTCTGAATTTGCACTGCAAAGCAAATGTTATGCTGTCACAATTAAAATCATTATGAAAACCAAATTGTTTCAAACAGAGAGAGATAGAGAGAGACGGTACACCCATCTCATGCAATCCTTGGGTGTGATACTGTCAGCCAGTTATACGGCGCTTAGAAAACGATTTCTTGGAAAATGCTTCTTAAATATCGCACAACTGGCAATTTTGCGATATTAAATGTTGCATTGTTTAAACGCAAAATTATGCAAAACATTTGACTTCTGCAAACATTACTGATTTGACAGTACTCAGAACTAAACAAGAATCTGTCAGAGGCCACCTTTTGGTAGACACGTAAGTCAACTAAGAAAATTGTCTTATTACCACAGAAGTATGGGGATACACAAGGCAATACAAATTATAGGATAGTCATGTCAGAAAAAGGTACATATTTATTCATTCCTTTAAAGACACATAACAAACATCTTGTCAACATGCATACATCACAATGCCCTCCTCTACCTCTTCCATTAAATAAGAAAAGACAAGCTTAAATTATGTGTTTAACGTAATTGTAAAGAAAATGGGGGCATAGTATAGATGCTATTTTGGATATATTTTTTACATATGTACAAATAGATGCAGTAAGATTTATGTCATTTTTGTAAAAGAAAGTTTGAACTGTTGCAATAATACTCTTAGGTATGCATGCTTCTATTTGCTTCTATTAGCATTAAAAGTGGGTTCAGGATTTATTTTAAAAATGCATATTTTGGTCAAAGTTTGTGAACAGGCTCTTCATTCGAAAACCAAGGTGATGTTTCATATGGTACGAGTCATGTCTACCTCTCCAACATGCCCACATATCTTTTATGTACTCTATTTAAGTGTTGAGTGAGCAAAATAAAATATGGTATTTTAGCCCTAAAATGAACATATTGGGCTTTTTCTTTCTTTTAAAATGAACTTTCACAGATATTTATTACCATCAAAACATTGTGGTATTTGAGTATTTATTTAAAGACCCTCACATTTTATAAGTGTAATAGGGCTGAAAGTAAATATTCAGTTAATGTTATATTTTGTTAATTATTATGCTATTCATGTTATATATTTTAAAGAAATAATATTTTCAATATGTCAAATTAAATGTTCATCAATGCTTTTTGTTCTAAATAACAATTTATCTTTATATGTGAATCTAGCAAAGGGCAAATTAGTGTAATGTGTGGTTCTAATGGCAATTTGTGCATACGTGAATATATACAGTAGTTGAAAACATTCTAAGGTTTCAATATTTACTGAATTGCAGTTACATGACAAAATTGTTTGTAAATCGTACATTTTCTTCGCGTAAACCTGAAGATCATTGGTGTCATCAGCTCTAAATGTGAGAAGAGAAGACTTTAAACTGATTTGTCAACTTCTAACATGTTGACCCCTGAAGTGAAATTGTCTATGTAGTTTCCGAACCCGAACAGCCAATCAGATCTTGATAATGAACACAGCAACAACGACATCTAAATTCAGACAGAATAAATGGGTAATCAGTTTTCTTGTATGGGGAGCCTCACTCTTTAACACCCGCGTGCACATATTGATGGCGTGGAACAAAACAGGGGTACGCTGGAATGTGTTTTACAAACACTCTCAAGTTTATTTATTTATTTATTTATTTACTGTTTCTTTATTATTTCCGCCTTCTTTATGTTACATGCATCAGACTTCTTATGCTTACTCTATATTTGATTAAACCTTTGATGCTTTATTTGCTTTTCATGACTTAAACTCTTTTTAAGTTTGGTTTTTTAGGGGATGGTAGAATTCCTTTGGGGAGTTGGGGGATGGGGTGGGGGTTGATGATGGGGTTGGCGTTGGTAAAGTTACATTTTCCAAGAACCATAGCTGACGGTAAACACCAATATTTCCATAACTAACCGTGATGTCTCTCATTACAATTGTTTAACAGTTTTGTTCAAGCGAAGCATTAATTCCTTAATCTGTTTAATGCACACTAGATAAATTACAACTCGGTAACGTCACTATCGTTCATGACGTTCATGTTTCTTTGTCTTTATAAGTAGATGAAATTTCCTTTAATTGCAAAATTAATGCATCGTTGCCGCATTTTGCTGTAAATACACAATCAAACCGGAAGATCTTTAAAGCATGTTATCACTGAAACACAACCCAACCCAAAGTTATGATGCATAATTGGTAAGTAATTTGACATTGGTCAACCAGACGTCATAATTTTGAACTGAGTTTGTGTTTGTGTTAGAGACTTGTTTTATCATATTGGGCCCAGTTAGTACATTATTAAGTAACATAGTTAACACATTATTAAGCAACACAGTTAGCACATTATTAAGTTACACAGTAGCACATTAAGTAACACAGTTAGCACATTATTAAGTAACACAGTTAGCACAGTAGCACATTAAGTAACACAGTTAGCACATTATTAAGTAACACAGTTAGCACATTAAGTAACACAGTTAGCACATTATTAACTAACTGTTTGACTTGAAAATATTTTGAATCACATCAAACTGTTTTGGTAGCAACATTTAACTGAGTTTATGTAGTAGTAGGAGTAGTAGTAGTAGCAGTAGGAATGGTAGCAGAACTACTACAACTACTCCTACTAATGGTAGAAGAAAAAGAATACGTGTTTCTGGTGGTAACAGAAGCATTATATGTAAGGGTAGTGGGGATGTAGTACCATAGCTTGGAGTAGATGAATTAGCAGTATATGTCGTACAAGTGGCATCGAAGGAGGGGGAGGGGGCGGGAGTCATCGCCAAAAGAGCGTGGCGGGAGAGATGGGGTCATTACTAAAATAACATGAAGGCTAGGCAAACAAGCCGGATGATGGCGATGGCGTCGGCAGCCAAATTAAGGTAACCATGATGATGACGGAGACGGCGAAGATGATATGTATGATGATAATTATAATGAAAAGATAACACTAAATTTTCTCTTAGTTTGCACACATGGTTTTTCTTAATCATTCTCAGCATATAACTGAGAAAATAGATCAGGTAGCAGCATTTGAGTTGACTCTGTGATACTCTTGCTCTATTACATTCTTTAGATAAAGTTTTGGCAAGATCATTCATATAATGTATGTCACGTCAGGTAGCCATATATTTGTGATTACTTGACAGGATACTTGACTAGATTCATCAGGTTACTGATCAAATATTTTCACTTCTTGTTACTTAATAGTATCGAGTGCCTGAGAGTATTAAGTAATTGCTTGCACGAAATACATCGTCTATCGATCACACGTCAAATCAAATTAAAAGCCCCACTCGATGGTCTTTAAGATTCAAGATTTGTTTGTATTGGACAATGGATCAATCAATATGTCTGACGAGATGATATATTACTAACTATCAAATACCGAAAACTTTCCTAAATATTTCATTAAACGAATAAATGAATACATGATTGCAAAAATGAATAAATGAATGTGGATTGCAAGGAAAAGTTCGATTATTTTGCTTTAATATTTAGAAAACTAAATCGATATTAACTTTCCAACTCAATCAAAACAAGCATCAACATGACCGCACTTATTCGACAACATCAATAAAATCAAAACCACCACCACTAATACCACAATACTACTACTACTACTACTACTACTAGTACTAATAAATACTACTACTAATAATAGTGATAATAATAATAATAACCTTCGAATTATGCCCACAATATTGTTGGGCACCTTGGAAGTAATATAGTACTAAGGCTTTTACTTTCTAATTTTCTTCATCTATTCAGTATCTTTGTAGACATACACAGAATCTTATAGTTTGCTTACAATATTATTGTTGTTGAGAAGTATGATTCTTGATGTGTGAGAACGAGGGATAATACAAGCTTGAGACATTATTGATTGTTTGAATTCTAAAAAAAAGCGACAATAGACCCAGAGAACTATTTGTCGATCAGTACTATCTCTCGCTTATATGCGCCCTTATACAAATGCACAGAGTAATGTAGAAACTTTGAAACGGCCAAAAGCATGGCAGTAATTTAATATTGCGCATTTACTTTTTGTTTTCATTACAAACTTTAGACCCACATAACGCATGTTGTTGTAATCAAGACAAATTTCGAACGATATTAAATTTCTTTTTCAGACAACACAGAAAAGCAGAGCGATTGTCACAAAAATGTCATCATGAGTAGTTGACATAGAGACAAACTCAAAATCACTAGACCGCTCATATGCTTGTGTTTTTCCTTCCCGTGTCTGGATACAAGAACACAACAACAACAACAACAACAACAACAACAACAAATTTCTTTAATCAGGAAGAAGTGCGAGTGTTTTAATAATTAAAGTTAGAAATTACTAGACCAATCATTACAGCATTACAAAATAAAAATTAAAAAATATTGAACCTCCAAGACTCGAGAATAGTATATCTCAACTTAAACAAAATTCCTAGACCAATCAGACAAGACAATTAGTGAAGCTGATTTGAACAAGCACAGAATAATGTCTGCTTGCTGTTAGTGTACAATAATGTCACAGTGTTGTTAACTGAGGCCTCTTGGTCAATGTATGTACCATTAATTTCAGAACGAAAAGTCAGCGGTTCTGTTTTTGCTGCTCGTTTGTTCGTCGTCATGTACGACAGTATAAATGTGTTGAATGGCTTGAATGAAGAGGGTTATGACATCAAATCTGTGCCAATGGACATGATCAGACATAAATTCAATTATATTGCATGTGAAACTGCCGTATCCTTAAATCTCCAGAAAATAATGCCACATGATATGTAGTTAAAATGATTCATTGACATCTGGCTAGTTTGACGTATCAAACCTGCCCACTTTGCTGTTATAAAAGGGATGAATTATGTCCCTAAAGGTTGTCACGTGCACTCAAAACTCAAGAGATATATGCCCTCGGGTATTGGTTGACAATATACAGCAGATAAGCTTTTGGGAATATTTATGATAAATGTCAAGATTAAATATGATAAATCCTTTCACATCTGTGAAATAATTTCATATTGTGCACACAACATCAGTAGTGCTACAAAGCTACATTGTGTAAAGAATCAACATTTTTCAGAGAGGTTAATGTGAAAGCAACAATGCCGGTATCTACAAGCAATGTTTGAACGGGATAAAAGTGTAATCAAAACTAGTTGTTTTGAAGAACAGCATTGAAGAGATTGCAATGTTTATTTGCTGATTTCAAACATTAAGAAAGATATCCTGAAATGTTTTAGAAATTATGCTAATTTCAGATTACATTTACTGATGATAACATTGAAATAATCAGAATCAGCCGTGATAGCAAGATGGTTACAACAATGCAGTATGAGGAAGAAAAAGCTTTCGCAAACAGACTGATCTATGTTAGTCACGTGGATGACCAGTGGCAGGCAGATGTTGTTGACAGGCAAGGGTATTAAAAATACGATGATGGATAAAAGTACATTTTGACACTGAGAGTTGTATTTTAAAATTACTCTTGGACTGAAAAAGTGAAAACGAAAAGGGGAGATAACATACACGATGCTTTAGGAGAAACAAAAAGCAAAAGCTTGAAAAGATGCAATAAGACGTGAAGAGAGAAGATACAGAGGGCATTTTCTACCAACAAGAGTTACAACCAGACTAGACATATACAAAGCTTTGTAGATTTTGAAGACCAAATGAATGAACAGTAAAATGTATGTACTCGCTAAATGAAAACTATATGAGACGGAACCGTAACTAGAGATTTTGTAAGTGCAATACATAAATAGCAGTCTCAAGGAACATGAAAACTTTCAGTTTTCTAAATATCTTGATTTTCTAGAATGTGGTTCATATGGAAAAAATGTGCAATTGAACACAAAGTAGATAAAACATGCATGATATGTGAAATACCAGAGTTAGAAAAGAAAGTTCACTCAGAAACACCATAGGTCATTTAAAACAAAACAACATGGAATACGTGAAACATTTGGTAAGGCGACTTCAATAAATACCATTACAGAAGACTTGAAAAAAGATAACACTCACAAATATTGATCACACTACATCCTTCAAACGCTATAACAAAATCAAACACAACGTAAAAGAATAAAAGCTAGATTATGAGATCTTTAGCAAGATAATGGGTAATGAAAAATGTCGATGTGGTCAAGGGGATATTGATACTTCTCTCACATTGTATATAAAGAACTTATAGAAAACATTCCAATAGCACTCGCTCTTCGCGCAATTACATAAACAGTTATATATTTGTCCTATTCAAACTTTTTACCATGTATAAATGTGGCACATCCATAAAATCTTCAATCACAAAGAATTAACAAAAATTTAACAAAAATCAGTTGATATGGGAAGAGTTTTTGCACCAAAATGGATGAAGTAAAATCAAGTATGCCTTTCGGTGTGTAGATATACAGAGTTTGAAGATTAAATATTGACAGGCCTTTTATATGACATATTGTAGTAACTGAAGTAAACGTACGATAGTAAATGCTACACTCTGTTGGACACATTTTATAAATGCAACAGAGAAACACTGATAGAGGAATTAGAGAAACAAAATAGAAAAATATCAAAGACGTAAAGAGTCTGTGAAATCAAATAGATTAAGATGTTTCTACAGTAGTGGAAATTTAAAATAAATTAGGGAGAACAAGTAACAAAGAATTAGATGTGAACAAGATATTGCCAATGTCACAATAATTTTTATTTTCAAACACTGAAATAATGGATATTAGATATTTTAAAAAATAAAATTAGCAAGCACAGCACACAACATTGTCCTCACCCCACAATTTGGTCTAACATTAACATAGGAAATAAGGTAAAATTTGATATACTGAACCTCAGTTTTTGACATAGTAGCCACGAAACAGTTTTGATAATGACACATTTACATTTGACAATGATGACTCTGCTGACAGATACAGAGCACAGTATGATATGAGGGTTTGTCAGAATCAGCTATACTGGGCAGTGTGCCTGGCAACATCTCGGTGTGGAACTTTCTACTGGTATTTAACATATTAAATTGCTCCGAAGTTTGTTAAATCTGTTTGCGGGTCCCAAGTTTACTTCCAGATACGAAATCTGTTATCTGTGTGCTGAATACCTTTGTCTAGTGGGACAGGTTTTTAGTGCACACAATAACAGCATAGATCTGAAGCAATTTCCAATTGTCTGCAACAGTTTTAACATCATTTCTCATCATGATTGGAGATAAATCAGGGTAAAACAGATCAGTATTACACAATGGTATGACTATGAACACTACAGAATTTTCGCAAGAGGTGAGATACCCAAATGGGGCTTAGAAATTGTGTGAATTTACTTTGGAAATTGAGATGAAAAATAATTTTACTTTTCAATAAGCCGATTGCTGCAGACGGGAAAAAAGATGGACTTATTTCATTTCGAGGTTAAATGAAAGTATCAGGAGTTATGCAACCTGCAGTTTTGGTGCACAAGCTGAAAAGAGAACAAGCATTATAGTCTGCTTCGATAGTATCATACAGTGCTAAAACGTTAAAGATTCTTGACAAGCAAGGCTTCTACTCAGATGAAGACATTATGAGAACAATCCAGGACAATATATCAAAATCATAAGTGAACTTTGATTAACTCTTGATGGCAATGGTGTTTAACTATTACCAAGTTATATGGTTTTGAAAATTGGCAGCATAACTAGAAAAAACAACAATTTATGTAAATCATGTGACTAATTTAACTGGGTTAAAACCTGCCATCAATACTGAGGCAGTAAATAATTTAATAAAATAATAAATATTTCAAAGGCTGGTAAACAATCGGTTGCAGTACGACAAGATATTGTAGAGTACAAAAAAGATGACAAAATCTGTAAACATTATGTAAAAACACAAAGATTATAATGCTCGTTTTTCTAATGTCAGGTTTGCTAATGCGATCCTGTACTCAGACGTTCAAGTCACACATGGCACGTGCAAAGTGTGGACAAAGTCCAATTTAGAAAGGACAAAAATAATATTGACCATGAAATAAACAAATAATCATTTCTATTGATACTAATGGTTGCAGGAGCTGCTAGACTTTACTCTTAAAATCGGCAATGAACCTGTAATCATGGTTTGCTTATGTGTGAAGCACAATTGGGCTATGCATGTGAGCTTCACTCAGTTCTGTTTGATGCTTTGTTTACATCCACTATCGACTGTAAATGGCAAACCAACAAATGCCAAAATAAGTAAAATAACATGTTCAGTCAAGAAAGAAACAATCTGGCCATTGCTCCTAAGCAACGAACTTATCACGCTACTAATAATTTCAGAAAATGTTGTTGCTGCTGCATTTTGGCTAACTCAAACAAATAGTCACCAATTTGTATTAAGTCCTTTCTATTTTGTCCAAGAAAGAATCATCTTTTCCTCCTGATGGAGATGCACCTCCTCAACTACATTCTAATAAATCTTTTACAAATTTGCTATAGACAGAGCACCTATTGATATTATCATACCTACTGCACTGACTAGAGCAGCAAATGCTATTGCTGTTTCTTTAAACAGTTCTTTTATCTTTTCACCTAATGATAATTATTATCTCAATTTTTCAATAATCCTTTGAATGTTTTCTCCAAAGTTTCCCCCAACTATGTTAGATGTACAACTTTTACTTTCAACACTTTCCAACAGGTCTTGCAATTTAACCTTTTTAGTTGCATCCGTCTCTTTTCTGATGTATATGTTTTATTCGTCAATCTATTTTTCATGTCGTTTAACATCAGATTTAATAAATTCTATTTTCCTATTAGCAGTTTCTACAGCATTTGCACAACCTTCAATTCTCTTTCCTTGTGTGTGCTGAATTATGTTCTTTGCAGGAGAAAGTTGTGCCCCTTACATTTATTCAAGATAACAATCTGTAATATTTTCCGATCCTAATACGCGGTGATCAAGTGGTTCATTTGTGTCTATGGCGAATATTTCGATATCCGCAGGAACTTGTATTGGCTATTCGATGGTATATTTTGGTACAAGCGGATAGTTAGGTTGTGTTTCTACTGATCTTCTTTTCACAGGCTAACGATCTTCCGTTTTCATAAGTTATAAACACATCTTGTGAATATGCAGGGTTAGCAAATACCTTAGAACCAATAATTTTTAATAAACGTTTGATTGCTATGTTATCATTTTCTAGATCCTAACTTTTTTCATAGTTATCAAAACGTTGATCTTCTATAGTTATATTGTTGTTTTAACAAACATTTTTTGGGGTAGGGTGGGGTGAGCTCGGGTGGGTGGGGTGGGAAGGGGGTATTTGTGAAATTCAAATTATGTTTCCATCCCTGTCATTAAATATAACATGTCTTAAATAATAAATTCATTTATAATGAAATGATATTGTTGTCCCTGTATTATTTAATCGCCTCTGATGTCTTTGTTTTATATATATTGATTATGTATGTTTGGGGATTTAGGTGAGGAGTTGTAAAAAAACTTTCTGTTCACAGAAGAGTTTGATCCATTTATAATTCCATATTTTGTTTGTATTCATAGTCATATCTTGCGCAATCTTCAAAATGTTCATCACCACCTGCAGTCAATTTCGCTTTTTGAAATAGCAAAGATTTATCAATGAAAAATGAACAAGGCACAACAAAAAGAACAATATACCTATTTCTACAGAAACTAAAGAGTACAAACTGATAAATCTGTTGTAAAGTTAAACATACAAAGAGATAACGGATAAAAACTTAACTAAAATGGAATATGGAAAATATAGACAAGAAATAAAAGAGAAAGATGCAGTATCCTTTTATAAATGCTACAGTTGCTAAAAATTTTAAATTATTGTCAGATATTGCAATTTATAGCGTGACATCAGTCATTAGCGGATTTCTTCCAATCGACAGTTTAGACAGTTTACAACATGAATTGAAAGATTATTGAATGACTTTAAATGATATCATATACTTCAGTGGAGTTTTGAGGTTCTAATTGGAGTGGCCTCTTTTTGCATTAAGTGCTAGCTTTATAACATTTGAGAATATCAATTTCAAATAGCGAACAGAAAAAAGAGGAAACATCACATAGCACAACTGCCGAGCCTCTGCAAAGCAGAACACACAAAAATCTGTACATATCTCTTTGTTGAAAATGCATTTGTGCTTTTAACCCCAATTGTTGCAAAATTTGTCATTACAGGAGTATCTGTGTACCATGACATAAGTGCATAATGAAAAATAAAGTAAACAATACTGATCAGAATCTTCTCAATAATGACGTCAGCTATATTTTGAATGATTGAACCTTTTTATACAATTTTTAAAATTTTATCTTCAGAATGCATTTTATCTTTTTTAAATTTGTTTTCATTGGCTATCGTATAACTTGTATTTGTACATTGAAAACATTTTCTTTGTTGTTTAGGATCATACAAATCAAATGAACATGGAATGAAATGATCAACATATAGGCTGTCGTCACAAATACCTTCAGGTTTTGTAAAGTTTAGCCAACTTTGATAAACGTCAGAAGACAGAACATCGTGTAGTTTTTAAGGTCGTGTATGTTTCAATATTGCCTTCTAATGCGTGTACAATTCTTCATGTCAGAGTAATTCTCTATTATTTGCATTCTAGTATTCTACATTTTCATTCCTCCATTTTTGAAAATGCTCTTTATGTTCTTTTAAATGTTTTGCTATATTCTTTGTAGTATTCAAGTTTTCATATCTCCATTTTCCCAGTATTCTCTCTTACAGTGTTTGTAATAACTCATTCTAGAATCAGGTATATCATTGCCTTTTAGCACTTTGAACATATCTTTGTATCTGTTGTTTTTATTTCAACATTCAAAATTCAAATTATTTAGCACTACTCAAATTAATATTGAAAACGTGACTTGCAACTAACCTTTGAAACATCTTGAAATCACGTTTAGTTAACTTTCAAATTTCATTACACTTAAATGGAAAAAAACAAACAAATGCAAAACGAAACTGTAAACAAGATTGCCAAATCACTTTTAAATGTTACTTTGCAAAAGCCAAACATTCGGCACAGAGTTGAACTTGATAGACAAGTCTGAAAATATTTACAGGTATTTTTTGTTTTATGCCGCCAGAGCTGAACGTTTGAAGGCCGAATAACACGAGTCTGAAACATCACATACTGATGCAAAGGCACAATACGTGAAGGAAATAAACAAACTCAAACAAAAATCTATCATTTGATAGGTGGTGGTGTACATGTCTTGGTTATCTTTTTTATTCGGTTGAAAAGTATATTGTTTCTTTACAAAGGTGTCTTCCGTACTTTGTTATGCCTTCAGCACACGTGCATAGTACGATCCAGTTGTAAAAGATGTTGAAGCTGAACGAATTTCAGACAGTGCAGTTAGCAATAAACAATAAAAGCAAACCATACCGAAGGCAATGTGTACCAGTACAATCGTACAACCCAAATTTTGCCATGCTTTAACTTCTTTTTCTAATAAATAGCATAACCTACTGACAAATGTAGTCTGTTTCGAGAAGCAATCCAAAGAAAAATGTTAAAGTACAACAGTGCATTCAAACCTAAAATAGATAATATACTCTGTCATCAAGCGTTAGAAATGATGTAGTTAAAACTGAAAACAGGAAACATAGAGATATTTATAATTGAATTGAGCACTGAAATGGGCATAAAAAGTCTTGCACTGAGTGTTAGAATGGATAAATTAAAATAGGAAATAAATTTTATAAAAAAGGAATTTGAGAAGAAAACCAAACTAATGTATTGATACATATTGCTTTACAATGTTTGCATTGTGCCAAGTCAAGAGTATCCAGAAGATGTTACTATTGTAATTAATAAAGTCGTAATATACTCCGGAAAGGGTAGTTTTAATAATCCTTATGAAGAATTGCTTGATCTTTTAGAGCTGTTATAACACCTTTAGATATTAGCTGATACTTATAGATTTAACTTTCTTCTATCCCACTTGGCTGAATACAATGTACACACATAAGATACATCACATGAATATGTCATACACAATTTTATTAACTTGTACGTTCTTGATCTTGATTTTAATTAGTTTCGTGCTACATCATAATGATAGTATTGCACCTCGCAGCGTTAACGTTCACAAACGACTTTTTTTTAAAATTGCGACCGAAGTAATTTTGAAAAGGTACCAATTTGGTTTTCTGACGATTCAGCAATTGTAGTAAAGATTTTTGATAAAGAATTCCAATTTTTGATTGTTTTCGGGAAAAAAACTGAATGCGTAGCTATCAGTTCGTGTTTAGGGGGGTATCAGGTATTAGGGGGATATCAGGTATTAGGGGGGTATCAGGTATTAGGGGGTATCAGATATTAGGGGGGTATCAGGTATTAGGGGGGTATCAGGTATTAGGGGGGTATCAGGTATTAGGGGGGTATCAGATATTAGGGGGGTATCAGGTATAAGGGGGTTATCAGGTATTAGGGGGGTATCAGGTATTAGGGGGTATCAGATATTAGGGGGGTATCAGGTTTTGGGGGGTATCAGATATTAGGGGGGTATCAGGTATTAGGGGGTATCAGGTATTAGGGGGGTATCAGGTATTAGGGGGGTATCAGGTATTAGGGAGGTATCAGGTATTAGGGGGGTATTCGTGTTTATATTCGTGTTTAGGGGGTATCAGGTATATTCGTGTTTAGGGGGGTATCAGGTATATTCGTGTTTAGGGGGGTATCAGGTATATTCGTGTTTAGGGGGGTATCAGGTATATTCGTGTTTAGGGGGGTATCAGGTATATTCGTGTTTAGGGGGGTATCAGGTATATTCGTGTTTAGGGGGGTATCAGGTATATTCGTGTTTAGGGGGGTATCAGGTATATTCGTGTTTAGGGGGGTATCAGGTAGATATATTCATGTTGATTTCCATTGATTCTTTCTGGTAGATCAAATTGTAGCAGTTTTTTTTATAGTTTTTAAATTTGTTATAGTTTTGTTTTAAAACCTTTGTAAAAAAATATATTAATCAGTTTTCCAGTCTACGTTGGTTTCATGCCCTCTGGGTATTCAATATTGAGACCATACTCCCTGGGGTATATTCATAAATGGATGTGACAAGTCTGAATGTTCACTTTTGGGCTTTATTGGATTTTGAAGGTTTGTATTACATTGAATGTTTTATTGGGTTAGAGATAAACAAACAAAGTGTTTCCTCCCAATGTTTCTAGATCAGGTGCAATCCAACGTGACATTAATATGGAAAAGTGTAAGTAATAAATGTAACAAAGGCCGCAGTATGAGTAATTGTTGGAGGATCAATAACTAACGAATAGAAATATGCAGGAAGAAACCGAATATTCAATCTATTTGATCCAGACGGTGATAAAAGAGAAAGAATTAGGCATGATTTTATATGCTTAGAAGAATTACAGTGAAAAACTACAGAATTCAATGACAATAGAGCCAATATACTGGATTACGTACATGAAAGATTGAGAGAACGAGGTTTGGTGACTAAGCCTTTAAACACTCTGGACATTGCTTTTGCTTTATATTCATCAACTCACCAAGACAATAAAGTAAAACTTGAAAACCAAAGGCATCCTAAACTTAATGATTTTAATCAGCCTTTTGATGAATAGGCAAAATATGAGTACATATATTTTTTTGGCACTTATGATGGTTGTTAATGTGTATATTGCTTACATGTTTCTTTGAAATTTTCCAATTTTTGTTTAGGTAATAAATTTGATATATCTTTTTAACACAAAACCTGGCAACGCACGGCAAATACATAACTCTTTACAAGCAGGAAAAGACAAGGAGTCAAATACCTCAGTCAAATTCATCTTCGTATCACATACATTTTTAGGAAAATTAATCCTAAACAAACTCTGCAGATAGCAACTCCCAAACTAAGTACAAATAGCTTCAATGTATCAAGAAGTTTCTTAGTGTCGTTTAATAAAAAGGTAAAGGGAGATGCTAACAATTCAATGCTTAATAATTTGGGTAAAATGCATGTAGAAGAGATCAACATATGATCGGAATCCGATTATCGTTTCAGGTTGAATGATTACATTTTCATGATATAGAAAGATTTGTGATTACTGTTGCAGTTAGACAAATAGGACTGAACAAGATATCACAAATGATATTGCTTTCTTTTATGAATATATCACTGTGGAGCGAATCTTCGTCATAGCAGCAATATAACTTTTAACGAATCTCACGCTTGTTCACCTAGAGTGAGCTTTGATGGTGCTTTGATACAGTGCATAAAGGGGCTAGGAGGATCCAGAAAAGTTTGATAAATCAGCAAAAGAAAAAAACTATTATTGACTATAGACGGTCTGCCAAATATGCATTACTACCAGGGTTTCAAATGAGACAAAAGTTTCCAAAAAGAATAAAAATATATTTCTTTGACAAACAACTAAAAACACACAGAAATCAGAAATATAGGTGGTAATAATTTATACACTGATAACAATCGTATCTGTCTTGAAAAGAATACATGATAACAGATTGTATGGTAGTGGCTGTAAGATAGGTAAAGTATAACAAGATATACCGGTACATTTGCAAGTATAATGCAATAGATGCTCACAAATTATATATTTATTTCGCGTCTGATGCTCAGGTAACGTTTTCAAAAGAACCATCTTAAACAATTATGTGTTAGGTATTGTTAAATGTATATAAAGGAGCGGCAAAGACTTTATTTTTACGTTAACCTCATTAGATGATAACTTATGGAGTGACAAACTGTGGAAAATCAACGTTTGCACTAAATCTGGTAGTGACGGAACACTTAAACTGTTTTGATTATAGAGTTATCTGTATTGCAGTATAAATTTTGTGTTCTAATAATTTTACAGCTAATAGAACAAAATCAAGCATTTTTACAGATATATTTCTGTCTGTCATACTTGTCTGTCTGTGATGACACCGACGTAATGGTACCATTCATCCTTGCAGGCATTATGACCACCATAATAAAATATGATCAATTTGTCAACATGACTGTTTGTTTCTATTTCAAGTTTCTAACAGGTTTGGTGTAGTTTCTCTTAGCTTATCTGCTGTCTCCCCCTTTTAATATTTCATACACCTTTACGGATATGTCAAATTCATTTTCAATTTTCTAAATAACTTCTATTTTTAGCGGACATCTATCAAACAATTGACTGTATCTATCTAAACTGTTTTTGGCTGGTCTATCTACATTATCATTTTGTGTGTGTAACACAGATTTCACCGCATGAAAGAAACTGTCTTCGTTTTTCCCTCTGATAAAATCTTTTGTGTTCTGAATCCATTCAGACAAATCTATGCACGAGCTTCGTCTGAGCGGTTTCTACCACTCTACGTAAAATATCAACTATTCTATCCAGTCAAACATCCGTCTTGTTCTTATTTCCTGTCCAAATTTGACATGTAAAATATCGAATAAATGTTCAATGACATTACCCTTCTCTACTCTGTTCATTATACTAATAGATGTAGTAATATAGTAAACAATTTATGTACTCAAATAAGGTCTACCTCATGCGTGGGTGGTTTCAAAAGTCTAATCGTTAAGTCTAATTGAATTTTCACTGAACCATCCATCTGAAGTTTTATTGTTAAGTTGAAATTAAACTTTTATGAAACCAAATAGTTGAATTTTTCTACCGATGATATTCTTTAAATATAGTCAAATATGATTGAAAAATCCATGCAAATCTTAATTGTTGCCTCCGTAAAAACAGTACTTATTCAAAAATTGACGAATGAGTCTACAAGTCTTTTCCTTGCAAATCTGTTTAAATTGTGTTTATTCATCCCACTTACATTTTTCTAATTGATAGCGTGTTAAAGGAGGTTGTACTTATTTTCTCACATGTTTTGGTATTGGTGCATCAACTGTGTGTGTGTATATACATATATGAAAAAAATTCTTGTTAAATAAATCAAAGCGGTGTTCAGAAATTACGCTGGGGTAGGATTAGAGTTAATCCGAATGATATGTATGTGCTTTTCCGATGGCGCCATTTAATCGGGAGATAACTGACCAATGAAGGCCATTTAAACTAAGATCAACTTCCACGCAGACTCCGAACCTTATAAACATTTCGCAACTGTTCGCTTTTAATCTGTCAACGAATATGTCAGGACTTTGTACTTACACTTGATTACGGATCATATTTAGACTTCAGACTTTACCAAGTTTACAAAATTGGAAAAGTAACGCCATTGTTTTAAAATAATTGCGTAGGTGTATGCATACAAAATTCACACGTTCGGCTATATAAACAGTAACTACAAAATATTCGTCCACTCAGAAAAACGCGATACAAAATATACACACGACACAATCAAACACATTTGCTGCCAGATTTTCATTAGTTTTATGGTTAATTATTAATAATTAATGATAACGAAAAAGCCAAGTGCTTGCAAATTCTGAAGTTTTTCATCTCTGAAATGTACAATTCGTTTCTTATATACACTTCTCCAAAGATATCAACCTTAAACTCGCGTATCTCCAACTCCAGTAGCCTTAATAGACAATATAAGACACATCCCAACTAATTGAGCGCAGGATGGGGTTCATAGAACTCACAAATGGTCTAATAATGCATTTCAATAAAGCTTGAAGTATTTTCTTTGCGTTTGATGTGTGTCTCTACGCTTTGTTTTTATCTTCGTACAATTCCCGAAATAATCATGGTAACTGGACAAAGGCTGGAAACGTATACGGTTAGTATTATGGTATTTGACCTCTATTTTCAACAAGGAACAGTTGTCGTTATGCTTTTCTATTTAGGTATGAACCTATCTTATCTTACTGGTCAAATTTGTAAAGTTTAAGAATCTAGATTGCTACATGAGATCTTTCAGCTGAAAAAAAAAACAAAAAACTTATAATATTGTAGCCACAAAGAATAAGTAAATATATGTGCATGCTCATAGACTAAAATACAATTATCACATCGCCATTCGACAAGCAAGAGAAGATATATATGCAGCACTTACCTACGTTCCTATTTGATTGGTATATAAATAAGTAAAGGTTGTCTTACAGTCGGCTGACCTCTTTTGTTTTCTCTCCAAAAACCATCAAGCGCCTGCGGTATTTTCCTCTATTAAAAGAACATAATTTGCTTTCTTGTATTGTACAAACCGTTCGGCTGTGTAAAATGTTAAAATGGCTTTTTCAAACTGTACATGACTCTTTTCAGACGGGAAAGAAAGAAAGAGAAAATGAAGGAACGTTATCACACACGCGGAATTTCCAGTCAAATGCGGAATTTTCCAAGAGTTTGCGGTTTCATGGCGAATTTGGCTTCTTTTTTGAAATTTTTGAAATTTATTTACACTTTGCGGAATTCTCTAAGCGCTTGCGGCCAATAGATGCAACAATTTATAATCTTGCTAATTATATCTGAATTGCATGTAGCTTGTGATGTTAAAGTACATGCAGTTAATAGTGGGTTGTATGTGAAGTGAAATATTATGGGAGAAGATGAATTTTTATCGCGGTCTGTTTCTTGTATTTGCTAATGAAGCCCTCGTGCAGCGACGTATTACAGTTTCTGATAGTAGATATTTGTGGATTATGAGTGAACATTTGCGGATATTTCGTTAAAAGTTATGTTTACACTAGAAAGGAAAGAAAACAAGGTTTTACATATTTCTGGACTCTTGAGTGGTTGGTTAATTGGTTTGTTCTTAATGGCACTTTCAACACAGTATTGGCTATATCATGCCGAGTAAATGGGAGATAAGTGCTTTGCCCAAGAAAACACGGAGGCAGCCGGCCCATGGTGGCCTGGGTGAGTATTGAACCCGCAACTCTTGCAATACGAGTCCGACGCTCGACCAACTGAGCTACCGCGGCTCCGTAAATTTAAGTCATTTGGATTTTTTTATAAAAAAACATATTTCAATATGCGAGTTTTCAAGTATTCGACAAGATATACACTAAGAAGCCAAAAATAAATTTCCATGCCCAATGATTCCATAGACATCTATTTCCTAATTGACATTGTTTTTAAAATAATACGTAGAGATTATGCATTTTCTCAGATCTAAAAGAGGCATATATCAGAATATTCAGCAGTACCAATGCTTTACCCTTCTGTAAACAGCTAATAAAGATTATGAAGATGTAACAGTTATTACAAACCTTTTTTCCCTATGGAAAGCGAATGAATGTATTTCATTTTAATGTCAAGAAAAAAAATGTTTTTAAAAAACTGTCATTTACTAGAGAAGTTTTGGGAATGTTCACGTGTGGGAAATTATTTATACTCACATACGTTAGGTTGTGACATTGTCATTTTTATGCTAGATACCAATAACGCTCCCTTGCACATGCATTCAGACGTGAACTGGTGTGTGTTAGCAGGCTTGCAGTGTATGTCGGTAAGAGACGTTGCATCCAAATTTCAATTTCACTTAATTTCGGTTTGCAATCGACGCTTATCAATGCATGATTTCTTCATCATTTTCAGACATGACTATGATTGTAATGACAGTCAAAAGTGCTACTTAAACAATTGTTTACTACATGTAATCAAGAGTTTATTCTTAAAAATGTGTACCATTTGTCGTTGAGTGTAACCGGTATACGATGCTGTATGGGTGACACAGAATATTGAATAGTAACAGGTCATGTAAGTTTAGTCACTGACAATTTGCATGATTCATGTGGAAAATTAATTGTAAAAAGTGAATACTTGAAGCCTGCATTTTGTTGTTTGGGGTTCATCTTTAGATATTCTTGACATTTCATTGATTACTTAAATGTATACTTGAGGGTCAACAGTGTTGACACATTTCAAGATCTATTCATTCTGATGGGGAGAGAGAGAGAAGAAAATGAAGACGAAAAAATAAAATAGGCCCAAAAATGGAATTACCGATATGAACAACATATTTACAAGGGCATATATGCTTCCTAAATGGAAAAAGAAAGTAGTCTCAAAAGTGATATCGCCACTGTGGCGATAAAAGTCGTAATGCCTCTGCGGCTATATCATTTTTCTCCCACTGATATATTTCAATATCTCTTTATGAAATATATAATAAATATCTTATTAGATGCACCTGATGCCAGGTACCATTGGTTAATGCTAGATAAAAATAATGGTAACAACGAAGAAGTTATATGCTTAATCGAAATGCCAATGTGCATCATGTCTGATACAAAATACCGAAACTCATTTTCCAGGCCGCTTGAGATAAGAACAAAGTTACTGGCAACAAACTTCAGCTTTAGCAAGCATTTAACATGAGAAAAACCAACCATTGGTAATGCAGCATAGATAAAACAGAAGCTCTGCTGTTTTGTTATTTCTTTTGTAATCCATCATTTTACCATTAAAACCGGTCGAACATTTGTTAAAGATGCTCCCAATGGAAAGGGGTTTGTGATTTTAATTCAAATAATGTGCCAAATATACTTACACTAGATGGAATGAATATCTAGCACAGCCTTTACCACGTAGAAAATCGTTTCGTCGTATAACGATATAATGGCTTTCAGACAGAAATCTAGTGTCTGCGGATAAACAGTTCTCTCAAATAATTTTACTATATGTGCACAATAAATTAGTTTATGTAACGTTTTCTACCCATGGACGAAACCTTGCAGGACAAATTTAATCTCTCGATCGATCGATGGGTCGAAATTTATTATTGTTTACTTGCCTTTAAATTAGCTGTATATTATCGATTTGATCTGAATAACAAGTCGGTAATTAAAGATATAACGTAACATCAGAAAGAATTATTCCAATCTTCTACATATACATGGACTGATACACCCATTAAGTTTCATTTATTTTCTTTATTCATTTATTATGCTAAAACGTCATCATGTCATATCGACCCGTCTTTCAAGGTTTCCGATTCGGTATGCCGCAAGTGATATTTTAAATTTTCATAATTGTTTGTACCATAACCCATATAAAACAATTTTGGATCCTGAAAAATATGAATCTTATAGATGATCATACATAGAAAGACATGTCAGATGTATTTGTTTTTAATCCTAATGAAGACGTAGTATCATTTAATCTTAACTGAGCTCTGATGATTATTTTAATTAATTAATGATCCATCTATTTGAAAACAACAACACCCTTCTACCCACACACTCACTCAGCAATTAATTTCCCACTGATGATAACAATATAACTAAAGATGAACTTTACCAGTCATATTCTTACTTCTTGCACCCCCAGATCTTTAAAACCTCCAAAAGGGAGGGCACATAATTTGAATTAGTGAACCTAAACACCTTGGAGAAAGACGTTAATATGGTCGCATTTAGGACTAGTGTTCACCGATTGCCATTATGGGCACGAGCCTAATGGCTGTTCCTATACGATCATATCGGAGCTGGTAGTTCAGTGTCATCTGGGAGTAGAACCCGAAAGATCAGCCGGATCAGTTGAAGTCGATATTTAACTGACTTAAAATCTAGACCTTGTGAATCCGCTGTTGTATAAAACGACAGTATTCATTAAAACTGGCACTATTCAGGTTCTGGGTTCTTAGTATCTCATATCTGTAAATTAACATTTTCAGTCCAATATAGAAATTGTGAACAAATGGGCAAGTAAATTCTCTGATGTCACATTATTACATTATTCTGCAGATGAATCTAGTCTAAATGACACTGAACTTAAATCGATATTCGTGAAATTCAATGTCCAATCTGAGCTGACAGATAAAAAATTAACCTTCTGAACAGCATGTCACTGAGGAACTAAGATCATCTCTGTAGACGAATGAACAGAATCTGGTGGAAGCCTTACATACGATTTGCCAGTCACAGTAATCTTCAATGATAGCTACTCTTCATAATTTGACAAAACTATCACAGTCATCACTGGTCAGATTTAACTTCTTTTAAAATTGACCCTCTGTCATTACTTCAAACTACGTAGCAGGATGACAAGCTTTTCTCAAGGATAAAATATTTACAAGAAACTACCTCTAAGCAGAGAGATAGGATCTGGTCGCTGAAAAATAAACTTCAGGTTGCCACTAATGAATCCCAGACCAAGTTTTAGGCAGGCAAATCCGACAATGGATTCAACTTGCAACCTTGCAATTGAACTTGGGTGCGGAAAAGTTATATCATGAACAAAACGAAATCCCAGTTACCCTAGACCAATTAAATACTCAGTCTTGAAATCAAATCTCTTAATGACAAATTAAAGACAAACAGAGTAAAGTATCAAATTTAAAAGAACAATGTCAAAATTTGCGACTCCAAATTGAACAGATAATGGTTGAATTCTGTCAAATTAAGATGCATGCTTCACGTCAGATGATCAGTCCTAACCTTGTATTGTTACAAAGGATTAAAATCTAAAGTCCAAGGTACTGATTGTGGGTACATGAAACATTCGTGACATTTACACACAAATTTGGCTCGAAGTTCATATCGGAGAAGGTAATAACTTATGATATGAATCAAACCGAAGAAGCCATTACCTCAAATATTAAAAACTACCACTCTATTTTTCTTCATGCACCTTCCAACGAAATGAAAACCAAATATGTCGATCAGTGTATTGCAGAATTTGAAAGCTGTATTACGAAATGCAATAAAAATTGGACCAGTGAAAAGAAGATTATTTCCCTTGAAACCTCTTGCTTGGATGGGGACCCCCCCCCCCCCCCCCATTAGAATGCCTAAATGGCACGCTGAAGGACAAATCGCACAACAGTGGTAATATAATTTATGTGATTTAACAATATGGCCCTCAGAGGCATTCCACGTAACACATACCACAGCAAAGTCAATTACCACTTAGTCAAGCTGGTACGGCCCAGCTAGTTGCAAACATGAACTGTAGGATATGCGCTGCCTTGTGATTACTCCACCATCCAAGAGATTCAACAATAAACCCATTCAATCTCACCTCAATAAACATCAGGATATATTTTGACCCAGAAAATTACGTCTGCTACTAGTCACAATTTGCTCGTTACTTATGCTCTATTATAGACAATATCTAGCCAATAGTACATATTAGTGTGCAAAATAATGTTTTAAGGTCACTGTTTTCTTTCATTTTAACATTTATTTAGATATTTTATATTGTTTTATCTACTATAGGATGATTAATAATAAAGAAAACCTTGATATTTGTTTCCTTAATGTTAGTGGTCAAAAATCTAATAGCACTGATAAACCCAAGGCAATTGTTTTTTTTTCTTTTTTCTTTTTCTAGATAACATGTCAAAAATATATATATATTCCAACTATCCGAGACACATCGTGGATAAGTGACAATATCTATATCAATAGATTCCAATAATTTCCCCATTTGTAAACCAGCATATAGCAATAATCGTTATTATGATTATTGAGCAATATTCTCCTAAGTATCAAGTCTGGAGTTAGAATTCTGCCTGTTTCCAATGGTACAGCTGTCTAGGAATTCTTTAATCTGCATATAGATATTTATATATTTCTTATTTTCCTCAAGTCAACTTCTCATATACAAATATAAATAATGGGTGTAATATTTGTTAAGCAATGTATTAAGGTGTCTTTAGATATCAGAATGATTGTGATCATTGTTTGTGGTGATTTTAATGCAAGAGTAGGAAAACAAATTATTTTGTTTGTGATGACTATAATACTTTTGTGACGATGTATTCCAATGTTATATTTGATTCCTCCTCTCTAAGACAAAGCATGCATTGCAAAAGTGATTCAAGAAGAAAAGAGTTACTAGCGTTTATATATTAGAAGTAGATGACGTATATAAAATGGCAGATTTGTGTTGATAAATTAGGTGAATTACCCCTTTTCAACTATCTTGAAAAGAGTACAGTGGATTATTTCTAAGCATCTGAAGAAAGTATTAATCCATTTTTGTATTTTATGACTTTTTACTTGATTCCTGCTATATCCGATACACGCTGTATATTATCTTTCAGCATTCTGTCTACATTTTACACGGTTTAAAGATCTGATTCTTGTAAATGTATGCCTTTTCAATATATTGGGACCAAAGGTATTTAGGTACGCATTTTTACCAAGTGCTGTTGAACAAAGGTATTAATGAAATTTTGTGATTCCATTGATAATACTAATTGTATTGATAGTTTATGTCGACCACTCTATGAGATTTTGATCAGTTCTCTTAACAAATCTCTGAGAAGGTCATGTCATAAATCAAAACAACAGAAGAATACCGAAACAAATGGATTGACGTCTGTTCTTGGATTACTTAGACGTCATCTTATTGGTAAAGGTACGCTGTTTGTTGTCCTACAGTTCTTATAATTAGAAGCAGTTACTACAAACTATATAGGGAATACAATAAGATGAGCAAATTTTAGAAACGCCATTTTAAGCAAATACTATTTAATTAGTTAGATGCTCATTCTTAAGATCCAAACGTCCACCAGAAACTGATTGAAACCATTTTGAAAAGCCTCTACTAGAAACTGACTGCATTACTGAAAATAGCAAAATGGTTATTCTCTCATTAGGCCGTACGACATAGGAAAATTATTTTAAAGACCTTAATAAGGAATAACCCAGATGACAGAACCATATTCTTGATAATCTGGAAGGTAGACATCCTTACCCTTCCAACTCACTTAGTTCCTGGATCTCTCTGACTGTTAAATTTTGAATGCCATCAATAAACTGAAAAAAACAAGCCGGGTAGTTTACAGTTAATCACTAATAGCATGATTATAACTGGCCATTATATACTTTTCACCAGAGTAAGATTTTTATTTAACAAGATCCTTTCTTTGGGAAGTTATCCAAAAAAATTTCATTCTTGGTTAGAAATCTCCAACTTTATCTTTAGTCTGAAGCTCAAACGTTATGATCAATACTCACTCTTAATATTGATTCTTCCTCTCAGCTTTATGCAAACATGCAGGGGAAAAAAATCAACAGGTTGTATTTGCCAATGAAGAAAGGTTCATGCTTTAGTCTATTCTTGGTATCTACTCCATTCAAATGGTTATTATAAAGATTTAATAACGGATATCCGGTTTGTACAAGTCTTAACCAATAGGACTTTGCAAAATTCAAACTCAATAAATTTTGTTTTCTCTGCCGTAAGTATAGCAAAACAATTTTAGTATTGGAATACAGGTAAATTAGCATAAATTAGAGGGTTTTGGGGGATGGGGTGGTGGTTGTGGGTATTTCTAAAGCTTGTATTAAACATGTCAATTGTCAGAATCTACAATACAAATGTTCAGTGGTGTAAAGTTTGTAATAGACAACCATATTTGGACGCTTAAGTATTTCTGAATGAATATTCTTAGGCAAAAATGAACCGGTGTGTTAGCTTCTGTGTTACCTAATAAATATTGTTTTTAAACAATCTTCGTAGAAAATAACTGTATGCAAATAAAGCTTAAAGAAAATGTTTTGGGATGAAACTGTATCTTATATCATTATAATTTCTTGCCCATTTGAGGCCATCGAGTAACTTATCACAACAGGATACAAGGAAGCTTATTTCGCTATAATTTGTATCAGAATGTACGAGCGGCTGTTTAAAATAATATTTTGCAGCACATGCTCACATTTAGTTGTAAATATTCAGAATAATAAAAATCTTATATATTCTAATGATTGTAATACAGGCATATAGCATAGTGTATTCGCGTCATTTTAAAAATATTCGAAGGCCGTGAATAAAAGGAATTATTGCGAAATTACTTTATTTGTACACAAGCCTGGAAAGTATATCATTGAATCATTTTCGAAATATTTGAAGGCCATGTTGAAAAGGAATTGATGCGAAAGTCTTTTTTATCAATATTTGTTCATGAGCATTGATTCGTGAAGCAGAAAATATTGCGAATCATTCACATAGAATATACGTTTCATACCATTGTCAATAGTATTATGTATGGAAGTCAAATATGCATGTACATCCGAATTTAAATAGTGAGAAACTCTTCGGATGATTTTTCAACCACAAGCCATAGTTTAATTTGTATCTGCCTATATCTATTAAAACCAAAGAGAAGAAAACTTTTAACAACCATATTGAGCGAAATGTTTTCCAAAAAATGTTCCCCTCTCGGCACTATAATGTTGGAATACAGCCAGTAACTCTTCAAATTGTTGTATTGCATAATTGACAAAGAACATTACTTTCAACATCAATTCATTATAAATTGGCCCTTCCTCACAGCATCGAACTTTTAGACAGAACCAATGTCTCTTTGATCGCTGTAAGTGACTACGATGCCCCAATCTTAAAATTGCAACTTAGAGAAGGTTGCAACCGTAAAGAACGTATTTGTCGAATCGAAATGCCCCTATACATTGAACACAATACTAAGCATTTTTATTTCTGTTGTAATCCATAATTTTCATAATATTATCAGCTGAATAATGTTATAAAAATTCTTTGAAAATGAGTTTCTAAGATTTTACGAAGATAAAGTGCCAAACATGACCTACAACGGACAAAATTATTAGTTTAGCATCATACCCATTTGTCAAGTGTTGTATTTTTCCAATGGACTGTTTCATTACATAAAATGTCATGCTTTATCAAACATAATATAAATCTTATGTCTGCCAGTGACAATATTATTGAACGACATGGTTTGATGGACATTGTGGAAATAGATTCATCATGTATTTATTTGGGATAAATACACGTATTATCATTTGGTAGCTCATTCTATATCTCTATCTATCTATCTCTCTCTCTGATAACAAGCCTTCATTCATCAAGCCTGACCAACTTTGAACATTAGTTCACTATACTGAGTGAACCTCATCGTCTATATGTTTATGATGTCTCACATGATACGTTCTAAATCTTTCTGGGCGCTCATGATTTTCAGGACAAATACGACAGCTATGAATAAAACTTAGAACAGAGCTTTCCAGACGATCAATGAAACAGTTGTATAAAAAGCTTATAAATTATTTGTATATATTTCATCTGACAAAGGGTGAGTATTATTTAGGTAATTTGGTTCGTTACAAACGGCATCGCAATGGTACAAGGTGCTGCATCTAGAAATATATTATTGTTAATGTCGTCACTAACGGACAAAAAGAGTTCCTTTTACATGAGCTTTAATAATTTCATACTTTTCTGTCCCTGTAAATGCGACATTATGCTTTTAACTAACCCTCCTTGGGTCAAGGCTATCATGTTGTCAAATGGTTTGTCCCTGCATGGGGTAAGCAGACTTCAACCAGAACTGATTTCGGTCAGTAATTATTTCAGTAATTTGGATTGAACATTTCTTCAGTTGTTTTAAAAGGTTTTCTGTTGAGATTTTCTTTATTTATTATAATAGATACAAATTATGTTTCAAAATTACGACTCAGACAAAAGCAGCATCGAAGTATTCAAGAGAAGTTATCCCTGTATAGTTATACAAACTCCTGTCCATTCTTCATGTGCCAAACATTTACATTACAAAAGCCTTCAATTTGCGAGAGTGAATGGAACGCATTTTGACCGTGTTAACGGGGAAGAGAACGCTATAAAATTATTGAAGCCCATGTAAAAAGAATTCACTTATTTAATTTTTCAGAACCTTTGCAAAAAACCATTTGAAAATGCAGATTTAGTTACCATTCTGTACGTCATTGTAAAACAACAAAATCTATCTGTATCTGATTGATGATTATGTTTTACGTAATGTGCCAAGTTCACGAAACTTAAAAATGTAACGCCTTTCCTGCTTTCAGATGAAAATATCAACACATTTGCAGTACGGAGGCAAGACATACAAATGAAATAGCACTAGTATACAGAGATAGATAGACACAGAGATAGATAGACACAGAGATAGATAGATAGATTTCCGCATGATTTAATGTAGAAATGCACAAGATTATTTAGAATTCAGTATTGGTCAGTCATGTCATATCTTATATTTTTAGTAATGAATCCGCTTAAGGTCTGAGCCCCGTAATGGACATCTCCATACTATTTTTTTTTTCAAAATTCGCGAATCCTTACATCTTTATACATTGTATAGAAATATGAAGAAAAAAAACTATATGCTCACCGAGTTCGTTTTTAGGCTGAGACCATTTGCAAATGCCGAAATTTAAGGAGTCTATGGAAAACGCGAACTTTAACAATCGTTTTTAATATTTACATTTCATTTTTTCGAAAACTCTTGCACATAATTGTTTACAAATTAAATTAATGTAGTTTAAACATTTTTCATTCTTCTGATACCAAAAAGTCCTTGGCTATCGGACTTGTTTTCTTGTTATGAGCATTTAAATACAAGTTAGTGGTGCAATTTTTTAATTTAAAGCATGACGTCATGGTGGCGTCACGGTACATGTACGCTATTATAGCGTTGTAATAAACAGTATAAAACGCAATACTTTGAAAAGAATTCGTATTCAAGTTGCATAAGGATTATAGCTGACTTTAATTCATACCTATATTGTGTGTAATTTTACACTCTTGTTTTTAACAAACATCAATGTCTTGCAATTATTTTGACCGTGATTTATGCCTTTGTCGTACAAACACCGAAAAATAACCCAAATCTTATGCAAAAAGGTATTGTCAGATAAAAATGAGATATTTTTTCGCATAAAATTTAAAGAAATCACATCGACGATAATAGAACTAAAGTACAATCATATGTACATGAAGATATCATAGTGTTTGAAGCGTCATAACTTGACAAATCATATCCCGGCATGATTGGGTTAGCTGCTCTTTTCCAGAGTGACTGAGTTTCATCTGCAACTTTTACTTCTTTTCTCAGCTTCAGAGAAGTCAACATGGCAAATGCAGTTTTTAAAATTCCCATCAAACACTACACACATCTATACTACGACATGTAAATCTCCATGTCATTACTCAGTCTAGTAAAAACTTACCATACCAATCTCCCCCAAATGTTCACTCACGCAATGACGTTTAGCAAAGTTCATTATCGACTCCGTTCTTAGAGGGTTTCTATTAAAAACTGGATACGTATATCAATTTTTATAAAAACGTTTATTTGTGGTTCAAGATAACAGGGTTTGCTGTTTCTATTATCTTCCTATGGTAATCGAATCATCGCTAACTTTGCACCTCGAGGTTAAGATAGTCAGCTTTGTAAAATAAACGATTATTTCGCAGTTTGAAATGACGTGATCTTACATCATGACTTCCCTGTTTCAATAAGTGTATTGTATAACTGTGAATTCTGGGATAGACTGAAGGTAAAATGACACGGTTACGAATTCTGTGACTTATTAAATAATGGAGAGAAACAAATCGTATACAATTTAATTAGTTGCAATACAAGCATTGTGAAAGAAAATGATACAGTCAACGATAAGCATTTCGCTGGTAGCCGGACAGTGGCTGCGTTTTGACGGTTATCATTAAATTACTATTTTATACCAAATACTACTAAATGTCATATATACAGATATCGACTTTGAGGATCTCCGACAGCAATAAACTGAATTTTCAAAAGTCTTTGTCAACTAGTGAATATCGATGTGTTCACATACTAATATCTACCATTAAATGGTTAATTCTCAAGTTTCTGTTTATTATTTAATGTATTAATTGTAATATTCTGTCTCAGAGGGTCGTGGTTTTTAGATTTCATTAAACATAATTCCATAAAAATATGTATCAATGAAAAATTTGTTGTCAGAAGAAAAGTTTCATGTTGCCGTGCAAATCTACAAAAGTAAAAGCAAAACAAGTAAAAAGTACAAGTCTGATATATTTTCCCCGAAAAGCCTTTGTAAAATTTACTTTCCTTTGACTAATCTTTGAACAAAAATAATACTTGATCAGTGGCGACGCGAAGGGTCGGGGGGGGGGGGGCAATAACCCCTGAGCGCCAGGCAGGGGGGGGGGAGGACCGTCGGGATTTTTTTTTTTGTTTGTTTGTTTTTGTTGCAGCTGAAATTTTCATAGTATTTCACCTCACCTTAGTGTAACGGGGGCAATTCTTTACAAAACTTATATTTAGATGGGGGTGGGGGATGGAGGTATTCAACTGACATAAAAACTGTTCTCTGAGGCAAAGTGGCGCCACTAAAGAACATTGCCCTCGGGCGCCTCGGTAGGGGCACCATTAAAGGACATTCCCCCCGGTCGCCTCGAAACCTCGCGCCGCAACTATACTTGATGCTGTTTGGCAAAAATAACATCATTCTCACATTCTTAAAATTTTCTATACAATGTTTACAGTCTCTACATACGGCCATATAACTGGTTTGATTGGTTCTAGAATTAAATTTTGTATGCGATGTGTCATGTGTACGAGCAAAATGTATAATTTACGTTTCTGAATCCCTTGGCCGTTATTACTAAAACTGTGAAATAAGTAGGTGCTTCATGTACATACACAGAAAAAGAAGATGAACAAGTATGTTAAAATACATAAGTAGATTACAAAGTAATTATGTTTGTGTCGAAGAAAGTGTCTGGTATGGTTTCAAAGCAACCCATGTTTGAAATGAACCTTATAATTTAATGATAGTTACATCAATTACTTAGTTAAGTTATTTTTATAATCAACCACAGCGGATTTAGGACGATAATTCTCAGATTAATTTGGGGCATTTGTTTCTACTACACAAAACTAAAATCAATCTGTTTCTATTAAAACTTTGTATTTGTCTTCCGCAAGACTCTTCAGCTCTGATATAATGCTATAATCAGAAACCTAGAAATCCGTCCAACTGCGTACATTATTCTTTTAAAAAGCGTGCCTTTGTCTCATCGTTTACACTTAACAAAGTGTCAAGAGAATAGGCTCTAAAAGGAAATTTCCAGTAGCATCTCGCCCATTCATTCTGCATTTGCTGTGTATGTTTTCCTTCGATTGTCTATCATAGCTTTTTCACCCCTGGCTATACAGTCAGCAAATTCATGGCCTATCATAGCCCTTTTTCAACCTGGCTATACAGTCGGCAAATTCATGGCCTATCATAGCCCTTTTTCCCCCTGGCTATACAGCCAGCAAATTCATGGCCTATCATAGCCCTTGTTTCCCTGGCTATACAGCCAGCAAATTCATGGCCTATCATAGCCCTTGTTTCCCTGGCTATCCAGTCAGCAAATTCATGGCCTATCATAGCGCTTTTTTCCCTGACTATACAGTCAGCAAATTCATGGTCTATCATAGCCTTTAACTTGAAACCAAACTTACAAATATTAATATAATGAAATATTTGAACATTTGTTATTATTCATATGAAAATGAAATCTTTTGGGAAAGAGAAAACAATATTATCATCAACATGGAATGATATGCAATCCGTGTCAGAAGTGCAGTTCTTAACCTAAGATATAGTCGACGAAAAGATAACTCTAAACGTAAGGTTCTTTATTCCTCTTATTTTTCAATTTTTATTCCTAATAAAAACTGTCAGACTACAATTTTATATATGAATACTTTTTACAAAAGATGTGGTCGTTTCTTTTAAATAAACATATTCGACCACTGTCTCGATCAGTCCTAAGAAACAATTTTTTTTTCTTGGCGGGATAGGCGGTTTAGGCTTGTTGGATCAAACATTCAAATCGAGTATTAATAATGATTTAGGAATAAACATTATTCGATATTCATAGACTGGATGTACACTATTTTCTATTATAGAGACGACAGGTATGTAATTTTCTTATTATGCAAATATTTTGGAAATATTACCACAGCATTGATTTAAATCACAGGTCTACATGATTGCGTGTCAAGTCCAGTTTTAATACAGATGCAATTGTTAGCAACATTAGGCTGCCAGCTTATAAAACAAACAAAAACCGAAAAAAGTCAAACAAAAACAGAACAATAGAAAACAACAAAAGAAACCGCTACAATTTGGTAATTTGTCAATAAGAATTACTTGCTGGAGGATCAATATTTCAGAGGCTTTGGTGATTTCCAGGTTGAGAGGTGATGTAATATGCAGATAAATATGACATGTCTGAATCAAAAGAAAAGAGGAGCTTTCTCCCTTCGACATAATAGAGATACTTAATACTGTAATTGTCATATACATCAAGGAAGGAGTGAAAGTGTATCGTTTCATGGAAGTAGAAAATTAAGTACAACTTAAAAAAAATGTATCGAATAATTAAGAATATTCCGATTTATGTTATAAAGTAAATATCTTTTATTTAATGCGTATAGTTTGAGGAAATATTGTGGAAACTGTTAATTACTACACGTTTTACTAACAGACAAGTAATACAAGTGGATGTGATATTAATCCGTACAGAGATAAAGCACCTTTTCACATCTCTTAATTTCTCTTTTGCCATAAATTTTCTGCCATAAGGACCATCGTTTATTTTTAAGAGCGTTCCATTTAAACTCCTACATAAGTTTGTATTTGAACTCTTCCAACAAATTCCCATGTCTATATCCAAATTTGATGTCTATTGAAATATCAATATACAGACGATATTTTCTTTGCCTAAGTTAATACCAGATATATTTCATCAGTGGTACAAACATGTTATATGTTAGATCAAGATGAAATACATCCAGTATTACCGTAGGAAGAAAAAATCGTTTTAATTATATACCATACTGCAGGGGTACCCAACCGTTTTTTTGCCTACGGGCACACTTGTGAGTTTATGAGAGAGTGGCGGACACCAACCAATTACCTTAACCCATTTTTTTTTTCATTATTCATTATAACCTCTTTCTGTATAACCTCTTCCGAGGGCACACAAAAAAACCTTGGCGGCTCCATGGCGCCCGCGGGCACTGTGTTGGGGACCACTTCCATACTTGCTTCTGAAAGGACGCTTAGAAGATAAAACTCACTCTTGCGAACACTACCTCCACGCCCCCTTTTTGTAAGTTCACCTCAGTTTCAACTGCATTTATTGGCTGATTATAAAAATATCAGTGATATGAGAGAATTGTTGATTTGGAATAAACTAATCAGTTCCAATAAATCACATTTTATAGATTTAGTAAACTATATTTCCCTATCTAACCACAAAAGCAAGTCCAATAGAACGATGCAACACACCGGGTTTTTCAAATTGTTGTCAAGGTAGTTACAGCAAATAAGTTTGTAAAGAAGCAAACGGTGAGGAGTCAACTATATTCGGCAAAAAATGATTTCCGCGACTTGCTTGCAAATATCACTTCTATTAGCACACACAACCAAGCGTCGCATGACATAATGGGAATTCTTGCATTTTCAGATGTGAATATATATATATATATATATATATATATATATATATATATATATATATATATATATATATATATATATAACTATAGTAATTCGTTCGATCTTGATTGATAGATCACGTCGAGTTGTCAGCATCAGAAAATTCAGATCAGGTCTCGTCATGATCAGGATTTTCTGATGTTGACAACTCGACCTGTCCCAGCAATCAAGATCGAGTTGCTATCATAATGATATTTTTGTTATTTATTATACACCTAACAATTTTCTACCCAAGAAAGAGCCAGAATTTTACCGTCATTTCTTACAAGCAGGAAAACGATACTATCGTTTTCTAAACCCGTATCACCAAACTCTCAAACGAGGCTGGATATACTTTATCCTCGAGGTTTCCTGGTGACAATTTCAGCTCCCCTAGTGACGGAATGCCAACAATTACAATAAACAAAGCTCTTACAGCGACGTTAGTTAAGAAACCTTGCGTTATATGTAAAATGTCTGAAAGGTCTAAACCATGTTTTTGTCACAACAACAATAAAAAAAGCATTTATTCCTTTATTTTGAAGTAGTAAAATATTGCCAAAATGTTCGTCTGAAACAAGAACACATTCGGAAATCCCGTACCAATATATTACAGTTGTGCAGTACAACCCATTTACGGAAATTCATAAATGGCAACGCTAGTGAGTTTCACGCATAATGGATGAATCTGAAATTACAAATGAGTAATATTCTCTGCAACAAATCGGTACCATCAAGTTCCTACAATTTGACCAATCCTGTTGTAAATAACTGTCAAATAATGTTGTCATTATCGTATCAAGTTCCCATCGGAGCCTCTCACAAGGTTTCACCAAAAACAGTTCAACCTCATTCAACCTGGCCTCTGAAAAAACTTTCCAGTCATTCAGCTGGTGAAAACCTCCGTGATGCAAAATTTCAGAACTGCACAATAAATGTTAATCACATATATGAGTAGTCTGCCCTCAAGCGTCGAATAATTCGTGTTATTGACAGTGATGGGATTCAAACTGAGCGAGCGTTGTTTCGCAAACTTCATTCATAAATGATAAAACTAATATTCATGCGCATGTCAGCCTTTCAAAAAGTAATTCGGTTTATGCTTTAAGATGAAGTTCGCATTAAAGAGGTTGAAATGTTTAGCAATTTCTTGTGTTTTTTCAACTATATATAGTGATTTTATTAAATTATCTGAAAATTGATAGGTATATAACAAAAATATCATTATCGCAGTAATGCGATTTTGATTGCTAGATCACGTCTCCTTGTTAGCATAAAAATCCGGATCATGACGTCTCGTAATGATCCGGATTTACTAATGCTGACCAACTCGACGTGATCTAGCAATGAAGATCGCGTTACTGTGATAATACTATATATATATAAATTTTCAGATAATTTAATAAAATTCCTAAACGTATATATAAAAAAGGAATTGCATTACATTTTAACCTTTCCGATAAGAACTTCATCTTAAATCATACAAAGAATTACATTTTGATCAGCGGATATGCGCATGAATATCAGTTTTATGAATGAAGCGTGGGAAACAACATTCACTCATGGTCACTACAATCACTGTCAGCAACACGAATTCTTCGACGCATGGGGCAGCAGACTCATATATATTTTATATATATATATATATATATATATATATATATATATATATATA
The DNA here is from genome assembly GCA_029931535.1 of Margaritifera margaritifera. Lineage (NCBI taxonomy): Eukaryota > Metazoa > Mollusca > Bivalvia > Unionida > Margaritiferidae > Margaritifera > Margaritifera margaritifera. The sequence goes on along the minus strand of JAQPZY010001590.1, from coordinate 1,304,727 downwards.
TATACAGCTATTGTGCAGGTGTCATATATACAGCTATTGTGCAGGTGTCATATATACAGCTATTGTGCAGGTGTCATATATACAGCTATTGTGCAGGTGTCAAATTTTGCAGCACGAATATTTCACCTCGTGAATGACTATGAAAGTTTCTCTTTGAAGCCAGACTAATAGCGGCTGAACTGTTTCTGACAAGATATTGTGAGAGCCGCCGATGATATCTTGGCATGGGAATTACATAAATATTTTCAACTAATTACAGCGAAATCGGACAAATTGTTGGAATTTAATGATACAGATTTTTTATAGAGAATGTTACTCATTGAGACTACGGCATAGTTGTTCACGCTTGTTAAGTTGTAACCAGGAAACCTTAAGGAAAAAATATTTCCAGACTCGTTTGAGACTATAGTGATACGGAATCAGAAACGACAGTATCTTTTCCTTCTTCGGAGGAAATGAGGGTAAAATTCTGGCTATTTCTTGAGTAAAAAATTGATAGGTATATAACAAGAGGATATATTTTTAATATGTGAAAATATAGAAATTAAAAAAAATATATGGAAAATGTTTCACCAATAATAAACTGAAACATATGTCTACAAAATCACCCAAGCTTGAGAAATTTTACATTTGCATGAAAGGGGCGTGCTTCGTTGATATGCAGAGTATGGGCTGTGAACAACTGATTGATGCGCAAGAATGTGTTACATTTCAGCATGCTGCAGCTGGTAGATTTTCAGATTATGAAACTGTTGGTAAATAGCTGTGTGTTAGAGTAATTTTAGGATTCCCAATATGTATGAACAAGATTAAAAAAACATTCGAAAGCAACGAATGACACTCGGCAAATTAGAAACTGCTGTAGCTATTCTAGAACCTCCTATTTGTTTTGTTTATCATTTTTACTAAATATAGAAACGAACAGTTTCTAACCTGCATCAATTTCAAATTGAATATTCTGCATATTGTAAAATACACAGATTTTATTTATGGATTTAATCATTGTCAGGTAATTTTTTCTTATGTTTTTCTTCTGCAGATATGATTATTTTACGATTTACACCTAGTCAGTAGAACTACTGTTCAGTTATCCATCCAAAGTTCAAAATATCCAGTGATTGACTTCAGCGGCAGCGCGAGGGTTCTAAGCGCCCGAGGGGGGGGGGGGCGGGCTGTTTTTTAGTGGTGCGCCCCTACTTTGCCACAGATAACAGTTTTATGTCAGTTGTGAAGAATTGCCCCCATTACACTAAGGTGTGGTGAAATACTATGAAAATTTAAACTGCAAAAACAAAGCTCCTGACGGCGCCCCCCTTAGTCTTGCTCCCGGGGACAATTGCCCGCCCTCAGCCCCGCACAACCCTACCGCTCCCCTCGCGCCGCCGCTGACTGACTTGTAGTGAGACAGACTTGGTAATATATCAGGTGCAGTAGATTGTGCCTTTCTGTTGTTATTTATATCAGGAAAAAACGTAAAAATATCATCATGCCATTACGGTCTTCAGCAAGTGCAAGGAAGCCAAATTGTTTAGAAATTGAATAGATTGACCTCTATTAAGGCCATTACATGAAGAAATCTTTTTTTCTATCTTTTACAACAGATGAGTCATGATGGAAGAAGAATATCTAGCCTCTAATGACCTTTGCATTTTGTGCATAACCTTCTGAAAGGGAAGTTGATTTTTTAAGACATTTTCCAAATGAGAACCTGAAAGAATTATTACCTTTAATGTAATAATGGAATTTTCCGCCACTGTAGTTCTATCTCTAATTCCTTAGACTGAGAAACTGACAAACATTATTTCAAAGACGTAATGGGATCTGGCGGCACTGTATGGCCATGAATTATGTCTTATTGAACATTAATGACACATTGCATTTTTACTTCAAGCACAAACCCTTATTATGCCTCTGGGAAGAATACCCCATTAAATATGGGTCGTTGTTTCACTGCTAAATATATAGAATTATTTTTTTTTATTTTTTTTTTTTGGGGGGGGTGGGGGTCGTTTAGTTTATGTCTGAAAGTTAATTACGTCCAATCTTAAGTATCAGACTGCAAACAGTGATCCATATAATGTATTGTTTACTAGCAGATAGCAGAATCCATCCGGTAGAATCGTTATTGAAAATTAGCGTTACAAAGTTTGTTGTGCAACTCAACTATTTACAGAGAAGAAAGTTGTGAAACTAACCACTCTATAAAGCAGCGGTTCTCAACCTCAGATCGAGATCCAAATCAGGGTCGCGGGGTTCCTCAGTAGGGTCGCGAAGGGTCATCAGAAGACAATTTTAAATCATATCATAAGTCTGAGAGTCGGGAGGTCCTTTTGGCAGCCAATTTAGGATCGCAGCATAAGAAAAGGTTGGGAATATATATATATATATATATATATATATATATATATATATATATATATATATATATATATATATTGTCTGTGTGTGTGTGTGTGTTCAATATTATACATGGTCAAAATTTGAGACTTTATATTCAGGTGTCTTCAATGAGCATGGAGTTCGGCTTTATTTTGTTTTTGTAGTACTCGTATTATACCATTTATGTTTTTTTAAAATGTGTTTATTGAAATAAAGGTAAATGAAGCACACTGTATATAAATGACGTATACAGTTAAATGACACATACTGTCTATACAATACATATGAAGGTAAATGACACATACTGTATATACTATACCTATAAAGGTAAATGATATATACTGTTTATAGATATAAAGGTAAATGACACATACTGTATATACTGTATATACAATACCTATCAAGGTAAATGACCCGTACTGTATATATAATACCTATAAAGGTAAATTACACGTACTGTATATATAATACAATGAGGCAATAACAATATTGCAAACATTTTGCAATAAGACACACAATGTAAACAGTTCTAAATAGTTATTTTGTGACAACATAAGAAAAAAGAAAAAGCTAAGGAAAGAAAGAGAAAAAGAAAAGGAAAGAGAATAACTAAAAATATGATCATTTCAAGTTTTCGGATATTGCTTATTGTGTGGGTCAATAAGTTGATACTGGTCACTGTTGTACATCTATAAACATGATTAATATTTATTTCCTCAATTTGAGATAATTATAAAGCAAAGACTAAAAATATATCACGTAGATATATGTACATGTAGTACAGTTTTCAATTAATTTCTCAACAGCATGCAGTGCTAAATCAGGTTATTTGGATCAATGTCAAAAAAAATTTCCATTGGGTCCAAACTAATAAACCAATGAAATATTGTATGGAAAACGTTACGTCGCCTGCTAGATTTGAACATTTTACTTGCAGAGTTTATTGTGCTCCAAAATAGTTGCATTGACTCCAGACGATCAAAAAACATAAGCAATTTTGTCTAGTTGTATTGTTTTTGTTTCTTTGTCTGTTCTATCAAACTGACTATTCTGCCTTTGTTATACGTCAGGTTAGTGACAGTCAATGTCTTTGAGTATAATTTAGTGACATTTGGTGGATAACAAACAATTGGAGGGTGACGTGGAAACAAATTTAAAAGCAGAGTAAACAGAAGAGATAATAGAGGAAAACAATATTATTTGAGACACTGTCTATATCAAACATTTTGCCGGTGATATCGTATATAAATTGAAATCATCGACAAAACCTGTACAAAGTGAAGTTACAAAAGGAAGTGAAGACAAGCAACAAGAAATTAAGACGTCAGAGACATCACAAATCAACCCAACTTTACAGCCTAGCAAAACTGTTCTCGAAATGTTGTAGAACATGTTTTTCATGTGTGTTTTGCACAATTGTTGTATTATAAATGTCTGAGGCAAATAACTTTGTAAATATAATTCACCGCGCATTGTTGGATACAGTTTTACCATGTTCGTAGAGCATGCTGATGCACAATGTAGTCAGTTTCAGGCTCGCAGAGCATGCTGATGAACAATGTAGTCAGTTTCAGACTCGCAGAGCATGCTGATGCACAATGTAGTCAGTTTCAGGCTCGCAGAGCATGCTGATGAACAATGTAGTCAGTTTCAGACTCGCAGAGCATGCTGATGCACAATGTATTCAGTTTCAGGCTCGTAGAGTATGCTGATGCACAATGTAGTCAGTTTCAGACTTGTAGGGCATGCTGATGCACAATGTATTCAGTTTCAGACTCGTAGAGCATGCTGATGCACAATGTAGTCAGTTTCAGATTCGTAGAACAGGCTGATGCACAAAGTAGTCAGTTTCAGACTCGCAGAGTATGCTGATGCACAATGTAGTCAATTTCAGACTCGTAGAGTATGCTGATGCACAATGTAGTCAGTTTCGGACTCGTAGAACATGCTGATGCACAATGTAGTCAGTTTCAGACTCGCAGAGCATGCTGATGCACAATGTAGTCAGTTTCAGTATAAGTCTACAGTCTAAACTCTCTGTCGAAGAAATACTAAAATTCCTCCAACCAATCGCTATGTCCGACGTTACGATAGACCATTTAATTGAACAAGCATTGTCCAGAAACAATATTGTTCCTTAATTGAAATAGATTTAGACGTCAGCCTCATCGACAGATTGGTGGTCTGCCTAAGGGATATCACTGAAGATGCACTAAGCGTGCAAAAGTACAGCTAGGCTCGTGGTTTTTCAGCAATTTTTATTTGTTTCTGAGACCTTTCCCATAGTAACTGCAACATTTAATGTCTTGCAGAAAATGTGTAATGTATTGTAAGTGATGTTGCATGCTACCAATGTATGAATTCAGCTCCTGTACAGTTTTGATACTGAAGATTGTTGCTGTGATACCAACTGATACAATGACAATTTTATCTAAATTTGTGCAGATGTACATTGTTATATGCAGTCTGTCTAGTAAGGGCACTCTACGTAGATGTTACACTATTTAAAGTACAGTCAGTTAAGCTATTTCTTGCTCTTTAGAACATCGACTAGGTGTCTGTGAAATATGAATCTTCCGTTGTATACCCACATACTGTGAAAGGTGTTCTTGAATTTACTTGACCCAGATGGTGTAAAACTACTTCCCAAATCAACTGTTTTTGGTTAATTTAATGGTAACCATTTATGATTGAAGATTTTATGGATGCCATAAAATTGAGCAAATATTTTATTCAGGTAACAAGTAGTTGTTTGAATCGCTGCTGTACATTCTTTGAATGAAATTTGAAAGAAGTCTAAATGTCCTAATGATTGCATCAACGTCAATGCGCTACTCATTACCCTTTATGTTGTTCGAGATTTTGTATGACAGATTGCAATCTTTTACATTGCATTTGTTTCTCAACTTTTTGAAAAACAACGAAAATCAACTTCAATTTTTTTTCATGTTGTCTCTTTTCATTTCCTCTTTAATGTCTTATGTTACCCAGCTAGGACATTTCCTACACTGTAGTCGTCTTATAACGTTTTTCATGTGTAGCATGTCGTTGTTTGACTGCGATTTTTTTTAATGTACTTTCCTTTTTACTCTCTGGTTTCGATATAAATTTGCATTATGCACACGTAACGCACTGTATCCACGTCTGTCACATTTTAGAAACTTGTTGTCTTTCACAAACTTAAAGTTTTTACACTTCCCAATACAGCTATCAGTGTTTTGTTTTTCCGTTGTATCCGTAGGAGATTGTGTTGCTCTTCAACTGTTGTTTGTCCTTCAAGTTCGAAGATGACCATGACATCACTAACTGGTTTGGTTTCTATCAGTACCTGAGTGGCTAATCAGGCCAATTTGTGCTCTTAACTCTGTGTGCGATATCTTCCCAAGACTCAAAGTCAACGTTGAAGATCTTCTTTGGTAGTCGCTCGTCTGACATCCTGGTTACGTGGCCTCTGCCCATCTCGTCTGTGATTTCATCAGCAGTGTGGATGCTTCAAATGCCTGCCCGTGTGAGAACCTCATTGTCTGAGACCCTATTTGCCATCTTATCCTCATCAGTTTCCTCAAGCAGCCCATGTGAAAATGGTTCAGTTTCTTGGTATGGCGTCTGTACAACATCCAGGTTCGCATGCATACAGCGAGGTCGGCAACACAATGACATTATAGATCTTCAGTTTTGTTTGTAGACTGATGCCACTGTGCTCCAACACATTGGCTCGTTGTCTGCCAAAGGTCACACTTGCTTAAGCAATTCTGGCGTAGGTTTCGTTATCGATGTGGACTGCACGTGACAGTTTGTTGCTGAGATAGATGAACTTGTCCACTGCCAGGAGGATTTAGCCATTTACTGTGATGGCTTTCCTGGTGCAGGTTGGTGCATCACCTCTGTCTTCCTGATACTGACTGTTAGACCGAAATTGTCATAAGCTGAAGAGAAATGGTTCATACTCTGCTGCATGACAGACTCAGATCTGGCATTCAGGGAACAGTTGTCAGCAAATTGAAGATCACGAACATCTACTTCCTGTAACTTCGTCTTTGCCTGTAGACTCCTCAGTCAGGTATCTGATGTCGATCCCAGTGTCATAGTCATGGAAGGCATAAGTAAACATGGCAGAGAACATCATACTGAAGAGGGTTGGATCCCATACACGGCCTTGCTTGATTCCATTGGTGACTGCAAATGGTTCAGATAACTTGCCGTCGTCCACGACAAGAGCGAGCATACCATCATGGAATTGCCGATCCATCACGATGAATTTCTCTGGGCAACCAAATTTTACCATGATCTTCCAAAGGCCCCCACGGCTGAGTGTGCCAAAGGCTTTTGTCAGGTCGACAAATGATGTGTACAGGTTGGAGTTCTGTTCCTGGCATTTCTCCTGGAGTTGACGAGCTGCAAACACCATATTTGTGGTCCCTCGTACTTTCCTGAAGCCATACTGACTCTCAGGCAGGAGCCCTTGATGAATGTGATGCACAAAATGATTCAGCAGAATTATGGCGATAACTTTGCCGACTACTGACAGATAGGAGATGCCCCGATGGTTGTCGCAGGATTATATGTTACCTTTCCGCTTGTAAAAGTGGAGGATGGGAGCATCTTTGTACTCCGAGGGTATAGTTCCTTGAGTACACATTCAATAAAACATCTCTGTCGGTTTCTGTGCCATGTGCGAGCCTCTTGTCTGTGTAGAACTGAATCTCATCTACCTTATTGCTCAGCCATGAGTCTTGCAACACTCAGAGTTTTCATTGGACATTCTTCTTGATGGTGTTGAAGACTGCCTTCTTAGATGATGAAGTGATGTCTTCTAAACAGACCTTCTATAGCCGATGTTTCTCATTCAGAAGTCTCTGTATGGCAGCATCTTTCTCATCAAACCAATCTTGATGTTTACGTGTGGTGGGACCGAGGATTTTGGATGCACTTGAGTACTCAAAGTCTGAAGGATGCCCAGTTTTCCTCGATATTCTCGAGGTTCATATCGATTGTATCTAGTTGGCTGCACAGTTCTTCGACAAATGCCTGTTTCACATTCTTCTGTTTCCGTTTGGAGACATTTAACTTTTGGGGCACTATTTTGACTTGTGGTCGCTGGCTAGGCTGAATCTAGATATAGAGCTTGGAGCCTGTGGTCAGTCCAGCATTATGCACTTCTTGTGTCCTTCGTCACTCGGACATTCTGCTTGTCTCTTCTCCTGACAATGACGTAGTCAATAAGATGATAGTGCTTGGAGCGTGGGTGCATCCAAGACGTCTTGTTCAGGTATGGCAGGCAGAAGACTGTGTTGGTGATTAGGATGTTGTGTTTAGCGCATTTCCTCAGTAGGAGAAGTATGTTTTTGTTCCATTTACCAAAGCCATTTTTGCCAATGACACCCGGCCATGTCTGGTGATCTGTGCCAACGCTAGCATTGAAGTCACTAAGGATGATGAGCTTGTCTGCCTTCGGTACTTCTTCGATAAGAGACTCCAGGTCTTCATAAAATTAGTCCTTGATCTCATCTGGCTTGGTCATGGTGGGCGCATAGGCGCTGATGATAGTGGCATGTCTTTTCTAGACAATGAGTGTCTCATTTGCATGAGTCTGTCATTCATGCCTTTTGGGAGATTTGTGAGCTTGCTGACTAGCTGTAATTTGATGGCAAACCCAACACCAGCTTCACGTCGCTCCAGAGGAAGATATAGCCGGCTGTTCCTTCAGTGATTTCTCCTTCCTCAGTTAGGTAAATTTCACTCAGGGCTGCTATCTGTCCAGTTCTCTACCAACTAGAGCTGTTCTTCTCTCTGGTCTATCTGCTGATGTACTATCCTTTATTGTGCGCACGTTCCAGGCACGGATGGTGAGTTGCGTCACTTTTTGTCTTCTTGCTAGATTTTTGGACCGCTAAGGAGTGGTCACCGTCAGCCGGGGTGTACTGACCAGGGTTAAGGTGAAGCAGACAATGTTTATGGCACCTTTTCTATCCCCTTCTTCATGCTACGGAGGTGAGCAGTGTGATCCTCAAATAGGTTGCTCAGTCACCAAGGGGCGCTGCCAAGTTCAACTGCTGCTTCGGTCCAGTGAAAAGCGACCATATGCCCCGAGCCGCCTGTGTGCAGGTCTGCAGCTATGCTCCCAGTGTATCTACACCTGCTGCTTTGCCGCTCGCCTATCGCCACAGGATTTGAAGGTATCTGGTGGGGCGAGGGGAATAATGTCATGACTTGTGCGTGAGCTGGATTTAAGTGAGGGAAAGTTGCTCAGAGTCTCCCTCACTCTCTTGTCAATGCCTGTCTAAATCCAGCGGCACGACAATATCGAGACATCTGGAGACGATTCCGGATGCAGTGGATGGCCATACAACTACTCTTGTCCTGAAAGAACGGTGCCGCAGAGCGGCACGGCTGTGTTATTGCATACGACAACGAGGTGTATCTTTAACACAACATTTATTTTAATAGAATGATGCTTTCTTTTGGTTTCCATCATATATATAGTCCAGCTCTGAAATATCACTATGACCCTAGAACTTGTGGTATTTGTGCTTTTTAATGTAAGTGGCCCAGAAAAAATGTTCACACTGCACCTTCGTTGTCGGCTCTGCCGACAAGGCGCGACAGAGCCGCAACAATGTAACGAGGTGGTGATGCACATAAATGACTGCCTGACTTAATCCGGTTTAATCTGCTTTAATCTGGTTGAATGGCCTATCTCTTACTAGAAAGGTGGCCTTGGAATGTTTGCATACTCCCTTTTCGAGGTGGTATTTTGTTTTTTACACAGTAGTACGAAAGTGGCCCAGAACCAGTAGCATGGAAGTGGCCCAGAACTAGCCGAACTTACCTAGTAAAATATCCCTTAATTTCAAATAAGTTTTTGTTCCATGCTTTGTGTGCATACTCATTCTAAAATAAAATAGTTACATCAATTAGCACATTACTGGATTTCTAGTAGTTGTAATCATGGAAACATGATGCAAAGATAATATAATGCAACCAGGAACCATGCTGCAAAGATAATATAATACAACCATATGCATTGAAACTCACTTATTGTTCCCAAAGAAATAACATTTCCAGGAAGATAAATATTTATTTAACCCGCATATTATATTTGATAGTAACAACATACGTTGAATTAATTTACTGAATAATAAGGACGGAAAGAGAACAGATCAAAGCAAAATATTTTTTTTGCAGACAAGTGTGGCTTGATCTTTAAAACACGCTTACAAGCAATTGAATCATGGATTTCAATACCCAATGAAAGTTATTATTTTATCTGCTATGAAATAGATCTTAAGAAACGAATCGTAAAAATTGACTCCTTCATTGAATATGTATCCCAAATCACAGACAATGATTGTTTTTGCTGTAACAAATGAAGAAGAGAAAACAGTTTATATGTTCAATCCGATTTTATGAAAAAGTTAATAATGTTTATAATTCATTGGTTAGTGTAATCATTGCTTTTGTCGAATATTCAATACAAAAACTTTTCAAAATATGCATTCGGTCGGAGAGAAAGACATTCTTTAAGAGAATAAAACTGATACTACTGAGATTCACATCAATCAACGCAACACACTTGGCATTGTCCTTTAGCTTTAAGATTAAGGTTTGGGCAAATATCGAGGGAATGTTATAGGCCAAACGATTATTATTCTATTCCTATCGGATTCGTTGTTTTTATTCTGTTGATAAATTCCTGTTAATCCAATAGTTACGCGACGCATCTATGTACACAAATTGTTGATACTGTTCGCGCCAATTTACTTATTTAATCCCAGAATATTTACCTAGCGATCGTTAGGAAGATAAAGTAGTTCAAGTCTCGGAATGAAAGGACAAGTAATAAATCCCTTGAGTCAGCATTAATAAACCATCCAATATGATATACTTCTACACATCTGAGCCGTTATAATTCGTTTCATACAGAACAAGTGCGATAATGTACAAAAACAATTAGGAAACTGTAATTCTTCAAAATAGAAAACCTTGAATTCATAGCTTTTTGAATAATATGCATTTTTATGAATCATTAGAAGCAAATGAATCTCTGCACATTTTATGTGATTATGTTATTTATTGTTAAATATTTAAAACAACATTTTCACAACCATTTTCTTTAGCAGTTTGATATCTGAGTGGACATGTATATAAATTGTGGTTTACAAACGGAATAAACATCCTTAAAATGCAATATCTATACCAATATGTAATGGACAGTGAAGATACGCGTTGTCTAAGACGATACAAATTTTAGGTAATTATTTGGATTTGATGAAGCATTTCATGAATGCCAATAACTACTTTGCTTATCTTTTCCTTCTAACACATACAAAGAATTTAAAAATTATTTCTTAAACAGGCATAAATATTCTCATGAATTGCATATTTTCATCGTAAAATTATGATGTATATTTAACCTATTTAAAAAATCATGGTAGTATTATCTCATACTTTTAGTGAGGGAAGGAGACTTTCTTGAGACAGAGTATAAATCAACTGCTGTCAGGTTGAACAAAAGCCCACAGGCCACGGGTGTGTTGTGGCATACAGTCCTGTGATCATATAAACTTCATTTACATCAAAAACACTCCGGAAGAACTTACACAAAACTGTTTTAACACGACACCCATGAAAGGTTAAGGTGGCAATAATACACTTAAATGGATTAAGATTAATGAAATGTTCTCGGATTTGGACATAATATAACGTATTTAAAGAAAAAATGGAAAAGAACGTGTATATAAACAAACATCTATGTTTTTTTAGATTTGGATAGCAGTGTTGTTTTTCTACGTATTTCTGTTTATGTTCGTGTAGACAAAATAATGAGTCGAAAGAATTAAGTTGAATAAGGTAAGTAAAGATAAATTGTCAAGGAGACATAAGGATTTTCACGCATTTCTTTAACGTGATTAAGGGCGGCTAATAATTTATAAAGTAAAAGCGCCGATTCCAACAGATTATTGTAGTAAAATGCCGCACATTTTTATATTTCCTCTTTTTGCAATGAACAAAAATGATATTAAAGAAGTTTATATTTCCTTTTTCACACATGGTATTAGGAACATACCTCTGAATATCAGAGGCACACAACGATAGAGAGAAACACCAGGTTATTCAAGTATTTTCATCAGTTTTATTGGCATAAACTCATCGATTTTGCCTTCAGTTGCAGATCATTGCGCCACTTATTTAGCTGTCCAATACCTTTCACCTTAAATGGTTGCTTTTTTTATTTGACGATTTCATGCCCAGAAAATAGCAGCTGAGTGCCATTGTGAGCATGAGCAATAAAATAAGCTCATTGCTTCCAACAATTATTGCGTGAAGCAATCTGTTACAGGTTTAATGAGCAACGACGTACCCAATCAGCGTAAATGTGATGCATCTTTTCATTTCAATCAATGCCTGTTTGCTTACTGCTTACACACATTTAAAAGAAAGGTGCCAAGAAAGTATAGTTGCAAACATACAACCATATAAGAATGGTCCCAATAGCAAACAAAAAACAACAAAAAAAACCCGCTGTTTGTCTGATGAAAGTGCCAATATGAATTTATTTATTAGGCAAAGTACAGAGACATCTTAGAGTGATAGCGAAGATGGTTGGTTGGTTAGTTTTCAATGGCACATTTAAAACATTATTGACTATATCATGAGACAATGGGTGCTAAGCGCTTTTCCCAAGGACACACAGTGGCAGCAAACTCGGGCTAGCCTAAGTGGGTACTGAACCTGCGACCCTTGGATTATGAGTTTGGCGTTATGCCAAGAAGAACATAATCACGGCGATAAATATTAGTTTTGGAAAACATTAAATAGACAGAGTCTTACAAATTGGTATAGGGTTAGCCCGCACAGTAACTTCGTGATTTTCTCTTTCTTTTGTAATTCATCATTGTTTGCGATGAAACCATCTCTAACGTTTCATGCACAGCATATTTTAATCCATATAGAATGCCAAATAATTCGTACAACGAATGAAAAGATTACTCTGGCAGCAGACTCATATGCCAGATGTTATTTATGACTAGAAATATTATTTTTTAATTTCTCCTTAGTATAATGCTTTTTATATATAAATATGGTGTGTGCCAATGATATATTCCAAAACAAAGAGGATAAACTTAGCAAGAATGTTTTGAGATAAGCGATGTAATTTGCTAAACTCCTTATTGATATTAGAGGGAAAACAATACAATGATATCAGAGCAACCAGTCTTATCCACGTTGACTTGCATAAAATGGCTCAGGGTTTTCCGCTTAGTTAGACGTTTTTTACTGCATTTTCTCGAGTGACAAAAAAATTGCAATATTAAGTCGTTAAATGCTTTCAGGATCAGTGATTACTCTTATTTTCAGAAAATTACACGTCATCCATGTATGACATTGTTAACACTCACAGAAAATTACACGTCATCCATGTATGACATTGTTAACACTCACAGACGTTACACGTCATCCATGTATGACATTGTTAACACTCACAGAAAATTACACGTCATCCATGTATGACATTCTTAACACTCACAGAAAATTACACGTCATCCATGTATGACATTATTAACACTCACAGAAAATTACACGTCATCCATGTATGACATTGTTAACACTCACAGACGTTACACGTCATCCATGTATGACATTGTTAACGCCCACAGAAAATTACACGTCATCCATGTATGACATTGTTAACACTCACAGACGTTACACGTCATCCATGTATGACATTGTTAACACCCACAGAAAATTACACGTCATCCATGTATGACATTGTTAACACTCACAGACGTTACAAGTCATCCATGTATGACATTGTTAACACCCACAGAAAATTACACGTCATCCATGTATGAAATTGTTAACACTCACAGACGTTTCAGCTAATAACATTTGAAATACCTGAAATTTACCTTTGAGATATCATATTGGGGCTCTTTTAAAGAATATTTGGAAGAAAAAAAATTTACTTAAAATCAGTCGTGTTAACAGAAAACATTCGTGATCGAGTTAATGTAGCGTATGGGCGTGGTCAAGACATAAATGTCTATTATTCGTGTCAGAGGTTATGGTTTTTTTTTTTTTTCTGACATACCACAGAAGAGGCTGAAAAGGTTCATATTGATGTGGGCTCGTAAATCTATTTGGTTCTTGAAAGTTATTTTCCAATGTTGAGGTTCTTTTCTACACCTGCTTACTAACCTTTGTTGTCTTATAAATGGACAATTTTTCATGAATATTTTTTTTTGCAATATGCTGCTGTATTATAATCCTCCTTCGATACTAAGTAATTAAATGAATAGTACAGAAGAATGTAATCAAAAATTATAGTACTTAGAGGCTACAATTATTATAAGAGAGTCATGCCATACTGCCTACCTCTTTTATTAGTAGCTGAAAGATCAAGTTTGTCACGTAAATATTCAATTTAGGCATATCCATTTTATGTAATCACTGAATATGTTAATAAATTCGCTTGTAACTAAGATTGAGGGCGAATATATATATATATATATATATATATATATATATATATATATATATATATATATATATATATATATATATATATATAATGTGTAATAATGTCATCTGGATGCATTAAAATCATTCAAGTGAAGTGACAACAAAAGCATATAAGAGGTTGATCATAGTATCACCACGATACATGAAAAATAAGGAATAATTTGAACAACTCCCTGACTATTACAGAATAAGGTCTCCCGTACCCGTTATATAGACGCGATACATATAGTATTATCACAGTAACGCGATCTTGATTGCTAGATCACGTCGAGTTGGCAGATTTGAAAATCCGGATCATTACGAGCGCGAAGCGTCGAGTCATGATCCGGATTTTTATGCTGACAACGAGACGTGATCGAGCAATCAAAATCGCATTATGTGATAATGATATTTTTGTTATATACCTTTCAATTTTCAGATAATTTAATAAAACCACTATATGTAGTTGAAAAACACAAGAAATTGCTAAACATTTCAACCTCTATAACACGAACTTCATCTTAAAGCATAAACCGAATTACTTTTTGAAAGGCTGACATGCGCATGAATATTTGTTTTATGAATGAAGTTTGTGAAACAACGCTCGCTCAGTTTGAATACCATCGCTGTCAATAACACGAATTATTCGACGCTTGAGGGCAGACTACTCATATATGTGATTTTACAGTTATTGCGCAGTTCTGAAATTTTGCATCACGGAAGTTTTCACCAGCTGTATGATGGGAAGTTTCTTTCAGAGTCCAGGTTGAATGCGGTTGAACTGTTTCTGGCTGAACGTTGTGAGAGCTCCGATGGGAACTTGATTCGGGAATAACGACATTATTTTGACAGTTATTTACAACAGGATTGGAGAAATTGTTGGAACTTGATGGTACCGATTTGTTGCAGAGAATATTACTCTGCGTGAAACTCACTAACGTTACCATTAATGAATTTCCGTAAATAGGTTGTACGGTACAACTGTAATGTTTTGGTACTCGATTTCCGAACATGATTTTGTTTCACACGAACATTTTGGCAATATTTTACTACTTCAAAGTAAAGGAATAAATGGGTTTTTATTGTTGTTGTGACAAAAACATGGTTTAGACCTTTCAGATATTTTACATATAACGCAAGGTTTCTTAACTAACGTCGCTGTGAGAGCTTTGTTTACTGATAGTGTTGGCATTCCATCGCTAGGGGCGCTGCTATTGTCACCAGCAAACCTCGAGGATAAAGTATTCTCAGACTCGTTTGAGAGTATGGTAATACGGATTTGGAAAACGATAGTATCGTTTTCCTGCCTGTAGGAAATGACTGTAAAATTCTGGCTCTTTCTTGGGTAGAAAATTGGTAGGTGTATAATAAAAGTAAATAAGTTTGGTGATTTCCAGTGCGTTATTCGTCACTAGCGCGGACACAAAACTGCAAAAGTATCAGCGTCATTACATGAAACTGTACACATCCATTTCCTCCTTTAGGAAATTAATAACAACACAGAGAGAAAAAAAGCAAAAGTAAAGATATGAGAGTGACGAGTATATCAGGTAAAATTAGATATATAAATCACACATAAATCACACATAAACGAGAAGACACATTTTTATATTTGATAAGTGTTATCCTGTGTGGCTGTAATGTTCCAGCATTACCCGATGAGGAATAGTTCCGGCCATTTGGCAACCGGTACAGTCTCCGTTCGTATGAAGAAAGGCAATATGACCATTCTTTACCTGGTAAGTGGTCGTACCCACTACATCCATATGAATCAAATAATACAATCAGTTTAGAAGGCACTAAGCTCTTGTTTGGAGAACAAAATTGTCCATTGTATGTGCCAAACGCTGTCACTTGTTATATTATCCTAAACTTGATAGCGTCATCTATAGATAAATCATCCGTTCATTTGTGTGTCTCCTCATTATAGAGATAATATAAGTCATTAATACACATAAAATATAAGATACAATTTCCAAGGTAGACAACTACTATAAATATTACATCAAAAGTATGGAACAGTTATATAAAGACCCAATCAAGTTATCTCACCTGTGAAGTAACTCAAGGTAATAATTTTGAGTTTATTCATTCATCCACCATTCATTGATTTTAGTCTCCTTTTGTGATATTTAATAAAAGCAGTGAAAAACAAAGCGACATTACAGAGAACACATTTTTAGAAAAAGGAAAACGAAAAACAAATCATCATTCCGATTTCGCGTTATGACATAAGTTGCAAAATTCATGTAAAGTTGTTGCAGAAAATATTGCAGTTAATATCATAACACTTTTTGTTTAGATTTGGGGGTCATTCAATCCACATGAAAATGTATGAAAGAAAACGAATTATGTAAGAATATCGTGTTATTTCTTACATAATACACTTGCTAACACAGGAAAACCTAATATGATTCCATTTTATTTTTTATTTTTTTTGGTACTGGAATCGTCACTTGCGATGTGATGCCTTAGATACCTTATCCGATGTGTGGAGCAGGTCTTATTACTGTTCCAGTGTCCCTACCATACCATTTGTGCCTGACCTGAAACCTGTTCTACCGAACAAAAGTGTTTAGACTAAATCGAAAATAAGCTGAACACAGTCAGTTTACAAGCTAGGGAAATCTCGTTTTCAAAAGTGCAATCAATACTATTTGTTCATCCTCTATACAGGGGTTTTCCAAAACTTAAACAAGCTGAACTGGATTAAGTTGAAAAGACACAGCTCATACTCTTGAAGAATAATTCACGGCCGAAAGGCTGCTTTGATCTGAGGGCATATCTAAACACGTTGACCGAATCCTACCTTATATTTATTATCACGTACTGAAATCCAAACAGAAACAATGCAAAAACGACCAAAATGTGTGTTGGAGCTTCAGGGTCTCATCATTGTGATATGGCCCATATATTGTCACGCCTGCCGCGTGCTACCTTGTACAATCATCAGCCATGTGCTCCATCACTTGCATGTAAAGAATTTCGTACGTTTCCTCCTACGTAGTGGACAAAATCTTCCTATTATGCACTAAAGTCATTGTTGAGAAAAGATCGCAGCAAATGGTATCTAAACTGAGTGTGATGCAATTATCAAAGCATAGAATTTTCTCCAAATGGCATTATACTTCCAAATTTACATCGTCTGGCAGTGGCATTATCCTAACCAAGGGAGGTAACCAACTGTGAGACGTGTAGGTCATTTTACGTTCGTTATATTAGTTACAAATGGTTTTAGGATGGAATGCATGTTAAATCATGATCAGAAAAATACGTACCAAGGATATAGGTAATGCTGCTAAAAATTGTGTTTATGACATTATAGTGACCCAACACTTTCTAAATAAGTATCAAATGTGAAAACAACACATCCCTCTTTTTAGTGTGGAAGATTAGATAATAATTCAATGTGTAAATTATCTATCTGACATACTATTATGTGAAAGTTTCTTTAAAAGAAAACAAATAGGTTATAACTGTTTCCACATTAATGACCACGATGCTGGAAATGTTTTCTTAATGCAGAAGTACTAACTCAATGTTCAATATGTTCTCGTGTAGACCTTCACCTAGTTGTAATTCTCAAAAGGGTCATCTTATTTACTTTTTTTTATTTACCCACAAACTTTGCAGAAGAAGAATAAAATAATTTAATTTACCCAAAATCAGAGGCTTTGACAACTTTATATTCTATTTGCTGATGTTGATGACATTCTAAGATTGTTTCATTCACATTTATCTATCTTCAACTTAAACAAAAATAATTTCCTGTATACATTCATAGCTTTCCGGCCTTATGATACTACATTTGGTAGTACTAAATGCGGATGTTGGTAGAAAAAAAGTATTTATACATCTCATCCATATGATTTCTTTCTTGAATAAAAAAGAACATCATTTTTTTTTAAATGTATATTACTTATACCCACTGTTTAGCAGAACTAATAAAAACAAGTTAAGTACATATTTTAAAAAAGTAAGT
Source organism: Margaritifera margaritifera (assembly GCA_029931535.1). NCBI lineage: Eukaryota > Metazoa > Mollusca > Bivalvia > Unionida > Margaritiferidae > Margaritifera > Margaritifera margaritifera. The sequence goes on along the minus strand of JAQPZY010001590.1, from coordinate 1,286,864 downwards.
GTAATATAATAATCTCGTTTTTTTCTTTTTATAAATAAATAAAACTAAGCTTTTACTTACAATCAAGACTCGCAAATATTCCAATTCATTCCGTAAGAAAAACACAGATAAACCTGCATCAACATAAGTTGCTCAAGAGATAGGAAGGCACTGTAAAATATATCAGCCCATAATAGTAGATGGAATGTGTTACACTCGTCTTCCAGGAGTATAATGTTTCAATGCAAATGCCATTTAGATTTCATACTAACTTACACATTCATCACAATCACGGTTTGGATACATTAATCATGACATACATTTGATTGCAATCGTCTAACACCGGATTGGAAAGGAAATGCGCAAACTTTGCCAAGGTATTTCAATATATCAGTCCCAGAAACTTTTAAAAATGTGACAGAAGTTTAAAACTATACATATGTACTCTATCGATATTCTTGTGTCGTTTGCCAAGGCGTTTATCTTTTCTTTTTCACACAGTATGAATCAGGAGTGTACTGGGTAAGCAACTCGGCCCTGGACTTATCTGCCGGGACAGGACCGGGGTTTTGCTCACACCAGTAAAACACAGATAAAAACGGATTTTTTTGCGGCTGCCTACCGGGATTTGTCCCGGTATGCCCAATGGCCAGTACACCACTTTTATGAATTATGAATTTACGCACATTGTTCAAACGAGAGCTTTTTGTTTTCTTCATCAAAGTTCGTTACTGCAGTGATCAGGTTCTTTGGTATACAAAAACCTGAAATATTAATCGAAAGCATCACTGCACTGTTTTATTGCAATAATACATACATACATACATATATATATATATATATATATATATATATATATATATATATATATATATACCGACGTTAATCTACTTTTATTTTCCTCTTGTTTAATTGCAGGAAAGCTTTAACCGCATTAAAAAGTGGTCAAAACAAATGCCCATGCCTTAAAAGATATATTGATGTGGGAATGTTTTCAACGTTATCCTCGACATAATGTATGTATGTATTAGGATTTGAATGCATGTCAGCGCAACACTGGCTATATGGTGCCTATTAAATGTTGTTCTAAAAAAGTAAATATGAATAATTCAAAAAAAAAAAAAAAAAAAAAAAAAACATTCCAGGAAGATAAACTCTTTCAAATAAATGTAAACATGAAGTACTGTAGAATCAATGATAATAGATAAACATGTTAAAATTCCGTACAAAGTACATAATTAAAAGATAAAAGTAAGTAATATATAATCCTTTAAATATAGGGTCACAATTTGTTACATAAACCCAGGGCTGGCGCAAGGGTATTTGGCGCCCTAGGCGAACCTTCAGTCTTGCGCCCTCACCCCTCCCTCGCAATTAACTTTCGATAATGAATCTTGTACATTTATTCTTTCCTTCTGTTTTTGTCTTTCTATTTTTAGACGTTTATTATATTCTGTTTGACGCAATTTCTATTTCTGTTTATTATTCATTTAGTTTTTTGCCACCCACCCCCACCCCCCACCCTACCCAATTTTGCCGCCCTAGGCGACCGCCCAGTTTGCCTAGCGGTTAAAACGGCCCTGTACAAACCACATTCCCTCAAAGAATCCTAAATTGTCTCTAGTAGTGCATCATCATAAAGTGTCTTATTTGAATTCACATGAATGGTTATCACTGAGGTCAAGGTTAACTCTTTAGGATGAATATACGAGTCAGGTATGTGTGCCCTATACACGAGCAGCACAATACCACTTGATCCCTGTGATTTGTTCCATATGAGGGATTTCACTCCAGGATGATGGGTCTGATGTTTTGAAGCTTCTTTGTGGAGTTTTCATTCCATATATTTCGCCAAGTATATTCTACATGCCGATTTATGTAATATTTGAAGTGAGTATCTGGTATCTTCAATCAGAAACGTGTGACTGCATGGTAGCTTTAGCTGTTTTTTTCTGCCGTTTCATTACCCTAATTATAATATGACTAGACAGCCAACAGTATATAATACTTTTTTTCCAGATTTCATGAGAAGTAAGATCTGGGATATTGACGAGTTGTCAAATGAAAGGTTTCACAATGCTTTCAGAATAGAAAGGGGATCGGTAATAATTATGAAATTTGTTTCTTGAAAGGTCTCAATTTAGTTCAAAGATTTCAGATTGATTGTAATTTCTGCAGCAAAAATGGAGGCTTTATCAGGTAACCTGCTGGAGATTGTGCCCTCGACTGTTCCAATGGTAGCTCCGACCTTGTCTTCATCTTTTGAACGTCTGTATACAGGGTCGTGTGGTCACGATAGGGTGCTCTGATTTCATTTATTTTCCAATGAAGCAGCTATGGGGCGAACAGAGTACATTATGTGACTGGAGGAGAGCTCAGCGGGGCGGGAGGGGAGGGGAAATCCGAAAAGGCATAAGGACCCGGAGCGCTCTTTGTTTGAAGGTCGGCTGCGACCCCCATATGGAGCCGGCCCAAACAAGGGGCTTTTATTATTAGTCTGCCACATAGCTCTTCAGCTAGACCCAATATTTATGTGTGCTGCGCAAAAAACTTGTAAAGCTTTTGTAAATGACTCCAGCCACCGATAAAAAAGATTTTGTCATACGCTTGCTGGTAAGAAGAAAGGGTATACAAGTCAAAGAGTTTAGGTTCAGGGCCGCGCCCCCAACCGGGGGTTTAATTTTTTAATTTTTTTATTTTTTATTTTTTTTTTGCATAAATCGGCACACATCCTACTATGATCATATTGTCATTTTTAAACCAGTCAGTCCGCTGCACTTCGAAATTATTGATCGACTGATAAAGGTGAGCCGGTTTATTGTAGCGACTCGCCTGACTAGTCTTTTTTATTTAGTTGGGGCAGCTCTTAGCTCGTATTAATTCGTTCCCTAGAATGAAAATCGAGTACTGTTGGTCTTGAATCGAAACTGGTTACATAATACATATACACAAGCAGTTACCTGCACTTCATCCTTTGGTGGTAAATGCTATCTAGTTTGAATTACCTCCGGAATTCCTAGCGTGTAGTTTTGCCCTAGGAATTTTAGTGGTGGTTCAATTCAAACACATAATGGTGTGTATAGCTGGGGTGGACGGGGGTGGTTTGAGGGGAAGAAAGCTGCTACACTGGCAGTTTTGCCGCCACAGCTAACATATCCTCGGTTTCGGTGGACACCACACATCTTATCAGGCAAGCCGAGACTAGTTAGCTTTTTCAAGAGCTCTAAGTGGGCCTCGGCGCTTCCGCGGTCAATCAGCTCGTTTTTTGCCACTTGATTGATGGCGACAGAAGTGTGTGCCTTGTGCAATGCAGCCCATATTTCATTTTTCATCGCCATATATTTGTCATACTCGTCGAGGATGAGTTTAAATTCACTCTCCGAGATGGCATTGTTTTGAATGGACTTACAAATATTATATGCGATAGTATTCAGTTTGGTTTCCGCTAGGACGCGGATCTCAATATTTTTTAAAATTTTATTTCCTTCAGAGAGAGTCGACGGTCGACTAGATTTCCAACCGTGGACACCAGCCCGTAGTCCAGAGCTGCGACCTCAAGGGCAACTGCGATAGGGGCGGCAATGATGGTTGACAGAATCCCGATGCCGACAACACCGTTGCCCAGTGACACGGCTGTCAGTGTGATGTCAACGCTATCCAAGGCCTGGGTGCGATGTACAACTATAGTATCATCAGCTGCTACCAGCCAATACATGATGGTGTATGGGACCCCGATGTGTATGTGTTTGAACATTCAAGGAAAAACAAAGTTGACTATTTCACACAGGGCAGTAAAGCAAACCACAGTTTTGTGTATTTTATGCTGGACAATTCGCAAGGCTTTACCCAGGCCGGGGTAGAGCATCTAACTGAAAGCGTTCAGGTATATATTTGTCAATCCTGGGCTCACAAACCGAAATGTTTACCTCGATAATGGAGGTAGAAAAGGCCTTTAGTGTGCGAAACCAGTTTATTCATTGCTCGGACACGCCAAAAGCCAGTTAGATTACTCGGTTGGGTGAGGCCTTTAACATGATTCCAATTGACATGGAGCTAAATGGTGGTATCTGTGAAGAGTATAACAACGAGCTCCTTGTAGCAGACGACAACAGAGCGATAAGCACCAATGTTCGTATTAATTCGACAAGGAGGCCCGTATAAGTGCAAAGCACACCCGAATAACCGCGGTCAACGATGCATGAAAAGGACAGCTTTAATCCGCCCCCGGCAAGCACAACCACGGCACAGACCAGCACCATGCAAAAAGTACGGAGTTACAAGAAGCCAAAGACCACGAAGCCAATAAAACGGCACTAGTCGTGGGTGGTAACGCGATGGAATTTGCAGTCATCTGGTGTCGCCGCTGACGTTGTGACGCCCCCACCTGTGACTGCGAGCACAATCGTGCTAATGATAAACCCCAGCGCGGTGAGAATCGAGGCTAAAGTGATATCTTGCTCACGAAATAGTGTTCGCAGCCGCTTGGATAGTTTTACTGATAGTCTTCCGAACTGCGGTAAATTGGTTACGTCTATCTCGTAATGTGTTGGCTGATTCACAATGTAAGCCAAGTAGTTCCTCGTTACTTGCAATCTGGGCTTGTAACTACTCTGGCTACTCTTCATCTTGCGATTCCTCCAGACTTTTTCTAAGCCCGTCCAGGTCCTTTCTAATCTCACGATTTTATCCTGGGTATTAGCAAACGCGCCACGGTACGTTGGAAGTGACTTATTTCTTCCAATGTGTTCTCGTACCTTGGAGAGGATGGGGTTATCCCCCTCCCCCTCGCCGCATTGACCGATGTGTTCTCCAATGCCAGAATCCTGGTTATTGCATCATCTATCAGCCTGCTTGTTTCGGTTGGGATTCCTTTTTGAACTGCAGCGAGTTTTCTTTGTGTTTCGCCCGAGGTTTGCTTCTTTGTGAGGTCTAACGCTCGGAAGAAATTAATTCCCCCTTGTTTTTGAAGTGTTGATGGGGCAAAGAATTTACGTTGGTCGTTTCTGTACATTTACTGAAACCAGTTCTGCCTCCACTTCACTGCGAGGGCGATATCCGATTTTGCCGTAAGTTTTAGATTGATTTCGCGCTTTCCAAACCCCAGTATTTTGCAATACGCATCTAACTTGGCTAGGCGCCATTCTAGTCTCCCCGTTGATAAAAAAGATATCATCTTGTTCCACCCGGCTGACACCTCGCTGCCGCCAGCACAAGAAAAGCTTTCCGTAGGCAATTCTTCTGTCTCATTTACTTCGGTGATACATGTGGTTTCATCTTCGTCGGGCTGATAGGCCTCACGAGGACCAACATCTTCCATTTCGTAGCCTCCATCAGCCATACTTGCTATTAGCAAGCAACTATGACCGCTTATTAAAGAAAGGACATGTGATCTCCAATATCATGTCTCAATCTCAATACAGAAACAGACTCGATCCGTTCCGCTCCATCCGCCTCGCTATTGGTGTAAAGGTAGCCTAGAGCACCGTCGTCATGACTAATAACTCAAGCACCATAGCCCCAAACCATCTGCTTATTGTCAGATTTCCTAACCTCGGTAGCAACGACGTCATTGTGCCCTTCACTGCCATGCTGGCATTCAGAATTGCTTTGAGCGGCAGCACAGCAGCGCGCCGATTGACACCAATCGTCCGATAGTGATAAACCTGGGTCACGTCATTGTCAAGAAGATAAGTGTCAAGCTCGAGGCCATTGAGCGAGCGTGCATCGAAGACGCCGACATTTGGGGCGTTCACAACGAGCTTTGGCTGACTGAAAAAGAGAGGACCAACGCGGCCTTTCAGAGCGTTCAGAAGGCGAACACTGCCATTATACGTATCGGCGCTGGCACAGCCGTTGGCGCTAGCCACCGCTTCGCATCTATCGCTGCTGCCCTTGGGAACCGCTTCTTTGTGCCTCTCGACTTCAAGCTGCTAAATGATCACTAACAGTCTGGCCTCTCAGACTGCCTCATATTTAAGCTGACATTTTAATGACTACGTCAGGGTCATCTGGGCTAGCTATACCATCAGCGGTATCTTTCTGGAGTTTGATGTTGTAACCCACGTAGAGCTCAGACGCATGATCCGGCAGCAGTACTTGGGAAAAGTGGCTATCTTGTACACCTGAGTGCTGCGGCAACGCAGGATAGTTGTGGAAAAGAACAATACCGCGTGGAACATCAACCTAAACACATCGGTAAAGAACATGAAGGTAATCGTCAAGCTGTTAGAGGACACTACAAATAGCGTTGATTTCGCACGCGATACAGAACATGTCCACAGCCACTTATCGACAAGGTGTTTGTCACGATCGAGGGTGTCCCAACCCAGATCCAGTAGCCTCATGGCAAGTCGCGCACCCCACCAATGGGGCAAGCCCCACACCCCAGAGGGAAACCTACACGAGTTCTTTGATAACTTACAGACACACTGCGGCAGGATCGTTTACCTCCTGTGATCTGCTTGAATCGGCAAATAAAGACCACTTCGATTTTATTGTCATACGCCTCAACAAGACGTGCAAAAGGAAGTGGACCCGCAGCAGAAAGACGTGGGAGTATTTCTAGTCCATCCTTAATGCCATGATCTGAATTCCCTGCCTTGTGCGCTAGCTAAGAAGTTCGAGGAAACCACCACACTTTGACGTTTGCGCCTTTCTTTCTGGTGTCCGGCATAAGGAAACGGCTGTTATGAAGCTCGCTTATGTCAGCCGCCAAACTGGTATCAGCGTGGGTCGTAACACAAAAGTAAATCGCCATTGTCAGATATTTCGGCAAGCAGACTTCCTAGATAGCCCTCTTTTACTGCAAAGACGAGGACTCATTTAAGGAGAGAAAACGATATCACTGATGCCTCGCGTCGAGCTGAAGCCTATGAATTTTTTAAAAAGGAAAGTTTTGACAAGCTTCTTCTGCGCAGAAACGCCAGTGTTCGACCTGTTTGTTTCAACCGCTGATGTTGTGTAATGTGGCAGCTTAATGTTTTTGCGCCGCCTGCCACGCCATGGCATTTGTGGTCTTAGGCTATGTACTATTTAGATTCAGGCGATCAGTGAGCCATACCCAAAACTTCATTACAGCCGTGACAGAGTCTATGAGTGACCTTGATATTGAGGAGCAACTAAACGGGCTGTCGGCCACATCTGAAGGCACAATGACGGCCACAAATGAAACACTAACAAAGTAACGTCTCCGCCTGTCTGCGCTAGTCACTTCTGGAGCGGCGAAAGAATACATTTTCCGGCCTCTTACCTTTGAGGATCTAAAGGCAATGAGCAATAAAAAGGTTGCAAAACCTATGCCATACACGAGGCTAAACTTGGGACTAGGGTGACTTCTTCTCTGGGGTCATCTCTGCTCGGCCTGTACACAGCGGTTATGAGCGACTTTATGCCTATAGACAACAGCGAGCATCTTTCGAGGAATTTAATGATGATCCGCTCATCCAGGCCTCCTTGACAAACACCAGAAGCCACATCTACTTCAGGTACGGCCCATTACTAGCGCCAATTGCAGCCGGTATGACAGCATATAGGCATGTTGAAAACAATAACAAACGAAGAGTGCGATATGACATCAGATATGTCAGCGCAACAATCTCAGGAAGTGGCAAGGTTAAACACCAATGTAGAGTTGCTGCTGGTAAAAGGCTCGCTGCTACGTTGAAACAACGCTGGGCTGAGAACAAAGGTAATGCTGCCTAATGGCCTCTGCTGCTCTCATGGTCTGAGGGGCAATCGTTAACGCCCTCGTTTTATTTTGCTGAAACTACCTCTTGATAGATAAAAAAGGATCTAAAGAAGAATGCGTTCGCCACAACAATTCTATTAAAGAACTCCAAGCTGCGCAGACCAAGTACTAACATAAACTCCAAGCTGTGCAGACCAAGTACCCACGAAAGTGCAACGAGAGTCTCGATTACCTCAGTGAAAGAAAGCGAGACGAACAGCTGACTGAAGCAGTTTACCTAGACGTCGATGACCTGGAGGCTAGTGAACAACACTCGACGGTCTGCAGCTCGGTGACGAGCCCAAGCTTTCTGACTTCAACACGCCCTCCCCCGAGCAGCAAAAATACGATTTTGTCTTTTTCGTGGGAGGGCTCGCCGCCGTGGTCTACGTGGCATATTAATATTTATAACCCGCTCAGTACAGGCGTTTTCTGCGCTGGTACATTGGAGCGATATCTGCTTTCTTACAGACCAGTAGCTGGCAAAGCGGCCGCCGTAAAAACGATATGGATACTAAGCTCGCGTCAATATACTACAACCCGTGAGGTTATTGGAAGGGCGTGAAAGATATCAAAAAGTTGACAGAAGCCGCCAAAGTGTCACAAGATGTTGCCAGGGAAAAGCTCAAGAAGCAGGCCATGTATCAGATTTACCTATCCGCGCCGCGCAAAATTGCCCGACTGAGGTTTAATGTTTCAGCTTCTAACGAGGTGCATCAGTCAGACCGCTTGTTTCTGCCGCACGACAAGGTTGGGCCAAACACATACAAATATGCGCTGACCGTGGTTGATGTCGCCAGTCGTTACAAGGATGCCGAGCCCTTGACCACAAAGGATTCTTTCAAAGTCACCGGCCAGGGTCAACTTGCTGTTGTTTGCGACAATTTAGCGGTCTCTGCTTGTAGATGTGTGCTCATGCGTCGAGTGGAACTGACGTGTCCTTTTTAGGTTTTTGGGTCTTCTTCTACCTCTTCGTAGCAACCCTCGCGTTCTGTGCTTATACGCAGTCAGTCATGCCGAGGTTGAGGTTGGCCCTGGTCACTACAGCAGCAGACTTGCACGTCACTCAGCGCCAGCCACCCGAGAAGGATCTCGACAATGTGTCGGTAACTATGTAGATTTTGTCCCAGATGATGATCCGCTGAATCAATTTATGCCCAATGTGTTCTGGCGTCTACTCATTTTGGCACCTGTGATATGTTTGGGCGAGAACATCCCGATAACGCATCTCTTTTTCAAGCAGTGGATTGGGATGAACTAGCGGATTTTGATCACGAAAGAGCGTGATACCGCGTGTGGTATTGCCTTATCCTCAGCTCCCACTGAGGTAGGAAAGGCGGTGCGTTTTCAGCGGGTCACTGCCAATGGGGACTGTTGTTTCCGTCACTTCGCTCTAGCTGACCCAGTACTTAGACTTGGGAATGTAGGCGGTGTTGTCGATAGCCACCACTCCCAGCTGCAGTTGATTTTCAGACTGTTGAAGTGGTGTACCTCGCATGTGAGGGCGGCATAGTTGGAGCAGATGAGCTCTTCCACGTAGAATGCTTCGTCGCTCTCCAGCCGGGCCAGGTGCATGGGCTTGATATAAATAGAATCGGTTGCAACCCGAACTGTCTCGGCGGGGAAAACTTGCAGCAGGCAACTTAGGCTGATGCCCACGTATCCTAGCATGGACGCCATGAGGTGCGTATCCTGCGGCTGCCAGCCGTCATAGTACATAATAATGTGCCCCAGCAGCGCCTTGTCATAACCGAATAGCGAGTTCTGCTCCCCTGGTTCAGTAACAAGTCAGCGTGTCATGCATTTATAGCCTTTTGCGCCACCCCCTGTAAACTTGCCAATAATATGTCCTATTTCTTTGTCGTCAGGCTGATAGATCTTTGTTTCCTTCTTGTAGGAGACGATAGCCTCAGGCTCAGTGCATGAATATGTCCGTCTCGACTATAAACCGCAGCAGCGCAATGGGGGCCCAGCCGCGGTGGAGTAGTGGCCAATCTATCTTGATGCAGTGGGAATCTCTCGCACGACTATCCCATTCGCAGAGAAAACAGCAGTACTTTGTGTATCCAGTCTGCAGACCAAGCAAGAGAGCAAGAACCTTGAAATCGCCACAAAGCTGCCACTGATGTTGGTCATAGTTTATGCACCTCAAAAGTTGTTTTATGTTTTCATAGGTTTCCTTCATATGGACTGCATGACCAACTGGAATTGATGGCAAAACACTGCCATTTTGCAGCAAAACAGCTTTAAGACTCGTCTTCAATTAATCAATGAACAGTCTCCACTCATCTGGATCATGAACGATGTTGAGGGCTGCCATCACACCATCGATGTTGTTGCAGGCTACAAGATCACCTTCCATGAAGAAGAATTGGGCAAGATCCTTTTGACGGTCACGGAACATGGAAACCCTAACATTACCTGCCAGGAGATTTCACTGCTGTAGTCTGGAGCCCAACAGCTCTGCCTTACTCTTGGGTAGTTCCAAATCCCTGACAAGGTCATTCAGTTCACCTTGTGTTATGAGGTGTGATTCAGAGGAGGAGGATGGGAGAAAATATGTGTCATGTGACATTGATGGTTCAGGACTAGAAGTTTCATCCTCTTCCTCTTCCTCTTCCTCTTCCTCGTCTGACTCAAGTGAGAATGATTCTGGTGCATCAGGAACCGGCAGTCCTTCTCCGTGGGGCACTGGGCGTATTGCTGATGGAATGTTTGGATAATGCACAGTCCACTTTTTCTTCTTTGACACACCTTTCCCAACTGGAGGCACCATGCAGAAGTAACGATTGCTGATATGATATGTTGGCTCTCTCAAATCATTGGCACTGCAAACGGCATAGATTTCCTTTTCCTGTTCAACCACTGGCGAAGATTTGTTGCACAAGTGTTGCAGCATATGTGTGGGGCCCACATCTTGTCCTGATCTCCAATTTTGCAGCCAAAATAAAGGTGATAGGCTTTCTTAACCATAGTGGTTATACTGCACTTTTGTGATGCAAAAGTCACTTCACCACAAACATAGCAGAAGTTATCTGCATTGTTCACACAAGTACGAGGCTTCTTTGCTCTCTTTGGCTAAACAGAAATGTGTCCCTTTGCAAAATCAAACACTGACAAATAAGAGAGCACGACACTGTATGATTTGTAGAGCTGATATATGGCAATTTCTTCAGCAGAGTGATGCAAGCTTAGTTATGATTGCATCATCCATGACTTCTAGGAATAACATGATGCAATTCATATCATGTATGACGCAATACCAGCTTCAGATTGCATCATTCATTATTTTGCCTAAAAAGCAAGTACTGTCCAAACCCAGTCATAGATTTATTCATAGATCCAGTCAAAGATGTATTTTAGTCATTTCTGGTTTAAATTGAGATCCCTTCCCTTTATAACTCACTTATCCTCCGCCATTCCCAAGTCAAGGGTCTTATATACTCACCCAGTATAATATCTTTAAAACTAGAGCCAATCAACAATTTTAAGCATCAATTTCGTTTTCAGTGACCCAGAATTAGTAAAGTTTGACAAATGCGGAAGCATTTTGGCTGTAGACCAGTGTTATCTGCGCGTACTTCTCTTGGGTTCTGTAGAACTGGCCGTTTCCTAGCACGAACTGCTCCACGCGCTTGGGGTCCAGCTGTTTATCATTTCCTCCACCAAAAACTCACACTGCCTTTGGTTTGGCCGCCATAGGCAGCTGGATGGCCACCCAGACGTTGCCCTCGTAGAACTCTTTCCAGCGCACTTTCTATGCCTTTGCTCTTGCACCTTCCATAATTTCATAACTCATGGCGCCTCACATCACTCTGTTCTTCCCAGCAGTAACCACTCGCACACATTGTGGGTTCTCATCGCGCCGGTATATACAGTATATATCTATGTAATAAAAATGTGTCCGGTTGCATTCTACCCCAGCTCCGTGTGGGGATCTCGGCCAGTCTTCAAACAAAAAGCGGCAGATCGTTTAATCGGCGGTCGTACAGAGTATATAGCGTGCCCGAGGTAGCTTACTGGTAGCAAAAGACCTCCGCTGAGCTCTTTTCCTGCCACACAATGTATTCTGTTCGTCTCCCCCTCCATCGCTGCTCCTGAAAATGAAACTACTGAAAATGACTTATATGAATTCTGTAAGAAAAACCAAGAAAGTATTTAACATTTAAGTTACTCCTGTAGTGAAAATATAGCAACGGTGCGACATTGGTTATAGTAGAATGTCAATACTATTTTAGTACTAAATCAAAAAATATATTGTTTTGAAGTTTTAGTGCAACAAAAATATTACATATGTTAGCAGTTATTTAAAAGTATTATATATACTCTGATAAATTTAAAACAAGTTCATTCAAGTTTCAAAATATTAATAATGTTTTCAAAAGTCATTTTCAAGCTGATATGTTTACAGCTAATATTAGTAAATGTAAAGATAAAAAATATTTGGAAGATGGATGCCTGTCTGTATGAATTTCAACAAAATGACAATTTATCAACAAGTTGCTGTATTATTGGTTGTGTGCGGAGTCAAGATCAAACGTTTATTGTGATTGTTAATACATACATTGTTACCTTGAGAATGAGATATATTGTGGCAAACCTACGATATGTGCTATTTGTATGTACATTTCGGTTTACAGCTTTGTTAGATTTTAGTGACTTTTTGTTCCGTTATGGGGAGTAGGTGTTGGTAAGATATTTCTCAAACCGATTAATTAACCAATTACTAGGAGCAGAAGTCATAATGTACAGTATTCACGAGACCTTATGCTAGCATGGATAACTTCCATAAAATGGACCCCCTCCCCTATATTCTTAGTATAAGGAATCGTCGGGATATTCTCATATATAAGTGTTTGGTCATTTGAGAAAGGACTAATTTTGTGTATTAGGTGTTTGGATCATGTTTTTAGTACGTGGCATAAAATACCGATCTGCGGCTTTGAAAAGCCTACTGCTGAATCATACAAATGTGAAGAAAGAAAAACAATGCAAGTGTAAAATTAGGGTCTCTTGACGTCAGTTGATTTAAACAAAATTTCTTGTGGTATTAGCGCGTTTTAGAACCCTTCAGTTGACAATTACTGTTGTTTTGGGGTCCTTGAAAATAGGAGAAACATTGTCCGTAAGCCAGGCTCGCACAAGGGTTCAACATTCCATGTTCTCCTCGGTGGTTAGATGCCGTTAGACCCGCCTTGCGTGTTACAATATATTGTGTTTTGAAACCTTTCTCTAACTTGGACACCAGTTCTGTTGGGCATATATTTTGAAATAAGAAATTGTCTTGTACCGTTTGAAAAATAAAAGAGTAAACACAGAAACTCTCTTTTGAGGATTCTCTTGTCCCTGTTGTGGAGAAGACCAAATTTCAGAGCTTACATTTGATCGTAAACTACGTCTCCTTCTGCATGTTACATACCTCAGAAACTAATGTCAAAAAGCACTGGATTTATTACATAGATTCGGGAGAAGACCGGAAAGCCTAACTCCGGGTATACAGGACTTCAGTAAGATCTAAACATGACTATAGCTTGATTGTGCAAGGATCAGCTTGTAAATCTTACACACAGCTGCTTGATCTGATACACAATCAGGGAATTAGGATTTTGTCTGTTTGAATTTCGATTTTTCCCTTTAGAAGGTAAATGTGCCATTACTTTCTCTCAGACGTATGAAACTGGCTCTACATTATACTACCAAACTATCTTCCAATCCATCTAATCGCGTATATGATGTGGTCTTTAGGCTCAATGCCAAACATTGAACGGTCAGAAACCAAAGTTCATTCCACTTTTTGGCATACGAATTTGTCCTTGCCTAGATGAAGCAATTTTAGTGATACAAATAATTCACAATTCTATATTCCCAAATCACCAACTTTATTTATAAAACCCTCCAAAATAGAAAAAGGCCTCAACACTAAAAAAATTAAAAATATGTACAAATCAAATATGAAACCATTTTGTATAATACATGACGTGTCATCATCATAAAACAATTTTTCCGTTTAACAATTGATTCACTAAAATTAAAATAATGAAAGTGTTTGCTTATAAATGAACAACGAATAGCAGTGAAAGCCTTTTCGAAATCAATTTGCACATGAAATTTTCTCTTGTCATATAGATCTACCGTTGCTCTCTTGTCCACGCCTGTTGCAGACTGGTTTTCTTTTTCAGCCATCTTCATGATGGCTATACTTTGGCATTTGAAACACAGCAAGGGGCTTCAAATGAAAGGATCAATGGGGATTTTAAAAATCCAGCCCTGATCATGCAGGCAAGGTTGCGCAGTCGAACATCAGTATGTTAAGTGTTGGTGGGAATCAGCTTACCTTTATGGCGAATATTGATTCGTTTTGCTCATTCTCACTGCACTCATCCGTATCTCTAGATCGCACGACACCTCTTTATGTGTTAAGAGATTTGTGTGGAGTAATCTCGATAGGTATCTCCTCAAAGTGAGCATGGAGATGCACTCTACAATTAATTGTCCTGATATAAGTTTTTTAAAACACTTTTTTGTTCTCCTGCCAAACCTTGAAGTGCATTTGCTATCACACACGGTGATAGCTTTGTTAGCTTTCTGATTCTCATGAGTTGCTTCAACAATAAGAACTCGAGGCTAATTTCCCTAACCCAAATAAGTTTCTTCTTCCGAGTCACTGGATGAATAGTTTTTGATCCTTTTGAGACCAGGTCTCACACTATTGACTGAAGTTCTGGTGTGTTTTCCCATAATTGAAAAACATTATTTGGTTATCTGTGCTCCCTACCCATGTCAGAGCCCAACAAGTAGACATATATTTACGCTGATGTATTACGTTTTTTATGTCGTACATTCATTGTTATATAGCTACATTGAGTGATCTATTCTAATAAAATAGAATCTGTATTCGATTTACCGTTGCTATCACCCTCAGAGGTCACGTTTTCAAAAGGTTTAACCATGCAAATGCATACGTTTCCTTAATTAGATGGTGACCTCTACGAGTCTGGAGATCAATGAAATTGAATCAGTCATTACATAGCCGCTGATACTTGGTGTGACCAGCCGATTGGTCGGAACTTCTGAACACCCGTCTAGCTGAAGTTGAGGCCAAAGTATATGTTGCATATTGTGACCACAATCCGAATTCTCCTCTTCTCATCTACGAGGATCCTCTCCTCAAACCAATCGGGACTCAACCCACAGCAAACAGGTTGACTCCATTAGTCGTCTCTTACGACATGCAGGAGGGTGCATCATGCGTATTCTTCGTACCCTAGCCCACAAGGGGGTCCACGATAGAAAAGTACTGGTTCAAGCTCCAGAATCATTCAAGGCCAGTTATCTTTTGTGTACGAGATGGCACATTGAAGAAGTAACTGATTTCATGCTTTGCAAGTGACTAGTATTATTTTAATAACACTGAAGACGTATGGTAATTTTGTTGTCAGAAAACTCATTTGATGTAGAAAAAGTATATATTTCTTTATTGCGGACTATTCCTTCAGCGATCCTTTGAAACAATGCATATTTTCAAAGTTATTTGCTCTCTGATATGCATCCATTGTTCATATATTAGTATGTAACTTTTACTGCAAATTATCGATAGAGATTTTATCATTTAATTTATTAAGTGGTATGTTCTGTATCCAAAGTCTTGAGTATTCAAGCGTCATGGAAATATATTTCTTTGAAAAGGCCACAGTGGAAATATGAAACATCTACTGTCTCTGTGTAATTAATACGTAAAAGAATCAAAATACAAGCATCCTTTGTTTTTGCTTTGCGATGTGTACTTTGACAAAATCGACTCAGTCGAAAAAAAATCAAGACTTACTATTCGGTATGGAGGTCGTAATACTTTTGAAAGTAAGTTTGAGAATGAGAATTAGATCTAAAACATTTTAAGAGACTTTTAATAGAGCAATAGCGTGAGATTAATCAAGCACAAACTTCATGCTAAAACTCTATTCGAACAGTTTGACAATACCCTGGCTACGACATGTCGTTCTCATAGCCAGAACTTAATCGTTCCAATGGACAGGAGTTATCTTTCCAATTGTATTTGTTATTTTTACTTTATTCAATCAGAAACAATAGCACTATTTCGTCCATAAAAATGTCTGCATAAATTCCTGGTTTGGTAACTTCTATCGCTGAATTTACTAAAAGACCTATGTCAAGGAATAAAATGTCTTGTGATAGACAAGATGTCTTGTATACGTTTGTACATTCTATTTCTTTCACTCTCTAATACTGTAGAATATTTTAGATTTTTTGGCACACTCACTGGGGACAAAAGAAACTTTTCGTATAAAAGTACACCGATACATCTGCAGCTTTTGTAGCATGTGTTTGTGTGTGTGTGTAATGGTTTCAAACTAGAACAAGTCAAAGATCGATCTTACAGAAAAGAAAAAAAACAAAATTATAAAAAACTACTCAGTAAAGATACCTTTGCGGTCAACATATGCGATTATTGGAAGGTAAGTCAAAGAACTCACAACTCAAGTTTTGTGTATGCTTACTCCAAATTTTCGGCTTTCACTGACTTATCGGAGCTAAAATTATATAAGTGCCCCTATGGTGTTAAATAAATTGTAATGGGCTGCCTCGACTGGATCTTTCCACTGTCACGAATGAAATGTATCATATTGTGAGTATTGTGACATCTTATTCTGCAGAATCTATATAGGATTTAACAGAGCTGCGTACATTTTTTGATATCATATGTCTAAGACCAGATGCCAGATGAATGAATAAAAAAGGAAGAGAAATAGCGTAAAATAGAAGATAAAATCATCTAAAAATAGAGAGAGAAAAATAGGTGCCGAATTTTTATTCATACTAATGCACACTGTTTATTTTTGAAAGTTAATTGTCGGGGAGAGGGGCGCAAGGCTGAAAGTTCGGCTAGGGTGCCAAATATCATTGGGCTGTCCCTGTACAGAAAATAGAGGCCACTAAAGAATTTGATTATAAGATCCAGTACAACCATATAAAACATTTGCGTGGACTAAAGAAGCAAATTCACATTTTATTAATTTTCCAAAATCACATAGTAACTGAATCTACCATCATCACCATCATCAAAAACTTAAAGTCCTCGCGGAACCATTTGCTGACTTCCATGACAGTAGTTCTTCCCAAATTATGCACTTAAATATTCAGCGATATCGTATCTTTGTTTACTATTTTTTTGACCTAATTCACGGACACTACTTACCAGACATATTAGAAATTAAATTTAAAAAAAAGATTTTCATATCATAATAATGTTTCGCGCTTAAAATGGCAATCATTAGAAATTATCAAAATTTGTTTAGATCTATCTCACAGAAGTAAGACATTAGTAGACACAAATTTATAAAGATTATTTTTTGTATCGTAGTATTGTTTAATGCTTAAAATGATAATTGTAGGAATTGAACACATTCATTTTATTATTATAGACACATTGGCCTCTTGCTTTGCAAGGCTCATATCAGACTCACCTAATTCCTAAACTCAAAGGTGTATACTAAAGGAAAGGAAATAATGGCTGGTCATTGCTTTTAATGAGCTTTAGCGGTTAGTATTTTTCATAGGTACTATGCGGGGCTGCCACTTCCCCTTTCCCCACGCTCCCCCCTCAGCACACTTGTGTTAACAGCATAAAATACAGCTGCTTCATTCACAACTGTTTTTCATCTAACACATATTTAAGTCTAATCTCCAAATATGACAAGATTACTTTTTAAAAGTTTTTATAAATACCAAGCTGTTCCTGGGCCCATCCATACTTTTACGTAATGTAAATATGGTAAACAACCCTTTTAGGGGTCGAACTGACCCTTATTATTGATTTAGAATCACAAGAAGACGATTATCAACAGCATCTAGTATGAAATCCACTTCTACTGATACTTACACTCCGACCTTATGACATCAAGCAATATCTTGTACTGGAACTTACACTGTGGCCCCATGACATCAAGCTATATTTTCCATTGAAACTTACACTGTGACCTCATGATATCAAGCAATATCTTCTACTGTAACTGTTGTTATCTCTACGTCCCAAAACTTACACTGTGATCTCATGACATCAAGCTTTATCTACACATAACTCGTTGATATTTCTGTCCTAAACTTCCTGGATTGCCATAAATGGGATTGATATATATATATATATATATATATATATATATATATATATATATATATATATATATATATATATATATATATATATGTCCCAAAACTTACACTGTGACTTCATGATATTAAGCTATATCTTCGCATAGTATCTCTATGTCCCCAAACTCCTGGATTTGACATAAAAGGGATTGATATACAGATGGAAAGATTTATTCTAAATTTTTGCGTAAGTTTTAGGTTTTACTTTAAAACAACGTGCTGTTGTATGAATTTTATATACATTATGGCTCTATAACTCTTCATAAGACCAAATATTTAATATATACTTTAGGCATATGTTACGCATCTGTCATTCCTTTTTGTAGATTTTTTGCTAAATATATTCAAAAAAATAAATGTATTCTTCTGGTTTATCATTAACATATTGAACTTCTGACCACCTAAAAATTAAAAAAACATATTGAACTCCTTACCACCTAAATTTAAAAAAAAAAACATATTTTCTGGTCATGATCAAACTTTCAAATCGAGGTTTGTTTTTTATTTGGTTTTTCCGGATAATTTCACAAGAAATTAAATTTGTGTTCTATGTTTAAACACATTTTTTGGTGAAAGTTTTGATAGCGAAGGGAAACACTTGGCTTAATTACCTATTAACTTGACATTTAAGAGATACGTATTTTTAATTTTCTTCTTTTGTAAATGGCTTTAACCCATTCCAACCCGATGATTTCAGTTTGCGCTCAAAATGAGAACAAATTAATTTCAATCTCTGTACAAATGTAAATTTCAGATTAAAAAAGGAGGTTCTATTTCTCGAGATTAAAATAATTTTGGGGGAAGGTGACCATTGGGTATAATTTAAAGATATCTGGTTTAGGATGCATGCTGGTGCCGGTAAAAATAAATCACTGGAACAGTTAGTTAAGAGTGTTTTCAGAAATGCTAAAATTAGTCACTAAAATGTTTAGAAAAATGCTTTAGCGAGACGCGAAAACGATATTTGACTACATAAGAAATAAGATTGGGGGTGGCGGGTAATACATGTGGACGTACGTTTACTGATAAACCGGGGCTTTGCTGTCAAAACAAATTGTCTAACTGTATAATCAGCATTGTCACAACTTTATTTGAAATAACCATAAATTTGAGAAAATATTGAAGATAGAACAACAAAAAAACACCTTATGTATGTATATATTGTGCGTTTGGAAAGGTGAACATATTTCAGACATGCCTCCAAGAATTGTTATGCAAAATGTTTAGCTCCGATACGGTACAATGTTTGTGTTTCTTTACAAATAAGAGACAAAATTATGGGACACTGCATGTACTGTGCTTAGTACATGTAAAGCTAAATATTTTGCCACAAATTCATGTCCTGTCTAATGGGTCTCGGTAAACGTTTGAGAGATATTGACTGGTCTAAGATGCTTTTTCTTTAAATTGGCACCAGACGTGTTCTATGATAGTTTCCACGTCACAATAATTGTTAAGTAGCTATTCAATGTTTTATAGGAAATGGGAATCAGTACAGCTTAACACTTTCATATTGTCTTTCCTTTCTGGGTTCAGTGCTGCTGTCGGATTTTGATTGAGACCGTCACGCTATTAACTAGCAGATATTGAATCTGTCCAACAACCTAAATCGAATGATTATCTTTAATCTTCTTGGACAGATTTCGGTGATGCAGGTACCGCAATCAAATCGTCAATTTGTGTCTAATATATGTGTCAAGGAATGAATCTAGTGGATGTTCGTTAAATGACAGATTTATTCAGCCATATACACACTTTATACTATATTGTTTTATTGTTGCACTCTGGGTTTCATATAGCAATCATTCTGAAATCATCGCCAGAAAGATAAATTGTCATACGCGCCAATATCATGAATGATAATAGAAATCGTTTTATAATTAAACAATTTCCCAAGGCGTTGTAACAGACATTTGGATTGGTTAAAATCACATCATGTGACGCAGAAAGCTATAGCTGATTAGTTTATAACACCAGAAAGGAATTACTTATATATGTATGCACCCTTCTTGTGTAATTTTGTAGACAATTTTTTAAAAATAGTTCAGTTATTTATTTCTTGAGAATCGTTATTGCTTTTATAACTATTTGAAATTTTATAATGATTGAACTTTGTATCTGACAGAATTTATGAAGTCACGGAGCTTGAAAATTGATTCCACACTATTTATGAATAGCCTTCACTTCGTCACGACGGTACATGCAGTGTGATAAATTGTTTAGCTTCGTGATTTCATGAGTCCTGTAAAATTTGAAGTTTCATTTTTACATAAACATATCACTGTTTTCTATTGGTAAACGAAAAATTATTTCACCTAAGCTTCTAAATAGATTGACGTGAAATCGCCAATTTTGGGTAGAAGAAACTTTTCAATATGTAGATAAATACTCTGTAGTGATTGTATGTAAGTAATAGTGATGTAGTGCATAATCAATATCAGTTTCAAGCATTTAGAGTTTAGGCATGTTCTGAAACAAAAAATTTACTGATTTGCCCTCGGAATTTTTTTATCATGATTTGAGTATAATTTAGATTAGTTTTCCATTCAAACTGTAACAAAAGAAATAAATGCATAAACATGTCGACATGTTAGATATTTTTTTGAATCCTAAAGAATATATACAGACCCTCATTCGCAACTAATGAACGCACAGTCTGTATCATAAAAGTTTAATGGAAATATATGGAGGATAGCTCTGTTAGTTTTTATAAATATCAGAAAATAGCTCCCGAGTGAAGTGGAAACATTGTATTGTCTTGAGTGGCCAAGCCAAGATTGACAATACGAAATGTGTCCACTTCAAGAGTGAAATAATTTTATATATATTCAAAAAAACGTAGATTTTCTTGTTATTATATATTTGATGAAAACAAACAAACGTTGATTTGCATTAATGTTCCCCATTCTGCCTCAAATGCGGTTAACATTGTAGACAAGTTAGCTGTGTCACTATATCGATATAACAAAGTTCTTACAATTTATAAAAACATTAGGACAGTAACCAATTTGCAAATTTATCTCCTGCATCTAATGATTCAAATATTCTCCTCATTCAAATTAACGACTGTTTTTATATGAGAAATCAAGCGAATATTTTTGTTTGATCAGCACAGCTCTAGCGCATTGATACTGTCAACATTGTTGGGTGGGGACAGCATTACAATGCAAATGAATACCTAGCTCGTACAAGAGTCTAGAGTACGTAATATATTCATACTTATGGATTTTGTTGATTATGAATTTACTTGTTAGGGTTTTACGTTTGAATCTTGTAATTTCTGCACTGGGACGTGAATTTTGTGGTCTTGACAAGGTAGTAGTCTAGTTCGGTAAGAGACCATTCACCCACATTTCAATGGTTGCTTCAGTTTCCTTTCCAATAAATTCTCATCCAGACCCTAACCTCCCATTGTTCCCAAACATAGATGTGATTTTGATGGATGTTAACATCATCCAAGAAACAGGTTCTGGTATATTACTTAATCGAAATTTTGGACCTAGCAACTTTTGTTCTTTGGAGTGTTCGATGTATTTTAATATATAAAGTCATAAAAAGTTCACTCTACACTTTTCACGTAAAATTATTTTAGATTAGCTAATACATGAAATTTATTTATCGGGCTTTGGAGTTAGCTTTTATTTATCTTGTAAATTACAATCTCTCTATGCTTCACTTCACTCATAAAAACAAGGCACATTGTATTATGTTCTGTTCATTAAGTTCATAATGAGAAGAAGATGATGAAGAAGAAGAAGAAGAAGAAGAAGAAAGGAGGAGGAGGAGGAGG
The DNA here is from genome assembly GCA_029931535.1 of Margaritifera margaritifera. Taxonomy (NCBI): domain Eukaryota; kingdom Metazoa; phylum Mollusca; class Bivalvia; order Unionida; family Margaritiferidae; genus Margaritifera; species Margaritifera margaritifera. The sequence continues at coordinate 1,265,202 of JAQPZY010001590.1, read as the reverse complement.
AAGAAAATAAATTAAATATGAAAATATATCTTATCAATTGGTAGAAATATTTTCTAAAAGGAATAGGAAAGGTGTACCAAATGTGATATCTCCACTTTATTGTCACCATGGCGATATACATTTTAGTTTCATTGATACATTTCAATATCCCATTATGAAATATACACTAAAATACTCTTCGTGGAATTGATGAATCTTCTGTGCATAACCTTATTAATTTGATTTTGCTAGCAAGTAAATTAACTTTCGATACGATCGGTAAAATTAAATGTCCATGAAATAAGTTGTACTTTAGTCATTTTGTAAACAACATATTTACTGAATTTTAGTTCAAGTTCAGTCTTGTTTACATAGCATGTAACAATTAGATTGGAATTTTCTATATCTTGATGTGAGAAAAGTCACGTACGCACCGGAAATTTCCATTAGAGCTACTCGTATTCTAGAGTATTATATCAGTTGACTTATCGTTATATGTATACAGGGTTGGGTAAACAAGATTGTATTCCTATACTAAACTTCATTTTATTAAGATCAGTCTATTAAGGAATTTATTTTAGTAATCAAATGTTACAGCTGCGAAAATCAGAGCAAATTCGGAGCGAGCAATTATTTATTTTTGAAATATTTGTTGGAATTACTAAAAGTGCTCATTCTCATATTGGATTAATACTTGACTTTGGGATCTATGTGAATTTATTCAAAGATATTCTGGATTACATCATTCAGGCATATCAGAACACTCAAGACTACTGACACATCAGGACATTTAAGGCTACTGGAAATCATTCGGAACATTCTATATTTAGGACTTCTGATTAGGACACTTAGGATTATTGGATTATTTTGATTTTAATTCACGTTACTGTAAGTGTCTTTTGAATTTTCACTTTAATTATCTAAAAATAAATTGCTTGTTGATTTTACTTACCTTATTGGTTTCACTTTCTTTCTGTTACATTATTTTAAGACCTAGAGTCATAACACATTAACTGATTACTTACAGTCGTTTTCTTCTCATACAAATCAACGACTTTGTACATAGTTCATACTCCCTTGTTGCATCGTTCTTCCTTTTTCGTATATTGACTTTGCACATAGCTCATTTGTAAATACTCCTGTATTGCATTGTGTTTCCTTTTTTATATGTTGAGAAAGAGTGTTCAATATCAAGTTATCGCGGAAGTCTTTTTATTCATTGGAAAGTATTGAGATTGTTCCGAATAATATAATTTCCTTACATACAGTTTCAAAATACATCTATTAGTGACAGAAGCTTGTTAACCTGACATACACTAACCAGTTAACTGAAATTGAAGGTAAGATGATTACATAGAGGGTATTTCAATATTGCTGTGTCAATGATTCTTCTTTCTAAAAAGAAGGTTAAGAAGTTAGTTGGATAAAAGTATTAACGATTCTTACAAAACAAAGTCAGATTTAAAAGTATTGACCATTCTTACAAAACCATGTCAGATTTAAAAGTATTGACTATTCTTGCAAAACCACCAAGTCAGATTTCAAAGTATTGACCATTCTTACAAATCCAAGTGATTTCAAAGTATTGACCATTCTTACAAAACCAAGTCAGATTTAAAAGTATTGACCATTCTTACAAAACCAAGTCAGATTTGAAAGTATTGACCATTCTTACAAAGCCAATTCAGATTTAATTTCTGATTCATTTAGGATCAATAGTTAATGTAGCTAGAGAAGAACAATGTCGCAGAGATATTGAGAATGACCTTTAAATAAGAACACGAGTTTAAGGTCACAATTTCCATGATTGGGCGTCTATTGGCAATCATTATGATCACTATAAATAGGATGCGTCAGTGAAACAACCCTGCAATCACCCTATACGATAATACATTATTTCAAAATATCGAATAATTAGAATAATCAACCCATTATATTGCATTAGGTAGCTTACTATACATTTGTCAATCAACAGTAACAAAGAGAATATTCGTGCGAGAAAATACTCCATTTTGGTCAGGCGAACTTTATTTTAAAAATGAATTCTATTATTAAACAAATGTATTCATGCTTAAAATTCCTGAACCTATGTTTATTCATTAAAAGGCATGATGGCAAGTCGAAAAAATATTTGATTACATGTCTAACGTACTATCGGTATATACTAGCGTAAGTTCATCAGTACTTGACTATAAATATATATGTTCTATGTCTTTATTATAATGTAGCTGGCCGTTTTCAAGTGACTATAAATATATATGTTCTATGTCTTTATTATAATGTAGCTGGTCGTCTTCAAGTGACTATATTATATTTAAGTACAACAAGAAAGTCGTCACTCACTAATGGATTCTAATATGACTGAATTCATGGCGGAAAAAATCAGGCTGGCGTTCGTTAGAGTGAAATGTCTGAAATCAAGCACATGCAAGAAATATAAACATTGATCAGTCCTCAATTGTCTGTGAAATGTGCTGCATTTGTCTCGTAGGAAGGATAATTTAAATAGTAAAGCGCTAATGCTCTAACAGTAAAGTAATGCTTATTTTCGATCTGATTTGAATGATTTTCTTGGGTAATTCCCCAACGCCGACACCACTCCAGCAAATCAAATGTACGCAGTCTTAACCCTTTTCCACAATTTCAATCAAACATACACTTGGAGAAAGTTCTATGATATTCCTGCATCGAATTTAACCAAGTAGAAAACAATATCGTATTCTTCAATGGAGTTTGTACTGATTTCGAGAGATTTTAGGTCCAACAGGGCAAGAAACCTACTATTTTAGCCCTTTTTTCCAATACCGTGATAGGTACCATAAGTCACAACAAGATCGATGGGATCTTTAAAATCTGCTAAACATGTACATGTATTTCTCCTTACATGTAAAGTCCACACCATCAGTATAATTAGGGACGTATGGAGCTAAAGTAAACTCAGCAAACATTCAGTCAGATGATCTCTCAGTGTTTTATAAAGCCTTGTGAGTTTGTTAATCCATTAAAAAAACACCTAAAACATACAGACTAACTTATGAATTACACGCATACTGCCTGTTGCAGTTAAAGGTTGTCAAAAGAATCTTAATAAAGATAGGAGAAAACCTAAATAATTATCAAATGCTTTGCTGCATTTTTTCAGAGTATCCTTACTTCAAGGAAGGAAATGAGCATTTATCACATTAACATAGATATTTAGAGTCGGTTCTCTTTCTGACTAATGCGGATATTTAAAAAGTGATTGATTTCATTTTCAGTATGATCGTGCAATTTAATAGTGACACATGCAAGTTGCAAGCCTTATTTCCTTTCATAAAAAAAATCAAATATAATTCTCATGATGTGTAGTTACTTTTTAACATTAATTTCCTCATTATCTTTCACTTTTATATACGATTGTATCTTTAAAAATGCTTGTGTAAGTCTTTAATTAACCAAAAATAGTAATACTTCTTTTTTATTTTAATGTTTCTTTTGCAGCCTGATAATGTTTTGGTGGCTATTATTTTTAGATTAATTGGGAAATTGTTGTAGTTAATTTTTCATGGCACACTCGCAGCTTCTGATGTAAGTTTCCTATTCATCTTTTTCTTTCTCCCCAATTTCAAAGACTGCAAATCTTTATGCTAAGGTTATAGGATAAAAATTCGAAATATTTGATCAAGAATCATAATTAGATCATAAATCAAGTTTGCAGTTTGCATGTAACTGATAAGGGTGTGTGATGACTTGACACTAATGCGTTTGTTAAAATGATCAGGGATAACCAGGATACTCTGGGAAAATTCATATGTTAAATTCAGATATCCATGAAACCAAGCAACGCACCATAAGATGGTTTTCCTAAGATTAATTTCGCTAAATTAATCAATTTCGTTTCATTACTTCATTCTTCTTGTCAAAATTATGGCAAGTTTGTTGGTTCCTCGTCATCACTTTTCTGAGAAATGTATCAGAACCAATTTTTTTTTTCGCAAAATAGGGTTAAATGATTCTAAACATATGAATATAGTTTAAAGGCACGTCAGCACAATACTGACTATATGATGCCGATTAAAAGGTACGTCCCAACAATTTAAAATTAATGGATTGCAACAACAACATATAATTAGGAAGATAAACCGTTCCAGACAAATATAAACATGTAGTAAAAAAGATAAAAGGTAAAAATGTTCAAACGCTCTCAAAGGTACATACATTAAAAGAAAAAGGTAAAAATTAAATATGAAATCCTTAAAATATAGGATCAAAATTTGTTATACAGACCGCATTCCCGCAAAATGTCTACGATTTTGTTTGGTGGTACATCATAATAAAGTTTCTTAACTGAGTTAGCATCAGAAACCTTCTGCCTCATAAGGTGGAAGTCGATACACTCGACAAGAATGTGTTCTACTGTTTATTGATACCGGTAGGGTATGCACTGTGGTTGAGTTTCATTCTTAAAGAGGTATTCATGAGTCATATATGTGTGTGTCCTATATGCAGCACAATACCACCTCATCTCTGCAATGTTTGCTCTATACGAGGGATGTCATTCTCAAATGATAGGTTTGATGTTACGAATCTTGTTTGTGTAATGTTTTTTCCACATATTTTGCCAAGTATATACAACATGCCCATTTATATAATATCTGAAGTCCATAGGCAGCTTCATTAACCATAACCCCATTGTGACAAGGGAACCAACAGAACATAATCCTTTTTCCAGATTGCATCAGTAAATCATGTTTTTGTAAGTAACGATGACGCGGCCCCGAGCCCTGACGACCTTGACTATGGCAAGGACTACACCATCGTTTACTACGACGTGATGCTCAAGGATTAATCAGACGGGCAGCCATAAATCACCGACCTGATGGAGGGGGCGCGTGACGCTATTGTCGCAAACTTGGCCATGGGCTCGGGCCTGCGCCGCTCCCCTTATTAGAGGCGTCTTGGCAGCGGCGTACCCACGATGGCCTCTTTTCAGAACGTTCAGGACCCAGCCCTTGACACAGGACCCTCGTGCGGCGTGCGTCTATTACGTGTTCGCCTGTATCTCATTCTTGACCGCCTCATACTTGCTGTGCTCATAGAGGATGAGCCGGAACATCTCCTCGGAGAATACGTTGTTGTTGAGTTGATAGGCGCGTAGTCTGACCCCCCAAAAGCGCTGTGTCCGCAATGCGCCTCCTCCATATGACGAGAGGATGTAGCCTGGTGGCGGCCATTTTTTCGTAGGGGTGGTCGTGCTAGCAAAGTGGCGCGGCGCTGGTGCGCATTCCGCCTTCGACCTTCCAAACCGCGGCCCGCTAGTCTGTGAAAACTTTGGCGACATGTGTGGCAAGCAATACAGCTAGGATTTAGACAAGCACACCTGGTGGATAATAACGATGAGGCCTGGGCGCGTGCACGATATGTTTTGGGAGAAAGACGTGCGCGTGTCGGACGACGAGTGTTTTTCGGTCGACGAAGGCGTCGCGTATATCATAAACGACTACGACGAACCTCACGGCAAGGCGGACTATGACGACCCAGGCATCACCCGCCTAGTTCCGGTGGCCGCGAACATCTACCTGACGCGCATTGACGAAATCAAGTAAGTATGAATGGACAGCAACGGCGCCACTACGCCTGGCCATGTAGGGGAATACAATCGCAAAGCCCTCTATGAACGAATTTTTAGATATTTTCTTCGAATACATCGATGTTACTGTGAACCCATACGCATCAGGGTAGCTGAAACGCGCCAACGAATATACACACGGTTGCATGGCGATCACTGGGCTGGGTCACGTCATGGTGTAGGCATGCTAGCCGCCACAGTCGTCGTGACCGGCATCGATGCTAGTCACCAAAAGATTTCTACAACTAGTATCCATTCTAGTCACCAAAAGTTAATTATGCATACCCACTGTCACTACTAGTCACCAAAAGTTTTTTCTATGACTACCATCTAAATTTTCCATGATGGCTGAGGCCAAACCGCTCTCATTACTCAGTGACAAAAGTTTTCTACGATTAACATCTATGCCAGTCGCCAACAGTTTTCCATGAGTGAGGCCAAACTGCTATTCTCCTATTACTCGGTTTCCTTCTAAACCACAAACCATGGCTGACAGAATGTAGTACCGAGCTATTTGTGTATGAGTGTGAGTGGGTGGGGGATGGGGACTAGCGTGTCACTTAACAATGAATAATGCTAAGTGCATTCAAATTTATCATTCATTCGCGTATATTTATATTATTATGAAACGTGATTGTGGCACTTATACCTGACAAGTTAATAAACTGATGATTTGCTTTTTTGAAATATTTTATATTATAACAAAGAGTTTTGTGAGATCTGAAATTGGAAGTAACCCTAAAAATCAGCGTTATCTTTAACAAAGTCACCGTTTGTATTTTAAGGTCGCTGTTTAATTGCAAGACACTTGTCAATCGTACTTGCCAAACTTAAATAAACATCTACTAATGTCTTCTGAGCCTATTCCTGATCTTCCAAATAACAGAACACATTCTTTCTATGGAGAGAGTTTTGCATCGCTCAACTGAAATATTTTAGATTTTCTCTTATTTATGTTGTCTCTATTGTTAATAGAATTTAATTCTCAAAAGCTCACTATAACTTCAGTATCGTTCAATAAAGCTAGATATGTATTAGAGAACTGTTTTAAAAGGTAACTATGCATACAAATAACGCTCCAACAGATGTTAGTATTACTACGCATCATCTTCTGGCAAATACAAATATAATGTGAAGCTATTAGAATTAAAGCTATATATATATATATATATATATATATATATATATATATATATATATATATATATATATATATATATATATATATATATATATATATAATTTGGCCATTTTCAAGTAATAGGCTTCAGATAATACTTACAAAACAAAATATTTCAATTTCTCCATAAGGCATTGAGAAATAAACTTATGGATTTATTTTCAGTGTAATTTATATTTAGATAGATACGGTACATCAGGACAATAATGTCTCAATGCCTTGTTATTTCTTAGATAATTTCTCACACCATCTGTCAATGTGTATAAACTATTGATCACACGTTTATTATCTGCTCAAGTCTCATGTAAGTCGACTGTCACATTATTCGTGTAGCGCTAGCATAGCTTGAACGAGCTGTGTTCTCATCACCGTTATAGTACATACAAAATTATCAGTATTGTTGTTTGATGCCAACTACAAAAAAAGATAAGTTCCATTCAAATAACTGTTTTTGTGTCTTCCTTGATGGCTGGAAATATAGGCTCTCGGAAGGCTTAGGTGGAATACAGTAATAATGAGGAAAAAACATAAACATGGTTCATGACATAATAGTGAAGAGATGATATACTTTTATAACGCATCGGTGGATGCTAGGTTTTGTAACTTAAAGGTATCATCCTTTTCCACACGTTATTGTAAGAGTTCTATTTCATCCATAACACTGCTGTAATTTTGATTCTATATTTTGTAAACAATGAAGGGAATATACGGAGAAACTAGCTGGTGATAGTAATGACAGGAACACAACTATAGACCACATCAGCACTACCTGATGTCTGCAAGGTAACGTTCCACAGTTTTTTGTGGTGCAATTTATAACTAATTGTCAGTTCAATCGCGCCTTCCATGTAAATACATTATTTTGTCAGCAGTGTTTGTAAGTTCATAAAGGATTTATGTTTGGAACTGTCTTTAATAGAAGCAGTTTTTGTAAGTTTACAAAGAATTTCGCTTTGCAACTGTCTTATATAGAATGAAGAGGTAAACCTTGTAATGTGAATTTATTTGCAATATGTTAACAAATTGTACTAATAAAACTATACAGTGGGTTGGTGCAATTGATATGTTTTTTTTTTTTTTTGCATTTATGTGAGTTTCTGTTTTTCTTGATAAATTCATTTTCATCTACAATGAATATCGTTCAATGCTTTCATTCGTATCACTTTTTCTATTTTAATATTCACACAAATTTTTTGAAATGCGTGTTTTCACAAGCTGACATCGGCTAGGCCTCAAGTGCTCAGGGTTACACCATTGGTTGATTGCTATCTCACCCGCGAACTCGTTATACCAATTCCAGAATCGGAGCGCGCTGATCCCAAGCTGGCGACGGTACTCCTGCACCAACAGGCGGTACTTTCTGCTCCCGCCGGACGCTTGTTTTGCTATCTGAGTATCGTTTTGCTATCTGAGGATCGTTTCACTAACGTGCGTAACTCAATATATGGTCGTCCTTGTGGCTGCCAGGCCTCTCAGCCATGGTTTTGTTGTGTTGCCGCGGGTTCTAACTGTATAAGCCAAACATGGTTATGGTGGCCAAGGCGCCGGTGGTGTGAGCGTTGAAATTGAGGCCCTCGCATCGGATGTCGTTCTCTGCGGCCAACAGGGACACGCAGCTGCACTAGAAGCTCAAGTATTCGATGGCATCCGCCTGGCCACCGCTATTGTTTTCCGCGCATACACGCGAATGGAGAGTGCAGCCTAAGGTCCATCGCCATGGCGCTCGTGCAGGTTTACCAGATAGAAACCCTCGCTGGTGACGGTGATGGTATCAATGTTGTTGCCGAGGACAAAGCCACTCACGTTTTGAGTCGCGCTCCAGCGGTAAAGCCCAGACGCCATTGGACCCGCAGTTCCACCGACCGCGGAGGAGTCGGCCGTGGACGTCTATATGGGTGAGGACGCCGATGTCTGGATGCTGACTGCTAAAAAGACTCTAAAGGGAAATTATACTCTGGCTAAATGAGATTGCCCGCTAAAGTAGACAAACGGGATCAGATTATTTATTTTTTTCTGTCAGCGCAATGCTTTTTTGTCCTGAAATAAGTGTTTGTGGCATCATTTTGTGCCCCCATCGGCTCCGGCAGATTTACGATCTTGTTCAAAGTCGTGTCTAAAAGGCCGGCCATGCTATCGCGAGTCTTGGAGACCCTTTCCGCGTCCTGGGCGTCAACATAGCTTTTTGTCGTAGCGTCTTGGATGCCATCATACGACTTATCGCGCCCGACGAGCATAGCCACATAGCTCTTGGTTGTCGTATCTTCAGCGCCTACGGGTTCTGCTACGGACACGATCCTATTTGAGATCATATAGAGGGCCAGGCATGGTGTCGCTGGCCTTGGAAACTCTTCCCGCGTCTTGGCGATTAACATATCCTTCTAAGGTTGCGACCGCGGCGTCGACGTATTGTTTTTAACCGCGTCAACTCCACTTATTGGCGGGACCCGGTGGTTTACGTATACTACTAAGGTTGAGACCGCAGCGTCAACGTATTGTTTTCACACTGCGTTATGGTCTTTAGAAGGGGCCGCTAGACCCATGATCTTGTTTGCTGCCATGTTCAGATTGCCGGCTGTGATGTCACTGGCCTGAGAATGACCTGCTCGTCAACATACCTTATCGCAGCCATTTCGCCCAACCGCACGATCGTGGCGTCGAGGTGTTGTTTTCGAGCCACGTCCGTGTCGTCTGCGTACTTTTTTGCTCATTGGCTTGCGGCCTGAAGAACGGCTTGCCGCCGTTGCGGCCTGGAGGACGGCGAGGTTGATTGGCGCTTCTACGCTGGCCCAGCGGGTCTCCAGAAAGCAGAGGTGCACGCCGGAGTCGTTCAGGTTTCCGACGTTGTCCGCGAATATAATCAGGTCATTTGCATAAGAATCGCCGATGCAGTTACTATAGGCCGCCAGATCAGCCTTGGTGGACTATTGGGCGAGTCCGCGGAGCGCCGGGTACCGCCTGGTCTTTCTGCGAGCGTTCGAAGGTGTCTACCGGCATGGTGCATCTGGCCACAGCAGGCTTGCTTCTAAACGAACCGACGGATCAGCGACAGCACCGCATCCAACAGAGCGCCGGACGTCGTATCGCAATTCAGCACCTTAATCACCTTGATGGATGCGTGGCCACAGATTGGCCCGTTACATTTTTTCTGAACAGGGAGGGTTGAGTTGGTACTCAACGAGCTCTGCCAGCGACGCGAGGCCATACGAATCAAAGTAGAGCAGGCGGTTAGGCGTTGCCCGGAACGCCATCCAACGAGTTCCGCGGTTCTGCGATGTGTCGCGGCTAACAATGCCGGCCTCGTGCTCGCTACGCCCCGGTAGACGCTCCAGCTTGTCTCGCATATAAACGCCAGTAAAGTGCTTCATGGGTCTGGCGAGCCGCAGCAGATCAAGTTGGAAAGGGACATCGTCACCTCTCATAGCTGAATGACGCAGCTTTACCAACGGGTGCGAGCGCTGAGGTCGCGGCCATGTTGGTAACAATCGCCAGGGAAGGGAGAAGGGCTAAAAGTAGAAAGATACCACCTTCTTTTTGCATGACCTTCAAAGCCGCGACGGAAAGATTTTAGTCGATGCCACACTTGGCTTTGCGGACCGCTCGAAGGCGCATGGCCTGGGCAGCCGTCAGCATAATAGGATAACGCCCGTGGAGCTAACTGGCACCCAACCGCTACTCGGCGCTGCAGCGGGTCCTCCAGGACGTGGCGAGATTATCCAGCTGTCCCTTGCTGTGGGTCATAAGGTGTCATTAGTGTGACATAGCTTGTATGTGTATACGCCTTGAACTTTATTTTATATGATCAATCGGGGCTTCGACTGTCCGCATTCCCTCCCCAGCCCCCTTGAGCAGCATCGTTTTGTCTGAGAGGCAAAGGCTCAATAGGTAGTGATGGGTCCGCGAGTGACGCTTACTTGACAAGGTCTAGGTGCTCCAAGCTGAAGTAGGAGATCGGGTCCGGTGAAGTCATTTTGGCTGCTCTGCAGACCTGAATGGACGTTTTGCTCGCAGCCCATGAAGCTTAGGATCTGGCCGTAGGCGCGGGCCACGTTGTTGGTCGCAAAGTCCAGAAGGATTTTCTCGGATGGATCCTGGTGACCGTTGAGGCACAGGCACATCTCCGTAACCCAAAGCTTTGTCGAACTCCATCGTGTTGCGCTCCTGGTTGTTCTCCCGCGTCGTGTCCTGTGGGGTTACTAAAACATGCCTGGGCGCGGATATACCCTGCTGGGCGTAGATCTACGAGTAGAATTGGCCATTGACGGTGCTCTGCTGGGTGTCCGTGGTCATGATCTGAAAGGACAGGGTACACTGCCTTCCTCACATGAAGTTAATCATGCTGGTTTCCACCTCCATCGCTCGTATCGCGGCAGGCATCCACGGGGAAGGTTTCGAGAGCGTGACCTTACCCAGGTCGGCGGCGTTGGCACGGAGTATGGCGTGTCGTCGATGTTTTTCCGGGTCTGCAACACGGTGTGCTTGGGGCCGAAGATGACCTTGTGCACGTCTCGGAAGAATCCAATGATGTGAGTCAGCCAAATGGCGCAGGAAAAGTTGGCGTGCGCGTCCAGCTGCCTATTCCGCTGCGCGAAGGTCAGGTTTAAGTTACAGTTGACAGTGCCCAATACTCGGTAGGTGGCAGGGTCTGCTTCGGCGACGGATTTTGTCACCAGTATTATATTGTGTGGTGCATCGTCTGTGGCGTCCCTCACAAACATCATCGTCGGTCCTGCGCTGCTGACGTAGTCGTCGTTGTAGTCGTTGTTGTCGTTGTAGCGGGCCAAACCGAGGATGGTCGTGGCAACGCCGACGTGGTCGACGCAGGCCTCCACCTGATGGTTGTCAATGAGGTAGCGGACGTTGTCAAACAGCGCCAAAAGAGGCTTGTGGGATTATTTTGCCATTCCAGCATCACGTCATCGTAAACGATAATGTTGTTCTTGTCGCGACCAAGGTCGTCCGGCCTTGAGACGTCGTCGACGCTAGAAAAGAATATTACCGGCGTCAACTTCGTCTTTTATAAGCTGCCCACCGCTGACAGCTCACAGCAGTGCGATCTTCTCGTGGACAGTTGCGTCGCTAATTTGTCACAGCACAAGATAACACGCTTGGTCGTCCGCACTAGAAGCAACCAATTACAGCCGGTCCCACTTTATCCAGCGCGATAGGAGGTTCAGTAACAGCTGGGTCTTGCCACCACCTGAGGGACCGATCAGCAGCGCGCGAACGCGGTCGGAAGGTAGGGACGAATGATGCTGCGGATTGGTAATCCCCCGTGTGGCGGAAAAATCAACGCTCCCAAATGCTCGCATACTGTTTGCGAAAGACCGGAACAGTTGGCGACTGAGGCGTGGTGGTCTTAACCAACGACTTGCACGCCCTCTTTGATGCCTGCGCCGTGTGCGGAGAGAGAAAGGTCACATTCTTTGGAGCCGCCAAGGTAAAGCAAACGCGGCGGCGGCATCGCGGCCAGCCTCAGAAAGCTTCCAGGGCTGCCCTGGAGTAAGTTACCCGGAGAAAAGCACCTGTTGCGCTACAATATCTATGGACATGGAACCCGGTTGGACATCCGACTTGATGCCGCCAGCAACTCCAAGCCGGGTGAGGTGCCAATTAATCGCGTAGAGCCGCATGCTACCGGTACGACCTATCGTACTCACGCAGCAACGACATGCGCGACCAGCACAAGGCTGACGTAGACTTAATCCACGACCTAAAGGCAATACGGGGACCAGCCTGGAAAGGGGCAGCGGAGGGGGCTAAAAAGCTGGCAGGGGCCGCCAGGATCCTGATAGACACTGCCACTGAGTGGTGAGAAAACAGGACGCGTGGCAGATCTACCAGTCAGCACCGCGCAAAGTCGTTTGCCCAAGTTTAAACGTCTCGATCCCCAAGGATGTTCTCTATGCCCACGACTAAGAATGACTTGATATGGTAGCATTCTATCCCGCCCGTCTCTAATTAATTGTTGCCTTTTGGCTGACCGATCAATATTAGTCGCCAAAAATCAAGCCTGTGTATCCCAAGAGGCCGAGCACGCGCGGGGAGGCTCGGTTTTGACAAAAAGGCTTTGTTTTGTTTGTTGTCCTTTGACAAAGACGAAAACTGTCATTTGTCAAAACCGAGGCTTCCAAAATGGCTTCCAAAATGGTTGAGTTCAAATCATAATTTCCATACCACTGATATGCAATGAGTCATCGAAGTTGTTCTAGTGTTAAGTTTATGTTTATTTTGGAATATAGTTTGCTGATTAATCCTTGACCCTTTTCATGAGCGTATGTTACTGGCCAAACAGTCAGAAATATGCAGTCCTGAAGCACACATACTGTCTCTGTTTTTGACTCCGCGCTTTCACCGTCCATAACAACAGAATATATTAACAATAGATTACTTCTTCATATCATTGATTCATAGCTGTGTAAATGGAAACTTTAATTTGGCAGCAGGGAAAGCCTCATTCAGCATGACTGGTAGCAGCGTTAGGCTAGACGTTAAGCCGTAACTTCATCTCCATTTATAAATTGATCACTGTAGGTCGTGCTGTGGAAGTAAATCAGTGACTTTACACACAACTCATTTGAAAATGGTTGCCATATACCACTGGTGAGCTTTGTTAATTTTTTACTTTATATGCTGCGCAAAAGAGCCTTATATGAAGCCATTATTGGAGTTTCTTTATTTATTGGAAAACCTTTGTATTGTAGATTATAAAATGTCCCAGCCCTGTTAACGTTGCTCTGAGAGTATAGACATATTGTACATACCATTCTTAACCATCGTAATATTGAGCTTGATTTAAAGATCCTCCTACCATGTAGCAATTCTTGGAAAAGTCAAAACGACGGCCACAATGTATTACGTCTATCTGTTTGCCTATTGGTGTCCAGCTTCAACATTCTATTGAAGCTGTTTGAATAATTGTATCTCTTTGTCACTTTGGGGTGAGAACTTTGGGAACATGGACAGTTTCTTGTTATCCGTTAAGAGACATTAAAAATTAAGTTCGAGGGTAACACTCGGGTAGCGAGAGACAATTTAAGCATGGATTATGTATTCTGAAAGTTTTTTGCAAACAAGAGCTATTGGCTATGTGTTAAAAGGACCTCGCACATAATTTTAAAGCCTTAATTATTTATAGAAATTAATTTTTGTTCATAAATCCATGATATGTAATCTTTCAACTAATAAAAACAAATAATTCCTCGTGACGATTTTAAAATATTATCATTATCCTAATTTTTGTCTTGCGCTTCATCTAACTTTATATGTTTCCCGGGTACATTTCAGTCTGCATTTTGAAATGAATGCCCCATTCTTAGATCGTCTTGCCAAAAGGTAAGGTTCTAAATTGAAGAATTGTTGTTCTGGCTTATAAAAAAGTGTGCAACCGGATTTCTTTAATTCATCAAACTGCTGAGCATCACTGTGATTTAAAAAAATTCCTTCTTATCTGTAACTATTGAAGTAATACACGTCGTTTTCTACCTACTACCCACAGAGAACGGACAAAACTTCTCAACTAGAGAAATACATGTATGTCATGCTTTTGCTTAGATAGTGGCAAAAAGACGCAGCTTATTTATCCTTAGCAATTTCGTTTACAATAACAATTGATCACCAGGAAGGTAACTGTTATCTGATTAAAATATTACTGAATTATTCTGACCAGAATGATATTCTATCGATACAGTACTTGAGAGGTGTACCTCGAACGTAAAGTTTTATTATCAAATGTCTAAAGCGGCTTCAAAATTACTGTTTCTATGAGATAAATTTCAAAATTACTGTTTCTATGAGATAAATTTCTTAAGTATTCTTAAGCGTGGAACGTGCCAATAAGAAACACTTAAAGGGTAATCAATTAATTTCGCCAAAACACTTTAATAACTATTTTCTTTAATATTTGTTCTTTTTGGCTGACATCATCACTAGTGAAAAATATTCAATAGAACCAGTCTATTATATCCATTCAGTCCAAAGTAGATATATGTAAAATAAGCAGTGTCTTCAATAACAAAACAGAGAATCAAACTAACTTTAAATGCGTCATATATAACTGGTAGTCCAGACGTCGCTAACTTTACATGTGTCATATATAGGACGAGTATAACACTTTTGTTACAAAGTACAGCAGTGGGAGTATTACAATTTTGATTCACATTAAAGAAGTGCGAGCAAAACACTTTTGTTAAAAGAATTACGAGTATTATACTGCTATTTCAAACTAAAGAATTACGAGTATTATACTGCTATTTCAAACTAAAGAATTACGAGTATTATACTGTTATTTCAAACTAAAGAATTACAAGTATTATACTGTTATTTCAAACTAAAGAATTACGATTATTATACTGCTATTTCAAACTAAAGAATTACGAGTATTATACTGTTATTTCAAACTAAAGAATTACGATTATTATACTGCTATTTCAAACTAAAGAATTACGAGTATTATACTGTTATTTCAAACTAAAGAATTACGATTATCACGCTTATTTAAAGAAGTACGAGTATTATACTGCTATTTCAAACTAAAGAATTACGATTATTATACTGCTATTTCAAACTAAAGAATTACGATTATCACGCTTATTTAAAGAATTACAAGTATTATACTGTTATTTCAAACTAAAGAATTACGATTATTATACTGCTATTTCAAACTAAAGAATTACGAGTATTATACTGTTATTTCAAACTAAAGAATTACGATTATTATACTGCTATTTCAAACTAAAGAATTACGAGTATTATACTGTTATTTCAAACTAAAGAATTACGATTATCACGCTTATTTAAAGAAGTACGAGTATTATACTGCTATTTCAAACTAAAGAATTACGATTATTATACTGCTATTTCAAACTAAAGAATTACGATTATTATACTGCTATTTCAAACTAAAGAATTACGAGTATTATACTGTTATTTCAAACTAAAGAATTACGAGTATTATACTGTTATTTCAAACTAAAGAATTACGATTATCACGCTTATTTAAAGAAGTACGAGTATTATACTGCTATTTCAAACTAAAGAATTACGATTATTATACTGCTATTTCAAACTAAAGAATTACAATTATTATACTGCTATTTCAAACTAAAGAATTACGAGTATTATACTGTTATTTCAAACTAAAGAATTACGAGTATTATACTGCTATTTCAAACTAAAGAATTACGAGTATTATACTGTTATTTCAAACTAAAGAATTACGATTATCACGCTTATTTAAAGAAGTACGAGTATTATACTGCTATTTCAAACTAAAGAATTACGATTATTATACTGCTATTTCAAACTAAAGAATTACAAGTATTATACTGTTATTTCAAACTAAAGAATTACGAGTATTATACTGCTATTTCAACCTAAAGAATTACGAGTATTATACTGCTATTTCAAACTAAAGAATTACGAGTATTATACTGTTATTTCAAACTAAAGAATTACGAGTATTATACTGTTATTTCAAACTAAAGAATTACAAGTATTATACTGTTATTTCAAACTAAAGAATTACAAGTATTATACTGTTATTTCAAACTAAAGAATTACGAGTATTATACTGTTATTTCAAACTAAAGAATTACGAGTATTATACTGCTATTTCAAACTAAAGAATTACGAGTATTATACTGTTATTTCAAACTAAAGAATTACGAGTATTATACTGCTATTTCAAACTAAAGAATTACGAGTATTATACTGCTATTTCAAACTAAAGAATTACGAGTATTATACTGTTATTTCAAACTAAAGAATTACGATTATTATACTGCTATTTCAAACTAAAGAATTACGAGTATTATACTGCTATTTCAAACTAAAGAATTACGAGTATTATACTGTTATTTCAAACTAAAGAATTACGATTATTATACTGCTATTTCAAACTAAAGAATTACGAGTATTATACTGTTATTTCAAACTAAAGAATTACGATTATTATACTGCTATTTCAAACTAAAGAATTACAAGTATTATACTGTTATTTCAAACTAAAGAATTACAAGTATTATACTGTTATTTCAAACTAAAGAATTACGAGTATTATACTGCTATTTCAAACTAAAGAATTACGAGTATTATACTGTTATTTCAAACTAAAGAATTACGATTATTATACTGCTATTTCAAACTAAAGAATTACGAGTATTATACTGTTATTTCAAACTAAAGAATTACGAGTATTATACTGCTATTTCAAACTAAAGAATTACGAGTATTATACTGCTATTTCAAACTAAAGAATTACGATTATTATACTGCTATTTCAAACTAAAGAATTACGAGTATTATACTGTTATTTCAAACTAAAGAATTACGAGTATTATACTGTTATTTCAAACTAAAGAATTACGAGTATTATACTGTTATTTCAAACTAAAGAATTACAAGTATTATACTGTTATTTCAAACTAAAGAATTACGATTATTATACTGCTATTTCAAACTAAAGAATTACGATTATCACGCTTATTTAAAGAAGTACGAGTATTACACTGTTGTTTCATACTAAAGAAGTACGAGTATTACACTGTTGTTTCATACTATAGAAATTACGAGTATTACACTGTTGTTTCATACTAAAGAATTACGAATATTACGCTGTTGTTTTATACTAAAGAAGTACGAGTATTACACTGTTGTTTCATACTAAAGAATTACGAGTATTACGCTGTTGTTTTATACTAAAGAAGTACGAGTATTACACTGTTGTTTCATACTAAAGAAGTACAAGTCATGCTTTTGCAAACTAAAGATGTACAAGTATTACAGTTTAGTTCAAACTAAAGACGTACGAATATAACACTTTTGTATATAACTAAAGAAGTACGAGTATTGCACTGTTGTTTCTAACTAAATAAGTACGAATATAACACTTTTATTTCAAACTAATGAAGTACGAGTATGTATTGCATTTTTGTTTCAAACTAATAAAGTACGAATATATCATTTCTGTTTCAAACTAAATATGTACGAGTATTGCATTTTTGTTTCGAACTAATGAAGTACGAATAAAACACTTTTGCTTCAAACTAATGAAGAACGAGTATTACACGTTTGTTTCAAACTAAGTAGCAAGAGTATAGCATCTTATACGATGCTGCATTTGACCCTTTCAAACAAATTCCGTTCCCACCTGTGATTTTTCTATTGGGCTTGACGTAATCGGAACAGGATCTGCCCTTTCCGTCAAGTTGAGAAAGAATTCATGTAATTCACCGACATTGAGAACTCTATTCGAACTATTTTTGTTTACATGGCACAATGTGGCAGCGAAGGAGACAAAGTCACAATTGGAACATTGTTCGCCTTTTCTGTCGCCACATGTGTAGTGCACTCCGTCGGAGGCGCATCATAAATCCCAAACCGACGGACCAAGGCCAATTTTACGGCTGCCGCTCATCTGTTTTTTGTTGTTGTTGTTGTTTTTTGTTGTTTTTTTTTTTTGTTATTGTTGTTTTGTTTGGGTGGGGATGGGGGTGGGGGGTGGATGGGGGTGTGGGGTGTGAGAGGATGATCCATGTGTTTCATGGAGTAATCATCCACCTGTTTTATTGATAAATCTCAGTTCTAAATTAATGTAGATGAATTACGGATACATTGGTCGCAAACCGAACATTCAGATTCACATATAAATGAGAAGAATTTGTTCCTCACAAGCTTTCCTGTTCATCCTATTCTCATGATCTTTGTGGCTAAAGGGCATGCGTAAAGAAGCAAATTATCCAATGAAATTAGCAAAAAAGAAGATATTTCAACAGAATTATACATTGAAATGTTTGTCACTTTCCGGAATATTCAGATTTAGTGCATTAAGTCGGCAAGGCAAGGAGGTTAAAATGAAAAATGATTTTCTTGAAACCTTACGAGTGACAATCCTAAGAGTTGTAACATTTTATAAATCACTTTTGCCAATGATTTTCATGACGGTATTCCACAACATATGAAGAGAAAAATTGTCATTTTTGTATATTTTCATGAGGGTATCCCACAACATATGAAGAGAAAAATTGTCATTATTGAATGATTTTCATGAGAGTATGCCACAACATATGAAGATAAAAAATGACATTTTTGTATATTTTACCTAAATAAAAGTGAACAAGAATACGTACCACATACGGCAGTGTCATTGTGCGATTTAGTGAATTGGATGTGAAACACTTTCTACTTGAACGTAGTTCTAATTAAGCTGAAATAACTTATTCCTGAGGACTTATATGCCATAAAAATGAAAATAAAAACTTTATGAAAAAAACTTTAACCATCTCCAAGAGTGCGATATGATATGTACCAGCATGTTCATATGCGTAAGTGTGTGTGTGTGTGTGTGTGTGTGTGTGTGTGTGTGTGTGTGTGTGTGTGTGTGTGTGTGTGTGTAGTATTATAATGTGGGTATACACAGCTAAACATAAATTTGTTTTTCTCCTCTTATGATGTGTTCCACTGATTTAATACAGCTTATTTCTGAATCATTCGCATGATGAATTTATTAATAAAATAAAGCCCTC
This sequence comes from Margaritifera margaritifera, assembly GCA_029931535.1. Lineage (NCBI taxonomy): Eukaryota > Metazoa > Mollusca > Bivalvia > Unionida > Margaritiferidae > Margaritifera > Margaritifera margaritifera. The sequence continues at coordinate 1,245,914 of JAQPZY010001590.1, read as the reverse complement.
TACCCTAAAAAAAAGGATGGTTGAGCGTAGTCTAAACACCTAACCTCCATGCTCCAAGTTTCTTCCCAATTGTACAACATATTTGTATCATTCTGCCAGTGTGATATCTTTTTCGTAGAGATCAGAAAGTGGTAATGAACAAGGAAATGATCATATACGCTTTTAAATTTCCAAAATACAAATGTAACCTCGAGAGTATTTCCCTAAGTGACTAATTTTCAGTTAAGTGTCCTGCTAAACTGGAGAATTTGGACCGTCGATACGGATTGTAATGTAACAGCTTGATAGCCTTAGGTCAAATGCATGTTTCATGCTAATTTGGTATAAATACAGTTGTTATGAACGACGTTTTTGTCCATAATTAATCTGACAATCGTATGCAATGTCGCAAGGTAAAGCCTGGGTATCCCATACAAGGTATCATTTATCTCTTCTAACATTCTGACATATTAACACGTTTTCAATTTAACAAACTCACAACTACTGTCTATTTAATTTCTCTTGAGAAATCAAAGTATCTCTTTGACGACATCCGATCCAGCGTTGAAAACATATAAATCACTTTAAACCACAATAGCGATCATCATGTACCTATTATGTCATATCATCGATATAATTACGAAATGCTGCGAATTTTCACACGTCTGCAGTCCGTACGGTAATCATTAAAAAGCTACCATTTTGTACATTTTTTCACAATATTGACTCTGGACAGGATTTTTTTATCTATGAAGAAGATTGAACTTGATGCAGTTTTCATCGATTTTATGAAATTCATGGAAATCTACCGGGAATTGTTGAAAAGCTTTCCGGAAAACAGAAGCATTTCACTAATTTATCCTCCATTTAGATGTTGATCCATATCAAATTTATTTACATTTATGGTTGCATTATCCTAAAATGGGAGATGTTAAAATATTAAAAATTCCCCAAATGGACGAACCATATGTTATGGTGTGTCTTTTGTGAGTAGATTCAGATGGGTTTTGTGAGAGTAAAGATTATATCAGATTTCGTATGATCTCGTTAGCAACCAATTTCTATGAAATTGCGGACCTCCTAATATAGCGCAGAACAGTGCTTGTGCTCATCTCAACCATAACAACTGGATAAAAAATAAAAAAAACAATACAAAACAAAACAATATATATATATATATATATATATATATATATATATATATATATATATATATATATATATATATATATAATGCATGTATTTTATTCCCTTTTCACACTCTTGATAAAATATAGTTCAAATAATAGGATTATGCTCCATTAACTCCGCTTAAGTCATGTTGGAGCATTATGCAAAGGTATAGCAATTTTCGAACTGACTTTACTTTAAAAGACTTACACTTACATGTCAAAAGGAATGCGTCTAAGAAGCCGTCTTTCTCCACCAATAACACATTTTTGAAAGCCAGATTGCAGCGATTGGGCTAACAAGTGATTTAATTTCATTAGTTCAACTGCAAAAAGCTGTTAGTGTTCTGAAATCGTAATGTGAGGAGAGCACCTTGCTACATCTGCAACTGGTTTATGTATTAAGTTCTTGAACGTGACATTTCACACTAATTGACTACTAAGTCTCAACATTTTTTAATTTTTATACGAGAGCTCTCAAATTACGAGCAGCCTAAAATGATCGAAGTTTCAAAATAATACCATGTACGGTGAAGCCGAGAACATTCGGATCTTAAAATGTATGACCATTTCCAACTGCTCAAAGATAATGATAATGTACACTTCAATTGTGGGTGGTAAATGTACGATTCATCCCTAAAAAGAAAGAGTAACGTCTGACATTGAGCAACACAATAAAAAGATGAATAAAAAGCAACCCTCGTCACATAAAAAGCCATTCCATCCATTGAAATAATCACTCTAATTCGCTCTCTCATTACACACATTCCCTGGCCGAAAAAAGATCACATGAAGTGTAAGAATATCCATAATAGTGACTTGGAGGTACAGTGGATTCCTGATTCGTGTGTTTATGAAGAATATTGACCCCAGGGTCATTATCAAGATTATACATGATAGCAACATAGGAAAACAAGAGTAGAAAATTAACCTTTAAATGAATTGAAAGTGCATTTATTTACACAAGAATACAAACACACTCATAATAGAAAATTTTAACGTATCATCGCACAAATCAACACAAATATAAAACGGGAAAATTTCGCTGCTTCCTCCATTGTAAAAACTATTTTCCCAGTTAAAGTTTACAAAAAAAAACAACACTTTAAAGCAAGTTATAAGTTTCCCCGTCAGTACCGCTCGTGTAAATTGCCGAAAAACGCAAGGCGGTGACACTTAAGTAATTGTAATACATGTAAAAAGGAAAACCTGAAACTCTGATTTAATTTTATCACTAAACCACATAACACGCATTGTTAAGGAATTATGTCACTAAACCACATAACACGCATTGTTAAGGAATTATGTCACTAAACCACATAACACGCATTGTTAAGGAATTATGTCACTAAACCACATCACACGCATTGTTATGGAATTATGTCACTAAACCACATAGCACACATTGTTATGGAATTATGTCACTAAACCACATAACACGCATTGTTAAGGAATTATGTCACTAAACCACATAGCACACATTGTTATGGAATTATGTCACTAAACCACATCACACGCATTGTTATGGAATTATGTCACTAAACCACATAGCACACATTGTTATGGAATTATGTCACTAAACCACATAGCACACATTGTTATGGAATTATGTCCATCTTCATTTCAAACAACAGGACACTTTGGTAAACTTTCATTCATTATACGCAAATATAAAATATATAGATTAACATACACACACACACAAGTATAGATTAACATACACACATACAAGTATAGATTAACACACATATAAAAGTATAGATTAACATACACACATACAAGTATAGATTAATATACACACATAATGGTATAAATTAGCATATACATATACAAGTATAGATTAACATACACATATACATGCATAGATTAACACACACATAATAGTATATATTAACATACACACATACTAGTATAGATTAACATACACACATACAAGAATAGATTAACATACACACATACAAGTATAGATATACATACATAAAAGTATATATTAACATACACACATAATAGTATAGATTAACATACACACATAAAAGCATAGATTAACATACACACATGAAACTATAGATTAACATACACACATACAAATATAAATTAACATAGACACATAATAGTATAGATTAACATACACACATGAAAGTATAGATTAACATACACACATAAAAGTATAGATTAACATGCACACATACAAGTATAGATGAACATACACACATAAAGTATAGATTAACATACACACATAAAAGTATAGATTAACATACACACGTACAAGTATTGATTAACATACACACATACAAGTATAGATTAACATACACACATAAAAGTATCAATTAACATACAAACATACAAGCATATATTAACATACACACATACAAGTATAGATTAACATACATACAAAAAATATAGATTAACATACACACATAACAGTATAGATTAACATGCAGATATAAAAGTATAGATTAACAAAGATTTGTATTTGAGTGACGGTTAAGAGCATTCACTGCAGTTTAATAAAGTCGGCAAACATTATACATTTCACTGAAAGTGTAACTAGGTATGACGTACCTAAACCAGTCAAGATGTGTTTATTTCAGTAACGATGACAAATATAACCACTATCTTAAGCATCAATCTGATTATAATCAAGATTTACATGAAAATAAGTAGATGTCAAGGGCATGGATAAAAGTTCATGTTCTGGTGATCATTGGAATTCCATGTCCAGATATTTGAGTAGTCTATCAGATAAAGCGTCGCCAAATGATATATTTCGCTCTCAGCATTATGAAAGTCGTAAATGAACTGGTTAATCGAACGATCAACAAAAACCTGACCTCGCATCGGTGCCTGCCAGATCTTCTTATTCATAAGTAGATCTTATTTTTAATCAGATTGTCTTTAAAATAGCAATAATTGTTCCAAGAAATTGACCCAACCAATGATTATTCCACGGAATACATTGCTTAGGAAGAGGTTTCTTCAACAAATTTCGTCTCCTGCAATAAGCCTCAATGACCCAATGAATACTGATATTATTTGTTCAGCAGTGTCAGTGTGTCGTACAAAACAGTCATGCGAAGTGGATGTACACAAAAATTATATAAATGTATTGTGTCTCGCGTATTTGTAAGTATTGTGTCTTAAAGTGACATAAAACATCTAAGTCATTAAGCATAAACAAAATTAGCTACTTACTAACAATTAAGAGTTTTAGATTATTGACTCAGATCAGGGTCCATTCATGCATATTATCTTTTATCCAGAGATAAGAAACACATTTAGACTGGCATCTCATATTTACTATATTTATCTATAGTGAAATATTTCACAATAATGTATATGTTACCCTATTAACTTCCTATAGTTGTCAATGTTATGTGCATTTGGATTAATCGTACATCAACATAAAGATTAGTCCGCTTCGGTTTAGGTCATAATTGAAAAGGTGCATAGAATCATTGTTCTCTCTCTCTCTCACTCTATATATATATATATATATATATATATATATATATATATATATATATATATATATATATATATATATATATATATAAACAACTTATCAAAAAATACCACAGGCAATATATGCAGACTCTTCATATTAATTCCTGGGTGGTTTTCTACGGCATCTGATGCTGAACGATCCATAAATAATAAGTCAGATCATACATACGGGATTATGACCACCAGCAAATTAATAATAACGGCCGTTGAGATCAAAGTTTGTCTTGCGAGATCAGTGGCAGATTTAAAGGGAGTTTGAGGAATTCGACAGAACCTCCCTCGGCAAAATAGTACACTTCGAACTGGACCCCCCCCCCCCCCGGAAAAGCTAGCCATTTTAAGCAAACAAACCAACTCTATTATAATCGAACTCCTGTAAATAAAAAAAATACTTGGTCCGCCCCTTGCCGTGATATGATGCGGCTCATGTGACATACAAATATATCTTACTCCACAGTAAATGGGTATGACATTCAATTATATATTACTCCAAAATAAATAAGGAGTGGGTGTGCTCCGAATACATCTTTTGCGTATTCATATCGTGTTTGAATCCCCAGATCTCGAATGCATGCAAGCCTAGAATCAGTTTTCATCTATTCGATAGGCTCCATTCATACTGGCAACAAAATTGAACTCAAAGTACGATAGAAAAAAAATATGTATGTTCAGAGACCTCCTTTAAACTGATATTGCCAAAAACAATAATATGGATGATTTTTGTATTCCTCCTACGCTTATTGTTGTGAAAATGATACAAATATAAACTAAGAGAGTCCACGCCAGTAATATTTCTAATATCAATGGGTTTTGTATTTTTTTTAGTGATTTGTAGACACTCAGTATCTATTGTTTTCATTGCTAATTTATAGCGAGATTTTCAAAACAGTGAACCTCCCCCCACCCCCACCCCCATCCCGAACCCGGGCCATATATTTAAGATTTCAGCGTGTTTCACATTTTTCAGTGGAAGTAAAGTATTCGTGTGCTTCACGTTACGAATATATTTGGAATAGGAATATAAGGTAATAGTATGTAACATATGTACAAGAGAGTATATTGAAATTGAATTTCACCTTTAGATTTGCATGCGTTGGCTTTATTTTGTTCAGTTAGAACATGTATTGTTATGTTGCAAACCCTGTGTGTCCTGGCAACAAAGAGATTATGCTCAGAACACGATCACTTTGCTGTTTTGGTGATCGCTATTTCTAAATCTCTCAAAAACTATTCTCAGACAATGTGTCATCTACAAGCGCAAAATATATTTCACTAATTTTTACATCAATTATTTATCAAACAATGTGCAACGCAAAAAATAAAACTGACATATGGAAAAGAAGACACAATATTCCCATATGGAACATGATTAAGTTAAAAATGCATGTCCAAGACTAAATCTTGTTATGTTTTAAAACCGGTTTGAGTTTGACCTCATAAAATAAACATAAATGCGCAAAAATTTATAACTTTATGACTTATCTTAATCTTAAGCAAGTCTCAGACGCAAAGTCATACGCAAAGTCAGGTATTAATTTACTGTGATTTCGAAGTTATGAACTTTCGAGATTTTTGTTAAACAAAAACATTTCATCGGTTTTTCAATTTATGGATTGGAGAAGGCGTCACAGAGTTTTCAAAGACGAATCATTGCTCGTTGGGTATTTAATTCCTGGTTCTTAACAAGTCCGGAATCCATGAAAATGATACATCATAAAAAATATTTAATTTACAGTAATTTCCTTAAGAGAAATACATTAATTTAGGGCAGTCTCCATCAGCAAGAAATATATCGCAAGAATGAGATACAAATCGACTGAACAAATATCGGAGTGCTTCATCATCTCATTCTAGATTAACAGTATACTCTTCTTGTCCAATCATTAGCGAAGGTTGAGTCCCATTGGACCAAGAAATTATGCCAAGTTTTTGGACGAACAGTAAAACTACATCTGAAAGTAAATTTGAAGCCTTATTGATAGACTAAAATGGTATATTGTATGACAATCCTAAGCAAGAAAGATAATGTCACGTGCAATTCTGATTATTACAGCGAAATGGAACCTTCATTTCATTTATTCATAGGAATGAAACGAGGTGACAGATGGTTTATTCAGATGAATGGCAAATAGTCTCAAAATGATATTATTTACTGCTTTAGCTTCTGTGAGACTCTTTTGTAAGTCTCTACTGAAGTAATTTTCTCTGTTTTGTGCTCTCTACAAAACACTGCCAGCATTTGATGGCAAACTAATCGTCCAGATATTGTACGAGCACTTTTGGGACTTTCTTTAGACCTACACGTAATTCCCTGATATTACAGTCACATACATTAGATTCACAGTAAAACAGTTATTGCTTTATTGTAAATGGTAGAAGTCTTTCTGTCGTTTCCAAACTTCAAAGTCGAAGATCATGCAGCTATAATGAGCTCACCTCAGGGAGAAATGTCCCAAGGAATAACATTATCAAATCATATTCTGTATTTATCATGGCAAACCTCTGCAAGTGGTAACATATGTGACTTCTATTTAAAATTTCTTCCGTTTCGCTTCTTGCATTTTTTCCATTGGACCAATACCTGTGAAGATAACTTTAATCATGGAGTCATGTTTTACGTAGTAACTGATTCATGACGTCATCGCTACCTGTATACTTCGAATCATATTAAATTTTTAGTTTGAAATTTCTTATTGCTATTCACTTCCCATATTTTTCCCAACCCATGTAGATATCAACAAAAGACGAAAGTAAAGTAAGTAGTTTCAGCCATTGCTTAAGAAATAAAGAAGTGAAAGCATTTATTATTTTCTATAGAGAAACACTTTCCACGCTTATATTCTTGTCATTAATACATATGAATGAACCAATATACTATTGATTAAACAACTCTGGTGACGCATACAATTATAATGAGCCATCAACATTTTTCCAGTATCAACAGACGTCAATAATAAAGGTTGACATCGAGAAAATTCTGCATATATGTTCTCATGAGAAGCAATATATTCTATATATCAGGCACAAATACCCGACAGGAACGAGAAATCACCCTTATTTTTGGTTGCAATGCATAAAGAGGAGCTGTCGTGATTTTATTAAGCATTAGATGAAATTATAATAAAACTTGCATTGTATTAGGCACGACATTTCTTCATTAAAATGGAACATTTACCACTGCTCTTGAAGAATCTGAATTTCTTGTAACATACGTTACAAAAAGGAACAAGGCCGTTTCTTTTTATTTCATAATAAGCTTTCTAACATTGTAGACTATCGAGTTTGCTTTTGTAATACCTGTAACTTAATCACCTTATCGGGCAGTTATGGTGCACAGACTATGACATGAATAGAGAGCATTATGTATTTTCAATGCAAGAACTTCTATTCACATTCAAGATATCGATTTTTTTTCTGTAGCTAGCTCTTTCGCGCACAATTCCTTTTTTCTGTACATCAAGTTTTGCAATCATATTGACTGTTTAGCGTGTACTTCTAAACTTAAAAGATATTAACTTTTTAGTCTAGATTTATTGTCAATAAAATGGAGCGAAACACTCCTACAACATCCACATATAAATTCCAATTCCAATTAACTTTTTTTTCTCTCAGGTCAATACAATTGACATATGAGGAGAAATTATACAAAGTAGACAAAAATATGTAAAGTTGCACCTCTCAGGAGAATACATCTCGCACAAGATTTCTATACAATGGTAAACTCTGATTTATTTGGGCAGACAAAATTTGTCGAAAATTCTAGCTTTATCTGTTGTGAATTAAAACAAAGAGACATACCATGAAAAATCTCCAGTTTACTAATTCTCTTTTTTTCCTATCTGTAAGTCCTTATAACAATCTTTACTAATTACTCAAAGAAGGCAAATCTAATTTCCGCCACAAGACATCCAGTCAGCTACTCAACATGAGATAGCAACGTGCCTTACAGTGTATAATTGCATCTGTAACACCCTTTAGACTGATATAAAGAGTTGTGCCTTACAGTGTATAATTGCATCTGTAACACTGTTTAGACTGATGTACAGAGTTGTGAAAGTTTCATATGGAGCTGTCGTTACTAATATTAAGAGGTGGCTTTTTGTATTATAATGTGTCCATATTTACAAGAACAATATACTTTTACCATATATTTTATAGCTAGTATTAGAATATTCTATCTGATGGCAAATAAGCAATTTTACTTTAACAGCAAACTTTTTTCATTATCCTTTCACTGAATCTTGATATTTAACTTATTTTGACCTATTTAATTTCTAAACAGACATTCGTAAAAATGATAAGAAACTGAAAATAAAACCGTTTTCCTAAAACTTCATATTTTGTTGTCCCTGACTTTTTTGCACTTCTAGAGAAATGAACTATGAAGAATGCAAGACAGTTTTGAAGTTCCAAAACGGTGTCTTCAAGAAATTGATGTTCTGCATGCCCACGTTGACAATGACATTTCTTAAAAATAGTTCATAACCTGAATCAAATATGATTTCGCTTACAAGCAAACAATTTTCTTATGATTTTGCCAGTTTGATTCTTTGAGCATTTCAGAACAAAATCTCTGCTCCCAAAACCAAAATTAGGCTCAAGTAAGAAAATCTTTAGGAATATATATCAAATGCATGCATTAATAAAGCGCTTAAATGTGCCAAAACCGAGGACTCCAGGATATATATATATATATATATATATATATATATATATATATATATATATATATATATATATATATATATATATAGCACGTAATAAAACTACTGACTCTCACCATATATATATATATATGCACAGTGCTGGATTACCCAATAAACAGACAAGGTCTGGGGACACCATAATCTTTTCAGTGCTTAAGTCCTCTAAAGGTCGTAATCTGGCGCTATATATATATATATATATATATATATATATATATATATATATATATATATATATATATATACGTACGTGTTTATGTGTATGTGTGTACGAAATCAAGGATGGATGATTACTAGTATAAAGTACTAATACTTACATATGTGTGTGTATGAAATTGAGGATGGACTATTACTAGCGTAAAGTGCTAAAGCAGATACATATAAAACCACAGGAGTATTTTAGATATAAAGAGGCATACATTCGCGCAAAAAGCGTAGAAACATAGTTAATACCTCGTCTTTTTGGTATTGTTACGAGCGACTAAGCCAGAAGTGACAACACAAAATGTTTCCACTTCACGAGTGAAGTTTCTTTCTAATTATATATTTTAAGGCAAAACCCGTCGCGTTACATGGCTTTTCACTCCATTCTTTGCCAGTAAGAAATACGGCTGCATTACTACATCGATAAAAAGAAGTTTCAAAATTGTACAATCATTTTAGAACAGCGATTTTTTTTTACAAATTTGGCTTGTAGATATAAGGCTTCAAATTGTGCACTTTGTCAAATTAATGACTGCTTTCGTGCGAAAATGAAGATATTTTTTTTATTGTTGACAGAGAGAGAGAGAGAGATAGAGAGATAGAGAGAAAAGGATCAGAAGAAGAAATAATGAAATAGGCCTAACTATGGAAATACAAGTTTAATAACATGCCTAAGGGCAGATATATTTCCTAAATGGGAAAAGAAAGTAGTTCCAAAGGTAATATCTCCACTTGGCGATATCAAAATTATTCCCGCTGATATATTTCAATATCTCATTATAAAATATATACTACATTAGTATAGAGTGATACATTACATGTAAATATTTAAAACAACAATTCAAACAGACATTATAACGTTATTTTAAGACCCGTGTAATGAATACATACCCGTATGGTAACTTTAAAAAAAAAAAAAAAAAAAAAAAAAAAAATTATTTGTGAAACGTACAAAACGACTGAGATAGGTTTAAATTTACAATGAGTATACCGAAATATTAACTTTCTGCATTATCCCGGCTAGAAAGTGACATACATTTCTGACAATACCTTCATGATCCACCCAAAAACGTGCGGTAAATGATTATGATCAACGTACACTGACGTCTTCTTTGAACAAAATGAAGATGTTGACGATGAAAGTTTGTATATGTATCACTTTAAGCTTGACTAAAGTTAACTTAATACTCCTTAGATAGTATTCTGCTTTCAATTTTCTTAGGTTTGCATTGGAAATTGTATTCAAATAACTTTGTGGAAATAAATGATTTTAAATATTGGTGTTTCATACAAACTAAATGAATTCATGTATCCAATATATTTTAGCAAATATATATCTGTTTGACAATGTATGCTTTAGTACATTGTAATTTAATTTCAAACTTTCCCATTGAAAATACATAATACTTTTTTTATTAAATATGTATTTTTTCTCTTGCAACACATTGCTTTTTTTTTCTAGCTCCTCTTCATGTAGCAACTCGTTATAAACATAATCAACTCATCTGTCCAGAGTGAGTAATCTTAGTCATAACACATCTGTCCAGATGAGTAATCTGGGTCATTAATTCGACTGACAGAGTGAGTAACTTGAGTAATTAACTCAGCTGTCCAGAGTGAGTAATATGAGTACCAAAATTAGTTTTGTATTCGATATAAGTATAGTAAATTGTCATGTCTAAGTGGTTTACTGTCAGTGCCTGTTTTGGATACTGTAGGCACGTACACTGGTTCTGCTGAATCTTTGTTATCGACACGGACAATAAAACAAATATCACAAACCTTGCTGATTTCCAACCCCCCTCCTTTCGTATCTCATATGATGTCCAGTTATCTATCTTGTGCAACTGGTACGGCTGACACAGCATAATGCCTACGGGTAAAATACATGTTAAAGAATAATTTGGTATTAGCATTGGTGTTAAAACTTATATTACAACACGTCTCTCTTGGTCAATATAATGACTCACAAAACGCATGAGATTGCTGTATTTAATTTAAAAACGATCATCTATAATCTTTTGACATATTAATACGTCCAGCCATCAACATGATTCGTAAGGCCTACCAACTACGTTGCTCTGGAGAAATCAATTTTTCTCCTTTATGATTTATATGTCGCTGTTAAGGGCATTTGAATCAATATATATCATATTACTAAAAAGTAAAAAAGTATTAGGCGTATACTACTATATGGTTACGATAGACTTCAAATCAATTCGTGTAGGATGTGAATTCATTTACCATAGAGATATCGTGTCGATACATTGTTATCTAACAATGGAAAATTATAATGAAATCGAAATTTTACTGTTTTGAGCAGCCGTCATACGAAAAGTATTATTAAATTGTGTTTTATAAAAGTTTATCCACTTAGAGTCAGGATGAAAATTACATGGCATCAAGTACGGAATCTCCAACATGAATTGCAACACTTTACACTAAATAAAAAACGCGATTTAAAGGTAAAAATATGTATAGATACTTGTTTGAGCAGTGCTGCTACAAAGAGAAGAAATCTTACAATTTTACAAAGTTACAACTTAGAATAAATGACATCGGGCTTGGTGTCAGCGGTGGAGACAATCAATCTGAAGCTGTCTACATCATTTTTGAAAATCAATCTATGATTTCTTCTAAGACAAACTCGAAACCTTCATATACACACAAATGTCCATTATATTTACTTGCTCTGTGTATTAACTGTTGTGTCCATGATATTTACTTGCTCTGTGTATTAACTCTCGTTCCCATGATACTTACTTGCCCTATGTATTAACTCTCGAGTCCATGAGATTTACTTGCTCATTGTATTAAGTCTCATGTCCATTATATTTACTTCTTCTATGTATTAACTCTCGTGTCCATTACATTTATTTGATCTGTGTATTAACTCTCGTGTCCATTAAAACTATAATTTAACTCTGCTAATTGTTAAAGGTGTTTAAAGTACTGATCTTAGAGTATGAAGCCCTATTGACAGACTAATTAATTTGCGGACTAAATTTCATATTAATATTTAGGTTTTAATGAGAAGAATCCAGATTTTTTAACAGACGAGCCCTCTTTCAAGAATTGCAGTTGTATGTTTCTTGTACGATTTCGGACGATGTGACTAGGTGTTTAGACTCCATCAAAGCATGTTTCTGTACATGGTCTGTCTTATACATGCATGTGTATGCTGTCCTCTGTGTTCAATACATGGTCTGTCGAAGTTTCGAAGTCAGAATGGCGTATTATGAGAACTAATTCAACTTGAAAACACTTCAAGACAGAGATTAAAGAGCTAGGTTAACACTGAATTCGGTGTAATTTTTAATTGACACATATCAGCGTTCAAAGAACAGTGGCTGAGACAGCTAAGGTAATGGCAATACACAGCGTCCGAATTGTGTACTGCAGATAGATTACGCAATTATACGAGTATGAACATGTCAAACAGTAAAATCCGCTCTTTTTCCTAAGATTAAACGTAACAGATAAAAACAAAACAAATAATGATCAACCTCTATCTAGAATTGATTTTATTTCCATAAATAATAAAGTGAATAATAATTTTACAAAATTAACAATTACATCAACAGTTTTATCGACTCTAAACATGACTACAGAAGCTGTACATGTTGCTCTGTCGATCAGTGCAAACCGTTCTTATTGCGGGACACTAACATTACCTGCTGCTCGTTTTAGGACGTAAATGTGTTGCAATTATTCTTCATATTCATTATTTTAGGCTGTAAATGTGTTGCAATTATTCTTTATATTCATTGTTTTAGAATGTAAATATGTTGCAATTATTCTTTATATTTATTATTTTAGAATGTAAATGCATTGCAATTATTCTTTATATTCATTATTGCCTTTTAGGATGTAAATGTGTTGCAATTATTCTTTATATTTATTATTGTGAAAGAATGCTCAAGTAATGATAAGAGTCTGGGCAATGTTTTCAGTTGGTGTAAACTATACTCACAGTAGATTATGTGATTGAATGACATCAATCACGCGATGAAAGATAAAGATATTCCCCATCGTTGGTATACACTCGAAAACACGATCACACACACATAGGAAAGTGAGAGGAATGGTTAGTCTCATTTCATTGGTCGCAGGCAAACATAAAAGCGGGTCCTTCAGTCATGATATTTCGCCCATCATCTTGCATACAACAGATATATTAAATATACAGAGTTAAACAACACATAAATTAGTTAAATCTTTGACTTGTGTTCGTTATGGAATAGGGCCGATGTAATTACTTAGCAGCAAATGTTTTAAAGCATTGCAATCAAAACCTGGACAATATTCAGTCGGAAAGTCAGGACAAGAAATCATTCAATAGTTTATATTCTTCATCGTTTTAAATTAATTTATCACATGACCGCCACATTTATTAGCACCATGGCATCGTGTCATCAAAATACTGTGTCGTAAAATTTAGCAACGTCACATAGTAACGACATTGAGTAAAACAGAGCTGTAAACGTTTGGTGATGGAGAGAATCTCACAAGCATCTCATGAATTATAGCGCTATCCAACTCGTTGTATTAATTTCATATCAAATGTACACCTGTACACATCTCTCTTGACATCCAGGTCCAGAGCTATCGTTATATGCCAATTTCAATCTTGAATTGTTTCAAAATACCCTTTAATATTATGAACTCGCCACTCTTCGGTGCGGTTTGGGGATCAAAAATAGGCCCGTTGCGGCTTCCCCCCACCCATGTGATAGGAGGCGACTATTGGAGGTACAATAGTGATAACATAATTCACTGACACTTTCATTGCAAGAATGAAAACTTTCGAAAAGTGTTTTACTCTGCCATTTTGATATAGGATTCATCGTGTGATGGTGTTCCAACTGTAAAGGCCTTAGACCTCTAACAAGACTGAGGTTCATACAGAAACATTTTGACCTTGTATTTTAGGGATTTTACTTAATCTGCCTTTACCTTTACTTGATATGCCTTTTGGCAACACTTTTACTTGATATGCCTTTTGGCAACACTTTTACTTGATATGCCTTTTGGCAACACTTTTACTTGATATGCCTTATTTGCAACACTTTTACTTGATATGCCTTATTTGCAACACTTTGCAACACTTTTACTTGATATGCCTTTTTGCAACACTTTTACTTTATATGAATTTTTGGAACACTTTTACTTGATATGCCTTATTTGCAACACTTTTACTTGATATGCCTTTTTTGCAACACTTTGCAACACTTTTACTTGATATGCCTTTTTGCAACACTTTTACTTGATATGCTTTTTTTGCAACAATTTGCAACACTTTTACTTGATATGCCTTTTTTGCAACACTTTTACTTGATATGCCTTTTTGCAACACTTTTACCTTTTGTCTCATGTTGGATATTTGCGTTTGGTTAAAGTAGTTTGGCTTCCATTCGATTTTAAGAAGCTGTTTGACTTTGCAATTTAAGCTAACTAGTTTTTGCTTACACTATATAGCCAGGACTGTGCTGATTGTCCGTTAAAATCTATACATACATACACACTCTTCCAAAAAGAACGCTTAGACTAGTATTTTAAAATCTAAACCGTTAGGGAAGATAATGGTTTCCACGTAAGCTGTTGCACTTTTATCTTAATAACGCTCCTTTTTTATCTTGAATTACAGTTGTAAATGGGAATTTTAAGGGTGAATTACTTTTGTCATTTAATAGTTTAGCATTAGTGTTGTATTGAGTAATGCATTGGTACGATTAAGCCAACTTCTCTTTAATGGGGATGGCACGCAATCAAGTTATGCAATTGTCATCATTTGCTTGAGGAATGTGATATCATATTGACTAATGCGCATACATTGTTTAACTTATCAGATATTCGATGCAATACAATTTTAAGCGTGTAATTGGAAATGTTTTTATTTAACGCCTCTTACATGTCATATGAGCCAAGAACATTGATCATTTCCTTCCTTGACATTCACGTGAATGAAATACTGTGACTGGCTTCATAATCTTTGAGTCAATAAGTTGCAGAATATCATGGATTTATGTCAATTTAAAGAAATCAACGCTGACATTGTCTCCACTTTCTGTTGGGCAAGTATCCAGGATTCGAACAATATGTAAAACTCGTTATTTTAACAGTTCCGTTGTGTCATGCAATAAAATGTACTGCACTCTTTGCTAATTAGTTTTATGTCCAAATAAAGCAACGCATAAGAAAAGAAATGGAGTATCCTGACTGCGGTATCCTCGGTAGTCGTATAAAACAACGATCCATCCATAACAACAGCTTTGTGCCTCTTAACGTCGATCAATGGAATTGCCTCAATCCCATAATGCAACAGTTAGTTCTCATGAAAGTAACCTGCAACTGAATTTCAGTATCATCAACTTCATATGAGATTTGTATTTGGATCACAACAAATTTCTGCAGTGCAAATATGTATGCCCATAATACAAAGTGTAGAAAGCCTGATAATCAAAACCGTGATTTTTTTCGAATATTTGGGGGAGATTAACAGACCCACTGTCTGTGCATATTTTCCGTAACTACTCGAAACCGAAAGCGTGAAACGTCAGACGCGCTAGTCCGCTTCGCACGATCTTCGTTTGGTATAGTATGCATGAATGCTTTATGTAATTACCCAAGGTTATGGACAGACTTATTAAATAAAATAACTTTTTCGTGGTATACGTAAAGTCCAAATCAAGTCTAGAATAATGCCATATTGCAAACGTAATTTCACGTGCATATGCCGTACACCTAAATCAAACACCAACATTTTAGTGAAATAAATCACTTGATTACCCCTATACAATTTTATATTTGTGTGTCTGTCTGTATCCTGCTTGACTTTTTTTGGTGTATTTTTGGGAAATTATAAATGTTTTGTGATTTGAACCCCCTCCCCGATCCCCCGATTACAAATGGCATTAGTACAAAGGATCCACATTTTCTACCACACAAACACAGACACACACGCATACATATACACATGTAATAAAGGTGATCTTTTAGCTGTCACAACGATTTAACATTAGTATTCTAGGTTTTGATCAACTTGTTCAGAAACAAGCCAGTTTGAAAATTATATCGAGTTGATGTCAAAATTAAAGCAATTGGCAAAGAAAGATAAAGAATTCAAAAATAAATAAATAACCAAAACATTTATCAGCTTGTACGTATACTCAATAGCAAGCTTTGTGTGAGAACAACTGCTAGTATGAACAACATAGTAAAACCGAAACAAGGATGGTATAAGTTAGAAGAAAACGTGCATGATGATGATGACGATAAGAGGAACAAGAAGAACCATAATGTCATAGTTTTAACAATCATATTATTATTTGCATTGGTAGTATTATTAATACTATTTAGTAATATAAATAAAAAGTAACAGTTCTAAGCAAAATTTTCAATTCTTGCATCAATTATGTCATAAACTTTGAAATGGATCAGATTTAAATGTTTAAACGATGCAGAATACGAATTACCATACTCAAAATAGTGTACAATGCATAGCTATCATATCCTTTTAAAATGTTTAAATGATACAAGGTAAGAATTATCACACTCAGACTGGTGTACAAGGCATAGTTGCCATGTCATTTTAGGATGTTTAAAATGATACAGGATAAGAATTACCACACTCAAATTGGTGTACAATGCATAGTTATCATATCATTTTAGGATGTTTAAATAATACAGGGTAAGAATTACCACACTCAGACTGGTGTACAATGCATAGTTGCCATGTCATTTTAGGATGTTTAAATGATACAGAATAAGAATTACCACACTCAAATTGGTGTACAATGCATAGTTATCATATCATTTTAAAATGCTTAAATGATACAGGATAAGAATTACCACACTCAGACTGGTGTACAATGCATAGTTGCCATGTCATTTTAGGATGTTTAAATGATACAGGATAAGAATTGCCGCATTTAAAATGGTGTACAATGCATAGTTGCAATATCATTTTTACATAATATCTACTGTACTTAACACATCAATATCAACGATCTAAACAAAATCGGCATGGGTATAACTAGATTGATAGGCAATTAAATTATTGTGATACATTCCATATTTCACATATCTTTAATAATCATAACACTGATATATGTGCAGTGTTCTAAGAGTGTACTAATATAATTTTGACCGGAATCCCTTCTCTGACGTCATTGCATCAAGTGACCAGGAGGCCTGTCGATGTGACTGCAAGGAAGTTACAGCCATTGTTGTCACAGTTACAGTGGATTTTGGTGCAACTAGGCAGGGGGGCCGTTTGCAAATACGTACTTACGTTCGATATGAACTAATACACAAAAAAATGAAACCACTGAAAGAAACTCCTTAAATTTTTAATGTGTGTCCTACAGTATTGCTTTTTTTCCAGTTCAATATCCAAACAATAACCTGCTGACCCTTTAGTTCACATTTTCAAAGGCTATTTGCCCAGAAACAAATTTTGCATCTAACATACATACATATACGCACATCTCGTCAATGATATTATAAAACTAATGCAATAGCAACTGGTTGAGAAACAACAATACACACCGACAGATTACGTAATGTTAGCTTACAATGGAAATGTCAAATAGGAAACCAAAAGCTACCCAGTACGTTATCTCTTTGATGCACTGCATTTAAACAGAAAAAGCTCTGCACTTGTCTATACATGGAGATCTAGTAATGAACGAAGACCTAATCAGATAACAAAATGACTACTCAATGCAGTAATGAATGAAGACCAAATCAGGTAATAAAATGATTACTCAGTGCAATGATGGATTAGAAAAACAACAGCACTTCCCTAAGTCCAAATTGAGCCTTTATGTACGGATGCGTGATCACAATTCAAAATTCATGCACACTTTCTTTTCAATGCATCCTAACTAATGGGTGTGGAATATATTATTTCATGTGATTTATTTCACCCAATATTCTACATAGTGAATGTGGAAGAAATATGGAAGTGGTCTAGGCCTATTTGCCTTTATGAATTTATTTTAGGTATGCAAACCTGTATTAGATTAAAACATGATCATCTTCTGTCTGACTTAGGATCACATTAACTTCAGTGAGACATTTGCAGTCGATCAGTAGAAATATAACTGATTGCAGATTTCAAGATTAGGTCATTCTTCGCAACGAACTCATTCATCGCTGTCGAGGCAGAAACATCAAGGGAGACAAAGGTATACGAATCTTACCAGCATTTCCACAATGAATTGACAAAAGAACATTAATTAAAACTCCCAGCAGATTCAGTTAGTACACAGCTGAATCTATTTAGATAGTATCAGAGGAACACCTGACAACTCACAGAAAACAGGTTGTGAAAAGTGCTTTTTAATTTGGAGGAAACCTGGCTCAGATCCGAATTCGACCCTAATAGGACACCTACCCCAAAGTTAAAAGTCGATGAAACAATTTTGACGCACATTATGGAAAGTATCGCCAACAAAAATAGATTTGCATCTTGTGAATAAATGCCGACTGATGCCAGTGAAGACACATTCGTTCAATCGAACTCATTCAAAGGATCTTGTTTTGTTTTTTTTGTAGTTTTTTTTTTTTTTTTTTTTTTTTGGGGGGGGGGGGTTAATAAAAGGTTGGATGGATTTAAGATGTAATACATAAGATGGAGGACAAATCCAAGACACAACATTCATAATATATACACACCATAGCCCATACTCGTGGTTAAACTACTTCTAAGGGTTCAATCCTCATCAATCTCCATCAACAACAGCTGTTTTGCCCAAAGCAGGATCAATATATATATATATATATATATATATATATATATATATATATATATATATATATATATATATAATTTTCAATTTATTTTTCTGCAAACCATACTTCCAGTGTACAATATTTTCAAGTACCAAAGACATTTTGAAAAAGCAAAAAAAGCGTTAAGCGCAGGATTGATTCGAAAGCAACAGTCAATTTAACTAACTCAAATTTAATCCAGAATGAAATATCCTCACTTTGGCATTATCTGTCTGCATATCCCCAACTATGAAGAAAACTTTGTATAATATGTAAATATTAGTACGTGTGGTCAACCTGCAAAAGACCCTGTCTCGTTAAGGCCAATCCTCTTCAAACAACTTGGAAAAATGGATCTGTGTGTGTTTTCGTTTCAGTTCATTTCAAGCAGAAATCCAGCATTATGGGATTTTTCATTATTTACCAATGCATATATCTCCTTTGTGCATGTATGTACCTGTTCTAATGCTTATTAATTAATAAATTTGCATCTGTGTATATCTATGTTTCTTTGAACCATCTAATTCAATTTTTATGAAATTTTTTTAAAACATCATCAAAGTCATCTTATGGTTAAGACAACACTGCAAGCGATGAAATTTTTGGTGTAGCACAAATTTTCTTAGCTGCATAGAACAAACACGACTCTCCCAATTTTGAGTAAAACAAAATCACAATTATGAAGTTGACAAAACTACCTGCTTAGAATATACATATTAGTTTTGATCTACCAGTGTACCTATCGGTCTTGATGTTCAGTACTGAAATATCGACTTTGAAGCATTTCGTGTTTTGGAATAATAAGAGCGTATCTTCTGCATGCGACGACTTCATTGATGCTGTCATCGACGTTTGTCTTATTTTGTTCTTTTTAATTTTCAGATTATTTTTTTCATTTTGTCAAGCAAAATGTATCTTATTAATATTATTTCAAATTGTTATAAGTCCTATAACAATATAAAATGCAATTGGGGCTTTTAGGCATTTAAAAATAAAGAAGAAATAGACTTGAAATTAATAAAATTGTGAGATGACTTTTGGCCTATTTCGAAAGACAATCGATTTACCTCTCATCTAAACGTTGTATACTCTGCATAAAAATTGCTTTTATTTGTTTTACTAATAAAAACATAAAGGATATGTGTATATTAAGATTACATTATTCTGCATAAATGTGCTCACACAATCTTACCACTAAAGACAATTATTACAAGAAACAGGTCTTGATCAAAGGGAATATATCCGTCGTTTCGCACAACTTCATTCTGAGATAGTTCCATGAATAATGTCTCTTGAATACGATTACACATTGGATATTCATTATAATTTTAAGTCCCGAATGAATCGGTATATATGTTACATTCCAATATAAATTTTGAGCAAGTTTGGCTAGGATTATATCTTTTCTTATTATTATGTTATAAACATATTCTGGCCACGAAAGATTTTTGTCAACAGATCAAATGATCCTAGAAACCTTTGACTCCTGTTAATGTAACACAGTAATTAGGGTTAGTCTGCCTAAATCATAAACTGTCTACATTTCATTTTAGCGACAGCTTTTTCTCCTCATAGACTTTCATTGTAGCTTAGACAGAAGTATAGTTCTGCTTTCACTATTATCTGTCCAATAATTATTTGGACACAACCTTACAATTGCCAATATAAAATGCTTAAGGAGTCCTGCTTATTAACAGCATTTACGATAATTTCTAATTAAGTAGACACTTAAATTCTTTTTTATTTCATTGGGAAATGTTTGGAATATTAATTTCTCTCATTTCTTCTATTCTATCTTTCTTCCTTTAGAAATAATTGGGATATATCTTAAGTTTATTGCAGTTAGTAAATCAGCTGTATTCACCCTCAGGATGAACGACGAGTTTAGTGGTATATATTAAGACCTTCGTAGGAAGAAATAAATAAACAACACTTTAAAAAAAGTTTACAAAATTACTGAACCTAGCCAAAAGATTTTTTTTAGTATGAAAGTAGCATGTGGACATATTCATTACCCAACATAAGAGTAACAATTCATTGCATACATTTATATTAAAGTGTGAATGGAAACTATATGTCCAGACAAGTTTTGTTTCTCGGTCATCACTAGCTCTATCCAGGTCGAACTAAAACCTACTCAACAGCCCACTCCAAAGGATTTACTTTGATTGTATAAACTGATGAGCGCTACCAACTGACTGCATATACAAATCTGATCCAAAAATATACAATTCACCTCTGAAAGAAACGACAGATTTCACAAATACTCATACACGTAAGCACAGACGAATATAATCAAATAATATTGTCCTCCGGTTTGACATAAAGCTGGGAAAAGATTGCTATGCAGTTGCATTAAACACATTTGAACTCCCAAAAGAAATCAGCTGCTGAACAGCAACTAGCAATCCTTTCTTTTGCAACAGCTAGCATTGAGCGATCTTATTGAGATCTGCTGACTAGGTAAACTTAGTCAAATCAGCATGATAACGTTTCGTCCTAAAAATCATATTATTGTATACTGCTAGAATCAATATAAATAATTTGCTTGTGTTGTAAAGGTCTTCCACAGAATTGATATTTAAAGGTTCAAAAAAGTCAGACAGTGAGGCTTTTTTTCTGTTGGCAAAGTCAATGGGGACAAATTTTCTGCGACTGAATTACTACGTTAACTGAAGATTGTCTTCAGAATCTACAATTTTGAATCATTTCGGGGTTTATTTTTAATATCAATTCACAATCAAATCTGGTTCTATGTAGTTTCTTTTCGTAAGTCAATATTTCAAATTTCAATAAGTCAAATCACTGTCATTAGATGGATATTAAAGAAATTGTAATATCTATTTGTAGATCGTAAATGTTCCTGTTTTGGAGTAATCAGTGGAAGAAATCGATCAAAATTATTTCAGTGTCAGACTTTGTTTTGATTTACTAGTTTTTGGATGAGTGCCATGGCCTACAATTTTAGTCAATACGTGTTCATTTTATTTTAATCGAATACAAATTAAATGTTTATGTAATGCATGAGTCATCAAAATGTTCAGTCTTTTTCACCCGTCGTTTTCTTTCTTTCTCTGTTTATTTTTCTTAAGACGTACATTTCCTCATTTTCTTCGTTTTATCAGACGTGCAATTGTTTAATCAAACATGTACGCTTGTTTTATTTTGTCTCAGTCATTACTAAAATTGATTATTCGTGTTAAAATTGCATATCTTCTCAGAATATAGTAGACATATTCTATACGTATGAAGCAGACATTTACTTTGGAAAGCTGTGGCAGTTTAATCGTATTCGTGCAACTTTCGTTGACATCGTCTTGTTACTTGTTGAAACATATTGTACGAGCTGGAATGAAGGGTGTTTGAAAGACTTTTCTACAGATTATGAAAGGATTTTTCCTCTCTTTTGAAACTAAAGTCAAGATAGTGTTCTTTAGAAAATCACATTATCATTTGGATAACACATTCAAGTAGCCCCGACTCGTCTCTCTCACGGTTTATATATTACATTTCCTTCCGGCTTGTTACAGCTGCAAGTGATCGAAATTGACATCAGGTACAAATTAATCTCGTATTTGTAGTTGTAAGGAGCAAAAGCAACATTACCTATATCTAAAGTTTATTTTTATGGTTTCATTTGAAAGTAATTTCAAAAAGATGCATGCCAATAAAAGATATGGTGAAACTAAGACGATACATATGGAATATATCTACCTCCTCACGTATTTCGTTGGGGAGGTAAAATTTGAGCAGTGAAGATACCAATCCGTGATTTAAAGACAAAATGAATCTATTTTCAACGTTGATGTGAATGTGAATATTGTTAAACTGAATAATCATTAAACCATATATATATATATATATATATATATATATATATATATATATATATATAAATATATATATATATATATATATATATATATATATATATATATATAGATATGTATAAATATATATATATATATATATATATATATATATATATATATATATATATATATATCGCAATATGTATTGATGCATGGCATAAGCATACCGTTTCAACCTTATTGTGGATAATGTCTGGTTGTTACAAAGAATTATATTTCTAAGAAACGCTGTGAATAAAAAGTTATTTACCTGTTTACAATAATTTTAGTAGTCCTTCTCAAAGTAACTTCCTTTCGACTTAATGCACTTCTCCCGTCGTGTGACCCACGTCCTGATTACGTGCAGCAGACCGTCACGTGACAGCATTCGTAGCTACCTGGCGACTGCATCATTTAGTTCATCTCTGCTTTCGTAATAGTTTCCCTAAAACGAATCTTTTAATTTTGGACAAAAAGGAGAAGTTGCAAGGAACTCAATCTGGTCTGTATGGTAGGTGATTTAGGGTTTCAACGCCAAGTTTTTCCAAGGTCTG
Source organism: Margaritifera margaritifera (assembly GCA_029931535.1). Classification (NCBI taxonomy): domain Eukaryota; kingdom Metazoa; phylum Mollusca; class Bivalvia; order Unionida; family Margaritiferidae; genus Margaritifera; species Margaritifera margaritifera. Next base: position 1,222,170 of record JAQPZY010001590.1, on the reverse strand, counting down.
CATTACAAAATTGTATGTGTGTGCTTGGGCGTCATCCTGGTGCAAAATGATGCCACCTCTCAGTAGGTCTTGTCACTCTTGCGATAGCATCACGTAAATTATATCTGATTACTGCAGCATCGTCCATTCACTGTGGTGTTCTCTGATACCATCAACATTATTCCTTGTGTGTTGAAGAACATAATGCACATAACCTCTCCAGCAGATTTGGAAATACATGCTTTTATAGGTGATGGCGAACTTGAGTGTTTCCAATCACTGCTTTGTCTCTTACTCTCCGGATCAAAGTAGTGTATTCACGTTTCATCACATATAATGATCTTATTTAAGAAATGATAGCCTTCTACTTTGTACCTGTATAATAATTCCCTGCAGATATTTACCCTTAAACCCATTGGTTCTCTATCTACCAATCTGAGAAACCAATGGGCACAAAACCTGTGCATTCCTAATGCCTTGGTCAGAATTTCCTCTATGCTTCCGTATGAAATATCAAAAAGAGATTTCCATGACCTTCCTTTTCTTATATCATCTTTAACAGTCGCCCTACATCACTATAACGTTTCATCCATCTACTGATTATAGATTTAGCAAGTGCTTTAGGTCCATAAACAGCATCCAACTCAGTTTTTATCTCCGTCAAGGATTTGTTAAATTTGGCATTAATTTCATAATTACTCTCTGTTCGAAAACGGATTCGTCTGCCTACATCGTCTGCATATATGACGTAAAAGAATATGAGGTCACTAAGCATGTGACGTCATTGTCTTTAAAATAATGCCATGTCCTAAAATGGGACATTTTCAGTTATTAACGGGCGATTTTCATGATGTTGGGTTCCTTTTGTTTAGAAGATATTGCATTTGTTGTATATATATATATATATATAATCTTAAGATTCAAATTGAAATGAATATCCATTTTATCATCTTAATCTTCAAGGAAATTCAAAGGATATGGTCGAATTATTCTTTCTAACTACAGAAGAAATCATTTGTGTTCTTTTATTTGAATGCAATCAAAATTGATTTTTTGTATTTGCTTTTAAAATTTCAAAACTAACTTGAAGCAACATAAAAGTCTGATTAGTTTATATCTGTCTTGAATGAGCGCGGATTCAGGTAATCCAAATTGTACTTGTAAACTTCTCTTGTCTATCAAATAATGGACGACTTCAGTATAGACGGAAATCTCTTCATCTGGTGGCGCTGAAGAATTATTGCTCCTTTCGACTGTAAAAAATACTAAAAAACTTATATATGAATGGAGTAAATAATCAATGTATTTATATATGTAATGATGTAAGTATGAAGGCTTGTTCTCGCGTTAACCTGCATTAATTATATACAGATTAAGAGAGCACCCAAGTGAGTGTTTTTCCTCTGCTGACCAAAAAGAAACAGTACCACTTATTGTATTCTAACGTCAATAGTTAATCACACTATCCAGATTTTCTCATTATTTGCAGCTTAGAGTAAATGATAGACAAGTAATTATTATTCCAGATGTTGTTCTTTATATTAAGCATCGAGTCGGTGCTATATTATTTTTCTTCGGAAGATGGAAGATACCACAATCTACCCCATTAGATACAAAGGATCGGTTTCTTTTTTTGCGAGGATGAGTGCACTTTGCATTAGAATGCCAATGTTATTTGCCGCCAAGAAAGAAGTATATAACTTGAATTTTTTGAAAGTATCTTGAAATTTATGAAATTACTGAATTCCACGAAATCAGCAGAGGTTATGAATTTGGAAAATTATATACATAGGCCAATAATTGAACGTAGTAATATAAGAAATACTACTTAAAATGACATAAAATTACATGGTATTAGTAGTATTAGTAGCATTTTTACATTCGCTGTTACTTTCTGAATTGTCTCATTGCTATCTATCATATTTCATGTATAATGTTCTTATGATAATACTAAAAAAAGTATTTAGAATACTGCTAATATACTGATGACTCTTTCTTATTCGGAAATATATTGTATTTACGTCCTTAAACAAATATATTCTGGTGTATTTGGAAAGTCACACATCAACACCTGTTGTGTACTTATGTTGTATCATATTCCATATATACAAGTTACAAATTATATAGCAAATAGCAATCTTTTCAAATGCACCGAATCTTTGATAGATCATTTTTGTCAAGGAAAAAATTACAAAGCACGGTGCAGCAAGCCTGATAAACTGGCCAAGCGTTTCCGAGATCTACAGATCCCTTTTTGAAGGCGGACGACATAAGAAAATAACAAATACAAACACAAGAAAGATAAGCAAAATATATATTTACGTAATGTTGCGTTATTGAAACCCAAATCAAAGAACATAATCCTAATATATCCTTAAAATGGCAGACAACTTTATTTTTTTAAACTATTTACATGTTGGCAAATCAGGTATTTCAATCTGGCAAGCACATCTTTTTGCGTCAAACTTGCCCACATGTGACCTATTTAACTGACTGAAGCAAAGGAAACGTAAAATGATATGGCAATAAAGCATATGCATGACCAACCAATGTTTTGACCCAGATAATTGTACAGTTATAATCCAGAGAGTAAAGATACTGCGCTTCCCAAATAAAGAATGAGATTATATGTATGTACGTATTAGTGTTTAACGGCACCTCAGCACAATAATGGTTATATGGCGCCAATTAAAAGTTAAGTTCCAAAAATGTCAAAACAAAGAATTGCGCAAAACATCCGTGTAGTTAAACCCTTCAAGACACATGTAAACATGAAGAGGAAAACGGGTTTCGATTCTTCTTCATTCAAGCCGCCTGTTCTGAGAGTTCTGAGGCAGCGTATGATCATAGGCTATTCCCGTCAGGATAATGTCAATGAAATGGAATCCGGAGTAAGAACATTGTTCTACAACGGGGCTTCTAGCAAATTGTATTGTTCGCCAGTCGGATCTGTGTAGATTCATCTTTCTGTTTAGTTTTTTTGGTCTCCCCCACATGCTTGATTAAACAAATTCTGCATGTTATTAAGTATATCAAAATTTGTGTTTTGCATGTAATTGTGGTGCTGTGAATACTGAGTTTTTAGCTGGAGAAATCGCTAATTTTCATCATATTTTTGGCATGTCTTGCATCTTTTATTCCCACATGATTCGGAGGATCCATTCATAGTTTGACATCTTTCTTGCAATGAAATCAGGGTTCCGGAGTTCATATAGATTTAGTAGGTTTTGAAGCTTCAAATATCTCAAATGTTTAATTTTATTTCATGCAGACGACATTATAATATTCTGTACTGATGCAGATTCTTTCCAAAATAATCTTAACGTACGAGTATGATAAACTCTTACAAACATACATACCCCACTCTTAAAAATAAACACACATACACCACTCTTACAAATACACACACATACCCACTCTTACAAACACACGCAAACCCCCTCTTGCAACCACACATACCCAACTCTTACAAACAAACACACATATTACAAACAAACTCTCGTTCTTGCAAATTAACAAGTTGCACTGAACGTTTGGTCTCTACGTATAATGAGATGACAGTTGAATAAAACTTGATACTATGAGCAAGTTTCATGGTGGAACGATCACAAAACTATATAGAGAAACTATAAAGTGAAGCTATAGTGACGTCGACAATGTTCTATTTCATTTGATACGAGGAGGGCGGTGCTAGCACAAGCGCTTTTGATTATGAAATAATTGATCCCTATGGATCTTCACCACCATCACTTCCATCTCTAAATTTGAGAGAATCAATATCGTCCAAGAGTGAAAGTTGCTCAGTACTACCCGAGAATTACTTCCATATCCAACCTGTGAGTATGGTGACTTCCAGACAAAATTTAAAGACAACATACACTTGCATTGTCAGATTCAAGAATTGTAAGTAAGAAGTCCCTGTAGATAAATCGGCCACGTTAAACACTGACTTATTTGATTCTCTGTTGGACGAGTTGAAACGACAGTGTCAATCCGAGGATTAAATCGACTTCCGCTCAGAGTATATTTTTTCCTTTTAAAAGTGTAAACATTGATGCTAAAACACGGATTGCTCGAGAGGTATTTACCGTTCCTTTCTCTTTTACCTACCTACGAATAAAATTACGCTTTTGGACAAGTACAGACACTCTAAACTATCATAATCATGAAAACAAAAATCATAACAAAGTTCTTTTGTTTTTAGGGTTTAAAGCAAATATAACTATCTTTGGATGTGAAGAGAACATACACAATTATAGTAAATTTCAGTCTGGTCGTGGTCTGTAATTATGTGCATTTGTCTATCTGTTTAATTCGTAACCGTTCTACAATTTGTAATTAGTTTACGTTCATTATGCTTGGTAGAGAGCGAAATATTTGTATGTGATCGGTTTACTAAGAAAACGAACTAAAGAATGTCACCACATGGACAATAATTTTTATGAGGGAAACAAAAACCTAATCCCGAATCAAAATTAGTTATTATTAAGTGAGTGAGTTACTGAGTTGGTTGAGCGGGGCATAGAATAAAAATATGGTATTTTCAGATTATTTGTTAATTCTCTCTCTCTCTCTCTCTCTCTCTCTCTCTCTCTCTCTCTCTCTCTCTCTCTCTCTCTCTCACTGTAACAATACCAATATAAATATAATGCAGTACCACTGAGTATATTCTTTTTTTGACCAACTGGATAAATTGTTACAGTATGGTTCCTGGAATACAGTTGACAATTCCTATCGATCTATAAATATTGAATAGGAATCTCCACGCTACTTTCTATGTTCTAATAATACAGTCCAAACATATAATCATGCCTCAGAATTTCCATCGTTTGCCCCAGTTATAAGAAAGTGCTGTTTGTCTCTCATTATGTGCATTTTTCTGTCTCTCCATCATGTTTCATTCCCATGGAGGACCATACCATCTCATCACGTTCAACATTTATTTTTCCCCATAATGACCCATCCATAATGATAAATTCCCATTAGATCCCATATCGTCCCAAATGTAATGTTAAGTTCCCATTGTCCTCTTAGGACATCGACCTCTGCGAGCCTACCTACACAGTGGCCCAAATCTTTCCCAATATGTACACACTATACTAGTTGCGTTCCTAAAAAAAACACTAGCTATAATTAACTGCTTAAATGACGCACTTCTTCGTCGGCTTTAACCAACATTGAAATAAAAACTTCAAACGTAACTGCAAAAATATATGAGAAAGATCAAAACAAGTGGCCACGAAACGAGTGGTATTGCCTTCTTTTGTTTTGGATAAGTAATAATGACCGCGTAACAGGCTATTTGATTACGTTAATTCTGCAGCTTTCAGGTTTCAGTTACATGTGAAGCAAAGGCCTATTATCTTCCTTCGTAAATCAATATAATCTACTTTTTCATCTATCACCAACAACACTTGCAAGGGCTTGTCGACTTTTCACTTTTCATGTTTGACATTTGCCGCATACAAGCACACTACTTCAAAGATGAATAAAACACATACAGTGAAAAGAGACCAAGGCATGACGTCTTGGGAAACAATTTTTGTTTCTTAAATTTTGAAAATAGCATGAAAGGTATTTCTTATCCGTTATGAAGTTGATCTTCTTTGTGAAGAAGGAAGAAATCATTGTACATATTATGAAAAAAGAATCTTGTATGCATGAAAACTTAGTCATGTAAAGAAAGAAAATACACATGTAGCTTATTGAGTGATTGATTTTCAAAGGTAAAACACCATTGTAGCCTATTGAGTTATTGAGTGATTGATTTTCAAAGGTAAAGCACCATTGTAGCCTGTTGAGTGATTGATTTTCAAAGGTACAACACCATTGCAAACTCCAGATTAAACCTATATATATATATATATATATATATATATATATATATATATATATATATATATACATACTTAATCAAAAATTCAAACTTTATCCACAGTTGCTTTCGTTTTAACGCATCCTGTCTTCCTCGATAGTGGGCGTAGAATATATTTTATCAAGAGATTGTTCTATGCCGCTACAAAATGAGCAACAAAGATAGACAGATTTCGACCATGCTGCATAATGAGCTGGAAATAAAGATGGATTTTGACCATACATATTCTTCCTATAATAACTGATCAAACTGCGGTATAGAATACCGCATTGGATCATAAGCGTAACTTATTATGTTCTATTTTGGACTGCATTGATTTCAATGAGGATGCTGTAGACCGTATCTAGGAAAACAGGTTGAAAGTTTTCGCGGTTATTAATCAACCATCTCAGAGAGAATTTACCCAATCTTTTGTCGTGGTCGAGGAAATCACCACACAGCAGAAAAGGATACGTGGACCATTACGACAATCCAAACAACTAAAGGAATTAGTTAGAAAACCAACTGAAGTTATTTGCTTGCTTTAAGGAGAAAGCACTGAAAACTTATGTCAATTACTGCAAACGGTAAGGCGGTAATGTATAAAGCATGTTGGCTTCGAAGAAACCGGTGTCATATTAAATATTGAGCCTAACAATTGTGACCTACATCAGATAATATTGACTACTCTTATTGCTGATTATAGTTCTATATTTGGGATTACCAGGTACAATTTGTTGGGATTTGGGATTACCAGGTATATTTGGGATTACCAGGTACAATTTGTTGGGATTTGTTATTACCAGGTATATTTGGGATTACCAGGTACAATTTGTTAAAAACGACCGTATTTCAAAATAGTCACAGGAGCCTCGATTACCAAAGATCTGGTCGCCAATTAAGTAATTAAGAAATTAAGTAATTTAGCACCTACCTGTCTAACTCACCCAAACCTCTTTGGGTTATGTTCATTTTTTTATTTAAGTATCCTTCTTTGCATACAAAGACAAATTTTTAGAAAAAAAAAACAAAAAAAAAAAAAAAAAAAAACGCATTTATCACTATTTGCATATGTCTGCTCTAAACGGAAATATAGGAGTCACAATAAATCATTACAACATTGAAGAGATTAATTGAAAGGTGATTAGCTGGTATGAACACATAAGTGCTAAATTGTCCCGCTTAAAATTCCAGAATATTACTGAACTTCACTCAGAAAAGCTAGTATTCAAACATGCATCCCCCACCCACCCCCAACAAATTCAACAATGCTACTACAAAAACTAGACAATTCTGGACTGGGAAGGCTGAAGAGAAAACTTTGAACATTTGTGTAAAAACAAATGTTATAATATGCACTCCATACAATATGTATTTATTTATTTATTAAATAGTTAATTAATTAATTAAATACAGCTAGTAATTAAGGCAATCATTAAATGACCAATTAACGAAGTAAGCAAGAGATAGAACACATTACAATTTTAATCGTTTGCTTCATTTTAAAATATGATGACAAGTTTTGGCATAAACAAACGTACAATATTGCTGGTAGAAAATACAAACGCTAGTGCTTCTGTCTCGTTACAGATTCCTGCAGTTATGTTAAATAAAATAATCCTTAGACAGTCAAAAACATGGTTTCGTCTTCGACAAAAGAAATGCAAAATGAACAATCACAATTTTCTAAGGAGAGAATATTTATATACCTCCCCATCTCTATTATAAGTAGGGCAACTCCACAACGGATGTTTGCTTATACTAGTTTAAGCATTAGAAAAGCAGGTGTATTAAATGTTGTATTGGGACAAACCTGACTACCTGTCAGATTATGTTCTTATCAAGTGCATTTGCATATTATGCATTGAGATAATACATAATCTCGTTTTATGTTTACATTCCCCTCATACTGGAAAGTTTGTACCTCAGTTTGAAATGCTAATAATATTAACTGTTAGTGAATTTTGAAAGATACATTTTCTATACAAGAAATGTAATTTTTGCATGGGTATATCATGTATGAATGATTTGTTTAAATATTCATCGTCTGGGAAAATATTTTTGATGCCCAGTTTGTACATGATAGTATTGTAAACTGTCTTCACTTACCTTCTACTCTGAGTAGAGAAATAAGCAGTTGTATCCGTTTTTCTCCGGGGTTAAGGTAAAACTCACGTATTTTCATAAGTTTTCTTCAACAGTGTGATGAAATTGTTCATGGTCAATTTTAATTCTGCTTACAATTCATTGTGAAACGTGTGCTATTCTTGATGTTTGAAATCGGGCGCCATTTTTACTGTTGTGCGCATTGACCGTTCGGCTTTCCACCAGAGGGCGCTCATGTTAATATTTGTTTCTAAATTCTTCCAAATTTGGTAATATTCGTGAAAACAGTGTCGCTGAATTTCCCGAGTGTGTTCCTAATACTTATAAATAGGGGTAAAATCCGCCGTTTTGGCAGTTGTGGTTCTGCTGGGTTCCAGTGAAGGTCTAAAGATCAAACAAACAAACAAAAGAATGTTTCTATCCAATCTCTACTGTTAAAATTTCTTCGCATATAACAGCAAGGTAGACTAGCTACTACCGAAATTATTAAACATATATTAGCTTCATACAGTAATTCTTAATACTGACCGTTCGAGCGTGTCTTCACACTCGACACACTACCGACAACTGGCTAAAAACACGTGTTTCTTTGGTCATATGATTATAGTAATTCTTTTAAGTTTTTTCAAAGTTTATTAACCTCTTAATATCAGATAAAAGTTTCCACATAATGATTTGACTGACAACACTGTCACTGTGTCCTCACTTAAGTACGTTACTTGAACAATTTTCGGTAACCACTAAATCAATTTTTTGGTGCCTGATTAGTTTGGAATTAGGATTATTTCAACTAGAGATTATGTGAATCATTATCATTTTAACATTCAGGCTGATTTTCACCTGCTATTTAACGCTGCTATAATTTTTGTCATTTTAACATGATTTGATTATCACACCTATGTTATATACTTCATTCAACACATTTGCAAATGTCAAATTTCGCCATTTTGAACACTAAATGTGTGTGAGAAACATATATAAGCCTTGAAGCAACAGAATAAATTGTGTTGACTGTTCGTTTGTTTTCTTTTGCGCTAGTATAATCTAAATAAAAACTTTTGTTGTGAAAGCATCATTTGTTGACACTACAATACATTGAAGAGATCTAGTACATGAAAAAGGTTTGAGATGTCCATCTATTCCATGTTATTTGACCTTGACTCCCGACACGTTACAATATACTGGGATGGGGTTAAGCATTCTACAATACAAGGCTGCACTTGGATAAGTCAACACTGATAATTTGTTATAATAGCACGGAAACTTTCGAGCCGTGAAGATAGTGATGCAATTAACACTCTGTCCATGCATTTAAACATCTTGTTTAGTATTCGCTCCGATCGAAAACTGGCTACATATAGATAGTTTTCCGTTGTAGTAAGATTTCCCTCTCTTCAAAAAAGGTTGCGTCATGTTTACGATCAAACTTCCATAGGATGCTATTGAGTAGAATAGTAATTTATAAAGCAGGATGAACAATAGAAATATAGGAAACTATCGATAACAATCTCTACATGCAATATATTTATATTCTCGTAAAGGCAAATTATTAAGTATAAAATCTATGTATATACACCCTAATCTAAGAATTTTGCTTTTTTTTATCAAAGCGTCGATATACATGTATATCGATCCACAAGAAACGAACCAAACCATAAAGACTGAATTATGACTAGAGGGATCATAAAAGCTTCTCTGCTTAAAAATTGTAATTCGAATAGTGCAATGTATGCGCTGGAAAACCCAAGAAATATTCATTAACCTTACTCTATAGCTACTGGAGATGATTTACAACAAATAAATGTATCAACGTGGCAAACCTATATCGACTTTCCCCCATACAATTGCCATAAGCTAAACTGATATCAGTTTCCTTTTCTCTCGATACAATATAATCTACAAACTGAGTCGAAGGCCAAGTAAAAGGAATATCACAAATAAATTTCACTGGTGTAAATTCTGCAGCAAATGTATATATTTTCTGGTTTCCGAAAAGTCATTGCTTCTTAGATTTCACCTAATTTAGCCTTCAAAACCAATGAGTAATTACTTAAACTTTCAAAGGTGTTGCGGAATTTTGAGTCATTTATCTGATTATCATGCTGAAGCGATTAAATGGATTGAATAAAGATAATTTGTGACGTTTTACATTACGCTAAGGAAAATATATACTTTTGAAGCAGCAATGTAAAATAATGGTTTCTACAAATGATTAAAAAGCTAATAACGAGGGAGTGGAGTACCGAAATAATATTGGATGATCTGCTTTTTAATGCTGTATTTTTCTGCTATTGATATAATTCCTATTTGGAGGTAGGTGCGACCAACTCAAGTGATTATAACTTCTTTACCGGGATTGTTAATCATACCCAGCTATGATCAATAGGCTAATTAACATATTTCTTCTACTGGCAGATTTGTACAATGTTCCATGAGTCAAACTTACATTCATCTAGCGTCATTTCTATAAATACGCTAATCTGCATTTTTCTTTCATTGAGAGAAATATGCAAATTAGTGTGGTTCAATTTTACCTGGATCTACCTAGATAAAACGCTTGCACAAACGTCATTCCTATCAATATACTATTTTTGCATTCTTCATCCAATGGAATAATCATGCAAATTAGTACTACTACCTGAATAACCTATACATTGAACTATATTATGACAATGTAGTGGAGCGAACTGAATAATGGACCTTTGTTGACTTTGTCATGAATGATTTTTTGAGATTAGACCATACTTTTATTCCTTACAAACTTGATAATGAACTCAAATAACTTTCATATTGACAGTATTGCCTTGAAATTTTAAACGTAAAATATACCCAGATGAGATAATAATTTTTAAAATAAATGACTGATAAAGATGACTATTTGAGATATTTATATTACGAATCAGAACGTCTAGTTGATTATAGAAATATCAATCAAGTGTGCTAAACTTCGACACAAAAAAAAGATAAAATACGCTGAATTGAAAGAATGCTTGATCAAACAATTGACCTATGTTTTACGCAAGTAAGCAAAAAAATATTTCCGTTTAATAGGGTCTATGTTAGCCATGTCGATGACCAGTGGCAGGCAGTTATTGTTGATATGCACGCTTATTTAAATTAAAAAATGGATACAAATACATTTTGACAGTGATAGGTGTATTCCCAAACTACGCTTGGGATGGGAAAGTTTAAACATAAAAGAAGATAATATATTTAATGCATTCAGATTTTTTAAAGAGTGAAAACCATAAAAGACAGTTATAGCCGCAAGGTTCAGGAATTATTGCAGAAAAAAAATATCAAAAACTGTTGGCTAATTCTGAAAGAAACATCTATGATAACAAGTTTGTTCCTGTTTTTTTTTACAATTAAAATTCCAACAAAAATCATCTGATATTTGATAACACTGAAGAATTATATCCAGTGTCCCTAAAAACAGGTCAAAAGTGTGGAATTACTTCTTTGGTCATTTGACAACTGATACAAATGGAACGCCAAAACTCCAAAATATACTGCAGGTCGGACGGTTAGGATTTCAAAATATAAATATATATTTGCAAAAGGCTATCTGTTTATTTGTACGGAACAGAGTTTTAAAACTCGAAGACTTAACGGAAGAGAACATTGAGGGAATGTTTTAGAGGAAGAGGTATCTCTTTACGACAAACAAGAGACGTGTTTAAAGTAGAAAAAAATGAAGACGAAAAATATAAACGGCAAAAAATATATGCTAGTAAACTGAAAATAATGTGATTATTCCTTTAATCATTGGGAGCCAGATTAAATTATTATGGCACTAAACTAACTGAATGCAATATTCATATGTAAAATATTTTGGTAGTATAAATTGAGACAAATACATCTTGAAATTATGAGGAAAATAAGCCTGTTAGCCAGGTGGAACGTCAAAACACATTCTACGAAGGATGCAAAGTAGGTGATAATTTCATGAAATCGAACTGGAATCATAACGGATGAAGTGCAAAAATCAATGAATAAAAAAAAAAATTACTTGTGAGTGCGGCGAAACAGTAAAAAAGGGGATCGATGTACAGTCATAAGAAGTAAATATCACACTGTTTTTCACTAAAATAAAATACTGCTATAATAAATGCCGCACATATTTCTTGATACAAAAAATATACCAAGTCCAACAAAAGAAGAAAAGCACATAATTATTATTAGGCTAAAAATAAAATGATCAACAGAAAGTTCCACGACTCTTTTAATAGGGATCTAAGCGCGTCTAGATTTTAAGATGGAAATACTCTGATTAGCAAGGAAGGTGTAAACCAGGATTTGCTTGTCCTGTTTGAAGAAGTTGAAGCATATTTAAATAAGGTAAGAGGTAGAACAATTAATCAGTTTGCTTCAGTAAAAGTTCATCTTGATTTATCGATTACACTCAGAAAGGAAATAGATGAAAGAGCAAGACTAGAAGATTGGTATCACAAAAACGTCTATAAACATAATGGATAGAAATGAAATTGAAATGCTAATAGAAATGATTTTTTATTTTCGTATCTTTTATGACACATTTGTATTTTTGCACGATCAACCTCACAGATATTTGGTAATTTCCACCATCTAACTTGGTTATGTTGGTTGCCCTTTTGTGCATCTTCAAGACACAAGACAATCGTCTATCAGAAACAAAGCAGTAGTTCATTTGGTAAATACTGATACGTTTTATCCATTTATTTAATTTATCACCAGGGATCTATCACATTTATATTATCCTCTCTAAAAAACCGTTTCCATTTGCACATCCTAATGTTCATAAATGTTAGACAGATAATAACAAGAAAAGTCCTTGAAGTTTTTTATATTCCGTTTCAATCACATCTAGTGCAAACTTTGCAGCACATACAGTCATATTAGTTTGCTGCAAATACATTTAATAGCAAAATCTGGATAGATATTTTCTAGTTGTTCTGAATATTTACTTGGCCATCAGACACAAAATAAATATACATTTTGTAAGCATCAACGTTTTCTTTTCTGTTTATCTACAGCTGTGTTCCTTGTTGAAACATTAGCTAATTTATGATAAGTTACATGTAGTCTGTTATCATGTGTACTTCTGAAATGAAGCCGAATGCAATGGTGATCAATTTATACATTCTGAACACTTAATTACCGAATTCCGTATGTTTTTGTTGTTCGTCAAAAAAATATTTTGTTGCGTCTGTAAAATGTTGCTTCATACTCCTGTGCCTTGTTTACAAAGTATCAAAACTTGATTTAGACTCGTTCTTGGTGAATCAAGTATGCTATTCGTCAAAGTTGTATTAGATGCCACATCAATAATTCTTTCTTTTTTGATGTAATTATAAAAGAAAGATATTCACTTTCTGCACTTTTCGTTAACACAATTAGCCATTGCAAGTTGAATAATTGTATTCAACTGTAGATAAATATTAACCAATTCATACTACTGGTTTGCACCTTCTATAACCTCATTGCTTTCTCCAATGTAGTTGTAAATCTCAAATCTTGAAAAAAAAAAAAAAAGATGCAATGGGTAATGATCTGTTAGCATCTAAAATCAAGTGGTACTCAAAATTTCTTTCCTTAAACTACAAGCAGAACAGTTCCTTTATCGGTGCTTTGTGCATTAACAGCTACTGACCTCAACTTTCTCATTTTTTTTTCGTGTTACTTTGCTATTATATATATATATATATATATATATATATATATATATATATATATATATATATATATATATATATAGATTTGTTTCTTTTTTTTGTGTGTGTGTTCTCACAGACGCTGGTAACCAAAAATCTTATAACGTCATGAAAATGTTGTAGACATTCAACTTAAAAATATTATAAAAACCATCATAAATTGCATGTCTCTAAAATGCATTCTTCCAAAAAATTTTCAACTGCATTATTAGTATCTCCTTTAACATTAACATCGAACGATATGAAAAAACCACCAGGGACAATTATGACATTTGGTCGCAGCTAAGGTAGTACCACTTGACGCATTTGTCTCGGCTTTCTCCTACCTGAAGTGTGTGTAATATAATGACGTGTTGGATTAAGATGTTTATCACCCTTCGGTGCATTTTGGGATTTTTGTAAGGAGTTACATATATTCCATGTTTCTATCTCTATTTATAAGTTGCACATTTTAAAAATATTTGTAACCTACATAAACACTAACACTCATTACAATGGCAATAAATACATGCTCATAAGTAATTTACTTCACAGAAAGTTGGTAAAAAGCATTAAGATTAGGTTGACTATGTTTCTGTAACACAGCGTCAGGATGAGTTAAAGAATAGTGAGCAAAGCATCAACCAAATTATTGAATATATATCTGGCTAAACCTTGTTCTCGCATTCTCTTATTAAGGTAGTCTAGTGACTTTCCTCTATTCTTGTTGAACATATTAGTTTTCTTCTGAAATTCTACTGCGTTTATCATGTCTTAGTTCATCTAGATCAAATAACTTGAACAGAAACGTACTTCCTGTCAATGCTTACCCGTTAGCTATTTTCCGACCAATCATAACTACAACGATTGCCATTTGTTGTATTTAATGGCAACAAATGTTTATGTTATTACTTCCTTTTGTTCTGCATGACATAGACCCTCAATTAAGACTCTACAAAATATCAGTTGATGTAATATTTTTCTCTTCCAGATTCTATGCATATGAATTTTTTAAACTAACAATTTTACAATAGCATTTTCATCATCAGGTTATCTATTAGGCTTTACTAAATAGCAAACTGATAATTGTCGACCTCTAATCAAATATAAAATCAACATCATGAAATTTTGAATGCTGAAGTTCATACAATATTTTTACATAAACCTGACATGTTTATTTGAATGACATACATACTGCTATTAAGCTTTAAGTGTGTGTAACTTGTAACAGCAAAACGTAAAGGAGCAGAGTCAAACCCATAAATAGGAATTAATATTTGACGTGTAATTTGATTATCAAATAAATTCAACAAACCGAGCATATTTATATTATTATCTCTTTCATGGCTTTTTTTTCATCAGGTTATCTTTTTGAATCACTATAATTTCATCTAAAAACCGTAAGGCATTATACATTAAAAAAAGAAATTATTATTTGTAATCCAATTTATTAAATCTGTTTTCAACTTTATCAATTTTAGTAATATATGCTAATACTCTTTATACCCATATTTGTGCTTAATTCAGCTTTGACTGTATCCTTCTATTTCTGATTGAACCATTGGTGTTCTTCCACCGAATTCTAAAGTAATTTTGTCTCCTTCGGTTTTGAATGCAACTAGTTCGATTGCAAACTTTTCCATAACATTAAAATATTTAGTTAATCGTTTCATCCTTTTTCGTAATCGTCGATATTGTCTAGTACCATACCGATAACATATTTATTAGTTCTTGATCAACTTAATTGTTTTTCTTCTGCTTCTGATTTTACTATTTTTGCAGTAAATTCAGGTTTGATAGTTAGTAAAGTTTGATCCTATAGACGTGTATATTTTGTCATTTAAATTAGTGGCAGATAAATCGTAAGTCGTTCTCATAGATCTAGTCATACTTTTGCACACATTTATTTTGTTTTTGTTGTCGTGTGTTTTGTTTTGTTTTTGTTGTCGTATATCTTTATAGTTATTTCTGCTAAATCGTTCCTTTCTACAACTGTGTCAAAGTGTAATTGTTAGCTGTTATCTTATCTTCCAGTTTTATTACAGAATTTTTAAAATCATTAACTTACTTTTTAATTTCTTCATTGTTTTGTTGTACTTCATTATTTAAGTCTTTCTGTAACTGTTCATGTTGTGAATGTAAAGTACAATAGCCTTCTATTGTGTTGTTTCTTTTGTTTTGTTTTGTATTTTTTACTTTTTCCGTGTGACTCTCTAATGCGTCTATCTCTGAGTTTATCTTTCGTTCAATTGACTGAGACCCTTGTTGAATGTTTGGTATTTCATATGTCCTTTCTATTCAATTTTTCAAATGATTTCATAGCATTAAGCACGGTAATAAATCTTTGCTTAAATAAATCCTGTTCATCCAACATCTTTTCTTATCTTCATCAATCTATTTTTTTGCAACTCTTCAATTTTAGAAGCTTTTCCAGTGGTACTCTTTTCCACAGAAGTTAATGATTGGTCTACTTGTTCTCTCCATGTGTTTACACCTTTTACATTATTTTCCTCCAAAGCCTAACGTATTTGTGTGTCTCAACACGTCTTTGCACAAAGTGCCTAGTTGCATATATCGGTTAATTTTACCAGATCTCCCAAATATTTAACATGGTTGTTATTTAATTTATGTCATGGTTTATTGATTGGTGTCATACAAGGTTTCCTCTGTATTATCAATTGAGTGAAAACTAAAGTTACTAGAATCATAGAACTAGAAAGATCCAGACGCGCGCTAGAAGAAGAGTACAATAACATTGGCGGCAAGAAGTCCTTGTACGATTTGGTGAAGACCAGCATAGATGGTACCAAATTTTGATGATCACCTGCCTTTACCTTTCATCCGTAGTCTCTTAGTTTTTAAATCCGATATTACCCTCTGCTTTTGTATGACCAGAACCAATGCTTTTACTTCGAAGCTCTGGTGTTGATATTTGTTTGCATAAATCTGTTAGTATTTGCCAACACACATAGGACTTAAAATTCTGCAACAGATCAGCCATGTTAAACGCGGCGCCACGCAAGCAAGATTTGACCTGATTTAATATTTTTGTGTACGTGATGTAAGCGTATTTGCACATAGCCATCTTGTTTTGAATTTTTGGTTCTAGCTTTCTACAACAAGCTTGAGTTACAATGCCAACGCCAGATATAGTCAGAAGAAAAGGATATAAGAAAGTACCTGTACTGAAAACTCCGGCCGCATTGATCGCCAACGGAACAGGAAACAAGAAAATTAATTGGCGCTTGTATTGCCTGTACGACTGCTTAAAACAGTAGGCTCGTTTGTGATAGCTGCGATAATATGCAATAAGTTCATCGCGCGTTTCCTTGTCAAGATGGTTGCAAATGTGATTGAAGTCCATGATATATTTCATCTTATATGATAACGCTAGCCAATTATTTCCTCGCCCTCTGTATCTCTTCTTTGGGAACAAAAGGTTCATCATGTGGAAATTGCGAATAAATCTTGTTCAAAATTTTTCGGTAAAGCACCGCATTGGACTGCTGAACTTGTCTGAGATAACTACCAATATACACTTCTAGATTAGGTCCAAGTTCTTTTATCTGCTATTTTGTAAGTTGAGGCCCATTATTAAAGTATCCACAAGGTATTTTTGAAACGTGAAGAACGTTGATACTAAGTCATGCTCTATTAATTTTTTTAATATAGTACAGTTCTTTAAAAGGAAAAAAGCCTTCTGATATTTTTTTTTTGTTGTTGAATAATTAACAACCTTGTAGAGCGCTTTGGCTAACTTTTTTTTTCATCATCATGCTGTGGCTGCAGCTTTTCTGCTTCAGGTTGTTTTTCATCAACAGGAATGGGATCAGGTGCATGAATAAGATTCAGCTGTTTGTCGTTTAGGCTCAAGCTCAGGTTGTGGTGTTTCTGCTTCAGATCGAGTTGCTGGAAGCATACCGTACACTATTTTGAAAAGAGTTTTGGATTTCTTTCCAAAAATAATATAAAAAGCTATTAGTCATTTTTGGGTCTTCTATTACTTTTCTGAATTGTGCATCAGCCTGAGGTGGATCCTTGAAAAAAACGTTTTCTGACAGATCTTTAAATTGAATAGGCCCAGCTTGTTCAAATACTCTCTGACGCAAAGAACTTAATTTGTATCATTGGTTTCCAGAAAGAATATATAACATATCTCTATCATATCGTATAAAAGCTTCTTTTCTGGCAGCAGGAGCCTCTGGTGAATGTATGAAGCTTCCCGTTGTATGCACTTTATATACCGTATAGACCAAAAAATAACAAACAAAACCCTGACAAAGAGGTCAGGAAGGATTTTTATGTCATCAGGAAACGAAGTAAGGTAGTTTATTGCTGAAGAAAGCACATTTGCATCATATTCATATTTTGTATAATACTTGAAATACGTGATAGTATTCCTCACCAACTTTTTAGTTTCTTCTGGCATCTCATGTCTTGGTGGAATATCCAATATTATTGGTATTTTAGGTGTCCGTAGTACTACCTTTGTTGATCCAGAAAACGGAAATTATAATATCGGTTCTGCAACGAGGCGGGCTCTCAATGATGGCCACAATGAAGTTTTCAAGATGCTGCCACTAAGTTCTATTTTTGGTTTTTGTCGAGTCATTCATACAGTAGTCCAGTTGGCGTTGACGACGGATAATTTGTTTTTTACAAAACTATCGCCTTTTATTTATCATGCACTATAATTGGATACTCTTTTTTCCAGGATAGCAAGACACTTTATTTTGAGCAAATGCGAGTCTACAAAGTGTTACACATTTACCAGCGCAATTATCTGCGATCTGGAGATTAGCTACATTGCCAGAAAATGAACTACC
Source organism: Margaritifera margaritifera (assembly GCA_029931535.1). Taxonomy (NCBI): domain Eukaryota; kingdom Metazoa; phylum Mollusca; class Bivalvia; order Unionida; family Margaritiferidae; genus Margaritifera; species Margaritifera margaritifera. The sequence continues at coordinate 1,203,733 of JAQPZY010001590.1, read as the reverse complement.
AAGACACATATTTATAGCATTTTAAACCGCAGCACGAGATACTGACCAAAAGACAAGCAGTCAGGCATTTGACAACTTGGGATTGACTCGCATTGCTGTCAATAGCAGTCAATATCCCGAGCGTGAACTTGAGCGTAATTATGCACCACTTAGTAAAGTTTATTCGAGAACGTATCTTATGTTTCAAGGGGCTATGCAAACATAACAGGATGTTGATACAGGAACACAAATATTTTTAGATGAATTTGCAAAGCTGTATACTATTTATCATTTTGATGTTTCTAAGCATTTGGAACACACAAAAGATTCCATGGCGGATGTTGAAGTCAAGTGAACTCTTCAACCTATAGCACCAGCAGTAGCCGTGAACTATCATGTTTATACAGTAATTACCGCTGACTGATTTCTGACACCGGATGCTCTAAGTGGCAAGATGATAGTGATTGTTTAGAAAAAAGTGATTTGAAATAATTGTTCAAATATATTATATAAATGAGCTACACTTCAGTAAAAGTTGTGTTGACGCAATCACAACAGTGATCAATTACAGCAGCGGATAAGAATCGTGCGGGCGTGTCCATCAAACTTGGAAATAATCAATTGCAGCAAGGGCAACATGTTCTTGCGCTTACGAAAAATCAACATCTCAAGTTTAGCATAGCAAAACACTATGGCAAAGGCTTAACTTTTAAGTTATCAGCAAAACAATTATCTTACATGGGTGGCGCTTTACTAGCAATCTTACCACCTCTTGCAACGTTAGCTCCAAACATATTACCAATACTTAGTTCGCTAGGAATCGCAGCAGCTTCTGGATGAATATTTAGAGCTACGGAAAAGGCAATAAAGTGGCAGAGGACTTACACGCAAAAAAAAAAAATGTGTTCGCTTAACTTTCTGATATATGTTTGCTAACTTTGCTGACTATTTCTGACATTTTACTTCTACAAAGAGTTTTGTCTAAACATCTTACATAGAAATGTCGTGTCAGGAAGTTAGTCTATCTCTCTTTGAAACTCAACGTAAGACAATTGCGCTGGCCATTTCCAGAGGTTGCCCATTGTCAATGAGAGTATTGCCAAATAGTTATCTTCTGGCAGCGATAAGCACATGCTAACAAAACGCCAACATCAAAAATTGAAAAAACACAATGCAGTAGGAAAAGGTATTGTATTTGATTTGTCTGCAGCACAACTTAAAAAACAAGGTGGATTTTTTACCACTTCTGCCACTTCTACCACTGCTTGCTGCTGGGAGCGCTGGTGCGCTGTTGCCTGAACTTCTTGGCATGCGTTTTGGTCGTGGTATGAAAGGTAAAAGAAAGAGAGCCCAAGGATTGTAATACCACGGGACACAGCGCCGCTAAGCAATTTTGACATTGAGAAAGCACTTAAAGACATAAAATAATTTCGAAATGTCTTTTCTAAAAATAGAATGCCAGAAAAAATCAGCGCCAATTAAAGCTGCGTTATAAACATAGAGAATTATTTTGCTGGATCTGGAACACATTGGGTTGCCGTTGTAAATATGCCAGATCGTAGCGATGTAGAACATTTTGACTCGTTGTGTCTGCCACCATGTGACACTATCAAAAAATATGTTTCTTGCTCTAGTAAAGGTTGCCTTTATAACTTAACACAAATTCAGTATATGAATATTTCAGCTGGTGGTCTTTACTGTATTTACTTTACCAGATCACATTGCCAAGGAAAATCTGCATTAGATATCTTACTTTAATTTAACAAGCTGCCAACTTTTACAATCACAAGTTAGTTTTAAGTGTTTGTTGTAAATGACATATATAATGACAGCTTCGTGGTGCTTATCATGCAGAAAGGATACTGACAGTCTTGAAGAAACTTGATCTCAAACTAAAAATAGGCGTTCTGTAGTGAAATCAATATGTGCTGAATATATCAAAAGAAGATCCAGGTTTGTTAAAGCAATTTCTGACGGTTGTGCTGATGCCCAGCCTGTTATCGTACTTGACACATAATTTTATGTTTACTCGTTATATATGTATGCCTGCGGTGACACTATTTGTATTCAAGGCAATACAATTATTGGACACTGTTCTGTTTGTAGGCGTCATAAAATATATATATAACGCTCTTGATCTTCATTCGACATTGGAAAACGTCCTAGGCCAAAAGGCGGCTGAACTTTACCAGGACATAAATATACTGGTCCGTGGAATCCGCAAATGATCCGCCGCTTCCTGGTCAGCAACCCTATAACCAAGTAGATGCCACAGCAATGCGGCATGACATTTGCTACAGAGATGATCCAGAAGAAAAAAACCGCTGCGATAAAATTATGCTTGATGAGTTAGCAGCGATAAAACCAAAAGGTATGAGAGAACGTATTGACAGAACTTTTGCCATAGGTGCCTTCGGACTCAAATATAAACTAGGCATCAGCACCAAACCAGCGGCTAAAAGTCGTCAAACAAAAGCCAGCAAACCAGCTGCTAAAAGTCGTCAAACAAAAGTTTGCAAACCAGCGACTAAAAACGTCAGCAAAAAAAGATGATGATATAATAGCAGAAGAATTACATAAGCCAGCAAAAAAAAGTATTTCTAGGCGCAGGGTTGTTACTAATAGTGTTGATGACATCTGATGTGCTGATCTTGTAAACATGCACAAATATTCCAGAAATAACAATGTCGTCAAACACTTGTTAAATGTCATTGATGTGTTTAGCAAGTGTGCATGGAGCTTGGCACTAAAACATAAAAAACTGGTGTAGCTATCAGAAACCCGTTTGCATCTATGTCAACGTCATGAGACAACAATGTTGTCCAACGTAATCCAGCAAAATTCTGGATGGATCATGGCGGCGAATTTTACAAAGACACATTTGAAAACTGGTTTGAAGAAAATACAATTCATAAGTATTCTACGTTCAATGAAGGCGAAACAGTTGTCGTTGAAAGATTCAATCGTACGCTAAAGAATGCGATGAGGAAATACTTTGCAAAATATAAAAAAAATAAAAAAATAGTAAATATGTTGATGTGCTGCAGTCGCTAGTAGACAAGTATAACAATACGAAGCATAGAAGTATTGCGATGACGCCAACACAAGCTAGCGACAAGCAAAATAAGGGCAGCGTGGCAAACAGATTTTTTTAGACAAATGTTTAATGTAGGTGACCGGGTTAGATTTCAGAATATTTTTTTTTTAAAATGTTTGAAAAAGTTCATGCAACAAACTGGACCGAAGAAGTGTTTACCGTGACAGAAATATTATAAACATTTCCTGTAACGTACAAGATCGCAGACCTTAATGGCGAACCTGTTTCAGGAGCCTTCTATGAGCAGGAGTTAGAAAAAACAGAGCAAAATGTTTTAGAACAGAGAGAGTAATCAAACTCGCTTGTGAAATGGAGCGGCTACTCTGATGATTTTAATTCTTGGGTTCCAACGGCAAGTATTGAGAAATAATTCTGTCGTACTCTGCTAACATTTTTTTGCTAGTAACAGGCTTGCACATGGTCGCCTTGTCTGGCAAACCTAGCAGCAGAAATATTGTTTGGAAGATATAATCAAACTTAATGAATATATGTCTTCCTGTCAAAGATCTCGTAGAATTGCGCTGTTTCTTCATACGACAGATAAAATCGCACTAGTTTATTTCTGATATGATATTTTCTTGTGTATCTTTGCGGCATTGTGTTGTAGTGCAGGAAACATTTTGGACTTGATTGTACTTGCCGTAGTCGCGAACTATGGCATCTTCATTATATATCATTTCAAACACAATTGTTTATATCACATACATTTACTTGGAAAAGCCAGAATTGATTTATGATGGTTGTCAAATTGCTGTATGAAAATCCCGATTCATATATTAATTTGGATTATCAGAACATGCTGAAAATTTTTTTAAAACGCGGGTTTTGCTTACGGACGAGCAGTGATAACTACTTATAAACATTTTTGTTGGCATTGGCGTGGTGTTTGCAAAGATAGCATGGCGTTGAAACTGAGTCACATTTATGTCTTAAATGCAGTTCGTGCATTCAACATCAATAGCGTTTTCAAGTCGCTTGGAAATAATGTTGATACTTTTCAGTGAGAGGGTTCTGGCTGGACTGTGGTTGGTATTTCAGCATGCATTGTTAATACTACCAAATATAATCCATTACGCGGAAAGTCATATTTGGAACTGCCAGCTAAAATTATAAATAGCCAGAGTTGCGTCAATGTCAAAAATAATGGAAATTGCTGCTTCAAGTGGGCTGTGTTATTTGCGCTGTATCCTGCAAACATAAATCCAAACCGCGTAACCAACTACACTGCGTATCAAAATACATTAAAATTTTGTTACTGGAATCAATTTTCCTGTTCAGATCAATGACGTAGCAGCATTAAAAAAACTAAACAGTATTTTTGTAAATGTTTTTGGCATGGATAATGGCAAAATGTATCCGCTACATATTTCTTCAGTTGCTAGCGATGTTGCTGAAGTTGATTTGCTTTATGTTCAAAAGCATTTCAAGATTGATGAATGGGCAGTACAAAGGTCACCAGCACAAACTATGAAGACTTACTTGCTGGGCACGGTAAAGATTGCATCAACGTTGCAAGAGCTATCGTGCCAGATAAAAATAACAATACCTTAACATTCAATAACCTTTGCTACAAGACGAGAGTTCCGTTTGTTATATATGCCAATTTATTTTGAAGCGCTCACTGTTTCAATGGACGGCACAAACAGTAATCCAAATTCTTTTTTTACTAGAAAGTAGCAAGACCATGTTCCTTGCGGCTAATCATACAAACTTGTCTGCATTAATGATACTGTAAGTAAGAAAATAAAATTGTATCGCGGAGTTGGCTGCGTAGAAAATTTCATAAAAAGTTTGCTTGGCGAAATAAATTATGTGAACGCATTGTTCCAGCAAAGATGATTTATACTTCATAGGATAGAGAAAACTTTCGTAACTCTGAGCTGTGTTGGATCTCTGAACAGCCATTTGGTACTGACAGAGTACGCGATCATTGTCATTTTACTGGAAGATATCGCTGCGCTGCTCATGACAAGGGCAATCTTCATGTGAAACGCCAGAATTGACTCATGTTGTGTTGTATAATTTACGTGGCTATGACTCTCATCTGATCGTAAAGAATTTGAACAGTTTTCTGAATTAAAAACTGTCATAGCCAATAACATGGAGTGTTATATGTCATTTTCGCTTGGACAACAGCGGTATATTGACAGCATGCAATTCTTAAATGCTTCGCTGGATGAGCCTGTCAAAAATACAAAAGAGTTTAAATATGCAGCAGAGGAATTTCCGGCGACAAAAATTAAATTGGTCACGCGCAAAGGAATTTACCCGTAGGACTACATGTCATCGTGGGATAAATTGCAAGAAACAAGTCTTCCACAGAAAGAATCCTTTTACAGCCAACTTATTCTGATAAAGATTATGGACATGCCTGCAAGATCTGGAAACAATTTGCCATCGGGAATCTTGGCGACTAACATAACATGTATCTGAAAGAGGTTGTGAGCTGCTGGCAGATGTTTTTGAAACTTGCAGAGATATTTGCATGTCCTATTACAAGTTGGATCCTGCCTGATATAAGTCCTGGCTTGTCATGGTATGCTGCGCTGAAGTTATCAAAGGTAAAATTGGGGTTGCTCACTGAAATCGACAAGTTTCATTTTATCGAAAATGGTATTCGTGGTGGAATTTCTGTCGTTGCATATAGACATTCTATGCCCAACAAGAAGTATCTGCCAAATTATGATCCTGCGTAGGAGTCAAAACGTATCATTTATTTGGGTACCAATGGTCTTTATCAGCGATGTCTCAAAAGTTACCTTTGGGTGATTTCTCATGGCTGAATCCAGAACATTTTACAGAACAATTGTTGCAAAGTGACGATGACACTGGCTACACAGTGGCTACATTCTAGAAGTGATTCTATGATTCCGTGAAAACATTCAAATACGAATCGATATGCGCTCAATATTTTCTGGCATCTGTCCGTGCTAGAAACTGCAGTAAGAATATAGCCAAAGTTGTTAGGATGTTTGGCAAGAATATTTCGAAGCAAAACATGTCATACATCTCCGTTTTCGTTTTCTTCATAGAATTTGTGGATGGGATGATCTCTTCAACAGATTATATATAAGTATATTTATCTCTCTAATTCGATATTCATTATCCTGACCTTTTTATGTCAATATTGATATAGAGGACAGAAATATGTAAACAAGCATAAATATGCAGCAGTAGTAAGTAGAAAGTCCATTTTCGAAAACACGTCATTTGCGTGAAACAAAAGCCTTGTCTCGTACCGGGTGCTAGCTCTGAATATTTTAGTTCCTCGGCAGCTAAGGAACATATCGGAATCGCATTAGCACTGCATCCGTTCGCTTTAGTGAACGGCTTCGAGGACTCATAACCTAACTTCCTGCAACCTGATTTAGTTGTGTTCACATCGGGAGCTAGGTCGTCATGCTTTCACTGTTCGAACACAAGACACGTGAAAGCTAGTAGTAACAGGTTTTCAAATGATAAACTGTCACCAGAAAGAGAAATGCAAGAACACAATAAAAAAGTAGGAGATTTTAAAACTGTTAACATTATAATTCATGAGATTTTGGATAACAGTTTGCATCACATTCTTTAATCTGCTTTCTGTCTTTTCTAAAAGATTTAACTACATAAAATGTAGTCACTCCTGTAATTGCAACAGTTGTTAGTGACTTCTTCAATGGGAAAAAAATGCATCAATTGCAAGGCATTGAGTACGCATCACAAATCCAACTCCTGCATCAACAGATTTTGATCATATGTGAAACAAATTTGCTAAGCATGGCTTGAACAAGGATGGTGTTCAATACAAAGTAATTAAGCTTCATTTATGCATTAGAGACAGAACATTGTAATACTTTGAAAAAAGAAAGGTATGATACAAATTTCTAAAAAATAGTAAACCAGATAGTACATTTGCTCCTAATTATATAGATACACAAACAGGTGAAAGTGAATTTCTCAAGTCTGTAGGTCGGAAAAGAGGAGAAAATAAATGAAAACCATCAAATAGTAAACAAAAGTTTATATGATAAACGTTTGTTAGCCCAGCTGTTACGGCATTCTGTATTATCTTTAAAGTATAATAGTTTTCATTTGGGTTTATAATCATTGTATTTTATTTCCTTAGTTCAGTAGCCTACGCTATTTGTAAAGTACAATGTATTTCAACATGTTTACATGAGTCATGCTATGTCCTGGGAAAATCAATAATTAGGTCGGTCAGCTTAACCCACAATGGTTAATCACTTGGAGACACGTGCAGATTTTATGACCTGAATCCTATGTCAACATCATGGTGATTTGTAATAAGATATTTTAATTATAGTGCAAAGGCATTACAAGCAGTAACATGCGCGACCTAGTTTCTGATTGTTTAAAAAAGGTTGTTGACAGAACTCATTCTAAGTTGCAGTATTAGAAGCTTAAATTCTCTTTTACGCCGTAAGTGACTATATAATGCCAATATAACCACTGAATGGGCGTTCTTTGCAGTTCTCCAGAATCATAAGGTTATTGAGGAAGATTATTATTGTTTGTAAAATCAGCTGGTGAAAATCTATTATCTACATTGTACATTTTGGATTTAAGTACTATTCTTCAAGGAACAATATTCTACATTCACAGGAGTTTACCTGGGATTAATAACATTTGGATTTAAAACTGTGTTTCTTGTGGCACATTAACACATTAGTGACTTCATTCGGAATACTTTGGATTAACTTCCGGATTATCAAAATTCAATAGGACATTTAGGATTATTTAGGAATTTCTAAACTGTAAGTTATTGTTAATTCTTTCACTTTGTTTGTTTGAAATATTCAATATTTTAAGAAATTAAATTCATATTTTATAAATTGCGAAAGCTTCTTTGAGTCGTTCTTTCTTTTGTTACTATTTCTAACCCCTAGACGTAACACAGCACATATGAAACTGATGCGTTTCCCACACTAGAAGACAAGGAAAAAACACAACGAAAACAGCCTCTAGAACATACAGCTACCGACAGACAGCCAATTAAATATTATGATGATACAGAGGAAAGTTTGAATAATGCAAACAAAATGCATAAGGATTTTGGAAAAGTAAATATTTATTTTATCAATGAAGTTCAGAAACCAGAAAAATTTTTAAGCAGGAGTAATAAAGAAGAGGAAATTCTTAACAGATTATTTTTTCCAGAACAAGACAGAGAATTACGATAATAGTGTTGAAGTAGTAGATTCAGAAATAAAATAAATAAAATCAGCAGTTTAAATGTATGACAAACATATAAAAACAAAAAGAAAAGAAAAAAGAAAACAAAAAGAGATATCAGCAAAGCAGTTAAAAAAGTCATAAGCTAAATTCCAAGAAATCTTACAATCTTATGAAAGTAAAAGAGTACAAGTATTTGAGCATTTATCAGATTTAGAGAATAACATTTTAAAAAGATAACAACATGGATTCAAAAGTTACCACTAGGTCAAAGACAAACATTTATTTCAAGAAAGAGGTGTAAACATTGCTACGATTGTTACAGCTATATTTATGATTGGATCAACTTTTGGTCAAATCATAGTAAATTTTGGTAAAGATTTCACAGTAGGACGAGAAACAAATGGTAGTGGTGGTGATAAAAGTATCACAGAATCATTCGTTGACAAAGTTAAATGCGGTTTGAAAATTTGTGCCAACTATTTGTTTTTATTTAGCTAAAATAAAAGCACGATTAGAATTTCCTGGCATAATTAGCAGTGTAATGATATGGCATTTTAAATTAACTGTACAAGATATTTCTGTATTGGCTGATAGTGTCATTCTACTGATTCGAGCTATAATTACCTTGTTTTCTATTTTGCAACTAAAGGGATCAAAGAAAAGGGCCATAAGATTAAAAATTAATAGCCTACTTTAAAAAGTAAATTAAATCAGCTCCTGAAATCATAGACATACATATAAATTCTCTCGCCATCTACGTTCTTCTTGCTTACGTAATTCTTACTCACGTTCTTTACTTTTATTTCGGTGTCTATCTCTTGACAATTTTTACAGACTGTCTACCAGCTGCTGGTATTATATTCTTTACCACGTGAGCATTTATAGCACAATTATTCTTTCTGTAAATGTATTTGATGACATTTTCAAATTGGTGTTGTATCCAATAATGCTGTCAGTTTTTATCATTGTATCACTAGGTAACACAAATAACTTCTTCAACTAAAATATATTGTTGAAATTGTTACGACTAGGGGTAAATGTAACAAAAGAAAAGACTCAGACAAGCTTTCAAAATTTAAAACACAAATATTTAATTTCCTAAAATATTAAAATATTTCAACAAACAATCAAAGTGAAAGAATTAAAAATAACTTACAGTATAGAATATCCTTAAAAGTCCTAAATTGTTCTAAAGTTCACTGATCCGGAAGTTAAACCAAATATTCCGAATGAAATCACTAAAGTGTTGATGTGTCTACAAGAATCAGTTATATCCAAGTGTTATTAATTCCAAGTAATCCTTGTGAATATGGAATATCACACAAGTTCTAGAAATGTTTCCGCTAATTTCCAACGGAACTGAATAATACTTAAATTTGAAGTATCAGTACTAAATCCAGAATGTACTGTATAACAATCTCTGAAGCAGAATACCACACACAATGAACCAATCTCGTTTATGACCTCTCAGGCTGAACGTACTATCAAGGAATGACGAACGCTCCGATTACATCCTTTTATATAGTTTCTTAATCTGCGTCATTGAAATACAAATAAAACCCATTTCTTAATTCTGTCTTTAAATCAACAACTCGGTATTGCGATCTTATTAACTTCTAGTCAGAAAATGAATCATTCACAATTGCGACTTAAAAACAATTTAATCCTTCTAGAAACCTTCTCCGAACCAATCAGAAACTAGGTTATACGTGACACCGCTAAAGTACCTATGCACTGACGTTATTACCGGTCAACCAGTATTGACTTCTTATTGAACATAGAATCCAGGTCAAAAGGACATTGAATCCAGGTCAAAATAATAATACATGTTAGCACGCGCTAGAATCACGTGACATGACTAATGTTTCAAACAACAATATTGATTTTACCGTATATGTGCACTCTGCAAAATGGCACCTATTAGACTATTATACACAAGTCATAAACTAATAAAACTATACCATTATTTAAAGAAATGATACATAATTCCGTAACAAAATCTTATTGTAATATTTTCATCTGAGTGATACATTGTTCGCCTAAATTAATTTTTCAAAGAACTTTTCTTAGGTGTTTTGAACAGTAGAAACAGATTGCGTAATAAATGTTTATTTGTACTTGAGCACTTTAAATACAAATTACATAAGACCTGATAGTTTGATTAGTCTAGATATTCCGGTTTCTTTTAGATCGTTCCTATCATATAGAAGGAAAAAAAAGCACATCCTATTTTAGATCTCTAGTCACCAATGAATTTATGTATTCAGAGCCATTATCAATAGCATATTTTTGTTTTCGATAATACATTTCCAATCATGATGAGGAGGAAATATACAAGTTATTACAGATTATGATAAATTGTTTCAAATCAATGCTGTTGTTTGTTGGATTAAAAGCATCATCATCAGTAGTTTTCCTATCTGTAAGAAAAAGTGAACCCGATATATTGATTTTTCTTTCACTAACTGTGGTATATTTATATCTAATATATAAAATTATGTAATTCCGCACACAACTGTTGCCATCCATACTGCCCAGTTTAATTTATTCTGCTAAAATTTCATATCTCACTGTGCTCTGTATCTGTTCATTTAATTATCATTATCAAATTATAAAACGTACTTCTGAAACTGTTTAATGGCTTCTATGCAGAATAGTTTTTTTTCTGTGTAGTATTTTTCTATTTATTTGAATATATGTATAATATCTTTAGTGGCTGAATAATCACACTGCGTTGCAGGAAAATGATAAGGTGCACTACTTGTCAATGTTTCTAAATCTGAATTTCATTACTTATTTGTAACAACTTTTCATACTTAAACTAGATCACGCACTTCTTATATTGTAGTTTCGGTTTAGTGAACAAGATAGTATGGTTAATTTTAAATAATTTAAAATAGTGTATCTTAGCACTCAACCTCACGAACGTTGATGCTATAATCCCAAAAAGAAGTTTCGGGCCTTGTGGATATAGGGTATGGTGTTATCGTGTACTGATATCCATATATTTTAATTTACTTTTTAGCTTAGCACTGCATGTGTGTTTAAGCACGGGTATCTCAGACTCGGTCGCGCTGTATGCTCTCGAGCAAGAGATTATAGCTGCATCACTGGTAGTTCGGGGCTGACTGTTTAGTGTCTAAAGTTTAGTGTTAATTGCCCGGGTTAAATACTGTATATGCTTACTGTCATTCTTAAAAGCATGATTTCGGAAAATATTCTCGATATTTTATTTTATTTTCATCCGTCATTTCTCTGAAGCTTGCATTTTTCTTTTTAACTTATCACTGCAACTGTGTTAGAGCTCGTCCTCTTGTTCTTGGATTTCGCATTCGAACCAAAGTTATAATTACAACATTCAAAGTTTAGAGCTTGGAGGGTCATGTTCTGTGGCTGGGAAAATGTGTAAAAATTGTATGGTTGGGTGTTGTTTCTTAAAAACTTCTTTTGATGTTTGGGTGTTGTTTCTTAAGAAATTCTTTCATGGTTTGGAATTGGTTTATATATATATATATATATATATATATATATATATATATATATATATATATATATATATATATATATAAAGGGATACAGTAACATAGGGTTTTTGGTCAAGAAATGCCATTTTTGTGGGGCTTAGGGGGTTATTTATAAACAAAAATTATTTTTGAGGATGGTAGGGTTTAGAGGCTGGGAAGATATGTTATAGCCACTACGTTTGCATATTGAAGGAAAAACATAAGGGTTGCTTGAAAAAGTTTATAAATAACATGTAATTTTCTTTCTTCTTCTTTCTTCTGTCCTTTTTGTTTTCAGGAAATTTGGAATTGCATTCATTTAAGGCTTTCTTTAGTAAACCATTTGATTGATGTTATGCAAAACTCAATAATGTTAGTCGATACAAGCTGGACCTTGAACAAGTAAAAGTCACTCTCATCTAGTCCTTTTCTCCTGCTCATCCTTTCTTCTTCATCTTCTTTTCTTACAAACAACGATTGGAGGAAGGAAGGATAGATAGATAAAGAGACCAAAATATAATGGAACGTTTAATTAAAATACATCAAAAAGAATATGTTCGACAAAAACATATTATTGCTGATATGAAGTAAAAAATATTTTCATATTAAAAACATCTTATTCTTCGCAGAATTGGCGTATAACTGTATTTTCTTGTCTTTTAGAACATCTAGCTTGGTGAGTGTAACCACTCTAAATCTACCAAACACCTCTAGAAGACAGTTTTTAAAACCGATGTTCACAACCTACTATACATTCAATTTATATCTCAAATTGCATGTTTATATCTAGTAGTGTTCTAGGAATTTCGCAAATTACTCACGTACACACATATTTCTTTTTCTCATCAAGCTAAGCAATAATGTTAATCTCGAAAGTGTAACGAAATAGAGCACAAAATGAATCCAGCGCCTAGATAGCGGCCACCAGTTCTGTTTCACATGATTGCATTACGAATTATACCGGTCATACAAAGATATCTGCGGGCTCATTAAAAATATACAATCATATTATCTTCTTAGTAATCAAAACCATGGGTATTTTTTTTATCCGTACATGTTTAAAAGAAAATCTGTGGTACACCGTTTAAGATAGAGACTTCAGACTGTGGATATGATCAGTGGTTGTCTGCAAATGTAAACCAAGGATTCAGAATTGCTATCCACACTCTGGGGGTCGAGTTTGTGGGGCATGGTTATTCTTGTATGTATGTAATTCTAGATAAAAAAAAATATGTATGATTTCAGGAATTGTGTAATGTCGCACAACATCTCCTACACAGTGCAGATTTAGAATTCAAACGTTGGGATATAATTGCGGGTGGTATGTGCATTTGCATAACGTCTTTGGAACCTACTTCCTGCGAGAGATGCCGGAGGGCAGGTACGGCACGGGGATGCATGCCGGGGTGGGGGGTGGGGGGTGGGGGGGGGGGGGTGGGGGGGGCTTGAATATTACCTGAAAAAAGTGTGCAAATAATACTGCTTTACCGCTATCTTCTTGTTTTTTAATGCAAGTTACGATGAAATATCTAATTTATTGTGCTTGTTGATTTTACTCTAATTTGATTGCAGACATGAAAATAGTCAATTCTTACCTATAAATAAGGACTGACGATTGTACCACACCTTAATATTGGCCTTATGGTATACAATCTTTAACCCATAGGCAGTTGATTCTTTGGCAATCAGTATCAGTAGTAATCTAATTTCATAACTTTTCTCTCTCTGAACAATGTCCATGTTTTTGACAAGAATCGATGAAAACGGTCAATCTCGTTTGTAGATCCCAAATATACTTTCTGTGGTATAATGTACGAGGGAAAACAATCAAACATAGTTGGCAAGCGACAGTTGAGATAGATTTACAATCATGATAAGTCTGTAGCCGACAATATGAATCAATACAGATTTAATTTGAACTTTGGTTGTGTACAGATTACGAAATATATTGATGACTAATCGTGCGATGATGGCCGTGCAACATTTATCGTACAAAGTGGCAGACATCTCGTTTTTGGCTTATTAATACACGTCTTTTTCTTCTTTATTTGTTTCCTAAGAGCATAATCTCATCTCTCCCTTTTAACGGATGTTTAGAATTCTTCTTTACCTAGTGATATAATGTTTGTAAAATATACATTGGAAAATAGATAAATACATGTTTCTTGAGTATACTGTAGACATTCTGTTCAGAATACAAGTAATCAATTTGACGGTAATTTCGTTACCAACTTCTATCTCTTTAATGAATAAATGTCAGGGTGAGTTAAAAATAACGTTTGTTTTTATGCTCATATTTTCTGTTACATTTCAAGCTTTTCATTTTTGTCTTTCAAAATCAAAACCCATTACACCACACGATTAACAGCATCCATTCTATCCTATTTTGCCATGATCGCGTACTAAAACAACCTAGAATATCACTAGAAAAATATATCCCTTGATCTCTTACATTACGTTAAATAGGCATTGTTCCAGGTCTAAATGACAAGACTGTAAGCAGTTTGAAAATGCTTGTCCACTTTCGTGTCTGATATATATTTAAAGTATAGCTACTGTTACGAAATTATGTATCATTTTGTTTTTAAATAATGGTATAGTTTTATGATCTCTGTATAATAGTCTAACAGCTGTCTTCTTGCAGTAAGTACATATACGGAACATGTGACCCAGTACATTGGTCTTGGGAAATCAATATTGTCGGTTAAACATGAGTCATGTCACGTGACCTAGCGCGTGACAATGTGTATTTTTGAACTTCTGACTTAGATTTCGCAATCCCAGAGGAATGATTCATTTGTTGACCAGAAATTAGAGTTTAAGATCACAATTCTGATGTGTTTGTTTGAGACGTAGAATAATAGAATAATTGTTTTTTTTATTATTATTATTTGAGCAGTCAGAAGCTATATAATAAGATGTATTGGAGAGTTCGTCATTCTTTCATAGTACGTTCAGCCTGAAAGGTCATAAACGAGATTGGTTCATTGTTTGTATGGTATTCTGCTTCATTGATATTATTATTATTATACTGTACATTCTGGATTCAGTACTGCTAATTCAACTATAAGAATTATACAGCTCCGTGGAATTCTCGGAAACATTTGTAGAACTTGTGTGATATTCCATATTCACAAGGATTACTTGGAATTAATAACACTTGGATATAACTGATTCTTGTTAATACATTAGCACTTTGGAGGTTTCATTCGGAACCTACTTCATTCGGAATATTTGGATTAACTTCCGGATCAGTGAACTTTAGAACAATTTAGGACTTTTAAGGATATTCTATACTGTAAGTTATTTTTAATTCTTTCACTTTGATTGTTTGTTGAAATATTTTAATATTTTAGGAAATTAAATATTTGTATTTTAAATCTTGAAAGCTTGTTTGAGTCTTTTCTTTTGTTACATTTACCCCTAGTAGTAACACTACCCATGCCTGCAAGGTAGGTCACGATAGCCTAGATGTCTGATTGCCCTTACAAGATTCAAAGAGACTGTCAACAGAGAGTGCATCAGACTTAGACGACAAGACATTAATTATTTCGGTAATTTAAAATACACAATTCCGCTCTTCGTCAGACAGGTAGCAATCAGCAGAATTGTCCAGATTAAATTAATAGTTAAACTTACGTAAAAAGATTTTGCTTATAATCTTAACGTGAGATTGTTAAAAGAACCTGATTATTGTACAACATGAGTAGAACCGCTTTGCACAGCAATGTCTACTGAATCATTTGGATTGGCATGGGTCAGAATTTGCAAATTCGACAAGCCTAAGTGGGAATAATGTTTAAATTTCCGCGCGCAATGAAAAATATTAAATGGATAGATTTTCCTGCATCACTCCATTCGTGATTTGCTTTGACATTACAGCAGCTAATGCTGTCACAACTTTAAGAAATCTAAATTGTCCCTAATGGGACAGTAGCCCCATTTTTTTTACCGCAAATTATTCATTTCAATCATTCGTAATTTCTCGCAAGCTGCTTTGCAAAAAGCTAGTGCCCAAAACATTACAAGTAGCAGTAGACTCTATGATCAGTTAAATCTTTGGTCTCCAGATCAATAACGCTAAGTTTTTTTTTCATTCTAGGTACTTTTATTATTTTCCTTTCCCTAAAGCAGTATAAATGTTATTCTCGTTTAAATTCGTGCATGTTTATGCATACAAAAATGGAATTTTCTACATTGAACACTATTTAATAACTTTGTTCTACATTAAAAATATATATATGCGATTTTAGAATCTATTTTACAATTTTGTTCAATATTAGAGCGAAATTCAATTTTATATCACAAGCTTTTAATTGTTTTTACCGCGTCACTTCAAAATGGATACTAAAACAGAGCTTTTGAAATAGTATTGTTGGAGTTGAATTTGATGATTCCCTAAAAGATGTTTTGAGTAACGTGTATTACGAATTTAAAATTTCCAACGGAAATGTTAACTTTATTAGCCCGTTAGAGTTTCTACTTTTCGGACACAGTATATCAGCTAGGACACAGTATATCAGCTGTTAGACATTTTACCAGGTGATACAACCAAAGTGACAATCGATCAAAAACTTGCACAATTTTCACATATTATTGTCGATAAAGACGAGATGAGATCCATATAGAATTAAATCATGTCATAGAGAAGCCAAGCTGCACTGATGCTTATATCTGTTTTGAGAACCAGATAGAAAACTAAGCTATGGATAAAACAAATCATCACGTTTTTAATTCATTTCTGGTTTTGATTCAAGAGAAATAAAATATATCAAACAGAATATTAATAAAGTGAAAAGGACTGTTCTTAATTATAATGGAAGATTGAATGAAACAAATGTCATTATGTGTTTAACGGAACACGTGTAGTTAACACACAAACATATTATTTTGAAATATTTGTAAGTTAGTAATTCTGTACTATTATACTGTAAATAGAAAACACAGACTGGATACCTATATCAAATACCAAAATTAATATCCATTTATCATATTCTCTGTGGACAGTAAAGCAATAAAGAATATGTCCTTTTTGAGTAACACAAATTAAGGGATGCATTAAAAATGTTGTTTGTTTTACTTAACCTTAATTCAGTTAATTTTTAGTCCTCTGATGTTATCAAAAAACGTTGATCATTTTTTATTATAGTGATTTCATTAGAGTTTTAACACTTTATGTAAAATTATTCTTACGACAATAGTTATAATAATATGTTTGCATATGTCTTGTTTCAAGCCTTAGGTACAATTAAATGCCGTCTTTTGTCTATGAAGATAGAATATTACAGCCTGCACAAATAGGTTTGCCATCCAGTACAAATATGGGAAAATCAAATGAATTAAAATACGTCTGAGAGCCGGATATATGACTGATATTGATTTTGGGCCCAAAAGGGTGAATATTATTTATCAAAAGCAATTGATTCGACGAGTATTAGTAGTGAAGCAGGACACATCAGTGAACTTTAATATTATTGATCATCGTATGCATGTTCACATAAAGCATAACAGCATCATGCCTTTATCCATAAATAGGTTAATCGATTGGGTCATACAGTAATTGGGGTTCATAACACTTGTAATTTTCCAAATGAGTTTAGAACATGCATTTGCCCATAAGTATCATGCAACTAATTTGTAAAATATATCAAAAGTCACTGTCCTTCTGATCAGGTCATTGGACTGAAGACGATCTGCACGTGCTGAAGCAGTTTCATGTTTGATTTAGAATAACAAAGGAGTTTTAGCGTCCAAGCTGTCTTTTCTTTTTACAGGCGTTTAAGTACTCTGTAACATTAAATAATGAAAACAGCAATGCATAAGAGAGTATTCTATTTTGTAAGATTGTGCATACAGGCTTTAAAACTGGTAGATAAATTAGTATCAAAATACATTTTGAAACACTAGTAATGTATGGCTACATACAACCATGCTAAATATTGAGATAAAGTAGTGTAGATATATACAATAAAACTGTGGAATAATTATAATACATTTAAATATCACGAAAAAGCATATACTGATGTTTTCGGGTTGTCTTCACATGTTTGCAGTCACATCCAGTTTTAATTTTGTTGTGAAACTAAAGCCGTGAATCTTTATTATGAACCGTGACTACTAAGTTATAAGAAACAATTTTTTTTTTTTTTTAAAAACAGAAATACTGTAGACAATCAAATGAGTCGAAATTAGGTTTCGTAAATTAGTACTTCCTTTTACATATTACTCCAGAAACGGGTCTTTATGAACGCAGTGTCATATGTTAATATGTTACCAACAACACTTGCAATTTAAGATTGGATTCTGATGGGACGAAAACGATTCTATCAAATCATCCTCAAAGGACTGATGATGAAGTATCCTTTACGGAGCCATAATTGTTTCTACGCCTTTATAATAAATTAGTCAATTGGCATGTTGTAATCATAATATCTTTCATCAAGTTATGTTGGTTGGCAATAAAATTCTAGTGCGGCTGTGTCCAGAAAAAATAACTTAACTGATACAGCTAGGAAAAATTGGAACTGCGATCAAAATTAAACTCAGTACATTTTGTGAAGGGTACATCCATCTGCAACAAATATTCATAAGCTAAACAAAAGCTAAACACCCAAATGATTATCCATAACTATGCATAATTTTTACTTTGTTAAATACTGATGAGCTTTTAAGTATTTATGGTACATACAAAACAGGCGTTTTGAGAAAAATCTTTGATAAGTGTAGACCCGATACCGCTCGATGTCCTCTTCTTGAAATCACTCGAATACTTACTTCCATGTTCCCCTTGACTGATCACAATTTATCGATTAATACACGCTGTAAAATTTACCATTAAAAAATGTAAATTAATCGAATTTTTCTTACTTAAACTTAAAAAAATTTCTATGATTACTCTTTGGTGCGAACATATGATGGTGCACATATTACTTACACATAGTAGATTTTTGTTTTCTTTTTATCTTATGTGTGTTACAAATACTTGATCTACTGCCCCAAGGAATGTCGAATTTTACAAGAAACTCATTCTTGCAATCAAAATCGTGCCAATAATATAATGAGTAAGTCAATTGATTAATTGGGAGTATGTTTTGCACCACAGTTGAAAGATCTCTTCAATTATAGCACTCATCGTACACTTACATGCATACCCTATCCTAGCCAGTGTCTAATTTCCACAATTGTCTGTTTGTCATCAACATTATTGTACGGAAACATGTCTAATACAACTCACAATGACTGCATTAAATGTATAGATCGCATGACCAGATATAACTCATAATATGTGACACACTCAGAAAAAAAGGGTCTGAAGATAGTTTCGTGTAAAACCATTTGCAGTTTCAAAATGAAATAATAATGATGACAGAAATGCAACATCCACTAAGGCACAGAATCTGAACTCATATTCTTTCAATTAAGTGGACACTACTGATTAAAACCTTGCATACTGCAATGGACAAAACAGACACAGAATCTAAGGAAATAAATGGAAGAGAAACCTCTTTTGACTAACCGCTTTATGACGTTTAATATTTTTCTCAGGCAAAAACCTCGTTAGACTAACGATGTTGAGATATTGATTTTTCTCCAAGACGTAAAGGAGATTGTTAAAATGTGTTGGCTGTTGAGTTAGTCATATATCAAGTGTGATCGTTCCTTTTATTGCTGTCCACTTATTTTTCCAGACAATGTGTCGTTTGCTGCGCATCTTTAATCATTTGATACTATTTGACTTTTAAAACAATTTCCCACAACGTATCCTTTCATTAATGTACTAGTCACGTTGGTTTATAGTTTTTAGGGTTCAGAAACCTATCAGTATCAATTTAAAACTCTTTGACAATAGACATCTCCTCCTCCCTCATCCACCTAATTTCTTTCATCTTTGAAACTTTTGAATGTGGAAGATATAAATCAATCGTTGCATAGCTAAAGGAAAAATTTTCTTTTGAAATATCCATAGGTTATACAAACTTATGAATATTTCATGTGTAGTATATCAAACGGCTTTACCCATAATTCTTCCTTTAGAAATAAAGACTCCTGAACAAAGACTTCTGGGGAGTCACTGAATTAAGACACCATTGGGATATCAAAAGTGAATCTCGTTTGGTAATTCAGAATTCTGCTTGTCATTTCTACTTAACCTTTGTAAATGTAAATCCAATTCCGGCTGTTTGAACTTTATATATATATATATATATATATATATATATATATATATATATATATATATATATATATATATATATATATATATATATATATATATATAGTTTCATTTCTGTCTTTCTTTTCAGCTAGCCTACGCGCTTTCGACTCTCATTGAGTCTTTGTCAAAGTCAATATTACGAAACAGAGACAAACAAGACAAACAATAAACACCAAAGAAAATTTACGAAACTTTAAATGATAGAAGTATTATTTCAAAATTGTGGATATTGCGCCTTATTGGTTTGATGTCTAATGATAAAATTGCAATCTAGCTATCTAGTTTGTTTTGACCTGCAAAAGGAGTAGAAAACTATTTTTTAATGTAAAGTTATATAGCCGGATATTATATCCCGGATAATTCATTGTCTTTTATGAACAATAACCACTTTTTTTTGGGGGGGGGGGGAGAGGGGAAGGGTAACGCCATTTTTCAGCACATGACAGGCTATATACATGGCGGCCAGTATATCTGGCGCACGAAGAACCCAGGACGACCCATGAAAGAATTACCGACCCCGGGAGCTTTCTCACATACCCATATTGGTCTAGCCGAGACTCGAACTCACGCGGACAGAGGTGAGATGTGTGAGTGATCTGTAAAGGCGAAGACCTTAGACAACTCGGCCGCCGAGTATATATGACAGATATAAATATATATTTATGAATAAAGACATAACACGGACTGCAGAAGCTTCATAAATCATCAATGGGATGCATTATTTTATGTATGTTCATCTATTTTCTGACACAAGAAATGATAGGTTAAATAACTCGACACAGGCGTGCCTTTTCGGTAATATTATAATGAAGAAAATATCCAACAGTAATAAGACATATATTCCAAATTGATAACAACAAAGCTGAGGTATTGTGCAATCTTAAAATACAATAATTCTATGGACTTTCGCTCATTTGAAGCTGCTTGCAGATTCGGTCCCATTAGACCATTATGCAATGCCAAGCAAGAAATTAATCGATATTATTTGTTTCATGAAAATCAAAAGCTTGTTGTGGTAAAAGCGAATGAGCCTTTTGTTGGATAAAATTTACACAAACAGAAATACTATCAGAGATTTCCATTATTAGATCGAATGTTATTTCACAAACGATTTTTGCTCTTAGTGTACGAAAGTAACAGGTTGCAATTTTGGAGTATACTGCATTGTCTGAAGATAACATCAATTAAATAGTTATTTCCTTAGAGACCCTTTAGTGCCTTATACAAAATAAGTTTCAATACTTAACTTTTCTCAATATAAGAATGATGGTGTCATTACGCACGTACAATTTCAGATATTTAGAATTATTGATCAAGTTAGTGATTAAGAAAACTTACGAACTCATATTTTCAGCATCCATTATATATATATATATATATATATATATATATATATATATATATATATATATATATATATATATATATATTAAAAGTCTATTGCCATGTCGAAAATAGACACAAAATGATGCCAGACTTTTATGGTCACTTGTGACTCGACAAAACCATTTCGTCATATTGGAACACAAACTGCAGTAGGGATATAATCAAGCAACATTATGCTACATCGTCCAGTTGTTATGCAAATGAGCCTGTTCTTTGCCAGTTCGATGAAAGTATATGGACGCAAATTAGCTAACTGATTTCTCATATTTCCCTGTTAGCTGTGATTAAGAACAAGTACATTTGACGGGTTGAAGGTTTGTCCTATGTCCATATTTATGATTTATTGTTTCTTTTCGATTCATTGCAAGTGATTCGCCAGTATTATCCCAGAAGTGATAACACCCTTTTTTATCCCTAAGCTATTGTGATACCCAGTGTCCGTCTGGCTGTCCGTAACCACATCTCCTAAACCGATGGGTGGTAATTCACGAAACGTTGTTATTGTGTTGCTCTTGGGTAACCATATGCACGAGGGTTGTCATCCGTGGCTTCCACTCTTAGGATCTCTAGGAGGGGATAAAGTTCAGACTTTAAAAAAAATTCAATTACAATTACGTTTTCAAATATTTCTGCCATAACTTTACATATTTAGTCATAGCAGGAAGACGCATCATACCTGTGACGTATTTTGCATTATGACTCCTGGGTCCCTGTCTGCGTTGGGGGTTGAGTAGCTGGAGGAGGGGGTAGGGTATGTAGCGCGGGTTGGGATATGCAATACAAAGTTGGGCCTAATAGAAGTATTACCAGCTATACAAAGCTGCGATGGTGAGTCTGGGCCTAATAGAATTATTAACAGCAACACAAAGCTGCGATGGTGAGTCTGAGCCTAATAGAATTATTACCAGCAATAAAACGTTTTGGAATGTGCGATGGTGAGTGTGGGCCTAATAGAATTATGAGCAGCAACACAAAGCTGCGATGGTGATTGTTGGCCTAATATAATTATTGCCAGCAACACAAATCTCAAACACAAGAATTTGCCCTAAATGTTAGTTTGATATAAACGAGGAAATGAGGAAATATTTCTCCATATTGTGCAGCATATAATTAATCTGGACTGTAGTATTCCCTGAAGGAAACTATTATTTCAGTGTCTCGAAAGCAAACAGAACAGAAGCTAAGAATACACTGATCCGCACGAATATATCAATTACAATTCAATGAATGCGGATTTCAAGTTGTTACTATGTGAAGTTACATTTTTAATATCCTCCTTAGAAAGATTTAGTTATCAGGCGTCATAAATATCGCCGGTATTTGTAATATTAGAAGTGTTTCACACACACATACATATATATATATATATATATATATATATATATATATATATATTCGTATTCGTATTCGTTCCAAGCAAGAATCAAACCCGTTCTCTCTCTCTCTCTCTCGTTCCAAAAGTCATAGCTATTCCCAAATTGCTTTTCACCAATGGACTTTCTCCGGACGGACTACTGAACGATTTTTTGCCATAATTATTGCTACGAAGGAACGGAGATATTGCTTTGCTGATCAAAGGCTGTCTTTGGGTTTGCTTCAGCGTAGGCCTTGGATTTCTTCAGCATAGGACGCGACAGTCTCTATGTACGAATATGGAAAATTCCTAATGGGATCGTGATGAAGATTCTGTTGGATCTGTCTATGTTCAAGAAAACTATTAGCTGCCATAAAAGAAATCATCTTACACTGATGTTGGCCTAAAACTAAATAATTTCAAGTTTTTAGGTGGGTATTACTTTACTGCATCTGGTTGAATCAGTTCTGCGGTCAGGGTTGAAACAGGCTCCTAAAAGTATTTTAATATTGTTGGTTTTAATGGATTTGTAAAGCTGACTTGAGATATGTTACTGCTTCATTGTCAGTTATAAAACAATGCAGCTGAAAGGAGATCTCATTGACCTGGAAGAATTTTCACGTCAGAGCTAGCTGTAAATATTTTGACCTTTGCACTCTTACAGGGAATAATACAGCGTGAAACTAAGTTAAAACTGTACAGAGAGGCAAAACTCTTCCTATCAACGGGAACCTGAAAAGGTTTGGTGTGGTGTTTTACGATACAGCAACATAAGTAAGTTATTTAGTGCTGAGGCAATTGGACTAAAGTGCCTTGCCCAAGAATGCACCACGGTAGCCTATCTGGGCTGATCCGTTGGTAGGATTAGAACCCGAACCTTTGCGACCGCGAGTGGTGCACTCTAACACTGAACCACACGGATACCTCTCGTAAAAGGATTTTGTTGAATTCTAAACATTGGAAAAAAGTCACACCGAAACTCAGGTATACATAATTATTCTTACTACGTGTTTCATATATTCCCCGAAAATAGATACAGAATAATAGAGATATCGGATAGTAAGAAACAATTGAAATATTTCCCCATATTAGAGACGCAACTGCCTTCAAAAAGTGAAATGTAGGAAACAAACATGAAGCCTGCGACAGTCATGATCGCCATCACCATTTCTTTGAGTGGCTACCTTGGACCTACATTGTGTTCAGCATTGGATAGATCTAAAATATTACAGAATGATACCACATCAAAACAAGTTTATATTAAAAGGTTTGAGTATTAGTTATCACGCAAACGTTTCCAACAAGACCTGACTGTAAGCACAGGTTCTCTGACAAAGATCGTTGTGATTACACATCATGATACAATTTTGAAGAAAGATAATATATTACATCTCTTCGCTGGAAAATAGATTAACAGGATTTTGTTCGGAACTTCATATTGGGTAATATGTATGTGTTTGTGTGTGTGTGTGTATATATATATATATATATATATATATATATATATATATATATATATATATATATATATATATATATATATGTATATATATACATATATTCTTGTCATCGAGTTTTACAAAGTTCAAGAAATCCATCGGGCATTGTTTCATTATTTTGCAGGAAATGGGAGAGCAAAGTCACAGCTTGTGTACTATTTATATGTCAATCTAATCATATTACTCTATTTTATGTGTCTGCACAATCCGTGACATCGGAAGTATTAAAGGATCAGAAATTCCTACAATAGACTTAACACGCCACTATATTGAAAATAAGTGATTTTTTAGGAGATTTCAGAATCGATCGAGAAGATTCCATAATCATACAAGTGTCTCGTGTCTATCAGAGATCGGATGAGTTTCGTTTAAACTGCATTACTATTTCGTTTTTCCTTATTGGGTCCGAATAAGAAAATACTATTTTCCCTATTAAGAGCAGAAAAACAATACTTGGAATTATTTCTAACCTCTTTTTGATCAGATGACGAATAAGCAAATATTTCCTATTTCCTGGATTAAACAGAATAAGTAAAAAAGGTACTATTTCCTTTTTCCTTATTCCGTCCAAACAGCAAATAAGGAAGCGTTTTCTTTTTCCTTATATGGTTCAAAAAGGAAATAAGGAAACATGTCCGTTTCCATTACTCAGTCTGAATAAGTAATATTGAACTATTTCCTGTTTCCGTATTCGGTCCAAATATGGAATAAGGAAACATTTCCTTTTCCATTACTCAGAGTGAATAAGAAATAAGGAACTATTTCCTGTTTCCTTATTCGGTCCTAATATGAAATAAGGAAACATGTCCTTTTCCATTACTCAGAGTGAATAATGAATAAGGAACTATTTTATGTTTCCTTATTCGGTCCGAATATGGAATAATAAAACATTTCCTTTTCCAGACTGAATAAAATAATAAGGGAAAAGTTCCTCTTTTATATAGTAAGGAATAACAAAAATGAAATAAGTTTATGGCCATAGCTCACAAATTTGTTTAAAACCATAGTGGAAGCGCTGTGATGTCATCGATGTTGCACTGTAAGGGCCCGATACTCTAAAAGAACATAGTCATGTATGCATTGAAACTATAAACTGGATCGTTTAATTTTGACCACAGTTGAAAATAGATTTTTGAAGAAAGTTGCAAAGCGCCAGACTGACCATCTCTACAGCAAAAAACAAATATAAAAAACATAATAATGATAACAAAGAAAATATTAAACAGGACGAATTCCACTTAGAATCTCTTGTAGTAATAAACCCGCTTCAAATTTTCAACTTAATCAGTGATATTATTCACAAAATCCTTGTTAAAGGTATTGATCTTTACATTTCCGTCGAAAAGCATGATAAATGACTTTAGAAATGGGCAGACATGCTATTACTGAGAGCCAAATTAAACTCCATCTGTTAGCAAAAGGTAAAAATCGAAATACCGTCGAAATTCCAATATCTGCAACCTTTTACATTTGCTCTGAAAAGTAAGCCAGCCTCAAGAAATATCTACCTAATCAATTTAATCCACGTGTTATATGCATACAAGTTAACAGTGGATAGATAAACGTATATATTCATAGAAGAAACACATATATTTGAACTAAATGTATTGTGGAATATCAAATTGTAAAATTATACGTGTGTCGACAGCCCTTAACATTTGGCCATATATATATAAGAAACTAACACGACAAAGCATGGTGCAGCAAGTCAGAGAAACTGGCCAAGCACTTTTGAGATCTACTGATCCCTTATTCAAGGTGGAGGACACAAAAAAATAGCAATTACAAACACGAAAAACGTAAACAAAATACCTACATACTGTTTTGTTTTTGAAACCAAACTCAGATAGCCTATTAATAACATATCCTTCAAAAAAATACGTTACGACAATGATGCAGATGTATGGCTACTTGTTCTTTTGTCATAACTCACTTACCTTACCATTATTGTGATGAGGTGCCGGTAAACGCTAATACATAGATGCATATAATCTCATTCTTAATTTTGGAAGCACGTTATCTTCACTCTTTGGAATATAACTGTACAATAGATGCTATCCGGAACAAAATTGTGGGTAGCCATACATCGGCATTATTGTCGTAACCAGTTACGTTTCCTTTGTTCTAGCCATTTAAATAGGTCACCTGGGAGGAAGTTAAACGCAAAAGAGTGTTCTCACCAAATTGAAATACCTGAGTTGCCAAAATGAAAATAGGTCAAAGTATACGGTTTTCTGATTTTTCAAGATGGATTAGCATTATACTCTTTGATTTCGGTTTCCATAACAAAACTGTATATATATACATCGTTTCCACACGTTTCTGTGTTTGTAATTGTTATTTGTTTGTGTCATTCGCCTTGATAAAGGGATCCGTAGAATTCAAAACGCTTGGCCAGTTTCTTTGATTTGTTGCACCCTGCTTTCTCATGTTGTTTTCACTCTATAATATTTCCTTTACCAGCAGCGGATCCAGAAATATATTTTAGAGGTTGCGTAAAACAAGTAGACGAGGGACATGGAACGGAACCCCAGGTGGGGGTCCGATACCTTCTGCGTTTTAAGTGTTTCCAGGGCATAATTTTAACATTTAACTGTAAAGAAAATGTATGCTTGGAAACGTTCCAGTTTTTTTCGCGCTTATTTTTAGTTAGGTTTTACGGGGTGCACGCGCCGGCTCTGCCCCCTCCCCCTGATCCGCCCCTGTTTACAAACACTATCTCTCAAATATTCTGGTGCATTTGGAAAGATTGGTTTTTGCTATATATTGTCCTCCAGGAGTGTACTGGGTAAGCAACTCGGCCCTGGACTTATCTGCCGGGGCAGGCCCGTGGTTTTGCTCACACCAGTAAAACACCGGTAAAAACGGATTTTTTTGACGGCCCACCGATGCGGCGGTCTGCCGGGACAGGCCCGGGGTTTTGCTCTCACCAGTAAAACACCGGTAAAAACGGATTTTTTTGCGGCGGCCCACCGGGATTTGTCCCGGTATGCCCAATAGCCAGTACACCACTGTTCGGCTCTAATTTTGATAAAGATATTAAATCATGAAGTAATTAAGGGAATCTTTCATCTCGGGCTGCAGAAGAATATTTCTGACGACGCACATGAAACCACATGGTTTATCTCCCGTGTGAAAAACGCATCCCAATATTTTCCAGGCTGGTCCAGATTCAATAGAGCAACTACATATAATTCCCCAACGATAACATCATACAACAACCTGCACAAGAATATGATGCTTTAAATCCTGTAATAATTAGAGGCATGGACATTTCCAGACATAAATACACAGTAATCACTGTCAGCCAGGCTTTGTAATGTAAGCTGAAAGAATTGTTAAGGCTTAGAGATGAGGTCTTCAAAACAGTGTTATCAAACTGGTAGACTGCATATCATGATGAATTACCTCCAGTGCATTGGAAAATACATGGAATCGGCTGCTCAAGAAGATGATTAGTTAGAATCAGGGTTATATGGCGAAAACACTCTGCAGTTATTATTAGCACGGAAAGCGTAAAATTGTGCTGTTAGAGCCCACACAAATAGCTGACTGAAAAAGCAGGACGATTTGTCCAGAAAGTTATATCATTATCCAAGTGAGTCACAGAGGCATTAATCCACAATCCAGTTATATAATATCCAGCACCCAGGCCCCCTACTATCCAACAATTTATTTTTTTATTACAATCCAAACACACAAGTCTACTATCTAACAAAAAGTGTTGGAGTGTTGATACATGCGCTATATTTACATATATACAAACATACTATCACACAAGTGAGGGTAGGATGTAAATGAACGGGATGAAATATGAACACACTCTTAGTTATTTACTATCAAAGACGTAGTTATCTACTATTCACCAACCACTTATTTACTATCCAACACCCAGGGACTTACTATCCACCAACCAGGGAGCTACTATCCAACACCCAGGGACTTACTATCCACCAACCAGGGATCTACTATCCAGCAACCAGTAATCTACTATCCAACAAGCAGGGATCTACTATACATCAATCAAGAATCTAGTATCCAACAAACATCTACTATATTACAACCAGTGAGCTACCATCCACAAACTAAGGATATATTATCCACCACCCAGTAATCTATCCCTTCTAAATAAAACTAACATCTCTAACCCCACACCCCGCTTCATTATCCCTCTTATAAATTAAGTAAAAAACATCTAGCCCCTTCTATAAGAACCCTTAGTTACTTCCCTTTATAATATACCTACTCTGCCTTCTTCACTATCCCCACTACAACCCTATAGAATAAACCTTATTCAAAAGGCTACAGACAATATAAACCCTTCTAAATAAAACTTAAAATCCTTAAAAGAAGAGGGGGTGTCTATGGCCGTGTGTGTGTGTGCGTGCGTGTGTGTCAAACACAGAAAAGAAAAAGAGTTAAAGGGGAACAGATAAAATTATGATTTAAATCTTAATCGTTCTAGAGGAAGATCAAGTATGTCTGTCTGTTTGTTAATATGTGCGTGTGTTTTTTGTGAAACATATTGAAAAAGAGAGAGAGTTAACGTCTTCTTGAAAAAAGACACAAAACAGGGTAAATCCTATGTTAGAAATGTTCATTGCCATAATTTGTAATTCATTAATGTTTGCAAAAACGGTAGATCCGATGTTCGAAAATTTATCTTGACACATATCAGTGTCAAAATAGTACTACACCCGCACGAAACTTAGATATCTGACATACAAAACAAAAAAAGCCAAATAAGCTCTAGATTTTGTAGAATAAATAAAATTTGCCCTATGAATAAAAACTGTTCTACAATTTTCGGGGTGCAAGGTTTTGAAAAAGTACAAAACTTAAGTCACAGAGCCTTCTATTTCACGTAATCACTTTGACTAAGGTAACATTTTATTAGAGTTATCTTAAAACAGGAGGAGATAAATATAAATCATGATTTAAATCTAAATCATTCGATAGGAAGATCAAGAGTGTTTGTTTGTCTGTCTATCAATATTACAAAGCATACCCTACATTCTGTCAACCAAGGGTAATGTACTTTTTTAAATCGTAAGCGGCGTTAAAAAGATAAATATAGTGCCATAAAAGTACATCGAAGCGGGTTGATGATTTATGAGAGAAAGGAAGATAGAAAGGGTCATTATTATTATTATTATGATTATTGTTGTTAATTTTTCAATGATGTGTGCGAGGGGAGTGAACGATCTGACTACCGAAATGGGTGGGTATCAGAGAGATTGAGCAATGGGATTGGTTGGTGAATAGTACATTATTGAATGCTGGATATTAGACAACTAGGCTCTGGATAGTATATAATTAGTTTGTAAAAATGTAGGTAACTGTGTGCTGAATTGTATATAACTTTGTATTGATAGTAGATATTTGGTTGGTGGATAGTAGATCACTGAGTGTTGATAGCAGATAATTGGTTGGTTGATATTATATAAATGGGTGCTGTATGTTATACAACCCTGTTCGTGTTATAGACAAAAACTAAAAAAGAACCCTACACACGATAAACCCGAAGACGTTGGAGTTTATGTCGTCCATACAGACGATCGTCATCGTTCAGGACCTTTGTTAAGACACACAATTTCAATACACCGTTAAAAAGAATACCTTTCAACATGAATGCCTCGTATTAATTTCCCGTTATACTGTTACAAACCATATGAACCAATATGGCACCTATGTTAAATTCCCATTTGGGTCAATAATCTTTCGACCCAATTTAACACAGGGCCCGTTCGTACCTTAAGTGCCACGCACTACTACTGACGAATACAAGTAAGGTAAATCATGCTGGGGTTACCTTTCAAAAAAATTAATTTAACTTTATTAGGATGACCATTGTTTCATGAGGGGGATTAAATCATATAAACTATATCATTTGACGATGATCCGTTTGAAGTTAAGGTGACTTCCTGATGACAATAAGATGTAACGAAATGTGGTGTGTCTCCAATGAATTCAAGATCTGGTGAATAGTTCCGTTCGCGGTTGGTAAGGTTTCTTGGTCCACAATTTTTAATCAAATCACTGTGGATTTGGCATGAAAACTGTAATAATATACTTTAATAATATCAAAGCATATTCAAAATAAATCTTGCATATTTTATATTTCTTTTAGTGATCTCGATGTCCTTTGATAACATCAGTGATATGCTTGATCTATTTTATAGATTATAAACCTACTTACTGTACTTTATTGTCTTGAGGAAGGGCCTAAAACTTTGTAAGCTAATTTATATGACAAATGATAAATTATGTGGCTTGGAATATCATTCAATACATTTTATCAATTTTGTTTAGATTTCATGCGTATGAAAAATATAGTGTGCTGCATGACTCATCTGGCTGTATTGTCTAGCAAGATTGATTTTACGAAAGCCCATAATTTTCCCTAATATTTATAGCTGGTCGCTATCTCATTGTCTTGACTTTGTTAGACATTCGCGCTCGTTGTTCAAAGTATTTAAAAATTGCACTTTGTATAGCGTATATTTAGGTAGGTATATATGTAATTGTTTTATAGATCTTATGTAATTGTTTTATAAATATTAGATTTAACTTTAGATGTCGCGCCTTATTGGTTCTAATTTCAATAATAAAAAAACTTCAAACCAATAAGGCGCGACATCTAAATTTTCGAACAACACTTCCATTAGACAAACAATCATGTAATGTTTTGTAAATTCAGCAAGCTGTTCGTGTTTATTTGTCTGTCTTGTTTGTCTCTGTTTTTGTTATTGCCTTCGACAAAGACTCGCTGAAAATCGAAAGCGCATAGATATTCCATGCGTACTCTCGCTGTAAAACACAACAATAGATTTTCTTTATGTTGCAGGTAAACTTGCTTAAAAAGTGACAGTTAAAAATGCATAGTATGTTTCGTAGTTTAGTGAAGTATGAAGTGTTATTGTTGTTTTGGTTTTCCTTTTCATTTTGTTTGATTTGGTGTTTTCCCATATTCTTCATTTATTTGATTCGCAATACCGTTGTTTGTCTATCTGACGTTATTGTCACTTTTTACATGTAAGATAATTCCGTATTAAATTCGTCTGGGAAAATAAGACAAATAGTTCTCAAAGGAATGTTAATGCAAACCAAACAGTACAAACAGTCAGCATCAAAAGAAACTTAGTTGAAATATCATTACAAAGTTATTAGCTGTGTAAACAGCTTTTTTCACATTGGTTTTATTGGCATGTAGCAAGCCTTCTTAATCAATTTTATGTCGACTGGAAACTTATTTCGACTGCCGCTGATTTGTTAAAGGCTTAATTCAAACAAGGAATACTGACATTTTATTTACGTATTTAAGGAATAAAGAGTTTTTTCCATGACCTGTTAATCTGTTTTCATGAGCTAATCAAAGAATCTGATATTTTAGGCCTATTTCTCCCCTTTTCTGAGTACAATAAATGACATGCCACATACAACTCGACCGATGTTAAAGTAGCATAGAAATATAAGGTTTTTCGCCTGGTACATTATCACCAGAAAGTATTTGTTTCATGTCAAGATTATCATATAGAACGTCCTTAATAATTGCAGCTTTATCTACTGTACATTCGAGTTAATTGTGGCATTTCAAATTATTCAAGCTAATAAAATTCTGGGAAGAAAGCTGTGTTTGATCTTTTATTTGATATCGAAACAAAATAGAAACCCTGACAGTTTCTATCTTTCTTATAAATATGAAGGCAATCGAAGAGCAGCAACTGACAAGCAAGGCTCCTGAAATCCGTGAATCAAGAGGGAACTTTAATTTGTTTGGCATCAGGCTAGCCTCGGAGTAGTATCCACAAGTCTACTGTTGGACCCACATGGGTGTATAGCTGGGGTTGATAGCTTGAGT
Source organism: Margaritifera margaritifera (assembly GCA_029931535.1). NCBI lineage: Eukaryota > Metazoa > Mollusca > Bivalvia > Unionida > Margaritiferidae > Margaritifera > Margaritifera margaritifera. The sequence goes on along the minus strand of JAQPZY010001590.1, from coordinate 1,171,661 downwards.
ACAGTGAGGAAGAAACTACTGGCCGTTCAGCTGTGTATTTACACCTTGTCACATTTTGCTCCGAGACATATTGCGTTGCGGCTAGCTTGCAGGTTCCGCCGGATACAATCGACATTATATTCTTCTTGTTACTGTGACTTAGGAGGATGTTCGAATGCGGAATGACTACTGGTATATGATATGACAGTTAGATAAGTTGATACAACAGTGTTTTTCGACAAAAGATTTTGCATTCGTCTGTCGTTTGAAATAAACAAATGCACCTAAATTTATATGATGTGGGTGTTTGTTTTTTTTTTTGTTTTTTTTTTTTTGTTTTTTTTTTCAATGCAACAAGTACAAATTGAAATCATTCAGTATTGTTTCCCTCGTATCAGGATCTAAAGTTTCTAATGACGCCATCAGCTTGAAGACGTCTTTATGCATACTGTGTTATATGTTAATGACAATGGAAATTACTTCTTAGGAGGCAGTATGCTATGGCTATTGTACATGCCCTGAAAAACCAGATAATTTTTTTCTCTCACTCACATATCATTTCTGTATCCCAGTTAATTCAATACCTTGGTTTTCCTTATGTGTCTAGAAAGTGTAGCCATTCAAGCTTAAAAAAACGTGAGCAAATAGATGTGGTTGAGAAAAATAAGGTGTTATTGCATTAATACAACACGGCTTCTTCAACAAGAAACTGTTTGAACCAAAAGCAATTGAAATCATGCGCAAATTCAATTTTTTCTTTCTTTTATAGCTTCATTCCTAGTTCGATCAGAATGACATAAATTTCGGCATTTTCATTATTATGTGTATCTCTAAATGCATACCAGATTTAATTAATTTTGAGAGATTCTTAACATATTATTAGTATTGTTGTTGTTGTTGTTATTATTATTATTATTATTTTTATTATTATTGGGTTTGTAATATGAGCTTAATTTTTTACGCACACAGTTTCGTGACTACCGGGCTTGGACAAAGATTACAGTTGCACATCCCGCACATTTATCATTCAACATATTTCTGACTAATATTTCCTACTTTTATCACCCATTTTTAGCAGTTATTATCTGTCCCACTAGATGCTCTATAAACATGCACATGTCTCCACGTGACAATCAGACTTAACGTCTGGCGTTTGTGTATTAATCAGGAGAGGACTAATTTACAAATAAGCACATCAGCATCAAGGTAATGACTTTTGCACTTATTTTTGTTTCTAAGTTTTGGCAAGTTCAACAAAGGTATTCGCCACTGTTGTTTGTTGTACTTCGCAAGATTTTGATTAAATTTAGATGCTAGTTTCTACTTAAAAATACCATAAAAAGTAATTGTCATACCCATGGCTTCCCGACTCTAATGTCACCTAAATATAGCATGCCGATTTGGAGGGATATTGCCTGCGTTACCTAAAACTTTTGTCTCCACAAATGTACGATATATATTCGCTTATAAGTGAAGTCCAACTGCAAACAGGGTCTATGTTGTTTGTTCTCCTGATTAGTCCTAACAAACTGCATAGACATAGATCTGCCAGCGCACTATGCCACGGCAGATCTGGGTCTTTGCAGTTTGCAGTTGGACTCAACGTATAAGAAGAGTATATACTATATAGGTCTAACGCAGCGGTTCTCACCTCAGGTCGCGACCCAAATCAAGTTCGCGAATGGTCCTCGGTATGGTCGCGAAGGGTCATCCGTACACAACTTTTTGTTGCTTTTATAATGCTGAAAAGTGCCATGAGGGTCGGGAGGTCCTGTTGCCAATTTAGGGTCGCAGCAAACAAAGGTTGGGAACCATTGGTCTAAGGGGACCTATGTTGGTCGCTATTCGGGTCTGAATTTGTATTCTCAGATTAGTCGATACTCTATCATACCCAAGACAAACACCCATGAGTTTGCATTCAGAAACATAAAGGAAAATCCATTCAGTCATATTTATGTTCAGCTAATGAAGGAAGTAAAACAAATTTATAGCCCAAACGTGAGACTTTAAATAATGAATCCGTGTGTAAATATTTTTGAAACGGCTACGGTGACTGCATTAGAAATGAGGTGATTGCTGCATTAGAAACGAGGTGATAACATTTTTTCTGAGACTCTGTATTTAGTCTAAAATAAGCATCAATTTATAAGAAACATTTGTAACATTTGATGATTATCTGGGCCTCATTGCACAACAATTAAAATGTTAAGAGAGAGTCTGTAAATGGAACGATTTACCTCAGGTTATGTGAATAGTCATGAATTCTACGATTCTGTATAACCCTCAATGATCAATAATAGAGAGAAATTACTCTTAACGACTCGTCTGATTACATTACCATTGATGTTGAGATGTGTTGTTTTTTTTCTCCATGAGCAAATACCATTTAACTGATGTTGTGTAGGTGGTGTACGTGTGTATCAATGTCATAAAGATATATCTATAATCATATTCCTCTCCTTTAACAGACTGCAAAAGCACTGAGGAATCATAATAAACTGGGATTCTGCTTCAGGGCTATATAATTGAAATGGTAACATTTTTGTTTCTTTTAAATCGCTGAAAAAAATAGGTACGTTACACAAACTATGCAAATGTGTATTGGGTAGGAATTATCTAAAATAGATATGAATAAGTATAAATAATAAATTCAAATACAATCATTCTTGAGTTAGTCTCGGTAGACGCACATTGTTTATTTTATAATTAATCCCTTGAAAACTAGAAAGACTATAAAAGGTTTCCGTCAATTAGACTGGATAAAGTGTTGCACAACAAAACAGTCATTTCCTATCATATGTAGCAAAGTGATACGTGGTTATTAAAGAATATTGAGTGTCTGTTAACATTATATATATCTTGATCTCCTCAGAGACCACTATGCGAACCTTTATGAATGTTTCTCCCAGTAGCTGTTCTTCATTTAAGAATCCTGGCGTCCTACAGCAAATAAAGTAGCAGATATTGTGAAATTGTTCAACGGATTTACTTCTGAACTCTCAGTTTTACGGCTTTTTTTGTAGGCATACGTGGGACTATTAAAAAACGTATTACCATATACAGAAATACATGGAAACTGATACCAGACTTTTAACCCACTTCCGCTTATGGCCTAGTATTTTCTTATTTCAAAACCTTTTTTGCACAGGCATAATACGCCCGTAAGGTACATCTGACTTTTTTTCAAGATGATATCTGACATTTCCCATCTGCTACGGGCTTTTCGTTTTTCCCCAGACCAACTTTCAACCAAACCTGTCGACACAGCCAAAATATGTGGCGACTGGTCTTAGCTTCTGAATTAGCATACGAAGTTATTACCTACAATTTCGATGCAGACGTCTATATTTAAAACTTGTAATTTTCTCCATTCAGAGTTGTCTTTATGACAACTTTCATGCATGTACTTGTAAATATGTTTTAATATTATTCTGGAAATGATGATTCCCTTTTTGTTTCTGAAGATTGTCATCGCAAAAATTGAAAACAACTAGACTTGGCACAGTAAACTATCTGAATGGTATAAGTCACATTTTATTAAAGTAGATAGTCTTGGCCTGAATTTCTCCATCCGCTCTTAAGTTGAGACTTAAATTTAATTTTAGAATCCTGCGATCTGATTGGCTGAAATTTAAGTCCAAGTTAAAATTGACCAATCAAATGTCTTAAGTTTAGACTTAACTTACGACTTTATATTGGTGCAATTGAGTCCTGGTGGCACAAGGAGCCGCCCTAACTTACGTTTTATCGGCACTAGAGACATCGATATTGTGAAGCATATATAAGTTTCTAATACTGTCTAAATGCAGGCATTTCTTCGCCGATCCTGTGTACGATGTTGAGGTCCCGATTGCAGGAATCTGAAACTTTCAATACTGAATATTTTGTTCAACATAAATATTTTGCATACAATATGGTGACTAAGAATTTCGAATGAGTATAATTTGAGGTTACCTTCGAAATAACTTCTTTCTGATGTATTTTCTTGTCTGATATATTGCCACCAGCAGTAAAATCAGATCTAGATTAGATTATACAAATTAGCAAATGAACAGTTTTTGAGTGTCATGTCCGTACACCTATACACACAAACACAAACATGAGTTTATCTATAGCGAGAGAACACAAGGGGACAGAGAACTAATTCAATTCTCAATGTTATGTGTCACCTTCGTGATCAGATCGCAAAAACACGCTATCATTCTATACATGATCAATCAAAGAGTAAACTTTCACAACAAAGAAAAGTAAATGCTGTGCGGCTCATTTTGGAAAAAAATTCCCTTGTTGGTGTCCACTTTCAAAATCCGGCCCTGTGAGATCTCCCCGTTTATATCGATAAAATGAAAATAGTTTTAGGTTCAAGCCGACTATTGCGTACAATATACCCAAATGCAAGCTTCATTTAAAGAATGTACATTATTTTTTCGGGTAAGTATTTTCAGCCAATCAGCGACCTTGATTCTTTTAAATACGGTACTTAATATTCCACCAGCTGGTTTCGTAGCATGTTAAATTATTAGTTACCTGTGACTAAAATAGGCTCCCAGTCAATATAAAGCATTCACATTTTTTGCATTTTTCAAGACGTTACTCTGTCATTCAATGTGCTTCCATAAAATGAGTAGCATTTTTCGTTCTTCCTTTATAGGTCGGTGTCTGACAAATATTTATATTGGAGGTGTGCATGTACATTGAAAAGGAAAATAAATATTTGGACAAACTTCTCCTTTGTCACAGACTTCAATTTCCATCACCTTTGAGAAACCAATCGGTCACTTTCGGCGTTAATGAAATCTTAAGCTTAAACGTTTGATAGTTATCAAAGGAAGATGTGTCTTCGACCAGTTGTGGCATTGTATCTGAGGCAGAGAGAGATCACCCGCAATAAAATCAGCAAACATTTGATAAAATGGATGACAATTAGACGAAAATGAGAAACACTTATCATAATTAAATTGATAATTTCCAGAATCAAGATACAAACACCACAAATGGTTATCATGTAACATCATTTAGTGGTCCAGTTTTTCTTTAGGTGTACATGTACCCGCTTTGACAAAATAGTGGTAATTGCAATATTTTTAAATAGACTTTAGTCACACAAAAAATGTACTTTTTTTTCCCTAAACCGATAGTAATTGCAATCATCTTGTTCCACTTCTGAAAGCTGAGAACTGTTAAACATACATTTATTTGCTCAAATTTATTGCAGAGTTTTGGGGACAGACATTACTAACAGCGTTGCAGACAAAATGTATTACGCAACATCCTAGGATACGTGTTTACAAATCCAAATTTACTAAAAATTGGTTCTGACCGTAAAAGTGTCTATAACTTGCACAACAAGCAATTTATTTTTAAACCGTGAAAACACATTCACCCTGGTTGGTCGATTATACGGGTGAGAAAGCGGTTAGGCATATTTTATCCGGGTACTTCTCCACTGGGTGTAGTTATGACTATAGGGTACATACAACTAATTCAATTCCCATAGGCCGTAATGCAATGTTTTGCAAAATTACTATACCTTCATGGTAAGACCGGCAAAAACGCTTGTATTATATGCACGATCTATCATCGAGTAATATTTTAAAATGATGACAATGATAAACTGCGAGGATCGTTTAAGAGAAAAATTCCCCGTAGGTTTCCGTTACCAAATTCTGACCCAGTGACAAGACATAATTACATAATTCGAAAAACATGAATTAAATACGAAATTGTCCCTTTTATAAAGTAATTTGCACACTAGCAATTAAATTTACAATAGATTATCATCCATTTATCAACAATATAGCAGATTGATTTTTTAAATAATTTCCCGATTTGGAGATAGACAATAATAGATTTGATTTTGGCTTTGAAACACGACCTGAATGGGTAATGTATCTACTCGCGTCAGGTGATTCACAGTCGACGTTGCCATGTTTTTCAAATGGTAACGTTTAGGTGGATGGATGTCTAGCCTCTGGTTGCGGTGCCTGTTCTGCTATTCTACAGTCTATACCCGAATCTTGAATAAACGCGTTTAGGTTCATTTGTTTTTAGGATGTGGCGACGATTACGACGGTATGAACCACGATCATCACTTCGGACTGTGTAAGAGCAATCATGATGTTGATGAGTGACTGTTGCTAGTTTCCATAAGCCATCGTTTTGACGAATTCTAACAGATGCACCTAATCATAGGGATTTGGGTGGTTTCGCTGCCTTGTCGTAAAAGTTCTTTTGACGTGAGCGACTCTGCAATAATCTATCTCGCATTTCGGGAATGTTAAAAAAAATAAAAATGCGGTACGTGCTTGTCATGTGTGGATGGCAAAATACAACGTACTCTTCTATTATCAAGAGTTGCGAAAGGAAAAAGCCGAACTCTAGAGGAGACGTACGATACTGAAGTATTGCAATGTACGGGTCTTTACCACCGGCTTTCGCTTTAGAGAAGATGCATTTGTTGGTTTGTATAATCTTTTCAGCAAGACCATTCGATTGCGGGTAGAAGAGACTTTATGTTCAGTGACGGCAATCCCACTTGCGTACACAATTAATAAATTCTTGACCTGCGAATTGGAGACCATTGTCGGATATAACCTTCTCCGGAATACCATTACGTGAACAGTGACTTTTCATTTTGGTGACAACCGTAATACTTTTATTAAGTTTTCCCACTTCAAAGAAACGACTGTAAGTAGTAATCTACTGTAACTACAAAATGTTGATTGTTCCAACTTAATAAAGCGATAGTAATTAATTGCCAGGGTCTCTGTGGTGGTTCATGGGACTGCAGTGATTCTTTGGGATTAGAATTTCTTCTTTCCTGGCTTATGGGGCATTCTAAGACATATGTAGAGATGTGTGTTCAAATTCGTGGCCAAAGCATCGGATCACAGGCACGCTTAGACCTTATATCTACGCCCTTATGTCCAGAGTAGATTTTCTCTGCCATAATTTGTCTAATGCTCTTGGGGATAACTATATCCTGTCCTCTGAAGATTACCTTATCAATGACAGAAAGCTTATCACGGTGGTTCCAGAATTCTAGGATAGCTTGGGGGCAGTCCTTTTGGCGTTTCTGGCCATGCGTTAAGAACACCATTTTTGACCGTAGTAAAGTGATGGTCAGACTGACTAGCTGGTCTGATTTCCTGCATTTTTCTGTCACTAACGTGTAAATTAGCTACGACTGTATCAACCTGTACATCTATACCTTCTGCAACATACGATTTGTATTTATTGTAGAAGGTGTTTAACTTTTACCTGTCTTCGTATGAAATGTCGTTCCGAGTGCTGTACATGTCTTTACATTTCTCTCTGATCCAAAGCAGAAGGTACGAACAATTTACGTCTTCTAATTTTTCCTTAAGAGGTTCTTTAAATATGAGTTCGACATGCCGGTGGAATTATTCCATGTGTCGGGTAAGTTGCTGAACTCCCAGTCCATGTTCGGGATTGGAATTCGGGTAAAATCCATTTTGTGTCTCTTCTGACGCCATGTATTGCTGTGGGTCGATACTTGAGATAACAAGTAGTATAGGAAGACGATCAGACATGTTTGATTACACAAGTGCGTGCAACAAAACAGTCAAGGTAAAGTGTTCCAACTTCCATGTTTTTTCTGCATGTACATCATACACTGATACGGGGTTTACAGCCCAGGGGTGCTAAAGTACAACAGTAAGCACTTGATTATATTAGTGTAAGGCGTATTCTATTAGATAGCTATACTGCAGCTATGATTAAAGGTAATTATTTATTTGACACCATTTCTTCACAAGCAACGGGTATATGAATTTCCCACTTGCAGAAAATGTTACAATATGGTCATGGCAATGGTTTGTACGGTGAATATCTCCGTGGGAGTGATGCCAATGCACGTCCTTTCTGGTCGAAATCCGAGAGAAGAAATCGGAGCCGGTTTGCAAGCTGTACCGTACAAGGTGACTGGTTACACTAGGTTGATAATTCTTATACATGGAAGTAAGGGGAAATAACTTCATAGAGACGCGAACGGCGTACAGTCAAATTTCTTCAGCAAAAATTAATGTCCATGTCTGAAATGTACTGCACTTTTTACTTATTTGTTCTAGTTCATAAAGCGTCGCATGACATGAAGTGAAATCTTCTATGTCACATTTGAAAATATAACGATATTTTTCACATGTGAAAATATAGGAATGAAAAAATATGAAAATTATTTCGCCAACAATTTTCTAAATTTCACACTTAAGTATATAATAAAAGATATGTTCTTACAAAGCATCCTGTTATCTCACAAGGAAGAAAATATTCTAGGAAATATAGAGTTCATATATCCAAAATAAGACTATAGCAAGTTAGTCCTGTACTGAACAACAGATAAGATTTGCAAGGCCCAGATCGAAATTTGGCAATTATTAAAGCACGAAAAAGATATTTGGAGGTGGGAGCTTGCATCTCCAAGGAATATTTGGCTGATTTTGTGTCAATTCAAAGGCACATCTGTCGACTATGCGCCTATAAGTCTTTGCCAACTGTTCATCTTTTCTCCGGGTCCGTGGATGATTGGGTTGTAATTAAATATTGGTCATCATCTGGAACAATCTTGCTCTACGATTCAGGATACAGATCCATCTGCTAAAACAATCACTTTGAGATATAGAGGATATTTGCTTGTATCGACTGAATAACGGATATATTTTATCGAGTTTGTAAAAGCTTTATATTTTCACGAGCTGCTAAGCAACAAGTGAAAATGCTAGACGTTTTCACCCACGAGATAAAATATAGCCGTTATTCACTAAAGTGCATAACAGATTGAAGTAGCAGATTTCTTACGGTAATTTCAGCCGTTTACCTTTTATGTTCTGCTGTTTTGTGTAATTTCGCTTAGGAAATAGGAGTGGTAACATAATTCTCTTTCCTAATTTAAGGCACAATAGCACATCCTTGGAAAATAAATTGAACAAAAACAAGTTCAGTGGGATTCGAACGTGGTTCTCTTGCGGTCAAGGTGCTACCATTGGACCAAGCGAGTGACAACATGGTGGATGAAATTCTTTGGTTATAATGTTATCGATGTCCATTGGGAAAAAAAAGTTCTTGAGTGAAAAAATAAAATTGACAATTTACTCCAGTGAATGATCAAACATATTTCTGTTGCAAAATCAATTAATTCACTTACTAGCATTTTTAAAAATAACATTAATACTATAGAGTTCCAGTCTATTTCAACTGATTAGTGAATAGATTCAAAACTATTTACATATAGGCAAATAAGTACGAATGAAACTAAACAAAGTTCTGCGATGCACGTGGCAGCTTGTAGCTGTGGCCACCATCGGTTGCCGAGTCAAGCTTGCACTCTTTCTGATCAAAGGTCCATAATTTCAACTGGTCTTCCTCCTCTCTTCTGGTGCAGGATCCTGGCTGCACTCTTGTACTGACCCATAGCAGATGGCGCTATATGGTTGGTAAAATAATCTCTGTGTGCTAAATTCATAGTCTCACAATGTGTCCAACGTTGGGAAAAATCATCAAACATTCCCTTTGACTTGAGCTGTCGGTCAACTGAAGTCCATTCATGATCTTACAGTAGGTCCGCTCTCAAAGAAATGACGCCAGCCGTGCTATAAAGATTTAGACCCTGGCTAGGTATACCTTCTCTTTTGATCAGAATACCGATTAAAAATATGATATACAGGTCTGTCTTTAATCCTCGTCCACTCAATGGGACGTCGTCATGTGGATTCATGGATTTGTTCGGACCAATCAGTGTAAACCGAGGAATGATGGTTCCATGAAGAAAGCCTGTCTCCTTGAAGTGTTCTTCTTGTACGGCGAAGCTTAGGAATATTGCACCTCGGAAATGGGGAGCAACTCATTTGAAACTGCATCTCTTCCACGTCGAATCTCACCATTCTCTTGATAACAGGGCTCAGCCTCTCTCTCTCTCTCTCTCTCTTCAACTCTGCTGTGTAGGCGGAGCCCCGTGCTGTTCTACTTGGTAGAAGTGTGCAGGGATGAACTTGTGCTGTGAAGGGACATAGTTTTGAGTAGCAGAAATGACCTGTAGCTTTTTGTACAGCTTATGATGAGGGCACGCCTACTGCTTAGATCGCTGGAAATATTATTTTGGAGGCTAATTAATCAACTCAGGTTGTTTAGGGTCTCCAGCGCAAAGACGTTCTGCATACTGTGTGCACTGAACTGCTGTCTCCTGATTCAGTTCCGTGCAAACACGCATCTTTTTGTTCTATTTGTATTTGTTCCTCCAGTTTTAATATTCTCTGTGCCTCCTCTTCTAATATTTTGTGCCCCCTCTCCTCTTCTCGTCCTAATTTTCTATTTCAATCACTTCTTCCTCCAACTTATTTCTAGTCACCAACTCTTCTTCTTACAACTTTTCCTCATTTTATCTTTTCTTTTGTCTAGTTTTCGTCCTCCAATCACTCTCTCTCTCTCTCTCTCTTGGTCTCTCTCTCATTTTCAGACCTTTCTCGCCGCTCAGTGCAGGAGGTCTCCACGGAAAATGCCTCATTAGAATGTCACTAAAGCTAGACAACCGTATTTCCAGATATACCAGGTCGGATTGAGGAGAAACGATGTGTAAGCACTCTCCAATGGATTCCAGGAGCTATCATATTTTGCATTCTGGGGATCATAGAAGTGACTTGGCTTATTGGAAAGGCAATGTCTACAGTAAAATCCTTTGGTCTGGTTCTAAAGTCCATTTTTGCCTGTGTAATTTAAAGTTAGTGATACAAAATTGAATATTTTGGAAATATTAAGGTCTGTACAGGACTGGTACCATGCTCGTTAAAACAGTGTAGGTGTTGTTTGTCTCCGTGACTGAGTGTGTATTCAGTTTCTGACTGGTACGCCACAATAGTTGGTTGTGATCTAGCTCGTTCCCATCATAAAGTAAGCTCTCAACTTAAGTCATTTAGAATGTCACAAAACAGTTGAAAGTGTCGGCGCTGCTCCTCAACTTGTTCCACTATTACTTTTGTGTCTTTCCACGGAAGCTTTTTAGGCTACAGTCAGTGTGTTTGCTGTGGCTTGAGGCAAGGTGTTACACTGGTCTACAACCAAAATCCTTAAATGTTGTCAAACTTTACTAATTCTGGGTCACTGAGAACGAAAATGATGCTTACAATTGTTGATTGGCTCTAGTTTTAAAGATAATATACTGGTTCAGTATATACGACCCTTGACTTGGGAATGGCGGAGGATAAGTGAGTTATAAAGGGAAGCGATCTCAATTTAAACCAGAAATGACTAAATACATCTGTGACTGGATCTATGAATAAATCTATGACTGCGTTTGGACAGTACTTGCTTTTTGGGCAAAACAATGAATGATGCAATCTGAAGCTGGTATTGCATCATACATGATATGAATTGCATCATGTTATTCCTAGAAGTCATGGATGATGCAATCATAACTAAGCTTACATCACTCTGCTGAAGAAATTGCCCTATATCAGCTCGACAAATCATACAGTGTCGTGCTCTCTTATTTGTCAGTGTTTGATTTTGCAAAGGGACACATTTCTGTTTAGCCAAAGTGAGCAGAGATGCCTCGTACTTGTGTGAACAATGCAGATAACTTCTGCTATGTTTGTGGTGAAGTGACTTTTGCATCACAAAAGCACATTATAACCACTATGGTTAAGAAAGCCTATCACCTTTATTTTGGCTGCAAAATTGGAGATCAGGACAAGAGGTGGGCCCCACACATATGCTGCAACACTTGTGCAACAAATCTTCGCCAGTGGTTGAACAGGAAAAGGAAATCTATGCCGTTTGCAGTGCCAATGATTTGGAGAGAGCCAACAGATCATATCAGCAATTGTTACTTCTGCATGGTGCCTGCAGTTGGGAAAGGTGTGTCAAAGAAGAAAAAGTGGACTGTGCATTATACAAACATTCCGTCAGCTATACGCCCAGTGCCCCACGGAGAAGGACTGCCGGTTCCCGATGCACCAGAATCATTCTCACTTGAGTCAGACGAGGATGAAACTTCTAGTCCTGAACCATCAATGTCACATGACCCATATTTTCTCCCATCCTCCTCCTCTGAACCACACCTCATAACACAAGGTGAACTGAATGACCTTGTCAGGGATTTGGAACTACCCAAGAGTAAGGCAGAGCTGTTGGGCTCCAGACTACAGCAGTGGAATCTCCTGGCAGGTGATGTTAGGGTTTCCATGTTCCGTGACCGTCAAAAGGATCTTGTCCAATTCTTCTTCATGGAAGATGATCTTGTAGCCTGCAACAACATCGATGATGTGATGGCAGCCCTCAACATCGTTCATGATCCAGATGAGTGGAGACTGTTCATTTATTCACCGAAGATGAGTCTTAAAGCTGTTTTGCTGCATAATGGCAGTGTTTTGCCATCAGTACCAGTCGGGCATGCAGTCCATATCAAGGAAACCTATGAAAACATGAAACAACTTTTGAGGTGCATAAACTATGACCAACATCAGTGGCAGCTTTGTGGCGATTTCAAGGTTCTTGCTCTCTTGTTTGGTCTGCAGACTGGATACACAAAGTACTGCTGTTTTCTCTGCGAATGGGATACTCGTGTGAGAGATTCCCACTACATCAAGAGAGATTGGCCACTCCGACAGTCATTGGAGCCTGGGATGAAAAGTGTCCAGCATCCACCACTTGTTGAATCAAGGACGATTTTGTTACCACCCTTGCACATCAAGCTGGGTCTGATGAAGAACTTTGTCAAGGCCATGGACAAAACACAAGCAGCTTTCAAGTATCTCCGTGGAAAATGTCCAAGGTAAAGTGAAGCTAAGATAAAGGAAGGTGTCTTTGTTGGTCCTCAGATTCGTTAACTTCTTCGAGATGATGCATTTCACTGTGCACTGCGTGGCAAGGAAAAGACGGAATGGAAAGCTTTCCAGTTAGTGGCAACAAATTTTCTCGGAAACAACAAGGCAGACAACTACAGGGAGTTGGTGGAAAACCTCCTCAAGGCAAACAAAAGCCTTGGTTGCAACATGTCACTAAAGATACATTTTGTGTACTCTCATCTAGATTTTTTTCCACCGAACTGCGGAGCAGTGAGCAATGAGCACGGCGAGCGATTTCACCAGGACATTGCAACAATGGAGAAACGCTATCAGGGCAAATGGAGCCCATCAATGCTTGCAGACTATTGCTGGACAGTGACAAGAGATGTTCCATTTAATGAATACAAGAGACAAGCCAAGAAGCGCCGAGTAGACACTGAATAAGGATTAAACAATGCACTTATATATACATAATAGTTTTTTACTTTTGTTTCAATATATTTTTATTTATATAACCCTTTTGCTGTTTTTTAAAGTGTTACATAAACAAGACAGGTGCATATTATCATGTAAAGCAACCATAAACACATGAAAAGACCTAAGTTTACAATTTATAATTAAAACTCTATCTACACAATATCATAGACGTAAAATTTAAAACCTTAAATATCTTGGAAACAGTAGCCAATCAGTTGTTTTAATTGTCATATTTGAATTCAGCACATCAAAATCCCTAATAAATAGCACATTTTATTTCTGAAGCAGACGACTTCGAAAAAATTTTAGACCAGAATTATCAGCGTTTTTAATAGATATGATATCCTTCTAAAGTCAGTTGCCAACGTTTTTTATGCATGAATTTCCGTTTAATCTTGGAGATCATCGACTTCAAGGCGGCCTTTATCCTTTTTAAATTAACTACTCTATAGGTTTTCACTGGGTCAGTTCGCTCTTGTGTGTTCGTAACTGTAACAGCCTAGATATTCATGCATAAAAAGGCATGTTTACTGATAATAACTTTAATGGTCTACACAATATTATAACAAAACAGTGCGGAAACAGTGGTTACTAGTATGCACAGCTGGCTATCACAATGAAGTGGAGGAAGTTTACTTATTTTCTTTAAATGGCGAAGCATGTTGCTTTTCATTTATTATTTTTTTATACTTTCTTTCTTATTTTTATTTTTTAAACTCTTTTCATCTCTTATCTTTTCCGTTTTCCTATTTCCTCAGATATGCCAGCTTTTGAAGAGGGCAATCTACTTTTTATCTAACAAATAAAACAGCTAAGCATTTCTCTTCATATCCCAAGTGTTTCTACAAAACCTAGAGTATTAGGAAGAAAAGCGAGTTTTTTTCCCTCCAAATGCACAATAGTTAGAAAAACCTAGTACGTCAATAGAAAAACCTGGTTTAACAATCTCCATTAAACCAGGTTTTTCTATTTATAATGTATTTGGCTTACCATAATTTACCTTCAAAATCAAACTATTTTAAAATGAAAAAAGTTAGATGTATTAGATCACACAAACGAGGAAATCTATTACACTGAATAGCTAAGTGTACTGAAGAAAAACTAAAATCCCTAGACTTATCATACAGAAGTAAATAGTCGTGGATTGATACGTGTGATTTATTTTCCGGCAGTGATGTCAATTTCCTGTGATTTGCTGTCATTAAAGCTGATTTTTATCATCGAGAGAATTGAAAACTGTTGTTTTAACTAATCTCCGCCAGGTAAGATACGTCTAAAATAGTTTCTGGTGTGAGCGTGAAGGCGAAAAATCCTAAAGATAAGAAAATGTGTTGCATACTGTCCTGAAAACGAATCTATCTTACATCAACTTATGTGGTTTACATATTAAGTGAGCTCAAGTGAAATATCTCCTAAGGTAAAAATAGTTTGCATCATTCATGAAACGTTACTGGGAAATGTTAACGCAATATTTGTTGATGCTGAAATGAAGGTTCTTGTTACCTAAAAAGGATAAACGTCCTGTTTAACTGAGCTTTAAGTATGTCAACAAGATTCACCTTGGCAGACTAGTTCTCGTACGAACCGATGCCAGCAATGTAGCGGAGGGGATGGGGAGTAACAAATTCTTGTTACCACCGGACTCGGGAATATTTTAGAGTCAAATAACTTTTATTTTTTTATACGGAACAATAAACGTATAAATTAATACCTAACATGTAATAGCAAAAACAGAATCATCTTGCATGACTGTGTATTGAAAATATATTGAAAGAGAAAATGTAATTGCATTTGCATTCGAAAAGAAATCACACCGAGATTCACTGAGACTCATTAAGAGACCACATTGGTTCATTCTAACCATTGTGTTAAACTTTTAAAATGTCCAGCTAGAAAGGATACAGCCACACGGAGCTATCGAATTTTGTTTGAGACCATGACATACTTCACTAAAGACAGACAATACTGATTTATTATAAGCGAAAAAGAAATGTGAGAACCCAGATGATTATCATCTTCCGTCCCTTGAGTGGTTATGTTATAGCACAAAATTCATCATTTTAGCTCTCAAAGAGAATATATAGTTTCTAGTCGCTAGAAAGAGATTAGAAATGAGTAATAGGACTGAACTCCAACATAATATCCACATTCTTTTAATCGAATGAACACAGTTCATGAAATCAACTGGGTATTGCTTCACTGATTTTCAGGTAACAAGACCCAAGGCATGGCGCATGATCAGTTTATATGTCTATTTAATCACACATATCTATTTTATGTGTTTGCACTACTGTTATCATGGTACGTTCTAAAACATTGCCAATTCCCACAACAGACTAGTGAAAATAAAATGAGAAATTTGCAAATGAAAAAGATTATATCAGACAGTCGAAAAATTATCATAACAGCGTCTCTTGCCATTTGGAGAAAGGATGAGTTCGATTTACAAATGCCTCACTTCATCTAGTGCTGATACAGTGCTGATTCTCACTTCCGCCACACATGTGGAGGATAATTTTTTTTCTTCTTTCGATTATTTAGACACAATACTGTTAAATTAATATCATCGCGGGGTCACAAAAGAAACTAAGATGCTGTTTTAGAGTTTACATTTGCAATATTTAGCCGAGAGATCGAGTCACCAATCACAGACGTGCCAATATTATCGATTTGTGAGGTTGGTTACCGATTATGGGGTCCTTTGATCACATACCGATTTTGAAGACTTATCAATACGTTTTAAAAAATTATTTTAATTATTGTTTTAACTGAGTTGATATTTGCGTTAGCTCAGTAAGTAGTAGATCTTATTTGTGCTGCCATCTGACATTTAGCTGGTTTATCACTACAAGACTAAATTTCTTATGCTTGGGGCGATCTTATCTGAACCCTTCCGTCCAACACCCTTCCCAATGCGGCTTCGACGCGTTCAGTGTTATTGGCGTACAACATACCTCCATCTCAGTCTACCTATTTCTTTCTTTCCGTCTCCAGAATGTTGGCAAACATACAAATCATACATTGCTCTACACTAAAAAGGCAAGTCAGGGACAGCTGCAGCGCTATTTTGTGGAGTAGCTCTTCAATATATAATTTTGATGAAGTGTTACAGTATATTAATAAAATAAAGGCCATTCCTTCAATGCTAATCTGATTGTGGTTATCGCTAATCGATAATCGCCTTTAATGAAAGTGAAACAAATGAGAGAGAATTTGTCATGGTTTCTTAAATGTTAAATAATATGGCTAATACAGTAATTGGTCCAAGGGACATAACTAGCAAACTATGAAAAAACATTTATGACTTCACTCTGATTGGTTCAACTTAAAGGTCAAATATGGAGAAAATGTTGCAAATGTGAATTTTTCATGCTGTTTGTAGAACATTATGTGCGGACTGAAAAACAAGTTTCTCCGAGAAAATGTATTCCAACCGAATTACCGAAATTTACCATTCAAATTAATAAAGAGAAAAGTCAAAAATATGGATTCTATACAGTATACGGTCACAAATTGTGATAAAAAACAGAAAAAGTGCTGTTTTCTTTTTTAAATTTCTAAATGAAGAAAAAGGCAGAAAATACGGATATACGGATTCTACTGTATCAAACCGGAATGAATTATGACGAGTTTTCCCAGTAGGCCATACACTTGATTCTATTTTTTTTCCTAAAGCATGTTGCAAGCGATGAAATTATCAAAAGTCCCTTTTAACGCTTAAAAAAAGGGATTTATGCATATTATTTAGCCAATCGTCAGGGGAAAATGAGAGAGACAGAGAAAGAGAACTAGAGAAGGAGATTGAGAAAGAAGTAGTCATCTTTCATTGGATACATAAATTTGAACTGGAAACGCAAATCTTTATTAAACCTTTGTTTCATAGATTTATGACGGGCGTTAATTGCTGTGTGATTGGGCACCTGACAGTTTATACCACGATAAACTCAGAAAAAACAACATTAAACTCTTAAATGTATCTCCATTTGAAACAAGCTTCACACCTAATTTGAATATTTACCATGCATTTTGATAAACGGATGAAATTTTCTGTTCTAAAATTACTTTGGCAGAGTTACATGAACAAATATCCATCCAACTTCAATATATTTTAAATATATCTTCGTCATGGGCAAAGGCGCAAATTTAAAACAAAAATGATAAGAATCATAAGCAAACCCTTCATCTCAGGCCAAATAAATCTTTGCCTGGTAGGAAAGTCTGGAGTTACGGGACGATTTTATTTTTGTACGTTGCTTTGTAGCCTGATTCATCACATTTTTCCACAAGTCTTTTCGTTCGTTCTATCATCGTCATCATGATCATCGTCGTCGACTTGTTCTTCTTTTGTTTATTTTGAGATTATGGTCACTTTTGCAGACAGACTCCCGTATTGAACAAAAACTAAGTGTTTTTATTCATTCATTTGCACTAACAGGCAATATTTGCAAAATTTAGTGTCGGAAGGGAGTCAGAGTCAAAACAAATGTTGTATGAAAACCGATTTAGTTTAAATAAAATCAAATTAATTACCCAAAAATGGTTTTAAAAAGTATTTGGTTGCGCTTCATGGCAGATGAATTCCCCAACAATCTCACGAGGATGCACATCAATTTCATGATGTCTGCCTGTTAAAACTCGAATTGTTATGCACAAGCTAATGAATGGAAGATTTACCAAAGTTTGACTCTTTACCGATGGTATTTAGTGATAGAGATTCTGTTTGTGCCTGTCGGAGATTTTCAAACAGATACATGTACACATTTTGAGGACAGGTTGTGTTTTTTATGTTCAGCAAGGTGAATCCAAAGTGTACAAGGAAATTTGTAAAACTTTTTGTCTGTTCAAATTATGAATAAAATATGTAACCACATCTTATATACTTCTTTTTATTTAAAAGTGTATGTAACTCTAACCCCATGTGTTACGCAAGATTTTGAACCGATACATTACCATCTAGTTTTAGCAATACTAAATCTCCAAGAACATTTTTTTTTTCCTTTGATTTACATCGGCAAAGGCTGGCATTTAAAGAAAAGAAATGATCATACGAATGGGAGTTAGTTCTTTACAGACAGATGTGTCTTGTGTGCATCTGAGAGAGAGAGAGAGATGGGTGAGAAAAAAATTCGTATTCAATCAGCTGTTAATAACACATACATTCTGGTAATATCAGACTACATTGTTTCAGAAATATTCTACAAAGTATATGAAAAGCACGGTGATTACCATACAAATTGTTTTAAACCCATCGATAGAAAACTTTAATAAAGTAGTTTCTCAAGGCTCCTTTCTTTGATGTTGCAATACACATGTTAAGTACAGCCTATTCATTTAAGGTAATTTTCCAACGATGCTAGGTTTATATTGTTGTACTGAATTTGTTTCCATTCTCTGTGCGTTACTTTTCACATTAAATTGAAAATATTTGCAGAGAAAATATTGAATTAGTTTACATTTGTTTTGGAGCTTCATCGAAAAACATACGTTGCTATTAGGGTTGTGATATTTCGGATGACGTTCTGCTCTGCATAGGTGATCTAACCCAAATACTACATAATTAATACACCTGCGCGCAAACATTGAGAGAGCCAAAATAGCATATGGCTGGTAATTTCCGAAGAATTTTCTTTGAAAGACTATGTTAATATTGATATACAAACTCGTACATCTGGTGAGATAAATGTTTCTCGAGCGATTCTCCTCACCGGGCGAGCGTAATGTCTTGAATTAATTCGCTATATTTCATCAAAAAGCAAAGCTAGATGGAAGTTGGTCTTTAAAGATTCAGTAAAATTAAAGTGCTAGCGACGTCAGCATTAATATAACGTCGGAATTTCACATGCTGCTCAAGTACCAGGTATTTTTGTCACGTTGGAAAAAAAAAATTCTTTTGTATGTATTTGGTACATAATTTCCGTACTTATAAACTTATCTTGTAAGAATAACAACTATACACGCTTTGCTGCTTGCAAACGTTTGCGGAACAATCGGAAAAAAATCTGAACCCTTTGGTTGAAACTCTGTCCTCGTATTCTGGCAAAGGTTTGCAGACTACAGACCGTTTATTATCCCTATATTCATGCATACTTGCTAATGACGTCCAACAATAGCGTTGGCGTAAAGGATTACTGTTACGTTACGTTACCGGTAAAGTTTTCATGGCTGCGAAAATACTCATTCTCGCTCAGGGAGTCGATATTTCGTATACATTTATCAGTGAGTAATTATGTATTCCCTAGCGTGCACACAGTCCTTTTCATTGATCGGTGCTTAATGCACTAGACTGCACCAAATGAGTTTTCTTTTTAAAGCAGCAACCAAGTGTCTAGAGTCACGCTGATCTCTGTAGTACATGCGCGCCACCTAGGGGCAGTTGATCGGAAGGGCGAAAACTATTGGAATCAAACGGAGTAGCGAATCAAGTCAATAGTTTGATTATTTAAAATAGGTCTAAACATCATTTCTGAAACACCAAAGTGGGTGATATTATAGAAAAGGAGAAAGATGTAGTTCTGCAACGATATCAAATAATGTAGACTTTCTACTCGCTTTAAAAAATACAGCGGCAAAAACGTCATTTTTGAGACCCGATTTTGTTTTAGGTCGAGAATTGCCGATTTCGGAACCGGAGTTTGTGTCCGGATTTGAGATTTTTTGGCCTTAGATGTAAAGCAGACCGGTCCGAACTGCACACGCACAGATGAACCTTTGCAAAAAGTAGAATAAGTTTGAGATTTGGCCAGGACACAAAAATCGTGGGGTCCAATAAAAAAAACACCAAAAAAAAACAACACATTTTTACCCTTGTGCACATGCGCGGGGTAAATAGCCAATCCAAAACAACGTCTCTTATACACCTGAGCATCTGGCTAAAGAAAAAATCTCTCGAAACAGATGTGTTTGGATGCATTCAGAAGTTAACACCTAAATGCGTTTCCTACCTCCATTTTAGGCGAAAATGAAAAGAATCCCCAGGGGTTAATGAGTTAATATGAAATAGGTCAAACCTAGGAATGAGCGAAGCTTGCTGGACATGTGTGTGTGTGTGTGTGTGTGTGTGTGTGTTGGTTGGTTTTAACGACACTTTTAACACATGGATTGCAAGTCCGACGCTCTACCTACTGAGCTACGGCGGATCCCGTATGCTATGACCGATATCTCCTTATATCATAGAGAAAGTGTCTCATTGTAGCTCTTACGTTTTATCTGCCTCCGTAAAGTATGTTTCTGAGTTGCAAGAAATACTCATTGATATCGTCGTTCCAAATAAGTGTTCAGATCGTTAAGATTTTTAATGGTGACTAAATCCCATCACAAAAAAAATAAAATTAGTGTATGATGAAAATATGAACACTAACTCGTATTTCTTGTTATTTTTAGTTATAGAGCATCTGCAAAATATGGAAGATAATGGCTACAACTATACGCCTCAGTGCCAATGTTTTACTGCGTTGCTAAGGGTGGATAGCCTTTATATAACGTCATTTTACATATACGTTTTATCTAAATAGCTCGCTGAGTGATCGGGCCTTTCTAATGCCAAGAAAATAATATATGATAAACGTTACGAACACTTACATTGTCTTTGTTCGTTCCTCTCCGTAATGAAGCATGCGAAAAACACCGAATGGCACTTTCGCTGACATTGTTTTCAAACTTGTTGGAGTATAGTGTTGGCATACACTGTTTTACATACATGCGTTTTTTGGAAGGCTTCGCGCTATAAATAATGTAGAACACCATCTGAATAAATACGCATTTGATACGCAGATTTTTCGGCATGGTACTGAAACAACCTTAGAGGTACATTGAAATTACATTTAAAAAAGTTTGTATAATTTGTGAAAGATATAGTTTATGGATCGAGTCAGGATCCGCGCTTTCTGATCGGCAGCAAAGAGGAAACTAAGAAGTATCTCGTGTTCTTCTTTATTTTTTGGAGGGGGGGGGGGGTTCTGTTACAAGTACAATTTTGGTGTTAGTATATCAAAAATATAAAGGTTATCCCTTCCAATGAATCCAATTATTTTGAATTTTTAACAAAAAATTAAAACGAAAATTGTGTTTTGAGAAATTTAACCAAAATTGCCTCGATAAAAGACAATACTAATTATAAAGTCAATAAACTAGTCTCAGTAGCATTTTAAGTCAAATAAATCAAATAACCTCACGCTGGACAAATCCTCTGTAAGGCCATATGAAACTTTAAAATAAGCAACGCCCTAAGAAAAACAAACATTCTCACAGAACTCGACTTTATTTAGTCGATTAACTCAGTTGCTGGTGTAGAAAAAAATGTATCTTTTGTCTAAGAAGAGCATTTATGTCTTATGTTGCAACAAGAATGATCACATCATATTTTGTCTAAGAAGAGCAATTATGTCTTCTATTGCAATAAGAATTTTCAGATCATATTTTGTCTAAGAAGAGCATGTATGTCTTCTATTGCAACAAGAATTGTCAGATCATATTTTCTCCAAGAAGAGCAATTATGTCTTCTATTGGAATAAATATTATCACATCATATTTTGTCTAAGAAGAGCAATTATGTCTTCTA
This sequence comes from Margaritifera margaritifera, assembly GCA_029931535.1. NCBI lineage: Eukaryota > Metazoa > Mollusca > Bivalvia > Unionida > Margaritiferidae > Margaritifera > Margaritifera margaritifera. The sequence goes on along the minus strand of JAQPZY010001590.1, from coordinate 1,149,851 downwards.
TTGCAATAAGAATTTTCAGATCATATTTTAGGCGAATTCCTTGACAGCAGTATATGCGTATCACGGTATCAATGTAACTAGCGAATCTCCATAAATGTTGATAACTGAAGAAAAAAAATTTTTTTCCCCTCTCATTAATATTGCTTTTCTTTCAGTAGAGATCACGAAGTGAAATCATTCTTTCAGATACAAAATAATTATAACTAAGACACATTGTTATTTTCGTAGAAGAATCAAAATTGTTGATGGAACTTTTAGCTGGTGTAAAAGTTGAGAAAACCTATATAGTGTTTACAAGGCGTCGTGGCTCTACTCGTCTGTTATTATTTTTGCCATCAAAAGGCTTTTAGGATTTAAAACATTTCTATTGGTAAAGTTCAGCTGGGGTTCAACTCATTATCTAGTCTGGTTGGCTAAGACACAATCAGAACGTTCACCACAGGAATATATGCATATTCAGTCAAAGCTCTTTATAACTGTAACCTTTAGGCACCTGTCAAACGTGTTCCTGATAAACAATGTTTTAGTGCAAACAGGAACAAATATATTCCTAATTTCCGAACTCGGACTTAAATTCGCATCTTGTTGAAATATGAAATTCGCTTGAATCCAATTTCATTAAAAACGGGTTCTAGTCCGTAATGTTTATCGACTGGGTCGTTTCATTCTGTCCATGATTACTATTTTAATTGTTTAAAAGACTGATAGAGCACCAGACGGACTGTCTCGCTGCAGGGAAATTAGACCAGTCCTATTAAGTTTGAATTATTAGCACTTTGAGCGCTTTAGATTTTCTTCTTTGTCAGCAAATCAAAGCTACTTATTGGAACAAATATTTATCCATAAATTATCGTTTGTATCCAGCCACAAGTCCATGCTGGGTGTTTTTCTTCTGATTGTACTTAGTAGCAAGTTAATGTTGTCTTCTTGCGAGAGATAGAGTTCTGTAATCCAAAGGTGTCACAATTTATCCGTGAATATATTTTGGATGTTCCAAAATATGATTTATACTGATTTATATACGGTTAACGATGGGGCAAAAATAGCTAGAGAGAATCTAATTTCTTCAAAGCAATGAACTCAGCAGGCTCTTTGAATTGCGTCAGCTGTAGTACGCATGTTCGAACTTTTCCCATGTATAACGCGCACCTAATTTCGCACAGTGCACACCCAGATCTGCAGTCGCATAGTGCGCTGGTAGATCAATGTCAATGCTGTAAGTTCTAATTATAATTTCACGCAGACAGCGCAGACTAGGATCTAGCGGCGCATTATACTACATCGGATCTGGGTATGTGGGGTTCGCAGATAGATGCCTGTTTTTTAAGAAAAAGACGGTATAATAGATGATCGAGTCTGCATTAGAACGTTTTGGAGTCGTATAGATTTTATTGACTGCAAATTAGACTTAATTACGTATTTAACAAGTTAGTATCATGCATATAAATTACCATCAATTATAGCTATGATTTGAAATAAAAAATCAGATCGTTTCTCTTGCAGTGTGCATTCCTTCTTCTGATGCAACCAAACAAAGTGGAATGCAAGAGTGAATAAAAGTCTCGTTAAGTTGTTGTTGACTTCATAATTTTCTTTCTACGGACTTTGTTCCGATTCTTATAATTTGTTATTTTATGTAAAAAGATACATAAATCACAACCACGTCATCTTACGTCAGATCTCTCCAAGAATTCATAGAGCTAGATAACAAGTGAGGTCATATCAATGACGTCAATATGTAATGATCATCATTTCGAGCTGCGAAGGAAGCGTTGATTTTTCAAAAGTGAACATCCAAACTTTACCATCAAGATTTGCTTTTTATAGACTTTGTTCTGGGTCTTAATTGTATAAGCACTTTTTAGTTATTTTATGTAATAAGAGACAGAAATCACAACCACTTTATCTTACATCATATCTCTCGAAGAGTTCATAGAGCTAGCTAACGAGTGATGTCATATCAAATACGTCAGTATGGAATGATCATCATTTAGAGCAGCGAAGGAAGCTTTGATTTTTCAGATGTGAACATCCAGACTTTATCACCAAGATTTGCTTTTTATAGCCTTTCCTTTGAATTCTTCTTCTTATTCGTTTTCCTCTTTATTCTTTGTTAATATAGTGATGTCGACAAAATAGACGAGGACTTGTTTTAGCCCGTGACATACATCAGAAGTTAGTAAAAGTTTACAATTTTGATACCGATGTCTTGTTTGAGATTTTGTCTTTCCGGTCAAAGTTATTTCAAAAAGGTAATACATGCATGCGCTTACTCTGCTTCGTTGATATCATCTTGGAACTGCCAAATGTATCCAGGTTGACGTCGATTAAAACTTTTTCTTTTTTTAAAAAAGTCGCGTATCAGGGCTTCATAGAATTATTCCCTGATACGTGAAATAAAATCAGTATGACGAATGGTGCCGGTAGGCACAAAATGCCACCCTAAGTTTAGTTGTATAGACATTAAAACTGTGGTGCACATTCTCTGACTGATACAAGGTAGGTCATCTGTTAACTATAGTACACTCAACATGGGCTTATACAGACTTTTACTGTATTATTTTTATCAAAAATCATAATTCCAGTTTGAAATTAATCTATAAACCTTCTATTTTAGTATTTTCTAATTTAATATGGGAGATCGTATGCTTCATCAGAATAATGTTTTTTTCTGAGAAATTCTTGGGGTGTACGAAAATTTTCCATGGATTTCAGCATAAAAATGGCTGCTAGTTCGGAGAGTAACTTCTGACTGCAGGATTTTTGTCAGCAAGTAGCAAAACTAAGAACACGTCATAGCGCGAGCGTTAGAACAGGTATACCAACATGCTTATCAACTCGTCCAACATGGATGCGAACCATCATGGTTTTTCTCGCATATAATAAGAAAATATAGTGTAGTCCTACAAGTTCTCAGTTGTTATTACTTTGCGAATATATTCTATAACTGATTTTATTCATGCACGTCATGTTTTTTACTAAAAAAGTAGCTAAGGAACATAATTATCGCGAGAAGAAAGAAAAAAAAACACAACAACAACAACGCCTGTATTGGATTATTTATCATCAACTAGAAACGACCTATATAACAAAGAACTGTTGATAATGGGAGACGATAAAGTTGCATTTAAAAAGAAGAAAAAAAAGAAGAAAAGAAAAAAGAACCCAAAAAACAAAGACTCATTGAGGCTTGTGGTAATATTGTCCATTTCATTGCAGCCTCTTTTACTTATTTGTTTTCAATTTTCACCAACAATAAATACCGAACTATCGAACAGCCAGTTTACGTCGTGCAATTAAAAGATTTCCCTCAAAGTCATATAAAAAAATTTGAAATATTCATGTTTAACAAAAAGATTGAGAACGGAATGATAGCTATATTTGTTCCTTTCAGTGATTACATTCAGATCTAATGCTATCATTCCTTCAGTTTATTATTTTACTGCATGATACAATTACAAAGCATGTTTTAATAACTTGAAATGTTCGAATCCGTTTATCTGACTGACGGATCGTACATGACTAGACATTAAAAAGGAGTTCACTGACAACTATCTTTGTAATTACATCACAAAATAGGACTATCTTTGTAATTACATCACAAAATAGGACAGCTAAACAATATGAATTTACTCCCAAAGCAAAGGTGGATATGTTGTTTCTCCTCCTTGGAGAGAGATCAACGGGATTTCAAATCCCAAATTGAGAGATGTATATACTCTCGTTGTCGATTGTGTCAAGTTATCAAATCCATTCGGTACTGCTTCAATTATTTTCACCAGAAATAGAAAGCAAATCATGGTTATAGTCTACTGCTATGTTAATCTAAACATATGTATTTTATTTTATTAGTGTGTACGACCCGTATTACAAGAGGTGTTAAGGATCGGAAATTCCCTCAATAGTCTTACAGCGTGCAAGCAATGTCTGACTTAGTCATAATATTACAACACTGGCAGGTCACTGACAGTCGTTCCCACGATTCAGTTTGTTTGAAAGTGTATCGGTGACTAACTGCTGATATGCAAAAGGTCACTTTTAAGTCGCAATTCCTACAGATTTAGAAGAGTGGAAATAATAGTTTTAAAAATAAATTTCTTCTCAATCATTCAACATCAAAAAGAGAAATTAAAGTGAATCAATTGTAAGACCGGCTATCGGTTTTTGTCCTTGTTTAAAATGAACAAGATCGGGACTAAACTGGGCGAATGGATCGCGGTCAAAAGTCAGCGCCTCGATACTTTGATTGAATAATACATTACTTGCTTGTTGTAAATCGCCGGAGTTACAATGAAAATCCAATAATGATGGTGAACGATTTCAGAACTGATTGACATATTTACATAATGGTAGAGTCTGTGGTCCATTAAAGACCGGATGACATCTATCAAATTTGCATCAGTTTATTTCGTGCTGATAAATGCTAACGCTCACTTCCGGAAAGGAGCTGTAATTGAAATTGGCCGTAGATCAAGAAAATAGATTATATTCTTAATTCCTGTTTCTTGATCTGATGCGATGAGGTGATAAACACAACAAGTGGATCAGAATGTATTGCTTCAAGAGAGGCATGTCAATAATGTGGTCACATTACTTTTTGCTATCGAAGATTTAGTTCAGGGGCCGAATCATCATTTAGTTATCTTATTTGTCAATGGGGAGGCAACTCACATCGCCCTATTAGAGAGAGGCTTTTCTAGACTTTAGACTTTATCAATAAGGAAAGGATTAGTTTGTCCTTCAGAGCATTACAACTTATAATGAAAAACTTAAGTGCCAGGAACGTATATTTAAGGCACACCAATTAATTTCATTACAATTTAAAATCAACCACATTGCGGATAGGAAGACCATGAAGAGAAACCAATTATATAAACAATGCCCAGAGAGCGCCAAGATCATCTGACACAGACCTTAACTTTCTGCATTCAGTTACATCAGTCGTTAATACAAAGTTACTTTTGTCTACGTGGGGTGTGTTGGAAAAAAGTCAATGAATTTTTAAATGAGTAAGAATTGTTGCAAAGATATGCGTACACTGATGATATTCTGAAAGATTGAAAAGACTGCCTTGGGAACGCCAAGCTTGATCATTTAGACCTAATTCCTTATGAATTCTCAGAATCCAGTACCAGTCCTTAGTCAATATGTGTGTGTTCTACATCCGTCCATCCCGGGTTAGGCTCAATCGGTAGCATCTAGAGGGACTCTACTGAATGTCCAGTTGAGTTGCAGCGGTTGGGGAGTTTCGCTCTCTTGTGGTTATTCATTCGTTTTCTGAAATCAACGGTTTTGCCAACATATTGGATGGCACAGATTTTGCATGTCAGGAGATAGATTACATTTCTGTACTAACTTATGTTACGTATACTTAATCTATGATTGTTTAAACCTTGTCCAGAGTGCTTACAAGCATTTGAGTTCAAGGTCGGTCTTGTTGACAGCTAGACTGTTGTTGTTTTTTCTCTTTTCTTTCTCTCCCCATTTTATTGCTTCAAATCCTTTTATGATATAGGTCAAGTGAATTGTGTATTAAATAGGGATTTGGCAAACTAATAATTCCTGTCTTAGATCAGTCTCTGGGAATCCATTTGAGATCAGATTTTGTAGTTTGTGCCGTTGAAATCAGATATATTTCGAGAAGAATTATTTACTTAATATATTCATTGGAATTACTGAAGTGCTCATTGACTTTTGAATTAATACATTACTTTGGACTTTTGTGAACTCATTCAAAGACATTCTGGATTGTATCATTATGTTATATCAGGACATTCAAGACTACTGGAACTCATTCGGAACATTCTGTATTTTTGGACTTGTGATTAGGACATTTAAGATTATTTGGAATTTGATTCACAATATTGTAAGTATCTCTTGAATTTCACTTCGTATTATAGGGAAATAAATTGTTTGTTAATATTACTTGCATTGTTGGTTTCACTTTCTTTCTGCGACCTATTTTTTAAGACCTAGAGTCGTAACACTTCTCATTGCTAGTAAAGTTAACTCCTGTAGCCGGACTTCAGAACAGTTAGATCTTGAGCATATGCTTGCAGGTTTGGCAGCTTTTGTTTTTGAAAATGTATGTTCCAACATATGTGATCCAGTCCGAAGATATCTTTGCACGTACTAGATTATCCATGAGATTTCTATGTCTACGTTGCGCAGCCATATGAATTTGTTGGAATATCAATCGGTCTGAAGATACGATCTGGTGCCAAGGCTTCGGAATGCAACACGGGGGAGTGTGGAAGGATATTGGCTCCAGCACGGTCCTTAGCCCAACACTGTATACATTTCTTTAATAGTAAAAACCTCTATCATAATCAAATTTTAAAATGGTATCATGACTGAGCATACTAGTATACTGACCTAGAGACCCACTATAGTCAGCGCCTCAGCGTACGGTGGACAAATGCGCAAAACAGAATCTTGACCCTCTGATTCTGTTCCAGTAAATACAATTGTGTGATAATTCATTGACCAACTTCCAGCTAATAAATCTCATATAAGCTGTGGAGAAAACGAGAGAGAGAGAGAGAGAGAGAGAGAGAGAGAGAGAGAGAGAGAGAGAGTTATAATTGTTCTCTACTGGGCATCGAGTAAAGATCCACTAGCTACATCGCCGTAACCTCTATGACAATATTCTTTCTCTGTGGAAAATTCACTTCGTATTATTACGCAACTTCTTGTAGCATCTAGTGTTAGCACTTTCAACTAACTCTTTCTCTCTCTCTCTCTCTCTCTCTCTCTCTCTCTCTCTCTCTCTCTCTCTCTCTCTCTCTCTCTCTCTCTCAGGCGCAAGCTGCAGATATACATCGAGTGTATTTTGATGCTTCACATTAATTTCTGTGGTATTAAAAGACTATCTACTACTATCGCCGATGGGATAAAACAGTTTTAATCGACGTTAATATATTATCCTATGAGTGAAGCAGTTTTTATTCACTATTTAAGAGCAATAGATAAAGCAAGTATTTGTTGTGTAATGAGATTGTGGGCGTTATTAGAGGACGGGTGTTTTTAGGCTGTTTTTATTTTTTTTTAAGTAGAAGAGTACTTCCTTGTTAGACTATCTTTCTCAGAAAAAAAAAAAAAAAAAAAAAAAAAAACAGAAAGAAAAAAAACAAAGACATAAACTGTCATGACTGAATACTGTACCCTGTAAACTGAATAGAGTAGCCTAGAGATATAAAATGGTTCATATCCCAGAGCATAAAACAACCGGAATCCATTCAACTTTCTTCGCTGAATTCGTTACTGCTGGGCATGCGCAGCACTGCATCTATTGAACTACGGTGTTTCGTTCAATAGACGACGCTAGAGCGTCCTATTCATTAGATTCGATTTTTTACATACGGGTATTTAGGGCTGTTTTTATTTCCTGAAGTAAAAGAGTACATCCTTGTTAGCCTGTCTCTCTTAACGTCACACGGAAAGTTTTACCTTAATAGTCCAATGGTGTACCAGGCACCTTATTGCTAAACAAAATTTTCATTACAAGAATAGAATTGGTACTTTAGAAGAGAACGCGAGTGAAATTTTGCATGATACATAAATTCAAACCAAATGAAACATTTTTCTCTTCTTTCACACTTATAATTAGATACGAATTTGAAGGTCTGTGCTAAGACTGAACCAAGAGAAAATTTTGTTCAATGATAACTTGCCTGCTTGCCTGTATAGTACATAATCCAAAATGCTGGTATAGCCAGTTTAGGAAGAAAACTTATGTTAACATCCATAAAAAGTAAATTTTGAATGTAATGATCTACGTCTCTTGCTAAACTGGCTATGTTAAGTGTTTGCATTATGTACTATACAGGCGAGACATCAATCAACATAATTTCCTGTTAGTTCGTTCTTAGCACAGACCTTTAAATTGTATCCAGTTATAAACCTGAAAGAAGAGAAATATTGTTAATTTGGAGTGATATAATGTTTCATGCAATATTTCACTCGCGTCCTCTTTGGTACGTTTCTAAAGTACCAATTGTATTCTAGTACTGAAAATAAAACTGTACCCGGCAACGGAAGCTGTGCAGGTAGATACACGTTTTTCTTATGTATTGGATCCCCCGGATAAAAGGACTTCTTTTATAGCAGCTAGTTTTCAATTTCTTCCAAGTCATATGAAAAGTTTCTGTGAAGAACAGTGTACACAGTCATAACCAGTGTTTCCGTTTATTGGCGCGAAAATCTAAGACAGCCGCTGAAGAAATGGACGAAACCAAAACACTTTATTTGCATGCAGATGACACGGTTGCATGGCAAGATGCTATTAAAATTTTACAGTTACTGGAAGATACAGTCTTATTGTTATCATCTTTATATACATGTACACTTTAATTACCGGTATTATTCTGCCAAAATACAATAGCAGACTTTTTTTTTTAGCTTTATGATATAACCTAATCAACCCTTCGCCTTAAAAAATCTGTTCTGATAAGCTCCTGCGAATGCGAAAAAGAATTGAGGCTGTAAGCACAGGCCTTTGAAATTATATCACTGTAGTAAGAAAATGTTAGAATATCTGAGAGAAAAAAGATCCTATACAATATATATATATATATATATATATATATATATATATATATATATATATATATATATTCTCATATATTCTTACATTTTCTTACTACAGTGATAGAATTTCAAAGGCCTGTGCTGTAAGTAATGTACCTCTGTAATACTTGCTTAAAATAATAAGATACTTTAATTCTTCTTGAATTTGGCTGATAAATGCAAGGCGAAGTGAGTAAATGTTCAACATGAGGACACTTCAGTGCATAATTTTGAGCTGAAAGTAATGGTACCATTAGAGTACGGTTTGACTCATGACTTGACACGCTAGGTATCAAATCATGCATTTTACCTTATCAAGTATTTAAAATACCTAATACAAGTCAGTGTAATCATTAGTGAGGCTTGTTTGGTACTTATGCAGTTATAACTGTCAATTAACAGGCGTGCCCAATATGCCAATGTGCCAGTACGTCTGGTATATCTGCTACCGCCCCCCCCCCCCCCAGTTATGCAGAAATATTGCCCATACTTTCAACTTAAGCTCATTGGACAGTTTTTATGATGACCAATAGGTACATCACTTGATGCAACATTGACTAATTGGTTTTCATGCTTTGGACTGGTTTACAAACTTCTGTTATACTTCAAAAGCCACAGTTGGGCACACATTTTAAGTTATAATAGTTTAAAATAATGTCAGCACTTGATTAATTAAAATGAACTGCATTTTCTCGGCTTGTGAATAACTTGTATTGTATTCAAAATTAAAAATCCATAATGCGGCAACAGTTTCTGTCCAGTGGCTGTTATGTTCCTCGATGCTAATCAACAGGCAGAACAATCTGTGTTATACGAGTCATTCATTTGTAACTCAGAGATACGCAACTGCAATAATACAGCACAATTTCATGGTTTAAGAACACTTGGAAATCACCACAAAAGAAGTTCTTTAAATATTTACACCTGCATTTAAGATTATAAAATAGCATCCATGTCATATCATGATGACGGCTTGATAGTTGCAAACCTCGCTCACCGCTGTATTTGGGGCCATATTTAGATGGGCGCACAGCCTAACACTGACTAACATACATGCAAAGAATAATCGGCTCGGAGCTGCACGTGACACGTTTAAAAGGCATCGTATCATAGACAGTCTTTGAAATACTAAGAGTTATGCTGTTTGGCAAATATAATCAAAATGTTATGTTAATTAAAACCAACAGGACAGCAGCAGGTCTGGTTCAATTTTTGTGATACTTCTGGTGCTTATTACAATTGTACTTACTGCCTGAGTATTGCACAAGGGAATTTCGGACATTTTCAGTCGCAATTATTTTACTCCAGTAGTGTAAATAAATATTCCTTTTAAAGTGTTTGTCATGTCTGAAATTTTCTTTCTTCTTTAAATATCAGAATGGTGTACCAGTCACTTACGAGGAAAATAGAATATTTGCCCAATATTAGACTGTCTTTCGCACAATGATGCAAGACAAAGTCATGTTGTAATGGCAGAATGGTCTACCCGTCTTTCGCGAAGTAAAACAGCAGTGTCTACGACAAAAATCTATTTTCATCGATGATATCATGACTCCCTTCGCGTTCCTGTGCGTGCATATTGTGGAGAGCGGGCTATCGATGGAAACGTAGAAAGCACTAGTTCTAAAGCACAATGCATGCTCTCGAACGAAGCTAACAATACTTTGCTTTAAATAGATTGATCTTATATGCTCCATGGACATCCTTCTTCAGCCATAAATGGATTTGATAGTGTTTGCGCAAATACGTCAGCGACTTTATAAAGTCGGTACAATATAGATAATGTTAGCAGCTAAAATCAGGTGCGACACTTCAATGGACACTGTTTTATAAATTTTCATAAATTTTACTTTAAAACCTTTTTTGTCTGATTCAAAATGTCGAAGAATCGTGAAAACAAGATTGTGTTCAAAGTAAAAAGGACGAAAATCGCGTTGAAAGAAGGTAACGTTTAGACGTACGTAGGGGTTTCCCTATCTTAAATAGAGAACTACAAGTAATATGGTCACACGACGCCTAAATGTGTAGTCTGAGATGCGAATAGCAGGTAGACCTCCAGATGCTTTCACATAAATGTATATGGTAATAGAAAACTATTTACTGCTGTCGCCCATGGGATGAGATCATTTTAACGCACATTAATGTATCTTTTAAGGAGTAAAGCAGTTTTAATCCACAAAATTTAGACCAATAGATAAAGCAAGTAATTTGTTCTGTAATGGGATCGCACAGGTCATTCAGTGTATTAACTCATTAACCCCTGGAGATTTTTATCATTTTCGCGTGAAATGGGGGTAGGCAACACATTTTTGGGGTTACTTCTGAATTCAGCCAAACAGATCTGCTTAAGAAAGTTTATCGTTTAGCCGGATGCTTAGGTGTATCAGAAACATTGTTTTTGATTGGCTATTATGCTCGCACATGTGCAGAAGGGTAAAAATTGGACTTCTTTTATTTATTTATTTTTTCGTATTGGACCCCCGATTTTTGTGTCCTGGCGCCTTTTTTCTCCAAATCTCAAACTTATCCTACTTTTTGCAAAGGTTCATCTGTCTGTGTGCAGTTCAGACGGGTCTGCGTTAGATCTAAGGCCAAAAAGTCTAAAATCCGGACACAAACTCCGGTTCCGCAACTGTCAATTTTCGACCCCAAAAAAAATCGGGTCTCAAAAAATGCATTTTGTTCGCTGTACTTTTTAATGCGAGAAGAAAGTCGACATTATTTGGTATCATTGTAGAGCAGCTACATATGTCTACTTTCCTGCAATACCATCCACTTTAGTGTATCTTAAATGATGTTGATGTTACAGAGCTCGGAAGATGGGTACAACCTCATGACGCGTAAACGTGGCGCTAGGGGTTAATGAGTTAACAAGTGAAAGTTTACGCTAGAACGTTCTCTCTCTCTCTGTCTCTCTCATATAGTATTTTCGTATCTAAGAAAATCATAATTGCTTTGGGAAAGTATGCCAGGTACTCTGTATCTCTTGTAGCTCATTTTCCTAGACACTGTTGGATGTAAAGTCATGCAATTTCATCCATACATTCATAGTTATGTTAACACAAATTAAAAGTAAATTGAGGTTGTTATGACATGCGTTTCTTGCTAATTTGGCTATGATAAGTTTTTTTATTATGACCTATATACAGGCGAAGCAGACAAAGCATCGACAAAATTCCCTGTTGGTTTATTCTTTTGCACAGACCTTCAAATTTGTATCCAATTATAAGCGTGAAAGAAGAGAAAAATGTTCATTTGGTCTGAATTTATGTTTCATGCAATGTTTCACTCGCGTCATCTTTGGTACTTTTAAAAAGTATCAGTTTTATTCTTGTCTCAGTGTGTTTACCGAGTGAATAATTACACAGTAACTCTCTCTCTCTCTCTCTCTTATAATGTAGTTAGATATTTCCAGAGATCATAATTGATTTGGCAAAGTATGCAATGCACCCTTCATCGCTTGTAGCTCGGTTCTTTAGACACTGTTGCATGTATGGTCTTGCAACTTCATGTGTGCGTTCATATTTGTCACTTATGTTAACACCCATACAAAGTAAATTGTGATTGTAATGACCTACGTTTCTTGCCAAACTGGATATGCCATGTCTTTGAATTAAATACTTTACATAATTTTCTGTTGGTTCATTCTCAACACAGACCTTCAAATTTGTATCCAATTACAAGCATTAAGGAAGATAATTTTTTTTCATTTGGATTGATTTCATACATGGGAAATATAGCAGAAATTGTTTCATGCAATATTTCACTCGCGTCCTCTTGGGTACTTTTCAAAAGTATCAATTCTATTCTTGTACCTTTGTTAGATTTTAGTGATTATTTGCTTGATCGCGTGGAGTCGGTGCTAGGAAGTTATTTTTCAAACCGAGTTTATCCAATTACCACAAGCAGACGCCATAATGTACAGTATTCACGAGACTTTATGATAGCATGGATTAGTTTCGTAACATAGACCCTCAATTTCGTAACATAAGGAGTTATCGGATATTCTCACGTATAAGTGGTTAGTCACTTGAGATAGGAATAATTCTGTATATTGGGCATTTGGGTCATGTTGTGTTGTACGTGCCATGAAATACCGATCTAAGGCTTTGAAAAGCGTACTGGTAAGTCATACGAATGTAAAGCAAGAAAAACCATTCAAGTGTAAAATTAGATGCTCGTGAATGTATGGTCGTTATTTGATTAGAGGAAAACTATTTGTGGTATTTGCGTGCGTCAGAACTTTCAGTTGCCAACGACTGTTCTCTTGAGGACCTTGGAAATTAGGGTAACATCGACCACAAGCCAGCCTCACGCAGATGTAGCTTGTTACTGTCGGTCGTGAGGCGCTGTTAGACCCCTTGCTGCGTGTTGTAATGATATATATATATATATATATATATATATATATATATATATATATATATATATATATATATATATATATATATATATATATATATAAACTCTGTCTAAAGGCCACATAAATTGGCAGGCCTGATAGGAAAACTGGAGGTACAGGGAGACCGTTAGCTGGCGTAAAATCATTCAACTAAAGGAAAATCAATACAACTTTTAGTAAATTTTACTGATTATATTAATTAATATATTTTTATTTCATTAAAATGTTTAACTTTATCTTCTTCACTTATTGAATAAGTGAATTCTTTATTTCTGTACATGTAAGTGTTTATTGCCACCTTGGGCATGTCTTTTTTAAATAACCTGTTAGGAAAAATGTACATTCACAGATTCCGAAAACTAGTTACGAAGGGTACATATACACAGTCTCAGATTAATGAGGGTTCTAGACTAGCATTTTAAGGTCCTTGATGCGCTGCAAGCGCTTCCAGGGATATATATATATATATATATATATATATATATATATATATATATATATATATATATATATATATATATATATATATATATATATATATATATATATGTGTGTGTGTGTGTGTGTGTGTGTGTGTGAAATATATAGAAAATTGTGAAGTATTTTTCTTTTTTAATACATTCTTTTATTTTCACATGAAAAATGTGAAAATTACAATATTTCCCATTATGCCATGCGACGCTTGATTGTGTGTGCCTATAGTAGTTATACTTGCGTTAAGAAAAACAAGCATTTTTCTTAGCAAGAGCAATAAATAGAAAATACATTACCACTCGGGCAAAGAAATTACTTTTTGTCGAAGATAACAGACTCACGACTGTTCGTTTCTCTACGAAATGATAACCCCTGTACTACCATGTGAACAAAGTAAAAAAAAAAACCGGTGTGCTGCAATCCGGAGCAAATTTGGCCTTTTTCGTTCAAGTCAGAACAAAATATCGGATGTACACGGCGGATTGATTTCCCCATTTCTTTTGTGGTGGGCGTAGGGGATGGTACGTGTGTGTGTGTTTTATGAATGAAATTCAAAACGGCTGCCTCTATGACACATCTGAGTTCTTTTCACGGACAAAGCTAAGGAGGCTCCAATTGGATGTTCTGCATCGCTAAATCGGACTTGCTTTGCGGTTGGAAAGGGTAAAATAATGTACAAAATGTCAGAAATGTAAATTATTGCAACAGATTTGGTCATTCCAAACCGACCGTTCTCTTAAATCGCCGATATTTGTATGATCAGCCTATGCATACTATTGAAAAAGAAGTGAACTAACATATTTGGGGGTGGGTGGGGTGGGGTGCTGAGAAGTGAATTGAATGTTATAAGTTCATGTTGAAGAGCAAGTTTGTTATATAATAAAAAGAAACTTTTATTTTCATAAGTAAATACTGGATATATTCCATCTTGTGCTACAAAAGAACGATATATTTTAAGTCGAGGTTTCACCGCTCGTTAAGGTAGCACATTTTGTTTTCTTCACCACACGATGAAATAAATGTTATTAAATGTAAGAAAAGAAATATTATCTTTCTCTGTCTCTGTCTGTCTGTCTCTATATAGCTACTCTTATTGTGACTGCAATACATACAATTATACGTCGGATGTATTATCCCTTTCTATGGTCTATCGTAAAATTCAACAAACGTGATTTGCAGGCTTGCGTAAAATAAATGCGTCTAATCTTATCACTGAAGATGTAGAGGATATTTTCTTTTCATTATATACCAAATTTGCTCCAGAATCGAAGCTTAGAAGATTAAACTCACTCTTGGGCACTAAACCCCACCCCCGTTTTCGTAAATTCACCTCACTTTCATAGACTGGTCATATAAATATCAGTGACTTAAGAGAGCGGTAGTGTTGGGATGACCTAATCTGTCGGAGTAAATTACATTTTTGACATTTTGTAAAATATTTGATCATTTCTGACCGCAAAGCAAGTCCGATTCAGTAATGCATCACAGCGGTAATGAACAGGGGTGGTGGTGGTACAACTTCCATTTCCACTATGGATAAAAAATGAAGTGTTCATTATGCGATAAATAATAAATTTTTCATTGTAAGTTATCATGCATGAATAATGAACACATATAGTTTTATGTATTCAAACATTTGCCGTGTTCAAACGGTTGCCGTGTTCAAACGGTTGCCGAAACACCCTGGACAGTCTCTGAACCCTCGGGCTTAAACTCTTCCCTCACTCTCCGGCAAATGTTTGTTTTATCCCTAATATAAATAATAAACTGTAAACAATTTATAAAGTTTTCGTATAAAATTTTTTAATAAAAACAACAACAACTATGACCAAGAGACTCGATGAGTGATAACTCTAATGTATTCCCGCCATAAATCAATATGTATATTGCTTTTCACAAAGGGACTAACTCCAAAGGCAATAAAGCCATTAAATCCCCAAGTGTTATGTTTATGAGAAAAGATTTTTTTTTTTTTTTTGGGGGGGGGGGGGGAAGAAGGAGAATGGGGAGGGGGTAAAACTAATTTTAATTATGTAATTAAGTCCCCATTCCAAGCTAAACATTCTCTCCTGCAATTAGTAATTGGAGGTCCAGAATAAAAAAGAATGATTCCAGTTTTATTCCTTAGCCATATCCAACATATAGAATACCTTCTTCTTTTGGAGAGACCCCCTGTGCTGCGACAGCAGGCCCCTCCCCGCCTGAGCTCGTCTACAAACAGGTCGAGTAGGTCGCTGAACCACGACGGGGGATGGGGTTATCACGATGAGCCGGGACGTGTAGATCCTGACTTGGTGGAGAACCATATTTATTTTGAAATGTGGGAAAGCGTAAGCGTACAGATGACCACACTTCAGACTGAAAGCGTCCTAGCCCAGGCTCTCTGATCTTGCAGGAGAGACATAAAAGAGAAGCTTGTTGTTCACTGTCGTAGCGAACAAGTCCACTAATGGTCTCCCCCACAGTTGAAAACGCGCCTCTGCTACCGACTGGTGCAGAGACCATTCCACGAGGACCACACGGTTTGGTTTTGTGGGTTTAACGCCATTTTTCAGCACATGATAGGCTATACATGGCGGCCAGTATATTTGGTGGAGGAAGAAGAACCACTGACCCAGTTCTGTTCTGAATCAACAATAACACTAAAATGTATCCACGTTCACTTGCAAAAAGCAGTAACATAATACACAATCGTTTGGTGGCAAACAAGTGATTTGTATTGAAACCTCCTCAAGTACTGTTTTTTTTTTAATGATCTTTCAAAGATTATTTATCTTGAAAATACAGGTAATTTATAAAGAAAAGTGAACTTAATTAGAAAAAAAGTAATTTACTGACAATTATTGCCAATTAGATTACAAAAGAAGTATTTAACCATTGAATCCCCCTGCCTCTTTTCACTGTCGATCTCCATCCCTTTCTGAATTTTTCAGTGGTACCTTGGTAACTCGCATCCTCGCTTATGCTGCAGTCTATATTTCTGGACCCCATTGTGTGCGAGTTATCGAGAGACATGTGTATCTACAAACATTTTGGCATTGTAACTAATGTTAATTTTGCTTATTGCCAGATACGTATTTTCAAAATCAAGACACTGAAACAATTTGATGCAACTAATTTGCCCAAATACGGTGTACATTCAAAGGAAACTATCCAACTGTTTACTAGTACATGTAAAGGCTACAACCCGAGTCCTTGAAACTTTGTTCTTCACAATTCTATATTAAATACATGTCCTCATAGACTTATAATAAACTGCAGAGCACTATGGGACCCACAAATTAGAAGTACATCAATTTTCAACAATTGGCCATAACTCTACTGAACCTGTAGTATCAAGTCCTCACAAGCTCATGTGTGACTCCATTTTCACTAGCCAAGGGTCGCTGGTCCACTTCTCTCTTGGCATATGTAATTAACTGAAACATTGATTTGAATACATACCCTGGAACAAAGTGGATTGATGACCCTTAGCTAGTGAAGATGGTGTCATTATAGAAACAAGAGTATTGGATATAAAACTACAAAGTTAAGTAAAAAGATTCGTAAAAAATCTAATTGATTTTAATTGATTGATCTCAATAAAATTTATAAATGAGGGTTTCTGTTTACGGTTTTAGATGATCTATATGGGTTACTGGTAAGTATTTGGCAACATATGTGTTTCAAGAAGTCAGTCATGACACCTATAAAGTATTTGTAAGCATTATATGTGATCATATCACAAAACAGATGAAGAAAGAAACAATCCTATACTGGGGAGTAATTTACAGTGGTATGTGTATAGTAACCAATTTAGATGCAAAACCACGACCATCAATGATCAATCACCCAATGGCACTGAATTTGAGGATGCGTGACTTGTCTGATAATTTACCAAAGCTGTATAATGAGTTTTGTTCTTGCTAGGCTCCCCGAGACTTCAAATTACAATGTTATGTTACTACAAATTCATTTATTGTCCTATTGTTTTTGTAGAGAAGGATCATCGATTGTTGGGTTTTTTAATTCGTGGTTGGTAGCAACAACAAAATCCAAAAAAACATTTACTCAATAAAATAATGGTGAATTCACAATAACCTGTAAATAAACAACATGGACAAAGCTGTGATTTTTTTTCTACAGAGGATTGCTTTTAACTTTTGTGGCACAGCAACACAAGTAGGTCATTTAGTGTCGAGGTAATAGGAGTAAAATACTTTGCAATGGGACACACCATAATAACTGACCTAGACTGGTCTGATGGTAGGATTCAAACCTGCACCCTTTTGATTGTGAAATGGCATGCTAACCACTAACCCCAGTAGGTCCTCATACCCCCTTTGAATCTGCCCTTGACCTTGCCTATGTAAATATCCATCTGTTTAACTGTTTTTTGACACTTTTACAGTTTTCTTCCCAAATAATGGGTATGGCCAAATAATTATTTACTATTCCAAACATAATTGGAATGGCTGGATTAGCCATTCCCCCTTTCTTCCAAAAATAGATGATAGTTTCTTCATAATATCCATCCACAATTTATATATTTTTTCTTAAAGTTTTGATTTTTGGAACAGGTCTATTACATGCAAATGGGTACCACAGGTTCAGGCCTTAGCTAAACAAATCTTGCATATTGTCTGACTGGAACACACAAATGGTGAGATCATACAGAACATGCAACCTCCTCAGTCTATAGCAGACAAAACTCAAATCCCCCCAGAAAGCACTGCATTTTGATTTCCTTATAAAATTTACTGAGAGGAACTATGGAGTCATTTTGCTGCATGATGTATCATTTACAGATATTTTGTTTTCAATCAATGCACTTGCCATTAAAGGATGACAATAAATCACTTGGAACTGTCAAAACTGTTACCCTTAAGTAGGATTTATTCATTTCTTTAGAATAAAAGAGTTTATGTGTAAAGATACTGTTGGTAGCAATAAAGTAATTGTTGCCACTATGGGATTCTTGGATTTAAAATGTATTTTCAAAGCAATAAGAGTAATCAAGACAAAACTGAACTCAATCCATTTGCCTTTGTTAAATGATTCTGGAAGATCCATGCAAATGAAGTATCTTCACTGTGATGAGCATAAACATGATGCTTTCTGAGAAGAAATTGCCTAAAATAGATCCTTTTTAATCTGAAATATAATTTCTATATTTTTTTTCTTCCACTGTAAATATGTTTCAAGCACAAATTTTAATCTGTTATGCCAGGAAGGCATTATTATCTTTTTTTTTGTTGTTGTCTTTAGCCAGTGCCTACCAATGACAATGAAAAACCTAGTAAGAAAAGGCAACACTGGGTTGTAAGCCATATGAAAACAAGAGTCCCTCAAAGGGCTTGATGCTCTAATGGCAAAAAGATCATTCATTCAGGTGGAATAGTGACAAAATTTTTAAGACAGTCAACATGGCAGCCATAATGGATGTACAACTGGCACCATTTTCATTTCGGACCAACTAGGTATCATAAGTATATTGGTGAAAACCCCATGTGGATTTAGCCATTCAATTGGGAGGAGTAGAGATAATATTTTCAAGATATGACTTTCCATTCAGGAGGAGTAGCAATAACAAGAATTTCAAGATGGCTGCTGCAGTGATTATATGGACATCAGATCGGCACCATTTTAATTTAAGGCCAACTAGACATCACAAGTCTTTCTGTGAAAACCTCATGTTGATACAACCATCCATTCAGGATGAGTAGCAATAACAAGATATGGCGGCCATACTGGATCTCAGATCGGCACGATTTGTTTTTAGGACAAGCTAGACATCATAAGAAGTCTTTCAGTGAAAATCCTATGTTGATGTGACCATCCATATAGCAGGAGTAACAATAACAAGATTTTCAAGACAGCCACTGTGGCAGTCATATTGGACGTCAGATTGGCACCATTTTCATTTAGGACCAACCGGACATTATAAGAAGTCTTTCAGTGAAAACGCCATGTTGATATGATCATCCATTCAGGAGGAGATAGAATAAAAAGATTTTCAAGATGGCTGCCATGGCAACCATATTTGATACCAGATCGGCACCATTTCCATTTACGACCAACCAGACATCATACGAAGTCTTTCAGTGAAAACGCCACGTTGATATGACCATCCATTCAGGAGAAGTAGCCATAACAAGATTTTCAAGATGGCTGTCGTGGTGGCCATATTGGATGTCAAATTGGCACCATTTTCATTTAAAACCAACTAGACATCAGAAGAAGTCTTTCAGTGAAAATGCCATGTTGATAATATGTCCATTCATTCAGGAGGAGTAACAATAACAATATTTTCAAGATGGCTGTCGTGGCGTCAATATTGGATGTCAGATCGGCACCATTTTCATCAAGGACCAACTAGATATCATCAGAAGTCTTTTAGTGTAAACGCCATGTTGATATAACCATCCATGTAGGAGGAGGAGTGATAACAATATTTTCAAGAAGGCTACCATATTGGTTGTCAGATGGCACCATTTTCATTTAGGAGCAACTAGACATCATATAAGGTATTTTAGTCAAAACTCCATGTTCATATAACCATCCATTCAGGAGGTGTAGCAATAACAAAAATTTCAAGATAGCCCCTGTGGCAGCCGTATTGGATGTGCAAGGAGCACCATTTGTATTTAAGACCATGTAGACCATGGGATGAATGTGTATGTAAAGTTTCATGGCAATCCTTCAAATAGTTTAGGAGGAGCAGCAATAACAATTTTGTGATAATGGATGGATGGATTACGGACAAGAGAGGATAGATGGACAATGGATGATGCATAAGGGCCCATCACATAGCTAAAAAGAAGAAAAAAAAAAAAAAAGAACAGGAGTACTGTGAAGAACACACTATATCACCACCCAGTGATTAATTGTCATCTCGTTATAGATGGTGGACCCATGGGTTTCAATAACCTGGACTTTGGTCAAGGTATGCAGTCTTGAACAAAAATTGTGGTGTAGATACCATTATTTTCTTATTCGAGCTTACCATTATTGTGACCTCTGACCTTTAGACCCCAGAATCAACAGATTTCTTTATCACCCTAAGTGCAAGCCATTCAGAAAGTTTGGAACAGGAACTTATTCTAGAACAACAGTCATTCTGCAAAACCAATTCTTCGAGCCACAACGACCCTTAACATTAACAATTTGACCCAAAATTAATATGATTCTTTCTTTCCCAACGTGCAAATCATCCACAAACTTTGGTGAAGCTATACGGTCAAGAAATTTTGTGTAGAAACCATTTTTCTTCTTTCAGTCACAGTGACATTGACCTTTTGACCACAAAACTTATAGGCTTCTTTCATACCCTGTGGTCTAATTTTCATCAAACTACTCTTGGGCAGGGTCAGCTCCCAATTGATTCTGTGGCGATTAGGTGAAAGGACACGGTCAATGGAGCTGACATTGTAATTTTGTGGGTTCTGCTTGTGAAATCAATATTTTTTCCAGTTTCCATTTTACATCAAACTTCTTTGGTAGTTTACACTTGAGCAGAGACACCTCCCTGTTGATTTTTTTTAGCCCTGAGGTCAAAGGTGAAGGTCACAGAAGATAAAATTGTCATTTAGGGTAGTACCAAATGACTAGTCAACCTTTTCGCAAGTTTCCAGCTCCATGTTTTTATCAACTTTCATAGTTGCATTACATTTTATGAAGGGCAGCACCCTATTGAGACTGCAATTTATAAGATCAAAGGTCACGGTCACTGGAGGTGAAATTGTTTGTTTGTTTGGTGCTTTATGGCACAGCAACACAAGTAGGTTATTTAGTGCCGAGGCAATAGGAGTAAAGTGCCTTGCCCAAGGACACACCACGGTAGCTGACCCAGGCTGGTAGGATTCGAACCCGCACCCTTTCGGTCGTAAGTCCGGCACGCTAACCACTAAGCCACCACGTCTCCCAGAGGTGAAATTACAAAATTATACTCATTTTACATTTGTAATAGCTGTTGTTGGCCAGTGGGATCTGCAATTCTACTGATGACTATTTTTAATCGCACATCCCAAGTTCTGAGGCATGATCTGCCATGGCAGCACTTATTTTGTGAAATCAAGATTCCCAATGCTTGAATCTGTAAAAAAAATCATATCAAGTGCAAATTGCATGCCTTAAAAAAAAAAAAAAAAAGATCGGGTTGGCACAGATACATGTACATGTATTTAAGTTACAGTATCAATATTTGGAAGGAATTTCCACAAGTATGTACGTTTGATAAACAATCACAAGAGATCAAGAGAACAGGAATTCTTTCATATCAATATGTAATTCAATAATGTTTTCTGCTTGAGGTATTGCCTCACACTTTATGTAGAGTTTACTTTATCTGCATGATATAGATATGTTAAAATACAGTAAAGAGTGTATTGTGGGTTTCACCTGGACATCCAACATGGCTGTCAAAGTAGCCATCTTGAAAATCTTGTTATCGCTTCACCTCCTGAATGGAAAATCATAGCAACATGGCGGTTTTCACCAGAAGACTTCTTATGATGTTTAGTTGGTCCTAAATGAAAATAGTACTGCCTAGGTATTCAATATGGCCATCACAGCAGCCATACTGAAAATCTTGTTGTTGCCCCTCCTGAACAGAAAAGTCGTATCAGCATTGTGTTTTCATCTGAAGACTTCTTAAGGTGTCTAGCTGATTTTAAATAAAAATTGTGCCAATCTTACATCCAATACGGTCACCACTGTTGCCATCTTGAAAATCTTATCGCTGCTCCTCGAAGATGGAAAGTCATATTGACTTGGGGTTTTCACCAGAAGACTAATTATGATATTTAGTTGGTCCTGAATGAAAATAGTTCTGAACTGAACCCAAAGATGGCTGTCACAATAAACATATTGAAAATCTTGTCTTTAATTCTCATGAATCAATTGTCATATCAATATGGGGTTCTCACCAAAAGTCTTCTAATGGTGTCTAGTTTGTCCTAAATGGCTATGGTGCTGATCTTATGTCCAATATGACTGCCACAGTGGCCAATTTGAAAATCTTATCGCTCAAGAATATCAGAGATGATTTCAACACTCAACAGTTAAAAAGAAGAAATGGTCTTACCTTGAATTCCTGAAAATTCTTTTCAGACAGTAGAGTGTCATTCACTTCGAAGGATTCTTGTTTTATGTATGTGGTGCGATTGCAATAATTATCATATCAAAGACTAGTATTGTGATATGTATTATGATACAACATCGCTGGTCATGCCCAGTTCCAGGATACACAAAGATTTTCCATGGATTCTGGCATAAAAATGGATATACTTGTACACCGTGAATAACAAAACTAATATATTGTAATGAATTGTAACTGCAGGTAAAACTTAGATGACGTTATGGCAATAGATACAAGTATTTGATAACTGCAACAAGAACAATCTTTTTGGTCAGTTTCTATAACTTTATCTTAAAACTGATCAAGTCCAAAAACATTCACATGTTGTTGTAAAGTTGCTGTTACAAACCCCTAATAACATCAGTGCCCACGGTGTTCTGAAATACATGACCACTATGGTGTGAAGACATTTGGAAGATTTCTTTCTTCACATGTTTTGGAAATTGTTTGTTCTAGTGGCAGTTTACTAAATATGTGTATCTATCTGCCATTACTATACTTGAAGTAGCATGTCGAGGAAATGGGAGCTAATTGACTTTCTCAAGAACACACCAAGGCAGCCGACTCTGGCTGGCCTGGTTGGTATTGAACCTGTGAACCTTTGGATTACGAGTCTGACACTCCACCAACTGACCTATTGCAGCTACCTAATCTAAGTATTGCCTGCAGTAATAAGTCATTACAATCAGAGACTTAATATATCCGAGATAGGAAACTCTCTGCATAATGATATAAAACTATTGCAACATATATCATGGCTATCAAGACTTCTTGAGACTATGCGTTAACATCAGTTCGTCATCGTGTCTAGGTGTTGCTGAAGTTTTCAGTTCAAGTAAAATGTGTAATTTGGAAATTGAAACCGCAAAGTAAGTTAAATCATATTTTGCATACATGTAATTGTTTCATGAGACCTTGTTTGAGAGTTATGAAGTAAGCCCAATGGCTGAATAAGCTATACACAAGGTACACTACATTGTATTGTTGTTTTTTATGTGTGCACAGTTGGGGGTAAATCAGGAATATCTTTTTGTAATGTGTTGTTGATGGTGGGTAATGTAGTGGAAAATTGAGTACGGTATTTTTTGCATGTCTTCAGATGGCAACATATAATTACTTTTTTCTCTGTTCAAAACATCTTAAAATATTACATTAAGTGACCAAAAACATACGAACAACATGTTACAAGTACGATTTAAATTGTTGAAACTCTTCATTAGTTCGCTGACACTGATATAATCAATAGCATTTGTAATAAACTGTGTTACTCAACTGTAATGAAAAAGTCTCAGTGGAAAAAACAGAAGAATAATGGTCCACCCATTATTAAAGGAGGAAACCGTTAAAATGAAAGTCATCATCTTGAAAATTTGCTTAAAATCTCGATTGTGGATAAGACTAAAACTTGAAGACTGTATGCTGTATGTGCTTAATTTAGCATTAGTGAAGGGTGTACACTGTGCTCGTTGTATCATTAGTGAAGGCTGTATGCTGTATGTGCTTTTTATAATTAGTGAAGGCTGTGTACTACTTATTTTATCATTAGTTTAGGATGTACACTGTATGTACTTATTTTATCATTAGTGAAGGCTGTACACTGTATGTGCTTATTTTATCATTAGTAACGGCTGTACACTGTATGTGCTTTTAATCATCAGCGAAGGCTGTACACTGCTTATTTTATGATTAGTGAAGGTTGTACAATGTGCTTATATTTATCATTAGTGAAAGCTGTACACTGTATGTGCTTATTTTATCATTAGTGAAGGGTGTACACTGTATGTGCTTATTTTATCATAAATTAAACTTCTGTTCTTATGCTTAGCAACTGATTGTAGCAGCATACATTTTCTCTAGATGGTTGAATAAAGACTTTATGGCAAGAATGCATAATATGAAAAATATGCTGACATGCCAATTAATTAAAAAGGAACAAAATTTGTGTCAAAAGAGAAAAATGTTGGTCTTTAAAGTTTGCTTTTCTTTTACACGAGCAATTGCACTTAATTTTGCTACAAAAATACCAGACAGAAGACCTGTATGCACTAATTTATGTGTAGGTTCATCTTTATGTTTGTGATAATCATCCTGATTTTAAAGTACAGTGTATCAGACAACAGCATGGTTCACACAAAAATCTCTGGACCAAATGTAGGGGCTTTTCAATGGCTTGCTATACTTTTTCAAGGGCTTGCTTAAATCAACTTACCCACTTTTAAAGTCAAATTCTGAAACATCTTTTACTGTATTTGTTTTAAGTTCATTTTCCAAATTATAAAATAAAGTGTGAAAAGTTTAAGTATTGAAATATAAACAACAACATAAAATACAATAATCACACTGTCAACAAAAGTTACTGTCTTTACTAATTTTCCAGTTGCATGTATACTTTGTCAAAACATTCTGTCTACTCTCTATAGTTTATTTCTTCAGAGATTCTACTATATCATTCAAATTTTCTTTTCCTGATTATTTCTTTCCTGTATCTTTACTTTATATCTTTTCCTAAGACAGTCTGACTGATTGGTAAATATTAGTTCAAGCTGCCCTGTGGCTTCTGCCTTCGTTCTCACTGAGGCTGTCAGCTTTAGTGATGAAATCATCTACCGATATATCAGATTTCAGCCTATTAAACTTTTTCAGACTCTCACTTTCGGGAAGTATGGTTTTCCTTTTTCTTAACTCCTGCTGTGTTTTCTTTTTCTTTCTTTCCTCATTATGGCATATCTCACAACCATTGTTGAAACTGCACCAGTCTTAAAAGCAATCTGCATGCCATGCAGCTCACAGGACACAGCATGCAGCCCTCAGTACACAACATGCAGCACTCAGGACACAACATGCAGCTCTCAGGATCCTATATTCGAGATTGATATACTGTACTCCTCTTTAATATTGCCACATTTTAGATATTAAAAAACCTTCCAGTTTACACTTGGTCCACACATACTTATTTGGACATATTTCTGCATGTTCAAGTTACTTTCTAGTATTCTGTTTGTAAAGTGACTCACAATATCATCTGCAGTGTCATGCCCAATACAATGGGATCCAACATACCTTGCTGCAACTTCATCACCTTGCAGGTATTGGATATAAATACCTTCTTATTTAATGATTCATCTACCAGTACCACAAAATGGTCACTTTCCTTTGCATTTTTTTACACAAAGTTCCTTATAATGTTCTGCTATACCATGAGCCACCAGGTATGCAGTTTTTCTCTCTCCACGTGAAACTTTGGATGCAACTGCACTTAGTATTGTCTGAAGTGTCCACAGCACTGTCTGCTTTGAATGCATCAGTCTTTGAGACATTTAACTGCGATTGTTTTGAAGGGAGAGGTGGCCCAAATACTAGTTTTGATACAACAGCTGCATCTGGAGGGCGAGGGAGATTTGTTGCTGACATATCATTTTTCTCAGAATCTGTCTTCACAAAAGAGTCATCAGTAACTGTTCAGAGGATTCCAATGTGGTTGCTAATGATTGGTGTGTTTTTACTTCTCATAAGCAAGGAAAGGGCATACTCCTCCATTTTCCATAAATCAATTAACTTATTACACAAACCACACACTGCCATGGACTTATTCCTTTTCAACTTTCTAATCCATGAGTATCTGGGATACATGATCGATTCGCGACTGAACACGCATTTACCTCATCGTTAAACAAGATGATGAAGTCGACATTCACCGTGCTTCATCCACCATTTGCACTGACTGGTTTACCGATAGTGACACCTAAACAATGCTTCGGGAAGTTAGAGTATGCATTGTAGTTTGGCCCTAAGACAAGGGATAATACTAAAGGTATCTGAATAAACATAATGTGTGATACAATGAAGGCTTAAAACAACTGGTAATACTCAGTTTTTACCCAAAATAATTAAATAGATAAAAATAAAACACTTAATAGTAATAAGTCAAACTTCAGCATATTTAAAGGGCTCTGATCTAACAACTTGTTAAGGGTCTTTATCCACTTTTACTAATTTTCAATGGTTTTTCAAGACCAGACATCAAATTCAATGTTTATTCACGATGTGTGCAAATGATGAACAAAGAATTAAGTGATGGACCTTTCTGAAATTGTGCTTTAAGCCTCATAGAAATTCTGTCATAGAAATTTTCTCCTAATGCATAACAAGAGTACCGTGAATGACACATTATACGTCTAGCCAATGTTTAATAGTCTTCTATGAAGATAATTGAACTTTTTGTGCACAAACAATTTTTCTTCTCTCAGCCAGTGTCCCTGGCATTTGCCATTTTGACCATGAAATTGATAGGCTTCTTCCTTACCATAAGTGCAAGCCATCTGCAAAATTTGGTTGAGGTATGTCATGTAGAACTAATATTATTGTGAAAATATTTTTTTAAATAAACATTAGGTTACATAGACATTGACCTTTTACATTTTGACTAAAAAATCAAAAGGTTTCTTCCTTACACCAAGTGCAAACTATGAACAGTCTGGTAACTGTAGACGCTGGAAAACTCCAGTTTTTGTGCAGAAACCATCTTTCTTCTATCATTCAGAGTGATCTTGATCTTTGACCTTTTGAGCCTAAAATCAATAGGGTTCTTCTTTACTCCAAGTGTAAGCCATTCACAAAGTTTGGTTACTGTAGACAGTGGAGAATTCGAGTTTTTTTGCAGAAACAGTTATCCATTTTCAGTCACAGTGCCCTTGACCTTTGAGCTTTGGAGTCCAAAATCGATAGAGTTCTTTCTGAGTCCAAGTGCAAGTTATCTACAAAGTTTTGCGGAAACCAACTCGGTAACAGGCAGAAGGATGGATAACATCACATGATAATATGCTCCGCCTTATGGCGGGCATTTAAAAAATATGAAAATTACAAACTTGCTTATTACATGAACTAAAAAAGAGACATGTTTACAATTTTACTTAAATCAAAGCAATAGTTTCTCTGATATTTTAGCTCAAAGTTGCTATATATTTCCTATATATTAGTCCAGGTTGTGGAAACACTTCCCACATGCTGACCCACAATATGTAACCTGATACAATTACCAACACCAGGTCCATGCTGATAGACCTTCCATTGACCATAGGTAATGAGATAAGTAGGTGGTAAGTTAGTTGAATTGACATGTGAGAAAGATCTATTTATATTAAATTTTCCAAATGAAGAGGCCATTGAGAGCCTGATATTGCTGGCTTACATAACTTGACAGCTGATAATTTCAATAAGCAGGCTTATGTAGTATTGTAAGAACATATCCTATGTATCTCCCAATCGTAAAATCATGTTGATTTTACCTATTTACTACAGTCTGAAAAAAAATTCCAAAGTAAAAGGCATATTTAATAGCTCTAGCTCACAATGGAAGAATCCAACATTTTGATAACAAAAACTTATTTTCCAAGTTTAATCGAAACTAGAGGAGACATATAGTTTCCAAGAAAGTAACAAGCTCAGCCAATAATATGATCACCTTATTAATATGGGCATTTTTCACTTGTGATTGAACATGTTTAAGACCATGATGATGCAAGATTATTTAGAAAGTGATAGCACAATCCAATCTAAATTCAGTATCCAGAGTGGTAACAAGCTCAGACAATCCAATGCAATATATTACTTCATAAATATGTGTAGATCTAGCTCATAATCAACGCATCCAACACGTTGATGATACTGTTTGACAGCTTTGATCAAAGTCTGACCATAAATTGAGTTGCTAGAGTGCTGACAGACTGAACAATCAGATAAAATATCACCTAATTAATATGCATGGCTCTCAATCATCATCACCAAAACCGTCAGAGATCTTTACGATATATGCCTATATTCCAAGTTTGATCAAAATCATACAAGAAATATGGTTCGAGAGTAGTGACAAGTTCAGCCAATCAGATGCAAGATGAACACATTAATATGCTTGGATCTTGCTCATTATTGAACTCATGTGAGATCTTGATGATATAAGCCTACATTTTAAGTCTGATAAAAACTGGATGAGAAATATGGCTTCCAAAGTGGCAGCAAGCTCAGCCAATCAGAATAAAGTCATTAGTTAGAGAAACCAGGTTACTGTGACCAACTATTATCTGGGCTGGTTTCAAAAATTTTAAGGAACACCTTGACCAAGTTCCATGAGCACACCTACAGCTGAAAATCATAAGTCAAAGTGTGGCAAATGTAGGTTACTGTGACTTACACTCTCCTGGGGTAGTTCAGAGTGATACAAGGAACAAACAAACTTCATTCCATATGGATGCCATGCATAAAGCAGGAGATCTAACAGTGAAACAAAACTTGCACACTGGGATTAACCTGGAAACAGCATTAATAACGATAAGAAAGCAGGTCACTATGACCTGCACTCCCCTTGGGTGGTTTAGAATGATGCCAGACACCCTGGCCTAGTCACATGAACAAGCAATGCATACAGATGGAGATTTTCCTGGAAAACACCAACTTTTGCAATTGGCTAATTAATAATAATGAAGTCATTTGCATAACAAGCAGGTTGTGGTGACCTTATATACAATCGGGTGGTTTAGAATGATGTGAGGAACACAATAAGTTCTGTGAAAATCTAATGCATAAAGCTAGTATTACTGGCAGTGAAACAAAACTTGTACACTGCTAACCTGGCTGCACACAACAACCACACATTGATGCTGGCAGTATAGCATATTTTCTCCCGTGCTTTGTACAGGCCAGAAAATAAAGCATCAAAATGAGAAATATGGCTCTATTCTTAGACCAGATGAGATGCCTAAGTTAATTCCACTAAGAAATAACAATGACAGCTAACTAAATCAAAAACAAGACCCAATCCATCAAACTGGTCAGTAGAAAGTGACCTTTCAGACAATCCAATAATAATATCAGAAGATTTGATCTTGCAGTCAATGACAAATACTTCCTGCCTACGTCAATCATCCCTTTTCAAACATTTTTACAGCCATGTGAGGGATCTACTGCAGAACTATTAGGATGCTATTGCAAAACCAGCAGTCATTTGATGTGACTGATGCTCTACTGACTGAAAAGAATGTTCAGAAATTCAAGATAAGACCATATCTTCATTTTAATTGAAGAGTGTTGAAACCATCTCTGATATCTCTGACCATAACAAGATTATAAAATTAGCCACTGTGGCGACAATATTGGATATAAGATCAGCACCATTTTCATTTAGAACCAACTAGATATTTTTAGAAGTCTTTGGAGAAAACCCCAAGTAAATATGACCATCAATCTAGAAGGAGTAGTGATAACAAAATTTTCAAGATGGCTCTTGTGGTGGCAATATTGGAGGTCACATTTTTAACTATTTTCATTTGGGACAAACTATACATCATAAGAAGCTGTCTGGTGGAAACCCCATGTTGATACGACTTTCTGTTCAGGAGGAGTAGCAATAACAAGATTTTCAACATGGCTGCCATATTACAATAATGGATGGCAGATCAGCACCCTTTTCATTTAGGACGAACTAGATTTTATAAAAGTCTTTCAGTGTAAATCCCATGTTGATATGACATTCCATTCAGGAGGAGTAGCGATAACAAGATTTTCAAGTTGGCTGCTGTGGCAGCTATATTGGATGTCTGAGTGTGTAAACTTTCATGGTAATCCTCAAAGTAGTTTAGGAGGAGTAGCAGTAACAAAATATTATGCTCAAAGACAGACAGATGACCGATGAAAGACAGATGATGGACAATAGTTGATCACATAAAGAGGGGAGTGAGCTTATTAAGGTGTATGCAGGTACTACATAGAAAAAAAAACTAGTATGTACTAAAATACAACTCGACTGGTGGGGTTCATGCCCCAAAACTCCTAACTTTCATCTGTGACTGAAAACTGTAGTGGCACTCTTTACAATGGATCTATACACACAGTTTGATGAGTACAGGAATTATTAGCTTTCAGATACAGGCTGAGATAGATTTTAATCAATTATGAAAAGAGATAACAAGAAAACATGACCTTTTTTATTATGAAGTTAAGAAATAAAATTATATGAGAGGGAAGGGTTTAATTTAGCAAGGATCTGGGCTGAAGGAATAACTATGATACAGCAGTCATTGTTGTGTCAAAAGTATGGCACGATGGCCAACTGTTTAATTTTCTAAGCAGTGTAAGAAATACCATGGACCAACTTTGATATAAGATGACGATAATATTATACAGTATTTCAACTATGATAAGCTGGGCTTGAAATTGGGATTTGTTTTTCTCACTAACCCACATGATCACCAAAATAAATTTTGTAACTGATCCTGCCTAAATTTCACTGATCCTGCTAAAATCAAAAGAAGCCAGTTCAGTTTCTATTTCAACATTTATTATTCATTAACATCAACTCAAAACAAAAACAACTGAATTTTACCAACAAGACTCACGAATGAAGTACCCCGTGTACTTTCGTATTTATCTGAATACTCAGCGCAGAAAGTGCGCAACATTACAGCCACTCCTGTGTCATACTTAAGCCATTTTACCAGCATTTCTAGTACTTTTTTAGTCTCTTCTCTTGATCATATTTGCAATCGCACTGTCTCTTGTCATCAGCTATTTTCTGCCGTTTCGGTAGCAGCTGTGCACCTTGCAAATACTTCTGCATGTTCACAACTGTCACCACACAATGAACTGAATGTTATCAGCATCGATATAAATATTAAAACACATTGTTTGATATAATTCTGGATATATTCGTTGAGTTGATTAACACAACCTTTTCTGATTTGTTAATACTAGCCTAAGACCCTATATCTTTTGTCATCATCAGTAATGAAATCAATGCTTGAGGCAGTACACCGGGCCAATTCCATGTGCGCAAAGACTGTTTTGACAGCAATCACTCTAATTTACTTGATGAGTGGATGAGTGGTTTAAAACCTGTTTATTTGCACCTCAAGCATTTATTGTACCTTGTCAAGTGCAGGATGTTCGTAGGTACTCAATCAACACAATAAACAGATCAATTAACCATTATAGGGAATGCTGACTCACGACCACTTCTTAACTGTTATGATAGTGACCAGTGGTAATTTTCACTGATCCAATGGATTGGTAATGGCTGGGTTTTAGTGATTGGTCGGAAAAATCACTCACTACAGGATAACGGATTAGCATCAATTTCGAGGCCTGGATCAGGGACTGACAATATAATTTTCTGCGGGGGTGGGGGGAGACAGGATTTTTTTGAGACAATTTCAGGTTCCCAAATAGTATGAAAAAAATACGCTTGCTCTGATTTGTTGGAAAAAAGAACTGATTCTATCTATCATAATAGTTCAAGAAAAAAAATTCTCTCGAGATAAAAGGAAAACAAATATCCTGGTTAGAAATAAAATCCCTGACCCCTATCCCAAAAGTTAAAAGGTTGGTCCCTAAACACAATGATTCCAACTTGTAAATGTGTTGAAAAGTAGGAGTGACTTTACCATTGGACAAGGCTTACTGAAATTTAAATCGGACAGAATTTTGCAAAGGTTGTGGATGGGTTTATTTTTCGGATGTTATGCCCTTCAAGTCAAAAACAAGCCAACTGCCACTTCTGACTCAGGGGTGAACAAAAATGTCTACAATCACTCATACTATTTTATAATTTAAAAAAGTAAAAAAAAAATCTTATTTTTTAGTCCCGGCAGCAAGAAAAAAGAATAGAAAGTTTACAGACAACACAATATATTACAGTGGAGTATGAATTGTCTAGCTTTGTTTCTCAACATTTCCAAAGCAGGCATGTCTAAGACATAGAGGTCACCCATTCAAAAGAGGGTGGTTTCTGCTGGGTTCTACCGTACCCTTAATCCAAAACATTAAATACTAAAATCAAAACCTTGACCACCAAGTGTGTGCAATCAAAACAGTTCAAACCTGATGAACAACTGGCTCAGGGTTTGACAAACCTTACACCTGCAAGCCTATGGGCTACAAGAATACTGTTTCTGGGCTATCATATGTTGAATTCAGGTAGCCTGGTGGGCTACATCATGAAATCATGATTTGTTCTACATTTTTTAAAACTATTATAAATATTCCATGAAGGAGAATATCCCTAGTGAGCCATGTAAGCTCAGTTGCAAAAGTGTCGGACTAGTAATCCAAGAGTCACAAATTAAACACATACCCAGGCCAGCCCTGGGCAATTGACTCAGTGTGTCCTTGGGAAAGGCATTTAGTTTCCATTCCTAGGCATGATAAAGCCAATAATGTTTAGAAAGGAGAGTTAAAGGCCAACCAACCAAACAACCATTCATGGATTATAATAAGAAGAAAAGGAAGTCTTACAACAAACAGTTCCATAATAAAGTGCCTTCTATGGGCTATTGAATGTAGGCTGAGCTACAATCTGATTCGAAAAATTGTTGGACACTGATGCTCATGATTCACTGTAGTACAGACTGGGTGAACTTCTGGCATATCTAATCAAGACTATTCTGAATATGGTGGGCAAATGCCTCCAATAGCCTCTCCAGATTTGTTTTATATTGACAGAAATGGATAAAGAACCCAAGCTTATTAATTGGTTCATGACATATAATATGACTTCAGTCAAAAGAATTGTTTGCTCTCAAGCTTATGATGCATAGACAATCTTATTTTTCTCTTGTGGATAGATATATTAGAGGTCAGACTGACTCCCCGAATTTCCTTCTGATGATTGAGACAGGCAAAGATCCACTAGAGTAATGCTATCATTTAACCCTTTAGTAGCTCAGTTGATAGCATGTTAAACTCATACCGCAAGGGTAACGGATTTGATATCTGCCCAGGCCAGCCCAGGTCGACTGCTTCTGTGCATCCTTGTGAAAGGCATTTAGTTCCCATCTCTTCAGCATGATATAGCCAAATAAAGTACTGCTAAAAACCAACCAATGACACTTCCCCTAATGGTATCTGTATTTTGTTTTAAATAGATTACGCTACTTTAATTAAAATATGTAAATAATGAATTTGCAAATTGTAAAAACAAGCTAGGAAAATTTATGGAAAAATGAGAAAGGCAACATACATTGTCAGTTTTACTCTACAAAACTCTTACTAAGACTAATTTCATATAAATAATATTCAGATTTCCCACTGTTTATATAATTGCATAAAAATAATAATCAGATTTTCTACTGTTAATATAACTGCATATTAATAATATTCAGATTTTCCACTGTTAAAATAATTTTATATAAATAATATTCAGATTTTCCACTGTTTATATAATTTCATATAAATAATATTCAGATTTTCCACTATTAAAATAATTTCATATGAATAATATTCAGATTTTCCACTGTTAATATAATTTCTTTAAATTTCATAGTTTAGCATCAAAACTGAGTTTTTCCAGGTCAATTCAGATTTTCATTTACTTTCATGGCACTGATTTTCATAAGAAGTTATTTTTGTCATCACTTAATTTGTGAATATGCTTCAGTGTCAATTTCTCCACTGGTATAAACAATTTTAACTTGGAACTTTAAATTTGTATTTCGTACCAACCAGAAAATCCACAAATACTGGCACTCCATGAATAAAAGTTACCGTATATACTGTCTGATAATATGAGTCTAACTGCAAACAACATTGACCCTGATCTGCCATTGCACAATGTACTGGCTGATCTGGGTTTATGTTGTTTTGTTCCTCTGATTATTCCTAACAAATTGCACAGATCCTGATCTGCCAGCACATTATAGGTCTGTGCAGTTTGCAGTTGGACTCCACTTATAAGTAAATATATATGGTAATTTATGATTGCCATTGCCCCAACTTTAATTGTTGCTAGATATATAATACATAGATGCTTTCACCCACCCACATGATCCCCATCGCTGGAACATAACCTCAAAATTAACAAATTCATACCTGTGATATTTTCCAGACACCAGGCTGTGATGTATGACAAAATATGTTTATGAGATTTAAGCATTTTCTGCGAGATTTTTGTTGAGAGTTCTTCATGTCCATTAATATAAAATACTAATGATATTATTTGTGTTAAATTTTACTACGAATAAATAACCCACAGACTATCTGCAATAATAACTTAAATGATCCTTATTTCATTACCTACAGCTTATGTAAGCATTGCATATGCTGCAACCTTCTTGTTAAAACATGTGCAAGGCATGGTTATTAACTCTTAACTTATATTTATGTATCCTATGTCATTTTAATATACTATACATATTAAAACAAGAGTCCCTAGACAGTACTGATGCTCTACTGTCTGAAAAGAATTTTCAGGAATTCAAGATAAGACCATTTCTTCTTTTTAACTCCTGAGTGTTGAAACCATCTCTGATATTCTTGTGCAAGATGATTTTCAAATAGGCCCTTGTGGTAGCCATATTGGATGTAACATCAGCACCATTTTCATTTAGGACAAATTAAACACCATTAGGAAACTTTTGGTGAAAACCCTATGTTGATATAACCATCCATTCAGAAGAATTAGTGACAAGATTTCCAATATGTTCATTGTGGCAGTCATATTGGAGGTCAGATTGGCACCATTTTCATTCATAATCAACTGGATATCATATTTATTCTTTTAGGAGGAGTAGCAATAACGATATTTTCAAGATGGCTGCTATAGTGGCCATATTGGATGTCAGATCGGCACCATTTTCATTTAGAACCAACTAGACATCGAAAGAAGTCTTCTGGTGAAAACCAAATGTTGATCTGATTTCCCATTTAGGAGGAATAGTGATAGGATTTTCAAGATAGCCACTGTGGTGACCATAGTGGATATCATATAGGAACAATTTTCAATTACGATCAACTAAACAGCATAAGAAATCTTCCTGTGAAAACCCCATGCTGATATAACTTTCCATTTATTAGGAGTACCAATAAGATTTTCAAGATGGCTGCTGTGGTGGCCATATTAGATGTCAGATTGCGCCACCATTATCATTTAGAACCAAGCAGATATCATTAAAAGTCTTTTGGTGATAACCTCATTTCAATATGACCATCCATTCATGAGGAGTAGTGACAACAAGATTTGCAAGATGAACATCGTGGCAGCCATATTGTATGTATGATTGGCACCATTTTCATTTAGGACCAACTAGGTATCATAAGAAGTCTATTTGTGAAAACTCCATATTTGCCATCCAATTGGGAAGTAGAGATAACAATATTTTCAAGATGACCACCATGGCCATATTGAGGGTCAGTTTGCATCATTTTCATTTAGGACCAACTAGACACCATCTTCTGATGAAAACTCCATGTCAAGATGACTTTCCATTTAAAAGTAGTGATAATAATCTTTTCAAGATGCCTACCACAGTGGCCATATTGGGCATAAGATCAGCACCATTTTAATTTAGAACCAACCAAACATCTTATTAAGTCTTCTGGTAAAAACCCCATGCTGATATGCTTTCCATTTTGGAAGAGTAACAATATCAAGATTTTTAAGATGTCTGCCTGCTGGTCATACTGAATATGAGCATGACCGACTAGACATCATAAGAAATATTTTGGTGGAAGCACAATCTCGATATGACCAGCCATCTAGAAGTAGTGATAGCAAGATTTTCAAGATGTCTATTGTGTGACCGTATTGCAGGTCAGATTAGCACCATTTTCATTTATGACTAACTAGACATCATTAGAAATCTGTTAGTTAAAACCCTATGTTAATATGACCATCCATTCAAGTGGAGTAGTGATAACATTTTCAAGATGACTGCTGCGGTGACCATTATACTGGATGTCTCAGCAGCACCATCTTCATTTAAAACCAACTAGAGCATGGGATAAAAGTGTCTGTGTTCAGTTTCATGGCAATCCTCCAAGTAGTTTAGGAGCAGTAGCAATAACAAACTTGTGCTAACGGATGGACGGACACCGGATGACAGACAACAGAAAATAAATGATGGATGATGAAGAACATGCTATCCCATAAGCTCTTCCGGTCTTTGGCCAGTAGAGTTAAGAATGGTATGTTAGCCCTTTAGGCTTCTCTCTTAAAAATGACAAAATGTATTTGCAAGAGTATCATACTACAACCAGTCAATCACATGACAAGCTCACTTTCCTTGTAAACACTGAGTATTTCATATAACAACTACAAACTGCCAATAAAGGAATAATTTGTTGCAAAATGTGCAAAATATTGACAGACATTTTCAGCTTAGAAGGAACAGTGAAAGCAATTCAACTAAATTAAAAGACGATCACTGCTGAGAAATTTTAAAGATTCAAATAAACATTGTCAGCAGCAGTAGGAAAATGGAACTGACGGAGAATGCTAGTTACAGCCAGATGTTTGTACCCTAAATTTACCGACAAGTGTTTTTATACCACGATTGATGATTATTTATAATTATATTAAATAACATTAATATAAGTTTTATCACAGTGATGCCATAACATGCCAGTGATTTTTAAATGACAATATTAAATACTGAAATATGACCTATACTTTTTCATTTATATGTAATTGTTATTCACATCTGTGTGATCCCCATCCAGAAAAGCCACCATCTTATAAAGCCACTTTCCTGCTGCAGAAGGGGCGGCCTCATAAGAGGGGTACCACTGTATGTTTTTAAAGTAACATTATTTCGACCCTCTCCACATGCTAATTAATGACTAAAAATCATTTAAATATGGTGACAGAGTGGCAAGAATACAGTGATCCCTCGAATAAGTAGAAAGATACAAAAAGTAGCCAGTAGAAGATAAAAAAAAAAAAAAAGCTGGAAGGACCAGATGAACTCAAGGTATAAATAGGGTAAGTGAAGTGGTTTTAGGTACGATGATCATCTATTCAGTCAGATGGGGAAAACATATGTTAATTTATGTTCCAACCTCAATTAAAAGGCTTATTATATTTTTGTAACGTGAACTATATCTGATGTCAGATCAATATCATTTGTGCGATTTTTAAAAGTCATGCTAGGACCCTTCCCGTTAAATTTGATGAAATTGTGTCCAGCGGTTTTCGAGTATACATCATTTAGCAGTTTTTCTATATTTATTAATAGTGGCCATATTTCACATAGATCGGCATTATTTGCACAAACTTGAATGGCCTTTATGTCAAGATGCTCTATGCGATGTTGGTGGAAACTATTCAAGTTAATACAAGTGTTGGGAATGATTTAAAATGTCAAAATGAATGACTTGTTTATCATATCTAACCAAGTATCAGTTTTAATTGATAATAACTTAAAACAATATCCAGATATACTGTACCAGAGCCAAGTTAAAGTACACTCGCTGATATGACATACAATCGTGATTTAAACATAGTGTTTTGGTGGGTAAAACTAATTTTTGTTATGTAGCAGTCATTATGTAAAGTGAATTATTCTCTCCCTAATTAATATTGGAGGGCTAGAATTTAAAAAGAATATGATCCCAGTCTGACTCATTAGTTATAGCCAACATATGGAATACCTCTTTTGACTTGGACCAAGAGTACAGCAGATATCAGAGTGGAATAGAAGGAGGGAACCTTCATCACAGTAACAGGTATCATATAAATACACCTAGTTTATCACCCCAAAACTATATTTTAATAGCAGTAATACATACTTCCTACTATTGGATTGCTGAATTTACTACTTAGGAGGTACGCTTATGACCTTCATAAAATTAATATAGAAAACAACTGCCCTTCCTTATGGTATGACTGATCTCAAGAGGAAGTGGAGCTACTGAAGGTCGCTGATTTTAAGTCAAACTCCCTGGCTGGCAAAGAAGATAAACCAAAACATAGTTACCTCTGAACTGTAAAGAACCCTTCAACGCTGGCAAGGCATGAAACTTGCTCCTTCTCCTTACTGACGATATGGAGAGCAGGAAAACAGTCTTAATGGTAAGGTTCTCGAAGGAAGCTTCACTCAAAAGAATCATAAGGGGATTTTGACAACACTCAAAAATACATGAAAGATTCTATATAGGCATTAGTGAGCTAGATACTAGTCTCTGAAGCGCAAAA
The DNA here is from genome assembly GCA_029931535.1 of Margaritifera margaritifera. Taxonomy (NCBI): domain Eukaryota; kingdom Metazoa; phylum Mollusca; class Bivalvia; order Unionida; family Margaritiferidae; genus Margaritifera; species Margaritifera margaritifera. Next base: position 1,111,334 of record JAQPZY010001590.1, on the reverse strand, counting down.
TACCTGATTAGATCGGAAAGATGAGGGTCCGGCCCAATGGCGGGACCCCTAGAGAACTTGTGAGTGTTAGAAGAAAGGGCTGCCTACAATGGCCCTTAATAGTGGACATAGAACATTCTCTTTCCTTGAAAAGGAAGAAAAGAAAGTCTGCAACTGCATTTAAAGTGAGTGATCCTATGATCAGTGCATTTCCTACTGCACCAATTACAGAAGATTCTCCACTTTGCATCTTAAACCCATGAAGCAGAGTGTCTTCTAGCCTTGATAATGCAGTTGGCAACCTTACTTGCAAAACTGTTCCTGGTGCATTGATTGCTCAAGATGAATAAGATATACCAAGTGTGAAGGTGGAAAATCTGCAGGCTGTTCTTGAGGAGTTACATATTGTGCTGCAACAGCAGGTCCCTCCTGTGTGGTAATCTCCTGAGATGATACACCAACAGGTCAGGTTGGTTATTGAACCATAACCATCGGGACCACAGGAGGACTATCAAAATGAGCTGAGAAGTAGAAATCCTGACTTGATGCAGCACCTGTGGAATTATGTTGAAAGATGGGAAGGTACACGCATACAGACGATCCCATTTTAGACTGAAAGCGTCGACCACCCAGGCCCTCTGATTTTGTACTGGAGAGACATAAAGAGGGAACTTGTTGGACAGATCATATAGAATATATTCTCCTCAAAGGCTATCCATCTGAGGAAGTTCCAAACTTCCACACAAAGAGAAGGAGCATGAGAGTACTTCCCTGATGCTGGAAGTATGCTACTACTGATGTGTTGTCTAAGGTGACCATAACACAATGACGTCTTATGAGGCTGACACACCCCTGTAAGGCTAATGACACTGCCCACATTTCCATGTTGTTATATGAAGGATCACTTCATCCAGAGACCACAATACCGGAAGAACTACCGCCTCTGGCTCCAGGCGAGCACCTCCTCCTGAAAATGATGCATTGGTGTACAGGGGTGTGAACTGGGACTCTGGCCCAGAAACTGGTCCCAATTTAGCACCAATACAAGTGGTGGTGAAAGTTGGATCCCAGTGGATTCAAGCTGACAGTGGGTCCTTGTGTAGTGACCACTTTGCTAGAAGCAGAAACTGAAGTGGGCATAAATAAAGTCACCATATGGGAACTAAGTCTGTAGCTGAGTTCAGAGTTCCCAGGACAGAGAGGTAAAGGCGAGCTGACAATGAAGTCTTGGCCAGAAGTACCATTATGATGGATAGGATTTGGTTGATCCTGTCTGGAGGAACATGAACCCCCACAAAGCTGGTGAGGAAATTCATCACCATATATATGAAGTCCTGAGAAGGGATGAGATCCGACTTCTTTTGGTTGGGGATAAGATCAAGAAAAGTCACTGTCAACCAACAGAGTAAGAGGTCCTTCAGAAGAGAATCTCTTACAATGTTGTACATCAACCAGTTGTCAAAATACTGGAGGATGGGGATCCTTAAAGACCTAAAGTGGGTTGCTACTACCCCATCACCCAAGGAAAGACTATGTGGGAGGAGGCGAGGCCAAATGAAAGAAAACTGAAACACCTCCTGGTTGAGACAAATCCGGGGGGGGAGATGGGAATATTAAGGTATGCTTTCTGAAGATCGATGGAAACATTACTCAGTTGCAGGGCCTTATAGCATTTCTGACCTAGGTGGTAGTCTCCATCTTTAAGTGTTCTTCCAGAATAAATCTGTTTCAGCTGGAAAGGTCAATTATGAGCCAAAACTTTTCATCTTTTTTGTCACCAGTGAGATCTGGGAATAGAAACCTGGAGTTTGGTTGTTTTCCACCCTCTCGACTGTACCCTTCTGCAGAAGCTTTATTTTAGTTAGAGTTTGAGCTTGATAAAGAAAACATTTAGAAAAATGAAATAATCATCAATATTACAGGAAATCTCAAGTGCTGGATTGATAAAATACTAATCTTCAATTAACGAATTAATCCTCACACCACAATAGTCTACACTATTAGCTGTAAGTGAGTACTGACTGGAACTGGAAATAGCCTGCCAGGGACTGGCATTCTACCTAGAGGGATGCATACATTCACAGTTAATGCCACACAAATTAAGATACATTCCGTCTTCAGAAGCTATGAGTAGGATCTGAAACCTTAATCCTAAAATGTTTTACAATTACACCCTGTAATGCATTTTTATTGGACTCACTTCTTTGACTCTTTGTTGAGTTGAGATACTAAGGGTGCCAAAAAATATATAAATAATGCACTAAATATTGTAACTGTTTTGATTAAACAAGTTTTTGTGAAATACAGGGTACAGTATGTCTGATGATGAATTTTTTAATTTTATTGAGAGATACAGTGCTTTTAGTTGCATGCATAAACAGAAAAGTCATGGTAGAAATTTGGGAGGGGAGTTAGTATTTGTTAAATCACATTATGTGAATGAAGGTATTGTCACTAGGTTATGTAGTGATGTACAGGCCTGTGTTGTACAATAATATAAGTGCAAATTTATTCAACAGAATTAGTGAGATTAAATTGGCATTTGCATATGTTTCACTTCAAGATCTCCATTTTAAATGAACTCTAATGAGAAAGTATTAAAACCATACATAGTGATGCTAGTTTGATGCTTGCAAGTGATTTAAATGCCCATATTAAAGGTTACAGCATTAAAGACAGAAAGATAATCTTTATCAAATTGTCAATGCAAATGTTTTAACATGATAAGGATGACTTTTCTTAAACACATAACACAAAAGATTCTTAAACATGTAATAATTTTTGTATTATCATTTGTAGAAATGTGCATAACTTCTTACATACATGTACTGAATAGTAGTCCATGTTAATATTGGCAATATTACATTATAAATAATGACAGCAATATTGTGGATGATGTATTAACATCAACAGAGTTGTTTCTCTTTATTACAAATTTCAGAATTAAGGATGGAGATGAATCCTCTCATATCCCACCTTTTTGTAGTTTAAACTGGTTGATCAACTAGGTGAAGGAGTACATGATGAGGATAATAGAGATGGTAGTGAGGGTAAATGGCAATATTTTCAGATCAGAGAAGATCAAAATATACCTTTCTTCAGGCTGTTTGTAACAAAACTTTCTTGAAAACAGACCTGTATATCTTTGTATCAAATATCCCAGATCCCAACCCCTTTGATGGAATAACTGAGATACAGTATCAAAACATACTGTAACTTCATGCAGATCCCAAACCCTCTGATGGAATAATTGATACAGTATCAAAACATACTGTAACTTCATGCAGATCGCAACCCCTCTGATGGGATAATTGAGATGCAGTATCAAAAACATACTGTAACTTCATGCAGATCGCAACCCCTCTGGTGGGATAAATTGAGATACAGTATCAAAACATACTGTAACTTCATGCAGATCCCAACCCCTCTGATGGGATAAATTGAGATACAGTATCAAAGCATACTGTAACTTCATGCTGATCCCAACCCCTCTGATGGAATAATTGAGATACAGTATCATAAAATACTGTAACTTCACGCAGATATCAACCCCTCTGATGGAATAATTGATGCAGTATCAAAACACTGTAACTTCAAGCAGATTCCAACCCCTCTGATGGAATAATTGAGAAGAAGTATAAAAAAATACTGTAACTTCATGCAGATCCCAATCCCTCCCGTGGGATAAATATTGAGATACAGTATCAAAGCATACTGTAACTTCATGCAGATCGCAACACCTCTGATGGAATAATTGAGATACAGTATCAAAAAATACTGTAACTTCATGCAGATCCCAACCCTTCTGATGGAATAATTGATACAGTATCAAAACATACTGAAACTTCATGCAGATCCCAACCCCTCTGATGGAATAATTGATACAGTATCAAAACATACTGTAACTTCATGCAGATCCCAACCCCTCTGATGGAATAATTGAGATGCAGTATAAAAAAATACTGTAACTTCATGCAGATCCCAATCCCTTTGGTGGGATAAATATTGAGATACAGTATCAAAGCATACTGTAACTTCATGCAGATCGCAACACCTCCGATGGAATAATTGAGATACAGTATCAAAAAATACCGTAACTACATGCAGATCCCAACCCCTCTGATAGAATAATTGAGATACAGTATCAAAACATACTGTAACTTCATGCAGATCCCAACCCCTCTGGTGGGATAAATTGAGATGCAGTATCAAAAAATACTGTAACTTCATGCAGATCCCAACCCCTCTGATGGAATAATTGAGACAGTATCAAAACATACTGTAACTTCATGCAGATCCCAACCCCTCTGATGGAATAATTGAGATGCAGTATAAAAAAACACTGTAACTTCATGCAGATCCGAACCCCTCTGATGGAATAATTGAGACTACATTGGCTGTAAGATACTACTGAATCTACATAAAAATTGATTTTTCTGGATTTTCTGTTGAATATATCTATCAAAAAGATCACCCATTCTTAACTTAATTCATGAAATGCTTTGAATAGATAGTTACTCTTCTATTTAATTTTTCAACTTTATTCTGCTTAATTTGTCTGGAAACCTGAAAGTTAAAATGATAAGTTTCAGATAAAGGACTGCAATAAAAACAATTACATCAGATTCTTTTAACCAATCATCTTCAAAGAACTTAGTGAGGATGATTTTATGATGACCTTTTGACTGAATACTTTGATCATGTGCAAAGAGGCAGATATTTTGGCAAAGCTCCAGCTCTTATCAACTTTTCACATGCCAATTTGTGCATATTAGAAACTTTAATAGACCATTACTCAATCCAACTGCTATCTACATATGTTGCAAAAACTGAATATGGACCTCTGGGGTGATAGCAAAGGAAAAGGCAAAGATTCAGATGCATTTATCTAATGCAAAATTCATTTAAAAGAAGTTTTAGAATTAATATTTAACAAGAGGCAAGCTGATGTCATGCCACTGTAGAATATCCACTTTCTGGAACTGATATCTGTTTCAGATTTAAATTTATCTGAACTGATGCAACTCAGATGGCTCACCCTCTCAAATTTCCACATATTCTTCTCTAACCATCATATTTAATCCCCTCCCCACACCCCACCCTTGCACAACTACCCCGGGGTCATAACCCCAAACCCATTACATATATCATGTTTCTTCCTGCTTTATAATGACTCCATAAAGAATGAAAGAAAAAAAAAACAACTAGAAAAGTCTCATTCTTCAAACCATCTAAATACAACATTGTAAGAAATTCTTCAGATCTGCCACATGATCCCTGCCTTTAAACCTTTGTGAGTTGTCAATGATTAAAATTCATTCCATGCTAAATTTTGACTCCTTTGTACCCCTACTCTTAAGTCTCAGGAGCCCAAAAGGCATTACATACATGACATGTCTGAAGTTATTTTAGAACTATTTAAAAAACAACAACAACAAAATGAAAGTTTGGAAATCAAACTAGCTCAAGGTGTCATTATTTTGCATCAATGTGCCAAATATGGCTGAAATTCAACAAACTTTGACAGTATTATCTTGTGGAAACCAAAGTCAGGAGGACGAGCAATCTGGTAGCCATAACTCTTAGAAATGAGATTAAACCCATAAAAGGTGCATGCAAGTCGATGCCGCAATGTTCATACCAAATTGTATCTTAAAGGCAATACATTCCATCCAAATTGGAAAAAGAACCTTTAAAATACACATCTACTACATCAAATGGCATCCATGTTTAAGGGTTGCAGAAATATGGTTGATACAAGAAGTGTGAATGGGTGTAGAGAGAGATATATCGATGAACAGATAAAGGTGATTACCAGTATTATGGGGTTTCTACATCTTGATGTGGGCTCGTAATTACCGAGCATCATTTTCCAACAAGCAAGTAGTATTACATGTATATTAATCAAACACAATTTTTGAGCTCAAACATTTTCCAAAACATGATTTGAGTGAAATGTTGGAGCCTCGGGGTTAAAAGTTGTTACCTTGTTCTATGGTAAATGTTTTGAAATTGGCACTGTTAATGATCATTGTTCTTACATTATCAATTACAAAATTAGCATGGGATATTGAATTTGTACTGAAAAATATTCATGTGGATGAACTATCTGTGTAGTGGCAGGCCCGCACAAATATACTTTAGTACAAATTCAATAACCTAATATACTTGAAACCAAACAATGATTATTATTTTGTAAAACTTTCATTGAAACATGAAAGAAAATATTATATCTTAAAATTCAATTCTCCATCTTCATGCAGATGAATCTGAAAGACCCCATCCATTGATATTATCAATGAATGAATTCTATTTATGCCTTCTTTGCTTATAATGTCAATAAATAGTACTGACATAAACGGAACTTTTACACTGTCTTTCTGGTTTCATGGAGGCAAAAATACTTTAATGTATTTCTTCTTGTTTATTTGATGAAACATCCTAATTTCTTTAAAGTAATATTGTATCACAGTTTTCTTTTTGCACATATACCTTTGTGTTCAAGTAGTGAATTGCTGGCATTACACCAGCATTTAATACAAAATCAACATTAGATAATACAAAATAAGCATTGCTCTTCATTTCAAGTGGCAGTTATACCAATTTCAGCATAAGTACAACAAGAAATTACAATATGAAGCCACAAGTTAAAATATATCGTTTTTGGTACCACACGATGAAATATATCTGGTATTTACACAGGAAAAGAAATTTTCTTTTTATTATATACCAAACTTGGTCCAGAATCGAAGCTTTATAGATTCAACTGATCACTCTTCAGCACAACACCACCACCCCTCTTTTCATAAATTTTCCTCACTTTTATTGGCTGATCATATACATTTCAGTGACTTAAGAGAGCAGTACGATTGGGATGACCTAATATGTCACAGTAAATTCATTTTTGACATTTTGTAAACTATTTGATTATATCTGACCACAAAGCAAGTCCGATTCAGCAATGCATAACAGCAGGTTTATCAATGTTGTCAAGTAAGGGGAAATAACTTCACAGAGACACAAACAGCGTTGAGTCAAATTTCTTAAGCAAAAATTAATTTCCATGTCTGAAATGTAATGCAGTTTCCATTTAAAGTGCTCGTTTTTGTTGCTGCATGTATAACTTCTGTAGGCACACACAATCAAGCATCACATGGCATGATGGGAAATCTTATATTTTCACATGTGAAAATATAGGAAAGAAATAAATATGAATATTATTTCACCAATAAGTTTCTATATTTCACGCTTCAGTATATAATAAATGTAATAATTTACTATATTACATCAAAATAAGTGTGATGTACAAGTACAGCTTACATCACAAATTTGCAAATGTCAAACCAGCTAAAACTGCTTAGTAAGAATGACAAAGTAACATCTAAATAACCATGGGTGAGTAGACAGGCTTCAGACAAGCCTCATATACACAAATGCATCCACATTAAACTTGACAGTTAATCAAATAGGTCCTCAACATAACTCACCCAGTTAGAAAGATTTCTTACCTATTTGTTTAACAAGGAAATTAAATAGCAGCCATCCTATCTCCATATTGATGAGACATTAGTTTCAGAACGATTCTATTAAAAGTTGTTCCTGCTATTTGACTCATACATCATCATTTAAACATATTCTCTAAACTTATCTGAAGTCATCAATTCAAAAGTGTGAAGAAAAAAAATGAAACAAGAAAATTGCTAATGGTGGTATGGCTGGATTGCAAACCATGAAATATAGGTCCTAGTGACCTGGTTTTCACTGATGGCTGTTACAAGTACTCCTCGTGAAACATTTACAATTTGGATGGATGGATGGACATCCTTCCCCGTTGACATCATAAATGCAAAAGCCAGAATTGCAATCCAGCCAAAAAGCATGAGTGACTATCCATGATTGAAAATGTGAAAATTTTTCATCAGTGTCTATTTTTGAGAGGTTTTGTGATGTTTAGAGATCTAGAAACACTCTACTGTGACAATATCCTATTTTGAAGAAAAATCATCAATGGTGAGTGACCTCAGTTGACCAGTTAGGGCTGCAAAGTAATATTTGTACATGCTGACAGAAGCACACAGATATGATATAATCCACATGGAAAGCACATGGTTGCTGTGTTAGTAACACTTCTCTGCATTACAGTGTGTCCAACCTTTCCCAAGTGGGTGTTCATTATTAGGAAGTTTTTTTTATCATTAAGATGCTGAGTGATTTATACTTTTTAGTGACAATTTCCCATGTATCTGACTGGGAATGTATTTGTGGTCTGACTTCTAACAGGTATCATGCCTGTGATGCTATATTTGGCTACTAGGGCAAGATACCACAGAATCTGCCATATTGTAGGTTGCCCTGACAATTTACACACAATGTAAAATATAGCTTACAATAAGCTTAATTTGGCAGAGTTATGAAAGAAAACTTAAATTCGTGGAAAAATATGCATGTCAAACTTCCTGGAAAAGGTAGAAGGACATGTGCACAGATTTACATGCCACACCATAATAAAATGGTGATTGAAAAAGGATTAGATTCCTCCCACCTATGCTTTAAATCTGCATTCCCTCACAAAAAATAAAAAATTGAGATAATGGCATAATTGTATGACTTTCCCAATGAATGGCGATGAAAAGAACAAAGAGGTACATCATTGTCTATGAAAAAAAATTAAATCAAAGCAGGGTGTTTCCCAGTACATGGTTTGTCATGCACTCGTATCACAATGTCAACAAACCAGTGGCAAGGTCACCCTGGCACATGCAGCTGTATACAGCCATCCCAGAAATAACTTAAGTTGAGAGCACATGCTCTCACTGTCCAAGTGTCACTATAAGATTTTTGCCTGATCTAAAACCTGGCCTCAATTTCATGTTCATGAAAATCAGGCCAGGTCTATCTATATAAGTGTAGTAAACCCAATAAAACAATCATAACATTGATCTGAACACAGTACATGTAAATAATTTAGGGAAAGATAGTGTTATCAAAATCCCTATATCAAAAGTGTAAATAATATTATTTTTAGACCGTAACACAAGCAAAGACACAGATCTGCAATGGGATTATGTGCTGGCTGATCAGTGTCTATATTGTTTGCTTGACCTCATGAGTAGTCTGAAAAGTATAGACCCTGATCTGCTGATACATTATGTGATGGCAGATCAGGGTCCATGCTGATACATTATGTGATGGCAGATCAGGGTCCATGCTGATACATTATGTGATGGCAGATCAGTGTCTATATTGATACATTATGTGATGGCAGATCAGTGTCTATATTGATACATTATGTGATGGCAGATCAGTGTCTATATTATTTGCTTGATCTCGAAAGTAGTCTATAAAGTATAGACCCTGATCTGCCTACACATTATGTGATGGCAGATCAGGGTGCATGCTGATACATTATGTGATGGCAGATCATGGTCCATACTGTTTGCTATTGGATGTACATTATACAGATACATACAGTTCTTCCTCTCTAAAATGCCATAATGGAAACTTGTATACTAATGTTGTTACAAGTCATTCAGAATCTTGTCTGTTTATCTGACAATCAAGTTAATGGGATTGTGGATGGACAAGGTTTGTCCCCAGTAAACACTGGACTGTACTTGATGTTAAATGGCCTTCCGGAAGGCAAAACAAGGTTCCATGATGAATAAAACACTTACCATTGGATCTTATGGTGATGGAGGCGGGGGTGGGGGGAGGTCTGGGATTTTTGAAAAACTTCAACTCCATCTTTTCTGAAAAAACTTTTTTTGCTCTGATCTGCTTCCACTGTCTATCCATATATTTAATATTAGCAGATGTACAAAAAATCCTGCCTAATGTAGTAGTATTAGTAGGGTTTAATAGCACATCAGCACAACACTGGCTATAATATGCTGATAACAGTAAAGTTCTAAAAATGTAAATACAATGACTTGTACAGAAATAACTCTAGGAAGATAAAGCCTTACAAAGATGCAAACATAAAGTACTTGAAGATAAAAGTTAAAAGCTACGGATGTTAAGAACAAACAAAATACTCATGCTGAGGAGCTCATTCCCCCCCCCCCCCAAAAAAAACCCATTCTCCAAGTAAATGGATATGCTTACTGGTGCCAGACTAATGTCTAATGTGCCATATTGTCATCACAACCATTTTCCACCAGCTGCCTAGATTTTGTCAATTGGACAAATGAAGCACTGATAAAACTTCTGGCATTATTGACTATTCATGACTCTTTTCCTGTAATTTCCTGTAGCAGGATTTCCCCTATGAATAATAATAATATAAATTCACAGTGTACAATCATTCCTATCACCTATGACCAGTCAAAATATGTGTTGTAGAATTACAACTTCATGTTACCAGCATTTTAAAGAATTATCCAATGCATATTACAGGCATATTCAGAGGCTTTCCTAATAAAAAAAACACAATACCACCTATGAAGGAGGTAAACCTGAAGGTATTCCACAGTAAAAGCTGGAAAAATAGGCAATGAAAATGGAGGACAAAAGATTTCCCTACCAATGAGAAATACCTCATTCAAAAGGTATATTTTTTACCAGTCATGAGAAATAATTGGATTGTACACTATTGATAAGGAGAACATGAAGCTGCCATGACTCAGTGGTTAGTGTGCCAGATTTGCAACCAAAAGGGTGAAGGTTCAAATCCTATCATCAGATCAGCTCAGGCTGGCTCCCATGATGTGTCCCTGGGCAAGGCACTTTACTCCAATGGCTTCAGCACAATATAACCTTCATGTGTTGCTGTGCTATAAAACACCAAACCAAACCAATCTGAGGAACATTCTGTCTTACCTGCCAACAGGGTTATGATATGTATATATGTATATATGTGTGTGTGTGTGTGTGTGTTAATCGCTGATGCCACTGATGTTCTCAGGTTCTGCTAAGGCCGGCAAGACAAAAACTCTCATCTGACATAAATAATGTGGCAGGGTTGCTAAAGCTGCATTCCTTCCCCAATATGATTTTTAACCAATATTATGAGCATGTTTGCTACAGTACCTAACAACAATAACCCTAAACCAAAATCCACCTAGATCATCAAGTTGAGCTTAGTTATACTTGAGAAACCCTTGTGTTATGGTCTAAAAAATAGTATTATTTTCACTCCGTGATGTTTGAGTTTTGGTAACAAGGTTTGCTTTCCCTAAATTATAAACATGGATGTTCTCCAGATGATTGTCTTGATTTCTGATTAGGTGTTCTACACTTGTATTGGCAGACCAAATTTTAGGTCACACACAAATGGTCTTATAGCTACACTTGGACAGTCACACACAAATGGTCTTATAGCTACACTTGGACAGTCACAGCATATGCTCTATGGTCTTATAGCTACACTTGGACAGTCACAGCATATGCTCTATGGTCTTATAGCTACGCTTGGACAGTCACAGCATATGCTCTTGACACTTTGTTTTGCCACTTATCAAATTAATTATGGGATGGCTGTATAAAGTTGCATGCACCATGATGACCTCATTGTCAGTTTGTTCATACTGTGATATGATTGCATGATGAACAATGTACTGTGGTATGCTAAATCCTATACTGATGTTTTAGGTCCCTCCTTGGATAATGCCTTTTTTTCTTGACTCTGATGTACCATTGTCAAAAATATTTTCACCACCTTTCTGTGGGAGAGCCACAAAATCATATGCCATTATCTCAATTTTCTATTTTTTTGCAAGGAAATACAGCTTTAAGTTCTGCCTTTCAGTATATTGACCAATGAAGTTTACCTCTCAAGAGATTTCTGACTGACCTACCTTTTGCAGGAAAGAAAAGAATTGTGGGATATTTGTCCACTGTTAATTCCCAGGGGAGATCATATTTCTATCAGCATTAATTCTGAAATGGAAAAACATGTGCAAGTTTAAAAGTGATAATGTATTATGTTTCTTTTTTAAAAATGATGAAAGCTTAAGACATGCCTTGCAATCAAGGGATCAGAAAAATTCATCCACTAGAAAAGTTATCTGTATGCAAGTTTTACCTTTGTTAGAGTTGTCTCCAGTCACAGATCCAGTGGGAAGTCTCCAAGACCTTTGAGGCTTGAGCCCCAACCAGTTAGACTGTTGCTTTTTTCATATTCCTATTCATTTTACTCATATTTGTGTTTTAAAACCATTTCTTGCAAACCCCTGCATCCAAAGCATCTGTATCCATGGCCAGTCTCAATGACAATAAATTAATTACTTTGAAATATTATAACATATTGTACATAATATATCACCAAATAAAAGCAAGCATACAAAATTTATAAACACTAACTTGTAATATAGTCAATGACAAATTTAAATTTTTCAGCTGGAAAATTCATCAGATGTTTAAACAGAAGCCCCTTCATGGGACTGATGCTCAACTGGCCAAAAGAATTTCCAGGAATCCAAGACAAGTCTCTTTCTTCTTTTTAACTGCCAAGTCTTGAAGCCATGTCTGATATTCTTGAGCAATAAAAAGATTTTCAAGATGGCCAGTGTTGCAGCCATACTGGAAGTAGGATTGGCACCATTTTCATTTAGGACATTATAAGAAGTCTTCTGATGGAAACCCCATGTTGATATTAGCATCCAATCAGGAGGAGTAGCAGTGTTCTGCCCAAGGCCATTTACTGTCACAGTCCTGATATGCTATCATTTCTGCCCACAATGCTTTTGAACCTGCCAATCTGCTATGCACCAGTGCCAATATGCTTTTTTGTTTCCTGCTGTCCTTTAAAAATTATTCTGTTAAACATTCTGCCCCCTAATTCCAAGCCCTATCACTTGAATGACATGTTTTCTTACCACTTCTTGGATATGTAATTAAAATAATCTGCAATAATTACCGACTCAATTAGCTATTATATTTTGTACACAGCTTGACCCAACTGCAAGAAATTACATTGCCATCTATGGAATTCCTGCCTAAAATTTGCCCATGACCCTTGAAATAACGAGTGAAAAATTAAATTTGTGTAGCCCAATCAGATGCAAATTATGACTCTGGACATATCCAGATCCAGTACTAATAAAATTACTAGTAATCATTTTTATCCAATATTTAATCCTATAAACATATCAAAAAGGACTTCTACTTTGGAAACTACTGCCGATTTTTGACTGTTAACCTATTTTGAGGTTGCTGTTTTATGCTACAAAAATGTGGTGAAGCAAAATAAGAAAAGTTTTGATATTATTACAAAGGTTTAATAGTATTTCATCAGTTATTTTAAACATTTGACATGAAAATATGCAAAAACTGAAGATTAAAGTGACTATTTTGAATTTTTTAAAATTTTTTACCTTTTACACTCACTTCTCCCTTTTCTCTGCAAACTTTATCGTATTCTGGCTGGAAAGAAAAGCCATTTCACCCAAATATTAGAGTCCAGCATGGACCCTGAATTAATAGCCTAGTTTACTTGGATTCTTTATATCTCTTGCTACACTCATTACAGAAATTTCTCTTCCAAAGTCAGTATAGTAAAGGATGCTGATTTTGTTTTGCAAAAGTTTTGATTGGGAGTGGGGCCAAATATAAGCCACCAAAAGACCCAGAAAAATATATCGGACTTTTCTGTTCAGGACTCAGATTTTAATTTGACAGTAAAGAGACATGGGATAGTGAAGAAAAGAAAGATATCTATTATTTAAATTGGAAGACTCTAATGAGCTTTGGCATGAAAACATTATATAAAATTAGGGAAATAAAGAATACTATGTAAATATATGTACTTTTTTTTATATTTCATTGCTTTTTTCACTTTTATAATGATAACGTGCATTTCTGAAAACATTCTGTGACACTACAGTGTGCTTACACCAATGCTATAAAATATTCCTGGGGAGATCACTGAATAGCAAGAACAGGATTTTCAAGATGTCTGCCATAGTGGCCATACTGGATTTCAGATTGGCATCATTTTCATTCAAAACCAACTAGACACCATAAGAAGTCTTCTGGTGAAACCCCATGTCAATATAACTTTCTGTTTAGGAGTAGCGATAACAAGATTTTCAAGATAGTTGCCAAGGTGGCCATAATTTGATGTCAGATTGGTACCATGTTCATTTATGACAACTATACATCATAAGAAGTCTTTTGGTGAAAACACCATGTTGATATGACCATCCATCCAGGAGGAGTAGCATTAACAAGATTTTCAATCAGATTGACGCCATTTTCATTTAGGACAACTACACTTCATAAGAAGTCTTCTGGTGACTGAGCCCCATATTGTATATGACTTTTCATTTAGGAGGAATAGCAATAACAAGATTTTCAAGATGGCTACCATGGTGACCACACTGAATGTCAGATCTGCATAATTTTAATTTAGGATCAACTAGACATTATTAGAAATCTTTCATGAAAATTCCATGTCAATATCACCATCCATCCAGGACATGTAATGATAACAAGATTTTCAAGATGGCCACCATGGCAGACATATTAGATCTCAGATCTGCACCATTTTCATTTACATATATGTGATTCTACCTGTGGTTATAAGGCCAAAAAATACTATTTTAAAGGCTATCTACCGTGCATACCATTTTATAGTTGAAATCTACCACTTGTGAATATTAAACAAATTTTTTTTTAAATCTGAATAAAAAAAACCCAAACCACGGAATTTGTATGCCTTCTATCAACATATTAGAGAAACCAGCCAGGACCAGTCTACTGGGGACTGGAAATACTTGACCAGTGCAACGACCACTGCAATAATGCATGGCTAAGTAATCGGATTAAAATTGTTAAAGAACAGCTAACATGTGCACAGCAATCTGTTAATTGAGTACTTTATTGTTATAATCTGGAGAGTTTAAGACCAAATGCAGGATGTTTCAAGAGGTGTTATAAGTAATAAAAGCATCAAAGGTGGTCCATGATGGCATCTGAGTCTCCGATGAAAGTCGGCCAACCTTTGGTGCAGGGGATATAAAATGGAGACACCAGCCAAAAAAAACCCCAAAACTTGGGTAATCATTTGTCGTGTTTAATTGGTATTGTATTGTTCAAGATGCTTTAAGAGGAATATTTAAGGACAGCTCTTACATTTTGTGTTCAATTTATATCAAAATGCCAAAATGTACGCTTTCTCCCAATGCTAAGAAACCACTGACTAAAAAATATTACAACAAATTCAATAATTCTTGGATATCAGAGTTTAAGCAAGTACTGGTGAGTAGCCAAGGTACTGAGTTTGCACTGTGTATTTCATGCAAAGTGGATTCTAAGATAGTGTATGGAGGAAGAAGTGATATCACCAGGCATATGCAGACACTATCACATAGGAGCAATGATTCTTCTGTAACAACACACCTACTGATTTGAGACTGGATCAAAGGTGGATAAAGTGGAACTTGTAGAGACTGCAAATTTTGTGGCAAAGCACAATTTACCATTCCTCAATGCAGATCATTTTACTAAACTGGTTAAAGTATTGTCTCCTGACTCTCAGATTGCACACAAATTACCCCAGCATACAAAGACAACATACATTGTCACTCAGGCCCTAGTACCCCAATGGAACAGAAAAGATGAAAACGTGTGCGAGTCAGAAGTTCAGTGTCATGATTGATGAATCAAATGATCAAGGGAATGATAAAATGTTGAATGTTCTAGTCTGTGTGTATGATCAAACAGTTCAGAGTATTTCTACCAGATTCTTTAGTATTCCAGCATGCAACATAGGCACAAGTAAAATGATCTTTAGATCACTGAACCAGATATTTATGTTTTCATTAAATTCTTATGTTTTATATTTAGGGAAAATCTGGACCAGAAAACTATTGAGAGCCTGTTAAGTGTAAGTGTGAAACCTAATAATCAGAATTAATGTCATCAGTGGTCACCAGACTGAGATCATGTAAAGGATATTAAAAATGCTTGTGGATTTTATAAACGAACAAAAATCAACCTTGCAGTGAACCGACAGATATACAACTGTTTCTTTTTCATTTACTTGACAATATACTGACTTGTATTTATTAATATAATTGTAACATTTTCCATCAGAATCTGCATCTGATATTCAAAACTTGCTGTTTTATTATAGTATGAAGAGATGACATATTGAGGCAAAAAATGCACTTGTTTTGTTTTCAATCACTTAAAACACATACAATTTATGCAGATAAAAACATCTACTGGTTTAGAAACCAATCTACTGATCAAAATTTGCAAATCTACAGGTTTGAAATCCTGGGTCTGTCACATGTATGGATATAGGACCAACTAGACATCATAATAAGTCTTTTGGTACAAATTGCATGTCGATATGACTCTCCACTCCGGAGGAATAGTGCTCAGATTTTCAAGATGACTCTTATGGTAGCCATATTGGACATCAGATCAAAACTGAATGATTGGTATCAATTATTGTGTTTCTTTTGTCAATTTCCACTACTCATCTTACAAATTAGTACTGAATGGCACTAATTTCTGACAATGCTGTTTACAAACTTTAAGCTAAAGCTTACTGATTGGTGTCAATTACTGTGTCTATTCTTGTTAATTTCAACTATTCAACTTAAAAATTACAGCTGAATAGCATTAATGACTAACATTTACATCTGCATGATTGGTGTTAATTTTTGTGCTTCTACTCATCAATTTCAACCAGTCAACTTAAAAATCAAGTTAAGTGCTGAACTGCACTAATGAATGACGATGTTGGCTACTGGTATATTCAATACATTACTATAAACTTAATAACAAAATCATTTTGAATTGTCAAAATTGGATGTAAGGAATATTTAATTCAGTTTTTATTTGGAAACAGGTTATATTCTAGGATGGGCGATCGCGGGATTCGCACTAATTTCTAAAAAAATCACATTGAAAAATCAACCAAATGCATAAAAATGGTGCATTATATTTTCAGGACCAATGTTCAGACAATTCTCATCTTTTTTCAAATGAAGGGGTAATTTCTCCCCTAAATTTTCAGTTCTAGAATAAATCTTGTGGAAAGAAAGACTTTTGCATCTTGATAATGATAAGGAGCTGTAATTTAATGAACCAATATGAGAAATTCTATATGAAAATAAACAGAAATGTTGAATGCAATGATGAAGTATATTGGTGGTGTGTGGTGATGAAGTATATTGGTGGTGTGTGGTGATGAAGTATATTGGTGGTGTGTGGTGATGAAGTATATTGGTGGTGTGTGGTGATGAAGTATATTGGTGGTGTGTGGTGATGAAGTATATTGGTGGTGTGTGGGAGGGGGATGAATGATTTAGCTTGCATATCAAAAACAGGGTATTAAATAAATTCAGAAATTATTATTTTGTTCGGAATTTGAAATGTTTCTTTTTCAAATAACCAGGTGTATAGATAGTAAAAGTTCCATGCTGTATGCTATGATATTTACACCAACAATATTGTTGATATAGCTTTTTCACTTTTATATGCAAACTTGATTTAATGCATAATGTGTACTTTGTTAAAGGTGGGTTTGCTGATGCTAATAAATTCTTCATACATCCTTACACTTGACACTGTTATATTTTGTCAGGCTATAAATGTGTTGTATGATAGTGTAAGTTAAGATATGATTATCATAACCCTATTATGCTATACCTGAAAGAAAGAAAGTAAGACAGAAAGATAAAGACAGCCACCTTTACCTTATACTTGTATAATATCATACATCATTATCTCTAATATATATAGTTGTAGTCATTATCTAATCTTATGCTCGAGTAGGGTTTGATATCCTTACCTTATATTATCATAAGGTAAGACACCCAATTCTTATACTTGTATAAGATGAGACTTACTACATTTATTCTGGTATAGGGTAAGACACCCTAGTCTTATACTGGTATAATGTGAGACTTTCTAACTTTATTCTTGTATAGGCTAAGATACCCTACTTTTATAACATGAGACTTTCTTACCTTATTCTGGTATAGGTTGAGACACCCTAGTGTTATACTGGTATAAGGTGAGATGTTCTAACCTTATTCTGGTATATGCTAAGACACTCTAGTGTTATACTGGTATAAGATGAGACTTTCTAACCTTATTCTTGTATAGGCTAAGACACTCTAGTATTATACTTGTGTAAGATGAGACTTTCTAACCTTATTCTGGTATAGGGTAAGACACCTTAGTCTTGTACTTGTATAAGACGAGATTTTCTAACCTTATTCTCTTATAGGGTAAGACACCCAAGTCTTATACTTGTATATGAAGAGACTTTCTAACCTTATTCTGTTATAGGGTAAGGCATGTTATATTGGCATAAGATGAGACTTTCTCACATTCCTATATGTGTATGATCATGTTTTCCAGGGTGGAACACCGGTGCATGATAGTTCTATCATATATGACACGTGACCTTTATTCTTACTCATGGACTATTTTTCATTCATAAATTGTTTTGGAAAAGAATCCATTATGCTTCAGTCGAGGATAGGAAACTTCCACTCTTAAGATCAAAATTTTGCATCAGACACTCTGCACAGGCTTATCTCCGAAGCAAAATTATGACCCTCCGTTGGAATTTTCCTATTCTACAAATATGCATATGATGTATTCTATTATTCTAAGCTTATTCATGTATAAGATAAGACACCATATTAGTAATTTTATATACGATGATAATTTAAAACCTTATTCTGGTACCTCCTTGTTAAAAATCTTTGTATTTTATTAAAAGTTATAGAGCTCTCATACATATGCAATGAGCCCATATATATAAACCCAGTGTGTATTTTTTTTTCTTTTGTAAACATTTGATTTCCATCAGTTAAGTACAACAAGATACACCTTGTAAACATTTTTTTTTTCCAACAGATTGTTTCATTAAATTCCACACAAATTATCTTGCATGTTTGAAATATAAAAAATGTCAAGTTGTAAATAACACAGCAATTTATTCTTAGTTTTGTGTATATAGTTTGCAATAAATCAAAAACAAAACATTTAATTCAAGAAAAAGTTCCAGGTGTATAAACATTTATTCATCATGAGCCTTTAGCTCCAGTTCCACCTCTCGTTCATTTTCTTCTAATAGTGAACGGAGCCTTTTGCTCCCTTTCAATTCATTCTCCAACTTTCTCTTCAAAATTTGTATTAAATCTTTGTTTTTCACTTCAACACCATTGTACTTTATTGATATGTCAACACTTAATTCAGGTATGGAGTCTTCTATCACTGCTTCATGGCAAAAGTCCACAAACCTTTGTGGGATATATTTCGTGGACATCTGTAAATCTGAAAACAAAAATATCAATATATTAATTTTTTTAACAACATTTACTACATCTATTATTTGTAATGTCCACTGAACACAATTTTGACAATTCATTAATTGATATAATGTTTATTACTTCTATATATAATATAAAACTACAAAGTATCATTACATTTTTGTCTAAAGTTCATTCATAAATTGCAGTAGAATACTTTATGGATAGAATATTATGATTTTTATCACATGAATTTTGTTATTGACCTGAGTCATAGCTGTATTTATTGTACTATTACACACATGATAACATCACATGACATTACAAATAATGTAATGACTTAATGTAATGCAGAGATATAATATTTGAGGCATATTTTCAAATTTCACTTCAAAAGTACCTAATAAATAGTACTTGTTTCTAAAAATAAATACAATTGCATACGTAGAAGAAAAAAAAAAACATTTTATCTCTTTTCTTGTGTATAATTAACACATTACCCAGGTGAGCAATTATTTGGTTTCATGAACATGTATATATGATGGTCAGTTTTGTTGGATTTAAAGGTACTTTACACTGATTATTGACTATATAATTCAAATGAAATGAGAGATAAGTGCCTTTCCCAATGACACACAGTGATAGTCAACCCAGGCAGTCATAGGTTAATATAGAACATTCTACCCTTCCTGTTGGTAAAAATTTGGTTTGATGTGTTGTTATTTCTGTAAAACAAATTGTTAAATATATGAATTTGTATATTATTGATTAGTTCAAGCTGTTACAGTTAATAACAAACAATTTATTCCTAAAGGTGAGTGCTAAATACTTAAGAAAAAAAATGGAATCATTGGGATTTTAGAAGGGTTAATCTGGTTACAAATTACCTGAAAGTTTTGTTAATTCTTATGAGCTCAGTTATTTGTTTTTATACAATCACATGTAATGTCTCACAAATTAAATTAAAAATACCTAAAAAGTCATCAATTCTTCCTGCATGCTCCGGGTGTAAATTCTGTGCTTCTACCCAAGAGCTGCAGTCTGTAAGTTTCACAAATATGTCCTCTAATTTCCTCCTCTTCTTTAGTTTCTCAATTTCGGCTGTTACACTCGACACAGACTTAATGTCTCCAGCTACTTTCCTTACGTATGTAAGTTGGAGTGATTCAGATACACCCTGCGGACTTCTAAAAAACTGATAGAAAATAATAAACATAAAAATTTATATATGTTATTTATGTATCATATTTACATAAATAAAAAAGTGATACATATAGTGAAGATGTTTTTCTTGTAATGAGAAGCATCTAAAAGATTTATTGAATTCATGATTTTAATATTTCCTAAGTGACCTATTCCCTTTCTTAATTTCATATAAGTACCTTTTACGCCGTATCTTTTGTATCCACACAATTTCTGATGTTTTGTTGTAATATTTATGTGCTAATATAACAAAATTACATAAACTTCAGCTTAATTTATTTAAGATTATAACTTATTTTTTACATTTATTTTTGTGAGTGTATTCCAAATTAATGAACATTATTAATATTTTAAATTACAGTACAAATATTCTTTTTATGTGGTACTGTTACAGGTTATTTCAGTTTTGAAAACTGTATTTTGTTTCAAATTGCACAGTTTTCTTTCATTATTATACAATACATGATATTTAGGACAATACGCTTTTATAAACACTGACTAAGATTTTAAAAAGAAAATTAACTTATAGTGACATATTTGTTTACTACTGGTACTTTCTTACATTAGACAATTTAAAAATAACAAATTGGACTTAATTGTACAGGAAAACTTTTTTCTGGCCCATTTACTGTTTCATAATTACCGAAAATTTTGACCACTTCTTTAAAGGAATCTTCCATCATATTTGCAATATTTGCTACCGTTGAGGCACTAGTAGTCTGAACATCCTGTTTGAAATAAAAATAGCATTAAATATAAAGTATTAGAAATTGTGCATCTTATCTGCAATTTAATTCACAATATAAATTCATTCCAAAAGATCTTAAAGAGTCAGTTTCTATTAGGAGTGAAACGATACACCTGTGCCACGTATCAATTCAATTCTCATTACACGGCCGACAATATGATACATTATCAATTCTCAATTTAAATCTTCAATTGGCAAGCGACTAATAATTGTTTGTTACTGCTGAAGATTAAAGTAGGTTATACAAGGTACGTATAGTTTTGTATCAATTTTCAACTTCTGGTATCGATACATGTATCGATATGGCGAAAGTATTGATGCATCGATATATCGATGAATTGTTTCACCCCTAGTATATATTATGTTACATGTGATTGCATGAATCACTTTAGTTTATAAAACATTGCTCCAAAAATCAACATGAAAATTGTTTTATATTTTGCAAACAGGACCCTAATAAAATTATTGACTTATATTTTAAGAACAATCTTAATTTTTAAAAACCAGCAATTCATATTATACATGTATAAGACTAAGATGTCTTACCCTATACCAGAATAAGGTTAGAAAGTCTCATATATACAAATATAAGACTATAGGGTGTCTTACCCTATACCAGAATAAGGTTAGAAAGTCTCATATATACAAGTATAAGACTATAGGTTGTCTTACCCTATACCAGAATAAGGTTATAAAGTCTCATATATACAAGTCAGGGCTGAGCAAATCCCATAGCCCGACGTCCCGGACTAGTCATTTTTGAAGTCGGGCAAGTAAAATTTTCCAAGTCGCTAGTCCGGGACAAGTGCTTTTTAAAAAAGTCGGGCTAGTCCTTATTTTCGTGCTTTAATCACTATATCCACCTTTATTTGGCCAATCATGCCCTCCGGGCGTACTGAATACTTGATTCTACCCCTCTTCGTGTATACATTTACATCCTGTTACCGCTTGACTGCATATTGGGCTAAGCAACCAAATTATCGGTAAATCAAAATACGTCAAATAAAGAAAGCCAGTATGATCAATTAGTAGTGTTTTAAGCGGCTTTGTTGCATTGAGTTTACTCGAGCCAGATTATCAAGAGCGGCTCACTATGATTTGAATCCAGCGAGTCAGTGTAATTAAATTAATGAAAGGTATTTTTACCGACATCAGTGTTGGTTTCTTTTATGAACTGATTAAATGACAGTAATGATTCTTTAATTTTTAATTGATTATACAGATGATTAACTTCCACATGCAATATTGCGCTTGAAGCAAAACAATTACGCTAATTAATGAGCTGTCTGTTTTTATTTAAAAGAGAAAATGTATGTTATGATCACTTTAGAAGTAGTTGTCAAGCAAGCCGATAGTTACTCTGTGGATAAAATGAGTTTGCTAAATTATTTTCGCAAGAAAGGTAATACCGGCGATTCGGAGAAGGAAAATTTGTTTGAAAGTGGAGGGATAAAACGTAAGACTGATACTGAGTGTGCGGTAGCTATTTCTCCAAAGAGACATAAGCAACAATCTGTGATCGCAAAAAATGTCAAATATGACAATACTAAGAGACAGAGAATTCTTGGAACACTCTTAGTGAATACTCCACCTAGTCTCAGTCAATTATGCAAACTATTAGAAATCATGTTTGTTATAAGCCCATCCACTGCTGAGTGTGAACAAGGATTTAGTTCAATGAACTTAGTCAAGACTTCTTTAAGGAATTCCTTAAACCAAAAGAGTTTACAAATGCTAATGAAAATTTCCGCAAATGGACCAGAGCTTGAGGACTTCAACCCAGACACAGATATCAACTGCTGGCTCAGTGCTGGTGCAGGTGGCAGACATATACATGGACATTTTTTCAAATCCATCAGCTAAAACATATATACATGAACCTGAAGAAGCCAAATGTATAACAACCAATGTTTTTGAAAAATTAAATTCTTTTAAGAAATAATTATGTTGTATATTATTTCGTTTGTTTTTTCTATGGATTAAGTACATACATCTCAGCAAATCTCGGCAAGTGATTACCATTTTGGGACCAGTGAAAAGTAAGGTGGGACTAGTGAAGAGTAAGGTGGGACTAATGAAGAGTAAGGTGGGACAAGTGAATTTTCTGAAACCACTTGTCCTGGACTAGTGGTTAAAAAAAAATTTGCTCAGCCCTGCAAGTATAAGACTATATGGTGTCTTACCCTATACCAGAATAAGGTTAGAAAGTCTCATCTTATACAAGTATAAGAATAGGGTGTCTTACTTTATGTAAATATATAAAAACCTAATCTAGTATAAGATTAGATAATGTCTACAATTATATCTTTATCAGATAAAAATGCATGATCGTAAACAAGTATAAGGTAAGGAGTCTTACTAGATCGTTCTCTATTTCTTTCTTTCAGGTGTAACATAATAGGGTTATGATATTCCTATCATAAAATATATTATCATACATCACAAATATAGCTTGACACATAACAGTGACAGGTGTACTGATGTATGAATAATTTATAAGCATCAGCAAACCACCTATAACAAAGTAGACATTATGCATTAAATCAAGTTTGCATCTAAAAGGGAAAAAAACTGTATCAACAATGGTGTTGGTGTAAATATTATAGCATACAGTATGGAACTTGTACTATCTATACACCTGGTTATCTGAAAATTTCAAATTTCAAATTCCAAACAAAAAAATTATTTCCAAATTTATTTAATACCCTGTTCAAAGCTAAATGTGAGATGAGAGTTTCGGAGAAGTCCTACATTCTATTTAATCAACAATATTTATAGCCTCTTTTTTAATTTATTAATTTATATGGAGCATATTCTACATCAGAAATAAAGCAAGAGGTCCAAGCGGGCCTGATATCACTCACCAGGCTTACAGAACTTAACTGCTGACCATTTTGCTACACACGCTTATATAGCATTTTAAAAACACAACCCCATATAAACTACCTCTAAAACTTATATTATGTCAAGTTTACCTATTTTGTTATAGTCTGATACAAACTGACCTATCACCAGTTGTCAATCATGCTGTTCAATTAACCAATCAGCAAGCATAAATCAGATGCCTCCAGGCATCCTTTATATCTGCTGTTTTCCTCCGACAAGCTGATTGTCATGATAATGGACTGGTTATCGTAAATATTTACAAATTTTGCAATGGTTCATCAATATTTCAATTTATAATGGTGAAAAGGAGTCAATTGGGGCTTTATAATTCTAACAGTTGATATCCAGATCATCTAAATGGAGGATTTAGATTTATTCCTTTCCCGAAACCTAGATGAAACTTGGATGGATAAAGACTTGTGGTTGCCCGCACGATGAGCTGAACATGGATATAATTGATGGCAATTACCATGTGTTTGTTTGCACAAAAGTATGTAGAAAAGCATGTCTCGTCAACAATTTGAAGAAGAAAAAGAAAATAAGAAACTAGAAATTGAAAAAAATATGTAAAAATGAAGGTGTCTAGAATATGGGTGGATAATCCCCTAACATTGGACTTTGTTGTGTGTATTTTTTCTTCTATAGGAAGCACTGAACCCCAGATTGCATTATTTTAAAGTTTGACAATTTACACTTCAATGTTGGTTTGTCCCAAAAATAATGCTTCATCGTCTCGATCTTTAAAACACTTGAGTGACTCTTTACTTTCAGTCATTGAGCTGAAGGAGTGCTGGGGGATGAAAATTGTAATTAATAATAAAGAAATACAAAACAATGGTTTCAGATACTTATCTTCTGATATATTAAGCATGTATTTACATGTTTACATCAACATACATTACTAATCAAAATTCCATCTCACGAACAGAGTAGAACTTAAAATTATTGTGTACAACAGTATACTTCTAAACAGTCACTATTTACGATTTTGTTATATATTTTTCATTCATTTACCTCTATGGCAGCATAAACAAAGGTCAGTTAAATTAATAAAGACAAGATTGTATACTAAATAAATTAACAACTTTTGGAGTGAATATCCTTTTACATGAATATGTTCTCAAGCTGCTTTAAAATTGATTTTCATGATTAACTGAAATAAAACACGTAGGTTATTACTATACGAACTTGAAATACAAATATAAATATTGTCTACTGCAGTATAATTTATGCAACTTGGTAATTTTACATTTTTAAGAATAATAGAAATCATTTTTAATAAATATATCACTAAAATTGAAAAATATTCCTTGGCAGATACTGAATGTTTGTCGGAGGTGAACAGGTTGTCATATCACATGACTCGGTAGGTGGAGCGATCTATTATCTCGTGTAAGTTCAATTCTTTCCAAAGATAAAGGCATAATTAATATGTATACCCCTTCCTCATAATCAAAGTCATCCAAGACCTTGATCACATGAACATACAGTATTTATGAGTTTTATTGAAACTGGATGAGAAACATAGTCTCTAGATTTAGAAAGGTAACAAGCTGAGCCAATCAGATGAAAGATGATCTTTGACTTACAACTCTAATTTTTTATAGAATCTGTCTAAAACAAGGATGAAACAAGAGTCCCTTGAAGGGACTGATGTTCTATGGTCCAAAAAGAATTTCCAAGAATTCAAGATGAGACCATTTCTTCTTTTTAATTACTGAGTACTGAAACCATCTCTAATATTCTTGAATGAAAAGATTTTCAAATTAGCCGCTGTGGCAGCCATATTGTATGCAAGATCAGCACAATTTTTGTTTAGGACTAACTGGACACCATTAGAAGAGTTTTTCCGTAAAAACCCCATGTTGGCATGACCATCTACTGAGGAGAATTAGTGACAAGATTTTCAATATGTTCATTGAGGCAGCCATATTTGAGGTCAGATTGGCAACATTTTCATTCAGGACCAACTAGATATCATAATTAGTCTTCTGGTGAAAACCCCATGTCAATATGACTTCACATTTAAGTGGAGTAGCAATAACAAGATTTTCAAGATGGCTGCCATGGTGGCCAATCTGGATGTCAGATCTGCACTATTTTCATGTAGTAGCAGCTAGACATCATAAGTCTTCTGGTGAAAACCTAATGTTGACTTTCCATCTAGGAGGAGTAGTGATAAGATTTCAAGATGACCACTGTGGTGGCCATATTGAACATCAGATTAGCACAATTTTGATTTAAGACCAACTAGACATCATAAAAAGTCTTATGGTGATAATCCCATGCTGATATGGCTTTCTGTAATGGAGTAGCAATAGCAAGATTTGCAAGATGGCTGCTGTGGTGGCCATATTGGACATCAGACTGACATCAGACATCATTTTCATTGAGGACTAACTAGACATCATCAGAAGTTTTTTAGTGAAAACCCCATGCTGATATGACCATCCATTCAGGTGGAGTGGTGATAACAAGAGTTTCAAGCTGGCCACTGTGGTGACCATATTGGATGCCCAAGCAGAATGATTTTCATTTAGGACCAACTTGACACCATAGAAAGTCTTTTAGTGAAAACCCCATGTTAATATGATGATCCATTCAGGAGAAGTAGTGATTATAAAATTTTCAAGATGGCTGCTTTGGCAGCCATATTGGATGTTTTGAGCAGCACCATTTTCATTTAGGACCAACTAGACCTTGTGTGTGTAAAGTTTTATAGCAATCCTCTCAGTAGTTTAGGAGGAGTATCAATAATAAACTTGTGCTAATAGATAGATGAATGATGGACAACAGGCCATCCCGTAAGCTCTCCTGATCTATGACCAACAAAGCTAAAAAGCTTATTTACCAAGTTGGAGCAAAATACAATCGAAATTCGGTCTAGAGAGTGGTTAAAAGCCAATCACATATACAATTACCCAATAAATATCTGTAGATCTTGCACATAATCAAACTTATGCAACATCTTGACTATATACCAAGTTTGATCGAAATCTGTAATTAATATTTGCAATTTTTGCTCATAATCATTCTAAATTGAGAACTTAATGGTAAAAGCATATTTACCAAGTTTAACCTATCAAAAATACAGCGAGCAAAGAAGTTAAAAACTCTGCCAGTTGGATTCAAGATTGCCTCATAAATATGCATAGGTCTTGCTCATAATAAAACTCATCCAACATGTTGATAATATCAGCCTTTTTACCAAGCCTGATTAAAATTTGGTCAGAAATACTTTCTCTTAAATTTTAAAATCTCAGTCAATTAGATGGATGATTACCTCAGTTATATGCCTAGATCTTGCTAATTATCAAGATCTTGTTTATATAAGCTCATATTCAAAGCTTGATTAAATTTGGATACAAAATTATGGCTTCCAGAGTGGTAAGAATCCCAGCTAATCTGATGCAAGAATCTCCTCATTAATATGTGTGATTTTCAGTCATTATCAAACTCATCCAAAATCATGAAGATATAAACACACATTCGAAGTTTTATCAAAATCAGATCTGAAATATGGTCTCTTGAGCTATAATAAGCTCAGCCAATCAAATATAAGATCACCTCATTAATATGAATGTAAACTAGCTCTGCCAATCGGATGCCAGATCACCTCATCAATATTCCAGAATCTCACTCATTATTGAACTCGTTTGAGATTTTGATGATATAACCCCATAATCCAAGTTTGATTAAAATCGGATCAGAAATATTGTCTCCAGAGTAATGACAAGCTCAGCCAACCACATGCAAGATCATCCGAGCAATCTCAAGCATAAAGATATTACCAAGTTTGTGATATAAATCATAGAGTGATGTAAACCATGATGTCAGGATTTTAATTCTAATTAAATCTTGTTGAAAAAGGCACACACACAAAAAAAAAAAGGAAAAGAAGAAAATGGTTTTAAAAATCTGAAATCAGACAAATACTTTATAATTTATCTCATAATGATCCAAAAATAGAATTGGATTCTTTCATCAACAAGGATCTTTATGCTTGGGACAGCTCAAATCATTTATATGTGTGAATCTTGAACATTATCAAACTTGTCTAAGATTGTAATGATATAAGCCAACATTCCAAATTTTACTAAAAATCATAGCAGAAATATGGTATTCAGAGTGGAAACAAGCAATTATTGACAGATGTGTGACAGACGATGTACGCCAGATGCTGGGCCATATCATAGATTCACTTTCAGACTAAATTCAGACTAAAGTTATCATTGCAACAAAATGTTGGCCCTTTTCTAACTAAAGTTTTTTTGCAATCGTTTTTCTTTATATTTATAGAACTTAACTTTTAATAGGCACTATATAGTCAGTATTTTGCTGTTGCACTGTTAAACGATATACATGCATACATAATGTGACAGGACATAAGGACATAAAACAATAAAACAACATTCTCTTCAGGGGCTGAAAATAGTGGCAGTCTAAGGTCTGGGACCAGGTAATTTCCAACGTGGACCTGCCAATTTTTCCAGTCTGTAATCTGTTTGACCAGCTGATTTGTGACAATTCATGGAAAAATTATCCCTAATCAGAAATGTGTAGCTTACACTTTCAGATTTCCAATAAATTTATCACTATTCAACAGCATTTACACTATACCATGCTGATTGAATGCAGGGTAGACCGGTTTCCAAATAAAGCACTAGAACTCAATTTATAGTACTCTACATTTTTTTTATAATATTGTAATATTTCAGTAACCAGTCTGTGCTAATCGTCTCACGCAGCCTGATATGCAGCCTGAGGTTGTGGGAACTTGTGAAGGTTGCCAGATGAATGAATCAGTATGAGTCTATTCAAGTTTGGTTTTTCCACATCTCAAATTAGCCAACTGCAGACAGTGAGTAACATTGGTGTCGAAAAGCAGTCATGGTCAGAAAAGAGACTATTTCACTGATGCTGACCAAGAGACCATAACAGACAATGACAGACTAGCCCTGAAACTACAAGTTAGATCCCTTAGAGCTAATCATGTGACTGTCTATAGCTTCGTTATGCAAAGGGACATGTTTTCAGATGCAGTCATCACCAAACTAATAAAGTACCTGTTTACTCTTTCACCATCTACCAGCACATGTGAACATGTTTTTTTAAAGGCAAACACTGTTAAAACAGCTGTGCACAACAATCACATCAAAGAATTTTTATAATCAGTTGCTCATCATGTCTGAGGGTCCTGGTTTGAAATGCATAACCCATTGGCTTTTATCATCTGACAGGGCTAGGCATTTACCCTATGTATTGCCAGGGCCAATGAGTTCTGCAACAGGTGAAGGGACACAGTACTCTGCAAAGTAACATAGTGTCTGCAGTAGCACTTACCTGTTTGTAAACAAGTTTTGTGTTCTGTTGTTCACATGTCTTGTGACAACTTACAAGTTTGAAGTTGACTTCAGTTTTATTAATGCACACATGGATATGAACTGACGAATTATTTGTGTATCAAATTAGTTTCTGGACAGATGAGAATGGTGGATAGATCAGATGGATCATGGAGCTGTGATCAAAGGCAAATGATCACAGTCAAAATCACAAAATCAAAGGCTGGTGTACATATTTTATTTATATATGAATCACCATTAATTGAACAAATCACAATGAATAATAGTCTCAAGGTACATTTCATTTTATACATGTGTATGAAAATAAGTAGAAACTAGATAAATACGCTTACAAAACCACTCAATATAGTTTGGGAACCTGCCACAATAAGTTCAGGACTTGCCACTAACCAGGACTCACTGGTCCCATGCTTATCTGCAGACCCTGCTTTTCCATGATATCAAGGTAGATATACTATGTGTCAGTAAAATGCAGAGAATAATTTATCTTTTTTAAATCATTTTTCTTAAAATTTTCTTCAGAAACTATTATCATTGTCAATCCCTAAAGCCAGATTTTACATAGTGAAAGTCATAAGCTCTGAGTAATCTTGGGCAGCCAGTATTATAAGCATTGATCATGCAACAGTAATTATCTTGATTAGCCACTACAGCTGAGGTCTTGCATGAAAAACATGCAATCCACTCATCTATTCGTACTCTCGTAGACATGTAGAATACACAGTTAACCTGTTGAAGGTAACCTGTAAAACAGGGGTTGAAAAAGCATTGTTTGGGAGCCAGGGACAACTAAAAATTAATGCTGGTCAACTATTTTTCCCAATGTGAAAGACTGGTCAAGCAAATGAAAGTATTATTAAAAACTAAAATGGAATTTCATATATTTCCAGCGACAAACAACTGATCATGAAATTATCCCTCTAGGTACCTACAGCAGGGTGTCCTAATTATCTCCATATAATTCCCTAGTTGAGTGTGGAGTGATTGCTATTGGTAAGAGGCCACAGTAATCCTCATGTGTCAGCTACTCATTATTTGATTAAGTAATCACAATCCATACTACCAGCCCCTCAGGGTGAACCCATACAGAAACAAGACTTGCGACTGTTTGTCTTCTGTCAACACATCAACATATGGGAATGGTATCTTTCATCTTTGGCTTGACACATTTAATTCCTATGGTCTAGTATTATGCTTCCACATTGGTCAGTTGAAGAAATGGGCACTCATGGCACAGCATGTGACAGTTGCTTCTGTTGGCTAAATTTAGTTAAAGGAGTAAAGCAGGTTTAAAAATCAAAACAATCAAAATTGTTGTTGCATACTATATAGTCTTGTTGGGTAGTGGCTCAACATTAATTTCACATGGATAGTTTGCAGTTCCATGACACAGTATTAACAGTATCACATTAATGATAATGTGAACCATAATGATGAAAACACAGAAAAACATAAAATATGGACAATTCTGTGACCAACTAGTAAAAGCTGATGGACAACAAGACACCATCAAAAAAAAAAAGTAAATTGTTTAATAATTTTTTATTTGCTGATCTTAAATAGATTCAATAAGAGTGTCAACTTGTGGGACACTTTTCATTAGCAGGACTGATGGTGAGTTAAAAGTATTGTGTGCAATTAGGACTAATTGTCTAATTATATATATATATATGACAAAAAATGTTGAATGATTATGACAACCAGAAAAATCTGCTGGGCAATCAGATTTTCGAAACTGGTTGCCCAGGAACAGCCATGAATTATCAAATTTTGTCTACCCCGGCACAGTATACAAAGTACAGTAACTGTTATTAATATGAAAAGTTTGACACTGAATAAACATATTTATTCATTCTTCCAACTGAACTGGTCAGAAAGGAGTATATAGTACGGAAAAATATGTAGGTCACAGTGACCTTTGGTTTTAATGGGAGAGATGCATTCCATAATCAAGTTTCATGATACGAACATGAACAACACATCATAAAACGAGATTTAAACATAACATTTCAACAAAGTCACTGAAGCATGAAATATGTCACATATACCTCCTTTAGCAATAAGAGTGTAGTACTTATCAAGATGCATCCACTCATCAAGTTTGATTATTCTTGAAAGAATTGTATGCGTATAGCATATCAAAAACTCATGTGATGATAATGAAGCAGCCTGAAATGGCCCAAAAGGGTGAATCAGACTCACCAATGAATAGCAGGTAGTCTGTTGGGAAGTATTCTTGTTAAGAATGAGAATAGCATATGAACAGATGATATGGTTAGGTCAGTCTGTAATCTGCATACTGGAAATATGACCAATATGTCAACACATGAAATGGCACCACCCTACCAGTGACAATCTTTCTCAAGATGACAAGATCTTCAAGTTGATATGTGTATCGATAATGTATCATATCATAGGTTGTGTATCATGATACTTATTGATATGAGGCACAGGTATATCACTTCACCCCTATTGGCAGCCATACTGGATGTAAGATTGGCACCATTGTGATTAAGGACAAATTTAACACCATTAAAAGACTTCTGGTGAAAACCCATTGCCAATATGACTGTCATTCAGGAGAGTTAGTAACAAGATTTTCAATATGTTCATTGTGGCAGCCATATTAGATATCTGTTGGGAAAAATCCTATGTCGATATGAACATCAATTTTGGAGTAGTTGCATGATTTTCAAGATGGCTATCTTGGTGGCCATACCAGATTTCAGATAGGCACTACTTTCATTTAGGACCAACTAGACAACATATGAAGTCTTTTAGTGAAAACCCCATGTTGATATGACCATTCATTCAGGAGGAGTAGCAATAACAAAATTTTCAAGATGGCCACTGTGGTGGCCATATTGGATGTTCAAGTGGAATCTTTTTCATTTAGGACCAACAAGACATCATAAGAAGTCTTTTAGTGAAAACCCTATGTCTATATGACCATCCATTCAGGAGAGGTAGTGATAATAAGATTTTTAAGATGGCTGTTGGGACAGCCATATTGGACATCAGATTGGCACCAATTATATTTAGGACCAACTAGACATCACAAGAAGTCTTCTGAAGTAAAACCCCATGTTGATATGATGATATGACATTCATTCAGAAGGAGTAGCAATTACAAAATGTTAAAGATGGATGCTGTGGTGGCCATATCTGATGTCAGAGCAGCAACATTTTCATTTAGGACCAACTTGACCTTGGGACAAATGTGTGTGTAAAGTTTTATGGCAATCTTCCGAGTAGTTTAGAAGGAGTAGTGATAACAAACTTGTGCTAACAGATGGACATTGGACAATGGATATCCCACAAGCTCTTCTGGTATATGACCAGTAGAGCTAAAAGCTTAACCAAGAATGTACAAATAATGTACATGTACAAAGATAGCCCCTAATCCCCCCTCCTCTTGGGGTGATTGCTATGAAACCTACTCCAAACTGTTGCCTAGGACACAGGAAGAAAGGATGGTTGAAAATCAAGCAGACTGTACACATGTATATGCTTTTATATGTTCAGACAAAGACATCAATACTTATGCCAGTAGTACAATAGGTCTTCTCTACTTTGTAGAAGCAAGCTAAAAATTAACCAAGGTGTAATGGAGAGAGAGACGGAAGAATAGATGGATGAACAAGGGTAATACTATATGTCCATTACACATTTTTGGCAAGGCATAACAAATTCCCATATAAACGTGCTGACAATTACAATACTACTGACCTAGTGAAGATGAGACTTTTGGAAGACTGGAAATACTTGGCTAGAGACAGATCAGAGAGAAACTGCTACAAAAAGCACACCAGGTGGCATAAAACAGTAACATCACATCCTACAAAGAGATAAGTAGTAAAATGTATGAGACACGTCAGATATTCACAGCATACAATTAATACAAATACAGAAAATATGGAAAATAATAGAAACTATCTTTGAATTACCAAATTTAAATGTACGACTTATCAGATATATCTCCTTTAACTGATATATTTTGCCTAGTCAGGTGGTCATGTTAAACCTCTACCCTAGATTGTTACAATATTGTTTCAAATAGAGCATTAGAAAATGGATACAAGTTCTTCAAACACCTTTTCTAAATCTGGAAGTCTTTGTTTTTTCTCTATCAAAAGACAAGATATTTCTCAAATCACTCTTGGAAGACAAATAGCAGTATCTCCTTTGAGAATAAATAATTGCAACTACAGTACAATCACAGTAACAAAAAGTTTTTATTCTGTCAGCGTGTTCCTTTTGAGAAATTAGAAAAAAATAAAAACATGCAATAAAAAAAAAATCATGAATGACAGAACTGTATAGTTCAGTTTGGAACACATGTGTACACAGAATGGTTATGTGAAATAAAGTTACATATTAAAAAAATATTACTGCAGACAAATAAAGTAGAAATACACAGTATATATACTAAACAACTTTTTCTTTTTACCAAAAACTTTGTACTTCAACACAGATGTGCACACCAATATGATGCAATTAAGGGTAAAGTTCTATGTTAAAATGGGGCTATAACTGTAATATTTTGTTAGAAAACTTAAAATCGAACTTGACCTATGTCTTCTGAATATAAAGTCTCATACCAAATTAAATTTCAAAAGTAATTTTGAGGAAATGGAACTGACAATGAACATGGCATAATGTGAAGGGATGGGACAAATGTATACGGGCAATGTTCTATGCACCGTCCATAGTTATAGCAGATGCTTGAAAAACTAGTTATGTGTTTTGAACATAGATGTGTATGCAGAATGGTAATATGGAATAAATCTACACATTTATTACAAAAATTCTACTGTAGACAAATAAATAGAAATACACAATAGATACAATAAACAGCTTTACCTATTTCTTCCAAAAAAAAACAAATGTGTCCATACAACACAGATTTGAATGCCGTTATGATGCAATAAAAAATCAAAGTTCTACACGAATTACAACTGCATCAAATTTAGCTGGAAAATAGTAAAAATTCAACTTGACTTATGTCTTCCTAATGTAAAACCCCATACCAAATTTGGTTTCAATCCATTGAGTGTTTCAAAAGTTATTGAGCAGAAACTGAAGGAAAAAGTTCTCAGTCATACTGGAGCAATATAACTCCATAAAATCTTAAGAGAAAAAGGTGAAAATCTAACTTGATCTAAGGCTTTTTAATCTAATAAGCCTCAGGAAAATTTGATTTCAAATCCATGATGTCCTTAAAAAATAAATGATCAGAAACTAAATCTAAAGGCAAAGTTCTAAGTCAATCAGGGGCCATAACTCTGTAAACTTTTTCCCCAAAATGCTGACAATCGAACCAGACCCAAGTCTTATTAATGTAAAGCATGATACTAAATTTGATTTTAACCTATAAAGTTCTTCAAAAGTTACTGAGTGGAACACAATTTGTGACAGACATGATGGGATGTGACATAATGTGAGGGGATAAGACGGATGGACATGGGCATTACTAGATGTTCCCTCCATTGATATGGCAGTGGACAAAAAACACAATAACAACAGGACAAATAATAAAAAGCAAGACAAAAAATTGAGAAGCTGACAGGAAACTCTCTATAAGATGGAAATAATTTCATATTCATCTCATACCAATACATAATGTGGTGAACACTCACCTTGTTAGTATCCAGGACAATTAACTGGAAGTTTTGGGTTGTGACCTCTGTAATACACAGTTGTCTGGATTTACAATTGACAGGGGTCACAGTTTCAGACCTGACAAGTCTGATTTGTATTGCTGTATGTGTAGTTATATATAAAATTGCCTGTCAAAGAGAGATAACACAGGGTTATCAAAATCTTACACTACTGCAAAGTTACCTTCAATCTTGTCAGAATAATCACCAAAGTTTGCTCACCAAGTTCTGTTATCAGAATACTACGAGCTGTAAAGGATTCATTGGTGAAGGGTAAGTGAAAATAGCATGAAAAACTCAAACACACTTTGAAATAACTTGCAAATTACCATAAGTTGGGTCTGTATGATTTGTGCACAGAGATATTCAACATGCTGGCCAGTACAACACCACATACAATAAAAAATAAAAAATAAAAAAGAGCTGGAAGAAGCCTGGGTTGTACTAATTTTTGCTTATTCACTCTCTACTTAGCTGAATTTCCTGAAAATTGTCAACTCTCTATTTGACTCTCTACTTAGCTGAATTTCCTCAAAATTGTCAACTCTCTATTTCACTCTCTACATAGCTGAACTTCTTCAAAATTGTCAACTCTCTATTTCACTCTCTACTTAGCTGAATTTCCTCAAAATTGTCAACTCTCTATTTCATTCTCTACGTAGCTGAATTTCCTTAAAATTGTCAAAATAGTGCAAAACAACTCCATGGCTATTCTAATGAAATAATTGTGTTAAAAAAAGCTTGTAAAAATGTCCATCTCAGGTTAATTTAATAAACAGACCTGATATTCACAAAAATCATCAATCTAACTCCACACTCACAATCAAATATTGTTTAATTGTATTTCATCACATTCACTGAATGTTAATAAAAGTACTGACTTTATTACTCTCATACATATCATTCTGAATTCTGATTGGCTGCACAGGTCACATGTGCTCAACAGTAATACAATGTACTGGCTTCCTCATAGTGATTTCAGCTCAATAAAAAATGTATTGAGCTTGCGTGGGGATGTATTTAGATCATATAATGAAGTATAAAACAATCACAGTTTTTTGTTTCACTCAATACATTGTTTGATTGAGTTATGAAATATAGATATTGGATTATATTTGTATAATATTCAGTAAAATTCATGAATAAGGTACATTTCAACTTTCAAATCTATGGTGTGGTAATCAGCTTGTTTTATACTGAATATAAAAACTTTAATTTGAGCATGCACTCAAATTTATGAGTTTTGTGAATAGGAGGCCAAGAATTTTCATGAGTGGCAAATAAATGTATGTATGTAAATTCAATATCTCACAGCCCCCAAAAAATTCAGGGTTATTTCTGGCTTATATAAAACAGGGCCTAGATCCCTTACTTTTGGGGACAATCCTCAACAAAAATGTTTCCACAAACAAAAATTCTAGGAGGAACTTGTTCAAACTGAGAATTTGCATAATTTCAGAGTAATTTGCCAATTGGAAATGGACCTATATTGTATCCAAAATAGGCCAAAGGAAATAGAATTTTTAAGCTAGTTGTGAAGGTCATCTTTAATATATTATACATATGCACTTATTTAAGGTAGCTAACCTGTGAATGACACTTGTGTGATGGAGTGATGAATACTCATTGATACAAAAAACAAAAAGCAGTGGCCACATTGCAAGAATATTTATCACTTAAATCTAAATGACTTTTTTTACATCTGAATTATTTTTTACAAACACATCAGAATATGACATGTCCAAAACTTACCTAAACTTTCTTTGGAGAAAGGTTCCCTAAGAACAGTATGGAATTCATTCTGTAACAAAGAAGTGAGAAAAAGAACCTTATATAAAAACAAACCTTAAATAAAAAGCAAGTTCGATGAGACAATAAGCTGATTATAATTAAACTCAAATCATTGGAGACAAGTTATAGAGCAGATAATAAATTACAGAAAATTATCTGCCCACATACTTTTTAACACCAATTTCAGTTAGATTTCAACGGATTACTTTGCTTCACCTACAAACTGGGCTACAGAATATGGTACAAGACTTTCAAACAGACTTTACATCAATTACTTTCAGTGACATCAATTACTTTAATGATATCAATTACTTTAATGATATCAATTACTTTTAATGATGTCAATTACTGTCAAAGTATAATAAGTTTAATTATGCTCTTGAAATACTGATTACAATTACATTTACTTACTTATATGCAGACTGATTCAGTTATATTACCTTTTATAACATAAAAAATAACTTTTCTATTACTTAGATATTTCTTTGGAGTAATAACAAATAATGATCCAATCTATATATCACACATTTCAAAAGTACAGTACTCCCTCAATATAGCACCCTTTATTATAACACATCTGTAATAAGGTAGGTATGGTCATGGGTCCCGTTTTATTATGTACTAGTAAAATTATACATATAATGTACATGTATAATGTACTTTGTTATAAGGTGGTATATTCCATGGTTCATATGCACAGCATTATAATGAGGGAGTGCTACAATAGCTACATCTTTATAATTGGAAATGTTTTATATTTCAAAGTAAAACACACTTTAAGATACTCCCAATTACACAAACATTATTTCTATTCAAATATACATCCTACTCACATGCTCTTTTCATGTATATAAAATTTAAAATCACAGTTAAAGTTCTAAGTATGTGTAGTAATCACAAAGTAATATTGATTTCATGATTAGTTTCACTGCAAATTATTAATTTACAATCATTTGTATTAAACAAGAGTCCCTCAAAGGGACTGATGCTCTACTGGCTAAACGGAATTTCCAGGAATCCAAGATACAGTAAAACTGTTTGTTCCTTTTAACTGTGGAGTGTTGAAACCATCTCTGATAATCTTGAGCAATAACACCATTTTCAAATTGGCTCCTGTGGTAATCATATTTGATGTAATATTGGCATCATTTTCATTTAAGACGAACTAGACTTCAGTAGAAAACTTTTGGTGAAAACCCATGTCAACATGACTATCCATTCAGGAGGCGAGGCGAGAACAAGATTTTCAAGATGGCCATTATGCCAGCCATATTGGATGTAAACTTGGTGCCATTTTCATTTAAGACCAACTTAGATATCATAAGAAGTCTTTTGGTGAAAATCCCATGTCGATATGGTCATTCATTCAGGAGTAGTAATGACAAGATTTTCAAGATTGCCACCACTGTGGCCATATTGGAGGTCAGACTGGCAACACTTTAATTTAGAACCAACCAGACACCACAAGAAGTCTTCTGGTGAAAACCCCCATATTGATATGATTTTCAGTTCAGGAGAAGTAGTGAGAAGATTTTCAAGATTGATGTTTAGTATATGTAGATTAAAGAAAAAAAAATTAATTTTCCAGTGCAACTGCAGTCTTGCAATTTTGTTTACATAATGAGAGTTCATAACTAACATGCAGATTGAAAAGTTGCATTGTTAATATTTCAGAGAAGAAAAAAAATATATAGTCATCGATGTACATCATCTGAAAATTCATACTTTAAAAAAATTGAGAATTTGTACAAGAACCATTTTCCATTAATATATACTTTTCATATCTAGTGTTACTACCGTGCCTGACCGAGGTCAGCCCCAGTGGGATTCAAACCCACCCGATTCTCCCTGGAAGATCACTACCATCACTTTTATTCATCATTCCATAGTAATAATATTTTATAACATGAAGGAAAAGTAATAAATGAATTCAAAATAAAATTTGTATTCTTAACATGAAAATTCCAACACAAAAATTGATTGACACTGAAATCTATCAAAAACAAAATTACTTCATAAGATATTGTATATTCCACATATTTTTTAAGGTATGAAATAATTTTGAAAATATTGCAATACTGCATATATATATATATATATATATATATATATATATATATATATATATATATATATATATATACATGTATAGATAGATAGATAGATAGATAGATAGATAGATAGATAGATAGATAGATAGATAGATAGATAGATAGATAGATAGATAGATAGGCAATAAAGTTGTATTATTTAAACTTTTGACTATTTGCACTATTTGACTATTTGCACACAAAAAATCTATAATTATTTTATACATGTCATGTTACAATATGTATATGCTGAATATGTAATACATATATCCTAACAATATTTTATTTTATAGGGATTACATAACCATCAGATTTATGTGGATTGACATAAAGAAAAATCATGGAAAAGCAAAGTTATATCAGGAAATCAAGAAGTTATAATATTAATTTTCTTTAAGTAAGTAAGTTTTCATCATGTAAATTTACAGTAAAATTCATAAAAAATTCTTTGGATGTACATCTAGATCATTTATTTAATTTTATATATTTGCTAATGAGTTCCTTGTACAGATGTATCTGTATGGTATTCTGTAGACTTTAGATTCAGCAGTCTGCGTAAGTTTATTCTTTATAGCTGCTCGGACCAAATCCAACCATTACACCAATTTCAAAATAAATTTTCTCAGATTCTATATAGTCTTAAAAACAAACTCAATTTGCATTTATTCAATTCCAAAACAATTTTTTCTCAATTGATTTCTTTCATCAATTATTAGGTTAAGGTCCTAAATTTCTCCCCATTCAAGTAATAAATTCAGTCTTCTCCAGAGAAGCAAAGAACGGCCTCGATTAAAAAAAAATCATATTATTGTTTGAACAGCAGTGATCACTGGACTCTATTGCCTTTGCAAAGAGGGACTCAGGGTCTTTCCACAACGTAATTTTGCTAGTTTCCATCTTACATGCCCCAATATTCAACATTATCTTACTATTTTACAGTAACTGTAATTCTTTTAATCTGGCTTACATATCCTTACCCACTATTCTCACATTTGTACAACTGTCTTTCTCTCCATCCACTACCTGAGTAGACACCATGCTATCTATTTTCTTATTCACATCCTTGTTTGCTACTATCCTCTCATCACTAACTTTCCTCTTTTCTCTCTCATTAACAACATTCTTCTCTTTCAGATTTCTCTCTCACATTTATCACATTTCTTTCAACAACTGGGGTGATAAACTGGTTCAGTTCTTCCTCTGCCTCCTGACCTCTTTTCCCAGACCGGTGGGCAAATCGTTTAAAATTTTCTCTTCTTGCTCTACAGGTGTGGGGGTTGTCATTTCGGATAAAAAGTTTGCAGCCGAGTTTGCATTTGTAACTGACACCTGTATGTTATTCAATCAGGTGATTATCGCAGTTTCCTCTGGTAAAAAAACCCCAATATCTTCACATATTCCACATATCCAGTCTCCACTCTGCAAATCAAAAAAGTTATAAAACATTTATATATATATATACATACATACATACATACATACATACATACATACATACATACATACATACATACATACATACATACATACATACATACATACATACTATTATAAACTTACACAATTCTCCAGGATTATTTGTTTTTGTTTTAATCAGTAATTTCTGGTATCAACAGAATCAAATTAAACTATCAATGCCAACTCTGAGATATTGTAGGCCTGAAAGCACTTCATTTTTCACAGTAGTTATTAGTATTGAACCAAGGGGAATGAACTTTCCATAAAATGATTTGAATTTGTCATGATGTACAATCTTTGGCTTGTGCCTTGTACTTTCTTCTTTCTTGTATTCTGCATAGCACATCATTAAGTTTTGAAATGATTTTAAAGGGACCTTTCCAGGATCTTTGTATTGTTGGATCCAATCCTCTTATTCTGTTGGGGTCAAAATACCATACTTTTTCACCTACATTGTAATTATGGAGATTGACTCTCAGATCATACTGTAATTCTTTTTCATGTTTTCAGCAGAAAGTTGCAGTTTCGCTCTGGAAAATTCATGTATTTCATTCAGTCTCTTTTTGAGTTTGTTTGCATATTCTGTTTTATATCTCTGACTTACAGACTGCTGTTTCTCAGGATGACCAAAGATAGGTCTATGGGCAAAGTTAACTCCATTCCAAAGGTCATTAAAGATGGACTTGTTCCAGTAGTCTCATGAACTGAAGACCTGTACGCCATCATTATCAAAGGTACATATTCATCCCAATCTCTTTGATGATCAGACACAAAAGCTGAAAGCATATTCAGTATGGTGCGATTGGCTCTTTCAACCATACCATCAGATTGGGGTCTTGCAGTTGTAGTTCGGGTTTTCTTAATACCTAGAATCTGACATATTTCTTGAAATAAATTGCTTTCAAAATTGTATCCCTGATCTGTTTGTATGAGTAATGGAATCCCAAATCTGGATATCAAGTTTTCAATCAATGCTTTAGCTACAGTCTGTACTTCAATATTGGATAAAGGAATGGCTTCAGTCCATTTCATAAAATAATCTGCAACTAACATTAGATATTTTTCGCCCTGCTTTGTTTTTGGTAAAGGACCCATAAAATCAATTGCTATTCTTTCCATGGGTAATCCCACATTGATTCATTTGCTTTCTTTTAAGGCATTTTTTTTTTACCCACAAATTGTACAGTTCTTGCACCAATTCTCTACATCTCTTCTTAAGGCATACCAGAAGAATCTTTGCCTTATTTTATGTAGGGTTTTGATTATACCAGGATGTGCACTGCTGACACTATTATGCATCTGGGTTAATAAAAATGTTTTGAGGCTTTTGGGTATCACAGTCTGAAATGTGATTCCTTTCCCATCATCACTTTCCCATGTTCTATACAGTATAAAACAT
Source organism: Margaritifera margaritifera (assembly GCA_029931535.1). Lineage (NCBI taxonomy): Eukaryota > Metazoa > Mollusca > Bivalvia > Unionida > Margaritiferidae > Margaritifera > Margaritifera margaritifera. The sequence continues at coordinate 1,069,537 of JAQPZY010001590.1, read as the reverse complement.
TGTTGTTGAGACACAGAGATTCCCACCTGTACGAAAAGTACTTAATCTCTATGCCATATTTAGCAACATCAAACCAATCAGGTTTGCTATTACAAGTTTTTCAACCAGTCAAGTACAGTTTTCAAAATTGGATCTTGTAACTGGAACTTTGCTAAAATATTGAGGTCCAAATGTCAATTTCTGTACCATTACTACTTTTGGAATTACCGGCATCATTTATTTGAGACTCCACACATTCATTTGAGTCAAGTTTCTCAGAATTAGCATTTGATGAATCAGGTACACATTTATTCTGTTTATATGTTTTTAGTCTGCTCTGATTCAGTACTAATTTCATTAGACATATTACAGAATGCGTTTTCACCTTCAGTCAATTCATCAGACCTATAATTTGACTTTGATGTACTATTCTGTTTTTTGAGATACTTTTTGGACCAGATTTTTCCAATCATTCCTCTCACTTTCTGTTCTTTTGCACAGGTGTTCTACCAAGATTGAGCTCAAGCAAAAGAAAAGGACAAAAACTGTTGCCATCATATCTGAGGCTACTTGGAGAAGTGGTAGTATACATAGGATCATACTATAGAGTAAGTTCTGCATACACATCTCATTTATGGTACATGTACTTTGCTCTAAAATCTTCTTGAATTTTCATAATTTGACCTATAATTTGGATTCTGATTGGAGTTACCTCCCCATTTATGTTTGAAATCATTGTGCTGATGGTTAAAACCACCAGATCTTCCCTTTGACTGATTTATGTCATTTCTTTCTGATGTTCTGATTTCTTGGACCTTGGAAATTTTGTGATCTATTGCTTTGCCGAGTCAATTTCACTTGTTGAGCAAGTTCATATATTGTTGCAGTGAACTTTTCAAAGTTTTGTTTTAGTTCATCACACCCAGGGTTTTGTTTTAGGCCTTCACACCCTTTTATCTACATTCTCTTGAACAGAACCTATGGCTCTGTTTCTCTGTCTATCAGCTATTCAGTGTGCTTCTAGTTATACGGCCAATGTTTCAGCCTCTGACATAGTCTTTGGCCCTTGTTCCCTAAGTCTCAGCCTTATGTTAGAGTCATTGATGGCTTCAGTGAACTAATCTATTGCTAAGATTTCCACCACATCACTACTTGCAGAAAGATATGCTAATCTGGTAAGTTTTCTGACTCTCTGAGCTAGTTCAGGAATTGTCTCCCCTTTCTGTATCTAGACTTTAACTTTGAATGAAAGATCTCTGCTCTATGTATAGAACCAAATCTGCTCATGAGTGCTCCAGCTAGAGTATCATAGTATCATAGTCGGTTTTCTGTTCATATTCAAGTTCACTAAGCGGTGAATGAGCTACACCAGACAGACTGTTAGCTAGGTAAAGTGCTTTTACATGATTATTCCAGCCATTGATTTCTGCCACTATATTAAATTGGATGAGATATTCATCAATGTCTACATTTCCATCAAATAACTGAGGTTTTATTTTAGTGATTGTATTTGTTCCACCATTCTTTTGGGGTTTATGCAAGGTTGACACATTATGGTTTAAAACTTTGATTTGAGATTCTTTTGCACTTAGAATTTCTTTTGAGTTTTCTTTAATAGATGGGCAACTTTCAACTTTTTCAATCCTTTCCTGGATTTCATGTAATTTGTGGGAAATATTACCAAATTTTGCACTCATTGTCTCACTCAGAGACAAAATTGTATCTTTTATGCCATGCACAAACTGACTCAGATTTCTAACTTTTTCTCCAAGTCATATAAGGGAGTACTCTTTTCCAAGTTTTCATTCAAATTTCCATTCTCATTTTCATTCTCATTTCCATTCTCATTTTGATTATCAATTTCACTGGAGGAGGATGCACCTCCAGTGAATGAATTATTTCTGCTATTTCCATCCATTTTGCTTCCACCACCAATACCAGGTTAACAAGTAAATATTTGAAACTTAGCTAATTCAGTTTAATCCTTTATATTTCCCAAAATTTTGTTTTTATTTTATTTTTCAGGATCCCACTTCTGACACCATTTGTTATGACTGTTTGTTAGGGTTATTCAAGTCATAACACATTCTGGGTTCACCTGGTACTGGCTTGAGGTGAAAAGAGAGTAGAAATGTGCAAGTTATGTTGGTGATGATATTTCTGTCCAATAAAGTCTAGAAAGACAGAAGAGATCTCAGTAAAGAAAGAAGAAATATGCTATTTATGCTGTTAAAAATAAAAAAAGATTAAATTATGTTTTACTTTTTATGATATTCTCTATTATTTTTCTCATATATATATATATATATATATATATATATATATATATATATACATACACACACATTGTAATGTGCCAGGACTCTACTGTACAAATGAGAACCTTTTCAGAGGTATATACCACTGCAATTGATACAATATATGTGGTCACCAGTGTGCCTAGTAGTAGGCTGCCACAACCCCTAAAGAAGGGGAAGAAATGTGTGAAGAAAGAGGTGTGACAAGGAAGAGAATAAGTACAAGACTGAGTAGAATAGATGAGACTTTTGGTGTTTCTTACCAGAATCCAGTTACTGCTACAATTCTGGAGTTACCCATGACACTGAGAGAGAGAGAGAGAGAGAGAGAGAGAGAGAGAGAGAGAGAGAGAGAGAGAGAGAGAGAAGAAACAGCTATAGGTGTGTAGAGTGGTAAATCCTAGGGTGATAGAAAGAATGAATCAAGAATAAACACAGTTATGACATAGAGGGAGATCTACAGTTAAACAGTTACTGGAACTACTGCTTTCTATCTACTCATTCTGGAACAAGGACTTTCCCCACAATCACTAGATGATAGTGAGAATCAAGAAGTAAGTTGGAGAGACTAAAGGTGAATGACAGAGAGACTAGAGAAGAAGATTATAAACAGTAACGATGAACTCTGCTCTGCCTCTTCTATTCCACAACTCTGCCTGGTGTTCAATCCTTATGTGTGGAAAAAGAGACGATAGAAGGGTCAAGGGAAAGAAGAAATGATAAACAGGATGGTTAGAGGAAGGGATCAACAAAGAAACAACTAGGTCACTGATACCGCCTATGACACAAAGGTCTGTCACTTGACTGAACTTTCCTAACCTTAAATAACACACTGCCATAGATAAGGCTGCTAGAATGTGTATTGAGAACTGCAACATTTTATAATGAACAGGACAAACATGATAATAAATTCATTGACATCTCAATAAAAGAATTCATATTTTATATTAATACAGTGCAATTTACCTATGCTCCTTAATGTAGTATTGTATAGTCGTTTCTCATATTCTCGCGGGTTCCATAATGTCGCAGTAAATCATATTTCCGTAATAAATACAATGGTGCGACACTTTTCTGTTGTTTATCCCAGCAAAAGCACAACAAGGAACTTATCGAAGAATTTGAACACCAAATATGAAAGAAATGTTTTGTTTTGTGGTCAGATGGAAAGAAAAAATGAAAGGATGGAAAAAACAATGAAAATTAAATCCACCTGTATACCCTCCTTCACCAATACACCTCTACCAAACACAAAAACAGTAAATAATTTTACCAGTTAACATAAAATGGTCATCTGCTTGTCAATGAATGCTACTGACGTATCAGAAACACTTGACAGCTTATCGCATCGCTAGGTCAGGTGAACGAAAGTACGGTAGAAATTAAGGACGACATAACTCTATTGAATCCTGTGCACTTCTTTAAAGCACTAAAACTATGTTACTTTAATTCTCTTTTGCTTTTATTTTAAAAATAAAAATATTAATATTTCATTTTTATCGCATAGTGCATATGTTTTCATATCTGATAAAAATGAAAATATTGCATAATTATGAAATTTGTCTATTATTTAAGCATCAAACTAACAAGGGTAAAATTTTGCAACAGTATGATCAGAATTGACTTTAGAAACATGAAACATTAGAAACATGAAACATTCAACATTCAAAGTTATACTGAACTTACTGCCCTCCATACACCAACCACCCTAACAAATAATATATCATGTCAATGACTTGAGTATTGTGGATACTTTTTTTGACCTTTCATTCGTGTTATCACCCTTCTGAGCCACCTTAGGTACAAATACACATTTACCGCGACATTATGGTAACCTCCGTTTAAAAATGATGGCTGTCACCTGGCGTGTTGATGAGCGGAAAATGAACTCTAATCTTGTACGGCACTAAGAATATATTTGTGCCAAATTGGAAACAGATGTTAAAGAATAAAACAACAACAGAATTATAGTCAGGTGGGTCTTTTTTAATAATTTATAACAGTTCAATTCGTTAGTACCGCGAGATTACGGAACGCCGGTACTGCAGTATACTTTGAATAATCCAGAGTGAATAGTAGTCAAAGTGTTAATAAAATATATGACTGGATATTTTTAAGTATACAAGAATTTATATTACAGTTCCATAAAAGAAAATGACCATAACTCACTACAATCTTTAGATCTGCTTATACCTCAACCAATAATTATCGTAAAATTAAAAGCAAACGGGGGGGGGGGGGGGGGGGGGGGGGGGAGGCCGCGACATCTGCTCAAAATACAAGAACTTAAAGATAAATTTTGAGGGAACTTTTTTATGAACCTACACTTTTAAGCAGAAGAAAAAGTATTTTGTGTATCCATGCTTTAGAAAGAGTTATAGAGGTGTACAATTCTGCTAACCCCTGTAGTCTGCTACTTCTGGACCACTGACGTTTCCATTGATGTGACATTGCTTCAGTGTAAAGTGAAATATGTATCAAAGTTTCTCTAAATCTTAATAATATTCAGTACCAAATACTAACTGATTAAAACAATTATTCTTCAAGCAAATCTTTTGTATTATTATCTTTTCTAAATGTACCCCACCCTATGTCCGCTTCAAAAGTATTGCGTAACACTAACACAGACTCTGACTGCAGGGATCAACCTTTATCCGCCGGTCCATCTGGCTACTTTAACCCCTGTGACCCATGACCTCACGAATATGAAACGCAGACTCCGGATTCCGAAAGGTATCATGGGAGACTCTCAGCTATTTATGAAAGACGAGATTCAACGTGACTGGCTTGCTACAAAAATGGAACTTCTACTGATATTTTTAGTGCTAATACGTGGTCAATACAAACATTAATAATCCATAACTCGAGTGAGATCAAAATTATTAACAACTATTGCATATCCATTACGAATTTGAGCTTGTGAACGTGGCAATCGACGAGCACATGTACATGGTGACCCGCCGGAAAGGAAATAAAAAGAACACACACACACACACACACACACACACACACACACACACACATATATATATATATATATATATATATATATATATATATATATATATATATATACACACACACACACACACCATTTCATTAACATACAATGATATCGATTTTAATTCATTACCATATTACATACAAACTTCACAAAGCAAGGCTTTCAGAATACACCACAACTTCATGTGTGCTTAAAAATAATATATTTTCTTATTATAAATATTACGAGGGGATTAAAAATAGGTTAACAAAATATATATACCAAATTTATATATTTTCTAAATTAAATTTGGTATTTGGTAAATGAGTAAAACTGTATTATAAGGGGGCAGTCAGCTTAATTATGTTTACTAAATGGAGACTTGTATTGTTTATATATAACGAGACTCTAAAAACTAGGTTTTTAGAACTTCCAAAATCTAAGCAAGTGAAATTCTGGGAATCTGAAATTTGGTATACTAATAAATATTGAAATCCTGTCAAACCAGATGTATTATATTCATAGTTTATAAATTTCCAAAAGGTAAAGGTTTAAATTTTTTTCAATTCCGAATTTTGATTTATGACCTAAATTTCAATTTCAAGAGGACCAGACAACGGTTGACGCAAATGTTGTCTGTCTCAAATCTGGAGCGACTGTGCTGTATTTATACTCACCGCACCCTCGGGGAACATCGGATGTTTACACAAACATACTTAACGGAGACAACCGAGGTTCTCCGGTCCGGGTGTTAGAAACGGGAACGCTACCTGGTCGCGCTCAGTAACGAAAAGAATGCTGGGGGAAAATGGCTTCCTTAAAAATGTTGAGAAGCATGTTCCGGGAACCAATACTAGACTAAAATACACATTAAACAAGCAAGGCAGTATTAAATATCGTAATTCTGTATGAAATAACTACATAACAGTTAATATTAATGTAGTGACGGAGTAAAAAAAAATCAGCACAATTGATTGATCTCATCCAAAGCAATCCAGTGCTTTCGACGAGGGGCCGTCTCAAGAAAATGTAATCAATGGAAATAAGGTATCGTCCAACCCGATGTCGTTAGTCTCCTTCAATCGTGCGCCATGTTTCTCGCGCCCTAACGCGCTTGTTTCGAGATAATGGCGTAATCAACTGTGTCATTAGGGCTCTTCAAGAGTGACTGGAATGAATTAAACAGTAAAATCAGACCAGACGAGATTTAAACAGATAATTTCATGTAATTTTAAAAAATCATAATGAAAATCTACATTTTCACTAACGCCTTATTTGTTTCAGACATTTTGGCCATCAATTTTCTATTATATGCTAAAGATCGCGTCGCCGATCACATGCTGACTTTGTTTACATATTTTGAACAGGAAAACCAACTTTGGGAATGAATACAACTAGATAGCCAATGTAAATAGTTGGTTTTAATCATGTGGGGTTCTTATACAACGTAAAAAAAAATTACACTCGAAATGTATATTCACTACGGACTTTTTCGTTTCAGTATTTTTTCAAAATGAACATATATTCTACATCAAAAGACATTGAATCTATTATAATAAAATGTGTATCTATTTCTCCAGTGTAAATTTTTAAATTTCTCTCTCTCTCTCTCTCTGTCTGTTTGGCTGTCTCTCTCTCTCAGTCTATTGAGTCCTGTATTTATATGGTAAAGATCAAGCAAACAGTAATGTAACTGCACAAACTGCATATACAATTAACAGAACTTTTTTTCTTTCAAAAGCACGGAGACGCTATGAACTAATAGTATCCATACCTTGACCTAACTGGCACATTCGGGTCATATGCCATGTGACTTTTTAGTTTGCGTCACGAACCATGGATGCCACTTCCGGAAATAAGCAAAATGACACGCGCTCGGAAAAACGGTAATTCTGAACTAATGTAGATAAATGCCAATTTTTTTTTAACGTTGATTAAATGAAGTTGATATAGTTAAACACATTCTATGGTTATTTTAATAGATTATCACAATATTATAACGAAAGTGGTTGCTCGAGGCTACATGTACATGTATTGTAAACATTATTAATAAAACGATTTAAGTATGATAAAATGGTGAGACTGGCATAGCAATATATATATATATATATATATATATATATATATATATATATATATATATATATATATATATATATATATATATATATATAAGGGTACAGAATAATCAAACTACAAAATTCATATAAATTATTTCATTTGTTCTTCTTTTGAAGTTTAAACTTTTGTTCAGGAATTCAACTAAGTTTAGTTTTAAAATATGATAACTGTGTTCTGTACTAAAGCTTATGAGACAAAAATGAATTTTCTGAGCACTGCAAAATAAACTGTACTCCCTTAAAAAATTTAACACATTAAATGGAGTGCATAATAATAGAGTTGGTTCTTGACTGAAGTGCATTACACATTTTATAAAGTAATTTTCACACATGCACACATATATATGCAGGTTACATGTTTGAAAACAATATTGTACATTTATAAACCTACCATAAATCAAGAATATCAAACAGTTATAGTAGAATAAAAACTTGCAGTTCCTTTCAGCATTATATTAATTCCAAGTGAGTGGCATTCTACTAGCCAAGAATATGTTTGGAAATCATAAACTGACCAAGTTGAACATCCAGTCTGAATTCTTTCATTTACAACCAACTATTCCTGGAGTAGCAATAGAACATTTTTTTAATAGGTGGATGACAGACAATATGCCATTTAATAAGTGTTTTACTGGTCCATGACCAATAGAGCTAAAATTTGGAAGAAATCTATTACTATCATCATTAAATTGGAATTTGTATTATTGTCATGTTAGAAAACTTGGCTTTTAGGCTGTGCTTTTTTCTGACCTCACCCTCCTATGTATGTTTCCAATGAAAAATATTTTAGTTACATATTGTTAATCAAATTATGTTAAATTTTCTCAAAATTATTCATAAATTATATAATAAATGTTTGTATTTAATATAAATTATATTGTATGAAATATGATATAGTATTAATAAATTCTGTTATATATATATATATATATATATATATATATATATATATATATATATATATATATATATATATATATATAGTTGTTTTCTAAATTTAAATTGTGCATTAAATATATAATAAGTTCTAATATCTAATCATTGCTTGGTAAGCCTGCGAGCAAGCTATATTGAGGTATGATAAAAAATAATTTTTATTTATATTCAGTTTTGTTGAAATATAACCATAAGGTGTGTACAATATATATCAAGGATTATGAACAGACAAATGGATGAATGGAGGTGAAATCAATATTCTCACACTATTTTATAATGTGTGTGGATAAAGAAGAATCAATATGGAACACAAAATAACTTATATAATGTAAATAAAGTATTATTTGGAATTAAATATTGCAAAATTTACACAAGTGAAATAATTGCAATTTCTTTTTGCCTTTATGTTCTTGGGATGTAGTTTATGCTGTACACTAGTCTGTATTGCAATGTTTTAAAATACTGCAGTTACAGTTTATAATTTCCAGGCCTTATTTGTAGATTAAATGTAAAAAAAAAATTTAAATGTTAAACCATTGAACCCTCTCTCTGACAGTGCCAATCATTTTTACTTGGCCAAAAAGTATTTTTAGTTTTTCGCCCATCAAGACAATATAATTTTCTCCACCTATAGCATGGATTTTTGTCCATACCTGTGCCAAATTCATAATATTTATAGCCAGACTTTCAAAAGTATGTTACCTTTAAAATGAAAGCAATGTACAATTGGACAGAATTTGTATCAAATATCAAATGGGGGGTGGGGGGAAAGAGGCACATAATTCTCCAATTAACCAACAGGGCTATTCACAATTATAAGAGGAGGCACAATTTGTATCTTTCATGTATTTAAAAAAATAATGCTTTACCTTGCTTACAAAAAGAAATTGAATTTATCATTGGATTACAACAATATAAATAAAGGCAAACATTGAGAACAATGGACTTGTATAAAAAAAATAAAGGGGCTATATGACTGATGTAATGTTATTTTGGGCACTTAAATATGGGTGTTGAAAAAAAATACATGGATTCAAATAAATAAAAAAATTAATTTACCTTTTAAAAATTCAAAAATAATGCACTGAGGTCAAGCTATTTAGCAATCATTTAAAAGTGTTTAAGATAACATTTGGAACAAGTGAAATAGATCAGTATGAACATTTTCATTATGATTATTATTATTATTATTATTATTATTATTATTATTATTATTATTATCCAAAGCTGTTTGCTGTACATTTCTTTATATTCAAAGGTTGAATAAATTCATTTTTGGGCAATTCTTTCTGTGTTTTTTTTGTTGTTGTTGACATTGACATTTTAAGTGAAAGTAGAATGCTAATTAAAGAAAACTATAGATGATGCAGATGATGTTTGTTTACATGTGGCATGCGACTGTTCCCATAAGGCTCCGTGCTGTATCAAAAATGGACTCTTCCACAACACCAGGATTACACATACACAGACCACTGTTTTTCAGCATGTATTGAATGAATGGTGTTGTGTTCTATGTCGATAAGAATTATGTTTAAATCATTCATAAACAAAGCAAATTCATTAATTTTAGCAACATTTCGAGATGCAGACGTGAAAATTAAATGAGAAAGAGATATGGATGTCATTTGCGATGCTGTACTGAACAAACTATAAATATGGTGATTACACCATTAACATGATTATTAGAGTTGAAAATGATCCTCCCATAAATGTGAATGTTAAATCACTAAATTAGCAAATGTGATCACAGAAGTCATTGTCTGCCAAATGATATATATTGTATATACTCGCTTACAAGTCAAGACCAACTGCAAACAACACAGACCCTGATCTACCATTGCATAATGCACTGGCAGATCAGAGTCTGTGTTATTTGTTCTACTGATTACTCTTAACAAACTGCATCGATCCAGATCTGCCATTGCATTATGTGACGGCAGATCTGGATCTGTGCAGTTTGCAGCTCGACTCAACTTATAAGCAAGTACATACAGTATTCAGTTTTAAACTTTTAGATTGTTTGGCATGATAAAATATAACATTTCGAGTAACTATTTTAACAATAATTCAAAGTGAAGCATGGCTGGTGGTCACATAATTTGCAATAATCTGTTAATGCACTGTATAAATGTTGAAATTAATAACAATGAGATAAGTAGAAATGTGCCTATATGCCACAGATGCCTCTGCCAATATGATGCAAAAATGGCAAAAGTTCTTAGCCAAACAGGGGCCATAACTCCATAAAATTTGGCCAGAAAACACTTTAAAACTCAAACTTGACCTAGGTGCTGTTATTACATAGCCCCTTACTGAGTGGAAACTGATAAGTAAAGTTCTAAGTCAAACTTAGGGCCATAACTCTTGCATTTTGATGGAATAAGGTAAAAATAGAACCCGACCTAGGTCTCCTTCATGTAAAGCCTAATACTAAATTTGATTTCAATATTTGAAGTTTTTCAAAAGTTCTTGAAACAAAATATTAAGGACAAGCTTTGAGTCAAAAAGGAGCCATTACTTCATTAAATTGTGACAAAAAAGAGTGAAAAATGAACTTGATTATGTTTTTTTTCATGTACATCCTCATGTACAATTTGATTTCAATCCATGTAGTCCTTCCAAAGTTATTGAGCAGTAATGAAACTGAAACTAAAGTGAAATAAGGGCTATAACTCAGTTAAATGTTTGCCAGAAAATGATGAAAACTGACCTTGACCTAGGTGTTCTTAATATGAAGCCTCATACCAAATTTCATTCTGATCCATCAAGTCCTTCAAAAATTATTGAGTGGAAACAAAATTTGACAAGTAATGGGACAGGATCGGACAGGATCAAACAAGACATGAGGGGACAAGACAGACATAGATATAGTGGGGTCATAAAAACAGGAATTTATTGGCATCAGTGGAAAAATTTCCAATATTAAGCCATTTTGAATTTCCTTGTTCTTTTGTCTGGCCAAAAGAAACCCATTATGTTAGCCGTGCGACTTCATTAAATGAAATGCCATGTTAGTGAGGATACTGCCCTGAATGAATGAAATGTTATGCCAGTAGGGATACTGCCCTGAATGAATGAAATGTTATGCCAAGGGGGATACTGCTCTGAATGAATGAAATGTTATGAGAACAAAACTTAAGGCTTGTAAAAAGTTAACTGCAGGTAAATTAACTGTTTATGACAAAATTACAACAGCAGGTAGTATAGTTCTCAAGAGAAATCCATAATTTAATTTTCACATCTACTTTGCTAACAGTCGGAGAACATACCAATATTCAAAAGATTGAAATCAAACTGGATTATGAAATGAATGAAGGTACAAAAGGCTAACACATTTATGGCTCTACAAAGAGCCAGTGTGCTGGAAAAAATACTTTGATGCAAAGACTTTACTTAAATGCCAAAAGATAACAGAAGTGTTGGGGAAAATACTTTGTCTTACTCTGTACTTTGCACCAACAATATAAACATATTCTACAAAGCTATTCTGGCCATATTTATTGAAGAACCTGTTACGACTCTATGGTCTTAGAAAAATGTAACAGAAAGAAAGTGAAACCAACAAATCAAGTAAAAATCAACAAGCAATTTATTTCTAGGCAATTAAAGTGATAATTCAAAAGACACTTACACTAATGTGAATTAAAATCCAAATAATCCAATAATTCTAAGTGTCTTAATCACAAGTCCTAAATATAGAATGTTCTGAATGAATGAATGTTCCAAGTGAATGAATCTTTTAATGAACAAATGTTCCGAATTAATGGGTAGTCTGGAATGTCTTGATGTACCCTAATAATGTAATCCAGATCATCTTTGAGAATGTCCAGAAGTATCCAAAAGTTATATATTTAAATCCAAAGGTTGATGTAAGCACTTTAGGTAACTCCAATGAATGTTCCAATAAATGATTACTTTCAAATTATGTATACAGCATTACAGTACTACAAGGTTACAGGATTACAGCACAACTATAATATCAAACAATCTGATGATTCCAAAAGACTGATCATAAAAACAGATGTTTGTATCACAAGATTTAAAATTGAAATGGAATCTTGTTTACCAAATGCTGTATAAATATTAGACAAGTCACATGACAGAATGTTCTAGAATATTAAATGGTGCCTGTGCCTTTTAACACATAACTCTAAGAAAATTCTGGTTTTATCTGTAAATAAAATCAACGTTGACCTCAAAATGAATCAACAACTTGTTTACCAAAACCCTCCTTGAACTCAAGTATTAATAAACAACCTAATTCAAGGAGATGTTAAACATGTCAACATTATACTTAATATTAAGGTTTAAGCAATTATTAAAGTCAAGAAGCAATTATACTTTCCTAAAATATTTATAATATTATATAAACATCATACATAACAGAACTGAACACTTATTTTTATTAAGTTCTGTGAAGCATAAACCAAAATATGCTCTACAATCTCTATGATCAAACAAACATTTGCAGTTTGTTTTTGTTTTTTTTTTTTTTGTTTTTTGTGGGGGGGGGTTTGTATTTTTGCATTCATACTTCATTGAACTTAAAAAGATAAAACAATCAATCCATATAATTAAATTTTGTACCTGTACATGACTGATTAAAGTAAATTCTGTCCAGACTATGTTGAACATATCCAAACTGACTGCATGTTTTAAAATGTGCATGAATACATTCAAAATAGCAACCAATATCAGTAATTTGCATATGGCCAATCACGAAATGTTAATCAGCTGACTGGTAACCTAGTACAAATTACCTCCCCATGTAACTAAAAGCATAATATATATATACTGTGGTGGTCCTATTGGATATCCGAGAAGCACCATTTTCATTTAGGATCAAGTAGATCATGGGATAAATGTGTGTGTGTAAGGTTTCATGGCAATCCTACAAGTAATTTAGCAGGAGTAGCGATAACAAACTTGTCCTTATGAATGGATAGACACCAGACCATCCCATAAGCTCCTCTGGTCTATAACCAGTAGAGCTAAAAAAATAGAAATGTGTCAAGATAACACAGAAGCCCCTGCCAATATAATGCAATTGAAGAGCAAGGTTTCAAGTCAAAAACAGGGGCTGTAACTCTAATGTTTTGTTTTGGCAGAAAATATTAAAAATTTAACTTAACCTAGGTCTTTTTAATGTAAAGTCTCATAACCAAATTTGGTTTCAGTTCTTAAAATGTTGTCAAGTGGAAAACAAGTTCTAGTGCAATTAAAAGACAAAGTTCTAAGTCAAACAGGGTTCATAACTCAAAAAACAATTGTTGGAAAACGTTGAAAATCAATTTTATCTAAATAGTGTGTGTGTGTGTGTGTGTTTGTAAAACCCGATACCAAATTGAATCCATTACATCTTTAAAAAGCAATGGAGTGAAAACAAAATTCTGATGAAACTGAACGGCAAAATTCTAAGTGATGCAATTGAAGGGCGGTTAATTCAGTTCTGTTGAGAAATGGTGAAAATCAAAGTTGACCCAGGTCTTCTTATTGTAAAGCCTCATTCCAAATTTGGTTTCAGTCCATGAAGATCCTGAAAAGTTATCAAGTGGAAACAAAATTTAGATGCAACTGAAAGGCAAAGTTCAATGTAAAATTCTGTTAAATTTTGTTGGAATTCGGTGAAAACTGAACTTGACCTAAATCTTCTTTATATAAAGACTCGTATCAAATTTGGTTTCAGTCCATGAAGTCCATTAAAGGTTTTGATTTAAAAATGACATGTTGATGCAATTGAATGGCAAAGTAACCCTCATCTACCAGCTCAACTGATGGGTAATTGAATTGGTAGGTTTTTGATCAAACTGTCAGCTTCATGCATTCAGTTTTTCAATTCAAATTATTATACAGTGTACTTATATGTTATTTGAGTTTATATATTAAAGAGACTGTCACACCAGTTTATCAAAGGGATTTGGCTATCATGAGTTACTTGTTGGACAGTATATGCTAGTAGGTTTGTGATGATATGTTGGATCTTGTCCTCACAGGAGTTACACGTGATAATGTAAGGATATATAGAAGTGCATCTGAAATGTAAGTCATTCAGCACTAGTGTTAGGATATAGAGATGTGCATATGTAATGCAAGTCATTCAGCACCACGAGTCAATGTGTATCACTGGACAATTTTGTAGTCACTGAGGGTGAACATATGATTTGTAATGTTCATACTGAATGTTTGTTTTTTTTATAACGGGGGAACTTGGATATTGGTATAATTTTAAGTGGATGTGTTAGAGATTTCACTGATGGAAGTAATAAACATAGGCATTGTCTTGGCATGACCATCCTAAATGTTGTTCTGTTTTGTGTATTGGTAGCCCCATGGAGGGTGTATGATAACTCAAGTACACATACAATTTTTGATCACACTGCCCTTCTTGTCAATGTAAACAAATGTAGAGTTATTTTTGCTGGCAATTTATTGTACCCATGATTCTCTGTGAATGTCCAAAATGTAGTGTGCCAGTGGGTGGGGCTACAGTTCATACAGGTATAAACCAGACACATTTAAAAGGGTCTGGCCAATCAGTTTGCTTAAAATCATAATGAAAACAAGAGATGCCCTTTTTCTTGAGCCCTCCTTTTATTAAGCTAGTAAGTAGAAACCTTTAACATCGAACTTTATTCCTGTTTTGATGAACAACACATGATAAGCTTTACAAAGTAAACAAGTACTATTTAACGAGTAGCTGAATTAGACAGACATGATACTTTTAAGTGTAATTCTGCTTAATATTTAAAATGAGACAAATGACTTGGCTGGGATATATTAATAAAAATGGAAAAAATAAGATTTCCATGTGGAATTTACATTGTACCAGGGATGTGAGTAAGATGAACTGGAACTAACAATTCTGACTTATTGGTCAGTGGTCATCAATCTACATGGTTCCACCACATTGATGTGGAACGGAGTGGATCAATGACCATTGGTTGGAAAAGATGCATTGGACCATGCCTGCCTTAATAGTTGTGCGTTTTCTGTTTTCAAGTAGTAATGGATTGTATGACTTGGATGAAGCTCAGTCAAATATTACAGTGTCTCATAATGTGTATTCACTGGCATATCCTATTATTATAGCTCTAATTCTCATGAAGGATTATCATTTTATAAATTAATTCATATTGAGCTTACAATTATGCCTTAAATAAAGCTCAATGATATGAAATTTCATTTCTGTTACTTTTACTCCATGATATATTCTCTTTCTTGATGAATTTACATTACATGACAACTGACATGATTTGAATGAGGCTCACACTGCAATAAAATAATCAAATACTTATCTCTTAGCTAATTGCTAACCAGCTGGAATTATTCTGAATTGCAGAAACATATATTTGTGTCTTTCAGGTTATTTGTTTTACTTTGAAAGTAATTGGTAAAAGCTGTTAATCAAAATTTGTTTCTTTCCTTTACAAAATGTTTCAAGATTAAATAAATTCTATTTTTTATTTATATTACCTCTTCTGAATATATGATATCTTTTGAACTCTACTATCAATAAAGCTCTAAATACACAAAACAAAATGCAAACAATAATAATGTTATTTTATTTGATATTAGAACAGATTTTGATACTATTTATTGCAGTCTGAACCAATTTTACTCTTTATTTAATAATTGTTTTAAACCTTTGTATAATGCCAGTGACATGCCAAAAGATGAATTATACTGTGTAACTGGTTCTAACTATGGAAATTTGGAGCAACCGGATAGCATTGCTGGGCAACCACACTTCTCAGTATAGTTGCCCAGTGGGCAACCATGCTTTCTGAAAAATATTCTGCCTCAGGATCATCTAATTTGTGTTCTTTCATGCAGTTTTATAACATGACATGTGCAGACTAAAAGAAATGGCTGGTATTGAAGTGGATCAATCCATTTCTGAAGTTTTATTAAGACACTCCTGGATGAGTCAAGACAGAGAAGACAAGAAAGACCCACAAAGGAACAAGAGGCTCAGGTGTGACTGACATCTGCCTAATAGCAAAATGCATGAGCAATTGGACAAAAAAACTGTCCAGTAATATGTTTTCTACAGAAATTTCCTTCAATGCTGTTGATTGCATATGTATTGAAATACTTGTTTAAATTTTTCACTAATATTTTTTATACTGTCATCCATATATGATAACATATCAACATCGTTTGTCAAATACTGAAAGGCCTCTATGCCAAGATTCTTTCTCTTAAGATTGGACAATATCTGGTATGTGTTTTTTTCTAGATAAAGTTGTGTCAATGTTTTTCTGTTTTTAGTAATGACAACGTTAACATGTTTGATGGGGGATGAATATCATTTCCATAAATGTGAAAGGCCTTGAAGCCAGGACACTTTCTGTTAAATTTGGTCAAACTCTTTTAGGTGGCTCTTAAATGAAGTTTTTACACATTTTTCTTTCTTAGTAGCAAAAACCATATTTGATGTCAGATTGACAGCATTTTTACCAACATAAAAGCCATTCATGCCAAGATACTTCCTGTCAAATTTGGTTTTTGAGAAGAAGTAATTTAAATGTTTTTCTATTTTTAACTGTGGTCAATATTTGCGGAGGGGTCATCATCATATGAACAAATTTGAAAGGCCTGGGTTCTATTACATTGGTCAAATTCTGTTGAGCGATTTTTGAGAAGAAGTCACTTAAATGTTTGTCTAATTTGAGTAATGGCATACATATTAGGAGGTGGATCAGCATCATTTAAACAAATTTGAAAGAGCTTCGTTCCTCAGTGCTTTCTGTCAGATTTGGTTAAATTCTGTTAAGCAGTTCTTGACAATAAATCATTTAACGTTTTTCTATTTTTAGTAATGGTGGCCATATCGGATGGCAGACCATTTGCATAAATTTTAAAGAGCTTGATGTCAGGATACATTCTTTCAAATTTTGGTCAAATTAAGTTCAGCACTTCTTGAGAAACTGTTTAAAGTTGATTCTATTTTTAATAACAATGGCCATAATTGATATGGGATCAGCATAATTTAGATAAATCTAAAAGAGCTTCATGCCTGGATGATTTCTTTAAAATTTGGTTTATTTCTGTTAAGCCGTTCTTAAGAAGATGTCGTTTGAAGATATTTTCTTTTTTTAGTACTGGTGGCCATATTATTTAGAAAAGCAGCATAATTTGAACAAATTTGAAAGAGCTTCATACCAGGATGCTTTCTATCAAATTTGGTCAAATTCTGTTGAGCATATCTTAAGAAGAAGCATTTAAGAATTTTCTATATTTTTGGTAATGGTGGCCATATTTTATGGCAGACTGGCATCATTTGAATAAATTTTAAAGAGCTTTATGCGAAGATGCTTTCTGCAAATTTGGTCAGATTCAGTTGATCAGTTTTTGAAAAGAAGATATAAATAGCAACATTGAACAGCTGACACATTACAGACAATGGACGACAGATGAAGTATCATAAATTCACTTGGCTTTATGGCTAGGTGAGCTAAAAATTAGGACGAAGAAATGTTCTGCACCGATAAAAAAAAGGAATCAAATGGTGACTAAACCTAATAAGACACTAACAAGTTTTACAGTGAGATGGACTAAAGCGTCATACTCCCAAAAGAGAGCAGTACACATAAACAGCATTGGATTGGATCTTATTTAAAAGCAGAATAACTCCAAAATATTATTTCAATGATCATCTTTAAAACACTGAGGTGAATAAAAGAAAGTTGCTGTGAAAGTGGCGAATGTGAACAATTCATGGGTTTTAACTAAAATGAGTGTGCTACCTGTATATTTCAAATGTATAAAGAATGAGACTGCATGTAGGTGTTTAACGTCAACATTTGATGGAGTACTGACCATCGTGCAACATAAATGTTCCCCACACCATGTATGTGGGGGTCATGATACATAGTGAATCATACAGTATGCTTCTGTTGTTATCAGTCACATTGTCCATGTCAAACTCTGTCAAGCACATCTTGCCTGCACTAGAATGCATTGACACCACACTTCACAAATTTGCTTCCCAATCAACCAACTACGAACAACTTCTTGTTTTTGCAGGTGTAGGTCAAGGTTAAGTCCACACTTCATCCCATATTCTTGTCCTTGTTGTGTCCATGAAATCAAAAATGTTGACATCAGGTTGCTGTGACAGGGGAGTAAAAATTATAGTTACCACCAGCATCAGGTAACATTGTTTTAAACTTTCATCGACAGAGACCACTGTTGAAGCAAATGTTGTGTAAATTATAGGGGGAAGGGAGCAGATTCTATTAAGTCTATGGACATTATGAAAGTGGAGATGCCATGCATGTAATATCGCAAGTATTTGTCCATTTCTTTCCACTGGAGATGCTAAAACAGAGACGAAAAATACTATATTAACCTGCTTACATTGAAATTACTATCATAATTTCTGTTGACTACATCATAGGTATGACATTAATCATATCACAAGAATATGACATTAACCATATCACAAACATATGACATTAACCATATCACAAAAATATGACATTAACCGTAGCTCAAGAATATGACATTGACCATATCACAAGAACGTCATTAAGCTTTACAAGAAAAAATAATCTGAATAGCACAAATTAAATGATCTCTGAGAGAAGTTTATATATATATATATATATATATATATATATATATATATATATATATATACAAACATACATATCAGAGATTCTGCAAACAAGAGTAAAGACTTATCTTGTAGAAAAATGGCACGATAAGGTGCAGTATATATGGTGTAATCAGTTCTGAAATTTGTATGGTGGGATCAGTTTTGAAATACATTTTAACACTGAATTTTAGCTTAAATGCCTATGTTTGACGCCAGAAGGAATCCATTCTTAAAGTCTGATATGTAGCCATCAACGTTTTAAGACTGTAAATCTAAAAAACATATTGACCACACGTTCCCCGTGATTTCAAGGGCAGTGACTGAGATGATAATCTGCTGATATGTGGTGTGGAAAAAATGTATTGTGTAAAATAACCACATTGTTACCAGAAGTAATATTTTCACAACTGAAATATAAAATGAGGCCAACTTCAGAGAGTCCTGTATAACATGCTACATATTGTTGAGGCCATCTGCATTATTTGTTATGTTGTAATACATATCGTTGAGGCCATCTGCATTATTTGTTATGTTGTAATACATATTGTTGAGGCCATCTGCATTATTTGTTATGCTGTAATACATATCGTTGAGGCCATCTGCATTATTTGTTATGTTGTAATACATATTGTTGAGGCCATCTGCATTATTTGTTATGTTGTAATACATATTGTTGAGGCCATCTGCATTATTTGTTATATTGTAATGCTACATATTGTTGAGGCCAGCTGCATTATTTATTATGTTGTAATGCTACATATCGTTGAGGCCATCTGCATTATTTGTTTTAATGCATTTTAAGTTTTGTATTAAGAATTTTCAGATAAAAAAAAGAAGATAGGTTATGATTTAAATCTTTTCAAGGATACTGTTTTCAAGACGAGTGAAAACAAATTGATTAATGGCCTACAGTTTAAAGTAATCTGCTAATTTGCTTGCCACTACAGCAAATTTGATTGGTTAATAAATATCTGAAATATTAAAACATTTGATCTGAGAAACAGCAATTATGTGGCAAAACAGTATGATGTTTTTCTATGATATGATATATTTCATTATTCATCACTGACAGATGCTGACCAATTAGTAAATCAATTCAGGTAACAATTAATTGGAACTGAATAAGAATAATATTCCATATAATTTTGTCACTGCAAAGTAAAATGTATCTATTGATTTAAGTATTCAAGGAAGTATGTATACTTATAATAGAAAAACCTCCAAATCTGAGTATTAAGAAGAAGTCACTTATATGTATTTCTATTTTTGGTAACATTGGCCAGATGTGATGATGAATTGGCATAATTTGTATAAATCTGAAAGGTCCTCTTGACAGATGCTTTCTATCGAGATTGGTTAAATTCTATTCAGCAGTTTTGTTGAAGTTGTTTAAAGGTTTTTCTAATTTTAGTAATTACAGCCATATAGGATGGTGGATCAGCATCATTTGTATAAATTTGAAGGTATTTTGCCAGCATGTTTTGTGTAAAATATGATCAAATCCTATTTAACCATTTTGGAGAAGAAGCCATTGAAAGATTTGTCTATCTATTGTAACAGTGACCATATTTGATAGCAAATTGGCATTATCTGTATACATCTAAAAGGTTTTCATGCCAGGCTGCTCTCTGTCAGCCTTGGTCAAATTCTACTCAGCTGTTTTGATGAAGAAATCGTTTAAAGGTTTTTCTATTTTTAGCAACAGTGGCCCTTCTGTTTTTAGTAACAGTAGCCATATTTTAAGGCAGATTGGCATAATTACTATAAACTCGAATGAGCTTCTTTATAGGATGATTTCTTTTTAATTTGATCAAATTATGTTCGGTGGTTTTGAGACTAAGTCATTTACAGGATTTTTACTATTTTTACTAATGCCAGTGGATTGGAAGCAATTGTACAGATTTCAAAGCCCTTCATGCCAGGATACCCTGTGCCAAATTAGGTCCAATTTGGTATGGTTGCTTTTGACTGTTTAGAATAAGTTTTTTAAAAAAATTGTTGATGGGCGCATGATACATGGCCATACCATAGGCTCGCTTGGCCAGGTGAGCTAAAATTAGTGACTCTCAGTTGAAGAGGACTATAAAACATCTACATGATCATCAATATTAAATTCACATGCATCTGACAAAATTGTTATGCATCATACACTAGCATAATATGTTGTCTAAATTTGCTTATACATGTGTACATTACATTCAGTGCTGGATTACCCAAAAGGCAGACTAAGCACGTGCTTAGGGCACCTGCAAAGTAGGGGCACCAAAAAAAAAGAAAAAAGAGAGCGAGAAATTATGGTTTAGTATTGTTTTTATTTTGAATTACATGGGGGGGGGGGCGGGGGCACCACATACTATTTTCAGTGCTTGGTGACTCTAAAGATCTTAATCCGGCTCTGATTACATTAGATAACAACGGTGAGTAAATGCAAATAAATGTTAAGTGTTCGAACAACGCTGAGTTGAAATGGGATAATTATGATACGGATAGTGGTATCCTATCATAACACCTTTATTCTGAGACTTCATGATTCAAATCAATTATGTCCTGATAGGATTTTTATTCCAAATATTAAGTGAATGTACTTTGTTTGCTTTCGTATAAGAGTGAGAGATTCTAGCCATTTTTCATGCCAGTTTGCGGAATAATCTAACTTTTAAATTTTCTCATTTAACGGAAGCTTTTGTCAGAGAAAATAGTAATAAAATAGCAAATGGAAATTTAAAAAAATAATACATACCATATTCCTTGTGCTTGAAAGATCTTTACTTCAAATTTAAACATTCACACTCTATTCCTATGTACTCCATTCAGTTTAAATCACAAGATGGATCATACTGTATATGCTACAGAATTAATTACATTTTTAAGCTTTATATTTACTTGCTCTATTGTTTTCTGTAAAAGTGAAACAATGATCACATTTCCACCAAAGAAAAATTACCAATACCGTTTTTCAATAAGTACATTACATGTACACTTTCTGTAGTCTTTATTAGGCAGCTTTGGACACTCGCCTCTACTCATGCCAAGCTAAAGTTGTTACATCAAGGATTTTACATTTCTGTCAGTGAGAACAAAGAGGTCAAGTCTCTGAGGTCTGTTATCAAACTTACTACAGTAATATCTGGCATACACAGGCTTACTGGTGTCTACCTTGTACAATGATATAGATGCACCTTGTTAAAATGAAGAAAACAAAGATACGAAAAATATACCAAGCAGCACATGTCCACAATTTTAATTACAATTTGATTGGTGAACGATGGTCATTGCCTGATGAGTTAGCTTTTGAATGAGGGTTCACTGTAAAGAGATGATTTAATTATATTGCACCTAGAGTGTTTAAAGCGACAATCTTGGAATTGCAGATATGAACTGACGTGACAATGACTTAAAATATATTTATCCTGAAAATCGCCAGTCAAACAGAAAATAGCAGAGAAGTAACCTAGTTCATTAAGTCCTAATTTATTCCCTGTTTATTTTCACGTACAAAAGGTTTTGATTTCTGTAACACGATTTTCATATGTACAGAACCGTCAAATATAATGTATAGACCATGACTATCATACAACTGACTTGCTTATTATAATGGAGATAATTTTATTACGATTTGCTTCAGGATTTACTAATGGAATACATGAAATGCTGTAAATATTTGTAAATGTTTCATCCAAATTTGTCTCTCTATGAAGTATGGTAGTACGTATAATTTCAATATGACTGGAAACAGTGATAGCTGATGAATTAGCTGCACAAAAAGACCAAAGTTCTTGTAGTAATTTCAGCTAAAGACACCATACGTTAAACTGAAAATAGCTGGTAGCTTTATTTTATACACTAGTTTTTGAGAGAAATTCTCACAAAAAATAAATAAGCATAAAAATGTCAGGTATTAAAAGCGTAAAGTATAAAACAGATTTTCTGGGAATATTTTATCTTTATTTCAGCCAATTTTTCTACAATATTTGCATTTACTTATAATTCTTCAACATATCGATCTTCTTAATTTTAGACTCTTTTATATAAACTGAATACTTTGGCTTCATTTATTTACATGGGTATCAATTTCCGTGGTTTGGTAAAAAATTTTAAAAAATTGTGGGTAGCCAAATTTTTGCATTTATCTCTGGCAAAGTTTGCATATTTATTGGTATTTAATATCGTGGTTTTACCTCTGTAAATACCCTAAACAATACACAAGAACAAGCTTTTGTCCAAGTGTTCAACATCAATTGGAACCAACACAGCCAACGACTCCAAGCCAATTGGTTATTGAAGCACATGTACATGATCATTTACTTTAACCACTTTCAATAAAGTTGCACCATCAGTAAGTTCCAACGATCACGACATTACTACAGTGGTTTAAGAGTGGTAAAATTCAAGTTATGTGGATAATGTCGTCATTCATATATTAATCAAACACGTGATCAACAAACCCTTGCGCAATGCAAGCAGCATGCGTTGGCATTCTTTCGTGTGTACAAAGCCATCAGTGTGCAAAGATGATAGCTAAACTAACAGACAATTGAATCACTTATTTCTTGGTGCCTGTCTTGTGTACAGAAAAACTCCAACCTTTAGACTTGGCAGCAAACAAAGAAAGCAAAGAAGATATGCAAATCAGGTCATAGAGACCATGAGGGAAAAGGAAGACATCACTGGTAAAAACCAATGCACTTTATCGGTGGATTCAAGCATTAACACACAAGTTGATTCATTCTAAAGGGATAATCAGTTTGTGAGAAGATGTCTGAGAAATCGGACCTAATTATTTGGGGATTTGAGAACACTGGACTTGTATAATTCTTCGTTTTCGGGATTAATTATGCGACAAACATGTTTGTGTACCAGGAAACTACTAGATGCAACTATGTTTATTCAGTGGTATTGTCCAAAAATCAGGGAAGTGTGAGCTTTAGTATTGTGATGCAGATAGTGTACATACAAAGTGGGTTTGTTTTGGTAAGTTAACTTACTATCTCCTCGTCTTAGGCTGGTCATGGGCAGGACAGCCACCCCATGCCTACCATGCAAAAAGGGTAAAAAGGTATACGACAGAATTAATGTGTCATATACATAAATACATGATAAACATAAACTATCAAAAGTGTTTTTCTACATGGATAATGAGAGAGAGAGACAGAGAGAGATGATGATGATGATATGTACAAGAAATGTATTAACATATTGAAAACATAGCCTGGTTCAACAATCAGAATTTGATACTAATTTTAAGTATAAACTATATTTTTGTTTCAATTTATCCCACTAACAATTTTTAAAATAAATTAATTTGTACTGTTTTATAAACTGGATATTCAAAGTTTAAAATGGCAAATATATAAATGTTGTTTGAGGTTTTAATTAGTACTTGTGCTCCAAGCAATTGTTCTATTATTTTAGTCTTGTTGTTGCTTTAGATTCAAAATGTGTGGATAAAATTAGACGTGCTTTCACCAGGATTTAAATTTTAAAAGGAACGTTTGCTGTTTGTAATCAGAAGTACATATAAAACTTCTTTTGGAAGTATGTCGAAAGCAAAATATGCCAAAGTAATAAATTGTTACAAATTCTAAGCAATCAAAGAAATATATTGTACAGTTTGAGAGATATTTTTGGTACCATAGATACATGCTTTTAAGTTGATTCCAGCTGTAAACAACATAGACTCTGATCTTCCATAACATTATGTGCTGGCATATCATGGTCTATGTTGTTTGTTTTACTGATTATTCCTAACAAACCACATAGATCCAGATCTGCTGGTGCATTATGCGATGGCAGATCTAGGTCTGTGAAGTTTGCAGTTGAATTTGACTTCTAAGCGAGTATACATCGTAACTTTAGAAGGGACCCTTAGATGCTAAACTCAATCCAGGATGAAAACTTTAGATACTAATTTAATAATAACTGGGTATTATACTCCCTGGTCTAAAACCTACTGAATAATAAAAAAATGATGGGATAATTTGTGAACACCGAAAAACACAGAACTTACACTATGAAACTAAGTCTGAATTATCAAGATACTACGTATGCGTAGATAATTTTAATTATGTAATACTTACCTGTTACTATTGTTAAGCTTACGTTTTCCACAGTGGAAAAACCTTGCCCAAGCTAGATGCACCATCCTCCTGTTCTAAAAAGATTTAGAACATGTGCATCGACCCAGTCTGACTTGCTGTCATTGGCCTGTGCAATAGCGCATCATCATTCTTTTCTAGGACTTTGACTGAAGGACACCAGAGCGAGATGGGAGGAGGGCATCTAATAGTGATAATAAGTATTACATAATTCAAATTAGTTTTACCCCCGAAAAACTATATTTTAATATCAGTAATATGTTACCTGTCACTCTTGTTAAGCCGAATTTGTTAGTAAGGTTGGAGGCTGTAATGGAGTAAAAAGTGATAAACGTTACTCATCTTGTAGCCTAGCCATTCAGCTGCTGTTATAAGCAGCAGTATGGGTGACTGTTTGTGCAGCCACAATTGGACCTAGAGAAAAATATACCTTGGCTCTGGTTTGATAAGGGCCGAAGGTAAAATGAGAATGTCGTGTGCGATCGTCAAAATGCAACCTTCATAAAATCAACAAAAAATGAGAGATTAAGATAGGCCCAAGAAGTAGCGATAGCCTTAACTTCATGGTATTTTATCCTTACGAATAAGAGGTCTCTCTCAGTGAGAGACCGATAAGCTCTCTTCATAGTTTGAGCAAATTCCATCTTGAGATGGTGAATGCTGAAATATCAGCTGAGCTCCTGAAGTGGAGAAAAAAACTTTTCCTACCTTTCCTTCTCCCTTAGGAACCGCTAAATAGAACTCCAGTGCCCTAACTGGGCAAAGGAGTCTATATTGGTTGTCCCCAGCACAGATGCGACTGAGACGGTGGATCTCTATCGGGGATGGAAGTACTGACGGAAGTTTGTTTCTTTTGCAATGAAACCTGGCCAACATAGCCAGAGAAAAAGAATCGTAATTCTCATTGAACCATTACATCCCTCTTCCATTGATAAAACATGTAGTTTGCTTCTTCTTTGCACTGACACTACAGCTAGAAGAAAGATGGTTTTAAGCATAAGATTTTCGAATGAAGCATCACTCAATGGTTGATAAGGTTTTTTGTCAGCACCCACAAAACACATGAGAGATTCAATCTTGGCACCAATGAGCAAGGCACTGATCTCTGAAGCTCGAAGTATTTAATAAGATCTGCCAAAGGAGGATCTGAGCCAATGGACTGACTTTTGGAGACTTTAAGAATGTTTGAAGGGCAGCTCAATAACTTTGATTGTAGAGACCAAACACGATCTCTCTTCAAAAAAGAATAATAGAAAATCTGCTACTACAGCATTAGAGGGAGAGCTAGGATCAATGTGTTTCATTGTGCACTAATCACAAAAGATTCTCCACTTTGCATTAGGCCTTGGATGTAGAACGTCTCAGGGCCTGGACAATGCAGTCGGCAACTTTGCTTGAAAACTTTGCCTGGCATATAGATCGTTTGAGATGAGCTAAGCATGACAGTAGAGAATATGAAGATTGGTGTGAAACAGAGTACCTTTGTGGTGCGAAAACATTCTCTTCCACTGAGGTAACCCCTGGGTTGGTTGATCAAAAACTCCAGGAGATCACTGAACCAAGACCTTTGAGGCCACAGCCGTGATATCAGGATAATCCGAGCTGTTGATGTGATGTCCTGACCTTGTGAAATACATGTGGAATCAACCTGATGGGAGGGAATGCATAGGTGAACAGTCGATCCCACCTCAAGCTGAAGGAGTCCACTACCCAAGCTTTCTTAGTCTTGGACTGGGAAAATATAAATGGAAGCTTGTTGCTGAGTTTCGTTGCAAACAAGTCCAATAGAGGTTGCTTCCAAAGAATGATCAGAGACTCTGAAACTGACAAGATGTAGAGACCATTCTGTTAGGATTACCTTGGCTATTTTGGACAAACTGTCCGCAAGGATATTTTCTTTCTGGAATGTGATGAACTCGGAGTGTAAGCCCTTCTGATTTTGCCCAGCGTTCACGCACAGAGAAGGAACATGAGTACCTCCTTGTCAACTGAGGTGTGCATCACTGGTGTGTTGGGTAAGGAGGCCATGATGCAATACCCCTTGACATGATCTATGCACCTTTTCAGGACGAAGAACGCAGTCCAAATTGTTTATGTGTAGGAGGCTCTCATCATGAGATGAGTGGCCCTGGAGAAGTACTCCTTCTAACTCTAACAGAGTCTCCCCCTCCATAAATCTGACGCATCTGTATACAAATAGGAGTGTGGTTCGGGGCATGCAGAGGATCTCCCATCAGAATATGGTCTTGATTGTACCACCAACTTGATGTGGTACTGAAAAATTGACCGTGAAGAAATTGAAACTGAAGAGGATGTAAATGGACTCTGCCTATAGATACCAGGTCTGCAGCGGAATTCAAGGTTCCCAGAAGGGAGAGATAAAGGTGAACTGATAAGGAAGTCGTGGCCTGTAAAGTCCTTACCAATTCCAGGGTTTTGTGTATCCTTTCTGGGGGAACACAAACCCGACATATAAAGGTAAGGAATTCATTCCTATGTACACGAAAAGGAATTAGATCTGATTTCTCTAGATTGGGAATAAGTCCTAACTGAGTCACTACGGACCAACGGTGGGTCATATGACGTAATAGGGACTGTTTGCTGCTATTGTGCATCAGCCAGTCGTCGAAGTACTGGATAAGCTGAATTCCATGATACCTCAAGTGCGCAGCTACTACTCCCGAATGACATGGCTCAGAATTGAATACCTCCTGTCCGTTATTGAAAACTGGAAGTATTTCTTGTGCGGAGGAAAGATTGAGATGTGGAATACGCATCCTGAAGATCAATGGAAACTGCCCAGTCTACGGATCTGATAGCATTTCGAATTGATGCTGCAGCTTCCATCTTGAAGGTTTCCTCTCGCAGAAAATTGTTTAGGGAGGAAAGATCTATAATCAACCTCAGTTTCCTGCCCTTTTGGGAGTCATATATCACCGGAAGTTGAATGCTGGCGACTGGATGTTTGAACCCTCTCTACTGCACCATTCTGAAGAAGAATGTGCAACTCTTCCTTTAATTTCATATACTTGACTGATGGAAGAGGATTGGTGTCCTTGAGAGAGGTGGGAGTTCTGTGAATCACAGATGTGAACCCTCCTTCATAATGGAAATAGGACCCACCAATCTTCCTTGATGCCCGACCAGACCTCTGAAGATGGCCAATCGAGCACAAATTGGTACACTGTAGGAGAGGTGAGGTATCCCTCGGGACGTCCCCCTGCTTTACTCGTGAAATGGGAAAGGAGACCGTAGTCGTCATCCTCTTGTCCTTGCGTCTCTAGCTTCTCTGTCTCGAGTATGATTGATGTGGAGTAGGCTTATAGGAGGGTTGGCTACTTTGCTGTCGTGGTTAGAAACTGGGCTGCCCCGTGGTTCTATCAGGCTGTGTTCGTTTATTCGGCGGTTTCGACGGGCCAGTAACCAATGCAAGGGACCTATGTTGGTGGTCCTTAAAATCCTTAATAATGTGTGGTTATCTTTAAACCTCCGCACCCGTACTTGCAGGAGGTCATATAGTAACGTGCATAAATGCAGGCTTTGTCCCTGTAGTTGGGTAATTAGGTAATGCGGTGGCAGGGGGAGATCGATCCGATCCCGGAACCTAGATTCGGCGTGTGTTATTTATGCCCAGTGAATCAGGGATTTACAAATTTTATAAATGCCAGCTTGTCCACGGCAAGCTGACTGGAAAATTGAACTTGCCCTTGAGACATTTGAGCTTGCTTCAAACATAATAGACATTTGAGCTTGCCTCAAACATAATATTCCAACATGAGATAAAACAAAATAAGATAAAGTATGGGATATTTTAAGGAACTTCCTTATTTCCCATAGATAAGATAGAAGTCTCATCTCAACAACTAAATCAACAATAAATGCTAGACTATTTGTAATGATTTATTTATGATCAAAACAGAAGGTTTTGTGACGACTTATTTTATATATTTACTTAACAATTATCATCTAGTCACCTTGAAATCTTCGACAAGAATCAAAATATTTGACAAGTTGACTATTGAGATTGAGTGCACTTATTTATATCCATTTTAATTGCTTGCCAAGCAGTAAGTATGTATAGGTCTCCTGTAATTATCATATAAATAATAGATCATAAACACTGCTTTTGGGTGCTACATATTTAGTGCATCAATCACGCTTTGAACGACATCCTCCAGATGGTTATTTGTTAGAGACAAGTGGCTTTAATTTCCAAACACACCTGTCAAAGAAATCTCACAAGTTATATTATTAACAATTAGCACTTACTCGCCTTAAAATCGACGACATGCATCAAAACAATCTTTGACAAACCGATTGTTTAGAGTCGGCAAGCTCACAAACTGCCCGAGGCTAGGTTAGGACATGGAAGTCGGCGAATCCAGGATACGTACAAATATTACGATTAAAATGTAACTGACAAGTTAAAATATAAATATTTATTCCTTATGTGTCACAACTTGCTTATAATAGTCAATATTAACATTATCTGCGCAAAAACAATGCGAGACTGACCTTGACATTGACTACAAGATAGCAATGCAGATGAAAGAAACTGTGGCCAGTTATGTAATAGAAGAATGCAGTACATATAAACACTAAATAAAGGTGATGATATATGAACTGCGGTGAGATCGCAGAGTATATAAATTGCAGAACATAAAGCATTATGAACAGAACACAACCCATTTCTTCCTCTCTCTATAAATGTTTTGGACTTGCAAGTCCATTGGAAACTTGAGCTTGCCTGAGCCGAATTTGAGCTTGTCCCAAAAGTCGGGCAAGTGGATTTTTCAATCTCTGGTGACTGGTACCTGGTTACTAGTGACCAGTTGTGTACCTGGTGGTCCGTACCCGGTGATTGGTGACCGTTCAATGACCAGCCACCTAAAGTCAATGGCGATCAAGATCTGTGGAAATAACTTTCCCCAGAACTTAAAAAGCTAGAACGACGCATTACCCTCTTGGGGTTGCGTGAACTCAGGTACCTAAACCAGACTCCATAATAGGGCTCGGTTCTACCCCCACCAGGGGTAAGACTGTGTTCCTGCTTTGGATTGTGCTTCCCTCCCTCCTGTAGTGGGGAGGGGAATCACTCAATCCCAGCACGCTTATAGCCCTTAATGATTATAGACACACATTATATAGACACACATAATTGCTGTTTTTCAACAGAAATGAAGTGTACCTGACTGAAATAAACCATTTATGTGTCCACCTTCAGACCTGCTGTGGCTCGAGGAGTTTGGATAAACAGGGTTCCAATGTGGTATAATAGATTAGTGTATTATTTACTTTTTACATATTACTGTAGCAGAAGAAATACAACCATTAACGAATGATAATGATCAGTAACTCAAAAAAACATTTTTTTGTTTTAAATAATTTTTTTTTCTACATGTAACACACTGATATTGCTGGATTGGGCAAACATAGTATCTCTCCATGGGACCATCTTTCCTGATAATGATTTCAATAATAACTGATAGTTATAAGTGGTCATATAAACCCACCTCTCACCCCACCCCCACCACCAGACTAAGGTTTTCGGTAACGACAAAAAAAAAGTTGACGTAATTCCGAATAAACACTAAGGTTTAAAACATCGTGGATAAGTTTGCATTAGTCCTACAAAATGTATATCTTTATTTCGTAGATAATTTTGCATTAGTAATACAAAATGTATATCTTTATTTCGTAGATAATTTTGCATTAGTCCTACAAAATATATATCTTTATTTCGTAGATAATTTTGCGTTAATCATACAAAATGTATGTCTTTATTTCGTAGATAATGTTGCATTAATCATACAAAATGTATGTCTTTATTTCGTAGATAATGTTGCATTAATCATACAAAATGTATGTCTTTATTTCGTAAAGTTTAGACAGTTTTAAGCGTAAAAGGTTTCATTTATCGATGCGTCTGATAAAGCAAGACCAAATGCAAGCAACATAGACCCTTATATGCCGGTCTATTATGCTACAGCAGATCAGGGTCTATGTTGTTTGTTCTACTGATTAGTCCTTACAAATTGCATGGACCCAGATCTGCCGGCGCCTTATGCAACGGCAGATCAGGGTCTATGCAGTTTGCAGTTGGTCCAAGATTATACGCGAGTATATACGGTACTAAGCAATATAGTACAGTATCTGCGAAACTTCTTTTCGGTGATTAATTAGCAGATTTTCTAAATGTGATCGCTTTAACAGTTCCACTTTTGTGATTAAAAGTTTTGTTACTGTGGTGTGAAAGATTAAGTGACAATAGCCAGGGTTAAAATGCCAATACATTTCATGTTATTACCTTACTAGTAGTAACTATAAGATAAATGAATGAATTGTTATCTCTAATAGTATCCATGATTTTTAAATAATGCACCTTGAGTGTGTTTGAAAGGCTGCTTTCTTGAATCAT
Organism: Margaritifera margaritifera; assembly: GCA_029931535.1. Lineage (NCBI taxonomy): Eukaryota > Metazoa > Mollusca > Bivalvia > Unionida > Margaritiferidae > Margaritifera > Margaritifera margaritifera. The sequence continues at coordinate 1,038,106 of JAQPZY010001590.1, read as the reverse complement.
ATAAGATAATTATTACAGGTATCAACCAACCAACTTCAAAATGAAATAAGAAGAATATCTAGTGTTGAATGTAATATTTGTCCATTCTGTTCTTATCAACCTCCATATTTCACGTATGACGTAAGACTTTCCAAATAAAGAAAGGCAACAACTGAGAAAAGCTGATATTTCTACAGTAAAAATTAACTTCTGTCACGACCTTCAAACACCAGTGGAGCCAGAGTAAGCGTCGTCTGAACCAGTACGGGAAGATGGTGCGACTAATGACTGGTCGTAATCCTTTAAATTTTAACGGTTACGGAAACCACTGTGGTTTCAGTGGGCAGGGAGAACAAGTTGACAAGATAGACCGGTAACCTATAATTGTCAATTTTCTACAGATGACTTCTTTTTCTAGTAAAAAGGTCCTTCACTGCGCCTGAGAAATTAATTATAAAATTGGTTTCAATGAGACGTTACAATTTTTTCTTTCAACTCGATGAAAAATTGCGACCACAAACTCATGGTTCTCGCAGAACGATTATTCATTAGTTTTTCTTAAACACTGCCCCCCCCCCCCTTTAAAAAGGACAAAAAATAAGGGAGAAAGACTACGTAGTGAATATTTAATTTATTTATCTAATCTCATTTTATAGGAGAAATCTGTCTTCCCTACTCTCAATTGAAAAAAAAATCTTTCTATTTTTTTTACTTTATTTTTTTTATTTATTTTTTTAAAAATTTAAATACAACCCCAACTCGAATCGTATAGGGAATTATTCCCACCCCACCCCGACCTCACCCAGAATAATGACACATAATGCTTTTTGGTATTACAAATGTTGATCTGCTAATCTATCAGACTATTACCACACTACTGGAAGCTGTTCAACAAAAATCAAAAGCGGCATATAGAATGCTGGGGAAAAATACAAAAGGTGTCAGACCAGCACAAAAATTTCTCAGAAAGCTCGCACAAAGGAAAAAAACAGTGCTCAGCCCACAACCGTGACAAGAATTCTATGTGCTGATTTTACGTTTGATTGTTGTTGTCTTTTGTTTGGAGGGAGTGAGTGGATTTGGAGGGGGGGGGGTCGGGGAGGGGAGGTAGGGAGATTTCAAAGAATAAACCCATCTAGTGCCTAGCGCATACTTTAATTTTCGGCTACTGTACCCATTTACTGCAAAATTACCTAAGTTGGGAGATAATTTACAAACCGTGTGACGACTTCAGTCAATAATTCATTTTTAATTAATCTGCTCTCTGAAATGGCTTCTTAAAAGGGTCGGTAAGTTGCTGCGAAGAGCCAGAATTGTGCTAATGTTAGCTTGGAAACTAAGGGAGAGAAACAGTGATGAACTATTATACGCAAAAGCAGTTACCTCCCTTTGTCTCTGTACAGTTGTTGCAAGCTTCACGACTGGTCTTACCACAATATCAATCAAAATGAATACAAATCAATACTCCATACAGAGCCCTACATTCGGATGTACAGATTTGAATCCCAGGGACAGGACATCACATGCAGTAGGCAACCACCAGCATAGCTGGAGATGAAAAGTCAACCTCAGTGGTATATGTTATGCAAAAAGCCCTCTTAATACCGATAACCTCTAGATTTTGAGTTGTTTGTTATTTAATGACCATAATACTTTATTTCAGAAAATTAGTTTATTAATATATTGAACAGTGAAGGGACCCACTAAATTGTTGGAGGAGCCAATCTGTTGGCGAAGTCCAAAATTGCTATCAACAAATCATCACATGTTCATGAACATGGAGCTGAAAATTAATCGTCATATATTGAATATCTGCACTCATCCTTTATTGTAACTATGAAACAGTCTGATACTGACGTTACGCTGTTCCCATGCTGTACTTTATTTATTGTTCCTTAAACTTCTTTTGTAAATCGAAGAGGTTTGCTGTGATCAAAAGCATAAACTATGGTCAGTAACTTTGATCTATTGTTTAATTTTTTAAAAATAATTTTACTTCATGCGTAAATTTAATTTTAATAACTGGCAAAATCTTGTGCTATCACTTTAAGACGATTCTTGTTATACACCTTATGTCAGCATTACATAATGGACAGAGGTGAAAGTGCCATCCTTATGGACATGTAACCGTTATAGATTAAAGTACCTTGCAAATGGTTACTATTGAAGGTTAGTAATTTATGTTCCACGGATGTAATATTTCGGTATCATACGATTTATTTTACCAGTTCTTGTACTGTTCGTTCTTTTCATTGACATTCACTTAAACACGACTTATATCTGAAAGTTACAAGTAGACCCGTGTATGTTACATATGAATTCACTCGCTTTTGAAAAAGAAAAGTAATAGCATCTCAGTTTATTTGGGATTAATGAAAATTACCATATTTCAGAGACTTTCTTTTATAGGAGACCCAGAAATGTGTCCACGCGCAATGTGTAAATGTGACAAGGCTGTCGCAGAATGTTTTGACCAGAATCGAAGTGAATACAACGACAAGATGAGGACCGTTATGGAAAAATATATCAGCAAGACTGCATAAACTCTCAATGTCACACCATAAACATATCACATATACCCATATATGTTTCTATGATGTGAATGCCAGAATGATTCAGAAACAGCCTTATTTACTTGCCAAGGATTTGAATAAAACAACTTGGTTTAAATTCAAACATTGTCTCATGTTTGTTTTCTTCCCTGCGGGAAGAGAGCCTTATGCTTTTGTATGCTGCTATCTTGCAAACATATCGATGAAATAAGTTTTAAACATTTTTTGTTTTTAATTTTGTTGATACATGTATTTGTTTTTGCGGACTTGGTCCAAGGTTATATAAGCTCATATTACGACTCTGTTCGAAATCCATTTGCTTGTAAATGCTGTCACTCAGACATTAGACAATATAATCCGTTTTTCCAAACTCTTTAACTGATAATATTTTTGTATTTTTTTTAGCGCGATTTACATCGCAACCAGCAATGAAAATCTTTGTGTACAGTAAACTAAAAATGAATCCATGCAATTCACCCCCAAATAGAATTTACCTTTGCGTATATCTAAAAAAAATTTCACCTATAAAGTGTTTAAAGTGGTTTTAGATATTTTTTTCCGGGGGGTGGGGGTGGGGGGTGGGGGTAACTGGAAAATGGTTTTTGTTCTAAATAGACCCCTGAGACTTATTTCGGTTTACGTAGCAAATATGCAATATCTTGGTAAAGAATTATTCAATCGTGTTCCAAGATAGCTTTAATACAAAGAGATGTAAAACAGGCAATTTTGATCTCCTGATAAATATCTATTGTATTTTTGCAGTAGTAATTAGTTGTCGTTTTCTTTTCTTTCTTTCTTGTTTTTTATATGGTATTCTCCCACCTCAGCGGCAGTTTTACCCCCTCCCGATTTTAAAAACGAAAAGTATCACGGATATAAACAAATCCACAAAAGTTAGTCATTTCATTCATCAATTTATAATGTCTAACCTGATTGTCGCTAGCGGGTCTCTGACACTGTCATCTTGTTTGTGTTTCAATCCAAACGGGTTTTCACTAACACGGCCGCGATATTTGCGTGCGCGAGTTTTTGTTTTCAGACAACAGGAGTGATGTAGGTCATCGTCTTCGATAAGCTCCCAATTATTATGGAAAATTTCCGTGACTTTGGTAGTTACATCCTTTGAACCCATTGACATAAGAGTTACACGGCTTGCACTTTTTTATTTTGTTTACTTTTTTGTAAAAATATTAAAACTAGATATTGATAATATTGGATGCAGACGACAAAGTTTTTACCTTCTGTGTATCTGTAGTCGAAGGAACCTCACCCCTTCACTAAACTTGGACTTTTCCAGGAACCGGAAAAAGGACAGTGAGAAGGTTGCTTGTTTACACTGAAAACTCCCTCTAGGTTTGAAACGCGAACAAGATGACAGTGTTAGGGACACCATGGTGACAATCAGGTTAGAAATTATAAATTAATGAATGAAATTACAAAGTTTTGTGCATTTTTTTTTATTATTTTTTTTTTATCCTTGATGCTTGTTGTTTTTAAAATCGCAGTGGGCGTACACACTGGGGGAAGGGGGTAGACGATTACGATAGTTTATTTGAAATTATGAATTGTGACATCAAGAAAGAGTATACTAGTTAGTATGATTTTACCTTGTTGCTTAATTTGATACATTTATCGATTCTGAAAATCCAACCCAGGCCTTGTACAAATCTGAATTTGAATCATCAAAACAGTAACCGGAATCGAGAGGTTGAGGGTGAGTCAGATTTTGCCCGAACACAACTTTCACCATTTAAGGAATGCAATACAGAAGTAGGAGAAAACCACATGGAGAAGAAAAATATCGTAGTTTGTTGTTAATTGTGATGCATGACCTTGCCCAGAACCCGGAAAACTGAGGTAGTAATACTAACGATATAATTATAAAGAGCCAAAATCATTCAGTCTATCAATAAATAAATAAATCAATCAGACTTAATTTACCGAAGAAAATACAAAAGCATCAATCATATTTTAATTGATAAACTCCATGGACGTTCTTTGTACAATAGTACAAATTTTATCGTGGTAATACAAATTAATCATTATATACAAGATTGTTTCACTCAAACCTATTGGGATGTCAATCAAAGCATTATCTATTATAAATAACGTTTGAAGAAAATTAATAGTGAGAACATTTTCTTTTTGACTCCTTTACTACATTGTTTGGCTTTGTGGGTTTAACGCCATTTTTCAGCACATGGCGGCCAGTATATTCGGTGGAGGAAGAACCCGGAAAAACCACTGGAAGAACCACCGACCTATGGGAAGGTACTGGCAAGCTTTCTAACATACCCACGTTGGCCGAGCCGAGACTCAAACCCTCGCGGACAGAGCTCAGTTGTCAGTGATCTGTAAAGGCGAGCGCCTTAAACCACTCGATCACCCGGTCCCCGACTCCTTTACGAAGGCTCTAATTTATTTATGCAAAATATAAGTGTGACGGTTTTGTTAAGCATATTCATATTCCGCTCTGATCAGCTTCTATTTATAACATGACATCCATGTATATAAACTCCTTCAAATACTCATACATAAAATATATGTTGGACAAAGCAGCGACCGACCTTTCTAGCGTATAAAACAAGTTTTCACAACGAAATTTTCAATCAATCTCGAACTATATTATAGGTTAATTCAGTATATTGATAAAGTCATCACATCAGAAAGATGTAACTCGTTATTTTAAAATCGTCAGTGTGAATCATACGTACAACATTCACGTTTAAAAAACAAGGGAAATAGAAGATTTGTTTATGACAATTATAGTGTTTCATTGTATCGATGCACATGCGATAAATGTAAATAGAACGCCTAAGATAGACCTCAGACGTGTCAAGGTACCAGGTGTTCCTAATGGTCTCGCCGCCCTTATCTTACTGTCTTACGAGTGACATGATTTTCGCCCTGAGCTCCAAATCTGCTCAACCAATTAGGGATTCATAAGACCTGATCCGGTACCCAAAAAATTAAAATAAAAAAAAATAATTAAATAAATTAATTAATTAAAATAAACACTGTGCGTGAACAATACGATATGATTGACAGTCTTGCATAAAATGACATATAAAACTGAAATTACATTTTGATATGTCAAGAAATATAATCCGGAATAAGTAACAAGTAATAAGTAACAAGTATCATTTTATTAAAACATTAGATCGCACTGAATGTAATCAATTACTTTTATTACCTTTATAATTGAGCATAAAACGTCATTGCTATTAAAACATATAACTTACACAGAGTTCACAAAATTTTAATTCATAGAAATTCCATCAATTCATAGAAATTCCATCAATTCATAGAAATTCCATCCTCGCATCTAAAGATTCTGACATATCCTGAAAAGACGTGCAGAGATAAAAAAAAATGGCAGCATTTACAATGCCGACATGGCAGACTCATGTGTAAATGCACGTAACGCACATGTCCAGTTTAGTACGGATTGCTTTCAAACTTCAAACTTTTTAATGTCAACTCCAGATAATGAGACATTGTCAAGAAATATAAAATTGGTTTTATTATTTAATGCGGACAATGCTGTCGTATCTTCATCTAAATTAATATTATTTGATGCGGACAATGCTATCGTATCTTAATCTAAATTGATATTATTGAATGCGGACGATGCTATCGTATCTTCATCTAAATTAATATTATTTATTGCGGACAATGCTATCGTATCTTAATCTAAATTGATATTATTTAATGCAGGCAATCCTATTGTATCCTAATATAAATTGATATTCGTATGCATCTTAAGCTATTTAATACGTTTTAAACCACTGGCAAAAAGCTTCGCCAGTGATTACCAAATCTCCAATAGCAATCAGAATTTTCAAAATGCAATAGATTCTTTAATTATATTCATAAACTGAAAAATTTTATGCATATGACATGTTGTCCGTCCACTCTTAATTTTCGCCATGGAAGGTCACTGCAGAGAACTGATGTAACATGTTTTCCAGGTTGGATTATTGTTACAAAGGACTCGATTTGTAAAGAAAGTAACTTGCACAAATGCATAGTTTTGGTATTCAGTCAGATATCAATTATTTGCAGTTTGCAAATCAGAGAGAGGAGGAGATTGTTACGGTATAAGAAACCAAAACGTTTAGTTATCTGAAAGCAGGACCCATATTCTCTGTATTTTAGCACATTTTGACAACCTCTTGAGTAGTTCTAGCACCAACCTAGAAAATGCATAACCAGTCTGTAGAATATCTTCGTAATGACAGCTAAGTGTGACGACTCTGCATTCTGCAACATTTCTACAGGAATATTACAATACTGGGCTTTTAAAGTTATGGCACTTCGAACTTTTTTCCTTCTGACCAACAGTGAGACCAAAAGAAGCAAAACCAATTCATGAGGATTGATAGATATTAAATATTCTTTTTTCAATACAAGCCAATAAAAATATTATAGCCTTTGATGAAAGTCGAAAGCTACACCTGAAGAACAACAACTTATGCGACATGATCTGTGTATGAATTCTCGCCCCCAGGCAACATCATGAAATGAACGTCAGTGATCTATCTGTAATCTCGAATTATTGGTGTAAAGACATTCCAAATGATAGTTACCTCTCAGACTTATCTGTTACATACTCTCTTGCTATTTATTTAAGAACTGAATTTCCTATTTTGTATTATTCATGAAATCATGAATCCTGTAAAATATGAGGTTCAGTTATTATACTTACATATAGTTATAAAATAATAACGAATCTCAAGATATAAATAACAGAAGTATATTTTAACCTTAACTTACAAAGAACACCAGAAGGGGGAATGAATACATAAGTAGTTCTTTTCTGGTGTTAGGAACTAATAATTCCTAGTTGCTGTTTTTTTTTTTTTTTTTTTTTTGTTTTTTTTTTGTTGTTGTGTGTGTCATATAATGCGACTTTAACCAACCTAAATGCGTGTTGCAAAGGCTTTGTAAACTTTTGTAATTATATCTACTTGATACTGTTAATTCGAATAAGAAAAGGTAGGAATATACTTGATAACAGTAAGTATATGAAAACTCTCCCATACAATACTTGAATATGTGTATATTACAAATGCAAAGTAAAGTATATGAAACAGTAAAATAGACAAAATACTAGCAATTAGTTCAAGTAGACTATCTATTTGCCTAATTCAGGGGTGCACAACATAGGGCACGCGGCTTTACTTTACGCCTGTGTATTCATGTTTTTATTATAGATACAAAACTTCTGCTGTGCGGCCCCCTTAGTTCTAATCAAGGTCGATTCTGGCCCTTGTAAACGTTTGAGTTGTGCACCCCTGGTTTAATTGTGCTACATTATTATCACCACTCAATGATACAAATGTAAATGCAGTTTAAATTTTCATATGATGATAGATAATAAATCTTACACATTCGCCTACATAATCAACAGTCAGCCCGATATGTCACAAATTTATGTAGAAAAATAAGTTATGAATTCTCATGATGCATTAAAGATTGATCGAACCATTTCATCATTAAAGACAGCTAAAACTATCAACTTGAACTGACTGCAACATTACCGTCTACCATGCGCATAGTGTGACCTCATATTGTGACAGCCGATACACATGAATGCCAATCCTAAGTCTTTTTAAGACAGGCTTGTGTCACTTGCCCAGACCTGTGATCACTCGTAGACTTTGTGAATTCTACTTTCTCTCAACGTGGTGTAGTCACCAAGTCGGCCTCAAAGATCGTCGAAAGATGTATATTTTACTTTGGATAAGCGCAACAAATGCTAAGCTCAGTTCAAATTGATCGTGACATGGAAAGATATGATGCCTTATGCAGGTAAAATTTATAAAAACTAGATTATTCTTGCTGTTTTCAGCATGTGAGTAGATCTTATATTTTATTAATTGGGACTGATGTGAAACAGGATCACGTCATGTTGCAGATTTAAACTGACAACATTATGGTTTCCATTGCGCTATTTTGCTATACACTTCATACATAAATGAGAAAGTACAAAGTAGAAAGATAAATGAATCTGTCCCAAGATCAGTCCTAATCTTAACCCTGTTCTCTCAATATTTATCAGAATTGACGATATTCTTTCTGTACAATTCTCTTTGTGACCTTGCAAGGAGTCGTGGATGTAAAATTGTATTAACTGAGTGTACCATTATTCTTGCTTCAAGAAGCAATCGCTTAAGTCATCCGTGATATTTTGTGCGAGATAAATCCTACTGAACTTTCAACTCATCAGACATTATTTGGCATTACATTTCACACTCCAATCAATAACTTTCCAAATGGAACCATCAGTGGCGTACTAAGGGTAAATGGCGCCCAGGGCAACGATGATGGCCCAAAGGGCCAGAATACGAGGCCCGAGTTTTGATCAGCTGTTTTGGAGCCCCAAGACCTCTAGCGCCAGGGGCAAGCACCCGTCCTCTCCCCCCCCCCCACTCCGTTAGTACGCTACTAGGAACCATTGGTATTTAAGGAGGGTGTCTTCCCTTCAATAGCAAAAATCTACGTTTGTCATGTATTGCACATCCTTGACAATAACATTTCATTCGAAATCAGAAGAGATTAAATGTTTGCACACATCTCCACACATAATTTATCGTGACGAAGAAAACCGATTGAAAAGATATCTATCCTCAGAACATGTTTTGACGTTAAAGTGGGAGTCAAAGGGGTATTTCTGTCATCAATTACTCCAAAACTTGGGCGCCAAGAGTTTTAATTCTTTTACATCCTTGTCTCTCATGAAGAGCATTTTAACAGCTAATATAATTTTTGGCCGATTCGTAATAATTAGGAGTGAATTGGCAAACTTTACAGGTCGATGAACATATGTGTTATGTACAATAAGATTACAAGGAACTTTCATCCTGCCCATCTTCCACTCTTATGTAATAGTTCCCTTCGTTAAATCGAGTTCTATTAGAAGATTTCGGCCTATTTTTATTATCAAAGGAAGTTTCATCTTCAAGTCGAGCATTTTTCTTCAGACGGTCTTGAGAATTGTCCTCAGAAATGTTAACAGGATCATATTTGTCGATCCCAATTGCTTGAGTGTAACTCGGTGACCTACGAACTTCGGGCTTACAATCGCCAGGCTTGCCGTCTGATTCACACGACATTGCGTTTGTGTAACTAGGAGACCTACCAAACACAGTTCGCTTCCAATCAACTTCGGACATATCCGGCTCCATATTAATTTCCGATTTGGATTCTATTGATTTTCTATCAGATTTACTGTCATCAATTTTAGATTTAGTATCGTCGTCCTTGTCACTATCATGTGTTTTTCGGTATTGTGCCGTGATACCATTTCGCTCCGTTTTCGCCTCTTGTGATGCAGTGGGGTATTCTATGGTTTTCCAGGTCATCCTGAAACAAAGAGAAAAATCTCCTTTGATATCTCTATATTTGGCTTAATACTAGTATATTGGCATATCTAGACGTCTATCTAAATTAAAAAGGAAGAATGTATGTATAAGGTTACAAGCTGGGTATATTAGAGTGTACATAACAATGACGAAAAGCAAATATTCCATCATTCCTTCAATGACAGGCGATGTCATGTGGGAGTTCTTGTAGCTGTACCAATCTATTAAAACGCGTGTGTTGACAAAGCGACAATACTTGAAAACTCATTTATAAAGTAATTCTTGGCTGGAAAATCTAATCTGATACCACATTAACCTGTTTCAAGACACACCGAACTGTAAACAACGTAGACCCATATCTGTCGTCGCATAATGCACCGGCAGAGCAGGGCCTAATATGTTCGCTTGCAATCGTAAGTAGAATGAACTGGGTAGACCCTGATCTTCCGACATGTTATTTGACGGCATCTCTGGATTTATGCTGTTCGCTATTGGATGTGTATAAACCACGGAGAAATACGGCATCCTGTGACTCACGTCAGTTCTCTGCGCAGTCTCTCTATCTTGAGAAGGGCAAGGTCCAACTCGTGTCTCGCCTTCCAGAGCTGAGTTTTGCACACTGCATCCTTACAAGGGTGCTTCTTGTGAAAGTCTATTGCCTCAATTACCGACTCCTCAAAAGTAAGGGATTTGCCCATACTCTACAAAATAGCAATTTGAGAGTCACTGCGCATGTTAGTTATGCAGTAAAATAAAAAAGGCATGAAGTTTACATGCTTTTTGAACTTTGTTGTATTTATATAAAAGTTTCTGTTGTGAATGAAATGTCATTACTGTTGTCTTCATTTTTAGTAGCATAACGAAATCTTTCCTTTTACCAAAACCTGTCTGTCTCAAAATGGTGTTTTAGGTATGGCTTTGTAAGTAAACGATCTAATGGATCTACTTATCTTGTAGTAAAGATCAGTATTTCTTGATTAATCAAGTCAGTTTTGTTTTGTTGCTATTATCTCTACTGATTTGCAAACTATATGGTCCATTTAAGTATTCAAAGGAAGGCAAGTATGCCAAAACCAATCGGACCATACATTAAAACATTAAAAAGGCACTTTCAGTGAATCCACATTAAAGGCAGATCTATATATATATATATATATATATATATATATATATATATATATATATATATATATATATATATATATATGGTTACGACTCTATGGTCTAAGAAAAATGTAACAGAAATAAAGTGAAACCAACAATGTCATTAAAATAAACAACAATTTATTTCTAGACAATTAAAATGAAAATTCTAAATACACTTTCAACAACGTGAATTAAAATCCAAATAATCCAATAATCCTAAGTGTCCTAATCAAAAGTCCTAAATATAGAATGTTCTGAATGAATGAATGTTCCTAGTGAATGAATGTTCCGAATGAATGAATCTTCCTAATGAACGAATGTTCCGAATACATGGGTAGTCTGGAATGTCCTGATGTAACCCAAGAATGAAATCCATATCATTTTTGAGAATGTCCACAGGTATCCCAAAGTCATATATTTAAATCCAAAGGTTGATGTAAGCACTTTAGGTAACTCCAATGAATTTTCCAATAAATAATTCCTTTCGAATTATGTATACACCACAACAACATTACGGCATTACAGCATTACGAGACTACAGTACAACTATGATTCCAAACAATCTGATGATTCCAAAAGACTGGTCATAAAAAACAAGAATGTTTCTAACACAAGATTTAAAACTGGAATATAATCTTGTTTACCAAATGTTGTATAAATATAAGACAAGTCACATGGCAGAATGTTCTAGAATATTAAATGGTGTGTGACTTGTAACACATAATTCTCAGGAAATTCTGGTTTTATCTGTAAACAAAATCAACCCTGACCTCAAATTGAATCAACAACTTATTTACCAAAACTGTCCTTGAACTAAAATACTAAGCAAACAACCTAATTCAAGGACAATTGTTCAACATGTCAACATTATACCGAGCATTAAAGCTTAAGCAAATATTAAAGTCAAGAAACATTTATAATTTCCTAAAAAATTTATAACATTATATAAACATTATACATAACAATATATATATATATATATATATATATATATATATATATATATATATATATATATATATAGTTACGGAATTATATATCTTTTTCTTTTAATAATGGTATAGTTTATTAGTTTATAATCTCTGTTCTTAGTCTAACAGCTGTCGTCTTGCCGTGAGTACACATACGGTATTTTTTGGATCGATATTTCACCTAGTTGCTTGTAGCTTTAGTCATGTGACGTATTTTCCGCGCGCGAGAGAATGAACTTTTGACCTAGTTCTCGTACTTTTAGGAGTAAACATTTTATTGACTAGGAATTATAGTTTAAGGTCACATCCGAAGAATGAATCGTGTTTACTAGAAGGAAATTATTTCGAAATACCCAGTTGTTTATCGAAGACGTAGAATGGGTTTTCATTTCGATTCTACGCATTAAGGCTATATAGATATATATATATATATATATATATATATATATATATATATATATATATATATATATATATATATATATATATATAGGAATTATAGCAGGTATTCCACATTCTTCATAGTTACATAGAGATTGAGATGTCATTACGAATTTGATTCATTTTGAGTGTGGGATATTATTCTTTGGATATTTATTAATTAATACAGTACATTTAGGATTCAGTACTGTGTCTTCAACCTAAATTAGTATACAGCTCCGTGGAATTATCGGAAACATTTCTAGAACTTGTGAGATTCCATATTCACAAGGATTACTTGGATATAATTAATTCTTATTAACACATTAGTACAGTGCAGGTTATTTCATTCGGAATACTACATTCGGAATAGTTGGATTAACTTCCGGAACAGAGAACTTTAAAACAATTTAGGACTTTTAAGGATATTCTATACTGTAAGTTATTTTTAATTCTTTCACTTTAATTGTTTGTTGAAATATTTTAATATTTTAGGAAATTAAAGATTTGTATTTTAAATCTTGAAAGCTTGTTTGAGTCTTTTCTTTTGTTACATTACTCCTAGTCGTAACAATATATATATATATATATATATATATATATATATATATATATATATATATATATATATATATATATACACACACACACATAGAGAGAAAGCGTTCCTTCAGGCTTACAATAAACATTTTGACAGTTTTTGCATTTTATATATAACAATCTTTCCCAAATATATTGCAGATTATTTCACGCAAATATGAATTTTAACAGAGATATGATAGTTTGACTGCTTAATGAAACAGCGATATGATGTTGAAAATTCATTTATATTACGTCCTTTTCTTCTTCTAGGACTTCATATACAACCTTGTCTCACTCCAAGCCATTCAAATATTCACTCAGTTGATCTTGAGACGTCTTTACAGCTGATTTGATATATGAATATATATATTACTATAAAATAGCCAGCATCCTATCATGCACATCATTTAGTAATAATGCTTACCACAGCCTCTATCTATCCACATAATGAAATGCCCTCTTACAATTTACTTATAAGCAATACAATCTTCCACTTTTTTGAAAAATATTTATGTATTAAAGATTGTAATAAACAAATATCTACTGTCTACCAACCACCCCAGAATCCCACCTGTACTTCAGGTATCTTATCACAGTTGTGGGACCATGTATTAAGTCTTTCATTTAAATGTAGTAAATAATTTGCTGCAAGTTTCTAGTAAAGTTATTCCTCTATAATTGTTTACGTCAAAGGCATTGCCTTTCTTAAAAAAGTGGTATAATTAAACCCTTTCTACATCTACCAGGAAAGGTATCATTGTAGAAAATAACATTAAAGAGAGGTATTAAATAATGTTCTATGATATCCTTTTACACTTGAAACATTCTTCCGGAAGCCCGTTTGCACGTGGAGGTGCAACTTTTAAGCAAATTTGACGCGTTCAAAACTTCATTCTCAGATATTTCTGAGTTAGGAACCTGATTTGTGTCATCGTCATTGCATATATCCCAGATATAATTGTCATGATTTTCCATAATATTTCAAATAAATACTACAATATTTTGGTATAATTTGTTGTTAGATGGATTCAGTACAGTTTTAAAATACTCGATCCTTTCCAAATTTGATCTTTGTGGGCATTTTCAAGTGAGGGACTCTTAGATATCGAATTTACAAACTCCCAAAAATGTTTTGCCTCATCACATGAATTCTCTAATTTGTTATACAGAGCTTTGATCCAAAGTTTCTTTATATTTATTTCTGAGTTCCAGAAACTGGCATCTTTGTTGACAATGAATCACAAACTAGGATTATGTTTCTCTATGCTGTTGACTTGTGTATTTTTGTGGATACTGTTTTAGAATTACAAAGAAAGATAGACACACTGGTGTTCTTTTGTGTAAAATGGGGTCTTACTGTTAACATGGATAAGGAAAATATCATTGTTTTTTTTAAACGGTGGTAGACTTAAGAAGTTGAAAAGTGGATCGTAATGAAAATATAATGAATTTAGCTTATTACAATTATTTGGGAGTAATGTTTTGTAGTAGATTGAACTGGTCAAAAGCAATTGAAAGACTACTTATACTAACTTATAAAGCTTTAATCACAATACGAAAATTCGGATCTCCGTCACCAAGCATTGTGTTTACATTATTGGATGCTCGTATTAAGCCCATTCTCCTCTGTTCATCTGAAATTTGGGGATACAAGAATAGAAAATCTGTAAAGAAATCCCATCAACAGTTCTGTAAATGTTATTTGTCTCTTGGAAGACAATCTTCAAACAATTGAGCTCTTGGTGAATGTGGACGTTATAATATGTATATTGATTATTATATCAGATGTATACAATATTGGTGTAAATTGTTACATATGCTTAGCTATACATATCCCAAGAAATGTTACCTAATGTTAAAGACACTGGATAATATCGAGAGAATAACTTGGGCAATATATGTCAGACAACTACTTTGTAAATATGGGATTAGGATATCACATGATATACGCCATGTTGATTTATTTATTGTGAATTTTAGGCAACGGTTAGTGGATTACAACTTGCAAGAGTGGTTCGAAGGAGTAAATGGATCAACCCCTTTAAAGAATTATAGGAATTATAATAGTCTTATAGAATGTGAAAAATACTTATATGTTGTTGAAAACAACGAAATAAGACGGTTGTACACACTCTTTAGAGTAGGAGAACTTCCTATTAATATAGTTACAGGCAGAAAAAAAAATTTTGATAGGGCACGTATAGTATGTTATTTATGTGACAGTGGGACAATTGAAGGTGAATTTCATTTTTTATTAAAGAGCAAAAGATACATAGAATTTCTTCCAAAGTACTATTACGAACACCCATGTCATTAAATATTTTGCAATTTACTTTGTAATAAATCTGATGATGCAATCAGATCAACATCACAGTTTATACATTTTGCCTTCAAGCTATGGGAAAATCATTTATATATTATGTAATTATGTATATTCTGTCATATGTATATGATTATATGACTTCACTACCATACTGTCGACTTCGAAAATACTCATGATGTGTTTCTGATATATATATATATATATATATATATATATATATATATATATATATATATATATATATATATTATTGGATTGTGATCATATTAGTCGGATTTACACAAAATATGCATTGAGTCTTAAGAGAAACAATTAATAAATGTCAATTTGTGAAGAACACGAAAACTTTTTTTAAAAATGTATATACCTACCAAGCTCACTAGTGCACAGCATCCGCATTTATCGTATTCCTTTAAACATTTCCGGCCGAACCGGAAGTATGAATGTTCCAGACCCAGGAGTATTGTTCCCAGGACGATCCCGCACACCAGCAGTATAAAGGCGCTGGTAAAATTAAGGATGCCGATCTCGTGGCTCGACTGGTCTTTTTTTTTATCCTTCCGTGCATGGCAGGCTCCGGCCAACCAGAATTTCTGTAGTCTCTCCATCTCACCTGGAGACAAGGAGAAATAGATTTACTGAATATAACCCACGTTTCGCAAACCGTTCAAACCCTTCCCTGTACTTCTACCAGTCAAAAGCAATGAAAAGGGGTCCTTTAGAAAATCATCGCAAGATTATGGAAAATTGCTATAATTTATTACGATTTTGCTAACTAGTGCAGCTACCCGATACCTTCCCTTCAGATGAGTATTTTACATAGGAATCAGTTAAACATGTACTGTCATTTGTAGCATTAAAGCATAGCAAACATATTATAGGGTTGTTTAATCTTTTAGTCAAACTCAGATTTTCTGATCTGTGCAAACAGCTTTAAACGGATAAAGGAATAGTTGTTTTACGAGAAACTCAAAGGGCACTAAGGACATGAAACATGGAAATACATTTCGCTGGGTAAATTGTAGAAAATTAATTCAGTAACTTGCTCTTATACTGTACTATGGATTCAGTAACTTGAACTTACACATGCACCTGTTAGACATTCAGTAACTTGAACTCACACATGCACCTGTTCATATACATGTACATATGTACTTATATTTACATCCATATGTAATTTTGTCATGTTGCACACTTATGTAAAATTTGCATGGTATGTAAATGTTGCACCATATCCGGAGGTAGTGAAAATTTAAATTGGCACATGTAAATTTTCACGAGGTGCAACTTTAGCATGTATACGCAGAACAAAATATACACACGTGTGTATTTTAAATATTTATTTCAAATATTAACCAAGAATTTAGCTTTTTTTTTCTTCAGAAGTTTACCTAAGTTCAGTTAGAACCATAAGTCTATTTGTTTGTGGTTCCTCAGATCAGCTAGCATCTTTGCTTTTACATGCATGCTTACCTATATTTGACTTTTCTATGAAATTTTGTATCAAGGCGTGGTATATAATGGATGAATGGATAAGCTGGTGGGTAGATTATTGTAATGTGGTAGAATAAAACTTATTTACAATCACACTCGTATAAATCAGCCGTCTCTGGAAAGTGTGAAAAATAGCCTCAATGGACATGTGGTGTAAGGGAACTTCAAAAATTAGCAGTTGAAGACCGATGATTACCTAATCCTAATAGAGGGGAGCTTTAATTGTAATATTCTTCGCCCCAAAACTCTGGCGATTGACAGCAAAACATTTCAGATCAATGGACTGAACATCAAAGTATTGTTTTATGCTTCTAATTAATTTTGTTTCATCAGTAAACGGGTAAAGTAACGTTGACATGTTTTCAATGGACACGGATGCCTCCACAAGTAAGGAATAATGGAAGTAACTTTGGTCCATGATGTAAGGGCAACTGCCAAGAAAATGTGCCATAACTCATTCATATTCATTGAACTTGACCTGGATCATTTTGTATCAATCCCAATACAACTAGTATTTTAATCCACTAATATCTTAAAAACATTATGTAGAGAAAGCAGATTAGTGATTCGTGGTCAAAGTTCTAAAAATCCAAAGTGGGACTTAACGTTTGCGATACTGTGAAGGTAAAAGGTGAAATTCAAACTTGACTAATGTTCCCCGATATTTCGAATTTGCTTTTTAGTCTTTGCAGTCCTTTGAAAGTTATTAAACACACGTAACATAAGGATTCATGTAGGAATGCACAAGGGTAAAATTGTGTCCTCCATATACTATTGCGGGCACGTACAAATAAGAGATCATGGAAACTGAAAAAGTGCCTTCCAAAGTCAGATTAAAAGATTTTCAAATTTAAGATAACTTTTTTCGTCGTCTTTCATACCTCTGCAAGCATTGTAGGCTGTTATCTTTGCTTGTGTGTATATGTGCGTGTTTTTCATTCTGAAGCCAAAGACAGGCTGGCCTATGAACATTCTGAAGAACAATTAGTAGTTAGTATTGGTATCTAATTGTTTTGCTCCCTGTGTGCATGGATAGGTAGATTGAAATATATAATGATGCAGACAGAGTTTCAGATGATCTTTCCCACCCGGTATCAGACCTTTGAACAGGTAGTTTGGACTGGGAGATTACAGCGCATCCCCTATATAAAAACATCGAATTCGTCTATACCACACGGCAGCGGCCTAAGGTAGTTGCTTTACACAGGGGCAGAATTATGGGACCTTTTATCAAACCCTACCTGTCTGAAATTGAGAAGCAAAATATTTATCTTCTCAGATATAGCAATTACACCATAATTTGTCATTTTAATAAGCCAACATAGAAACCAGTTATTCAGTATTTACGAATAGATTTTACTCTGCGATGCAGCATTATTTAGTCACATGATCACCAAATCTCACGATCTAAGTAATCGAATATCATTGGCCTTTTCCTTACATAGGTTGGCTGAAATACGTAATCGTTTGACCTTTGTCGTAAAGTAAAATGTAGGCCGGAAAATTTTGGATCACGTGTCCAAACAATATCAGAAAGGAAATGCTATCGTAACTTATGTTTCTAAGAGAATACTTACATGACCACGTGAACGTTAGGAATTAACTTCCGCAACCTCTCGGTTATAACCCTCCCACAAAGACGAAATAATTCGTCTTTCACATCTATATCTCATTTAGGCTATAATAGAAGTATCAATGGGAAGAAACTCTTCCGAGATACCATTATAATTTACCTCCTCTGACTGCACCAGGATGCTACCCGTATACCGGTTGTTCATCACTTCAAGCTTCAGCGATAGGTAAACGAGGATGCTTGCATTTGCGTGAAGGTGTTGGAGGGCTTATTCGTAATGTGATCCGATAAATATTTTCGGAGAAGCATAATTCTCGATATATATTTCCTTTCTCCGCTGCATAATCACCCAAATAGCATTTAAAGTTTAGTAGAGTATTTAAGGAGAGGGGGAAATGTAAGAACATCCAATCTCTACCTTGGAAACTTAGCAGAGAACGTGATGATAGCGATCCTCATATGAAGGTTCAGACCAATCTGCAAACAAAGAGGCCAAACAACGAAGGGATGACTATGAATCGAGCAACATGTAATCGCCGTGACGCTTCAGCCAGAGGGCACGAAGACACGTATGTTGTTTCATTACCAAATAAACTTTTGGGCCGAATTCAGAGAAAGTTTTAAACCAATGCCCGTGTCAAGGTGTGCTGGTATCAGTAAGGTCCGGTGGATGTCTGAGCAACAGTCACAGAGCGCAACAAATTACGTTCTCGTCTCTGTGAGGCCAAATCCCGAAAGTAAATCGGCTTCAATAAAGCCTCAAATTTAACAGTTGCGTTTGAACGCAAGGCTCGCAGAGATGGCTCTAATGTCATGTGCTGATGTCTTTAGGAGGCTGATCTAATCATGCGATATCTCAGATTACGCAAAACGAGTTATCATCTTGAGCCAAATGCGTTTATAATGGCATTTCAAGGCACTAGCTCAGTCTTGGAATTTCGCCTCTTTTGAAGGATCTTGCGACGAGAGAGAGGGAGCGAATAACAACCTTCTGATTACCAACATACGGCATCCGGTTCTTGATTATGACGCATCATTAAAATGACCGAAACGTTCTGAGCAGAGCTGCAAATAGCCGACCAAAAAGGGCATGCAGCTCGCATGCCTTGCAAGCCAATGCCAAGCATATCTGAAAGGACTTTTTGTATGATAGAAGCTTCAGATAGCGGAAAAAAGGCTTATACTTAGATGATGTATCCAGAAAAGAACCTACGAGAGTTTATATCTGGATAACAACGTGAGTGCTGAAATTGATCAGCTGAGGGATGAAAGCCGGTAAGGAAACGATATCGTTATCTCTGCACCAGCTCGATTCTATCCAGCACTGAAGGGATGAAGTCCTTTTTGCGCAGGTCTTTTGTGACAAGAGCCAAGCGTGAAGCATAAGTCTACATGGACAGGGATGGAAGATCTGCGATCTCGGCTTTTTGAACAGTTTGGAACACGCCCAGATCCTCTTCTCTTTGTTAGATTGATTAGGTTGACCCAGGATTTATCCCATCTTAGAGGGATAACAATAATTACCTTGCAGTTCTTATCAGTTATTTCGCAATATCTGTCAGAACAAGCACAGTGAGAGCAAAGACATACCACAAGAACCCATCCACGCTGTACCAGAAAAATAAAGTCGGGTAGCTTGTGGTTCCACCTGGGCGCGAAAAGATCGACCATCGGACGACCCTAAGGAGCCCAAATCCGATGGAAGACTGAGCTGCGGAGAACCCCTCGGTGCTCAATATCTGACCTCTCGCTAATAAAGACTCGACTAGAACACTGATCCTGCCCGAGATGTGCCTTATCTAGACAGTGATTCGATGCAGGCATCAATAAATAAGAAAATTCCAGATCAGAACAAAGAAATCAGGTAATTTCGTTCACCCATGTTTGCAGAGGTAATTGAACACCACAGAATTGTCCAACATTAAGAGGGAAACCTTTCTGCAAAGCAGATTCTGCCAAGAATAAAAGACATTGATTATGGTCGTCATCTTTGGGATATGTATGTGAAAGGCCCTCTCCTCCAGCCTCCAGCTGCTGCTAATTGTAGAGAAACGAGGCAAGAAGTGGGCACCGCAACCTTGAGTACTGGCGTACGTACAAGCTGTATTTTCCAGTTGGAGAGTTTCCAGATGAACTCTTGCCGATAGCAAATCTCGATTCTGCCACTGACAGATGAAGTGTCTTATCTCGGTGGATATCTGAATTCGATGATCTATGCGATCTGAAATCGGACTTCACAGAGCTAAAAGAGCCATTTGAAAAGACCGTGTGAAAAGACCGCCAAGATAAAGAAGGTTTGCGGTCCCTTTAAAAAGTCCGAGGAGCTGTAAAAACTGTCTCACGGAAATCCAAGTCTTCTTGGAGACCTACTCAATGAGTTCGACAATCCGTGCAATGCGCTTCGAGAGGAGACCTAACGACTGAGAAAGATAAAGAGAAAGCAACTGTTAAATATGCAGAGTTGAACTTCTGTATAATGTGGTGATAGTACACCATAGCCACTGTCGAGGTCGATTTGAAAAGGGTGATGACGCAGTCGACTGTCTTGGTGAAGGCTCGTTGACTGAGGTTCAGTCTGAGAAGAAGCGAACAGAACTAATACACGATTCCTCGGAAAGCAAACCGAAGGAATTTGCGTTTTTTAAGGGTGAATCGGAATATCCAAGTAGACATCAGTCACATCGAAGCTGACAGCGAACTTGTCCTTCCTTACAGAAAGTCTTATCTACCAAGCTGTCTCGATGCTCAACTTGGGAGTCGCTACAAACTTGCTAAGCTGACTTTAATCGATTGCCAATCGGAGCTTTCTGTTTACTTTGGGCACTAGGAAGAGTTATGAAGATATGCTAGGATTGTCTGGTTTGCGAACAATCTCCACGACACGCTTGGTGAGAAAAGTATGAACCTCGGTCTCCAAAATTAGCACCTTCTCTGGGGGTCGGTTTGGACCTTTATCATGGAAGAGAAAGACGAAAGGTAAGTGGATGAATAAACGAGATCGTACTCACTCTGAAATAGCTTCGATCACCCAATCGTTGTCCGGGAAAAGGTCGATCCAAGCCTATCCAAAATTAAGGAGCCTGGCGCCTTTATTAGACGGCTGTCTGTGATGTGACCACTGCCGTCGATATTGCCGCTGCGGCCAAAACAACTACCATTAATCAGAACCCGTTCATTTCTCCTTCTGGCGACTGCTATCTTGGCTTTGGGACCAAGATTGACGCTAAGGAAAGGAAGAAGTTGAAAGTAAGGCACTTTGTAGAGGCAAATACAGTGCAGCATGCTTCCTAGCATCTTCAATACTGCCTCGAAAAATGGGGGATCCGAACGGCAGCAATAACGTAAAGTCACGAGATGATGTGGCTTGAGTAACGACGAGCATAAGATAGTATCCTGTCTCAACATGTCTAGATTACACGAAGCAGTCAGCGGTTAGTATTGGAAGCTGCCCTGTTAACAACTCTGGCAATGCTGCATGAAGATTTCCAAGCATGTTTGTCACCTGCATTCTCCGCAAATCTGGAGTAGAGAGCAATGCCAAGTACAGCAAGGACGAGATCGCCACTATATTTCCAACTAATATCGAGGTTGCTTGAAACACTTGGCTACCTACCCTAACAGAGATGCTGACCGCCGCTATAGCTAGGTCTGGGACTTTCACCTGATAGTAGTCTGAATGTGTCTTATAACAGAGTGCGGAGAACGACACCGGCAGCTGAGTTTCCATGAAAAAAAGGAATTGGAAGTACCAGGGTTCTGTATTTTTTCTGGCAATCTCCTTGGGAGGGTGTTCGACGAAAGACAAGATTCCATAGATTTCTACAACTGCCGATTTAAAACTGAACTCAGTCTTGTCTAGGTAAGATCTGGGTTTTATATTAGGTAGAGGTTATCACCATTTCACGGGTAGAGTTATCCTCGTCCTGGTAAGCCTTCCATATTCGCACATATCCCCATGCCCACCGGAAGGGAAGAAGGGGAGTCGTCAAAGGAAGCATGTTGGTACATACCCACAGAAACCTCCGTGAATGACTGGCTCGTCCACTGTACGGGTGGGCAGGCGGCCGACGGTATTTGGATTGGTGAAAGAACCGGCGGGCCCGACGTAGGGACGACGATGCGGAATGACCCACCAGACAGGTACCCGTAAATTCCCATGGAAAATAGAACGGCCTACCGATTTGCGGCCCGGCTGGTTGTCCCAAGAGGTATTTGATCAAACATTTCAAGGAGCGGCCGGTCGGTTGGCTGGACAGACTGCTCATGAACCGGGATGGCAAAAGAATTGCGTAAACGGCGGGTGTAGTTGGCAAAAATCTCCGGAGAGGTCAGTCGAACACCCCATACGCCGAGATTGACAGGCATCACACCTACTGGGCTACCAAAAGGTAGGAGCGGATTATCCTGGCATATCCAAGTCGGCTGTCCAAAGACAGGAAGACAAACAAGAAAATAAATTCTCTGAGGTCAACATATGGAAAGTCTTTTCATTAGGGACTTTGACAAAGAATGAGAAGGTGGCAAAAGGTTTGCATATGCAATTTCCCCGTTCCTCTTCTTCCAGTTGACCAGAAGGAACAGTAGCAAGCGGCAAGATCCTGGGAATCTTGGGGAGTGGATATAGGAACAACCCCTACTATGCTAGCGACATACTCTTTGTTTGGATAAAAGCTACAGACTATGCGTCAGACGACTTAGATCTCGAGCGCCTCTCCCTGCCTTTCAACTGTTTCCGCAGGACCGTATCATGTCCCCTCCGACCAGCTTGCGCAGGTGCTGCAAGGGTTCGCAGAAGTACACATCGTACACCTAACACAAGTCCAATGTGAGTCCTTTGACACACTGAACTTCATACGTTTAATGCACCTAGTCGATATTGTGTACCTATATCAGCGACGAAGAAACGACTAAGTAATGAAATAGACAAAACGTGCAAAGCTGTAGCAAATTAAGGCGCAGTAAAGCAAAATACAAAATTAAAGCGAAGTTCAAACATAACCTGACACAAAGAAACGTATTTAAGGTATGCATACGATGGAACGAAAAACGGGATGTTCGGAAAAAAGTACCAAAATGTAAGGATTCAAACTGAAAAATAAAGTCGCAGATGCTCAAAGTAAATATAGACCAATAAAACAATACCAACTTTGTAAGCGGGTGGTTAATATTTCCCTGGGAAATCCAGCGAATTTCGGGAGATATGATGTTAAATATACCGAGAAAAAGCTTAAACTCATGAACATCAGGTATACGGGTTGCAACCTATCGGAATCAGGGGAGGCAATTATAATGGTATCTCGATAAAAAAATGTCTTTCCATAGATAGTACTATTATATTCTGTTTGGTATATTGACTGAAAAGACGAACATTTCGTCCTTTATTGAGGGCTGGGCTTGGAAGTTAGGGGAAGTTGATTCAAAATGCTTATGTGATAAGGTAATGTATTCGACGCATAAATGGTCTCGTACAAGGTCCAGTCTGCAAACACAGTAATTGTGTCTCGTGTGTCGGCTTATTAAAGAGACGAAATATTTTTTTTAACTGCAATGAATGAGAAGCTAAGCTATCTACTTATTCATTATATATTTGCTAGCCCCTGACTTCAGCGACCACCCTATGCCGTTACAACGTGGTTTCTACGAATTTGATGTTTTCGATTAGGGATGAGCTGTGAACTCCCACCCCAACAAAACTGTCCAAATATCTAACACGGTGTGGAAAAGATCAGAGGCAACTTGTATTAATAATGATTATGTGTTATTGTGTAAGTATGGCACTGAATAGTGTTTCCAAATATTGCTAAAGGTTAAGTACAAATCGTATATAGATTTGTTTGCCTTACTTATAGATGATGATGAT
Source organism: Margaritifera margaritifera (assembly GCA_029931535.1). Classification (NCBI taxonomy): domain Eukaryota; kingdom Metazoa; phylum Mollusca; class Bivalvia; order Unionida; family Margaritiferidae; genus Margaritifera; species Margaritifera margaritifera. Next base: position 1,013,839 of record JAQPZY010001590.1, on the reverse strand, counting down.
GATGATGATGATGATAATAATAATAATAATAATAATAATAACCGATACCTTCTCAAAAATATTTCATCTTTCCATTTCTATTTCTTTTTTTATAATCATCAATATCGTCATCATCATTATTGTTATTATTAGCGTTGTGTTCATCACATACCATATCGCCTATAAATTGTGACCCCCTCCCCTCATAAAACACTTTTGTACCTGAAATTGCATAATCTGCGTACCCATCTGAAACCATATGTGAACGCATTGCCAATTAGCAAAAACATGTGTATTGGTTCATGTGCCAACATGTGCATGAGAATGGGCTATCAGAGGAGGTATTACGTTGAAGCAACGCCGTCTCGAGACCCTTGCCTGGTCCTGAAATGGCACTGAGTCGTTTTGCAACCTCTACCTGGTCATGAAACGGCTTACTATGGCCGGGTCATGAAATAGCTCTAGGCTGTTTCGTAACCGAGCAGTTTTCCCCTTATTTCACCTGGTCCTGAAATGACACTGAATCGACTTTTCCCGGTCTTGACACGGCACCGATCAAATTATACGGTTACTTTACCTGCTTCAAATGTTGCGGCCCCATCGCAACACGCGCTGATTTGAAGTAGTCGTAACGACTTGAAAATTAACTAAATATCATTCTTTTTTTATAACATAAATGCAAAAATGTAAATACTTTTTAAATGAAGGACGTATCTATCTATATATCTATCTATCTATCAACCAAATCAAATTTGTATTTACAATATTTACTATAAGATAATGACATTAAAAAATGTCACTGTGACAGTGAAGGTTTCCTAACGTCAATCTGTCAATTTATAATTATTTAAGAATTAGTCGAAAACCATTCCTTTTTTGACACATTAAATCATATAAATCGCTAATATTATTTTGTATAACTGTACTGGATTTAAACAGGCAGACTATACAGTAAAACAGTTCAGGTCATAAAACGGCGCCGGGCCATTTCTGGACCTGAGAAAGTAGGAGGAAAAACTGCTTGGTTAGGAAACGGCCCAGTACCGTTTCTCAGGAAAGGTCGTGAAACACACTAGGACCGTTTCAGGTCAAGATAAAGGTTACGAAACGGCCTGTGCCATTTCAGGACCTGTTAAAGTTGAGAAATGGCCCTTAGTTCAGTAACAGCGTGTAAAAACTACAATATGCCCAACTGCACTTTAGCCTACACGCTGACTGCGATTTAATCATATCCAATTAAAACAAAGAAAAACGAGATAAGTGAAAGAAATAGAAGGTGAAAAATACTTAAACATTAAAAGTTGCTACAAATTCAAGAACAAATAGACAAAACTAAGCAAAAATATTCACATGACTATTTCATTCTTCGTTATTTTTGCATGGGACATCAAGTATTTATACCTAGAATGGTTTCGATATATTAAATATTCAAGCATTAGGCTTTACAGTAATACTTACCATTATTTTGCAATTCCAGCAATACTTTGTTAAACTCGTCAATATATTTGGAACCTCTTGGGAAGCCAATACCGTATCCCGTCAATGCGTACCATTTTCCCACGGTTTTTAGATCACATTCGGAGTCATTTCCCTCCCTGTATTCCAATACTGTTGCATCGTATATGAACGCATGGATTTCCCTACAATGCGCAAACAAATATTTAGTTCTTTTTTTTAAACCAATAATAAAGTTTTAAAACAGATCATTTTTAAATATTAAAATGTCAGAAGGTTTCTCTTCCTATCTCTTTCTCTCTCAGTCTGTGTTGGTTGCTCAGTCAGTATGTCAGTTGTACCTCAATTAATCCAGATATCTCTCTCTCTCTCTCTCTCTCTCTCTCTCTCTCTCTCTCTCTCTCTCTCTCTCTCTCTCTCTCTCTCTGCTGGTAAAACTTACAGACTAATCGACTGACAGAGAAACAGAGAGATGAACGATAAAATAGTAACAGGGGACGATTTTTTCAAAATTATAAAATATTTGAGAATTAAATGTTTTCTACATAATTGGAGTGTGCAGAATTAAAAACATGAACCCATCTTCATGGCATCTTTTGAAATAAATTCACATGAAGTATTGATACACATGTACCGTCCACCATTTTTATACTGGTCTTTTGTCAATTTTTGACATTCTTGACTTCGTGTTATTTCATGCTAAAATTCGCATATTTCTGACATATGGTTATATGGAAATCTTTTGTGAGCATTCAACTTTAAGAATATATTGATTTTTTCTTCGTAAAAATGACAAGGTCTCAATTGGTTTTCTTTTCTTCAAAATTCAGCAAAATGGTTACAGATTTACCTGTTCCTAAATATGACAGTTTTAATGTTAATACCACGTCTTGTTATCTTTTGGCAATTTAATCCATTTTATACCGAACTGGTTGAATTTTAGGTATCCTTCTGTGCCTGCAAACTATCAGGCCATGTACTCTAAATAAGATATGTCGAGTCTACCCTCGAAAATATATTACATCATATTACTTTCACTGCTCGGGACGCTAGCCATGCAAAATTTATAGTGCTCTACTTTCTCGATTGAAACCAACACTCATGTTTAACTCCTAAGCGTCTCTTTAATTTATTTGATGAATATAAATGAAATAGAAACCAAAATAAAGAAGCAAATTAACAATTTCCAAAAGGATTGTGAAGAGCTACAACCACAGCAGAGCTACGTTTTGTAGCGGACACACTGGGAATCGATGTGAATAGTTAACTCCCTCCGTCAATACACAGTTTCCCGTAGTCAATCTTAAACTCCGTTGAAATATAAGTATGTGTATTTGTATGTGGTATACATAAAATATATGTATAGTATATACGCTGTATCTTTGATATAACATTTGTTGTATACTTTTTTCATCAAAAGGAAACTTGGCAAGCCTCGTTTCCTTTTAATGAAAAATGTATACAACAAGTGGTATATCAAAGATACAGCCCACATACTCTGTGTGTGTATATATATATATATATACATATATATATATATATATATATATATATATATATATATATATATATACATACATACATACATACATACATACATACATACATATGTGTGTGATAGATATTAAAGGAATTGTCCAAATTTAGAATTTATATCGTACATAAGATACTATAAGGGGTATTAATTGAATACGCACACAATGTGCGTCTGCTAGTAGATACTATCAGGGGTATTCACTGAATACGTACACAGTGTGCGTCTGCTAGTAGATACTATCAGGGGTATTCACTGAATACGTACACAGTGTGCGTCTGCTAGTAGATACTATCAGGGGTATTCACTGAATACGTACACAGTGTGCGTCTGCTAGTAGATACTATCAGGGGTATTCACAGAATACGTACATAGTGCACAGTGTGCGTCTGCTAGTAGCTACTATCAGGGGTATTCACTGAATACGTACACAGTGTGAATCTGCTAGTAGCTACTATCAGGGGTATTCACTGAATACGTACACAGTGTGCGTCTGCTAGTAGGTACTATCAGGGGTATTCACTGAATACGTACACAGCGTGCGTCTGCTAGTAGCTACTATCAGGGGTATTCACTGAATACGTACACAGTGTGCGTCTACTAGTATATACTATCAGGGGTATTCACAGAATACGTACACAGTGTGCGTCTACTAGTAGATACTGTCAGGGGTATTCACTGAATAGGTACACAGTGTGCGTCTGCTAGTAGGTACTATCAGGGGTATTCACAGAATACGTACACAGTGTGCGTCTGCTAGTAGATACTATCAGGGGTATTCACAGAATACGTACACAGTGTGCGCCTGCTAGTAGATACTATCAGGGGTATTCACTGAATACGTACACAGTGTGCGTCTGCTAGTAGCTACTATCAGGGGTATTCACTAAATAGGTACACAGTGTGCGTCTACTAGTAGATACTATCAAGGGTATTCACAGAATACGTACACAGTGTGCGTCTACTAGTAGATACTGTCAGGGGTATTCACTGAATAGGTACACAGTGTGCGTCTGCTAGTAACTACTATCAGGGGTATTCACAGAATACGTACACAGTGTGCGTCTACTAGTAGGTACTGTCAGGGGTATTCACAGAATACGTACACAGTGTGCGTCTGCTAGTAACTACTATCAGGGGTATTCACTGAATACGTACACAGTGTGCGTCTACTAGTAGGTACTGTCAGGGGTATTCACTGAATACGTACACAGTGTGCGCCTGCTAGTAACTACTATCAGGGGTATTCACTGAATACGTACACAGTGTGCGTCTTCTAGTAGATACTATCAGGGGTATTCACTGAATACGTACACAGTGTGCGTCTACTAGTAGGTACTGTCAGGGGTATTCACTGAATACGTACACAGTGTGCGCCTGCTAGTAACTACTATCAGGGGTATTCACTGAATACGTACACAGTGTGCGTCTACTAGTAGGTACTATCAGGGGTATTCAGTGAATACGTACACAGTGTGCGTCTACTAGTAGATACTATCAGGGGTATTCACTGAATACGTACACAGTGTGCGTCTGCTAGTAACTACTATCAGGGGTATTCACAGAATACGTACACAGTGTGCGTCTACTAGTAACTACTATCAGGGGTATTCACAGAATACGTACACAGTGTGCGTCTACTAGTAGATACTATCAGGGGTATTCACAGAATACGTACACAGTGTGCGTCTGCAAGCTTACATTGTACCTCATACATCTAGTGCTACATGATCTTTAAAAATAAATATAGCAAAGACCAAAAATTGATTATCTTACGAATATTTCACAATCGTATTGTATATATGTAACATAAGGAACACTATATGTATAAACTGTATTATGATTATAGCCTATTTAAAGAATATAGCAGATAACCGTATTGGGACTTCATTTAAAATCATTTCCAAAAATTACTCAGCTTTAATTGTACCTTTCTTCCATACTAGGATAAGGAAACACAGTAAGAACAAACCCTTAATTTAGTAGTCTAAAATATAATTTTTTGCTAACGAAACGTACTGTCTCTTTAATGCATGGATTCCCTCTTGCACTGTTGATTTATTATACTTCATCATGTATTTGTGCATTTGCGGGTAATTCGTCTTCAGGTTCTCCTCAGTGCTGCCACCTGAGACCGTTGCAAACCGGAAATGAGGGGTCATCGCTGTAGGGTTCATTAGCTGAAAAAGATGGACAAAGGATCGATATGCAGCGTCAACTGTAAAATGACTCATTCCGATAGAGTTGTTTACTAATAAGAAACACATTGTAACTTGTAGTGAGTATATTTGCTACTTTAAAAAGGTCTACTATGTATAATTTTAGTAGAATTTGGATTTAATACCAGCTAAAGCATTCAGCCTAAAGATCGAGGTTCCACTGTAAAATAGAACGGTATGCCCCTTTCTTTTAGTCTGAATTTGACTGTCGTTGAGAAATGTGCTCCTTATCGTTATCTAATTGTCTGTTCGAGTTTGGAAACTACCTGACACAGTTATTGGCACGTGAAGCTTAACACCCAAATGACTATCCGTCAATGTTTATTAGATACAGAGGGAGGTTCATCCTCCTACTATTCTGTACACCACGAAATTGACCAGCAAGTGTTTTCTTATTTCACCTTGTAACCAAGGTAACTACGTTCCAACTAATTGACCAATCATAATTCATATACATCATATACTACCTAGCCGCTTTGTAGCGACCGGTTTCGCAATTCGTGCTTTAAGGTTAAGCTATACACATAAAGTTTTGAAAATTAAAACTGAGGTCGTCGTTTGTGTTCTTTTCACATTAAGTTCACATAAAGTTTACTTGAAAAGGAAAAATATCAATTCACCTACATAATACAGTATCGTTTTACATGTGCAAAATTTGCAGCCGACCGCTCAAGATCTTGATCAAGTTATCTCAGTACACTCCGAAAAGTTCCTAAATATGTTTTTTATATAAAAAAAACCTTAAAATCAAAAGGGAATGATATCTTAATAATTTACCCTCCAATCCTGAATACCAGACAGCTTATAATAGTCATCAATGGTAATCATAAAGGCAGCAAGGTTGGCGGTGTAGCTGGCAAGGAATACTAGAGCAAAGAGCGCCCAAACATTGGCCAGGAACCTACTAGAAACTCCTCTGGGATTATCAACAGATACTGAGGCGCCAAACAGCATCGCCCATATTAGCCAGAAAGATCGAAATAAAGAAAATTTGTGTTCTGAAATAAAGAATATCGACCATTCATAACTTATGCCATAAATAATAATCGTAGTATTCATCAATTACTAATTTTTCAGCAACTAATATATTTGATCAACTTTAATTTCAGGGTGAAAAATAATCATTCCCATCGCCATCAATGCCATCGAAAGGCGCAGTGTTCAAATTTGTTTCCGACAAGGTTAATTAATACTACCACTACTACTACTAGTAGCACTGCTATTACTTCTACTGCTGCTGCTACTACTATCTTCACTACCATCACCAGTTTCACTATTTCTACTACTACTACTACTACTACTACTACTACATTTAACACCATTATTTCAACAACTTTTTCTGTAACTAATTCCACTACCAGTAAACATATTGGGCATGAAAAACACTCCAGCTAGGAAGAACCCATCTTTGCTAGTCAAGGGTCGTCGATCAACTTTGCTCTACGTCGACATTTGGCATATGTAGCTAGCTGAAACGGTATCCACTGCCCTGATATCTTATTGGATGCAGCTGAAAGAAACTGATTCAGTCAGATCACTTGTTACATTTACCTTGGGAAATGGTTATGAACACTCTTAGCGTTCTGTGTAGAAGTCAATTTAAGCATTTTACACACGTTTTAATTTCGAGTCAATGCATATAGATGTCGTGAAAGTAGCCTTATTGAACACCTAACAACTCAAGTAAGCGGTCTCTCATGCTCAATTGATTTCGCTTGCTACGGGCAGTAACTCTTTATCAACGTGAGGGGCTTTTGTTCAAAACATTGTTTCCGCTAGCTATAATATATGCCATGAGTTGATGTGAAACAAAGTGGATCGAAAATCCTTGACTAGAGAAGATTGGAAACACAAGGATGTATTTTCTGCGACATTTTTCCACGACTATTCTTTATTGGTAAAGACATGATGAGTTCTTAGAATAAAATGTTTTATTTATTTTCAAGATAAGGCATATTCAAATCACAATAACACGACATAAAAATGCTTTTCGTAAACTATGCCTTCGTAAACTATGCCATCGACGCGTGACTTTAATTATCCCTTTCATAGTGAACGACCTTACATGAAATGATTTGATCAAAATACATATGTAGGATCTTTTTTATCTTCGTGTTATTATTATGTTGATGTCCTTTTGAAAGCATTCTACGTCATATATTTTGCAAATAAATTCTACTCCTAATATTTACGTGGATGCGATTAATTCTGTATAATATATCAGCGGAAAGACAACTTGATATTCTGAAAGTTAACAGAGAAAAAAACACATCAGTCTTGGATTGATGAATACTTGATGCTAGACTCTATTGCCAAAATTTGTGGAGGAGAAAAAATAACAACGAAAAGTAGAGAAATGTATTGATATTCGATGAAAAGAACGACAACTAAAAAGAAACATGCAATACAATTATTATGCGAAATAAAATTCACATATATAGGACATCACGAAACCAATCACATACAATGGCAATAAAAAAGTAGACGATACTATTAAATATAGGTTACACAAATATGACCATCATATGCAGATATTGGATAGGTTCATGTAATTGATTCACAGTTCCAGCTGTAAAGTCTTTTTACAGTCCTAGTTAAAACATATTCCGTTTAATGCTTTATCGTTATTTGAATATATTTTCAAAGAAGCAAAGATTACAATAGTCGCATTCTATTTTTCCACTTTTCAGACTCTATTGACACCAATTTTGAAAGCAAAATGGTATACTTATTATACTTTTATACTTATTATACTGTATACATACTATACTGGTATACACTGGTATACTTATTATGCTGGTATATTTATTACACTGGTATACTTATTATACTAGTATACTTATTATACTGGTATACTTATTATGCTGGTATACTTGCTATACTGGTATACTTATTATACTAGTATACTTATTATGCTGGTATACTTGCTATACTGGTATACTTATTATACTAGTATACTTATTATGCTGGTATACTTGCTATACTAGTATACTTATTATACTGGTATACTTATTATACTGGTATACTTGCTATACTGGTATACTTATTATACTGGTATACTTACTATACTGTATACTTATTATACTGGTATACTTGCTATACTAGTATACTTATTATACTGGTATATTTATTACACTGGTATACTTATTATACTGGTATACTTATTATACTGGTATACTTATTATACTGTATACTTATTATACTTATTATATTGTATATGTATAATACTGTATACTTATTATACTGGTATACTTATTATACTGGTATACTTATTATACTGGTATACTTATTATACTGTATACTTATTATACTTATTATATTGTATATGTATAATACTGTATACTTATTATGCTGGTATACTTATTATACTGGTATACTTATTATACTGGTATACTTATTATACTGGTATACTTATTATACTGTATACTTATTATACTTATTATATTGTATATGTATAATACTGTATACTTATTATACTGGTATACTTATTATACTGGTATACTTATTATACTGGTATACTTATTATACTGGTATACTTATTATACTGGTATACTTATTATACTGTATACTTATTATACTTATTATATTGTATATGTATAATACTGTATACTTATTATACTGGTATACTTATTATACTGGTATACTTATTATACTGGTATACTTATTATACTGGTATCCTTATTATACTGTATACTTATTATACTGGTATACTTATTATACTGGTATATTTATTATACTGGTATATTTATTATGCTGGGATACTTATTATACTGTATACTTATTATACTGGTATACTTATTATACTGTATACTTATTATACTTATTATATTGTATATGTATAATACTGTATACTTATTATACTGGTATACTTATTATACTGGTATACTTATTATACTGTATACTTATTATACTGGTATACTTATTATACTGTATACTTATTATACTGGTCTACTTATTATACTGGTATACTTATTATACTGTATACTTATTATACTGGTATACTTATTATACTGTATACTTATTATACTGGTATACTTATTATACTTATTATATTGTATATGTATAATACTGTATACTTATTATACTGGTATACTTGCTATACTAGTATACTTATTATACTGGTATATTTATTATGCTGGGATACTTATTATACTGGTATATTTATTATACTGGTATCCTTATTATACTGTATACTTATTATACTTATTATATTGTATATGTATAATACTGTATACTTATTATACTGGTATACTTATTATACTGGTATATTTATTATACTGGTATATTTATTATGCTGGGATACTTATTATACTGTATACTTATTATACTGGTATACTTATTATACTGGTATATTTATTATGCTGGGATACTTATTATACTGGTATACTTATTATACTGGTATACTTATTATACTGTATACTTATTATACTTATTATATTGTATATGTATAATACTGTATACTTATTATACTGGTATATTTATTATACTGGTATACTTATTATACTGGTATCCTTATTATACTGTATACTTATTATACTGTATACTTATTATACTGGTATACTTATTATACTGGTATACTTATTATACTGTATACTTATTATATTGTATACTTATTATACTTATTATATTGTATATGTATAATACTGTATACTTATTATACTGGTATACTTATTATACTGTATACTTATTATACTGGTATACTTATTATACTGGTATACTTATTATACTGTATACTTATTATACTGTATACTTATTATACTTATTATATTGTATATGTATAATACTGTATACTTATTATACTGGTATACTTATTATACTGGTATACTTATTATACTGGTATACTTATTATACTGGTATACTTATTATACTGTTATACTTATTATACTGTATACTTATTATACTTATTATATTGTATATGTATAATACTGTATACTTATTATACTGGTATACTTATTATACTGGTATACTTATTATACTGGTATACTTATTATACTGGTATACTTATTATACTGTATACTTATTATACTGGTATACTTATTATACTGGTATCCTTATTATACTGTATACTTATTATACTTATTATATTGTATATGTATAATACTGTATACTTATTATACTGGTATACTTATTATACTGGTATACTTATTATACTGGTATACTTATTATACTGTATACTTATTATACTGTATACTTATTATACTGGTATCCTTATTATACTGTATACTTATTATACTTATTATATTGTATATGTATAATACTGTATACTTATTATACTGGTATACTTATTATACTGGTATACTTATTATACTGGTATACTTATTATACTGGTATACTTATTATACTGTATACTTATTATACTTATTATATTGTATATGTATAATACTGTATACTTATTATACTGGTATACTTATTATACTGGTATACTTATTATACTGGTATACTTATTATACTGGTATACTTATTATACTGTATACTTATTATACTTATTATATTGTATATGTATAATACTGTATACTTATTATACTGGTATACTTATTACACTATATACATACTATACTGGTATACACTGGCATACTTATTATACTGGTATACACTGGTATACTTATTATGCTTGTATATTCTGGTATACTTATTATACTGTATACTTATTATGCTGGTATGTTTATTATACCGGTGACTTATTATACTAGAATTCTTATTATACTGGTATGCTAATTATACTGGTTTATTTATTATACTGGTATACGCATTATACTGGTATACATATGATGTTGTACACTTATTATACTGTATATTTATTATACGGAATACTTATTCGTCTGGTATACTTATTATACTGTATACTTATTATACTGATATACTTATTATACTGTATACGTATTATACTGGTATACTTATTATACTGTATACTTATCATACTGGTATACACTGGTATATTTATTATACTGGAATACTTATTATACTTAAGGTTAGATTAGATATTAAGGACAGTACCAGTGAATGAGCAAATATCATTCATGTTTTCATCAAGAAGATTTATTATCTTTTCACTTTCAACCTAGATTACTCTCGTTGATTTACATCAGTGATCCCTGTCATCCTTTTACTCAGTTAAATGAATGTTTCAGTTTTGAAATAAGAGATATGCAGATTGCAGGTAGGTTGAGGAAATTATACATTTCGCAGAGGAGAGGTTTTGTGTATAAAGGTGTTGCTCACACCCCCTGCCCTTCAACTCCACCTCATTCTCTTCCCTCTCCCCTGGCACAGCCGTCAGTTTAAGATATCACCAAATACAAGTATTAGTTAATTTAATTTCCTACCTAATATATTCAACCCTGTCACCCATTGCGTAACTTGACCAACAATATGTTACGTTAAATAATCCTTCATATCTTGTTTTTAAACTATTATAGTATTGCCTTCACTAGTCCTCGCCCAAGATTTACCTCCAGTTACCTCGCAAAGGTGTTTTTCCATGATCCAGTCCACTGGGGCTAAGCCATTCAAATATGAAAATTGACGCTCCCGTGGCATGGACACTGAATATTAGAATGAGGCACCAAGAGGGGTAGTCATATGGTTCTGAAAGCCAAAGATACATACAGTCACACGTGGTCAGACTCTGAGGGCTGACTTGTTTCATGTTCGCAGAATTAGAATATTGACATTCAGTTCATCATTAAATAAGTCTTCTTAATATTTACTTCATCCTCTCCTGCTAGACATTGTTAATATCAATGTCAAACTGACGTCCACCCCCATTTCATAACCACTGATTTATATTAAACTAGTAGTGATACACAAGATTTGGATTGTTTCTTGATAAAATGTGTCTTTTTGTGATTTTCTGTCTCGTTACTCCAGTCGAAATTTTTATCGTACAACGAAAAGTTATAAAGTTTAACAAGCAGTGCATATGTTCAAGTTCTATCCATAACTTTACTATGACTTAATCACTGCATTCTACCAATCAAAAGTCGCCATCTGACTTAATGAAGTAGGTGACAGACTTGGTTTTTATCGATTTTAGGTCTTTGACTTTGACTTTGATAGTGAACGAAGTCATTCGCGCCTGACATTTTTTTTTTTTTTTGTTTTTTGTTTTTTGTTTAATAACTATCTATTCATTGCTAATAACTTCTCGAAATGTATTTCCAAGATTTTCCACATGTCGAAATGTATTTCCAAGATTAGTCATATGTCGAAATGTATTTCCAAGATTATTCACATGTCGAAATGTATTTCCAAGATTTTCCATATGTCGAAATGTATTTCCAAGATTTTCCACATGTCGAAATGTATTTCCAAGATTTTCCACATGACGAAATGTATTTCCAAGATTTTCCAAAATTCATTTTGAGAAGTTCTATTTTATAGGAATTTGAGAATTTTAAGGCAAGATGAAGTGTAGCTAGAGCTGAATAAATCAGATGTTTTCACCGCCCGGAAACGGGAGTCTAACTCCGTGTAGCCTGTATGTTAAAATTATGGACACAGAGAATACAAAAATAAGCACGGAGGAAACCATGAACATTTCATTATTTTCTATCCTCACAACAGATTTACAAAATGGGCATAAGTTCAGAAAATGTATATCACCCAGTGAAACATATGCGTAGAAAAGTGAAAAATTTGAAAAATGTACAAAGGGAATTCATGGAATAAGACAAAAAGACAACAATATACGCTAAATTAAGACAGCATTGATATATATGTTACAACTTTTTAAAAATGTACAAGTAGTAAGTTCTATCCATATAAAAAAAAATTGTCTGTACATTGTTCATTTTAAGCATACCCCAGGATAAACGACATCTCCGCTCTAACTAAAAATATTACTATTTTATTTTTTAAATCTGACGATTGAAACGATGCAAATATTTGCTTGTTTTGTTGTTGCTATTTATTTGGAGTTTTATCTATTTTTTCTGACAATTAGAGCATTAGATTTTTATAAACTCTATTCAGCATAGAATTATAATTTCTCTGTAAAAATAAGAGACACTCCAAAACTTCAAATTTTAAGATGAAATACCCCGTCATTGTTATAATTTTGAAAGTTAAGATTAAATGCTCCGTAAGTGTATAATTTTAAAATCAATATGCGTATGATTAGCGTTTAAGATTTTTTTGAAAAAACATTGTCAGCTATTTACAGTTAGAAAGAATATCTGATATTTTTTTTTTATTTTTTTTTTTTTTTTTTGCTGTATAATATTGTTACAAACTTAGGGTACGTGTTTTTTGTATTTACCTCTCCGTTTATAGTTTTGAAATATTTAAGTAATTGTTTTTTTATTATGGGGGTTTGGTGTTGGGAAGACATTTTGACAAACCCAATAACTCTTAAAACATCGCCTTGGTTGCATTAGAGTATAAGCAGAAAAGAAAACTAAATATGTTCAAACTCGAACATTGTTTTGAGTGGAAAGCTCATGGTTACCTCCTGCAGCCTTGCCCTTCGTTAAAATACATATGTGTGTGTGTGTCAGTTTGTACAAGCATCACAGCATCTCTTTTATTTACCGTGGCTCTTGACATTTTTACGTACTGCAAATCCCTAAAATTGATTTGTTACAACAATTTTAAATTTGACATCGTATGAACTTTTTGGCGATTAGTTACAATCAAGAAGCAAAACCAAATTTGTCTTGACACTCACCGATATAAGCAGTGCTACAAAAGTTATTTTGTGTGTGAGGTTGTTTTTTGTTGTTGTTGTTGTTGTTTTGTTTGTTGTTGTTTTTTTATTTGTTTTTTTTTTTTTACAATTAATAATATATATCGTAGCTTTGTGTATCACGATACACGATATAAGAGAGATGAAATTACTGTTCCCTCTTAAAAGGTAACAAACATTAAGGGACTTTTCCAAAATATTGCTACGTTTTTAAATTTGTTTCTCAAAAAGACAAGTTTTACAACCTATTATGGAAGCCTGTTAGCGTAAAAAAGCCTATAGTCAGCTATGGAATGAAATACGAAAAGAAAAAAGAAAAAATACAGTTTAACTTGATCGAAAGAAACATTTCTTAGAACATGCACGGTCCGTATTGCAATATTGCCGTCAAGAGGTGTCAATCAGTGCAGTGTATGCACACGAGGTCACACAATGTATGTCAGCTGTGTTTGGTAGGCTATGTGTCTGCTGTTGGTTTTCTATCTATATAAGGAGCTAAATTCGAGTCAGACGTGAGTGTGGAAGTGTTATATGGTATCTGTAAATAAATCAGCACAGCATACCGGTGAAAATTAAATTTTCAACTACTATTAAAAATGTAATCGTAAGTTGTATTGATATGCATATGAAAGAGTACAAACATTTTATCGCTGTTTTGCAGCAGTTTTTCTTGTATATCCCGAGCCGTAAGCGAGGGGTACGTATAATCCAGGCAGGTGATATGCATCCGTATAACTTTCCCAACAGCCTAAATGACAAATTTGTCATACAGCAGAATCTTTTTTTCATATCTGAGTGTCCTTGACATAATCTTCTGTAATGCACACCAATCATGTTATCCAACGTAATATTACATTAATTAGATCTGCTTTTTAAATGTCTCCCTATATCGTTAACACTTTAGCACTAAAATTAATCCAATAAATTCAAAAGCTAATTTGTAAGAAAAGTTAGTTTTAAAAACAAGTTCCCATATAATGCGTGGGTTCTCCTATACTGTTGTCTGGTGTGTTGTAATGCTCTAGTTTCTCTTTACATCGAATTAATCTTTCGCTCTCGTTTCTCTACGCAGTGAAAGACCATTACATGAGTCAACAAAAACCCAAAAGCCTTAGGCAAAATACTTTAAAGAGGGCTGAGCCCAACCAAACCAGTTGCTGTGCGTGTGTTGCAATACACAATAACGCCCTTTGGCACTATATTTCATCAGACAATATTGTAGGAGGACAGTTCCAAAAAGGAGAAGGCAATAATTGATTGAGTACATCCCATAACGTCATACAACATCTGCACATGGAAAGAGTGCCCACTGGAAGAAGCGCAATGACGGTTACCAGGTATGGTATCTCGGAGACAAAGAGAATTGCGTACTGGCGTAAAGCAAATTCCTGTAGTTATCCAATCTAACCTCGAGAACTCATCGTGTGATGTATTACAACAAAAGAATGTATATATATATATATATATATATATATATATATATATATATATATATATATATATATATATATATATATATAACTCCACTTGCTAAAAGAGATTGTCTTCGAAGGTATTCCACCTACCTAAGAATGCGGTTGGAGAGATAGCACCCTTCCGAATGGATACAATGATGGTAATTCCAGTTTCCAGGAACGGAACAGAGAAGTCTATCGCGGAACTCCTTTGATGATTGATTTTCAAGGATGTCATCACAAAATCTGACTTATGGTCCACCAGTTCACGGATCAAGCCGTTCCATTCACCCGTTTTCTGGAATTACATAAGAGGATAGTACTAAGCTCATTCTCAGTGAACAAATGATATCGAATAGTCAAACCGTCCTTAAGCATACACCTCTCGGGGAAAAGATAAAAGTCCTCTGAAAACCGGTAATTCTTGAATTTAGTTTGTTTCAACTACTATTTGGTGTAAGGGACCTTGAGAAAAATGTTTTTCAAGCCAGGTATTGCTTAATAGATGATGCTTTTTAGGCCGGTTCGTCGGTATATGCGATCTTTACAAGTACAATTGTACTTGCCTAGCGAGGAGTGCAAACTACAGCATGCTTGGTATTAGTGTAAATATCTATTCAGATATGTGACCAAACTACATGGAAATGTTACAAAACAATACTTTTAAATATACACGAGATTTTGGCTGTAATATTTGTTCTGGGATACAAAGCGATTGTAATGTAGTGCTAACTGGATGCGTCACCTCAGGTACACGGACCAGTTCAGATAATTTTCAGTGAACACCCATGATCATTGTCTCCTACGAGCATTCTTTTAAAGCTGAAAAGCTATAACGTATACCAAAAGCACGTTTCATAATTAAAGACAACATTGTTCTGCTCTTTTAGGATCTAAGAAACAAACAAAAATCATGCGGTTTGTAAAATAAGATTTACACACGATATCAACTTTATTACATGTGCCAACGCACACCGTATTATGGGTATTTGTTCCAGCTACATGTAAATAAATACCTCATTCTTGATTCCCCACATCGTGTCATTTACTTCGTACATCACAAAGTCAAAATCAAGTGTTTCACTCAGCATCGTCAGCAAGTCAATACATAGTCCCGTGCAACAAACATCTCCGTTATAACTAGCATTAAGTTCTGGACTGGAACAAAAAGTAAATAAATAAATAAATAAATAAAGAAAGAAAGAAAGAAAGAAAGAAAGAAAGAAATACGATATTCATAAAAACATATGATTAGCTGTAGATTCAAAATGATTTAATAAAACATTTCTTCAAATATACGAAAATAAAACAACACCCAATGGCACTAGCTATTAAGATTAATAAATACATAGGAGAGAGAGAGAGAGAGAACGGCTTGGCCTGTTATGCTGTACCGTCGCCGACCTTAATTCAGTCAGTGAACTCTGTGGTAATATATGAACGATTATCCTTACAGAATTACCTAGTGTCTTGTCGTATCCGCACTTCTGGGTATATAATAGTGATATGTCACGTCAGTTCACGTGTGTGTCAGTTGGATCTTCTTGTAACCTGAGCTTCGTCTACACCGAATGATAGAGGATCATCATATTTGGTTTAATATGTCACTAGGATGAGTAGATGACAGTGACTTTTTCGAATCCTAGATGCAGCCGCTTAAGTGGGGGAAGACCGAGGGTACAAGTTGATGTTTTTATGCGTAACACATAGTTTTGTTTGTATTTAACCCTTTTCCACGCAAGTTATCGTTTGTTATCACTGCCGGATTCCCGCAAGTTATCATTTGTTATCATTTCATGATGAAAACGTACCAACTTGTGTTTCGAAACTTCAGACATCAATATGTAAACACCAATGTGTGTTTCAAGAGCAGAATCAGTTAAAGCACTTTTTGAAATATATTCTCTGAAGATTTTAACCGCCGTACTTGCATTGCTTTCTTCATAATCAGTCTGAAACCGTAAGTGAACCTGTCATAGAGTAATAATGTGGACATCGCGGTGTCTTGGAAATACCTCTTCATTAGACTGGCTGTTTTCGTAATTCATTTAGCAAATACATTAAAGAAAATATATATTTCATAGAAAGCAAAGTCTAAATATTATGTGAGAAAAGATTTAGCTAAAACAATACTTTTCTTAAGGTCAGAAACGTATTTGACAATGCTATGTTGTGATATTCAAGGTCAAGATTGTTTTCTTACATCACTTTTGTTTGTGAAATTACGAAAAAAGCATCAAAGCAAGTACTATCTGACCAATAAACAACAATATTACAAGTACGTAGACATATATTTAAACCATAAATGTCCAATCCTATCAATGGATTTCGGTAACGAAGCTAAAAAGTGCAAGTGGTCATATTAAGAAACTCCCTGTTTCTAAAAATAGATGCACCCACATGGCATGCGTGGCGCCATTTTTGCTCTTGGCTGTGTACTGATTGAGTTGGAAAGAAGGATCTAGTTCATTGATGTATCGACTTTAGTGCTTCAGTTCATCGTCGATGAATAGCTAAGGTAACGTTTATCGTCAAAGTTAAATTAAACGCCAAAGTTTTGATGTTATTATATACTTAGAGCTCGAAAATATTCGCAGTTCAGTTGTGACTAATTATAGAATTTTCAAGCAAAATACAATCATCATCGCAAAAACATATTTTCTCAAGTTATTCGTGGGCTTACTTGGCTTGCTTGACATACTTAGGCATATTAAAGGTTATTATAAACATATTTCAAAAGTGTCTTTGTTATTTTCCCTTTCAAAATAACACAAGAGAAAGAACAAGTATGACGCATATAGTAAGTGCATTCAGCTATGTCACAAGTGAAATCGCAGACGTATTTCTTTAGTTTTATCTTCATTAGTGTGGTACTACAATCATAAAGACATTGTTGCACAGTGGAATGAGGATCATGAATGCAGAATGTCAAAATGGAATCATCAGACAACGAGTTGGATGCTTTCAGACTTTGATAGTGACGAGACTATGACCGTGTTCCAACATTGTCAGATTGGGTGTCAGTTTCTGAATTGTAAGAGATGGAAGAGGGCAGTGATAGATTTTAATGATCTTAGTGATGTGGAACTGTCATCAGACGACGAATAAGCAACCTGGACATTCAGTCAAGCTCTTCCAATGATGACAACTTTTTGTCATCAGCTGCCATTGCTGTTGACATCTGAAAGTTTATTGAGCCCAATGGACCAATTCCTCTGCCAGAATATGCCACACCAATATATTACACTGGCGCATCAGACGAGGAAGAGATGAAACTTCTAGTCCTGAACCATCAATGTCACATGACCCATATTTTCTCCGATCCTCCTCCTCTGAACCACACCTCATAACACAAGGTGAACTGAATGACCTTGTCAGGGATTTGGAACTACCCAAGAGTAAGGCAGTGCTGTTGGGCTCCAGACTACATCAGTGGAATCTGGGATGAAAAGTGTTCAGCATCCACTATTTGTTGAATCAAGGAAGATTTTGTTACCACCCTTGTTCATCAAGCTGGGTCTGATGAAGAACTTTGTCAAAGCCATGGACAAAACACAAGCAGCTTTCAAGTACCAAGGTTAAGTGAAGCTAAAATAACGGAAGGTGTCTTTGTTGGTCCTCAGATTCGTGAACTTCTTCGAGATGATGCATTGCACCGTGCACTGCGTGGCAAGGAAAAGACGGCATGGAAAGCCTTCCAGTTAGTGGCAACAAATTTTCTCTGAAACAACAAGACAGACAACTACAGGTAGTTGGTGGAAAACCTCCTCAAGGCATACAAAAGTCTTGGTTGCAACATGTCACTAAAGATACATTTTTGCACTCTCATCTGGGTTTTTTTCCACCGAACTGCGGAGCAGTAAGCGACGAGCACGGCATTGCAACAATGGAGAAACGCTATCAGGGCAAATGGAGCCCATCAATGCTTGCAGACTATTGCTCCATTTAATGAATACAAGAGACAAGCCAAGAAGCGCAGAGTAGACACTGAATAAGGACTAAACTATGTACTGATATATACATAATAGTTTTTTGACTTTTGTTTCAATATATTTTTTATTTATATAACCCTTTTGCTGTTTTTTAAAGTGTTACATAAACAGGACAGGTGAAATATTATCATGTAAAGCAACCATAAACACATGAAAAGGCCTAGGTTTACAATTTATGATAAAAACTCTACTATGTACACAATATACATAGACGTAAAATGTAAAAACCCAAATATCTTGGAAACATTAGCCAATCAGTTGTTTTAATTGTCATATTTGAATTCAGCACATCAAAATCCTTAATAAATAGCACATTTTATCTCTGAAGCAGACGACTTCGAACAAATTGTAGACCAGTGTTATTTGTATTAGCTGTTTGATGAGAATTTGTTCCACCGACTAGCAGACCAGACCAATAGATATGCAGCCCAGCAGCATGAAGATGAACAGCAGTGGGCAGATAATAAATCCAGAGGAGAAAAAAAAATCTTTTACTGGATTCTTCATCCTCATTGGAATCATTTGATGAAGACTGAGCTCAGAATCTGGCATCTAGTGTAATAAACACACGATGCAAGGGACTCAAATGGAAAATTCACCATATTTACATGGACATATTTTTAACCAGCACTGAGCTGTTCTGGACTCTGTGTGTGAGGCACAGTTAAATCCAACTTAACTGGTTTCCTTCAGGAGCTGCAGGGGCCCAGCAGGCTACATAGAGGACACAGCCTTTTGTGCCACCTGGTAATTTGTTTGCAACTCTTAGGAAGGACTCTTAATAGACAAGTCTTTTGTTCAAGCTGATATTTATTTTTGTATCATCTTTTTGTATATCTGCATTTGCAAGTACCTATGTACCGTATATATATATATATATATATATATATATATATATATATATATATATATATATATATATATATATATATATATACATACTATACATACATATTACACAAAAATCGATAACGGCGCAAATAGAAAACACTTTCCCAATGTTTCTAGCTAAACAAGTTCTTCGTCAGGGGAAGAAACAATTTACATCCACAAAACAAGCACTAAACACAAAAGCCAAGAGAATTTCTTGACTCTTACATGTTTCATTGACGGAGAAATAAACAAACAAAGGATAAACTATCAAAGAAAGAAAGAAGACAAAATTAAAAAACGGTCCAAAGCAGGTAAACTACATATCTATGTTATGCTGCTGCTATCAGCCCAAAAAAGTTGTGTACAAAAATTCAAAGAAGTGTGTATCGTGCCTATCATGCAGAGCCCAAAGTGTGTGTGTGTATATATATATATATATATATATATATATATATATATATATATATATAGAGAGAGAGAGAGAGAGAGAGAGAGAGAGAGAGAGAGAGAGAGAGATACATGCATACACCCCCTGAACATTACAAAATTGACATCAATTTATATTAATCATGAAATGTTTTGCACTTTTTTTTCAAACATGTTCGTTGGTGAATGGCTTACCATGGAGTTATGCTCTTTTGTTCAAGGAAACCTAACGGTAGACAATATGAAATGATGCTTTTCAATCCAAAATTGATGAAGAATATATTTTGCTTTAATTGATATATGGTTTTGCAATTAAATGTTCAAATGTACATGAACATAATAATTCTGTTCCTTTTCTGAAGATACAAGTTTCAAACATGATTTCACACAGTAAATTTAGGATCGCACATTCAGTAAGAATTAAAAATGCAAAAATGGTTAATAGTTAAGATATTGAACTCTCAAGAAACAGATTTTAGGTACAGATAAAATATATATCTCCCGGGGAGTAAATACTACTTTCAACATTTCATATATGGAATCACGGCAGGTGGAAATACATACAAGTAATTATTTCTGAAGTATCAATTTTGTTTATTTATAAGTTCACTTTCTGCCAACCAACACTGCAGCAACTAAAAAGAAGACAGACTTTCACAGGTAAAAGGATGGATAGATGCTTGAGATTTCACCGGCATCAGTAGTGCACAAATACTAGATCCATATGGGTGGGGTTGACTGCAGCTTAGGTCCAAATATCTGGTTGGTAGGACCAGCTAGAAATGTTGGAAATATTCTTTCCATTTCCTCATCAGTGCCTTTATTAATTTGTATGAGACGGGCACTTTGAAGAGGACTTCCAAATTGATGTTGTTAGAATACTGATTGGGGACTTTTTCAGGCGCAAAGAAAGAAAAGTTGTTCGTGCTGCACAGACTGCACATCTTTGACACTTTGGCTAGATTGGGCAAAAAGTGCAGCACATGCAAGCAGTGCTTGAAAAATCATAACAGAAAAGTTGACAGTGTATGAATGGGCTAAATTTTGTGTACACATCTGCCCTGGTGTGTGTTTTGAGGCATACCACCAGTAGCTAGGAGTACAGAAATAGTAGTGTTGATAGCAATTTTTGACTATTGTTTTATTTATTTCTCTCTTCAGACTATTTGTTTGAAATCATTATCAGTGAATTTTCATGTTTTTATATTTACTTTCGTGACTAGTTTACTGCATTTGCCAAATTAAAATCTCCAAATTTATAGTTGTATTTTGCTTCGTTACCTGTATTTTTAGAGGAATACCATGCATGCATATGGCAATCCCATGTAGTATACAAAAAAAGCCATTTTGAGTTAAATTATTTTCAATTAAAAGATTATTCTTACAATATATAAACATCAGTTATCACGTCTATTCAGATGTATGAACATACAATTATACAGTTTATACTTTTACTAAGTCTCTATAAAATTTGACACCTTTACCACATTTTTTTATTTGAACGAATTTGAATAGAGACAGACGTTTTCTACAGTGTATGGTATTTCAGTCAGTGAAAGCTGGCACATTAAAATAATTTAATTTTTTTACTGTTGACACACTGCAAAAAATTAATATTTTTCATTGAAGAAAATGAATGAAATCTATTTTGTATCATTACAAGTATTTTAGAAATGCTTGCCGTTACCATGGCAACCAATGTTCTAACACTGTTTATTTATGATATTTTATGTCAAAGCATTTGCATATTTAAATGATACTATAATATATTTAATCGTATTGTTTGAATCACTTCTAATAGTCATAAAATCAATCCACAGAGGCATACACGCAATGTATGCTTTATATGTATCTTATGGTTAGGTTGTATAACTTTTTCTGTGACACTTATACATAGCTGAACACAAAACAACCACATACACTTGATAATTCAATATTAGTTGGTTCTTTTAATGCTGATATCATTGTTTTAGTTTAAAACATGTTTTTTGAAGGCTTATTTAAGTAATTTAATTATGCAATACGAAAAAATACCTTACTAGTATTTGATATTTTTCTTCCATATTTGTTAATTCATAAGTCTAATATGTAAGCTTTATCAAGTTAGGACAAAAACTGTGTGAAATATCCTTTTTTCATAAATACAACATAGCAGTTAGATTGTCAATTGTAGTGCCTCTGCCAAAAATCCTGAGGAAATCAGGCATGAATTGACTGGGACGACTGAGGAGGAAAGGGTTAAATGTAGGGAGATGCTATTAGGTGTGATGTTCCACGAGAATAACATGACGACATAAATGTGTCAATATTTATCATGGCTGTTTTATTTACATCTATCGTGCTGTGTTTCACGTGCTTAGATCGGTATTTCCTGCATCCTGAATTGCAATCTTTTAAACAGTTCTCTACTGATGATTTATTTAAGAACTAAACTTCATATTTTACAGGATTCATGAAGTAATGAAACTTGAAAATCGAATACACACTGTATGAACGGTCGTTGCGAAGCGATGGACGTTCATGCATAGTGTGTAAGCGATGGACGTTCATGCATAGTGTGTAAGCGATGGATGTTCGTGCATAGTGTGTAAGCGATGGACGTTCATGCATAGTGTGTAAGCTATGGACGTTCATGCATAGTGTGTAAGCTATGGACGTTCATGCATAGTGTGTAAGCGATGGACGTTCATGCATAGTGTGTAAGCAATGGACGTTCGTCCATAGTGTTTAAGCGATGGACGTTCGTGCATAATGTGTAAGCGATTTTCAAGCTTCATGACGTCATGAATCCTGTACAATATGATGTTCAATTATTATAATTACAAATAGTTATAAAAATAATGACGAATCTCAACAAATAAATAACAGAACTATCTTGCAACTATCGTTTACAAATATTTTCAAAGCTCATGAATACATAAGAAGTTTCTTTCTGGTGTTATAAGCTAATAACTTCTATTTCTCTGCAGTACACGTTTTCTTTTAACCAATCCAAATGCTTGTTACGAAGGCTTTGTAAAACTGTGTAATTATTTCGATGATCAACTAGCTTAGTTAAGTCATTTCCTTGCCGAGTATATATAATTATTGCTTTCATCCCGTATTTAAAGTAAAAAGTAACTTTATTTACTGCTGGTCAATTGTACATGCTAAAACAACTTATACAATGCACTCTAGAAGGCTCACATTAGGCGTGAAGTGGTTTACAATAATATGCCGCCGACATTTTATATAGCGCGTGTGAAAGCTTGTATAGTTTTATTGACTTTTTTTACAAATCTGATAAGCCTGTCTTATTTTTTATTTTTATTTTTTGACCTGAATAGGCAGAAAAGTTACAAACATGGACTCTTACAATCGTGTGGCGTTTACTTGACAAGGGACGGAGTGGTGCCCACACTTGCCAGTAGTCTCATCCGGGTTAACATAAATAACGTAAGGCGGCTCGCTCAACGTGGCTATCTTAAACACTCGTCTGTCAGGTCTTCCTTTAGGGGGAAATAGAGACCGCCCTGGCCATATAATCTCGTTCATTTGTATTTCCATAACTATGTCACCTGTTGAACTTTTCTCGGGGAGAAATTTACCAACCTGCAAACAAGCACATTTTTAAATAGATTTTTGTAATAATACACATGCAAGAATTATTTATGAAATATTTCATGGCATTCTGTTGTGGATTGTGCACTGATAATCGCAATAATATGTGATAATTATTACTTCGTGAGTTTGCAAGCATTCTTTTTCGAGACGCAAACGTGTAACGCTTTGCTTATTTGCAATTAGAGCATACGGTTCACTCAAGTTGCTAATATCTTGGATAAAAATATAAAAATCGAGTATACCTCGCCCAATTAAGAAATGTTGTAATCTTGAAAATCATTCTAGTAATGTTATTTTACTCTCTCTCTCTCTCTCTCTCTCTCTCTCTCTCTCTCTCTCTCTCTCCATAAATCCACGTGACCATCCACATATATAGTTTTGTTATATATGTAGCCAACTGTCTAACTAAACCTACGAACCCATCTTATTTTTGTTCCTATCTGAATAGCCCAAAATTCCGATACGAAATAAGACCAAGAGGTTAACAACTATTTCAACATTTCCCACTAAAAGAACAAATTAAAATATTACAAACAATTACAATATTCCCATGCTTTTTTTTATACTTATATAATAATAATAATAATAATAATAATAATAATAATAATAATAATAAATTAATGTGCTATTTCACGAACGACCCGAAATATGATTCGAAATTTAAAACAAAAACGGGATATAACATTCAAAAAATACAATTTCTTGAGATCTTAGAGCAGTTTAATTATCATGTGACCAATACGGTAATTTGCCATAAATCATACAATTTGTCACCAATGCGGTACTTTTTCTTATTTACCATAAATGTTTCAAATATCTTGTTGGCAGATTTGCTTTTGTTTTCACTTTACCATTTAAGGAAAACTCTAAATAAAGCATAGTTCTTTGGCAGATGTCTAAATAAGACCATTAAAACATCAATTCATCTAAAAAAAATGTTTTGTGTCACAGCATTCTAAATATCACTTGAACGACGTTATCATGTATGCATTAATTACAATGTTCTATCACTTACAGGTTCCCACTTCTGAGACATTTTTCTAGATGTCTTATCATTGAATGGTTGGAAATTGTAGATATCTATAGTGGTATGCTTTATAACACCATTATCCGCGAAGGACACCGGCGGATCCTCAAGGTTTATTTTCTTCATGTACCTGAAAGAGATACAGACATCGTGGTGAGACCTGAAAAAAGATGACAAAAAACGTGGTGAGAGACAATGAGATGCCAAATCAATTTCCAACTGTATATTGGCAAGAACTATAGTGATCTCAACCTTGATGCTATTTTGTTTTTTATGTTTGTTCTTTTCTAACCACATACTTTAGCATAGTTTTCTGGTGTTAAATTAGACGCAATTGAACTTAAGTTTTTGTGTCCATATTCTTTTGTAGAATGGGCGGGCGACGGGATTTGATTTTAGGTATACCTCCAGCTGATTTAATTGTACGGTAGTTTAATTCATAATTTATTCAATTGTTTGCTTCAATCCAAAAGCTTTGTTTCGACATTTTAGTCTCAAGATATTATATTCTTGGTTGTACTCTTTTTTTGTTGTCATGTTACTCTCAACTTCAAGCAAATATGTCTATATAATTTGTTCCACGTGTATTTAGTTTACATATTTCATATATGTTATGTTTTCTCTTTCATATCTGAAACCTAAGGAAATTGATCCTTCAGCAAACAGCAAATAATCATGCCTTCTCGATCCACGTGACCGTTTCCTAGCAATCCCCCAATCGGACATCACTTTCTGCATATACTGAGTGTGACTTTGAGCTATGGTTTGTGGTTGGGGGGGGGGGGTATAGATTTTTCCATCAATTCAAGGCATACCTTCGCACCAACGCGTTCGTATTTGGGTTTGGAAGGTATTGTGTTAGTGACTATTACATTGGTTAAATGCAAAATCCCTATATAAAACTGACTAGAGTCTCTGTTTAATGGCTTCTACAATGCATATAAACTTGTAGAAGTACCGCATGTATCCCGCATGTTGATTGTTTGGCAGTTCACTGAGACATCTAAAGATCTGAATGCTAATTGAAGATATAGTTTCATTTTAGGTTAAAATGGCCATTATTTACTAAGAAAAATTTATATTAAAACGTTGTATTATACTCGCAGTAGTACCTTAAATTAATTTAACTATTATATACATATAATCTCCAGGAAATTAATCTTTTTATAGATCAAATAATGCACTTTTTGTTACTGTAAAGTATTAACATCACTTTCCATTTGAATTAGCTCTGTTGAATACTTCAATCGATATTGTACAATGCTTGGCTTTATTGTATTTCATGATGTAATGTCCAGGAAATGAGGCAACTGGGTAAATACTTTCAAGTAGCATTTGATAGTGGCGGTATTTATATGCATTAATGTATTTTAACATGTACACTTGCATATTTGTATCTGTATCTAATATATGAAAATGGGATATAGCGAATATACTTATATATTGTATTAGATTCATTAATTTCGTACTTATGGTAAATATACTTATGGTACATTTTTTAAAAATAAATCTCACTTTCAGTCCTCACAGCTATCATAGATTATGTAAAACAAAGATAAATTTCATACCTGTTTAACTTTTTCCATAACTTACAATGTTTAATCCTTGTATAGATAAAAAAATGCACTTTTTGATACTGTAAGGTATTAACATCACTTCCCATTTAAATTAGCTCTTTTGAATACCTCAACCTATATTGTGCAATGTTTGGCTTTATTATGTTCATGCTGTTCCTCTTATAACCAAATTTGCTTTTAAAAATAAAGAAAAGAAAAGAAATAATTATAATGTTTTTAAAACGTCGATGTTGTAATAATTCGTTTTATATACCATTTATTTATCGTTTACTTTAAGATATAGTCATATCAACATATCCTTACCATCAAGTATACCTACGTTTTGCAGACAATCGCTCATAGAACATGAATTTGCACTGTGGCAATGCTCATATGCCCACAGGAAGAAAAATGTATGCAAAGATATCACTAATCTTTTTGTGCCTCAGTTCTTGCCTACTTATTGTAACAAGACATGGTCTAAAATCAGCTAGCTTATTGTCTCATTGCTTGCCTACTTGTTGTAACAAGACATGGTCTAAAATCAGATAGCTTATTGTCTCAGTGCTTGCCTACTTATTGTAACAAGACGGGGTCTAAAATCAGCTAGCTTATTGTCTCAGTGCTTGCCT
Source organism: Margaritifera margaritifera (assembly GCA_029931535.1). Taxonomy (NCBI): domain Eukaryota; kingdom Metazoa; phylum Mollusca; class Bivalvia; order Unionida; family Margaritiferidae; genus Margaritifera; species Margaritifera margaritifera. Next base: position 986,406 of record JAQPZY010001590.1, on the reverse strand, counting down.
ACTTATTGTAACAAGACATGGTCTAAAATCAGCTAGCTTATTGTCTCAGTGCTTGCCTACTTATTGTAACAAGACGGAGTCTAAAATCAGCTAGCTCATTGTCTCAGTGCTTGCCTACTTATTGTAACAAGACGGGGTCTAAAATCAGCTAGCTCATTGTCTCAGTGCTTGCCTACTTATTGTAACAAGACGGGGTCTGAAAGCAGCAAGCTTATTGTCTCAGTGCTTGCCTACTTATTGTAACAAGACGGGTCTAAAAGCAGCTAGCTTATTGTCTCAGTGCTTGCCTACTTATTGTAACAAGACGGGGTCTAAAAGCAGCTAGCATATAAGCTCGCATCAAGACCGAGATGAACATTTCGAAAACACTGCATGAGTTTGGCTTGAGGTAATTGTTTCCACTATATTTCAAAGGACCTCAAGGCAACATTCCTTGTCACTGAAGGGTTCTATAAAAAAAAGGATCACACATTCATGAGTCTCCTTTATCGCATGCTTGTATTTTTTATTTTTTCTTTACGTCAGCGATTCTTCATTTTTTCATTTTTCAAACTAAATGGTTCATTGGCACCATTATTGTGCTGAGGTGCCGTTAAATGCTTATATAGACATGCATACTTCACATTGATACGATTTATCAGAACACAATTCTAAGCCGTTGATCGGTATTTCATACCACGTACCACATAGCAGGACCAATCCTTATGTTAAGGACTCTGACAGGTGCCATTTTACCATCAAGTCACGTCAGTATGATTCAGTATGACGCCTGTACCTAGTAATTGGCTAATTACTCAGTTTGAGAAATATCTTCCCCATAAATAAATAATCACTTAAATCTATCAAAACTGTAAACGGAGACGTAAATATGAAAAGCACATACCCTAGGTTTGTTACAATATATTTGTGTTTGTGTCTTGGGTGTTTTCCTATGTTTTCGTTTTGAATAATATGAATAATTTTATAAAAAGAGTGAACATCGTTGCAGATATTTTTACATAAGTAGGCGGCACCTTTGAAGTTTGATGATGAAATCACTCAAGCTTGTCGTCATTGTGATAAATTAGAAGAAAGGTCTATTTGACTTTTTATATGTAAAAGTGCATGGATATTACCTTTCTCCACTGTATGACACATATTAAAGAATACTTTACTAAATGTATTACTATGCTTTGTACAGCTTGACAGGGAACTAGAAAAGAATGCACTCTGAGCTGATGAGCTGATGCTTAAGTCCTGGATAGAGTTTACGGAAATCGTGCAATCCATTTGACATCGTTTTATATTAAAAGCATCTTTGTTAGAAATGACAAAATAAAATATCTCACTCAAATATGATATCTGGTTGCAGAGATATTGGCGTGTAAACTTTTAAAAATAACATGCACTGCTAAGATTTCCTCCAAGAGCCTCGTTTCACAAAAGCAAGTGCGTCTAAGATTTTCAGAACTCGTGCCATTGAATTACTCTGTGTAAAAATCTGTTTACTAAATAATGTATACGTGGTATAGGAATAAATGAATATGCATTCAAAAGTATAGGTATTAATTTTTACTTCAGAAATTATATAATTTGTAACCTTTGTATTTTGAAATTAACACTTACATTTAATATCTGGGTAGATATGATAAGTCTCTTTCTTGAAAATATTTCTTTCACTTTCCATCACAAAATTCCAAAATAAAAATATCAAAACGAAGAGGAGCGATTACAATGTATTTTTATTATGTTTATAATAATAATAATAATAATAATAATAATAATAATAATAATAATAATAATAATAATATTAGTAGTAGTAGTAGTAGCAGTAGTAGTAGCAGTAGTAGTAGTAGTATAGCTAGAGAGAGAGAGAGAGATACAGATACAGAGATTGGCAATAAACGAGTCTTCAATGCAGGTCCCAACGTATATACATTATTATTTTTAATTGTATGTAGTACTTTTATGTAAGCGAAATGAATTATACCAATCTAAATCTAAAGTTGAGAGTGTAGACATTATTGTAAATCTCTTTCATCAGAACTGCCCAACCATTAGCCTAGATTATCACAGGTAGGTGTCTAGCCTAAGGACAAGTTCATTCAGGTTCCTATGGATGTCCTGATGAGCTGACCACACGGATATTCATTTGTATATTCTAAAGGAACAATTGTAATGTTTCAACTCTGTGGTGTTTCCCATCCCTCTAGTCCTAACGTGTACTAATTCTAAAACTGGCAAACAGTAGGACTATAATGCAACACCTACGAGCGTCATTACCTACAAATATACATTATCAATCTTCATGGACAACTAATGTCTTGCGCAAACATCATCTGAGCTATGTAAAAACAAATGGAGTTGCATAGAAATATCAAGACAATTAAATAAAATTATGCTTAACAAATATAGCAGAGACAACTGGATTCGAACCACCACTCTACGCACGACAGGCGGACGTGTTAACCACTATATTGTGTCGGCTGTAAGAATAGGAAGGTCTCAAACTTAAAGTCTTGCCAGCCGATGCTGAGTATCAATCTTATGTTTGGGACTAAATATTGAAATTGTTAAATTGAGAGAGACCATTATAATAGAATGAGTAAATACAATAATCAAAAAGGTAATACGATAAATATATTCTTATAAATCAGTATTACTCTTTTGATCCCGTTCCCCATGGAAACGGCAAAACCTTTGGAATCGGAATTAATCCTAGTCTCAGAAGAACTCGCCTGAGTGACGTACATCATCAAAACAAACGGGATTAAGATAAGCTGAATTTTATTTTTTAAAAATAAATTATCTATAATCACATTTATCTGTCAACAAAATCCATAATTGCATGGTAAATAATTTCCAAAAAAGTAATTATCATCAGATATTTTACTATTTATAAGTGAGAACACGGAAAAAAGGACAAAGAAAACAATGTCGGTTGCGCGATATTAAAATTATATTCCTTTGACAGGATGACCACTTAGCAAAGATCCGTACATGTCATCCCCATTAAAGAAAAACTTCATATTTAAAGGAAAGAAATTAGTAGAATTTTGTACCAAAAAATATCCAGATAGTTATTTATCTTTTCATTTTTTATTTTTTACGAAAAGTCCGTTTATTACGAAACAGCCTGCCGTACGCCGGATACATAAATTGGTATGGAATAAAGAAGAGATTGGGAAATAGCATGTTATAAAACAAAGGAAAATAGATTGACTCTAGGAAACATGAGAAATTAATCATCCTCTTTAATGTGACTTGCAATATGCACGCACTCTAACCTTTGATTGATTGTGGTAAGAAGTAGTTATAAGAATAATGTATCAGACTAAGGGCTCTGAATCATCTATATGATGGGTTGGGATGGTGGCTTTTTTCATTTCGCACATTAAATATGTTGTTAATGTCAATGATTATGTACTGCTAAAAGAGTGAATTTGAACACTGTAACGTGATTGGAAATGTGGAGATAGTGACTTAACCCTATTATTTGTATGCACTTGTTCATGTTATGTTTCGAGTGTTATCCCCGGTCATGTGGGTGGCAACTGCACTGTCATCAAGTTCGATTTTGCACATCGTTAAATACTTATAAAATCTGTTAGAATCTTATTTCATATAAATTTATCACACTCAGAAGTATGTTTATCACATCTAATGTACCTTCCAAATCAGCATTTAATAGTACTAAGTCTGATGACTTCATCAGCTGACACTACAAAATACATCTGCAGCCATGATGTACTTCGCTAGATCACATGACCGGTTCCACACACTAATTTCGTTGAATTTTACATTTTTTTAAAAAATATTGAATTTCACTTGTTCATTGTAAATGCTGGTCTTCTTTTTATACATGTATGAGTATGTTTTGAACTTTTAATGTTGTATTATTTATTTTTATGCTAGTCAATATATTTTCATTGTTGTCAGCATTCGCTGGTACTTGTTTACTCTTCAACCCATGTCTAGCGACATTGGTTACGACTTAAAAGGGTTTGATGTTTGACAGATAATAGATAAAACAAAATGTTTATTTATTTTATACTGTTTGAGTGTAAACCGACAAGTAATGCTAATTAAATTGTATGATAACCCCTAGTGTGTATCACTGGTTATAGAATTCGGCACAACCCCACCTGACAATTTTCCGAAGAGTATAAATAGGAGCGAAATTTGAAGGTTGGCAGATAATTGTCAACAGTCATATCGTCCATAGTTATAGATCTCCACCAAAACTATTACTGTCTTGAGGTAGTTATAATTACAAATTTACTAAGTACTAAGTCACATTAGGAAACTAATAGATAGTTATACAAATTAGACCAGTCAATTAATCTTTTATTATTATTTTTTTATTATCAAAATATACAACAATAATCTAAGTCAATTCAATGCAATCTAATTCACTTCACTGCTATTGATTCCGGCTTAATGCAAACGTAATATTGTGCCATATTAAATTTAGGCAGTTATCTCCCAACACACTAATAATTTAGGGTTTACGTACAAAATCCTGACACTACAGACCATCCATTTCTTGCTGAATTATTAGTTTGGGGTTATGAAGGCCAGCATATAATAGTTTCTGTGTATATTGCACACAATAATATATTTATGTGTTAGTCTCTGTGTATATTGCACACAATTCTATATTCATGTGTTAGTCTCTGTGTATATTGCACACAATTATATATTCATGTGGTAGTCTATGTGTATATTGCACACAATAATATATTCATGTGGTAGTCTCTGTGTATATTGCACACAATTATATATTCATGTGTTAGTCTCTGTGTATATTGCACACAATAATATATTCATGTGGTAGTCTCTGTGTATATTGCACACAATTATATATTTATGTGTTAGTCTCTGTGTATATTGCACACAATTATATATTCATGTGTTAGTCTCTGTGTATATTGCACACAATTATATATTCATGTGGTAGTCTCTGTGTATATTGCACACAATAATATATTCATGTGGTAGTCTCTGTGTATATTGCACACAATTATATATTTATGTGTTAGTCTCTGTGTATATTGCACACAATAATATATTCATGCGGTAGTCTCTGTGTATATTGCACACAATTATATATTTATGTGTTAGTCTCTGTGTATATTGCACACAATTATATATTCATGTGGTAGTCTCTGTGTATATTGCACACAATTATATATTCATGTGGTAGTCTCTGTGTATATTGCACACAATTATATATTCATGTGGTAGTCTCTGTGTATATTGCACACAATTATATATTCATGTGGTAGTCTCTGTGTATATTGCACACAATTATATATTCATGTGTTAGTCTCTGTGTATATTGCACACAATTATATATTCATGTGGTAGTCTCTGTGTATATTGCACACAATTATATATTCATGTGGTAGTCTCTGTGTATATTGCACACAATTATATATTCATCTGTTAGTCTCTTTTCCTGTTATTTAACCTTTTATCTTAATTACACAGTCAAAAATGAAAGATCTCGAAGTGAAGCATTTTTGAAGTTATTATTACAATTATAGAAGTTAGTACATAACCCCCCCCCCCCCTCCATATGTTACGAAAATAATAATGGAAGTAAAATAGACAGTGTATACACTAACTGTACGTCCTGAATTTAAAAAAAAAACTGCTGCACTAGGAATAAATAAATGAATAAACCTGATACGATATGATACAATGAGGGTGGAGGGTAGGGGAGTTGATTCTCGCTATATAAAAGAAGCATGTCGACAAACACATTATTACAAAATGTTTTTAAAAAATTTAACTCAGTAATCTAGATGGATAATCATCAACGTTAATACTTTCCAATATATAAGAACCACCTATAATGTGTCACCGTATTATTTGTGTCGTATCCGAGGTGTCGTGTTGGTATCAGGCAGCGACATACACCCGTAGCCGGTACGCTTTGAGCACGCGAGACAACCCTTCATTGTGTAAGGGTCTATTCTTTCATTGTTACTGGGGAGCCGCAGAAGTTTAGTTGGTAGAGCGTCGAACTAGCGTAATCCAAAGGTCGTGGGTTTGATACCTGCCCAGGCTAGCCTGAGTCGGCTGTCTCGGTGTGTCCTTGGGAAACGCACTTAGCTTTCATTTCCTTGGCATGATATTGCCAATAATGCGTTAAAAGTGCCATTAAAACCAACAATAGCAAACCATTGTTTAAATAATTTCGTCACAATGAAACAAAAACCTCTTTTGAAAGAGTAATATACTATTTTAAATGGTACAAGCGCACGTTTTTCGCCCGATTCATCGTTTATGAGAGTCACCTGTTTTCCCTGTTGGCATAGTCGACCCTTTGTAGACAGCATACCTCATCAGTTTTTACGGTGATATAAGGTCCCAATACCACTAAATGTATTAATGTATTAATTGTAGGTTAGGCACTCGTAAGGGATCCTTATACAAACATTTTATGAAAATCAAATAAAAAAGGCCACTAAATGACTTCGACACTGATGTAAACTACTTCATATTGTGAAATGCCGCCTCTAATCTGTTATATTATGTTTCCTCTTCAACACAGCTTTTTCTTGGAAAATAAAGACAGTTTTGTTTCGTTTTCTGGAGACGTCTTGGCTTCGGTGACCATCAACTTTTGTGTGAGTTGACACTGACTCGATAGACTTCCACTCAACAAACAAATATCCATTCACCATGCAGTCCTCATCAAACATCTTTTGTTCTCTCAGTATTTCTCATAACAATTTCCTTCCTAAGAAATCATATCTGCTAGTTTTGGGGTTTACGTTCTGTGGAGTTACTATTCATTTAAATTCAGGCATGTCATATTAAATAATTACTGAGTAGCAGAAATACGAACTAAATTATTTCCTTTTCTACCTCTGTTTCCTATTCTATGTTGGTACATTTGATTAATAAATAGGCTTTTGCTTAAAATATAAAATTCTCAAGAATCACTTTCTGCAATACATTTAATGTCGTTTGATGACCCTTGCAATGAAGCATCATAATTTCGAGTGGAACAAATTTTATTACTTCCTCTGATAACTTTATGTTTAATTTATCTCATTTTTCTTACGTGTACAATGTTTTTCCGTCATTCCAAAATCCATTGAGAAGTGATGAGTTGCATGTCATATTTGGAACCATGGTGGTGCGGGCAAGTAAATCCCCCATTGCAGATGATATCCCCTCTAGACCAAGGGCCCACACCTTGATGGCTGTATTTATAGCCTCCTTGACGACTTCGACACTGCGATTACTTGAAAATCCTGCAAGAGATACATTTACACTTACGTTAAACGTATCTGGACCTAGGAATCGGTTTAAAATGACTTACAAAAGACGCCATGCATGAGGAACAAGGAAATTCAATAGAAATCAAAGTTACTGTTGGACGGAAATAAGCACTCCATTCCCATGCTTTGCTTACATGCTATGGTGGCAGCGGTGGCTCGAGGATTGAGGGTTCGCGGCGCCCGGGGGCAATGTTTTTTAGTGGCGCCGCTATGCTACAGAGAACAGTTTTTGTTAGTTACCCTCCCCGCCCCCCCCCCCCCTTGCCTGGCGCCAGGGAGCAATTGCCCCCTCCCAACACCCTCCCCCTCGAACCGCCACTGTATGGTGGCAGAATGAATATTTACAATTTTTACAAGGTTTCCGCAGAACACTATGTGCAGCTTGAGAACAGTGATGTGATTTACCAAGCAGATGACGTGAAAAAGTTAAACACAAACTATTAACAAAATATCTAAACAATGTTGAGTCCGCCGCCGCAGCGGTTGCGGCTGGAAAATTGACTCTTCTGTCTCGTACTATTCTAATGCAACCAGAAATAAAAAAATCGTAACCATCAACGATATCATGTGGTGTGCCATCAGAGTTGTCATACGGAACGGAAATTTATAAATGTTTGCTGGCAAAGATGTTTTTCACTGCTACAGTAACATTTTATCCATATAGTAAAATACACCACTTTACAATTTAACTGTTTATTTTCTGACAGTGCTGTCATGTAGAATTGCATGGTATTCCAATTATTTTTCTTACCTAAGGATCCTATCGGGTACGATGGCGACGCAGTTTCGGAGATAACACCCATGCTTGATGACGTCAGTATCCATATGTATATCTCACTTGTAAGGCCCATTTTTGCAGCTTGGTCCAGAATGTTCTTTGCTTCATCTGACCTTAAAGCATAGCTACAACTATTTTAAGAGGGCCATGGGACTGTGTGTGTAACGTGACAAAATAATGAATCAAGGTCAGTGTGAAGTACAATGGTATATTTTACGGTGAAGGCCAAAACTGATTTATTTTAGTTGTCTTTTATAATTTAGAAATGTAACAAAATTATCCCGTTGCCAATGTCGTGTTTGTTTTCTTGTTTGTTTTTATAAATGTCGTTTTCAATCACAGATAAAACTCATTTTCTTCACATCTGTTTCTTACGCGATGATAAATTTAAAGATTCCACAACATTTTACAGCTGGCGGAGCTCGAGCAGTGTTTAGCGCTCACGAAGTGAGTTCTTATGAATAATAAGCTCAGCCCTTTTCCAGTCTTTTATTTTTGGTTTCTTTCTTGATTTACTTTGCATGAGTACTTCGGCAAAGAATGCATAATTCAGAACAAAAACAAAAACAAAACGAAGATGGCAGAGGAAACAGGTTTCACCCAATGCAAATTCATAACTTAAAATATATTTTTAAGTTCATTAAAGAAATGACTATACCATGCAACGTACAAACAATTCGTTTGTACATGCAGAGAACGCGTACGCGCCCCTTTGCTAGAATTTACGTGACGACACGCAATGATATTTGGAAGTAACATTTTTACTGTTTACCTGGAGAGAGGTACCGGTAATAAAGGAGAGTGAGTCATGACCCATTTGTGTTATAAAGGAGGAGGGGGATAACGTTGAAATGAAACTGAAACTCTATTGAAACTTCTCAGAAAGCATGCTGGAAGTGGACCGAGGAGGTGTGGGGGGTTGGGGGGGGGGGGTGGTCATTGCAAATTTCTTTTAGGGCATGTTGGCAAAATGCATTTTACGTTTCTCAAATTCCTATAAACGTATATAGTAATCAACTTTTTTGACAAAATCAGCTGGCTTTATAATATGAGTAAATGCAAAATCAGCTGGCTTTATAATATGAGTAAATGACATAGAAAAGAACCTAAAGTATCGAATAAATAGACTGATCACGAGATCTATTCTCAAGCAGAATAATACTGTAAAAATATTTTGGAACCAGTCAAAGAGTTTGAAATACAAGAAGAACTATTTTTACGCAACAATTGGTTTTCAAAAATTCAAAAGATATTCCATGAAGTTTATTGTAGTTTCTTTTGCATGCTCTAAGGCGTTATTCGTGCCGCAGTGGGAGAAATCTCCATGGTGTCACACTATGTATGTCAGCATGACGTCACAAGCAGTCAGCCAAATGCGATCGCTATTATGCTTCGCCTATTTCATAAAATAAGTTGTATATACCCAATTACTGCGATTTTCTATAACTGATAATTATTATATATGCTATCACGGCAAATATGAAAAGTTATTTTAATTAATATTTTTGATGAAAAGCAAAAAAGTTTACAAGAAGAAATTGTGAGTACGACCAAGAAGATGTAGTCTAATCTTATCCAAGTCCATTACTATCTTATTGCACCATTTATAACGTTCACGCAACTGCGAACAGCTTGGATCAGGATCTGCGAGCAAATCAGGGTCTACGCTGTTCGCTCAAACTCACGACATTATATTATGTATCCTCACGACAGTATATTATATATCGTCACGACAGTATATTATGTATCCTCCGAACTTTTTACGTAAAAAATCCCCCCAAAATAATAGCAAAATTCAGAATAAAATAGTTTATTCACGTAAGCATATCACATTTATAAATTAAATTGTGATCAAGGTACAAGCAAATAATAAAATTACACATTGATTATGCAGATAAGATAATTCATACAAACATATCATTACAATCACGAATTAGCGTATCTAGATAATTTAGAACCGGTTCATATCTTGAAATATGAAAACTACACAAACACAACTTTATGTTTATTATTAGAAAGGCGTATGAAACATTGTACAGAGCAATAGATCAGGGTATACAGAAAAGACGTATATAGCATGTAGTGAAAAAAGTAAAATTAGACGACTTACTTTGCATGGAGTAGGAATACTCTCACAGTGTTCTGTTTGAAACCCGATAAGGCTTTATGAATTTTTATTTGATTAGCCAATTCCTTGCCATATTCCAAATCAATTTCTATCACTGATGATAATGTAAATCTGAAAGATAAGTAAATAGGCGTTTGGGGGCAAACACATCGTTAAGTCTGTAATATAAGCATACCATTACTTGGATCAAGTAACATTTACCTCAGTAATGACTCATGGATTGCCTAATTACTACGTTATATCAGAATTACACGAAAAATACAAGTGTCCGATTCGCATTACTTAATAGTCTCGCCCAAAAGAGCAGCAACGGAAATTAAGGAGGATAACTAGAATATTAATCTTGGTTTATTTTAATAATAATTTAGAAAATAAATAGGCACAAAATGCAAACAACATAGACCCTAATCTGCTGTCGCATAATGTGCCTGCGGATCAGGGTCTATGTTGTTTGTTCTACTGATTAGTCCGTACAAACTGCATAGACCCAGATCTGCCGGCGCATTATGCGACGGCAGATCTGGGTCAATGCAATTTGCAATTGGTAGTGGATTATATACGCGAGTATATACGGTAATCAAAAGTTAGTGTTAGAACTTCCAGTTTAGTTGACATATAAATTGCGACATGCAACACTGGCTTTGAAGTTTGTGGATTTGTGGAGTATAATTAGAGCAGAACACTTTGATCCCTCCCCGTTAAATTTTCAGTGATATATATATATATATATATATATATATATATATATATATATATATATATATATATATATATATATATATATATATATATATATATATATATATGAACAAACATTGGGGTGTAGATCAGAAAAGGAATATTTTTTCCAGAGAAATACAGGCACGATTATAAAATGAAAGTGGCCCCTTGCTCTGTACTCCTCATCCCCTATGAAAGCTTAAATTACCGGTCCCTCACCTGTATTTGGTGATGTATCCATGTGTGACGCCTCTGAGTTTGACCATTTCCTCCATGCACTCCACGAAGTCCATATTGCTAGAGATTTTGGTGGTCACTATAGTGAACTCTGTCCAGTTATAGCGGTCAAGAAGATGGATCATTCCCTGACACTGGTGATATAACGTCGGAGCTATCTGCAGAACTCTAGAATCCTCGTTGCTCTGCGAAAATAAAAGGTACCTAATGCACATAGGCCGGGTAGTACTTGTGGCTACGAAAACCATACATAATCTTCACCTTGTGTAGTGTGACAGCCCATAGCCTAGTGGGATAGATGACTGGCTTAGAAAGAATATATCTGAACCAGGTTATATTGGATTCGAGCCAACATTGTGACTATGGATATTTAGGATTATTGAGGAAACAAATGAGTTCCAAAAGCCACATCATCATCATCATCTTAATCAACGACGGCATCGTGTCATTATCATCGTAGTCGTCGTCATCAACAAATCAAGAACAATTGCAATAATATTTGGTTGTTATAGATCTGTGGGGCCGCAGGTAAAATACAGGCGGTTGCAAAGACCATGATGTCTAATACTACTGACACTATACTGTGTAAAAGAAAAGACTCAACACATGGAAGAAAAGGTACTTGTACTTAACATCATATTACAAGCTGCTTCCGTATTCAGCAATCTCTAGCAATACAAAGATGAAGGTCTAGTTGAAAATTGAAAAGTCAGGTATGATGCCTAGAGAACATCTACTTCTTTGAAATTCAGTACACTAGTACAGAAACAAAAGTTAAGACGATCCTGAATGTTCCAAAATTGTAACTATTCAAATTAAAATTGGATTGTGTCAAAAGTTCCAGATTTTGAGCTTGAATATAAGTTTCATGCTCACAAGGTTTCGAGAATACAGAGCCTTCCGAAGGACACAAGGTACATTTGTGTTTCGAGAATACAGGACCTTCAGAAGGACTAAGGCACGTTGTGTTTCTAGAATACAGGACCTTCAGAAGGAACAAGGCACATTTGTGCCCTTAAGTTCGTCAATCTGAGTTATACTGGTAGTTATTGATATTTTTTTATCCTAGTCCATACCTTTTTTATATCATCATCAATATTTTATCACCTGCAAAACCGCAAAGGTGTGCAATTGTAAAGTAATATGCAACAATCTCAGAATAAAGAAGTCAATGATTAATGTTAACTCTGTAGAATCTTTTTTATTTATATATTTGAAAATGAAAATTATATCTCTCTTTACTTGCACTGATTTGTTATTTTTTAATTTTTGTACAGAAAATCAAAATAATCAACGAAGGCCAAGAATTATATTATTGAACTGAATTCTTAAACATGTATGTGTATTTCCTCATAAATGGTATGCAGACTAAGAAAAAAGAAATTTTTCTCTTCGATTACTTTGTCAAAACTTTTACCTTGCCTGTTATAATTGAACCGTTTTCATTTTTTAAACATTTTTCAACTGTTTCTTTTCTATGCAATGCTATTTATTGGGTTTAAACCCACATCTGTACCGCATATGTTCCGCTTCTAATACTTCATACTATAAATAGATTAATCTTTTATTTAATACACCCTTGTAAACAAGGTGATAAATAGTTGAACATAGGCATTTGATATTTTAGTTATATAAAGCGTATGAATTGAGACTCACTCTTAGTTCAAAAGTAGTGCATATTTGCACTTAGCAACATCGAAGCTGCTATTTTTCCTTCGCCTGACGAGCCACAGTGGCTCCTGGTTGGCGTATTGACTTGTGACCGAAAGGGAACGGGTTCGAGTCCTACCATCGAATCAGTCCGAGTCGGCATTCCGTTGTGTGTCCTTGGGTAAATGGTATAGCAGCCAAAAACTAGCCAAAGCTGGCATGCAGTCATTTTGGGAGCGTTTTACGGTAACCGTTTCCATAAAAAGCTCCAGTCTGGAGCTATTAATGTGGATGGTTTCTTATGATCATTTTGTGCTGCTTGTATACCTTCAGGTTTTAGAAAAGCGGTACATCCACCAGAATTCGCGCCTCATTATATAGATAATGTATGTAAACTAGAGGAAAATCATCTTAGTTTTTAATACCAAACGGTGATGACAACGACAAGAGAGCCCGTGTCGTCTTAGATAAATTAAATACATAAATATATAAATAAATATATTTTTCCGATATGTGTGACTTTTTAACACTAACATTGTACAACAAAACAGGTATACAAATAACTTATTGGGGGGGGGGGGCTGACATTTGTAAGCAATTATTAATATCAAGGTTGCAGAGTACCAGAAACATCGATCTGCTTTATTCTAAGATACAATAGCTGTAGCTCATTGCAGACCTTTACTGAATGTGCTTCGGATAGTTTTAAAAAACAACGGTGTAATTCAGCAGTTTTTGTATCGTGCCTTGTGAAATTAACAAGGACCTTGTTTATGTCGTTTTTGTATCGTGCCTTGTGAAATTAACAAGGACCTTGTTTATGTCGTTTTTGTATCGTGCCTTGTAAAATTAACAAGGACCTTGTTTATGTCGTTGATACTTCTTATGATCAATACTTGGCGATCATAATCCTCATTTCATTTTGCCTAAGCACGTATTCAAATAATAATCCTCATTTCATTTTGCCTAAGCACGTATTCAAATCATAGTCCTCATTTCATTTTGCCTAAGCACGTATTCAAATCATAATCCTCATTTCATTTTGCCTAAGCACGTATTCAAATCATAATCCTCATTTCATTTTGCCTAAGCACGTATTCAAATCATAATCCTCATTTCATTTTGCCTAAGCACGTATTCAAAAGCTCCTTGACTCTCTTTTTCTGTGAGACAGCATAAGCAAAACAATGGAGTTGCTTGATTTTTAATCTTTTATCTGTCTGTATTCGCACACTGTAAAAGCAGAAACAAACGCTTTTTAGCATCCAAGGAAGAGAACTCATCAATAAAAGATTCACGATTCAAGAATATTTATTTATGAAAACATAACATGATCGTAAAGAACAATGCAATTAATTGTAATTTGGAGCACTTGGACTAACTTTGATTTAAATTTTTATTCACGATGGTCTTTTTATTTATTTTTATTTATTTATTTATGTATTTATTTATTTATTTTGCTTCATATGCATTCATATGCATACATGTTCTTATTCGTCATGTTTATTAAAGGTTTAGCAAGATAACTGTTGTAATGGCTGGACGTAAAGAATGTGCATCCTTTCATTTTGAAATAAAAATAACGCGCGACATTTGCTTGTGCCGTCCAGATTTACCACTGCAGGTGTGGAGCGGAATTCGCAACAGACTTAAACTTTCAAATTTTTGAGATATCTAGTGTTGTAATTAAGTTATTTGACAATGCCTATGCACAAATAGAATTATTAGGGTCAACTTAGATGCATGGGGCATTTATTTGTTAAACCCAAACAAAGGAAAAGAACGTGCACAAACAGTTAATTCCCCAATGCACTGACGTTGGCAACCGTTATTGGTTTCATAATAAAAATTTTAAAAAAATGTCGGTGCTACATATTCTCCACATGCTAAAAAACAAGAAAAACAATACAAAGTAAGATTGTTAGGTCTATCAAGTGATCGTACCTCGATGAATAATATTGTACAATTCCATGACTGGATCCTGCCTGTCAGCACACGATGAATATCTAGTTTTGAAAAAGAAAAATACATCACGGTAAGCATGTAGCTTGTTAATCAATTTCCGAACTATCATTATTAATATGTACTTAGTCTTATTTTGATTTATGAACATTTTTAAAATATTTATGCCAAAGCTCAATATTATTTAACAAGGTTGAAACGGCGTTTAAGGAGGGAGCTGAAGCTTTTAATACTGTCTTATCTGCAGACAAGTCTGTATTTCATACTTGTAAATGTGTGAGGTCATTGACGCAAATTAAAAACAAAAGGTCTGTGTTTTACAAACACATATATCCACGATTACCCGTTTTGAACTCCATCCGCAGTTTTGAGCCTTTTCTTGTCTTTTCATGTCCACGTGATGATTGGTAGTTTAGACATGTGATAACGAGCAAGGTAAATATCTTCAACATTTGCGAATGGAATTATTACTTTTAGATTGTGTTCCCAATGTGTGGTGGTTTAGAGGTTCCAGAAACAGGATTAAACTACTCGGAAATCTTGGATAGATCATCTGCTGTTTTCTGTTCTAATTCGGAAATGGTACTCCCCTGTATCCATAAGCGTGAACGACGCCTTTTTGTCCTCTGATGTTGATGACACATTTTAAATCGCGAGAGACAAGAAACTTCGCGAGAGAATATCTGTAGTAGAGTTACTGGAAGAATTAAAGGTAATGTGCACATTTCTACTTTTACCTTCATGTAAATTAACGATAAGCTTTACATTTTATACACAAAATTGTCAAGCATTGAATGTGCTCGACACCATATGGGGGAAATGGTCAGTTTAGTGAAGTTAACATTTATGGGTGTTGAACATGTAAGAATCAATCATAGATAAACAAGAAGTTAAACTGAAAAATTACGGATGTACAAGTCCATCCCTTTAGAGGCACGTAGTCCTATGAAGAATTTTTGTGTTTAGAAGTCTGCAAACAATACGCCTGAAAACTGTTTTGAGCTCATAAAAGTCTTTGTTTATTATAAATCAAAATTGACCCCTCAAACACGTATTTAGAGCGTGTGCATCTTGTAAGTCAATGGAGTGCCAAAGTGTCAAAGCCAAGACCAATAATAGTAGCTTTCCTTGATTACTGTATACACAGAGATTATATTAAACAAAACATACCGGCTCAAGCGTTAATAGGGATTACCCGAAAGAAACTACGGAGGCCAGAAGGAGAATGTGACCCAAATATAAAGTTACACGATAGAATTCCGATCAACGCACTTGTAAGTAGATCAAGTATCCAACTTGTCTTATTTTAAATGAAAAAGTGACTTATGATGAGTTCCCGAGTAGTTTTAAGTTTTGAAAGGCAGGAGAAGTACAAATTCCAGTCAACACTCTCGACCATATCGTGTGAATCTGAGTGCCAGTTCACCACTTCCTAGTGGCCATGACAGTAAAGTCATGATCATGACAATGGCAGTGTAGGATATGTTTAAGATGACGCTGATACTGCTAATGATTCCGAAGATAAGGTTTGAACCACTCTCAGAACTATTACTATTCCCGAGTGCAAAAACCGACATAACCCCTGAGAATAACATGAATAACTGGCCGTCGTTGGACGGACGGCAATATGAGGACAGACACAAACAGGCCAGTCAAATCCATGTTCAGGTAGCCAGGCCAAGTGAATAGCAGTCACAAATAGTCACAAAGAGAAAACGACGAGGCATACAGTCACAATCCAAGACACAACACAAGACAAGAACACAGTTCAGGAAACAAAAATACCAGCTTTGATGTAAGTGGCTTACATGAAATCAGCACTCCAAGTGACAGTACTAGGACAGTCCCCCGTCTAACAAATATGTGGGGAGTAGGTAAGAGGATGCCATTACAATTCTGTCTTTTAAATGTTTAATAGCTAGTTACTAAAATATTTACCAAAGTTGATACCACAGAAATATTTTTTTAAAATCAATAATAACGATATTATCATATTCCCTGAAACATGGTCTAATGAACAGGTAACTCTAAATATCACTGTTTTTTAACATATTGTACTAAACAGGTTTGAAACAAAAGGAAAAAAAGGGACAAAACGTATTTAGGAGGTTTAATTGTCTATAGTCGTAATACGTTATGTCCATGCATACAAGTGTTGAAAACTAACAAAGACAACATAATGTGGTTTAAAAGTGATTACACTTTATTTGGTTTTCAACAAGATTTGTATTTATGTCTGTGTCATGTATTAACATTGGGAAATAATAGAGAATGTATGGTAGAGACAAACGTATTTCATATATATTATATGGTAATTGTCCATTCGTCGTTGGTGGAGATATGAATGCCAGAGCATCCAATGTACCCAGTTATGTTGTAGATAATAATATAATTCACATTTCTGTTTGAACTAATAATTATATTGCAGGTACTGTTCTGCCACTCACATGTGGCGACCCGGCAATTAACTCTCATCTAAATACACATCAAAATATTCTTTCTCCATATATAATTTCACTTCATATTATTACGCTCCTTATGTAGGATCGGGTTATAGCACATTCCACTCTGATGTATATTTTGAACTTTCTATATCGACTTCCATATGCCTTGATTTCTGGTCGAGGAATCTGGACTGACTGTGTATTTAGACGAGAGTTAATTACCGGGTCGCCATGATAGTGTGTCTGCTACTCACGAATGCCTATATTAATGACTAAGTTCCATTCCATGTCTTAGAGGCAGTGCGCTTAGACGAGATGTTATGGGAGTTGGTGTATGTAGGCAAGGCAATGGGTGCCGCAACTCGCGGACCTGCAAGAGGATTTCTGAGTGGATCTGCTTCGCACGAACACCTATATTTACGACTAAGTTCCATCTTAAACTTGGGAAGGTATTTTTAATCAAAAGGGTATGGAGGTTGTGTGTGTGTGTGTGCGTATATATATATATATATATATATATATATATATATATGCCATACCAAGGGGCCAATCTCGGTTGCATCTTTTTATGTCCAGTAAGTGAATATATTGTTATATTGTGGCGTTCTCAGTAGTTTCCAAGTTATGACCCGGTAACAAAAATACCTGGGTCTTAAGGTCGGACCGAGGGGCAAATATTCCTGCTGTGTACAATAGATCTTGATGGTTTTCAATTTATGACCCAGGGGTTAAGTACCTGGAGGTAAGGATAGACCCAGGGGCTAAGTACCTGGAGGTAATGATAGACCCAGGGACTAAGTACCTGGAGGTAAGGATAGACCCAGGGGCTAAGTACCTGGAGGTAAGGATTGACCCAGGGGCTAAGTACCTGGAGGTAATGATGGACTCAGGGACTAAGTACCTGGTGGTAAGGATAGACCCAGGGGCTAAGTACCTGGTGGTAAGGATAGACCCAGGGGCTAAGTACCTGGAGGTAAGGATAGACCCAGGGGCTAAGTACCTGGTGGTTAAGGATATACCCAGGGGCTAAGTACATGGGGGTAAGGATAGACCCAGGGGCTAAGTACCTGGAGGTAATGATAGACCCAGGGACTAAGTACCTGGTGGTAAGGATAGACCCAGGGGCTAAGTACCTGGAGGTAAGGATAGACCCAGGGGCTAAGTACCTGGTGGTTAAGGATATACCCAGGGGCTAAGTACCTCGTGGTAAGGATAGACCCAGGGGCTAAGTACATGGAGGTAAGGAGAGACCCAGGGACCAATGTCTGTTGTTTGAATTTGCCTTTCATGTCTGAAAAATGCTGCCCTTGGTTGTCAATTCCATTTACAAAATTTCATTTGAATATATTGTAGCAGTAAATGCACTTTGTTACCTTATGAATTTTTCACCCGTCCCCGTAACTCCATGGGGTCAAGGGCTAAAAAGAAAAAGCCAACGTGTCACACCAATTTATCATCGTAGAACTGCTTCACCGGGTTTTGTGAATCTATTTCAAAATATGTTGGAGGTCACAATATCGCTGATGCATATTTTAAACATGCATTGGGATAATATAATACTTCTCAGCTAGAATAGCTCGACCAAGATATTGCAATGTGTTCATTAGATGACGCTTGTATTTCCTTATTAGACTGTCTCTCTCACTTTCATAAAGATATGTACACCTTAAAGGCAGAATGGTATACCAGACACGTACGATGTAAATATAATGCTCCATGGACATCATTCCTCAGTCAGACATGGATTTTATTGTGTCTGTGCAAATACATCGGACACTATAGGTCGATTCAAAATAGATTTGCTCAAATTTTATTATTAATGTTATTAGCTACAATTAGGGGCGACACTTCAAGAAGCTCTGTTTTATAAATTGTCATAAATTTACATTGAATTTGTTTTTTCTCTCTGATTCAAAATGTCGAAAGATCGTGAAATTATGATCACGTTTATTGTATAAAAGCTTACAATCGCGTTGATAGAAGATCAAGTGTATGTGTACGTAGGGGTTTCCCCGTCTTAAAAAACGACACGACTTCGAGTAAATCTGGTCACATGAAGCCTCAATGTGTAGTTTGAGACGCGAATAGCAGGTAGACCTCGATATGCTTTGATGTTAATTTCTGTGGTAATTAAAGACTATTTGCTGGCGTCGCCGATGGAATGAATCGTTTTTATGTACAGTAATGTAACCTCCAAGGATTGAAGCCGTTTTGATCCGCAGTATTTAGAGCAATATATAAAGCAGGTCACTTGTTGTGTCATGATGTACTGATGGCCATTCAATGCGTTACGGAGTGAAAGTTTACGCTTTAACGTTATCTCTCTCTCTCTCTCTCTCTCTCTCTCTCTCTCTCTCTCTCTCTCTCTCATTGTAGTTAGATATATACAATGATCATACTTGCTTGGGCAAAGTAGGCCATACACTCTTTATCGTTTGTAGCTCACTGATGCATGTATGGTCGTGTAATTTCATTTGTGCATTCACAATTATCACTTGTGTTTGTTGTTGTTGTTCAAAATTTATTTCTAGTCAGCTAATACGACCCTTGAGCAGAAAAAATAAGTAGGTATCCCTTATCTGGAACAGCTTGCCTTTGGATGTGAAACGGTCCAATTTAAAATACAAAATTAACTAAATATTAAACTTACAAAGAGAACAAACTGTACATTGCTCAGAGAGAGGACCTTCAGATGCACAGCTCTTGTGAACACTAGTAGAATCATTGTGAAATGGCTCGTTACACGGATGAAATGCGTGCGCATTATCGGTATGGAGCCTGTATCTGAATTTACTTCATACTATTATAAAATGAGCAACGCGTACTTAACTTGTACAGTTAGAAGGATTTATAGGCAGGTGTAAATTAATATCTTTTAAATGGCGATGTTTTGTAATGTTTACACACGCACAAGTTTGTTTAGCATTTTAGGGAAGAAATGAAGTTTACACGAGATTTTTATATGTTGCCGAATTTCTCCGCATGCGATTTAAACAGTAACAAATAAAGAATTCTCCATGAAATTATTTTATTGTTCACTCGTTGAAAAAATACATAAGATGTACCGTTATTCAAGACGAATAAATCTAGCAAACGTCCAGATATGGTAAAGTCTATTTTAAAAATAACCTAAATAATTCAAATGCTCCCTTGCATCATGAGAATTATGTTTTTATAATTCCATCAGGCATGATATTGCCATATGGTATTGAAATAAGTTCGGTAAAAATACAATAGTATTTAAAAACCTCTTTTACATTGAATTGACTCTCTTTGTGTACAATGGGATCAGTTGTAACAAAGGTAGGAAATGATGTTTACAAATATTAGAAATGTTCTTCTTAATTAAAACAAATATATATAATAAATTTGAAGCACTTCCCAACTTATTATCTGTGTTGTTTATATTTCCAATTAGTTATCTTAAAAATAGTTTCCATCCCAAGTGGAATAAGATGAGTATGTTTCGTCCATCATCTAGTGTTGAATATTGTATATAGTGTACTTAGAAAGACTCTGGAAATGACCTTGACATTTTACAAGCAAGAATTATTTTCCCCTCAATGACACAATTTTTATTTAAATATTTTCTCAATGCCAACAAAATGATTGGAAGAATATACAATGACTCGAAGATATGCAGTGTATATCGCAATTTCCAAGACTTTTCATTATGTTATATTTGTATTAGCTGAAACCTTGAGAGTTCATGTAATTTCTCACATATCTACTTGTTAGCAGATATATATCTGATATAGCCGATAGTAAATCTGGCACTTATTTGCTTGCGATCAGAAGCCACAGCAGTAAACGATGGAAACGTTCTTTCAGATTCGATCCTGCAAGAGGGATTGTCTTCAACATAAAAAATATTCTGCATAAATTGCATTAAAGGCAAAGTAAAATTCTACGATTCACAAAATGGAAATGAAATATATGAATGAATTAAGAGTCGACAAGAGTAATTTAAAAACCAAACAGGACCATGAAACCAACTAGGAAGATACTCTAATTTCTGAAATTTTTATGAGAATTCACAGTAAATTAGAAGACGCAAAATGCAACCCCCTAAGCAGATATGTTAAGCTATGGATAGAATACATGCATATGTTAGATATCATACGCTGTTTATTAAAGCTGAGAGAATAGGCAATTGGCAACTGCACCTGAGCTCTATTTAATAGATGCAGCCTTATTTTGCCACCTCTGGACATAATCTATATGTAAAGTCAGCAAGAATAAAAACACTCTTCATTATAATGCGATTTTAGATATAATGTGG
Organism: Margaritifera margaritifera; assembly: GCA_029931535.1. Classification (NCBI taxonomy): domain Eukaryota; kingdom Metazoa; phylum Mollusca; class Bivalvia; order Unionida; family Margaritiferidae; genus Margaritifera; species Margaritifera margaritifera. The sequence continues at coordinate 964,928 of JAQPZY010001590.1, read as the reverse complement.
TACCAATATGGAATCCATGACCAAAACAATAAAAATATATTTACATAAACTAAAATTGTGCATGTACTATACGTCTGACTGGCATTTTGCTTACCTCCACCCACATCCCGACACACATAAATGCATTCACTGAACGTTCAAGCATTCTTGCTATACTATTGTTTGATCCATAAAATGGTCAGCAGTTATCGACCCCTGCTATCACATTATAACTAGGTAAATCTACATGTTGATGAAATGAAGAAACATAGATCAATCATTACTGTGTGCATATTCCACACAATCTGCAACTTATTAAAATATGGTAAAAGGGAACCCTAAGGACAATTTGTTTGCACGTTGCATCAGTACAGATCTATGTGATGGATGACCTTGGGAACAAAATCAAATCTCATAGAATTTACTCAAATCTCATATAATTTTTTGTCAAATATCAAACTCTAATATTCTGGATATATCACATTCTGGAGATGATGCATCAATAATGCCACCTTCACCAATCGAAAAATAATACCTTTGTCTCACTAACTGCTAAACGCATGTTTGGCACAAATGGGATCTGTTTATATTATTTATAATGTATTTGAGAAAATTACAGTATACTCTGTAGAATGGTTCTATTTTTATCAAGTGGATAAAACACAGTTATGGTAATAGCACTCCCTTACAGCAAAAGAAAATATAATAGACCACTGTGTTCATCAAGATACCTGCCATGCTCATAAACATCGGCCAAAGATGTGACACACAACAGAAGGACAAATGGCAAAGCTGGTGCCTCAGTAAATTTTTCAACATATTTGATGTTACGAAGAAAGAAAGAAGAGTTTCTTAATAACATGAATATAAGCATTGATTCATAAACTTGCTTATTGATATATTACAAAAGAGTGGCTGCGTTACTCATCATACAAAAGGAGATGCTGATCTCCTCAGTGTTTATTGCAGTAGAAAGTGTTAAGGTGAAGTAAACTGTTGTTGTAGGAGAAGACACAAATTTACTAGTACTTCTTGTGCATTATACTGACCTTACCTCCCACATAAAGCCTGAACCAAAGCAAAGTTCAATAATAAAAGCAAACGTCTGGAACATTAAACCTATAAAGGAAACACTTGGACAAAAACGTGCGCCTTGATACTCCCAATCCATGCTGTCTTTGGATGTGACAAAACATCCAGAATGTTTGGAATAGGAAAAGGTGTGAAAAGCACAAAAGGATGTAAAGTTTCAAGATCTCATTCCTACCATTACTGTGCTACATGCCAGTGCAGACGATGTCATTACTGCCGGGGGACAGACCCTTGTTTGCATGTCCAGTGAAAAATACGAAGAATGACTGGACAGTCTCCATTATTACAAGTTGTGTGGTGAAAAAGTCGCAGAATTTACCACCAATTGCTGCTGCAGCAAAGTACCAGCTTAAGAGTATACTATCATACTATCAAATCCAGCCGTGGATGGGTGTTACAGATTTGAATTCATCAGAATGAGGTTAGAAAAGTGATGAGAGTGAGATGTTACCTAAAATGACTGATTTGCCTCCAGTACCAAAGGAACTTCGTTAGATAGTTCGCTGCAACTCTCAAACAGATTATAGTACCCTGAGATGTATTTTTAAAAAACAACACAATTTAGAATGTTTAAAAGCATGTGGACATTGTAGAGACACAACTTGTCTCAACTCCCCACATCCAACATTTCAAGAAGAAGAAGACGATGATTTTGAAGAAGATATTTATGCAATTTCTTCTGGTGTTTTAATGTTTGTTCATAGCTTCATATATATCAAAGAACAGAGTGTAAAATTAGTTTTTAAATAGTTTATTATATAATCATGTACCTATGGTGGTTGTCAAGTTGTTAGAGCAAACATGAAAAATGAGCGTAAGTTAATTAGTTAATTAATGAATGCCATTTTTCATTAATTTTCCATGATTAGATTTTGTGGGACTTTTTATATATTGCTCTATAGATCTTCCCAAGCATCATACGATCACAATCAATTCTGTTGCAATCTATCCTGGATCAAGCCTCTATTTTGAGTAAATTTACTGGACTATTGGTTCTTTATAGATCTGAGAGGCCCAGGTAAAAATATAACCGGCTGCAAATATTACGTTGTCTGATACTACTGACACTAAACTACGTCAACGAAAAGACTCAAAGTATTAAAGAAACAATACTTTATATCGTATCGCAACCTGGCTCCATATTATAAAAACTCTTGGAGCACGATTTCATGGTAAAATTATGATACCAAGAGAAAATCTCTGACATACAGTATACTAGTAAAGAAACATAGTTAAGAAGATCATGAATGTTCCACAAATGTAACTTTATTCTAATTAAAGTTAATGAATGTCAAACGTTCCAGACTCTGACCTTGAACTTGAGCTTTATGCTCTGAATACATCGAGGATACTGTGCCTGACGATTTTCACATCGCCCATTTTTTGTACTTTTGCCCATGTATCTGAATTCATATTTTTCATCACACAAATACATATCATATTTATATATGTTCATCCTTTTACATAGGACTCAAGGCCTGAAATGTATTCAAAAATGAAATATTATGCAATGCTAGGAGAATAAAAGGGCAAAAATAATAATTTTAGTAAAACCCCAAATTGAATTATGATTCACGATGTATATATATATCAGAGTATTTTTGTAGTCTACAAGAGGAACTCAAGAAACTCCCGCAAAATACGTAGTTATTTCTAATTGCGATAGCAAAAATCTTTTGAAGATACATAGCTTGTATTATCCATTTATTATGCGAATCATGGCAGAAACTGTATGCATTTTTTGTCTGTGTGCAAAAAATATGGAAGCTAACGTTTGATCATATGCCTTTTAATGTAAGCATTAGTTATATAGTTTCACCATTCGCAGGAGGACTTTGTTTAGCTTGGACGTCTTTTAAACTCGACCCCCATTTGTTTTATAGATTTCGAACAAAACTATTGAACCAATTTTCGTAGGACTCAGATATACTACATAACTTTTAAGCATCTTAATGATCTTTTGATGAAAGCTGAAAACAAAACAGGATAAAAAAGGATAATTGCTGTACATCTACATTTGACGAAATAAATGACGAAATAATAAAAGTTTAAACAGAACCAACTGTTCATTCGCAATTATCAGACATTTGCAATATTTTTCGCGGTGTACATGAATGTAAATTTTCAATACCTATGATAGTTTTAAGCTAAATAAAATCAATTTTTGACAGAACTGTTATTGTTCTATGACACTCGCTGGTTCTTACCTTGTCAGTAGATAAACTATGAAATCTCAGCCTAGAGCAATAACTACAACATAATAAAACTATGTTGATAGTCCTAGGTTCAGCCATATTGTATGTACCGAAATTTCAGAATAATATTTATCTCTTGAGATGAAGCACAATTATTAGTAGCTAAAATGGTATTTACGTCTGAACTTCCGACACGAACACAAATGCTACAACCAGACATTGCGTGCTATTCTAGATGTCTTTGCAGGCAGACATTTTACGGCCCGATGTACAAAAGTCTGAACATGAAAAGTGAACTTTGTTCGTCAGAGAAGTTCAGCTAATTTACGGGCGTAAAATGTCGGTCATATTAATCTACCATTAGTTTGGGGAACGAAAGCATGCTTGACAGCTTGACAAACGATTTTAAGAGAATATATTTATATAAAAAAATGATGAACACAAACGCTAATGACAACGACGAGAACGATTGTGACATCTAAATTAAAATTTACAGTTGCATGATGTGTCTTGAGTTTTAAACCAACCATTTTTCAATAAGTGAATATGTTCACAAAGATTAATGAAAGGGCCTTTCAATTAGAGAAATTCTTCTTTTATGTCAATACAACTTTCAAAGATCAATACCTTTTGCTTAAGAAATCATTAAGCTCCATGATTATGTTATTATTATCTTTTATTTATCCAAACGGGTCGTATTCGGTTTCCCCGTTTAGTTGATAAAGCGCTAATGGATAAAGACGAGTCGTGAACTAAAATTCTAAATTCATATGTCAGTAGAAACTCTTTTTTTAGTAGTTTTCTGTCAATCCAACTCTTTACACGAGAATTAAACATTCATCACAATGTTAAGTAAAGAATACAACATAGGTTCCAGTCTAAAACGTCGTTGGTACTTTCCCATTTATTGTATTTTTTAAAACTTTTATATTAGTTGAAACAATGATTTAACATAACTTTGAATGAGTAGTTGTGCGTTACATTTAGTGTTTAGAACCATTGTTTAGCACTTTATGGGCAGTAGTTCTATGTTTCCGGCGCCACTCACCATGGAAGTGTAAATCGTAATGATATCTTTGATTTAGAATTCTGAACAAGAGTATTTGATTCTTTTCTAAAACAAATATAACATAGGTCTGTATGTGTGTGGGGGGGGGGGGAGTGTCTTACAAAATTGCTCACGATGTCATTTGCTTTTCTGTGTGTATAATATGAGAGATAAGAAATTTATACTTAATAGACTCCTGAAAGCTTTGACACAACATATAATCAGAGACTACACAGATCGCCTTTACGAAATTTTAATATTCTCCATCAATCATAGTGAACATTAATTACAATGGTCTACAATTTTTTAGAAGTCGTCTGCTTCAGAGGAAAAATGTGCTATTTTTTTTGGATTTTGATGTGCTGAATTCAAATATGACAATTAAAACACCTGATTGGCTACTGTTTCCAAGATATTTAAGTTTTTACATTTTACGTCTGTGTATATGGAGTACATAGTAGACTTTTAATAATAAATTGTAAACCTAGGTCTTTTCATGTGTTTATGGTTGCTTTACATGATAATATTCCACCTGTTCTGTTTATGTAACACTTTAAAAAAAATCAAAAGGGTTATATAAATAAAAAGAATATTGAAACAAAAGTAAAGAAACTATTATGTATATATAAGTACATAGTTTAGTCCTTATTCAGTGTCTACTCTGCGCTTCTTGTCTTGTCTCTTGTATTCATTAAATGGAGCATCTCTTGTCACTGTCCAGCAATAGTCTGCAAGCATTGATGGGCTCCATTTGCCCTGATAGCGTTTCTCCATTGTTGCAATGCCCTGGTGAAATCGCTCGCCGTGCTCGTCGCTTACTGCTCCGCAGTTCGGTGGAAAAAAATCTAGATGAGAGTACAAAAAATGTATCTTTAGTGACATGTTGCAACCAAGGCTTTTGTATGCCTTGAGGAGGTTTTCCACCAACTCCCTGTAGCTGTCTGCCTTGTTGTTTCCGAAAATATTTGTTGCCACTAACTGGAAGGCTTTCCATGCCGTCTTTTCCTTGCCAAGCTTTCCATGCCGTCTTTTTCTTGCCACGCAGTGCACGGTGAAATGCATCATCTCGAAGAAGTTCACGAATCTGAGGACCAACAAAGACACCTTCCTTTATCTTAGCTTCACTTAACCCTGGACATTTTCCACGAAAGTACTGAAAGCTGCTTGTGTTTTGTCCATGGCCTTGACAAAGTTCTTCATCAGACCCAGCTTGATGTGCAAGGGTGGTAACAAAATCTTGGTTGATTCAACAAGTGGTGGATGCCGAACACTTTTCATCCCAGGCTCCAATGACTGTCGGAGTGGCCAGTCTCTCTCGATGTAGTGGGAATCTCTTGCACGGCTGTCCCATTCTCAGAGAAAACAGCAGTACTTTGTGTATCCAGTCTGCAGACCAAGCAAGAGAGCAAAAACCTTGAAATCGCCACAAAGCTGCCACTGATGTTGGTCATAGTTTATGCACCTCAAAAGTTGTTTCATGTTTTCATAGGTTTCCTTCACATGGACTGCATAACGAACTGAAATTGATGGCAACAAACTGCCATTATGCAGAAAAACAGCTTTAAGACTCGTCTTCGATGAATCAATGAACAGTCTCCACTCATCTAGATCATGAACGATGTTGAGGGCTGCCATCACACCATCGATGTTGTTGCAGGCAACAAGATCACCTTCCATGAAGAAGAATGGGTCAAGATCTTTTTGACGGTCACGGAACATGGAAACCCTAACATCACCTGCCAGGAGCTTCCACTGCTGTAGTCTGAGCCCAACAGCTCTCCCTTACTCTTGGGTAGTTCCAAATCTCTGACAAGGTCATTCAGTTCACCTTGTGTTATGAGGTGTGGTTCAGAGGAGGAGGATGGGAGAAAATATGGGTCATGTGACATTGATGGTTCAGGACTAGAAGTTTCATCCTCTTCCTCTTCCTCGTCTGACTCAAGTGAGAATGATTCTGGTGCATCAGGAACCAGCAGTCCTTCTCCGTGAGGTACTGGGCGTATAGCTGATGGAATGTTTGGATAGTGCACAGTCCACTTTTTCTTCGTTGACACACCTTTCCCAACTGCAGGCACCATGCAGAAGTAACAATTGCTGAATGATCTGTTGGCTCTCTCCAAATCATTGGTACTGCAAAAGGCATAGATTTCCTTTTCCTGTTCAACCACTGGCGAAGATTTGTTGCACAAGTGTTGCAGCATATGTGTGTGGCGCACCTCTTGTCCTGATCTCCAATTGTGCAGCCAAAATAAAGGTGATAGGCTTTCATAACCATAGTGGTTATACTGCGCTTTTGTGATGCAAAAGTCACTTCACCACAAACACAGCAGAAGTTATCTGCATTGTTCACACAAGTACGAGGCATCTCTGCTCACTTTGGCTAAACAGAAATGTGTCCCTCTGCAAAATCAAACACTGACAAATAAGAGAGCACGACACTGTATGATTTGTAGAGCTGATATAGGGCAATTTCTTCAGCAGAGTGATGTAAGCTTAGTTATGATTGCATCATCCATGACTTCTAGGAATAACATGATGCGATTCATATCATGTATGATGCAATACCAGCTTCAGATTGCATCATTCATTGTTTTGCCTAAAAAGCAAGTACTGTACAAACCCAGTCATAGATTTATTCATAGATCCAGTCAAAGATGTATTTTTAGTCATTTCTGGTTTAAATTGAGATCCCTTCCCTTTATAACTCACTTATCCTCCGCCATTCCCAAGTCAATGGTCGTATATACTGACCCAGTATCATATCTTTAAAACTAGAGCCAATCAACAATTGTAAGCATCATTTTCGTTCTCCGTGACCCAGAATTAGTAAAGTTTGACAACATTTATTGCGGAAGCATTTTGACTGTAGACCAGTGTTATCATTCAGAAAATACATTCATACTAAACTGAACTTGACCTACAAAATATTCTTCCCTGTGACAGGGCCTGAAAGACATGCAACAACAAAAAAGCATTTTTTTCTCGAAAATTAAAACAGTGGTATTATAATAAGTTGATAACATCCCGAGGTTTATTTATTTCGTTTAATTTTGCTCATACAATCTGCTTCAGAAACTATTGTCATTGTTCATAGCCAGAATCCAAATTTTACTCGGTGAAAGTCACAGGCTTTCAGTAACCCTAGAGTAACAGCCAGTATTACCACTGTTACCAGCACACCCCATGCATCAGTAATTACCTTGATTAGCCATCGCTTGTCAGGTCTCACATGAAATGTATGCAGTCCACTCTTCTAATATCTACTCATTTACATGTAGAATGCATAGTTACCTGTTGAGAGTGACCGAACACAATATGCATTGTATAGTCATTAAGGGATGTTGGTAATGCGAACAGATTGCATAGGGTAGGTGCGCGTGGTACAGCAAAATAGCACGTATAGAAAGTAATAAGTGGAAAATGTTGCATTATTTACTTGAAACAAACTGTCAATATAATGTGCAGCCACAAGCTATTTTGCGGAAAAGGTATTTATAAGAGCTAAAAAAGGCAATTTGACTTTGCATATTACGCGCAATAGATGACGACATAGAGATAGAATTGCGCGATTGCATTGTAATTATCGTGTTGCATAAAGACTAAACAAGATACAACTAGTGTTACATGTTACATACACATGGGGCCTTACGTACACCGCATGCGGCAAACATCACGATGCAGTGTAATAGAGGCTGCCATATTGGTCTTCTTCCAGTCAATATTCCCATGACCGAGAGTCATATTACACGCATATCTGTAACCCGATGGCTATCACAGTTTCCATATAGAAAGTACAGTTGCGGTCGGTACTGCTAATACCAAAGAAAATTCCAAAACAGTTATTTTATTGTTTACGTTTCACCTGTTTGTCTTCTGTCCATTCATCGCATATAGTTCTTTAAATATTAATGCTCTGAACTTGATATCTTCCATTATTATCAGTCGTTCCTTTTTTAATCCCATCTAAAGATAATGAAAACTACGTTAAATTTGATGGATATCTTAAATATGCATTATATTTCTTCGTAAACGGTGCATATATTGATTTTGCTTGCAACTTTGAGAACTATTGAGGGTGTAGGATGTGTTTCCGCTAGTGTGTGAGAATGAATTTCAGGCTAGGAACATAGTGTGGTTCAAGAAAATAAAATCGTTAATTATATGAAAATTAAGAATTTGATTTAGTAAGATATATGAGAAATTGCATACTTTATAAGAAGGTCTTTTTTCAGATCTGTTGGATGTTACGATTGTCACAAATGGGCTATTCTAAACAAAGTGTAGCGTTGCATGGCCAGAGATGGTGAATTTGACATGCATTCATGTATACGTCCTTGTGTTCCTTTACAGTGGAATATATGGTGTGTCAATTAGGCCATGTGTAGGGAAAGAGTTTAAACTTATATTTCGATTTACTTATCTACATTACCTTTATACATTATTCGTGGTGTTTCATTGATATTTCTTGCATTTGTTTTAATTATTGATGGTGTGTGTGTGTGTGACATTTGAAGACTTTGAGTCAGTCAGTTTGTATCATGCTACAGTCTAGTCATTTGCAAAGACATGGGTTGCTTTAGACAGAATATCTTAAATAGGCGATTTAATGCCATGGTGGTCGACATAATCGCATATATAGGCAAACCATAAGGAAATTGTGTATTTATATGAACAGGTGGAACAGTATCATAGTGTCAAGATTAGGTCTCCACCATATCAGTTGCTGAAGATGAAAGGGATATCCGCTGAAGAGAAAGTTATCAATGTTGCTGTGCGGCGCATTACAGTTTAGCGTAATAGGAAGCTGCATGTGTTTCATAACGATACAAAAATGCTACTTTTCAAATAAAACGGTCTGTAGAAATTTTGGATGGTTACAGAATAATAAACCTACCGTGTCTGAAAGAGCGCATCGTTGACATCTCAACTCATTCTGCTTTATGTGAGGAAGCCTAGAAGATAATAGAGTATGGTGGCAGTCCTGTAACCTTGCATACTGAAAGTCATAAAAGGGGACCAGCGAGCATTTTATGGTGTATTTAGTTCCGGTACAAATTTCAATTGAAAACAGCCAGGCAGGCACATAGATAGATAGACGTACAGCATATAAAGAAAGACATATGAACAGAGATTAATAAATTATTGCAAACCGTTCAGCTGGGGATCGTCATCATGTTTGTGACTGACATTATTCTAATTATGATTATTACCAACAGACATGCACAATTGTGTCATTGCGTTTCTCATAAAATGCTGCTTATGGCTAGTTCAGGCCTCCGTGCCTCTTATGATCTACTTTCCAGGTTTTCATACCTGACTAAGATGTCATTTATTTGCAAATAGTATGTGCATAAAAACACCTTATGTTCAATTTTTCAAAGTTTTAAACGAATACCACTTCTCCTTGCCACTCAATGGATCATTGATAATTGTCAATGACATTTTTGTTTCATTGCATACAAACTCCATATTGATGTACATTTCTTCAAAGTCTGTCAACAAATCAGTATGGAACTTTATTATATTGTAAGTTATTCTTTCACAAACTCACTGCTATGTGTTACAGAATACTTAATTGAAGGAAATAGGACATAGCTATTACCAAAATGTATAGCCATTTCTTCACAATCACAGCACCATAACCCACCCAACTTTACTGAATTGTGCATTACCAATAGCCCTTAATTTGGAAAGACTATCATCAAATAAACATATTTATTCCAACTTGTAACTGCAAAACGTTCCTTCCGTGTAGATTAGGGTGTATATAACATGCACAAATATATGAGCTAACACAAATCCTTAAATTCTGTTAGTAAAGCATAAAATATAACTCATATTGACCTTCTCTGCGCGTAAGGATGCTGTACTAACAGAAATGCATCCAGTTATCAAGTTTCATTATTCTAATGTGAACAGCACCCAACAATTATTTCTTTAATCTGGTTTTTTTGTTTTACGGCACAGCAAAACTTCAACTTTAAATACAAAATTTCAAGATGCACGTTTCATGTAACATGCCAAAATAGTAGTGTGTGTCACTATAGCCTCGACCGGGGACCAATGTTAAATAGGGTCAAAAAAGTATAGCCTCTAACAGAAATTAACATAGGCACCATGTAGGTTCATAGCTACATCATAACAGTGTAGCATGATGTGACGGTCTACACTCGAACGGAAACGTCGTATAAAGTCAGACGTTTCAACACGAGGAGTCTGTTTGTCTGTATGTATGTTCATGTGTGTTTCAGAGAGAGAGAGTTAACAATGCAAAACACAAGTCAAGAGTAGGTTTCAGTATCAATTTTTTGTATAAGCCCCGCTCATTTAAAATGAAGAGGAATGATCAGGGCTTGTCCCTTCCTTATTTATTTGCAAACAATTAAACATAAACACTTTTATATGGTTGACAACGTTGTGGAGTTAGACTAGATTTCCAAGGATCATTGAGGACAGTATCATGTTGCTATGGATGTACACTACGTTTCTGGGCTAAAGAAAAAAGATAACCATTAAGTTCACAAAACCACTTTTCTATTTTATTAATGTTTCTAGAGAAATCACCTTCAAAACAAGTCAGTAAATGTTCTAAACGGAATCCAAGACTAAGATGAGGAAAAAAATATACACCGCATTATCCACACACTATTGAATCAGTCCTTGCAATCGCACATTATTGAATAGAGTGGAGGCTGCTTTTCTTCTCATAAAATCAATGATATCGTCTTCCAGAGGAGCTAATCCATAAGAATAAAAATACTCCAAAATAGGGTCTCAAGTTTACAGGGACAAACGGAAAATTAATGGACGAAAGTTTATAGGGACAAAGGGCCGAAAGTTTATGAGGACAAACTGGAAATTAACATGAGGCCGCCATATTGAAAGGTATGTTTTTCAAAAGTGTAGCATGAGGCGACAGTCTGCACTTGAACTGAAATGCCGTATGACGACATACGTTTCACGTGAAAAGTCTGTCTGTTTTTGCAACGTGTTGGTTTTATTTTGGAGGGCAATTTTAGAGGTTAGAGTTGTCGACAGGAAAAATGGGAGTTTGTCTGCACTCTAAACTAAATGAAAGGCCGTATTTTGTTCTGCTTCATAACAAAACTAACATTTTTATCTTTCGTTGTCACCCTATGATCCCACTTATAAAGTTAAAATCTTTACCCAATTCTATAATATTCCCAACCCTATCCTACCCTCCTTTTTAAAAAAAACAAAACTACCATCCTCATAATCTTTACATATCAATACGCAGTTATTTACTATCCACTACCTAGTTGTCTACTATCCAGTACACATTACCATCCTCATAATCTTCACATATCAATACCCAGTTATCTACTCACCTAGTTGTCTGCTATCAAGCACACGGTGATATACTATCCAGCACCTAGTTATCTACTATTCAGCACCAATCAATCTACTATCCACAAACCAGTTATCTACTAACCAGCACCCAGTTATCTACTATCCATATACCAATTATCTACTATCACCAACCAATAATCTACTATCCACAAAGCCGCTATCTACTATCCACCAACCAGTCATCTGCTACCAACACCCAGTGATTTACTAACCAGAGTCTAGTTATCTAATATCAACACTCAGTTATCTACAATTCAGCACCCAGTTATCTACTATTCACCAACCAATTATCTACTATCCACACCCAATGATCTACTTTCCATCAACCAGTTGCCTCCCACCAACACTCAGTTATCTACTATCCAACACCAAGTGATCTACTCTTCATGTACTCTATTACCCCCCTACTTACAAAGTTAAAATCTCTACTCCCCTTTAATAATGTCCCTGCTCTCGTCTACTATCCATTTTTAAACAAAACTACCATTCCATGCACACTGGGTGGGATTTAAAAGAAGCAGTATAAAATACAATTTAAATCTCTTATCAACAAAACTGATTTCTTTGTCTCCCTTACAGCCCTGTTCTCCCTATTATAAAGTATTAACTCTACCACCATCCATAATGTCCTTATCCTCAGCTACTTTCCTATTTTAAACAAAAATAATATCCCATGCACACAGGGTGGGATGTACAAGAAAGGGTATAAAATAGAACTTAAATCCCATATACAAAATTAGCATCCCTATACGACTTATAACTCTATGATCCCTCTTATAAATTAAGTATAAAAAAGTAGCCTCTTCTATAATGCCCCTTTGTTACTTCCCTTTATAATATTCCTAACCGCGGCTACTTACCTATTTTGAACAAACCTACTATTCCATTCGCGTCTGTCTATTTTAAATTTTTAGTTGCAAAATCTTAGTTCGTTTGCACTCTAAATAATGTTAGAATTGCTGGCAAAAACTTGAGCTGGATCTTAAATGTGTTACAACTCTGCTAGCGTACTGTGAGGTCATTTATCAAATTTGATACAAATTTAAGAAAGAAAAAAAGAACGACAAGTGATAAATACACTGATCGATTTTTACCTTTAAGGAAAATATACTTGTGACAGTTGGAAATTTATGTTTTTAAATCTAGTTACCGAGTGTTTTTAGCAACAAATGTAATGTGCGGAAGTTCATTTTGGTTTACTGTTGTTTAAAATCACCAAACTAAAGTATGTGTATATATGTGTGTGTCAGCGCGCGTGGGTGTATGTGTGATAAACAGAGATAAAGAAAGAAACAAAGAGAATCATTATTATTATTGTTATTATTATTATTATTATTATTATTATTATTAATAATAATAATTTTTCGTGATGTATGAGAGATGCGAGACATGGAAATGGCACTAAGGACCCATACAGGAGTCCTGTGTTAAATAAGGTCAAATCATGACTTAGATTTTGAAGACACAGAATACAAAATAATACTATGAACTTACTTTTTACGATTGCAGTGCAGACAGACTAACGAATTTGAATCACGCAAAAAGATGTCGTAGACTGCATTTTCACTGCGTACAAAGATTTGTTTTGTGCTGGAAAGCTTTGAATTTGTTCCATTTTTCTTTTTTTGAAAAAAGTAGCATTAGGTAACCACCCACACAATTTATGTAATATCCATCCGCAACATTAACAATAATAAATAGATCATAAAACTTATTATTATTATTATTATTATTTGATGATGATGAGAAAGAGCATTTGAAACAGTGGCATCTTAAAGCGGGAACAGATACTATGATGATTTAAATTTAAATCATTCTAGCGGAAACTCAAGTGTATATGTGTGTGTGTCTGTCTGTATGTATGTGCATATGTGAATCAGTTAGGGAGAGGAACGGAGAGAGAGAGGTATGGAAGTCAATAAATCTGAATCTGCACCAAGTAGTTGGTAAATGTGCTCATGCAGTTCCAATGGTAGATTCTGAATGGGGTTCTTATAAACTGACCCTTCACAGGAATGCCTTTTTGATGGAATACTGTTACGTTTGCCAAACGGAATAATCATATCGGTGAAATTCAGTCATTAACTCACATACAACATGTCGTGAAGAAGTCTTTTCTTGAGGCGATACTCTTCTTAAAAGTCTATCTTTAATTCATGAACTTTATCCTGGACTTCGTCGTATGGAATTCTGTGTAACACGTCAACCTTGTAGTTATAAGTTGTAGCATCTAAAGTCTTCGTTACGGATATGGGTTATTGATCAAAGTCTGACCATTTGAACACTTTCAAACTAATCAGTATTCTTATAGCATTCAGATACCAACGGTTAAAATGTCTATGTCGTAGAGGATACAATTGTTCTTTGCATTTCACGTGAATCTTGACAAACAATTCTCCGTAAACGAGTTCACGCAGCTCCAAAGGTAAACTAAAAATCCTTTCCCTTCTAAATTATCATACATGAGGATTATATTTTGGACTTACTAAAAGAAGGTTGTCAAATCACATTCATATACTCTGGGGGGGGGGGGGGTTTTCCCATAAGGCAGGCAAATGTTCATTCATTGCAAATCGTCGATACGTTTTTGTAAAATGACTAACGGTCAGGCGCAGAAAAACACATCTAATTTTCTCGCTGTGTGAATAGCAAATGCCACTAATTCGAAGTGAAGGCGGTAAAAATGTTTGATAGCAAATGAAATCACTTATAATCACGGAAGAAGCGTTACTCTAGATTCAAGACAGGCATTCTCGCAAAATAATGCATATGAACAGGCTTTTCATGATTGCAGTGCAGACAGTCTAACGAATTTAAATCACGCAAAAGATGTCGTGTACTGTAATATTTGTTTTTCTTCGCCACGCTAAAGATTGGTTTTTACCATTTATCAGTTCAAGTCAATATTTTTCACTTAGACATTTTAACTTCGGCAAAGGGTGACGGTACTCTAGTCTGGCACAGAATGGAGAGAGAGAGAGAGAGTTAAAAATGCAAAAAAGCAATCAACACCATTTGTTTTCTTCAAAATCAACATTTTTTAATAAACATCGCTCACTTAAACATCAATAAATGAAGACGTATACATGTTTGATTTTTCTTTCATGGTGTGACCAAGGTACATTTTTTAAAAAGTTCTCCCTGTTTGTCGCTGTATTGGTAGCCTTAAATTTTAGGACATCGGGCAACACTCAGAATAAGCGTTTCAGGATGTTCGTAGGTACAATAACCGTCAGGCCGATCGATGCAATTATAATTATTTTGTGTGGACGTAAACAACTCAGGCTGCTAGAGGATACATTTTCTCAAGCTGGCAGAATTTGTTCATCACAGATATAAGATATTTTAGAACTATTATTTTAATAAACTGATTTACTTCAGTTTACGTAAGTTGTGGAGTGAAATCGCGACTGTATCAGACTACCACTGAATTTCATTTCTGTCGTAAAGATTTTTAAAAAATGTATTCATCAGTATCTTTTCATAATGTCGGTTGCTTGATATACACAGGGTCAGGTCGTAGTTTTATCGTGTGTGGTAAGACAATAGTCGTAATTTTTAAGCTGCCAATTGCAAAACTCAGCATGGTTAAGTCAGGAAGATTTTGTCAGTCTATTTTTACAAACACATATATTTCTTTATAGTTAACAATTTGTTCATGGAAAGAAAGAAGAACGAAAACTTTATTGTTTACATAAAGGTACATAGGAGAACCCCATGTAAACAGAACGCCACCTATCAGAAAAATGTAAATTACCTTCTTTTTTTTCTTAGCATTCGCGTACCATTGTAAAAGCATGTGAAAAAGAAACATTTTGTGTCTAGAAGTTTTATATTTTACGATTGTGTAGTCAACATTTATTCAAGAACATCTAATGACATGAAGAAAAGTCACTAGTCAACTGAAAGTTATTTCTTCACTCAAGCAATTTATTTTGCTTTACTCCATCATGAATCGAACAAAAGTGATTTGTGTTCGATCACACGTTTGACAAATTCGGTTTTGCCTGGACCACTAGGTTCAGCAATCAACATATTAAAGGGATGGCTAAGATACAGGATAGCACAACTTTGACGCGTTGACTTTTCGTCAAGCACTTTGAGAACGGAGGGTGTAGCCATAATTCTCTAGTTGTGTTTAGAATTCCGACATTTCATAAATGACACAGGACATTTTATACATTTTTAATCAATTAGTTTTTTCATAATGTAACAGCAAGAAAAAATATTTCACATTTCAAAAACACAGAGTTCTTGATATTTTGTCTATCATCAGTCACACACAGTGTCTTTCGCATAATCAGCAACCTGTTGTGTCCAAACGTCAAATTCAAGACTTTTCCAGTCACGTACATCAGTCCTAAATCTGGGTGATGTAGTCAACTTGCTATACACACGTCTTGGTACGTATGAGGCGTACATAGAGTCTTTGCATGTACTCTTCATAAATATGCCACAAAGAATCTACTTGTAGGAGCGCTTACCCACACTATACCTGCAAACATACTTATATACTAACACACAAGAAGGGTATGGGGTTTAGGTTTTAGTTTTTGTAGAAGACTTAGGCATTCACAAACATAAAACACACAGATTGACAATGATTGAATAGTGTCTCTGTTTCTAAGAGAATTGGGCGGTCCTGAAAAGGACCCTTTGGTTTTGAAAACAAAAATTGACACCATCAACTGCAACTGCCTTACACGTTTTCCCCGTCCAAGGCCGACTCTTCTGTTGCTAGTAGTAGTAGTAGTGGCGACCGTGGCTGCTGACATTTGTTTAGTGGTGGGTTTAGGTGTATGTCTCTTTCTCTTAAGTTTCTCCAAAATAGTTTGATTCATTTTTCAAGTATATTAACATAGCTAAAATGTCTTTGTAGCACACAAACACTTCTGTTTTCACTCGTTTCCCTCTGTTCACTGTTCGAAGTTTTCCTCTTCTCCTCTTCTTGCTTTCTCTTTTCCTCTTCTTGTTGTAGAACAAATGTATGTTCTTCTTCTTTTTGTCATTGCAAAAAAGTCTCTAACTCTTCCTTCTGTTTCTTTCTTAAATCATTATACACTGGTAATGATGGAGAAGGAGGTGAAGAGGGTACTGTCAGCAAAAAATTCTTGCGAAGAAGAAATCGCACAAAGCCACATTAAAGTCATCCACCTCTGGAAGAATACACTCTACAGCAGCATATGTCATGATATCACTCTGGTTATAACAAGTATTTACGGCAGGAATACCCCAACACATTTCAGCCATGTTACACTTATACTCGAACACTACAGCAAGGGTACATCGTAGCTCATGGTTATATATATATAAATACTTAAAAGTCAGCTCTCTGTATGCCTTGATTATTTGTTTAAAGTAGAAATATTCTCTCTCTCTCTCTCTCTCTCTCTCTCTCTCTCTCTCTCTCTCTCTCTCTCTCTCTCTCTCTCTCTCTCTCTCTGACACACATCGGCATGTTAGACTGCATTACTTGAACGTTCTGTTAGTTTGACCCTTTTCAAACATGAACAGAATCGCTCTGCGTTTTTAGAGACAGATAGAACAAACGTAATAATGTACATTCCTTGACTGGCCTCATAACTGAATTTATAAAACACACCACTCTGAAAATCTTAAATTTCTGTCATTTCCCGACTAATATTGCTACACTGTTGCATTTTTAGACAGACTCATCCTGTGAAAACCTATGGTCCCATTTTAGACATTACATCTTGAACTTATAAACCTAAAAATCTCTCCTTTTTGATCCGGGCCTTATCTATTTATTGACTGTCTATACCTCTCTCTCTCTCTTTCTTTCTCTATCGCTCTCATACAGAAAGACAGACACACACACAGTCACACCGGAGTTTTCTATTTAATGATTTATATTTAAATCATAATGGTACCTGTTCCCGCTTTAAGATACCACTGCTTCAAAATCTCTCTCTCATCATCATCAAATAATAATAATAATAATAATAATAATGACTCTCTCTTTCTTTCTTTGTCTCTGTTTATCACACACACACACACACACACACACACACACACACACACACACACACACACACACAGACACACACACACGCTTTAGTGTGGTGGTTCTAAACAAGAGTAAACCATTTTTCACGTCCGTACATTACATTTTTGCCAAAACTGTGGCAAAAAAGTGTCTGGACTATATAAAAAAAATATTTGTCTATTTGTCACAAGTATATTGACCTTGTGGGTTAAACAAAAAGTTGATCAGTGTATTTATCACCCTAATATATTTTTTTTTCTTAAATTTGCATCGAATTTGATGAATGAAACTTTGACCACACAGTACGCTAGCAGAGTTGTAACATATTTAAGATCCAGCACAAGACTTTGCCAATTATTGTAACAAAATTTAGAGTGCAGACGAACTAAGATTTTTGCAACTAAAATATAGCGGCGGTTAGGAATATTATAAAGGGAGGTAACTAAGGGGCATTATAGAAGAGGCTAGATCTTTTTATAACTTAATTCATCAGACAAATCATATGGTTGTATGAGGGATAGGGATGCTAGTTCTATTTATTTGGGATTTAAATTCTATTTTATACCCCTTTTTTAATCCTACTCTGTATTCGTGTGATATTAGTTGTGCTTAAAAAAGGAAAGTAGAGGAGAGTAGGGACATTATAGATGGTGGTAGAGGTATTATTTTATAACAGGGATAATAGGGCTGTAAGGGAGATAAAGAAGTCAGTTTTGTTGATAAAGCATTTAAATTGTATGTTATATTGCTCCTTTTAAATCCTACCTTGTGTGCATGGAATGGTAGTTTTGTTTAAAATAGGAAACAATAGGTGAGTAGGCGAGGGAAGGGACATTATAGAAGAGGGGTAGAGATTTTAACTTTGTAAGTTGGGGGATAAAAGGGTACATGGATAGTAGGTAGATCACTTGGTCTTGGATAGTAGATAACTGAGTGTTGGTAGAAGCCTTAAATCTGTGTCATCTGCAGACAAGTCTGTATTTGAGTTCTTAGTAGTAAAAGCGGGATGTCATTGATACATGTTAAATATTGCATATTTCAAAGCCAACACTGACCCTTGCAGAACAACTGCAGATGAAAAAATCAGGATTATTTCTTTAACAGCTTGATTTTTGATGTTACACAATTTAATTCGATCCATGCTTTAAAAAAACATCAATGCTTTAACTATATGTTTAATAGGAATTCAGTGCACTTTGGTATTTCATTTTAGCTGCTACATACTGTATATATTCTACATATGCAATGTGTAGACAAGGTCTTTACATTTACACACAAGAGCCAGGTCTTGACATTTACACACAAGAGCCAGCTCTTGTCATTTACACACAAGAGCCAGGTCTTGATTTGTACACACAAGAGCCAGGTCTTGACATTTACACACAAGAGCCAGGTCTTGACATTTACACACAAGAGCCAGGTCTTGATTTGTACACACAAGAGCCAGGTCTTGACATTTACACACAAGAGCCAGCTCTTGACATTTACACACAAGAGCCAGCTCTTAAAATTTACACACAAGAGCCAGCTCTTAAAATTTACACACAAGAGCCAGGTCTTGACATTTACACACAAGAGCCAGCTCTTGTCATTTACACACAAGAGCCAGGTCTTGATTTGTACACACAAGAGCCAGGCCTTGACATTTACACACAAGAGCCAGCTCTTGACATTTACACACAAGAGCCAGGTCTTGACATTTACACACAAGAGCCAGGTCTTGATTTGTACACACAAGAGCTAGGTCTTGACATTTACACACAAGAGCCAGCTCTTGACATTTACACACAAGAGCCAGCTCTTAAAATTTACACACAAGAGCCAGCTCTTGACATTTACACACAAGAGCCAGCTCTTAAAATTTACACACAAGAGCCAGCGCTTGACATTTACACACAAGAGCCAGCTCCCGAACAATAACATAAATATTTAAACGGTTCAAATCAATTCAGCAAAACTTTATTTTCTAGTCACGACTTGTACACTGGAAAATGCAAATCGATGCCAGGAAATTGATGGAAGAATATACTATCACTCGAGGATATGTAATGTATATCGCAATTTTCCCATTATTTTCTACACATTTTATATTATCTAAAAACCTCAGAGTTTATGTAAGTCTTCAGACGTCTACTTGTAAGTAGATGTATACCTGATATAGGCCGATTGTAAATCGAGCACTTTTTTTATTCTCGATCAAAACCCCCAGCAATAGACGTTGGAAGATAACAAATATGTTCTGTAAATGTGCATCAAGGGAAAGTGAAATTTCACCCCCTTCTCTCACCCGTCACCCCCGCCCTCCAATGTAATAAATTAAATAATTATAGATAAGTGTGATCAAAACGGCAAGCAGTTTTTCTTTTATTTAATTTAAATAAAATTAAAATGCCTTTTAACAAAATGGCCTAAATACTAACTGATGTAATATTGCCTTGTATAAAAATTTGTTTGCCTAAAGTGACAAATTTTAAATGTGTTTGACTTAATATTATTATTTCTTCTAGTCTCTTATTTGACTAATTTAGAGTAAATGTATAGCACCAGTCCACCTGCTTCTACAAAACAAAGTCATATGCAGTCAAACTATTTAAAGAGACTATTCAAGAGATCACAAAATGTTATCTTTTGTGGTTTGGTGTCTTTCATATACCCAAGACCCAAGTAAAATTATGAAACAAGGGTTCATCAATGAAATCCTTTATGAGGATGCGTCCTTTATGAGAAGGTGTCAGCATGAAAAGAATTCACGGTCATTATTGCGTTTCGATATCTCGGATGCCTAACAGGCGAGACAAAATATGGCGTTTCAACAAAAGAACCATGAGTATTGACTGTCTCTTAGTTACTTTGACCAAACAGTACATTGTACATTCTTTTCTCGTTGTGTACGAATTAAGTTCAGACAAACTTAGAAGCATAATCGACGTTGTATTTTGTAACTGATGCGATTTAGGTTCGACAGATATGTTCATATTGTCAGTACTATCAGAATAATTTCAATCTTTTCAAAACCAGCTAGTATTCAACGCAGGATTGTATATAGTTTAAAAATACAGTTTCATAATTCTTAAAATTTAAAAGCTGAATACAAGGATGTGTAATGCACATCCTCTGAGTTTGTTTTTTTCTTCAGAATGTATGTATGCACTAGGGACAGAACATCAACAATGTTATTAGGTTTAAAAGTGTCAGAAATTTGTCTGTTGCCATGGAAACAGACCCCGAAATTTAATCCTTTATAGTGTCTTTTTCTTTCATTGAAATCCTAAATATTGAACTTTTTACTGTACTTATGCGATAGTTTTTTTACTTAGTTCATATCTATTTCATATTTTGACATTGCTGACAGACGCAACAAAAAGGAAAATAAAATCCAATATTTTGATAATACTAATAATTTGTATTCCTATTGACGGCCACCGGTACCATAATACAAATATAGCTTAATATGCGGTACATCATTTTATAGTAAACATATATACATGCAATAAAATTACTTTTCACATGCACTGTAGATTTGTTTAATTCATGAATCTTCATGTATTTTAATATTCATAGAGTCTTCAAGTGGCATCAGTTCTTACAGCTGTGTCGTTTAATGCATAATGACTAATCTGTTAAGACAGGTCGTCATAGTATTTTCTCGAATTTTCATAGCTTTACAAATTAACGTAACTAATGTCAACATAATCGGACTTTTATTACTCATATGTATAAATGACTAGAATTTTGATATTTAGATTTATGTAAATATTTGAAGGTATATAATTTCTCCTTAGTCCAGCATAAATAAGACATGACACAAAAACTGGATACTCGTAATATATTTCTGTGTTACATATCAGACATATTCATATTCTATCTTCACAGCGAATATATGCATACCTTCCTGTATTTGCCATAATTGGTACATTTCTTACTCTTAGCCAACAAATTAAGTTACCTAAAATACCCATTATCAAGATCATCTAACTACGTATGTCGCGTAAAATTACTTTTAATACACTTATCGCACAACAATTACAGTTTTCACCCCATTTCAACTGAATATTGTAACACTGTTTTTGGTAATCTACTATGTGGCATATTTAAACTCTGAAACCAGTACTCAAGAATTCGAAGATATCGAACGCTTAAGTTCATTCCTCCTAATTCATGATCAACATAAAGCATGTTTTGTGTTGATTCACAGACCAAGTATAAATTTACAAAACTCAATGTGAAGTGATACTTCATGGAAGCCCCATCTTTCAGATCCATAGTCCAAAATAGGCTACACGTTTGTATTAAATATGTTAAACAAGGTATTCATAGGTAATTTACCAAAATAGATCAACTACTTTTCAATGTGTGCATAAATGTTGCTGCTTAACAGGCACGTGTTTTTCTGACTCATGTATCAATACGTTTTTGAAGAGAATATACATTCCAGGTATATATAATATGTTTCAGTTGCAATTTATGTTGAACCGTAATATCATTTCTCGTATCTACCTAGATAACCTTTCATATGTAATACAACCATTCGTGTTTTTCCAAGATTAACCGATAACAATACTCTCTCAATATATTGAACATTTTCTGCAACTGAAACAGTGTATGTGAATAGTATCAAATCATTGGCATACAACAACATAAACACTTCTATTGCTTCTAGTGATATCCACCTAGAATCATCTGAAATAGTACTCTATAGATCATTTAGAAACAGAGCAAACATGAATGGAGATAAAACACATCCTTGCCGTACTCCAGTTGGACAATCAAAAATATTGCCCAGACTTATTAGACTTAACACAAACACTGACATTTTTATAGATTGCTTTAATTATTCGCAACATTTTAGTACTTATATATTAACTTAAAAGTTTATGGTATAAAAGATTCCTCTTTACTCGATAAAAAGCTTTTTCGAAATCTCCTTTGTGTTTTCCTCAGATATTTGCTTATTAATGTGTATAGTATAAAACAAATTGTCAACTGTTGAGTATTCAGACCTGAATCCAACCTGCTCATCTCCCAGAAGTTCATTTTGTGCAACCCAGTCATGTAATTGGTTAATCATGATGTAAATACCTTACTTAAGACTGGCAACAGTCTTATTCCTCTATAGTTGGATGGGTTACTTGTAAAAACATATTGGAGTTATTATCGCTGTTAACCAGTTTTGTGGAAAATAACCTGTATCAAATAATTTATTAAATAATTGAACAAATATTGTAGCAATAAAATGGATACTGCACTTACAAAAATCACTCGATAAAGCATCTATTCCACCGTCTTTTTCGTTTTTCAGGTTTGATAGTGCGATTCTCACCTCTTCCTATGGTATTATATTTTCAAAGAGTTCATGCTAGATAATCAGATCTTCATTATCTTATAAATATTAAACTTATTATGTTGTATTGAAAAGCTTAAAAAATATGTTGAACAGGGGATGCTAGTATTTGCAGTTGGCGTGTGACGCTTGAGTAACCGTCAAAATTGTTTTATATTATTGTCATAAAATGCACGTATGAGTGTACCTTTTTTTGATAATTTGTGTACTGGTTGTTGTTGTTTTGTTTTTTGTTGTTGTTGCTTTGCTTTGATTTGTTTTTGCTGTTTGATTTTTCACTTCTGCAAATCGCTTTATAAGCATGACGATGAACCTTACATTCGTCAAGTAATTCAGCTGTTTTATTAATCTAAAACATTTGGAGCGTCCATAAAGCAGCGTTTTTGTCAAACTTACAACCTCTATGAAACAATGGCTGGGATTTAAACTTTCTACCTGCATTATTTCCCTGATCTTTGTGCAAATAAATTTGTAAATGACTCGACAAACTGTGGTTCTTTTGTTTGTCCCATATGTACTTAATAATTGGAGTAACATTTAAATTGTCCGACATGCCCTTGTAATCAGATCTGTAGAATATTCAATATAGGCTAGTACTCGCATATGTATTGATTCTATTCTAACATCAACATCAAGGGAAGATAAGTAATTAAATATTGGTTCATCAGCCAAAACATACTCTATCGTAGAAGCCGAATTATTTTGAATACATGTATATTTTCCGATGCCTTTATCTGCTCCAAACCTGCCATTCTAAATTCTAAGTCAAGTACTTTCTGTACAAGTTAAGAATTCTCTGTAATGGTTTATATCCATTTGATCTTGGTTTGCACGGTCATCTAACTACATATATTGCGTATTATAATCAAGAAGTGGGTCAGTAATGCTATCAGTCCTAACAAAATCGGGATTTGTACTCGTATACAAATACACAATCTTTATAAATATGAAAGGGTCTAAGACGAATCATGATTAATCAAACATAATATGTATTCTGCTGTATACAATGCTGCACCCTTGTTTCATCACTGCTTTAAAATGAATTTAAATTTTTAACAAAATGTTTCATGAGGTATGGAAATAAATGAATGTAAAACCGTTTGGTAAAATCAAGACATTTACAAATCTAAAATTACATGTTTTATTTCAGTGAGGTAATTAAAAGTTTCGTAAACATTGAAATAATCTGGAATGTATTTATGTGAGTGTAATTAAACCTTATGTCTAACATCTTCCTCTTGCCTATACAAACTTGTAAATCCTTGCCTGCAAGATTATGGTTTAAAATATACTTGACATCAAAACTATGTTTTCATGTCGATTGCTTGATTTTGTTTTGAATGTTTCTCTGCTATAAGTATTTGTTACACGAATAAACTTTTTAAAAATTATTACATTTTGGGTCCCTATGCAACAGAATTTCAGTATTCATTTAGTTTTGCATATTTCAGAGACAAATGCAAGACAACGTTACTGATATCGTCAGGCCTTAGCGTCGCTGTCTCCATTCTAGTATTAAAGTTTTTGTGCAACTCTCTACAAGTAGAAATTCGACGAAATTTGCCATTTTTAATGTTTATGGGGTGGAAAATGTTTATTTATCGAAATGAATTCCCTCAAACAAAGGCGAGGATTGGAGAAGGTCAATACCCAGCACATAATTGCTATATATTTTGATAGAATTCAATTTACATGTACATTTACTATGAGATATGCATTTAGTTTAGGAATATTTCATAAGTAGATAGGGGATCTTTAGGGTTAAACAAACATTGCCTCTGCGTTATGCCCCTCGGTAGCCCAGTCCTTGTGTCATAACTTGGAAACTTTTTAAATCCCTATCCTATAACCGTATATAAACACCTTCTCGGCATGAAAAGACTAAGTAATTTGTACTGTTAGAATTGGCCTCTGGATCACACCTTATGCTCGGGGGATTTGCTCCATGTCATAACTTATGAACTATCTATACCTCCGCCTTAAAGTGATATCGCTGCAAGGTAATTAACTTATGCAGTCAGCACTGGTTTATGGGCCTGTCCTCACCACCTTAGGCCCAGTCTCGAAGTTACAACTTGGAAAACATTACCCACCCTATTACCATATGTACACTTCCTAAAAGAAACATATATGAAATAAATGGACTATATGGGCCAGGAAAATCGCAGATGTCTTTTGAAATCAGGTGTCCATCTTGACATGTTTTTTTATAAATCATGGTTGTAGAATCGTATTTTCAAATTGAATTAATAATGTAGCCCATACATTCTTAAATTATGACCCAATAAATATTGCACAGTCATTAAACTAAAAATGATGCATACTGCTAATTTGCTTTTTGCAACGTTTTCACTGATTTAATTTGTAAAATGTAATTATCAAGGAATATTTTCATTTAGTAGAATTGTATTATTTCAATGTAAGAATGATATAATAACAGCTGCTGTTACCATGGCAACTGTGCATTCTCTCAATAGTTATGCTTTTTTTCTGCTATGTATGTGATTTTGGTATTAAATCTAACATAACAAAAAGGAGACTTTGAGGTATTTCGTGATCAGCCAGTGTTGATGGTTACCGAGAATCCCATTAAAGTCTCTGTATGGTGTAATTACATACCTGACAACTCTTATAAGATTCTAACATGACAACAAATACAAAATAAATACCATGTGAACTGACAGCCTTTATTCCATACAGAGATTATTCGATACGTGTCACATTTAAAACAAGACATAATACAGATGTCCGATTGGTTTCGTTTTGTTTTTCGTTTTTTGTAAATGTTGATCTTGCTCAAGTTTTACACAGGCTAGACTGGTTGAAATCGTGCCAAGAAACTTGCCTTAACTTTCCTTTTCTCGTTAGAAAAGAGATGTTATAGTTTCAGGGTCAAAACTGTCGCTAAACAACAAGATAAAGCTATCTTAATAAGGAAAATAATGTGTTTTCTTGACAGATTTTGGATTCGTAATGTTGAAATATTAGACGACTTGGAATTCCGCATCCAAATTTGGAAATTGTATGTGTTAGCATATCATATGATACTATTAGGCAAAGTTTGTGATATCAAAGTAGTGTACTCGTATCAATAACATTTTCTTAAAGCGGAATCTTCCGTGACATACGTAATATAAATTACCAAATTTCTTCTTGATTGGAAAAAGATAAATTATAAAATGATACCTTCAAGAGATATCGTTGTCAACCTACATACATATTTGAAAGGTAGAAAATTATGTTCCCGTTCAAAACAAAATTTGAGTGAAATACAATCTGATTAAAATCGAGATCTATTCATTCATAATAACTAGATCTGACAGGCACCTATAAAGGTTGATATTTGGCCAATCTTTGGAATTCCCTGTCCATCAGAATAAACGTTGCATTTTGTGTTAAAAAGAGTGTTCGCATTAAACGATATGTTCCGAATGAAGAGTTTCACTCGCATAACATAAAAGCTGAAACTTAATTAGTGAATCGAAAGATCAACAGAATATTACCCCGTATCGGTGTCCGTATCGAAAGGTCAACAGAATACTACCACGTATCGGTGTTCGTTAGATCTCAATCTAATCAGATTGGACTGTAATACAGACGTATACACAAAATTTACAACAACGCCGAGGAAGGAAATACTGTGAATATACTTATATTTGTAAAGCAGTCTCTTACTTAGAGCCTGACCATGATGTATATATACACATAAGAATCGCAAGAAAAATAGGCCATTAAGAATTCATTTAAATCAATAATTATGTTTCTTTTTTTTTTTTTTCTTTTTTTTTTTTTTAAATATGGCTACAGCAGGAATAAAGAACGACAAAAACTACCTTAGGTTTATCACAGCATGTTGTATTTCTCGAAACAATTACAGTGTGCAACAGCATTGGTTTTCGTTATTTCTCTCTCATTGTAACATGACTTTCTCCAATTTATTTCAATATCTTTCAACAACGGACGGATGAAATAATCTAACATTCTGTCCTTTGCTGACACGCTTTTATTTGTTTCAACAAATTATTTAAACTATCTGCAAATCAATATTAGAAAGATGTTGCTTCCAAGGTTCTGTGTCAACAGCGATCTTTTGAGTTTCTGAAATGAATATCGCGAGTTGTCGGATTCTCTGTTGCATCCAGTCAGTATCGTTTGAAGACGTGCAATTGTATATCATTTCACTGACATCTAGTTCTAATTAGAGACGGGTCTTGTATTTCACGAATGCTTTGATACAAATACTGTTTCGAGGACAGTTTAACTAATTCAATATTTTGAACTTAAAGTACCGTAGTTCAAGAAAAGGTATATGATTCAACCTCTATCAATCTTGTGCAAGAGTTCTATTAAAAACCACATGAAATTATTGCAGGTAATAAATAAATAAATAAATAACAGCCAAATAGATAAACAGACAAATTTCAAGGGTGCATTTTTCTATGAATAACAATTTTAAAACAAGTTGGTTGTTATAAAATTCCGAGAGACCTGAAAGAAGCAAACGATTTGTAAAACATTTTAAATTTTTCCTCTACTTTATGGTCACAAAGTTGCAACCAATAATAAAAGAATCAAATAGGAACTTTGTCTTAAAATAGGATAATCTTTATTGCATTCTTACAAAACCTTTCTTACATAAGGCACCGTTTTGCACTATCATAAAGTGAGGTATGGATATATTTTCCGCGGAGATGACGTTAATGATATTAAGGTCCAGTCATATAAAATATATAATAGCCCTGTTCAAACCCTGACTGAAATCTTGACTAAAAATATTTTTTATTGTTAGTGGATATCGTCCACCAGCCAATTATCCCTACTAAATCTTAGCATCTTCCGATTATACTCTTCTCATCATCGCGCACCTAACGAAATAATCGGTTTACACAAAAAAACACTTTAAAAAGAGTGTGTCCTTATCATATATGTATGCTTTACTTGCTATACAGGGACATAAAATGTACATTCTATCGTTTTACAAGTATCCTTCGTCAGTCTTCAAGAGAAGAGGCGATCATTTCGGTACTGGGAGAATGATGAGTATAGTTTTCAGGTTTCACCAAAATTGACGTTTCTACCAAGCTTTTTTTTTTTTTTTTTTTTACAAAATTTAGGATGATTATTAATGAACCACTGATGCCGTGTACACGTACAATTTGTCATCATAAAATAAAAATAAGGTATATGAAGAAGAGAGTCTCAGCCAAATTTGAAGGTAAGTAAACACATTATTAGCGTTAGAAGGAAACCTAGAATTGATGTAGTTCTGTGTCCCAACTGCAGAGGGACGTTCCAAACGGTCTGATATATATGGGAACTTTTGCAGGGATAATATTCAGCAAGGCTGCTTCTACAATCGATACCAACAAACAAGAATCATCATTATGGATGGTATCGATTTTATATAGTGTGAGGCACGCCATATGTTTCACTAATATCGATGAGTTATAAATTCAAAATTTTATGAATCTAATATGTGTGTGTGGTTTATAAATTAATATATTTGATGATGCTAATAAGTGTATGTTGTTGAGAAATTAATATATTTCATGATACTAATATGTGTATGTGGTTTACAAATTAATATATTTGATGATACTAATATGTGTGTGTGGTTTATAAATTAATATACTTGATGATACTAATATGTGTGTGTGGTTTCTAACTTTATATAGTTAATGTTACTAAAATGTGTGTGTAGTTTATACATTTATATAGTTGATGATACTAATATGTGTGTGTGGTTTCTTTTAAAACAAAATACACTTGATAAATGGTTCCAGATTTCTGTATTTATCCAACAAAACTGACTTTCTATGGAGTTCCCAAGTTTCTATCGAACTGATTTCATTTCACACGAGGGAATTGATCACTTTAATTAAGCCCATTATAGCTCGACAGGAATAAATTTCGTTTGTCATTTCAGTGGAATATTCTTTAGGACATAATACACTCGAACAATATATATTGGACTCCATGCATCTTGCTTGAATAGTCAGCAACTCTCCAGTAGACTGGGTCCTAACTTCTTTTCTGATTAAAAGTCCAAAGGATAGGGATGCGTTTTAGCTGTGTGACCAAACGATCCTGTTTTGACCATGATTTCATTACTCGAAATTATGTTCCTGCTTACGTGCGAAAAGAGCTTACCGGGCAGGAACCGGACGTTTCTCAGATTTGTTTGTAATTTAAACTTTTTCCTATTCACTTCTAAAAAGAAAAGAATATATTTTATCAACTTTATTTATTTATTTCGTTGTTAAACTCCCTCTCAGACGACATGTTATGTGCTTATGTTTAGGGATCTTTACCTATACATCATATTGCCATATTTTCATTGGTATGAAGAACGACGTCACATAACCACAACCAAGTGGCCAAAAACAGCTAACTCATGATCACAATGAAACATATTCATGGTCAGAGCAAAATGCCAGAACACAGCCCAGGTCATTCTTGTCGAGTCTTATCGAACTCAAAGCAACAGAAACACGGGATCTAGCTTTTTGTTATTTATCAAATATTGAACGTCATGTAGTTCAGTATAATTTATCTTGGATACCAACATTTTTCATGTGGCTCTGATATAATGTTACTTACGCGAGCAGTGGGATCAGTGTTTATACCTGCAGTTAAAAGTCTTATAGATATGTAGAAAAAAGATATGAATATATACGACGACTGGAAACTATTTTCAAATACTCAATAATTATTATTTATATCATCCAGCACAGGAACCTGGGCCATTCGTCGTGTTTTGTTTCATCCTCATATCTTACTCTATTTATATATACATCTTCTCTAAGTTTTTCTTCTTCTTGGCTGTTTGACTGCACTGAATTCAAATTGTATTTTACTTCTAGCACATTTGTCATGAAATGCACTTACTACTGAGTTTCTCCCGTGTGTCTCATGAACATTTTAAATGGGGTATACTGAGAAAAACACCGGATCTAAATCGTACTATTTAATACGCGAAAGTGTAATAATTAATCCAACCAAGACGAAGAAAGATATTTCAATGTTATCTGATGAGATAGATTACCCAAAGGCAAGGTAATGCACATTGTCAAAATAATACTAAGCAGTTCTGTAATCCAACGAAGTGTGCAAAAAACTAGTAGAAAAACCGCGACATAGGAGCAGCGATGGCGTAGTGGTTAGCGTGCGGGACTCGAGACAAAGAGGGTGTGATAAATGTTAACACTAGATCAGTTCGAGCAGGCTACCATGATGTGTCCTTGGGCAAGACACTTTACTCCATTTGCCTAGGCAGTAAATAACCTATATATGTTGTTGTGCTGCCGAACATCAAACCAAACCGAACCAAAACCGCGATGAACCCATTGCTTGTATTACCGATGAAAGCATCTGAATCAATCACGTGCAGAATTTAATCGCTTTTCCGTTTAGATTTTCTTTTTCAAGTAAAATATTACCTGATATTTAAAGGACTATGTTATGTTTCCCTATGTGCAATCTATTGTATTGTTTTTTTAATGAAGAATCATGGATATCTGAATTTGACTAATGGACAGAAAAGCACAATCATTCCTATTGAAATCACAGTTATTTCTATCGCCTGACAAAGGAAAACCAAATTCTTCATTCATTAGAATTTGTTAATTCTTAATATCCCATAATTAGCCGAAAATGACGGGAATGATAGAGAAATTGTCCTAAAATCAAGGACAAGAAACGTTTTTATTATTTCCCCATTTCAGGTGTAGCAATGGCATATTGATTTGGCCCTGTCCGTCCGTCTGTAGGTACATAAGTCCTTAGTCCGCCCCGACAATCTTATGAGAACATTTTCTTTAAAACTCCTCGACTTAGGCAATGACATTTTTTAGCCATGCTTCTTTTCAGATTCAAATGATTTTATCAATATTTCATATCATTTAAACATGTTTTTATTTTCTGTCTTTTTTGCACTTTTTTTCAAACTTGGATGCATTGAAAACCCTGCATGCACAATTACTCAGGAACTGTTCGATATAGTGAAGTAAAATTGTATAAGCATGTTTCCGTGCAGATGTAGATGTTGACATCATATTTTCTGTTTTTATCTTATGATTGTTTGCATATTGATATTTTTTCTACTTTTTGAAGTAAGACTTTTTCAGTGTAAACATTGTTAGCAGAATTAAGGGAAACCATTTAAGCTAAGCAAAAGAAAATTGGAAGGCTTATTTATTTTGGACGATATGATGACACGTTCAAACCGTTACATTCTTATCAGTATTTTGAAATGTTTGGACTTTGACATTTTCATTTAACCCATTTTCATTTAACCCAAATATATATATATATATATAGATATATATATATATATATATATATATATATATATATATATATATATATATATATATATATATATAAATGATCAGATTTGATCTTTGACCTTATTCAATCTGTGTTACTACTTTTATGTTTATGCCAACTTTGTCGATATTTACTTTTTCTACAGTGGACGCGCGTGATATCACAGATCTGGTTATGTTTTATTTCGTGTAAAGAGGTTATTTATCAAGGTTTTCTAACAGTCATGTGTTTGTAGGAAATACCAATCTAATAGTTTGCCTTTTATAGATGGTAATAGTATCTATGTCTATGGTTTAAAATGCGAAATATTTCCATGAGTATTTTATAACTTTTCTGAGATTGACAACAGGAAGTGAAGTGTTAGGTGCCTTGACGATGATAATCAAAATGTGGACTCTAAGTGATTAGTGATTCTGGTACTTAAATACAGCACGTCAGCTTAAGGTCATCGTTCAGTGCAAAAGAATGCACATGAAATCTGAATTCTCCTGTGCCAAGGTAACAGAAGCAAATCTTAAACTCTGTTTCAGGGATCACATTTTCTGCGTTACAATTTTACATAAATTTACTTCTTGGATAGTTCCAGCATGTAAGTGAGATGTCACTGGGAGCTTTCATGCAATTAAAAGGCTAACTTCGACAATGGCATTAAGTATACACATCAGACATTACTAGTCGTAGTTAGAAATAAAGTTTGTCTACAATGTTCTTTTCTTTACTTTTTGACGTCATTTTTTCCCGGGGGTTGCAGAAGTGTTTTTGTGTAATTTGATTAATTACACGGCATGGAAACACATTTTTCTCTAATTTGGCGTAAGGGAAACGAAATATAATCAAATATTTGACACTTCAATGACATTTTTGGAGAAAATCATTATATAAGCCAACATTTGTATGAAAATAGAAATAAGATTTTTAGGTTGTGTTGCATCACACTTGCATATGTATTACATTTGTCAAATTTGCAACCTGATGGATATCCGGAACCCAGATTACAATACAGAAGGGAAAAGGAATACCAAAAGTCCATAATTAAATTCCCCATTTATGACATTCTTACAAGTTTTTTTTATTCGTTTTCAGGATCTGTTACTGGTTTGATGTTGCTACCAATACTAAAAGAAACGCTTTTATATTTCTCAATATTGTCAGGTAAGAAGTAATAAATTCCCTTCTGTAATTTCAGGATTGATTGGTTTTAAACTCATTTTTTAGTTCTTCCTCGCAGTTTCCTTTTATGGACAACATCTGGCGAGTGGTAAGAACATTATGGTCGCTTTCAAAACATATGTTGATATATTTCTCCACATCAAGATAAGACAACTACAAATACAATAATGGAAGCTTTCATTGTGTTCTGAAGGGCAAAACGATGTTTATATTACACAAAAAAAAAGATTTTAAAAAACACGTTACTTGTAAATAAAAAGAAAGAACTGCTATTTGCAACATATCTTCCAAATAAATACCGACGATACATACATTAGTCTATAAAATAATATAAAACTACCCCTTTTATACTGAAACTACAGATTGAAGAATTAATAACAAATTATCGTTGAGAACAAAAATGTGGTCTTTAAAATTTGTTTAGCCATTTTTAAATCGTATACGTTTACATCGATATTTTTTTTACATTTCGAGTTTCCTTTCTTTCTTTTTATCGCTTTTGTCACAATTCAATTGATTCTTTCGATGGATGTCACGTGAGAAATTATATCTAGGTTTTTAAGAA
This sequence comes from Margaritifera margaritifera, assembly GCA_029931535.1. Taxonomy (NCBI): domain Eukaryota; kingdom Metazoa; phylum Mollusca; class Bivalvia; order Unionida; family Margaritiferidae; genus Margaritifera; species Margaritifera margaritifera. The sequence continues at coordinate 931,832 of JAQPZY010001590.1, read as the reverse complement.
GTTATTTTGTAGCATTGTTCATATTGATACATACTTACCTAACGCTTTTCTCAAGCTTAGTCACTTTTAATTCCATTAGAAAGCAAAATGTCATAATGTGTGAATGATTAGGCTAACATAATATATATATATATATATATATATATATATATATATATATATATATATATATACATATATATATACATGATCACGGACTTCTTTTGGATTTAGACTAAAAGAGTCATAAAGTTACTCATAGGATTATATTTGGTCAATTAGTTTCACTGGACTCTGTATTCACGAAACTCCTCAATTTGAGCGCTCATACAAACTCAGATTTAACTTTGTAATAGGTTTTATATTTGTTAATGTTTTAAAAAATAAACTTTACATATTTAACAAACATTTGTACCTAAATGTATGCTACTGTGAAATCTCTTGTATTTAAATTGGTTTATTAATTAGTTTATTGATTGTTAGCTATGAAATCTGTAATTCGAGTGTGCACTTAAGCTGAGGAGTTTTGTGAATACATTATCGTAACCGTAACTATATCTGTAGTATTAACTGGTATGAAAATTGGCACTGATTTATGCAGCTAATTGTGGAAGTGCTGCATGCTTTATACTTACAATATGAATCTGATGTATGAGTTGTACATGTAACTTTGCATACTTTTGTGTACTTTAGTCTTTTTTTTTTTTTTGGCATGAAGTCATTTCATCAAATATCGAAATTACAATCTGTTTGTTCATATTACTCACGTTACTAATGTTCATTTCAACTTTGCTCGTGTATTTATATATTGCAACTCGACAGGTTTATACCCAAATGGTATTGCATACAACGGCAATATTAATTCCCATCGTTTTAGGTTGATCCAGACTAAAAGCAACGACTGGTTATTGGAAAAATGTCTCCTTTGGAAAAACAATATATAAATAAACAGGATGCACGAGAGCTCTGGTACTTGCATAATTAAATAAAATATAATTAAATAAAATATAGCCAGGACAAGCATAAGCATAAACCTTATTGCATAACTAAATGAAGTATTGCCAGGACATGCATAAGCACATTATCATACCGTTTACCATTTTCCGAAATGACTGTTTTTGTTTTCAGACCTTTAGAATCTTATAAGTAATCAATTTTTGGTTGATGGTGAAAATGTTACAAAACTCGGATAACAGTTAGTAAAGTTACCACAATTTTAATTTGTACATGTTAGAAAGTTTAAACTTCCTAGGTGTCAGACAAGCTTAGTATCCAAACATAATCTTCATAATGTGTCACACACTGCCCTGCTTGAGACTGATCAGAAGTCTGTTTGAACTTTTTGAAAACAACAACAGACTTGCAGCTTGTGATACGTCGGTGAGAACAGGTTAGCCATCTATTATTATTCTAGCGTTCGCTGTTCCAATTTATCTCTTATTTGCATATATTTTGACACGCATCAAAGTTTTAAAAAATGATAGACCTTGTAACTAATGTTCAGTTTCATTGAATAAATAAATTTGATCAACGGCACTTGCGTTTTTTCCAGTAGTAGGAATCCTACCAGAGAAGGAAACAAATTTCTTTCATGATGAATAATGTTGTATTTCATTGATTCATCTGTTATTCAATCGTCTTTATTTAACTTAATATTTATTTATTCATTTATTTAATCTCTCAGTTGATACGTATGTAAGTGTGACGTTACTTACACAATAGTCCAGATAACAATTGATAAAAGTTTATGTCTCAAGCATGAACTTAGTTGTTTGTTATGTATATTGAATTTATAATATGCGTCCATGATTGTAAGTTGTACTTTAATCAGATTATGATCATTTTTGTAAACAACATGTTTACATAGCATTTGAGCTCAAGGCCGGTTTTGCTAGCAGCTGGACTGTTATTTCCATGTCTTAGAGTCAGGTACACAAAGCAATTTTCCACTAGAATTACTCAGATTGTGTTGTGACAATGGTCATGTAGTCATGTGTATTTATATATTGATTTTGGTAAATAAATTCATTCCTATTCTAGAATTTCGATTCTAAAAGATCAGTCTGGAAGGAATATATTTAAGTTGTGTTGTTCAAATTAGATATAATTTGAGAGGAATTATTTATTTACAATATTCATTGAGAATACTAAAGTGCTCACTCCCTTTTGGATTAATACATGATTTGGGGATTTATGTAAACTCATTCAAATACATTCCGGATTACATCATTGTGGTACATCAGGACAATCAAAACTTGTAGTCCATCAAGACATTCAAGGCTATTGGAATTCATTCGGAACATTATATATTTTTGGACTTGTAATTAGGTCACTTAGGATTATTTGGACTTTAATTCAGGTTATTGTAAGTGTCTTTTGAATTTTTCACTTTAAAATTGTCTAGAAATAAATCGCTTGTTGATTGTGCTTGATTTTGTTGGTTTCACTTTCTTTCTGTTACCTATTTTTAGGTCATAGAGCGGTAACACTTTAAATACCTCGAAAGCACATATACTGGGCAGAACGAGGTTGGTACATAGCTTATGAGCTGTGCAAACACACACACACACACACACACAACAAATAATGCACTATTAACCATTGCTTATTGCATGTAGTGACTCTATGAATCATACCTTGCATAAATATGGGCCACTAACGATTTTCACTTACCTGGAGCGCTCCAGGATATTCTGTATCCCAGTTAATCACCGGATATCCAAGATGATCAGCCAATCTCAAGATATAAGCATTTGATGCTTCAGAATCCCATTTGTAGTTGATCAAAGTGATGACATTCACATTCTTCTCAAATATCTCCGTACAGAACAGGCCCAAAATTTCATTGGGATTTAAATTTTCAGTAAAATTCTGAAAAATATCGAGCGTAAAATTCTGCAGTAAAGTATAATATTTCCATCTATTAGGTCCATCTATTTCTTCCTCTAATAGATCTTGAGGTAAAAGTTTTCGTTCGAACTTGCTTAAAAACGGAACGATTATTTGCATAACTACCTCCTTTTTGGCTGAAGACGTTTGTCGAGATCCGCACAATGGAATTTTAGATAATACAAAAGTAATTATAAACAGTACCTTGATATTCATGAATTTAGAGGACAAGCACTGTAAATTCCTCATCTTCGGGCGAGAGGAATTCTGGGAATCTGGACAATATTCCTTGCTTAATCCGTATAAATAATTATTCTCCCCCATATGTGATGGATTTGTAACTAACTAGAATCCATCTGAGATATGTTAGTCTCCTTAGCTGCATCGGATAAAGCACATGCATACAACTGCCTTTGATGATAGTATCTGAAAAGAGACGGAGATACTTGAAACAGACCATTGAATTATAGTAGAAGGAAATTTCGAGACGATGCGTTTCACAAAAACGCACACACACACACAAACACACACACACACACACATATATATATATATATATATATATATATATATATATATATATATATATATATATATATATATATATATATTTGTCTGAAACGATCTCCTTTTGTACTGTAGTAAATAGTATAAGACTATGTTAATGTGAAATTGAGGCGAGGCTTGATGAATGAATCGATGAATCTTGATCGATGAATCTGAAATTCACACACACACACATATATGTGTGTGTGTGTGTGTGTGTGTGTGTGTGTGTGAATTTCAGATTCATCGATCTGATTTTCTAGAAGCTTTATTACAACCGACCACCATTATTGGAAATTAAATCCTGCAATACGTTTTTAAGTATTAGAGAGAAAAAGATAAATGATAATTTTCTAGATCACAACTACTGTGAATTGTAATGAATGTACATGGTTGGTCTTATCCTGATACAAAAGTCATAAGAAGCTGAATGATCTAAGAATCCTTTAATCATGTTCAATCTAGACGCATGTAGCAGTCAAGCCTCGCCTCAATTTCACATTAACATAGTCTTATTAAAATTTACTACAGTACAAAAGAAGATCGTTTCCGACAAACCTTGGATACTGCAGATACCCTTATATTCTAAACACAGGCTTCATCCCGTAAGATCAGAAGAGTCAATTTTACTATCCCCACCCTTTCTCTCTCACTCTCTCGCTCTCGCTCTCTCTCTCTCTCTCTCTCTCTCTCTCTGTTATTTGTGTGTTTTTGCTCATTATAATGTTATTGCTTGATGGTGATTAAAAAATATATTTGTAATTTTAATTTGGCACAAAATTGTGGAAAACTAACAAAAAATATATGTCTGGCAATCTCCCGTAAAAGTTCACATTTTTAAGGCAACTACGAAAGTCAGAAATTCACATTAATGAAAATGTTGCAAAAAGTAATATTCTAAAATTGTCAACATTTTATAATTTCATTTAGTTATATGTAGTAAAATATTTAAAACTTATAAAAGAGGATAATATAATACAACTATTTTAGAAATATATCTTTTTTTTAAGACAGATCGCTTTGTTTCTCTTTTTCTTATCTTTGACAGACGAAAAAGTAACTTGCGAAAAGGGGTAGAAGAAAGCCCTTTTCGACTTAGTTGCAAAACATGATTAAATCATATTCATGTCCTCTTTTGCACGTGAATGGTCTAACACAATAACCAGATTATTTTTTTTAAGTTGTGGCCTCTAGATTTATAATGTTTTTGTATATTTACTAGTTAAGACCCTCCGCGAGCCAGATAGATAGCTCCTAGTTTCGATTGTATCCACTTGTTGCTGGAAATTCAGCTTGTTTCCCAGAATGTAATGAAAAAGTAATAGCATCGAGCCTTGCAAATGAAACTATCAACTAAATCGTCCGATTTTCCCTTTTTATTTTAACTATATGCTATTGGGCTTTGATATGTATGTATGTATGTCTGTATGTCTGTATGTATGTATGTATGTATGTATGTATGTATGTATTATTAATGGCACCTCAACACAACAATGGTGCCAATTAAAGGTTAAGTCCTTAAAATGTAAAAATGAAGAACTGCACATAAACATTAGGAAGATAAACTCTCCCAAATAAATTAAAACACGCAGTACTACATTTTAAATATACACGGTAAAGATGTTAAAACTCTGTAGAAGGTAAAACCTAAAATTAAAGGTAATACGTGTAAAACCCTTAAAACATACGGTCTAAATCTTTTATATAAACCGCATTCTCTCAAAAAGTCCAAGATTGTCTCTGGTGGTACATCGTCATCAAGCTTCTTCACTGAGGTTACATCGAAATACTTCCGTATCACAGGGTGGATGTCGACACAGTAGGCAACAATGTGTTCCAATGTCAGTGGACACTGATATGGTAAACACTCCGGTCGAGGTTCACTCTTCAGGTGGTATGCACGAGTCAGGTATGTGTGTCGGATACGCAATCGGCATAATACCACATCATCTCTGCGATTTGTTCTATAGACATTTTCTCGTACAATAACACACATAGATGGTAGCCAGATTGGACAGATTTTTCAGGACTTTCACATTCAAACTTGGTAAGTTCATCAGAAACTAAGTTGTTTATCATTCACCTGTTGACTAAATATGATATTATTTGTTGATAATCTAATCTCCTTCAGAGAAATATGCATTTGGCGATGATCAATATTGTGCTTAACCTATGTGCCTACCTTTAATTTAAGTAACTGATGTGTCGCTTTATTAGAAACTCTGAAAGGGCGTAAAAAACTAAAAGCAATCAATAACTCTTGGCAACGAATACGGAGAATAATAGAAAACTCTTATTACCTCATACGTCTTAAGGTTAAATATGTCAGAAGAAAAATCACCTTTAACATTATGACATATACAGGTATCTTAATTTTTTTATTACTGCCATGTCCATGACCAAGAATTACTCCTTGCCTTGAGCTTTTTAAGCACTTAGCTTTCTCAATTATGATAATAAATCGACATATCAGTTGCTTAAAATTGAAAGTAGGCACCAAAGTTTAATACAAATATATGTCATCACCAAATGCGTTACGCCCTTAACATATATCTCTAAAGAAGATGAGGTTCTCAGCAAAAATTGATCCTATTTAGTTGATAGGTAAATGATAAACAATTTAAATTTTGTTTGAACTTACCAAATTTGAATGTAAAAGCCCTGAAAAAATGGTTCTAACTTGGCTACCATCTCTGTGTGTTACTGAACCGGGAAATATCTGATGCAATAGGCTCAAGTCATTCAGACTGCCTTACCTGTTATTTCCACGGTTTGAACCAGTCAGCTAATGTAATGTGGTGTTAAACTAGGGAGCGGACTTGCGCTATTCGGTACAGAAATATGAAAAAAGATAATTATGTTTATGTTTGCTGCGTTTGTGCGCTAAAAATGTACGATTTTTAGTTTAGTGTCGAGCTGGTCGAAGCCTCTGTTGTAATGTAATTAATTAATACCACAAATAATGCATTCCTGCGCTAGGAATTGCAAGTCTACAATACTGTAATTCAGTTAAGATATTTTAGCTATGAGTCCCAAGTACTGTTTTGAAAGGACCGTTTACAACGACAGGGTGTGTTGGACGCAAAATCCAATACGGCGGCAAGATGCACTATTTGTCTCTTTATATAGTAAACCTACGATGGTATTGTTTTAGGAAACTGGTTTGTCTGACTTTATATGTTCAATATGAGCAATTCGTGCTAACAAGTGCTTGTATATGATGGAGAACGCAAAACTCATTATGGTCCTTTGATGTAAGTCGGACTTATAGTTGAATGATAAATATAGTATGCAACACATATTGTTGGCGCCGTTTCATTTACATCACTTCTATCCTCGTTTCCAAGGCCTTGGAGTTCTTTTAGCTAACGCGCTCATATATGTGTATGCCATTTTATTATCATACACAATTTTGTTCCTTGTTGCATTTACTTTCTTTAGAAGAAAGGTGCGTTGTGCGATGTGAAAACGAGCATAAATAAATTCCGAAATAAATAATGAAAAAGAAAATGAAGATTATGAAGATTCTTGTAATTGGGATAAAATGTAAAACGTTCAAAACACAAAATTAGGATTAAATATATATATGTGTTAATGTGTATCGTTAAATCCATCCAACGGATGTACCCATGAAACGTAATTTTTGTATTTTATTTGAAAGCAGAAAGTAGACTAACACTATTAAAATATGATTATGATTGCAACCAGTGCTGATTTTAATTTTAAACATTCATGTCATAACCGTGACATCCAATCATAGGTCTCGGTCATTACGCTTTAACATGAAAAGTAATAATCATTTTTATGGTAACAATCCACGAATATATACATTTAAGTTTATCCTGCAACTTGTTTGTATTGCAATGTTAAACAACAATCAACTTCTACCTAGTAACTTCTATAACTGCCTCATTAAATTAGCATACATATCAGTCTTGTTGTTAGTTCCTTTTCAATAAAAAGTATACAAAATAATTCTGTAATATTTTTAAGAGTCTACAAGTGGAATTATGTAATCCCTAACATAAATTACATGGAAGTATCCATGTCTATTTCAAATAAAAATGAAATCATAATTTATCTTTTTAGTTTTAGTCTAAGTAGATCAGAGTTTTAAAAGTTTTAGAAAGAAACATTTTTTTTTTTTTTTTGTTTCTCTCAAAGCTTGTAAACATGAAGCTAGCTCTTTATTTAAATACCAATAATGCAAACATTAGATATAGGTTTTACTTGAGAGAACATACACATTTTGTCCATAAACAGCAAGGTAGGCCATGGAACTCTGATTTCGAAATCATAAAACTCTTGAGCTTGACTTTGATCTTGAGATATTTCTCCACCAATCACAAATGATGTTACTTTAAAAAGCTCGTTTCTGATTCGTTAAAAGCGAAAACTCAATCTCAGACTCAGTTTCAGAGTTTTTTTATGATCTCTAGGTCTGATCTGTTTGATCAGCAGCATTTGTTGTGAATGAAAACCAAAGATACGTCGCACATGGGTCAATGTTCGTCAATCTTTTTGAGCTGACCTATTAGTGCTAAGGATGAAATGTTTTAACATTCTGTCCCTTTACTCACAATATTGCATTAAAAAAACACAGCTTTCGTAGGGCTTTTCTCCAAAGATCTTCCTCACTTTATATCCAAAATGTCAGAGATGTAAAAGTAGTGCAAGCATCAATTTTGCTGTTTGCAAGAGTTGTATTAAAATGGAGACCTAGCTTGAGTTCCAAAACGCTTTGAGAGTGCCAAAAGGTACCCATCTAAATACTATATTGTGGGTCCAGAAAACCCCCAGTACGAAGAACTCTTGCAGTAGTGTCATTCTTATTGTCACCATCGTCGCCCATACCTGAATACATGCTATAAGTTATAAATACTTGCAAACACTTGGCTTTAAACATCTGTCTTATCTATCTAAATGTCAAACCAATTCTCTCTCTCTCTCTCTCTCTCTCTCTCTCTCAGCATTTATTTATGTATCTGGTGAATTTAAAATTTGCCATGCAGTACTGTAATGTAGTAAATTTTTGTTCGAAACGCAGAGGGTTATATAGCTATATAGCTCTTTTCCAGCATACACCCGAAGCATGCATTAGAAATAAATGATTGGCATTCTCTCACTCTACTTTTTACACTATAATCTCACTGCATTGTGTGTCATTTCAAAGCAAATCATGACAACACAATTAGAATGAGTGGTTTGACTAATGTGAAAATTATGTTTTACATAGTCATTACGTAATATGAAAGGTGACCTATCTATTGTACTTATACATGAAACATATGACGAATTTTATGGATATCGAAAAAGTGGTTATTTTTAAATAGTAAAAAAAACTTAATGGTATTGTTTTAAACCGTATGAAGTCTAAGAATAAGCTCATGCGCTTCGGGTTATTCAACACTTATAAAGATGGTCCAAGTTGAATATACCTTTAATAAGACAACAAGGCACATCTGGACCCCTAATAAATGTGAATTAGTCATCCGCCAGAAATACATTCGGCACAAAATAATGTTACATACATACGTACACAGAGATATCCAATTTCTTTGTAAAACAATGTGTACATATTTTCTCCTATTCCACTGCACACCTAGGTAATATATATATGAGTGTGAATATAGGTTGGTTCATTGGTTGGTTGGTTGGTTGGTTGATTGGCTGGTTTTATTATGTTTGGAAACATGTATGATTCTGTGTTAATGGTATTGTTTGTATGGTATGTGTTGATGTTATATTTTACCCCTTTATGTAAGACATATGCAACAATAGTCCGTGTTATGTCTATCCTTTCCCACCAGTTTTTAGATATGTGGACAGTTATGTTGGTGTGGAAGGTCAGATCGCATATCCTATCGAAGACATGGAATTCGTGAAAACCACGCGATAGGGTTGTCGCTTTAAACAATGGAGTGACATTATATCGAATCTTACGGGCCTGATATTATCAAATATCTAAAACGGGATGGGAAAAACCAGAGGAAATTCAGACTAATGCAATAAGCACACCTAGCCTCGAAATCATAAAACAATTTTAGTATGAGCTTGAGAATTATGTAATGTAATTACCAATCACAAAGGACTGTGCTTATAAACGTAATTATCAATCACAAAGGACTGTGCTTATAAACGTAATTACCAATCACAAAGGACTTTGCTTATAAAGCACCAGTTTTGATTGGCTGAGTATGATAAAAATCAGAGCCAATCTAAAACATTATGATCGTCTAACCTTGTTTGAGCTTTTTTGACTCTTATTTGTTTTGTTTTTTTTGGTTTTTTGTTGGGTTTTTTTTACCTCTAAAATACTTTCCCAGTTTGTATTGTGGAGAAACATTTTCCACATGTTTTTCACAGGTATATATAGGGTAATATCAATTTCATTTTTCACCTCACATGGGATAATGCACTAGCACAATACTGTGCGCGAAAGCAAGAGAAAGAGCAGGGAAAGGGTCTTGTTGAGCTAATTGTGTGTAGTGCTAAAGACTACAAGATGGGACAACACATAGTTTTCATATATACCGTACATCCTTTGAGTCAATGGTCGGTCTGTTCTTGGTTCGTTGGTTGGTTAGTTTTAAGGGCACTTTTAACAAATTATTGGCTACATCTTGCCGAGGAAACGGGAGCTAAGTGCCTTCCCAAGAACACAGCATGGTAGCCAACCAAGTCTGGTTTTTGCGCGCATCAAATCCACAACCCTTGGATTACGATTCCGACGCTCCACCAACCGAGCTACAGAGGCTCCCACCTACAAAGCGATCTCATTTAATGGGGTTGTTGTGGATATCTGTAAAAACTTCAAGGGGAATGGACGAATCGCTTCCACGAGTAGTGCATGCTCAAATTCTTTGCACTATAACCGTAATACATTACTCAAATATACATGTAACATCTTCGTTTTTGTCTACTATCACACAGGAATGAACGTTAAATATGAACTTCGGACGACAGTTTACTTTCGTACATGTACTAAACAGAGAATGTAATGGACACGGGTTCGCTCCGTATACTCAACTTACGGCAAATCCCATTATTCGTGGTTATATGTCAGATTCGATTCCGAGTGAAATGTATGTCCGAGTTCTTCTTAGGAACAAGGGAATGCCCTAGACAATATAATGAAACAAGTGCGATTTATATTGTGCAGTTAGCCCTCTGTAGGATTCTATATAGGACACCTTTCTATTAATTTATAATAAAGCAGACCTATAGCAGTGTATTGACATAGTCCAATGACACATGGAAAACTTGTTTTTTCTAAAGTTTCATGTTACAATTATTATATCGCAGTTTTTCCTTCAGCTTTATCTTCTCGATGAAGACATGGATAGTTATCCTAACTCGCATTGCACTTCCTATTATTTTGAGTTATAATAAATCAAGACAAGAAAAAATTGAGCACGTGATAATCAAGTATAGTGTATTATGAATGAATATATATATATATATATATATATATATATATATATATATATATATATGTGTGTGTGTGTATCTGTGCGTGTGTGTAACTGTGTGAGTGATCCGTAAAGAAGAGCGCCTTCTACTACTCGTCCACCCTGGGCCCCTTACTTAATTGTGGATATCGCGCCATATTGGTTTGAACTCGATATATATATATATATATATATATATATATATATATATATATATATATATATATAGAGAGAGAGAGAGAGAGAGAGAGAGAGATAGAGAGATATCGATATATAGAGCGAGATAGATAGACTGCTATATCGATTGATAGATGGCTGGATTGATAGGTTTGTTGATTTACCAATGAATTTTGTTTGCATTGTCAAAAAATTGTCCTGGGATTTATTAGCAGATGAAAAAGTGACTCCTGTGACTTTGCAGAGGAAACGTATATAATGAGATTTTTATGTAATCTAATTTGTGGAACTCCTAAACACACTATATGTACTCGTTATTTGATTTATATCCACCTTCTACAATCCAGACTAGACAAGGAAGTAATGTGCAACCTCTCTGTACATCCACATACCTGTATACGGATCACATTGAAGGCAATGAGTCTTCCACGTTATCGCACCATAGTATGTATGTATGTGTGGTACACCAGTTCCCCATAAGTTTAAAAGGCTGAAAGGCCAATCGATCTCTTCCCAGGGAAGATGATTATTTATAAGTTGGATGTTGCATATGTACATTGAACATAATCGAAATTTAGTCACCTGGCAATTATAATATTAGAACAATAATGAGAGGTTTGAATAATTTATATAGTACAGAACCTATCATGATCAAAATTTATGCTAAAGATTTTTATTTTTTTTTTACAATAATAAGAATGATAATAAGTTTGGTTTGGTGCTTTACGACACAGCAACATAAGTAGGTTATTTAGTGCCGAGGCAATTCAAGGACACATCACTGTAGCTGACCCTGGCTGGTCCAGAATAATAATGAGAAACGTAAAGGAAAATAAGAAGGAGAATGAGAAGAGCAAGAAAAGGAAGAATGTGATGATAATGTAAATGATGATGGTTCAAAAGAAAGAAAAAACGAATTAAAAATAGTGACCGTTATAGCGATCGTAGTAGTAGTATCAGCGGTAGCAACAGCGGCATTAGTGGTCAATGTAGAACGGTAGTAGGTCTAAGAAAAAAAATATTTATATAAACAGAACAAATATTCTAATAGAAGTAAAAATGGTATGAATTTTATGAAATTTGCTTTGAAGTATATAAAAGCAAAACCCCCAGATGTTAACAGTCATATATAACCAGTTCCATCGTGTCCAAAGAAAGAAAAAGAAATCGTACTTTGTATGAAAATTTCGTTTTCTTACCTTTAGATCATGTCATTGAACCATTGTGTAATTTCCTTACTCTTAGATGTTGTCATTGAACCAGTGTGTAATTTCCTTGAATCAAATGGTATAGAGCAACAAAATGAAGAGAATAATCTAAGATGTGAACTGGAAGTAGCAAGATTGTAAGGCGTGCACCAAAGATGAGTAGTGATATTTGCGCCTACTCTTTCGGTTATTATGTTCGACGTGTGATCACAGCTTCTCTTATACACGTATGTCAGGTTTTCCACCAATTGCTTCCGTTTGCTTCTGTTTTGTTTCACACCTACTTTATCACTGTCAATGCACCCAAAAACATTATTCAGCTTCTCTTATACAGGTATGCTAGGTTTTCCACCAATTGCTTCCGTTTACTTCTGTTTTGTTTCACACCTACTTTATCACTGTCAATGCACCCAAAAACATTATTCAGGTTGCCTTGTCATCGCAAAAAACCAGTCAGCTAACAAACATCGGCATCTTAATGTGAAGGCAGCACTAAGCAATAAGATCTTTGACAGATTGCTGCATTATAGGCTTACATGAAATTCAATTTCTTCTCTAAGTACAATTAAATTTCAAAATGATAGTCCCGATATGGAGCATATAAATAATAAAACATATCGATCAATGCAAGAGAAACAATAGGGACAGGGCAAATCCGCTCTGTATGAGATTCAAGCGGATTTTAGACGTTTCTAGCAGTTGGTCTTTACATCGGGGAAAAACAATTACCGCAATGTTAACGGCTAGAAATGTCAATTCGAATAAAATGAATAATGTGCAGCCTGCGTTGTATTCACAAACAATTAGGAATGAATAACGCATTTGCATTTCCCTAACAATGGAAGTGCAAATGCGTTATTATTTCCTAATACAATATATATAAAAAAAATCACTGTTTACAAGTTAAAGAATTATTAATCAAAATAAGTCAATAAAAAACTCAGTTTGTCTATAATGACTTATTGTCCTTAAAGACAATAAGTAGAATATGTTGTTTGTTGTAGTTGGCCAGTAAAAATATTGTGTAATACAGGAATTACATAAAGAACATATTTTGTTACATTTTAGACGGAAATGCAACAAGAAAAAGGAAGAATCGTTCAAAATTATACAAAAAATAATGATGAAAACTAATTATGAAAACTGGTAAGAAGGTATATTTTCATGTGTTTTTGCGTAGGAAGCAGAACACACATGATCTAATGATATTTAGGGGTACATGTTTTTAATTTACGCTTATCACAAAACATTCTGATAAATATCGAAGATTATTGGAAATAGCACGTATGTAGAAACAAAGATCCTGTTGAGGACAATCGCTGTATTATGGAAACACTATGTTTCTGTGATGAATGGGAAAAATTCCCACAATTGTTTATGTGTTATGTTGGATGTGGGTGGGGTATTTCAGAACAGAAAGCAAATTCATTGTGAATCGAAACCCGTTTATTTATTACTTACCATTTTATGCTTTCGAAATACAAAAGTGACCTCATGAAGGATTTGAAGGTCCCTCAAGATCTACTACAGATCCCGTTGTGTTTGGTATGCCGCCAATATAATACCAGTGAAAAATAAAGATTACAAATGTTATAAACGAATTATTAAATCGTTTTAACGATTAGTATTTAATGGATTACTAATTCGTTCTAGCGTATTAGTATATCGTCATAACGGATTGCTAATTCGTTCTAGCGTATTAGTATATCGTCATAACGGATTGCTAATTCGTTCTAACGTATTATTATATCGTCATAACGGATTGCTAATTCGTTCTAACGTATTATTATATCGTCATAACGGATTGCTAATTCGTTTTAACGTGTTAGTAAATCGTTTGGTGGAATTAAATCCTACGACTGAACACCCACTTGTAAAGAAGAACTAAACTTCAAATTTTACAGAATGCATGCAGTCATGAAGCTTGAAGATCAATTACACACAGCATGGATGGCCATAACGAAGATCAATTACACACAGCATGGATGGCCATAACGAAGATCAATTACACACTGCATGGATGGCCATAGCGAAGCGAATGCTGTTCATGGATTGTGTGTAATCGAATTTACAGCTTCGTTACTTCATGAAACCTGACAAAATATGAAGTTCGATTCTTATAATTGCAAATAGTAATAATATAATTACCCAATCTCAATAAACAAATAAATAACAGAACTGTAGGTTAAAACCATTGTTAACAAATATAGTAAAACCAATAAAGAAGAGCGTATGAATAAAGAATTAGTTTCTTTCTTGTTTCCTGAACTAATAACTTATTGCTTTCTGTGTCACGTGGTGCGATCTTAATCAATCTAACTGTTTCTTACAAAGTCTTGGTAAAATTGTGTAATTATTACCATTTAGCTTTGAACTTTTAATTAGATTCAAGCACCATGTAATTTTGAATACAATGTATGACTTTTTGAAATATAAATGTACAAAATAATATTATCAATGGTTCAATTAAACTTAGGGGAATCCAATCATTTGTTGCAATGGATGAAGTAAAGGCATATTTCGTAAAATAAATCTCTGCTGACAACCTCGCAAAGTGTCTATTAACTCTGATTAGCGTTTCAGTGATTGATGGTGCGTTAATATCGGCATGTTTTGCAAATAGTCAAAGCAAGTAGTGGTAGGCAATCTAAGAACACGTGAAGTCGATAACTTGCCGGACGTCCAACCTTCTGAGAAAAACAACTAAATCATTGATCCCCCATAACTAATATTTCTGCCAGGCGTCTGTTATTCTCTTGTTTATATGTACTTGTCTACAAAGAAGACGGCATGTTAGTGATGTATAATGATAGTTGGATGGGTTGGTTTATAACAGCTTTTTTAGTTGTGATGTATATAAAAGTATGTGTTATTGAAACCTTAAATCTCCTGATGTGTAATGACACGTCTGCATTATGTGGGTGTTGCTTTGTTATCAAAGGGTCAATTTCTTAAGAAAACAACCGTCCATAAATCATTCCTTTTTTCACCTTACCGTTTTGTACTGTTTCAAGATGGTTCCCAGTTTTCCGCCACCTGTAAATTCGTTTGTCGTCTCTAATTAAATTTCAGTTTGACAATACCTGCATAATATTGCGGTCTATACTGAATACATCCAAATAAAAACCGTGTAAATCGTTGCTATGTTACCTGGTCAGCGTACCGCTTCGTACCGTATAGTACCGTTTCAGCGTACCATGTAGTGCCTTTTCATACTGTTCCCAACGGTTCTACTAATCGTACTGTTTCTCCTTTGTACCGTTTCCAACCGTTTTTGTACTGTACCGTACAGTTTGCGTACAAGACCGTCTTTGTAAAGTTTACATTGTCGCAGAGGACGTCACAAGCACTGTACAAGCAACATTCCGTGTGAAGTTACGAAGTTAATTGGCAAGAATCGTGACTCTATCCAAAATGGAGTTGACGAGACAAAACCGTTAAAAAGGCACATCTAGGTCTTTAGACAAATGTACACATTAAATTACATCAGAATATGTTTAATGGTCCCCGAACTATGCTGGTTACACGGATCTGCTGTAGTGTAGATATAATATTAATGGAATACGGGTAATAACTCCGTCAAAATTGGACCTGAAAAGACGAAAGCTTTAAAGGAATATCTACATGTAATGGGCAATTCACATACCAAATGACATCCAATTATGTGTACGAGTTACAAAGCGAACGGACAGACGGACGGAAAGGTGATTACTATAGGGATCCTGCATTGCAATACGGGACCCTAATTAAGTCAGAGTGGTTCTTGATTATATTAATTATTAAATTTTCATCAGTTAGCCGGAAAAGAGACACTTAGATATTTGAGGAATTTCTATGTCATGAACAAGTAAGTTATCTCTCTTTCTCTCTCTCTCTCTCTCTCTCTCTCTCTCTCTCTCTCTCTCTCTCTCTCTCTCTCTCGTTGAACATGAAGTTAAATTAATTCATATTCTAGACCAATAGCCAAGAGGTTAGATTTCGGAAAGCTGCTGTTTCTTCTAAGGACAGTTTTAAAACAAACAAAAGTTATTTGAACTTGTTTTTTTTACCCGGTAGCTGTATGCTTTTACTTAAATGGGTACGACAGCTCGAGTGTTCGCGGCTTACATTCCACTACTCTTGTAAGGAATCACACCTTTATAGCTAGTAAGAGCGAAACAGCTTAAGAAACTTGGTGCATCCGAGGATTTGATAATCGATGTAAACTGCCCTTACCAATCTGTATTGGATATTACATAGCTATGCACTATGAAAGAGACATAGGTACTTTAAAGTAATGTTGAGTGACAGTCTAAAAATGTGCAGATTGAATAACTCTCAATATAAATATTAAAGAGAAGGTTCAAGGGACTGTTTGCCTATTTTATTTTAAATATTTTAGCATAGCAATTAAACAGAGAATGACCTATCTTAGTAATGTGCATTGAAGCAAAGTTCTAGTGCTTAGATCACATGAATAAAGTAACTTACTTTCCAGACTTATGCCGAATGCAAGTGTTGGTACGTGTATGATTGACCCGGACAGAGTCATAAAGAGACAAACAAACCAGCACGTATATCCTTGAAAACAATCGATATTAGAGTTTAAATCAAATCAGAAGCATATAAACAGATTGTATTACCTGGAAAATTGTAATTGCAATGGCAATTTAACGACAGGTGTACAAAAGAGAATCATTATGTATATTTTCATAACTGGTAGTGAGGATAGTATAACAGGTATAAGTGCACCATACATGTAAATGCTGTACCCAATTGTTCTCAAAGATACTCGTGCTCTAAATCAGTTGGGTTGATTTCGTTCCGAGTCTCCCTAGAGCTAATGCGCATGCATTAACATTTACACTGACCGTAAGTAGAAACACATTCAGATTACTTTTTCAGTCCAAACGAGTCAAGTTTTTCTTCTTCTCAATATGAAATCTTTGCCATGATGCACTTAAACATGTATAATTAAGAAAACGTTCATAACTGCTCCAGGCCTAGTTAAAGCTTAGTTGTAATGCAATCAATCTATGTACAATTTCTTTAAAATATATGTAAACAGTCCCTTTAAGAACATTCTCTCCCAACAAAATTAAAGTGGACGTGCAATAAAATGTTGATACATTTACGAATTTGAGAGTATTTGTTCAGAATTTTCAAACTATTAGGTGTAAAATATGCGTAAGAGTAAGATCCTTTGAGTAATCATGAAGTAACAGCTACTATAAGACAACTTTTACAAGCCTGGGATATCAGACACTCTCACCGAGTCCTCATCTGGAAAGCATGCATATATCTGTCCAAGCGTACATGCACTCTGGCTGTTCAATAAATCGTAAACCTGTTGAGAGTGACCTACCGCAATGAAGTGTGTCTCTAGACAATAATACGGCTTGTTGAGAATATTGCCAATGAATGTGTGGATCTTTTTCCATTATGTTCCATTCTGAGATGAGATGTCTGCATGAAAATTGTCCAACAGCACTTGAGCCAAACCAGGCCTACAATTTAAATGTCTGTCAATATAACATTGTTTGTTGCAACCAATGCGGCAGATTTTATGACACGAAGATTTTTGTCAGATAAAAATGTATCCCTTAATCCATGCATCCGAAAGTATTTGATCATCAAAACACACAGAGCAATCTGTAGACTGTTTGGATGATTTCAAAGAACGTTAGTTATTATATTTCTAATTAGCAGTGCCGAAAGAGTTTTGTCTAGCTTCGAAGAGAACTTCGCAAGCAATGTCATCACCCTGTCACTCATTGAATCTGAAGCGATATCTTTAGTCATTGTAATGGTGTAACGTTTCTTGTCTGGTACAATAGTTTTTACATTTTAGGCAATTTTCTTTCAAACTTTGGTGAGTGCAATGTCAAGATCATTTTCTGCTTGATCAGAAAACAACTTGAGCAGACCCGATACCTTGATTCGAAATAATATTATATTTGCTATGCCAGAGGACGACAGTGCAAGAAGATCTTCAGCAAAGTGACCACTTGTCCAAACAACAGCTTTTCGTCCCCACAAGCCTGATAGGTTGTGAACACATATGCGTGACAAATCCTGATTAACCAGTTCAGACAGTGACGCGAGGGCGGTATACTGGTCTACGAGTTGCGCACATAAAGCATATACAGCTGCGTTAAGGAATACGCACTCTCATTACCAGTGTGTGCAATTTGCTTCCTCTTTGAGAGGGACAGGAATACGCACTCTCCCTGCCAGTGTGTGTGATTTGCTTCCTCTTTGAGAGGGACAGGAATACGCACTCTCCATGCCAGTGTGTGTGCGAATTGATTTTTTCTTTAAAAATGAAAGGAATAAAAACTGGTCTAGGGGTTACGCACATGAAGCATATTCAGCTGCTTTAAGGAATACAAACTCTCCCTGCCAGCGTGTGTGATTTGCTTCCTCTCTGAGAGGGACAGAAATACTCACTATCCATGCCAGTGTGTGTGATTTGATTCCTCTTTGAGAGGTACAGGAATACTCACTCTCCCTGCCAGTGTGTGTGATTTGCTTCCTCTCTGAGAGGGATAGGTAAACACACTCTGTCTTATCAATAGGACATTGCCCTTTTGTAAAACCAGACACTGCTTGCTTTGATATCGGAGAGTCATAAAAAACTGCATCTCTTTTAGTCCCTTCACATGAATCAAGTTAATAAAAAGATTGTCGCATTTCAGTTTTATCGGGAATTCAAGACTTTTTCATATGACTCTTATGTTAAAAGAGTGACAACTCATGCTGACTTTAATTAATTTGGGATAGACTTCTTTCAATGTAACTTAACAACTAAGGCACGATAATACTTTGTTTATTAACTGTAAAACCTAAATTACAGTGTCATGTAGATCGGAAAAACAATTAGTACACTATTATCGACCAGAGATGTCAACTTTAATAAATGGACAAATAAGCGATGTAGGATCCAAAAAAGCGTTGATCTTTCAGGACTGATTAGAGCAGTGGTAGATAATCTCGAAGGATAGACCCTGATCTGCCTTCGCATAATGCACTTCCAAATCAGGGTCTGTGTTGTTTATTCTACTAACTACTCTAACAAAAACTGCATAGACCCAGCTCTGCCGGCGCATTATGCCACGGCAGATTTGGGTCTGTGCAGTTTGCAGTTGGACTCAATCATGAAATTGTAAGCAATGGACTTGATTTTTTTCAACCTAAATTGAATAGGTACGTCATAACTATGTTGTATGGTGTCTCCCTCCAGAAGCAACCCAGACATATTTAAAGCTGCAGTCTTTAAGCTCAAAGTTACACTATAAACAGTAATAAACTTTTGTTTCTCATACAAACAAGCTTCATTTCCATTCATAGAAAAAAGGAAAATCATGATACAAAAAGAGATATATATCTGAGAAAGCGCAGGTGAAATAAAAGCAAATCAGATCAAGGTTTTGGTGTTGACAATACCGCAAAATTGTATTTGATAATATGGATTGCAAAGACATTTCGCTGAAACCGAATGATAAGAGAAACTTTAAGAACGTTGAATAGCAGAAAAGCAGAGTAAACACAAAATCAGGTCATTGCATTTTGGATCACAGAAGTTTACTTACTTCAGTACTGGCGTGTCCAGCCTTGATAATGTGCTTGTTGATCATCCTGAACAAAACTCTGGACGCCTGAAAGAACGGGAAAAAAAATATCCCTTCCCGCTGCTGTATAAACTCCCTATGTATTCGAAAAATAAAAATAAATACGAAGGGCAAAAGCTGCGATTAAAAGTAAACACACGTCCTAAAAGACGCAATTTTACAAGCATAAAGTCAATGTTTTTGACAGTTTCGGGTTTGGTACAGCTTGTGATCAAACTCTTATTTAAATACAAAGACTGTGGCATATACTTAGACCTCTTCGCTGATTTATTCTGCACATCGCTTAAAAAAAATATTTAAAACATATCTATATATTTTTTCATGATACGAAAGGGTAGATGTGGAGAGCGACCATACGCATAAAAAAAAAAAACGTATTTGTCGGGCAATTTTTTTTTTTTTTAATGGACAAAGCTATGGCTATTTTTCGGTAGGAATCCAAAATCCAAAATGTATATCACGATATTATCTATCCGATGTCTGTCTACTTACAACGATATCTTATCATCTTTTAATGAAGATATGACAACAATTGAACAGAACGGAGATCAAGTTAGTAATACTTTTGGCCTTTCAAACACTTTGACATTTACATAAATTATTAAAATGAGGCAAAAACTAAAAGATTTATTGTTAAAGTTTCTATCGTATAATCTATTAAAGAATAAAAGAGAATGCACGAAAACATTATATGAACGAAAAATAACACCAAGGCTGTAGAAAGTAAAATGGAATGTGCAACGATTTTATATAAAAACTTATGCAGTGATTATACAATATTTCAATCTATATTTTTTTTTCCGTGGGGTAGTTAAGATTACTGAAATGGATTGCACTTGAAACATATTATTTCTGCAAGTCTCGAGTAATCATTCGCCGCTCAAGAACAAAAGAGAGTAACGTATCTGAAAATACCAGAATGGTGAAATGAGAATATAAATATCACAATCAATTTCAGAGATAATTATAAATGTAAATCTCAATTTTCTATTTAAAACAAAATGAAAGAATATTGTCAACAATCTTTTTCGAAAAGCGAAGTAAATAGTTTTACAATAATATCCTAGACCAATGTATCAGTACTACAAATGAGTTCTGGAAATATTTCCAACATAATGTAACGAATTAAAAACTACCAAATCCCACCTTTTTAACCTTAACTAAGTCAGACATCACAAACAGAAAAAAAAGGAAATCTTTTTTTAATTATTTTTTTACCAATGTTGCTACATTATACATCAAAGTTTGTAGCAATCTCAGTGATTAAAAATCTCAGTCTTAAGCAAAGAAACTCAGAAAATGTGTATCTAGCAAATTGTCAGAAAGTATCAAATCTGAAATCTCCCCCATACAAATTTCAGATGGTCTCAAATGCCTAAAATCTATTGATCATACAATATCAACTGGAGAAGATGAAATCTAACACACCGGTGCAATTTTAGCTTACTGTTTCCTATCTGTGTTATGCTTGGCTTGTAGATTTTTTTTATAACAGCAGTTTGATATTGGCTAAAAAGGTATTGATCACATTCAGTGCAGGATTGCATTGTTGCATGGAAGATAAGCGAAATGTAAGGTAAATAGCTCCTACTAAGATGGAAATTAGACACAAGAAAAGTGTACTTTGTCTTATAAACTGTGAAATGCATAGGTTGTGGACTCTTTAACTATATCTAATTATACTTTGCAAATTTATTTTTGTTCATTTTTCTAAATTTTGTTGTTGTTGTAAGGACTCAACATTGTTGGACAATCAGAGATAATTGTCTCCTGCAACTGTACACTTCGAATAGTTGATATTATATATAAAATAACGTGTATTGAACACTGATCTGTGCAAAACCCTGCGGACTATAAGGAAGCATATCTGTATATAGCACCATGACCGAGTGACAGCTTAAAGTAACAGAAGTAATCAAGGAACACAGGTATGCTTGTTGTACCTGTAAACTAACGGAGGAGGTTAACGATAGAACATTAAATTTGACATGGATGTAAAACATTTAACTAAAGCCAACTAAATAACAAAATAAATTGACATTTCCTGTTCGTTTCAAGTTAATAAGGAAGAAAAAGAAAACATTATATAATTTGTTGACTATGTTTTATGGAATAGAAATATGCGTTAAATTATATTTTATTAAGTAAAATATGATTCAGTTATAACAAGTATATAGTCATTTTCAGTACAGTATGATTCAATTATAACAAGTATAATTATACTTTATAATATTTGTGTAATAATTATAGTTTATAATATTCGTTCTTCAACTATGTGGGATTATTATTATAATTTCATTTGGCTCACATGTATAAAAATTATTTTGGCATGCACATATGTTATATGTATCTATTAATGAAAGAATAGGCATATCTTGAAAAAAAAATCCAAAGCATCAACATTCTCTAATCAAAACGAAACCTTTTCAGTTTCAACCAACCAGGAAGCATTTGGAAATTTATCATAAAAATGATTATACACAATGGTAAAGAGCTCAAATTTTGTTATATGCTTACGTCATAACTACATAACTGCAATAATACCATATAACTGTTATGTTGATATTTGTAAATATATAGAAATATTTTTGCAAGAAAAATGTTGTTTGAAAATACATCTTGCCTGATAGGATGCTGGTAGGAATTCAATTTGGGAAGTATGGTGCATATCAGTTATACAAATTATCTTGTGATGTCGAACGGATACACACCGATGGCTGATAAAAAAGAAGATCTTTCACCGATGGCTGATAAAAAAGAAGATCTTTCATACGTGTTCCTTTGAAAATGAAATTTATGAAACGAGTCCAATAATGTCTGTCTTTTGCGAGCCTTGGCGAGCACCATATTGACGATATTCGACGAGTTGTATAAATTTCAGTTGAAATTAGCAGAAATGTAAGATTTTATTTATCACATGACGAAAAGTACTCATTTTATTTGACCAACCGGCAGAATAGTGTAGTGAAATAGTTTTGAAATACATTCGGATGCCTCAGTCGTTACACCTTTCCTTTGCATGACGTTATGACGTCATGATGTGTTATTACATGTGTTGCATATGTAGAAATTATGATATGGGTATATTAACGTAAATAACACAGTAGTCATGTGATAAATAGAGGACCTCAAATGGGCAATGATTTAATATTGAATTTATGAAACGAATTAAATAATTCCCTG
This sequence comes from Margaritifera margaritifera, assembly GCA_029931535.1. Taxonomy (NCBI): domain Eukaryota; kingdom Metazoa; phylum Mollusca; class Bivalvia; order Unionida; family Margaritiferidae; genus Margaritifera; species Margaritifera margaritifera. The sequence continues at coordinate 908,789 of JAQPZY010001590.1, read as the reverse complement.
CTTTTTCATAAAATCAATATGAAACTATTACCCTTTTGAGATTATGTTTATCAGATAGATTTTATTTAGAGTGGAAAGAAAGAGAAAGAAGAAAACGTCTTTTTCGGCATTTCATTCTGGCTCAGACGCTGCACCTTTAAATTCTTGCGTCTGAAACAGTAGTCCCAGACGCGAGTTGAAGCAGTATTGAACAGCTCGATAACAAATAACGTTTAGAAGTATAATTTTTAATAAATAACAATTAATAGAGCAAATGTCCTTTTAATCAACATAACATTTGTCACGAACAGGATCTAAAATTAGACCGCCGCTGGAAATTCTAATGTGTTGTTATATAATTCACTTGGTTGGTCAGCTATAAGGAGTAACTGTAACGCCATATACATGAATTTGTGTGTGGCTGTTTAGAAAGTTTCCACCGAACGGTTTCCACCATGAACATTCACCACAGATGCAGTATTAGATTTGAGAGAAGAAAAAGTATTCCAGTTGCTGGATATTTCTCTGAAGGGAGTATTACTGAATACAGAAACTGTGCTAGATGTAAAAGTGTTGCTGAGAATTTAAGAGATTTACTGGTACTGACTTACATATACTTGGCTGTAGTTATTAACTCACTGGATGTTTCTGTGGCTGGATATCTACATTATTTGATTTAGAAGAAACTGTGGATATATAACTTACTATTCGTTGGGAGACCGGCATTTATCGAAATTCTTTTCAAAAGAAAGGTGAGTTTATTCACTCCTATGGGTTGACATTTACACCACGGTTGTTATGGGGTGGGATGCGAGCAATAGGTTTGGACTCCGCAGCCCTATCCATTGACCGATACCCGTGATTTCATTTGTAACGAGTCCCTGTGGGTTAAATTGGGCATATTTTTTTCTCAGTGCCCCTTGGACAATCGATTCGAAAAATTGCCGCCAAAATGTTGAGGGTAATAGTAAAAAATAAAGTTCCGGAAGGCGTGGTAAAGACAATTCCCACGGTCGCAGCCAATCAGTAAAGATAATACTGCGCAGGAATTTCATGGGATTATTCGGACCAATCAGATTCACATAAACTGATATGTTAACATGTTAACATATCAAAAATATTAAAGTGCACACACTATATATAAAGTGCACTAACTATGTGATAAAAAGTATTTTAGACAAGGTTTGCAATTGGAAAATCATTTGTTTTTCTTACATTTTGCTATAGATCGTTGGAAATAAAGTATTCCTGACAGTCGATGTATGGAGAGTTACAACTGCACTGTAAACTGTTGATACATGTATATTATCCTTTTTATGTTTCCTTCAAAATTTTACCGTTCGATAGCAAAAGGAAAAACAAGACTGTCATTAACACTTTAGGGACGACACGGGTACTTAGTAGTATGTCACACTTTATGGACGACAAGGGTACTTAGCAGTATGTCACACTTTAGGGACGACAATGGTACTTAGCATTATGTAACACTTTAGGGACGACAATGGTACTTAGCAGTATGTAACACTTTAGGGACGACAAGGGTACTTAGCAGTATGTAACACTTTAGGGACGACAAGGGTACTTAGCAGTTTTGCTGAGATCAAAGGCTTTGGTGAGCGGTCTATTATCAAGAGAGAAAGAAATGCTTGCAAACGAATGTGGAAGATGTTCAACAAAATAGTGATGATGATGATGATGATGGTGTGATGATGACAATTAATTTTTGGTCTCAGGTTTGCTGATTTTTGCTGCATACTGTATGTTTTAAGCTATGTTTTGGGGGGTAAAATAACTGCTGCAATGATTTTGACTAAAGACAAATTTGACGCAAGATTATCAGCAGACTAGTGAAATGTACCGTGTCAACCTAACATAATATGTCTGATCTAATATACACGTAATGGGTGTAAACAACCTGAACAAAAGGTTCCATGTGTCATGAAGAGTGACGATCCTTGCTTGTTGTAGGTACATTTAAGATTTTCATTATTTATCCAAAAGAATAATTATTATTGAATAGTAATTCCTCAATAACACAGTTTAATTCTTTTCTTGTATCTAGTCACTTTTCCATACACCAGAATATGAGCAAAATAAGTAGAAAATATGATAGAATACTAGGACATAAGGCAAGGGACATTTTTAATGCTGAATTTTCACATTATTTCCCTCCATTTGTAGCATATGAAATGAAAGAGGTGTAGTGAACTGTCTAGCCAAAAGACTACAAGTTTACAGATATGATGTAAAATCAAGCCATGTCACAAATAGGTCCTAGGAAAAAAATGTCTCTGATAATTTCTGTCTTGCACTAGTAGAAGTATTCAGGAAAGTGAAATGTTAAACTGGCGCTTAATAAATTTAGCGTTTTATGTTTGAAAATTACCATGACGAATAACTAGAACTAAAATCCGAGCTATATACCACATGCATCTGTGAGTGTCTTTTAACAATTTTGAATTTTAACAATCAAGGTAGCAAAGCTCCAAATACATGAGATGAAATGGACTTTAAAACTACAGGAATCGACCGTAGAATTTTAACAATCAACACAATGTTTTACTGAACAATTTTGAAGATTGCCAAGATAAGGCTTATTAAAGAGAATCCTTTTATTGCTAATGTATTTCTTTCGATTTAAATTGTCCTCGTTTGTAGTTTAAATTCCCTAATAATAAACCGCTTACATATTCGTATCATCAGACCTAGCACATAAGACATTGATATTTCAATATACATGTAATTTAGTTTTTCCTGAAGTTGGCTTATAAAAGGAGTACCAATAGATCGTTAGTTTAATAGGAACAAATGGGAATATAGTGGCCTACTGTTAGAATATTTTTACTCGACATACTTTGTTTTATTGGGAGGAGCGTCTAATATTGCAGATTATATGCCTGAACCGTAATAGTTCTCGAAGTAGGTGTCTTTTTCATTAATGCGGAGAGTTAACATGTCTATCTTTATTGCACCGTTATCAACAACTTCAGCTAATATACAAATGCCTCTACAAACGTGAGCAAAATATTATCGTGTGCTAGGCAGGTTTATCAGTATGCTTCATTACCTTTACATTCATAAGTTAAACATACGATATATTTACAGCTTAAGAACATGATTCACTACTGCTGAGTTACTGTAACGCAACACACATGTGCTGCGCAATATAAATTTCTATACACTTGAAAATGCTTTCTTCGTGAAACAAATACTTAAATCAGCACATAATATCTATAAAAAGCTATTCATATTTCATTCCTGCAAAGGTTGCTGCTGTTTTTATTTTAACCTGAAAGTTTCTTGCAAGTGTTGTATGTTTTCTGCAACGTGTATTGCAGCATGAATGTTTCACTGTCTTCGTTGAAAATGACGGATTAATTATATAAAGCATCTTATCTGTAAATTTGACATATTTCTGTTATATTAAGAAGCTCCTTCCCTATTTCGAAAAACCAAAAGGTGAAATAATATCATCTGAACATCCCCTTCAAAATATAACTGTGTTAAACAATGCTATCATTGTTAAATCATACTAAAATGAATAAGCAACTACAAAATCTAGAAAACAGAAAAACCTAGTTAATTCTTATTATCATTCTAATGTTATAAATAACATGCTCTGATTTTATTTCTCATTGGCTACTTTAATAACTTGTGTTTTTAAATTTATACATTAAATAAAGAAAACACTAACAATATGGTTCAAACAGAACTGTATTAATCACACCTCGTTCCTTCTAATATAATTCACATTAATGACCGTTGTTTCATTGTTAACATCCCTAAAAATCGTTGACGACAACAATAATACAGTTGTTTCATCTAAAAAAACATTGCCCTTCAGGAAAACATAAATGAAAGAATATGTGCGGAATTAGTCGCACGAAAAACTATTATATAAGAGTATATTTTATGTAAGTAATATATCTAAAACGTGAGGCAAGATGATAGCTTGAATGTAAAAACTACTCCCGAACACGTGTATTTTCTTGTTTTAGAATGGAGGTGATGGGGTAAGACCTTATGAGATTATTTCGTAACTTATGGTACTTGATAGGTGTATTTAAAGTTATAAAACAGTTGTGAAAATTTTACTTTATCGCTACATGTATTGCGCTGTAATGCATTTGAAATTATTCTTCCTGTATACTTGTTATCAAGGTGTGAAAAGTGGCTATACAGTTCAATAAAAGTAACGTTGTATTAAAATAAGGTTGTATTGAACAAATATCCACCAACAACATTCTTGAACAGCAGGTTGTATCCCTTTATCCAAGATGTCCAACCCAACAATAAAACCCCAACAACTAGTTAACGAGCAGTCCCAGATACAACGCATAACAAAGATGACATACTTGCCAGTAGACAAAAGGCTTAAGATGGATCATCGCAAAGTCAATTTTTCAAGTTTACCAGAAAGACCATTTATTGTAACCAAATCAGAACAAAACTAATTGTACCTAAAATATATATTTTGTCCACGATTCACATTCATGCTTCGTTAAGGAGCTCAAGCCAGGATTAGTTTTCTCACTCAAGACCATGTTGATGGAGACGGTTACTGAAGAGATGAAAGAAGCCGTGAAATCGTGCCTGAAGCGTCCAGTTGCGGATCCAGAAATATAGTTTTCTTTTCTTTTCTTTTTTTCTGGGGGAGGGGGAGGGGAGCCTAAACAAGTAGGCGAGAGGTATGTGGGACAGAATCTCCGGTGGGAACCCAATCCCCCGGAAGGTCCAGCATTTTTAAACGTTTCCAAGGCATACTTTTAATCATCTAACTGTAAAGACAACTTAGTGTAGGAAACGTTCCGGTTGTTTCAAGCTCATGTTTAGGTAGAGGGGCGCCGGCTCATATTCAAGGAATTCCAAGAGAGGGAAAGTATCACAAAATCTGACATACTATAGCACCAGTGTATAATGATTGAACATGTTTTATCGCACGAGTGTTTAACGACTGAATATGTTTTATAGCACCAGTGTATAATGATTGAACATGTTTTATAGCACCAGTGTATAACGACTGAACATGTTTTATAGCGCGAATGTATAATGATTAAACATGTTTTATAGCACGAATCTATAATGATTGAATATGTTTTATAACACGAGTGTACAATGATTGAATATCTTATATTCCACGAGTGTACAATGATTGAATATGTTATATAGCACGAATGTATAATGATTGAATATGTTTTATAGCACTAGGGTACAATGATTGAACGTGTTTGATAGCATCAGTGTACAATGATTTAACATGTTTGATAGCATGAGTGTGCACTGACTGAACATGGTTGATAGCATGGGTGTACAAGTTAAGATTACATGTACATATCTTATAATCAGTTTTTCTAAACAGCTTTTTCTCAAGTCCTTTCTTTCTGTCTACTCTTCGCCTTCAATTCAACAGAGACGATTATGAACATGCATTACATGCTATGTATATTATTCCATATTGTTTTCACTATCAAGACTAATCAAACTTGTACTCTCACACTGTCGTATGGTTCAATATATATGCGTCTTTTTTTTTGCAAGTATGTTTCATTTGTTAAAAGTGATATTAGGCTAGTCTAACAAATCTCGTCTCGACACTGATGACTTTTATTATTAATGCATATATAACTGTGCACAGAATGAGCACGGATCTTTTTACCCCTTTAGCTTGAAGCATTCCTATCAAGAAGCATTTGAACTCTGATGATTATCTTTTTTGGAAATATCTTATTTAAGTTAGGTTCAAATGCTATTCCTGTTGTTTCAATTTGTCATTTATTTTTTACCAAAGTCACAAATAGATGTTATGGACACATTGTCAGCAATATTGAATATGTATGATTCTTTATGTAATAAACATCATCTTTCCATGGACAGCATTATATTGTTTAGCAGCTCTGAAGTTATTAATTGTGGTTATTCTTGTATATATTTCCTTGATGATATTGTTAATCTTGTTATCTTGGAACATCCAACTAAATTCCGAACCGGTGCTCGCTAGTTCTTGATCTAGTCCAATATCTCCAACAGGCTAGCACTGCTGAGTTTGAATATTGATCATATTTAGTTCTCTTGAACATCAGATCAGCACGTAATAAGTTAGATTATATTGAAAATGAACTAAGTGATTCTGATGTCATTTCATTAACTGAAACGAATCTTGACTCACCTGTCTCTGGTGATGACTTAGTTTTATTCGGCTATAACAAACCGATTAGATTTTATACTAACAAGTACGAGGAGTCATGACCTACATCTCTGGAAACATTCTCTGTAGTAATCGTTCTGATCTTATTTTTGGAAACATGGAAGCATAATGTATTGAAATCTCAGTTGAAAATAAATGATTTCTTCGTAAAAAGTAGTACCGAACTCCTTCAGAAGACATACATGTTTGGGATTGTTTAAATGCATCTATTGAATAAGCCCTCAATGTGTGTGAAAATATCGTCTTTGTATGTGATTTAAATCCGATACAAATGGAATAACTAATATGGAAACTATTATAACCGAGCCTACACGTGTGAAGTCTGACACAGCAACTGTTTTGGATCCTATCATTGTTGCAAATAACCTAAATGTCTGGGGTCATCCCTGTCGATGCAGCAATAAGTGACAACAGACAAGCATACATTTTGATGAATTGTTTTATCTATCAACCGTTTCTAGGAGCCGCGGTAGCTCAGTGGTTAACGTACCAGATTCGTGACCGAACGGGTGCTGGTTCTAATCCTACCATCTGATCAGGCTGGGTCGGCTGCCATAGCATGTACTTAGGCAAGGTACTTTACTCCAATTGCATTGGCACTTAATAACCTGCTAGTATTGCTGTACCGTAAAAAAAAACACCAAACCAAAGCACACCGATTTTAACAAACTATGTAAGATTCTAAATTAAATTATTTGGGAAGATTTGTTCTTTGCTGGAGATATACTAAGTACACTATGTTATCTGCTAGTGCTATTATACTAAACATACAACGTAATATACCAAGTGCTACTATGCTAAGTATACAACGTCATATACTTATTGGTATTAGGTATACCACGCGTTATACTCAGTGCTATTATGCTAAATATACTACTTATTCTACTAGGTGTTATTATACTAAATATGCTACGTCTTATACCAAGTGCCATTATACAAAGTATACAACGTATTATACCAAGTGCCATTATACTAAGTATACACCGTATTATACCAAGTGCCATTATACTAAGTATACAACGTATTATACCAAGTGCCATTATACTAAGTATACAACGTATTATACCAAGTGCCATTATACTAAGTATACAACGTATTATACCAAGTGCCATTATACTAAGTATACAACGTATTATACCAAGTGCCATTATACTAAGTATACAACGTATTATACCAAGTGCCATTATACTAAGTATAAAACGTACTATACCAAGTGCCATTATACTAAGTATACAACGTATTATACCAAGTGCCATTATACTAAGTATACAACGTATTATACCAAGTGCCATTATACTAAGTATACAACGTATTATACCAAGTGCCATTATACTAAGTATACAACGTATTATACCAAGTGCCATTATCCTAAGTATACAACGTATTATACCAAGTGTCATTATACTAAGTATACAACGTATTATACCAAGTGCTATTATGCAAAGTATACAACGTATTATACCGAGTGCTATTAAACTATGTATACTACGTAATATACAAAGTGCTATCATACTAAGTATTCAAAGTATTATACAAAGTGCTATTATACTAAGTATAGAACGTATTCCACTAAGTATACAACGTATTATATCAAGTGCTATTATACTAAGTATACTACGTATTATACCAAGTGTTATTATGCTAAGTATACTACATATTATGTCAAGTGCTATTATACTAAGTATAGTACGTATTATACCAAGTGCTATTATGCTAAGTATACTACATATTATGTCAAGTGCTATTATACTAAGTATACTACGTATTATACCAAGTGTTAATATACTAAGTCTAGTACGTATTATACTAAGTGCTATTATACTACGTATAATATGTATTATACCAGGTGCTATTATACTAAGTATACTACGTATAATACTATGTGCTATTATACTAAGAATATTACGTATTAAATCAAGTACTATTATACTAAGTATGCAAAGTATTATATCAGGTGATATTATATAAGTATACTTCGTATAATACTAAGTGCTATTTGACTAAGAATGTTACGTATTATACCAAGTGCTATTATGCTAAGTATACTATCTATTATACTATGTGTTATTATACTAAGAATACTACGTATTATCCCAAGGGCTATTATACTAAGTGCTATAATACTAGGTATACTGTGTATTATACTAAGTGTATTATACTAAGAATACTACGTATTATCCCAAGGGCTATTATACTAAGAATACTGCGTATTATCCCAAGGGCTATTATACTACGTATACTATGTATTATCCCAAAGGCTATTATACTAGGTATACAACGTATTATACTAAGTGCTATTATACTAAGTATACTATATATTATACTCAATGCTTTGCGTGCAGAGAAAGGACTGTACCTAAATTGGAGAACTTGTTGCTCAAGCCCAATTGCTTCTTTAATATCACAATAAAATTTGTTTAAATCATAAATCAACCAAACTGTCAATTACCTGGTACGCGGAAAACTAAATGCTTAAAACGTTGACGTATATAAAGAACGTTGACATGCGCTCGTATATCTATCTTTTACAATTATCTGAAAAGGAATAATTATCCTCGTGGGCAGCATAAGCCTTAGGCTTCAACTCATGGTCGTTAGTAAGGTATTGATGTTAGTGAATAAATCAATGCCAAAGCGCCAACATTTATACACGACAATACGGATACTTCATCCAATTTAATAAGTTAAATAGTGTACTTACCATTTGCGTGAGAATGTCCTCTTTTAACATGCAAATGGTTACAAGATGTTACCAAATCTTTTGCATGAGCTCTAAAGGCGAAAAACACCTCTCCAACATTCAACGTATTTAGCAAGAGAATTCTAAAGATAAGTATCTTTGACTGCAATGCATGCTGAATATTATCTGCTTTTCAAGAGAGTGAAGTTTGCTTCCTCTCAAGTAGATTGTATAATAAAGCTCTTGCCTACCAAAGGGACCGACCATTTAATTGCAGTAAAAAACAAAAATATCCTGGTTCAAAAGAAAATCTAATTCCACCCCCAACACACACACACACACACCGAAAATTAAATGGTCGGTCCCCAATGTAAAAGACTTTGAGGTATTGCTGTATTCTAAGGCAGTCTTTCGCCTTCTGTTCAAGAAATGTCTTCATTTTATATTAGAGAACAATTTAAACCTGTATTTATTTATCCATTCTCAATAAAAGCCAGTCTTAAAAAGAAATAAGTTTGTGTTTGTTAAACAATTCTGCCCCCACTACAGACATGCAATTAAAATAGTCTAAGTAACGTTTTAATTTTATTTTATAAACATTTAAAATTTTCCTATAATTATATCAAGGTCAAACCAGGTCATATATGAATGGATACAAAACATGCATACCAAATTTCATTTGTCGATCTGACGTGGGTTTTGCCTTATACTGCTATTCAAAGTTTTAGTAACAAAGAAAGTCCAAAAAGGATTAAAATGTGCAAAAACTTAAAAATTGCAGTAATCAGTAAGGGCCCAAAAACCTAGTTAGGTCATCTACGTACCAATACAAATATGCTTATCAAATTTCATTAGTTAACCTCAAGAGGATTTTGCATAATCATGCTATCAAGGGTCGTGTCAAAAAGTCAAAAAGTCCCAAGAGTGAACACAATGTGTAAAAAAAAAAAAATTGCTCTAATGACCAGTCAGTCTAATCCAGTCATATAGGTACGAATACAAATGGGCCTATCAAAATTAATTTCTCTAGCTCAAATGGCTTTTACTTAATCGTGCTAATGAGTTTTTTATTCAAAGCGTCTAAGTCCAAAAAATGAGTAAAGCCCGATTAATTTTTGCAATGATCTGAAAATCTCATCGGGTAATTTACGTATGAAAACAAAGATGCTATAAAATTTCAATTGTCTGTCTCAAATGTGTTTTGCTTCAGCGTGCTTACAAGGTTTTGTTCACCAAGTCTAAGTCCAACATTTTCAAACATGTGTGGAAAATTTAAATATTGCTGTTATGACTTGAGTATCTAATCATGCCATCCTACATTCGCATTCAAACGTGCCAACCAAATTTCATATTTTTACGTTGAGTAGTGTTTGCACAATATTGCTAACAATCTTCTCGGGATGGAACGACTGACAGACGGACAGAACCAAATCAAGATGCCCCTGTTACAAGCAGTTGGGCATACAAAGATTCTTAGGTTTCAGTGTTCTTTGGAATTTACTGCTTTAAAGTACTCTCTTCTGGTTACAGTAACAATTCACTAAGAAATGCATGTAGTCTTCAAATAAAATAGTATAGACTTAAATAAATGCAGATAACCAGCACGGACATAACGTGCAGTTGCTCTCATGGTCATGGGAATAATTAGAGCACTCTTATCCACAGAGATGTCAACTGTAATAAACAGACATATAGTATGATGCCTTCCCAACGCTTGGGCAATAATGGTGTGTTTAAAACTTAATTATTAATAAGTAGTATAATAAATAAGGATACCACTTCACAAAAAAAACTATGAAGTGTCTTCATGGTGACTATAAAACAGTTATGTATGATATATGAGGTATGAAGTATGAATTATAAAATATGAAGTAGTGAGTGAAGTCAGTGAAGTGTATGATTCATGAACTATGAAGCTTGATATATGAAAAGAGTGAAGTGTATGATTCATGAAGTATGAAGCTTGGTGTATGAAAAGAGTGAAGTGTATGATTCATGAAGTATGAAGCTTGATGTATGACGAGAGTGAAGTGTATGATTCATGAAGTATGAAGCTTGGTGTATGAAAAGAGTGAAGTGTATGATTCATGAACTATGAAGCTTGATATATGAAAAGAGTGAAGTGTATGATTCATGAACTATGAAGCTTGATGTATGAAAAGAGTGAAGTGTATGATTCATGAACTATGAAGCTTGGTGTATGAAAAGAGTGAAGTGTATGATTCATGAACTATGAAGCTTGATATATGAAAAGAGTGAAGTGTATGATTCATGAACTATGAAGCTTGGTGTATGAAAAGAGTGAAGTGTATGATTCATGAAGTATGAAGCTTGGTGTATGAAAAGAGTGAAGTGTATGATTCATGAAGTATGAAGCTTGATATATGAAAAGAGTGAAGTGTATGATTCATGAACTATGAAGCTTGATGTATGAAAAGAGTGAAGTGTATGATTCATGAAGTATGAAGCTTGATGTATGAAAAGAGTGAAGTGTATGATTCATGAAGTATGAAGCATGGTGTATGAAAAGAGTGAAGTGTATGATTCATGAAGTATGAAGCTTGGTGTATGAAAAGAGTGAAGTGTATGATTCATGAACTATGAAGCTTGATATATGAAAAGAGTGAAGTGTATGATTCATGAACTATGAAGCTTGATGTATGACGAGAGTGAAGTGTATGATTCATGAAGTATGAAGCATGATATATGAAAAGAGTGAAGTGTATGATTCATGAACTATGAAGCTTGGTGTATGAAAAGAGTGAAGTGTATGATTCATGAACTATGAAGCTTGATGTATGACGAGAGTGAAGTGTATGATTCATGAAGTATGAAGCTTGGTGTATGAAAAGAGTGAAGTGTATGATTCATGAAGTATGAAGCTTGGTGTATGAAAAGAGTGAAGTGTATGATTCATGAAGTATGAAGCATGATATATGAAAAGAGTGAAGTGTATGATTCATGAACTATGAAGCTTGATATATGAAAAGAGTGAAGTGTATGATTCATGAACTATGAAGCTTGATGTATGACGAGAGTGAAGTGTATGATTCATGAAGTATGAAGCTTGGTGTATGTAAAGAGTGAAGTGTATGATTCATGAAGTATGAAGCTTGGTGTATGAAAAGAGTGAAGTGTATGATTCATGAACTATGAAGCTTGATGTATGACGAGAGTGAAGTGTATGATTCATGAAGTATGAACTGCGAAGACTGAACTATGAAGTATGAAGTTGTGAGTGAAGTGTGAGGTGTGAAGTGCGTATGATGTATGATGTATGAGGTACGAAATGTGAGGATATCACAGGGCAAAGTCGTATTCATATTTACTATACTACTGATTCATGGACAGGTGGAAAATCTTTAACATTGATCGTTTAAACTGATGACAGATTCAAACAATTATCCTTACAATATAGTTATCCTTGTACAGCAACTCCCTTAAGTACATTCAATATGGTAACTCGAGTTACAGAATTGAACACGTTAAATCTATTTAACAAGATGAAAATATACTACACGGAGAATGACGCGTTTACATACAAGCCACTAGACATTTTCAATGACTACAATCTTGAATTAGACAGCGATATTAGTATGAGTAGATAGACTGCAAAGTGTAATATGGCCTTCTGGGTAAATCAGTTTAAGTGAGCTGTATGGTGTGCAACATCTGGATGTGGAATATGATACTGGCACTTAGCTGAAGCCAACTTTAATTAGTCAAGAATGTTCACAGGTTTTGAGTATACTTTCAAATTAAAACACTTCATTCGATATCATTACGCGATGATCAATCATATAGTAAGAGTATCAACCCAAATCAAATTAACATCATCTGCAATCATTTTAATATCTATCCCAGCAAGGATCGGAGATATGTCAGTGAAAGAAATATATATTTAATCGACAATGGTCTTGAAGAACACGGAACCGTATCTCAAGAATTTGGAAAACCCACACCTCCCAAAGTATTGGTAGCAGACAAACATATTATATCTCTGTTACGTTTGAATACTGGAGAAGAAGACAGCCCCCCCCCCCCCCATGAAATTAACTCGAAATGTACACTTGCTGGTGTATGGATTAATTTATTTCTCCAGAATAGCAAAAGACTAAAATAGGAAGGACTAGGCGGATAAATCAGAGTATCAGATCATATGTATTTCGGGTGCCCAACTGTAGAATAGAACAAATATTACACAGTCATTTCCACTGTCCAAGTGGAATGTCACTGTTTCACTCATATATCAGTGATTTAAAAAGTTAAGTTGAATTATTCAGTTGGTGGTGACGATATCTTTCTTTTACCTAATGATATGGTTATGACGCTTGATAGTACAGTGGGTTACAATAACAACTTACACAAGCCATTAAATAAGTTTACTTTAGGAATAAATAATGTAAACAGCGACAAGAAAATAAATTCAAACGTAAATTCTGATAAGAACTTTGCAACAATTTGTAAGAGGTCAAAGAACGAATCATATAACCAGAATACGAAATGTACAGGTGCAAACACAGGTACAACCACAAGTAAAAGTAAAATTCATCAAGGAAATAGAGATCATGAGATCAATAAGTAGTCAGTTTGATTACCATTGTAACAGGAGTTGGATTGCTTTGGCTAGTAAAGTTGTGCAAGTTTGGAAGTATTTTTCAAAAATTCAAAGATCCCTAAAATACTTTTTCCAGACGTAGGACGAGTAGACGTCCAGACGAATAGAATGTTCTATCGAACTTGTTTGGCAAACTTCTACACACCCTTTATGATTATTGCAAATACCAGACCAGCTTCTGCTAGGGTGAGTAGTATGACACTATCAGTCAGAAATGAGTCTATCTTTGATGCCATCGAGAAGAGTCAACTTATGATGTCACCAATAATACCTGGAATGGCACCCATCGATTTATCAGTCACTTTCTTCAACTCCTATTGATTTTGTCCAAGCCTTGTTTATTCTTTTTGATGAAACAGGTGTATTAGGTAAACCACTAGGAGTAATTACATTTGCAATTGTCAGTCCAAAAGAGGAAGCGATCATTCCTATTGCTTCAATTGTAGCAACAGTTAAACCCTTCTATTTAAACAATCGTTTAAGTCTCTCACCCAATGATAACTTAACCTTTGCATATATTTTTTCAATTGTTTCTTTCACGTTACATTTTAATTGTACTTTATGTCACGTTTACCTTTGAATTGTATTTTCTGCCACTACTCTTTCATTGAACTTTCGTTCACGTTACCTTTTAATTGTACTTTATGTCACGTTTACCTTTAAATTGAACTTTCTGCCACTACTCTTTAATTGAACTTTCTGCCACGTTACCCTTAAATTGTACTTTATGTCACGTATACCCTTGAATTGTACTTTATGTCACGTTACCCTTTAATTGTACTTTATGTCATGTTACCCTTTAATTGTAATTTCTGCCACGTTACCCTTTAATTGTACTTTCTGCCACGTTACTCTTTAATTGTACTTTCTGCCACGTTACCCTTTAATTATACTTTATGTCACGTTACCCTTGAATTGTACTTTCAGCCACGTTACCCTTTAATTGTACTTTATGTCACGTTACCCTTTAATTGTACTTTCTGTCCAAGTTTTTATTTTTTTTTTATTTTTTGCGGCTGTCGTTCTTTATGTCCTTTATTGCTTTATCATGCATATCTATGCATATTTCTAGTGAGTTTATTACATCTATCAATGTCAAAGCTCAAAAATTCTGTCATTTCTTGCTTTTCTCAAATGCATAAATTCTATCAGGTATTTGTCTACTTCACTGTCTTTACAAAATTCATCTACTATTGTTTATGCTTTTCTTGCTTTTCTCAAATGCATATAATCTATCAGGTATTTGTCTACTTCACTGTCTTTACAAAATTCATCTACTATTGTTTATGCTTCTCTCACTGGCTGGTATAATGGTTCATGTGTGTCAATAGTTTCCATTTATATTTCCTCATTGACTCTTATTTGCTGCCTTTGTATAACAGTGGATTCTAATATGTATCTTCCGTATCTTGTTGATCTCTGAGTCTATTTAACGTCTCTTAAAACTCATCTGTTATCGTTGATATTGGCACTATGCCTCTGTGGTATATTGCTCCTTACCGTACACTTAGAGGGTTACATGAAAGGCATATTGGCACTGTTAAATATTATACTACTAAAAACATCAAGGAAATCTCTATCACTACTTTGTGTTTCTGTAACTGAGGTTTATAAAGGTTTTTCCTTTTTCCATGCTGTTGAAGGACGAAGCCTATTACTGTTGTAATTTACATACACCTCTTTATTTCACTCTAACAACTCCAAATCCCTGGTATTTTATCTATATTGGAAAGATAACTTTCCCTAAGCTGATATACAATTTCATCTTCATCAAATATTACATATTTTACATTTCGAAAAATCTACCTGATTCTGCCATTTTAAGATATTTAAATGGACTGCAAATTAGAAGAGGATTTAGGATTCGTTGAGATAGATCCGTGTGAGGAGTACCGCCAAGAGTTAAAGATTAGCATAGCTAATGGGACTTACAAAGCGATAACTTCTAAGATGTTAACCGAGAAAGAGTTGGATAAGATTGAATTCAAGCAAGTAAAGAGCACAAACAAATTGTATGTTAATATATGTTAGCCAAGATATATAAATGTCAATCAGATGTTATCATCACAGCTGTGATCAAAGGGATATTTACTTTCTACTAATTGACAATCGACACTCTTTACAAAATGAACTCAAGAATGATTACATGATATCTAATGGTATCAGATATTTTACAGGCTTTCAATCATTCAAGCTGTGTATTCCCTTGTCTGCTCTAAGTGCTAGTTTGATTACTCTCAAACACATAAAGATGACGAAGGGACACAGAAGAGGTGATAGAAGTAATCTACTATATTAAATGTGTACAACCTGCCACTCGATAAATTAACTAGTAACTATTAAAATTATAGATCTAAATTGTGTATCGCTATGCACATCCATTTACATCTCGGTACAGATGATGGCCAAAAGTCTAGAGGTGGAAACAATCTAAAATCTCCTTGTTAATGAACTTGGCTATACTGATTTGTTTCAACCTTCTTTTCATGCTCTCTGATTTCATTCTCGGATGACACCTTATCGCTCTTTCTTCTGTTATCACTGCCTTCATATATGTTCTGTTGGTCCAATGAAAGTATTTTCTCTGTTGGTCAGGATCGGATTAATTGAATGATGTGCATGGTATGAGGTGATCAATATCCAGCTTTGCAGAATTATCACTAGTTTTTGGTTTGGTAAAATTCAACCACCTCTTAAACAAGTCTACGGATGGAGCGCCAGTTAGTTTCAAAGTTGTATCTGATTTCAGGTTACCCCTTTATGAACTGATAAGTCTAGTTCTCGTGTTCTGAATTAGTCTAGAATTTTCATCATCGTTGTATCTGTGTTGACCGTATTTGTTTACGTAAGCTCTATTTTTCCCCTCCAATCTTTCATGAACTCATTACAGTTATATCTAATTTCACCCCTCCACTGTTTGTTGTACTAATTTCTACAAGGTTTGCAAAATCTACTACTTTTTGTGAACTCGTTGACACCCTTTTCAAGTTAGCATCATGAACATCGTCTTTTATTTATTTACAGAACCTAATGAATTTAACAAAAGTTTGCTTTAACATATTTTGAAAGGTTACTTCTAAAGTGATGTTAGAATCTTTCAATTACACTTTCTCAATATATGTAATAATTTTGCTAGTATATGGAAGGTGAGAAAGAAAATTTCAAAGATGAAACAAAGGTTGAGAAGGTAGCTTCGCCAATGTAGAAAGATCCACGTTGAGTTGAACTTGGTAGGCAGCTTGGTAAGCGTTCAATTGAATACAAGAGGGCGAAAGCACAACGGATGGAGACAATCAAAGAAGACAGTCCGAAGATATCAACGATACCGAAGATATAAAAAGAATATGCTACTACTGGTCGGCTGGTGGAGTAATTATGGTTCCATTGTAGCACATTTAAAAATGCGAAAGAGATCAGTTGTATTCATCGTACAATCCATACAACCCATACTACTCATACATTTAACTCCCTACCACAGATGTTGTGAATTAACCCTCATCAAGGAAAGACACAAACAACCTGATTAATAATGTGTATCACGCAAGTGTTAACTCCATACTTGTAGTTGGTTACAGTATGCTCTTGAACAAGCAGATTAAATTCAGTGTTAATTCACCTACCAAGATGTCAATTAAAGAAGTTGCCATTATAATTGTACCTGTACCTTTGAGTAAACTTACATTTGACTACCTGGTGAAATCGGGTATGCTGCCCGCGAAGATTATCAACTCCTAAATGGACAATGGAAATCATGTTAGATTGCAGAAGATAAGTGACATTAAGAATGAGTTGAGTAAAGAGCTTGTACACTATAGAGAAGTATAAGGCTGCGTACAAAATCCCTAATTGCATCGAGGTAATCATGTTAGCTCTAACAGGTGGAATGAGTATAGCAGCTAGTAGTTTACAAGTAGCTCCGTAGATAATTAAATTAGCCTTTGCGGGTTTAGGGGCGACTCTATTAGCCCTTGTAACAAAGCTCTCAGAGATAAGCTAGTTTGTAACAAGGTACTGAAACATGATGAGATAATCGCCTCAACCACGAGCAAACTAAGTGGTATCAATAAGATCTTTAGAAAGGCAATAGTGATAATTTGATTGATCACAAGGAATTTACTCAGATACTGAGATATGAAAATAGTGAGAAGGTAAAATAAATGGAAGTTCTACTAGAAAACATATTAAACAACAGTTGGTGGGATATTGCCTCAAAGGTAAACAAGGGTAACACGTTAATTCGAAGGAATTATCAACAGGTAATTGAATAACTACTGTCTAGTATCTCTAGAAAGGTGGTTAACGATGTGGTTGAAAATATATCTTGTATCTTAACTGAAACGTTGCAATTATAGCATTGCTTAACATATACAAGTCTAAATAGCCACAATACTTAGTTATTAATCAATCCACAACAACTACTACTTCCACTACTAGTACTGGTGAATGTATAAGTAGTGATACTCGTGATATTAAATAACCTATATGTAATGATACTAGAGAATCAATAAGTTGTGATGCGAGTTATAGCAGTGATACTAGAGAACATATAAGTAATGATACTAGTGAACCTAGAACTAGTGCTAATGGAAATCTATAAGTAGTGATACTAGTGACACTAATTATACTAGTGAACCTATAAGTAGTGAACCTATAAGTAGTGACACTAGTGATACACAGTGAACCTAGAGCTAGAGAATCTAGAATTAGAGAAATTGTAAATGTAAAATATAAAAATGTTTACATTATGAGAAAGAGGTAATATCAACCAATTTATCCAGACACAAAAAGATGCAAATGTAGGAAACCTACTGCACCTACGAAACCTACTGAACGCATTAAAGATAATGATGATGATGATGATGACACTGATAATAACAGTCTACATGATCGGCTTTATTCAAAAAATGGTAGTGGTGATAGCCAAAATAGCAATCAAATATATGCAGCATATGGTAAAGCGTATTATGAGGGACGTATAATTCTGTGTCCTTACTGTCATCATGTCTTGCCAGGAAAAAGTGAATATGAGTACACATATATGTATGATATGATACGTAGGAATGTGTCAATTAAGTATAATGGCCAACGTTCACATTTAGGTGTGTATGATAAGAAGAATGGTGGTGGCATTTACGGCAAATCATCACATGGACTGACATAGCTGTAATAAGAGGCTACTCTCATACATGGACGATGATGACGTAAACATAGCATTTTTTCCGTGATAATATTTAGTGGAGTAGAATGAATACGTAAACTCCGTCATGTGATATTATTAGCCCTTCCTTGGAAACTTAAATATCCAGAGGACTACACTACTTTCTCAACCCTATAAAGTTCGAAAACGCAGAAACGTTAAGAGATATCTACTATCTAATGTTACATTGGAATTTACTACCTCTAGAACCAAACCAACCTTTATAGACTTTAAATTTAACAAACCCGTTAGAAAATTCAATCTAAGCCTTGTCTAGGTTCTTGGAAAATGTAATTATATCTTCCAGGCTATCGACAAATGAACCTACATACTCTGCACAGAGTTGAGTATGGAATATAAAATTCCTGCTATCGTATTAAAGATACTTTGATAGCAGCACCTTAATAGCCAAGCAAGTTTTAAATTCAATGCTACCCTTACTAAATACTACCATCGGCCTTTCTAAACGATGGCACGATAACGTTCAGATCTTTGGGAGAAAAAAAAGACATTTAATACCTTGATACAATGTAAATTTGTAAATAGCCACATATTAGACTTAATATGTACAGAGATAGAGATCTTAAGACTAAAGGCATACGTAGCTGAAATTATGTTTTCAAAGACTCTTGACTTCACTACAGTATAGTTCATTTAAATAGCCGTAATTAATTTCAATGGAGAACGAAAAGTATTTAAGAGAGATATACCGTGAGAGTGATGTAGCCTTTACGAATGTAAATATTCTGTAGCAACGAATCGAACATAATGGAATGCATATCAAATATACTCAGTTAAAGGCATGGCTAACCCTAAAATGGACTTACACACTTCACAGGCACGGTCGAAAACGAATCCCATTTAGGAAGGTCTATGTTACTCACGCTGATGACCAAATGCAAACAGACATAGTTGATATGCAAGCATATAAGGATCATGGACACAAATATATTCTGACAGCTATATATGTATTTTTCAAATATGCATGAGCTAGAAAAGTGAAATCTAAACGTGGAGATGACATATGCGATCAAGTTGGGTCTATATTTAATGAACGTAAGCCTCTCAAGATACAATTTGACTAGGGCAAGGAATTCTTCATGTGTAAGGTAAGGAACTATTGAATGAGGAAGGTAGAGAATACTACTCCGATTACTCGGATAAGAAGTCATCAGTGACAGAGAGATTAAACCTAATCTAGAATGTGCAAGTATTTCACTCAGAATAATACTAAGAAATGGATTGACGTACTTCCTAGTTAAATGGTAGAGTCACACTTATCATAGACCTATAGATATGACTCCCACAGAAGCGTAGAAAGAGGAGAATAGAAGTAAGGATTTGATCAATCGATATGGCTATTAAACAACTGCTCATTTTGGGACAAAAGTGTTAGAATTTAAAAATATAAGTCCATCACTGACAAGGTGCATTTACAACTTTTACAGAAGAGATATTTAAAATACGACAAGTACGCTTAGGTGTTTCTTTGGTGTACAAGCTAGAAGATTTAAAGGGACATATAGGGAATATTTTACGAAAAGGAGTTATCTCTCTATGACAAGCAATATGACATTTACAAGACCGAAATAATCTTGAAAACTATTCGAATAATGGAAAGAAGTATGTACTCGTGACATGGCAAGACTTTGTGTTTAATACTTGGGAACCAGCTGGAAATATAGTTGATTCGACTTCACAGAAATACTTTGTCCAAACATCTGGAACTCGTCCGGTCGAATGGGGGGGGGGGGAGGAAACCGACGATTTCTATGAGGCCTGCCGTCAACTCAGTTATAAAAAAAATAAATCTTTGCAGTCAATATCAAAATGTGTTCCTTGCAAGATTCTAAGTTATGGTATATTACTACAGGTCTCATATGCAAAACTGTACACAGATTTTTACACACAAAAAATTAAACTAACTTTGGGACCCATGACTGCTCTACCCAGGGGCCCGTAATTTCTGTCGGCGGGCCTGCCCAGATGTTGAGATAACAGATTATGAGAATTGTGGTCGTGAACCTTAGATTCTGAATGTTTCTTAACGGACCTGGGATCATAACTTTTCTTGGATGTACAAAAACAATAAACACGGGCTACCATACAGTCTGAATAATAAATATTATTATGAATTAAATTCATTTTTCGAAGTTACCTTTTGAATGTTCAATGCAAACGTGGATGTTGTTTCATTCTATTTCTTGTGTACGGAAATGTGCAGCATTTTATAAAAGGTTGGCCAGTTAAAGATTACTTTCCCTCTTCGAAGTTCTAAACAATCAGTATTACGTTAATACCATACTAACTCTTTTAATTTTGTTTCTGTTCCCTCTGCTTCCGTCTTATATTATACGAATAGTTACATACTATTAGTACAGATCTTCTTTCATGAACTGCATTTGTTTACGTTTGGTAGTGTTTGAGCGGCATTCTTAATTTACGTAATTCCGCATCAAAATTGTATTTACAGTTAGTCTACTGTTATATATAAGTCATTTTAAGTATAGCGTCATTTAATATTGAACGACTAAATTCTAGTGTTTTGGCGACTATGAAAACCGTATAAAGAAAGAACATTGAATTGCTTGTGGTGTGTGTGTGTGTGTGTGTGTGTGTGTGTGTGATAAAGAGAGAGAGAGAGAGAGAGAGAGAGAGAGAGAGAGAGAGAGAGAGAGAGAGAGAGAGAGAGAGAGAGAGAGACTTATCAGCGACATTTTATTGAAAACAATTTTCTTAAGATTTAATAAATTTGAGAATAGGTCTGTTCCATTTTCTGGCTACGTAAAGTTCTACCCACCCACCACCCACCCCCAATGAGATAATGTGTCTGATAGAGTGGTAGCGCAAGCGTTGAGCGACCACAATCGTGTCTGATGACAAGGTGGTTTCCAGCATATGCAGTACCCAAGTTATTGGAAAAGTTCCAAGATTTACGCACGACAACATATGATAGGAACAGCATGCCGTAAATGCAGCGGAAGGTAAATTATCACTTATCGAGTGATCACTGACGGGGGAAAAAGCTAGAGAGGCAACGGTAGTTCTTTCTGGTCCGACTCTAAATTCTGTTAAAAATGAACAATAAAAAAGAAAGATTACAAGAATCTAAATATATTCGTGATTGTAAATATGTATGTGTCTATCACATCAAAAACAGGTTTATTGGTGACTCGTTGTGTGTCTGTACGAGAGAGAGAGAGAGAGAGAGAGAGAGAGAGAGAGAGAGTAAAATTTCTTATTCACAATGAAACAAATTATAGAAGTTTCTTTAAGCTTGTCACTCTGGTACACCCCCAAAATATGTTACTTTTGAGTTTTCAATCCGTGCTCACCCAGAAGAATTTAAAAGTTCTGACGGGGCGGAGAAAGCGTATTTTCTTGGAAAAAAAAAAAAAAAAAAAAAAAAACATCCATACGAGTCATATCTGTACGCAAACTGAACCCCGGATGATATCTTGAGATAAGCGTGACGCCACCTGGGTATCAATTAACCTTTACACTGCTTTTATTTCACCAACAAGTTGGTGACACCAGTTCAATGGAAAATATATTTACAATATTTACGGCTCGGAAGTATCTTGTATCAATATAGTAAAACCATGCTACATTTTCCGGAGATAAAAATAAAATTGTCTGTAGAGAGATTGAAAGAATTCAACTTTCAATTTTTTATTTACTAGCATATCAAAACCCTATTTACAAGAATGGACAGAAACGTCAATGTTTCATATCCAATACATTTTCAAAATCTGATCCCCTTTTGCGCATGTTCGTATTTCTTACTTACCCCCATCCACCCCTTCGACTGGTACAATTTGTCAAGAAAGAAAGAAGGAAAACATCGTTAACATCCTCAGGCCAAAGTGGGTATTAAACAGAGATTACTTGCTGAACTAAGGACCACCTACCTTTTGATCCATTCTGACTTAACAGAGTAATTATAAGTCAGAAAGTAAGTCAAAGGTAATTCTGAGTTGCTGCGAGGTGTGCATTTTGTATCCTTGCGCAAAAAGTTCGTCACATAGTCTTCCTTTCATCGCTTTGATTTAACTAAATGTTTCTTTGAGAAGGTGGAAGAAAGCAAAATTAATTAAGTTCTCTGATACGTGAATAATGCTTTCAAAGCAACGAAACAATTCAGATGAAGTACAAAATGTATTTGAAGTAACAAACCATTTACGAGGCACAAACCCCAAGATACATTGTAAACATTTGCAAAATATCATCACAGAATTGAAAAAATTGCGGAGAATCCCTATTTTTTAAATGATATACCCTATCGAGGAACCATCCTTTTCTTCCCAAAATTAATGTTTCCCCATTACTCCTATTGATTAAATAAGACAATTACATTTTTTTTTAAAATTTAATAATGCATTGAAAACGAGACAGTCAATGCAAATTTTAAATTCACAAAATCATGATGAAAGTTTTGAACGACAATCGCTTGATTACGATGAAAATCAGCATTCATACATCTTCTTCTGAAACTTAAAATTGTATTAATTTTATTGTCAAGCGTGAGTGTCCCTGTGGATCATGATTCATAACTGCTGATCGAAAAATGATTGCCGGAAATGCCCAGGACAATCGTAATATTCCTCTTGAAAGGCTTACTTACGTCATACGATGACCCCTGATCTATACGCTTGCAATGTCTATCTGGATGATACTAGCAAATATATTTGACGATTACGCGAAATATCAAATCAATGGATGTGATGACGTTTAATTTAATTTTTAAAAAAGCTTGTATTCGTTTAAAGATCATTTTGTGAAGTAATCAAATCAGATCATTACATTTGCTTCTCAAAGTAAATAGGTCGTTGGTTTTTGTGTCTGTTGCTTGGTTGTTCTGCGGGTATTTTTTTTACAAAGTTTGTGGTATAGGCATTCGTGCATAGCATAAATAATAATTTATTGGTATTTAAAATTTCTTTTAATGTTATCAAGCATTCTCCTGTAGGATCCAGGGATAGCACGTTCCTCTCTGTTTGGTGCATATTTGTAATTCTTTATAATAACTTCTATATACCTGGATTTTTGTAGTAGGAATCCAGATAGACTGTGTACTTAGATGAGAATTAATTACTGGGTCGAGATGCGAGTATGCCTGCTATGCACGAATGCCTATACCATCAACTTTGTAGCATTATTTTTTGGTGATGTGTGCATGGTCAAAGTGGTATAGGGGTTGGTGCTTACGGGCAAGGCGATGGGTGCCGTAACCCGCGGATCCAGGTTCGAATCTCGGTAGAGTACGAATTAAAATTAAATTCTGTTAATGTTATCAAGCATTCTCTTGTAGAATCCCGGGATAGCACTTTCCGCTCTGTTTGGTGTTTATTTCTCTCTCTCTCTCTCTCTCGCTCTCTCTCTCTCTCTCTCTCTCTCTCTCTCTCTATATATATATATATATATATATATATATATATATATATATATATATATATATATTTATATATACGCACACACATATGCATAAGTACGTGCATATACATATATACATATATAAACACAGATTTATAGATATGTAGATATAACCATTTTTAGCTTGGATAATCTGCGTCTCAAGCTTTGGTCTGGCGCATAACAAACTTGATTATAAGCGACAAATGCATTTAATAATAATAATAACAATAATAATAATAATAATAACAATAAACGCTTTCCAATATTAGTTAACACATAAGGACATATATACGGCAACGATTACAAAAACAAACACCATGAAATTAAAAACAAAAAACATGCTGAAAATAATTAATCTAAGGAACATTGCTAAGTCTTAATTCTGTTTTGCAGTCGAAATAGGTAAGTTTTCAGAGCACTCTTGTGTGAGATCACAGTGACATTGTATCTAGGTTCAACAGGCAACTCGTTCCATGTAGCTGGACTCTGGTACACAAAAGAACGTTGGCCGTAGAACTTCGTTTTTTTGGGGAATAATGAGAATACGAGTGTCAGAAGAGGAGCGTAAGTATCTAGAAAGGGTGAACACGCAGTGGCGTAGCTAGGCAAAGTGCCACCCAGGGCCAACTACCAAAATTACGCCCCCACTCCATTCGTATTATTTATGATATATATATATATATATATATATATATATATATATATATATATATATATATATATATATATATATACGGTACTCTTACCAAATTGTCACCCCCTAGAAAGTGCCGTCTTGGCTACCGCCCCCTTCGCCTCCCCGCACCCCGCTGCGCCACTGTGTACACGTGGGTGAGGTCCGATAGGTATTTTGGACTGGAGGCAGTTAACGAAATGTAGCATAGAGAACATATTTTGTGTTTGATTCTGGAGCGAACAGGTACCCAGTGGAGAGTACATAGCAGGAGGGGGGGGGGGAGTGCTCGGTTGTTGATACTCTAAGGATGATCCGAGCAGCTGCGTTTTGAAGTTTCTGTAGAAGATACTGAGATTAACCAGATAAAAGAGAATTACAATAGTCCAGTCTAGAGAGTACTAAGGAATATGCAAGTGTTTTAGTGGCATCAGCTAAAAGAAAATTGTGAATGGAGCTTATACGTCTCAGTTCCAGATTTGCAGCCTTGCATATGTTCATGACATATTGGTGTAATGAGAGAGTACTGTCTAGAGGGACACCTAAGTTTCGTACTGATTGTGTGAATTTAATGTCGGTGTTGCTGATACTTATTGTCTGAAGTAAAGGATGTGAATGAGAAAGTCTTTGTGTGGTGATCAGAATGGATTCAGTTTTAGCATCATGCATATGCAGCTTGTTACACGTCATCCATGACTTAACATCGTAAATGCACCTCTCTATATCACAAGTAGGGGAGTCTCGTGTATTTCGTTATAAAACCATCACAAGCATGGACGACTCGTGCATTTCATTATAAAACCATCACAAGTAGTGAAGTCTCACGCATTTCATTATAAAACCATCGCAATTAGTGAAGTCTCAATCATTTCATTATAAAACCATCGCAAGTAGTGAAGTCTCAAGCATTTCATTATAAAACCATCACAAGTAGTGAAGTCTCAGCAATGTTTACACTTTGATCGTATTAAATGTTTTTGTTTTTTAAGCAAGATGAAAAGCTTTTTCTGGCTCCGAATGCTAACCTCTCTTTTTGATCTGTTTGTAATTTAGTCAAAAATGTGCCATTAATGCTGTGTCGTAGGGAATTTAGCTAGGTGCAATCATATAGTTTACATCATAGGGTTTTCTATCATAGAGAAATCAAATTATTTGCTCAGTCTGTACTGTTTGTTATGCAACATGTTCCCAATTTTCTAACGTATACCATAGTCACCTGTCTGAGTTACTTTTATAAAAAATATAACCTTTGGTTTAGCTGTACTTTATGAACTCAGGAACATGTCTCCTTAGATATGAACTGCAAAAGTTTCTTCATTATTAAAAGCAATAATATATAGTTCATAATTCGCTTTTTTCATCCATATGCAAGCTCATTATTGAACAGAGTAAAACTATTGAAGAATAGAACTGATCCTCCACACAAAGATATGCAAAGTCGTCATTTTAATTATATATGACCTGAAGCAGCTGAGAAGCTATGTAAATGATAATTTAGACTGTCAGCAAATGCTTGTAGACATACAACGACAAGTCGGTCCGCACTTTCAATGCCGCAGTAAAATCTCAATTTTCATTTTAATGGAAAAGAAAACAGCAATATTTCTTCTGATTGTAAAGCAGTTTTAATGAAGTTTGGAATGAAATGATAAAAGGTTTACAGTTGGAATATGTGTTATGCATGATGTTTATATACTTAACTTTTGTCTATGATTGTAAGTTGTATGGTTATTTGAAAATACATACTTAGCTTTTCTCCATGCTTGTAAGTTGTGACATGTGTCAGGTAGGCCAGTATTTTCATAGGCATTTCGCTATTAGACTTTTGTGACATATGTCAGGTAGGCCAGTATTTTTCCATTAGAGTTTCTCATATTGTGATGTGACATAGGTCATGTAGGCATGTGTATACATATATACATATTTTGGTAAACAATTTCATTCTTGTTCTAAAATCCCTGTTTTAGATATCAGTCTGAATTTACAGTTGTTTTCAGATCTAATTTGTGAGTAGTTATTTATTTAAATTATTCATTACAATTACTAAAGTGCTCATTGACTTTTGGATTAATACATGATTTTGGGATTTATGTTAAACTCATTCAAATACCTTCTGGATTACATCTTTGTGATACATCAGGACACTCAAGGCGATTGAAACTCATCCGGAACATTCTATTGTTTTGGACTTGTGATTAGGACATTTAGGATATTTTGGAATTTAACTCACAAATTGTAAGTATCTTTTGCATCTTCACTTTAATTGTGCGGAAATAAATTGCTTGTTGACTTTACATGATTTTATTGGTTTCACTTTCTTTCTGTTACATATTTTAAGACCTAGAGTCATAACATATGTTTCAGACTTTAATCACAGCTTATGCATTGTAGTGTTTTGGTAGAATCATACAAACATAGTATTCGGACTGGTCCTCTGAATTATGGTTTCTTAAAGACGGTGATTTATATCAGCTGACATCAGGGACTCACCAAGGATGCGTAGTAGGATGTTTTGCATTCCTGCGAATGACTGCTTAAGTAAAATATATTTCATATTTCGAATGGCATCATGTTTAGTTGCACAACATGATCTGGTGGTAGACATCAGTCTTGAATAATTATCCTTTTATATCTTTTGTGCCGATCACAACATCTCGGCACTTTGCACCAGCGGAGAAATTGGCTTTCAGTGCTCATTTATCTCCCTTGTAGATGGCGCCACAGGAAAAGCCGAGTCTATTGCTTATTAATTCAGACAAAATGTATAGCACTTTTATTTATTTTAACTTTGCCTGTAATTTAATACAACAAAAATCAAATCAAACATTCAGAGTATAGGTCATTTTTCTAGTTATGAATATTATAATTTCAGATATTTAATTTTTAATTTTTTTTTCATTCTTTCAAACTATGCTAAATTTGAATATCGTACGACTGCATTACGATATTTACACGGGAGTCTTCTCACAAGAAATATAGCATTGACGTCAATTAGAAATAGGGATCGTCTTTGACATTTTCATCGTTTAAATATCTCCTCATTGTATTGGATTATTTTTTATATCAAGACTTTTTTCGTTGATGTGAAAATGTTAAGATTTCAGAACTTAAAATATTTATTGGAACATGATCAGCAGACAAGGAAAAAGACTGCAGATGCTTATTGTATTAAACTTGAAATTAATGTAAATAATACAAAAGTTTAAACATAAACATTAAATACGGATTATTTAAACCTGCATAAAAATATCGAAATGCTAATACTTTTCAGTCTAAATTTATAACATGCGGCTTTTTTTAAAGCGCTCTGTTGATTTTCAAACAAAATGTGTTGCAATATCATTTCGGGCTACATCATGGTTTTTATTAACAGATTTAAAAATTGCAACAACAAGAATATCATCATCATCAACAACAACAACAATTACAGCAGTACATGCGATAATAATAATAATAAAAATAATAATACTTTTTCTTCTGTTATTATTACTGCTATTATTATTATTGTTATTATTATTATTATTATTATTATTATTATTATTATTATTATTATTTCATGCTATCAAAACATTCAACAATTGCTTTAGAAATGAATAATTTATACAAAATTCATAAAGCTTATTACTTTAAGAATGAGTAGAACAAGAAAAGAAAGAATGAAATAAAAATAAAATAAAAAAGGGGCAAAAATTGAGAAAGAAAGAAATAACATGTACATAGAGTAATATAAGTATGAGAGAGCTTTGCCTAGAAAGGCACCCCTAAACTGTTTATATTTTTTTTAAACTGAAAAAATGGAGAGGATGTAATCTTTAACTTATTAAAAATCCATGTCTTTAGCTGTAAACTATATATTTTCAATTGATAGTGAAATACTTTAAAAACTAGTTTAAGTTTGAATACAAGATATTTTGTCTTAACAAAGGGTTAAAGTAACAAAAAGAGCACGACTGCACTTCAAGTACAAACGCCATATAGTTTAAACTGGTTGGTAGGAAAGTACAGAGATGTTATGACTTTAGTTACTGAATGCCGGACTTCCGACGAACTTACAAAAATGTAACTAACTAATCTACCTTGTTAGATACGAGGGGTTTTCGGCTTACATTAAAGTCAGAGATAATACTGTTACTGTCATACCCCATCACTGACCTGAACGTGTAAAAATCGAAAGCAATTTGCAATTGTTGTTACATTATACTCTCTCATAAGATTTTTTAATGAATTTATATAATATTCAGTAAGATAAATAATATTGTCAAATAGAAGATACATGTAGGTATATACATACACATATCAGGCTGATTGTTAATTTAATCAAAGTATATTTTAGCACAATTATAAACATGTGGACACATTATGTATTTAAAGTTGAGACTCGACTTTTAGACAAGACGTTTTGCACAGAAGTGACAAAACACAATTTATTAATAATGTGAAAATTGGTTTCATGTTTAACATTAGGGAGCAATTTATGGTTGTACAGTGTCCCACTTAAGAAGGAAATTATTAAGATAAACACAATATATGACTCCAGTTGATATTAGTAATTTCCTATATTAATTCCGTGTTTCCATATGTCAGGGCACATGTATATGCAACATGTACTTTTATATTAGTTGTGTCCAGAATCATTCACGTAATTATAGTTCATAAATAGTTCTTTGGAATTTTATAACGTGGTGCTATTTAGGGCTGTTTTCAACTTTGCTTTATGAAATTATATCCACTGATAAACCTCTAAAGGTAATTACTTCTGTGCGCGATTAATCAAACATAGCATGACAAAAAAATGGCTTACTATTACCAAAGGATGTGTCCGTTGCAGGTAGTAATTTGTATTACACGTGTAAACCATATGCAAGCTCTTAACAGCTCATATTTTACCCACATTTCACGTAAACGTTAAGGTTTGTTGTCTTAGAAATAATGAACTGTCTTTACGGGAATTGAAAAATGTACAATGTTTGAGTCTCGATGAACAATATATTTATTGACTCAGCAACATGTTATTTTTTATTACGCTTTGAACACAAACAAGGATTTCTGAGTGATTGGGGGTTGTTTAGGTTTGCTTAAGTACTAATGCAACTACGAGCCTTACATTTGGTTTGTAAAATCTCCTTACCCAAAGACAAACCGAATTCGTAGATAAATGACAACAAGGATTTTCAAAACTAAGTCTGATCCAGCATGCTCTGGATCCTTGTGTGTTGCCTAGGCAATATTTTATGTATCTTTAAATTTTGGTACGGCTAAAAAGTTATAACTAACTATTTTGCCTGTATTCCTTGAAGGAAGAAATTAATCAGAAAAAGGAACATAAATAACACAATGCCAGAAAGACACGTTGGCACAGAGTAAACTTTTTTTTAATGACTAGTTGTCTTCAAATAATTATTGACTGTAGCTTTTAAATAATTTTATTTTAATGTTTTTAACGTGAGTACTTGTAAACAATTGATTATAATTTATTTGAACTCTGAAAGTTAGCGCTGGTTTTCGTTACAATAACCTGCCAGATTCCATTTTTTTTCTCGAGACGCATTTTTGCCGTAAATTTATGATATTCACAATTTTATACCTTATTATTGTTTTTATATGGTGTTTCAAAATCATGAAACTGCCGTATTTTAATTGTATTTCTTCTTTAAGTGATTGCATCTCCCCTATTCATACATAGTAGTACATGTTTGATTCCTGAATTCTCCATGCATCCGTTTTATTTAAGGCTGTCAATTACATTCACTCTCTAATGTTGAACTAAAATCCCCATTGAAATTTCCATTCAAACCGACAGATTCACAATAGTAACATGTTTTCGGAAAACGATTCTTGCAGGAAACGAAATTTCGGGCTCTTGAAGCAGTGCATATCAAGAACCCTGAACGGTCCTTGAAAAGACAACTCTGTTTTGTGTGGGGGGGGGGGGGGCGGTAATTGGTTGTTTTTCTTTACCTTCTTTTTTCTTTTCTTTTTTTAACAACCATCGATTATTTTTCTCCCAAATTAAAGCAGCGTAAAATATAGTAAACGAACAATGTGAGAAACTCTGATATAATTTTCTGTAAACTGAATCCGTACCATAGCATTTTTTGACATTTTTAATAAGTATGTGTGTGGTATGAGGAAACCGAATATATTTCGTACTATGAGATGAATGCTGGGATATAGATGGCACATAGCTATATTAATTTACCTATTACCTACACAAAATACATATAAAATCAAAATATATATTTATAAAGAATTCTTTTATCTTTTTGTAACGGAATTGTATGTATGGAAAGGCCTATGCATTATATATGAACTAAAATAAATATGGGTTTCGTACCTCCAAGCATAACTTTACCAGGATATAATTCCTATTGTACATTTTGTAGATGGCGCTGATTTTTCGCCATGCATGGTGTCCGTCCTTTGTTCTCAGCCTGGAATTAGGTCAAAACATTTTGGCTCTCTGGTTGATGGGCACGATAGTCCCATAATTGATATTTTGTTATACAACTTTGTTGAGCTGATGGCAGCAGAAAATATATGTGTAGTTTACCCATTTTAAGACCGTTTATAACTTTTTCCTTCTTTCTTTTTTGCTCTTTTTATCCTTTGTTTGTATATTTCCACGTCATTCAAACATGTAGGAGTCAAGAATTTCTCTTGGCTTTTGTGTTCAGTGTTTGTTTTATTAATGTAAATTATTTCTTCCCCTGACGTAGAATTTGTTTACCTCGAAACGTTGGGAAACTCTTTTGTATTTGCGCCATTATCAATTTATATATATATATATATATATATATATATATATATATATATATATATATATATATATATATATATATATAAATATATTAGATTTGAACTTAACAATCAATGTCACTGTATCTGACAATCAATCTAATACTGCATCATACTTTTTGATGAACAATACATTGATCATAATTCCAAACATCAAGCATATATGTTGATATATCTATATCAATTATATTTATTGATACATATCGAACATCGATCATATATGTTGATAGATCCATATATCAGTCATAGCTGTTGATAAGTTCCATACATTGATCAGATCCGTTCACATACGAGATAATTTATGATTATTTGTTGAAATTCCATTCTTTGATCGTATCCATTTAGGAACGATATCATTGTGTGATATCCGTTGTTGAACTTCGTGCGCATAAGTAAGGTGTCAGATTCATTCGTCATTTATTTTGCATTATAAATATAACATCTCATTCACGGAACTGTGTTAAGTTTTTTTCCGCTACATCCAATCGTACCCGGTTTCATCCTACTGCTAAGATTCGGAATATATTACATTTCTGTGAATACAAATACGGTGACGTCATGTTTAGACTTTTGTTGCTTTTATCGCAAACCTGGTAAAATTTCACTGCATGACCAGATTTGAGAATGAAAAAGATAATATCACCTTTCTTGTTTATATTCTTTATAGTCATTCTGTGCTTGTCTTGACCAGAACTATCCGGATTGTCTATTTAAATAATTTTAATCATGAATTTCTTTTTTGTCTGTAAAATTAAAGCACCAAAATCTGCACAATTTACGAATATTAATTATTTTTTGAAAATTTCATCGTACGGATCTCTTGTGCTGTATGTTGAACAAAACGTTAGTGTTCATAGTAATCCCTCTTTGAAATAAAATTGTATTCATATTTTATAAATACGAGATGGATCTGTCAATGCCCTTCAAGAAAATCATTTATTTCGTATATACTTGAAAAACATGTATCTAAAATAAGTCTCCAAGTAGCTATATCAGCTGGGAAAATAGAGCCACTGCAGACCATGCTTATGAACGGTCACAATAGGGATCCTTCGTTGCAATTCGTAAACTTATTACATTACGAAATAAAGATAAAAATAAACCAACTTGAAGGATGAGTTTAATGGTCGCGTCTCGTGCAGTTAACTTTTGGCAAATTATTTGTTACAAGATTTCATGAAAGTCAACATTCAAGGCGTCCTTCCTCCTTTTGATCTCGTTGGACAATAACTTACTTCAAATGACATGTAGAATACATTTATTGCGGTTTGAAGAAAAAAAAATGTACGGTTTGAAAATGGCATCTCATTTTAAAGTTTTACACCCACACTATTCACTTTTATCGGTTCAGGTTGGCCTAAAACAAACTAAAATATTATTTAGACCCATAAACGGCTATTCATCTGATTGAATGTAACTGGCAAAAAAATAGGGTGATTTCTAAATTAAAAACTGCAAATACATCCAACATTACATTTAATTATTAATCGCTCTAATTATTTTGCGTATAACTTTTTACCAAGTATTATAGGATTTGCCGACATAATTCGAAGATTTTTCATGCTATCATTCCAGGATACATAAAAAACATCGATGATGGCCTATAATTCATGAGTGCAATACATATCTAAAACATACCTTATTGAATTTTCAATTATGTGCAACTATTTGCATTTCCTATCTCGACATGATATCAGATTGATGCAATAGCAATTCCACAATACTGATACAAAACTCGCTATACATATTAGATATGATTTGTGAAACATCAGTTGAGGAGAAACAATTTTCTTGAATGAATTTTGCAGACATTTAATAAAATGATAAACTTATTCGTACACGTATTATGATTGTATCAACGTCTTTCCAGATATGTGTGCAGACAATATGAAAGGGTCATGCATATATTTGTATGATACACTTCGAGCTATTACTTAGTCTGGTATCCTGAACTGTATTCCACTCATACCTCGGTCTGCAGGTGAACCACTGAGAAACGACATACGAGTGAAATAGAGGTCAGGGTACCAAACTATTTGTTACTTACTAGGTTAGGAGCTAAATTAGTCTGCGTATATACATTATTAATGCAGGCGCACGTATGCAATTTTCAATTCAGGACAAATTATTGTATATCGATGCAAGATAATCACATAATAAATAAACAAAATTGGTCTATATTAGATTTTGCAAACATTTTCATAGACCCTTCATAGTCATGTAGTATTCAAAATCGATATCTAGAAGGCATTTTCTGGCAATATCAAACCTGTTATCAGAAGCGCCAATGAACTGAGTCGAAAACATTTGGTGCAGAATTAAAGTTCAAATGGTTGACTGTTGTCGTCAACTATTACCCTTCTTGCCATCGTCCCCCTGGAACATGATTTGAGTTTATCATATTTAAAAAAGGCCTAACAGTTTTGCCAGAAATAATATTCTGGATGCCTTATTCACTGACATCATTAATACTGTTATGTTAATTGTCTACTTACTTATCATCAAAATAGCCGCTGAATAGTTTTGGTATTTTGGGAGACGATTCTGGAAAATAGAGGATTTTACATGAGTGCTCATTTCAAATGAAATTTATGACGAGTCGAATAATTGTTGCGATACTTAGTATGTATTTAGGTTCACACGAATAACGTAAACAATACACATTCTTTAACAAAAATGAACAGTTCTAACAATGTATGGACTTGTTGAAGTTAGAGAGAATTACTCACCGATATCAGCAGTGATGAAACTGTTTTAAGAAATCGAGATCGAAAAAGAATGTTATTTTAAATAACTCAAACCAGAGCAATTATCTTTCAAATACAGAAAAATGAATCTCATAGTTACATATCTTTTAAATAAAACAAAGGAAATACTACCCTAATCTCAGTTTTGATTGACAGCACAAAAAATACAATAGACACTTGCATTGTGCAATCAAATTTAGAAGGTGATTTAAAAATTAGGACATAGATTCAATGTTTTCATCTTATCTTACAAAAACCAAAATATCCGTATGTCGGAGTCTGTTCAGCACACAGAAAACACGTTAGTACCGTATATCTTCCCAGCAAAGAATCCAAAATTAAAAGTTGAAAATTATCTATAAATGGAATTCTAAAGAAAAGTTACGTTCAGATACAAGTATCAAGGATGTCTGGTAAAAATAGTGTTTGTTATTATTTCACAAGATCAGAAAGACCAATCTTAACCAAAGCATGATTGGTATTTTTTGTTTATCTACCCATATCTTTCTCTCCCAGCCTCTCTTTGAAATAGAAATAGAGAGCACTGACTTGGCGTTTTACCTTTTGTCCTTAAAAAATTCTTTGGAAAACAAAACGTATTCGACATCGATTGTTAAGTCCTTTCTTTCGTATTATGTCATGCAGCAATATTTTGCAAAATATTTGGCAACTGAAGATCATTGTAGGGAGGGTGGGGGTGAATATGAAAACCTACAACGATAGCTATGATATGCAATTTTATAATATCTTTATTAAGTAACCAGAAATCGCATAATATTGGAGGTAGTGTTTTTTCCCAGACTCTTGCAGTCAAACTTTTACCCACATGTATATAGATTCGTTTATTGCTCAGCAGTGACATACGACCTTTCCTCTGCAAAATCTCTGGTATTTGACCAAAAAATGTATTCAAAGCCGAGAGTAAAACTCCTCTCTTTTGATATTAGTTTATGCAGTAACTTCTTACGATGAGTTGCAATCAACCCTGTAAATAGTTGCACTTTTAGTTTTTGGGAAGATATAATGCACTCAATTTGGAGCATTTTGAAGTGGAGATTTTAATGTGGATCATGTTTAAAAAAAGATACAAGAACATGAGAGAATGATGTATCAATATGTGGATTTCTTTTGGGATTTTGCATCTAAAAACTTTTTATCAAATTAATAAATAACTGTGTCTGCAGTATGACACAAGGTCTAACATAAATTTGTCAGCATGCCTAAAAATATAATTTGCTTTAACACCACGTCAAATAAACGACTTGAAAAATGAACAGAAGTGAAAATCGCATTAGAATGTCTTTTTTTATTTTGTGTTTGTTAAGTAAAAGTAGAACATCGGTTTTTCCGATATCTCAAACAGCATGTCAAAAACTAATAATGTAAAACTACAATTTTAGTACACATTCATTTACTACCCAAATGAAAGGCCATTAATACCAAAATTTACGATGATAAAGATATAATCTGGGAGAAACAAATATGTCAGAAAGAAAACAATAAATAAAATGCAACGAACAAAAGAAACATCTCCATCCAAAGCACATCGAACAGTACCTGCCACAAATTTGTTAAAGGCACACACTAGTAACAAGATACATCTGCGCAATGTAAAAAAGAAGAGGGGATTTACTTAGATAAAGATGGATGCGTGCTGAAGCTATATATAAACCGAAGAGATTAAAATGATATTGAAATAAAAGGAAAGTAAAAAAAAAAATTAGGTTAATCCATGGTGTGGATGGATGTAAGGACGGACTTACGGGCGGACACGCACACGGACGCCAAAGTGATCGCTATGTCAATCTTCCACCAAAGCGGGCTTGACAAAATCGGATTATTAACCAATACAGGCTTTTTAGAAAGCTTTTTGATATGTAGAGTTATGCCTTAAAGAAATGTTGTAAATATTTCAAATAATTATTAAAAGATTATACTTCAAACTTTATTGAAATACTAGGCTGTTTAGCTAGCTGCTTTTGAGTACATGTTAGATACTGAATTGCACGTTACATTTTATGAACAATACAGCATTAAATCCACTTTGAAGATATAAGGTTATATATAAGGTTATATATCTACTAAAAATGGAATATATATATATATATATATATATATATATATATATATATATTCATTCATATATATATATATATATATATATATATATATATATTCATTCATATATATATATATATATATATATATATATATATATATATATATATATATATATATATATATATATATATATACGTTTATACGGTATGTTGTAAAGCTGAAACACTATCTACATTGCTGATAGAGATTTAAATTTATCGATGGAAAATGATCACTGGAAGGCCCAAGGCGATCATATATTTCCTTGTTTATGGTGTATTTACGTCACTTAATGGTGAGGTCTTAATTTCAAATATTCACGACACCACACGGCAAATAACAGTATTTCAGACTTGCACTGGATGATAGAGATTGTTTTGATCAGGAAACAGAAACTGACAAGCAACAGTGCAAATAGCAAATCTGTTGTTTGACCAGCCCGAGAACTTTCGTAATCTACTGATTCTATTTTAAAGGGCATAATGCTACATAGAACGATTACACAAACAAAGCAAGAACAAAATACAAAAATTTAATAACTTCACAGAAGCTACATGATGTTTGGCTGTGGAAGTGTGGATATTTAATTAAACGATACAAGAAAAATAAAGAATACAAGAAATAAGTTTGTACAGCGCTACTTGTTACGATGCGTTTTAAGTAATCGACTCCAAAGGCGTAAAGTACTTGGTTAGAACAAGGAATCCAGTTCGTAACTTAAGCAAGTAGGTGAGTAATGAAAGCTGTGCCCTATCTTTGCAGTGGCGGAAAACTGTCCAATTAATTATGTATCCCGGATATAATATTATGTTTTAGCTTGCGATTACTTGAGATCATTAAAAGCTTTGTTCTAAATTACTATTACAAAATTGAGTTGTGACTAATTTAGTAGTAGTAGTTATGGACACAACTCGTTTTTGTAATAGTCTAATTTAAACAAAGAAATTGTGGTTGATCACAACACAAATTGTATATTATGAAAGGAACTCGCTTACTTTTCTTCCCTTACAAATATTTTACTACACAGTATAGACTGTGACTCTGCCTTAACAAAAATTACTGTTCCTCTAAAAGTGCACGAATATTATCCTGGACTATTCTGCTTTTTGCTGAAAGTATACAGATAAATCGATTAAATTGCCAATATGAAAGCCAGCTGGATCCATACCGGATTATTGGATCACAAAACATGTTTTTAGACTTGGTCAGACTGACTTCTCACTTTTGAAAGGAAGGGGATGACAAAAAGTCCGTTTGCTATCCTTTCACTGGCAATAAAATTCAATTCTTCTCCTAATTTGTTAATGTCCACACAAGCACGTTGTTACTATCATTAGACTGAATAACCCCTGTTCATATCGTATGGACAATCAGTTGTGTTGAGTAATCCCTGTTCATATCTTATGGACAATCAGTTGTTTTGAGTAATCCCTGTTCATATCGTATGGACAATCAGTTGTGTTGAGTAATCCCTGTTCATATCGTATGGACAATTCGTTGTGTTGAGTAATCCTTGTTCATATCGTATCAACAATCAATTGTGTTGGATGCATATGAAACGGATGACAAATAAGAACATTTTTAAATTTTAAGTTTAAAAATTCTAAAATGCACATGCCCAAGTTCGTATTTACATAATAACTCAAGTAAGCTGAACACTATTTACATCTCTCCTATACATTTCGCAAGTTTTCAAATTTGATCGCCAAAGAAGGCGCAGCAAACAGAATATACATGATGCTGAAACATAGTGAATATTTCTGAAAAATTATAAATGAATTTAGGACATCCAAAGCGAATCTTTACAGAAAACGCATATTCAATAGATGAATGTGAACAAAATAATCAGAATAATCTCGTATATGTTCTTTCTTTGTAAAAGAAACTATTTTTCAAACTTCAATATATTGATATAATAACTGACCAATGAAATATGTTGATTTCAAAGTCATAGAAAATAAGAAATTGTTGTCACCTTCAAGTAGATACTTATTATCTGAATTTAAGTTCAGACGATTACTTGTAAAATTAACATTTTAAAGGGTCGTTATTTTCCAGGTCAAAGAGCATACAAGATTTAAGAATTATTAATTAATGGTGCGATTCAACGTGTTTGTGTAATCTAGATTGATCATTGAATCTATATATTCCTATGAATAGAGGCCTGGATAGACAATTAGAAAATTATATATTTTGACGTCATATCAACATGTACAATGGAACAATGCTTTATTTCATGTTAGGAAGCTGAGTGAAGTGTTCGATATTGTGAGTTAAAAGTTTCAATACCTTAAGGAATTCGTGAAAGCTGGAAGTAAGATACTATTTAAAAATGATTAAAGTTTCTACGCCTGGTCGTTGTTTCATAATACAACTCCAAACCGTCTACCGCAAATCACCAGTATGTAACTGTTTTGTAGACAAAACGGATTATGTTACTTGAGGAAGGGGCATCTGAATGTAAAGTATCACTTGATTATAAGGTAAGCTACATTTTCAGACCTTTACAAAATGAAAAACAAGCCGTGGAAAAGGCAAAACTCCAGAAGGTAGACGGAAGCATTCATAAGAAATTTTTAAGTAGTATGAAACTGGATCTGAAACAGATTTTAAACATGAATTTAAGCTTGTTCCTTTTAAGAACGTAGACAAAGATAATACTAGGCTACTCTTTCTGTGAGAGGCTGTCTTGTGCTACATGTACGGGATTTGTTACAAGTCAATGGAGACCTTTAAATTTCAATACAATTGAAGATTTTACATATATACTTGTTGATACTTTCCTCGAAGTAGGATCAAATTATGATAGTGAACTGCAAGATTATTATATAAAGGCAGATCATGTCAAAACTGTATTTACAGTAAATCTGGTCTCAGACGGTGATACTAAAGTGCGTATTCTCTCTCTCTCTCTCTCTCTCTCTCTCTCTCTCTCTCTCTCTCTCTCTCTGCCCATTCCTCTTCCACCACACCCTTCAAAAAAAAAAAAAAAAAAAAAAGGAACAGAGCAGAATGACATGCAAGCAGCCAATTTTACAATTTTAGATGAAAAATAGACCATCAAAGGCTCTGAATTACCTAAGTGTCAAAGATATTTGTGAGTGTTTTGAAATGAACATGGGTCTTATGTTCCCAAAAACTACAGGCCTTTACTTGCACTCTGGCTTGCCAGAGTTCCAAAGCATAGACTAGGCATGTGTCATCTTGTTTACGCGGAATCGTTTGCTACAGGCATCCCCACTAACAAGTGATACCCTTCATTGTCACATCAAGAGAGTGCATTACCGATTCATGATGTGGAGTCAAGTACACTGCTAAATTTTACACTCTCATCCAAACAGAAGAGACTTTAAGCTGGTTGAGGAACACCAAGTACAAAGCTAACGTTTGTGCCACAATACCAGAAGAATACCTAAATACAAAGCAAATACAAGTTGTAGAAACGATCTCTGTAGATCCACAAAGGTCCATTTTTGCTGCATTGTGGCACGCAAGTACAGATTGTTGGAACAGAGAAGTTTCAACATTCATGGCACAAAGAACGGCAGATTAATATAATGTTGTGCAGGTCCATTAATAATGAAATTAGACTGGAATCGTGGAACTATTATCATTAGTGACTTTGTCACAACGAAGTATAGATCAAAACTGACCAGACTGAATCTGAATTTGATAAAAAGAAACTGTGATTTATAATGAAAAAAAATATTTTGCTCTCAAGCGAGCATGTTTTTTCTTTTTTTAGAATGAATTAAGCTTTACATCATGCCAGTTGCATTTGAAGTATCACAAACATTTTTAGGATACAGTGCCTGTTTTTTGTTGTCAATAATTACATAGAGAGTCCAAATGCATGATAACCAAATGTAAAATATGAAACAATTCTTTGACGGAATTAGGAAAAGATGATTATACAGATTTTGCCCAAGACGAGAAGTAAAAGTTTCGTGTGTCCTTGACCTTTACCCAGTGGCAGAAGACAAAGAGGGAATGAGTAAATTAAAAAGAGTTCTTTTCTGTTAAAGTCCAAATATACAACAACACTTCTAACTGTTGTACATGTGTTGAAATAAAGCAAATATTTTAAGCATAAACTCAGCCACGATTTGTTGCTACCAGCACGAGAATATTTACGCCGACGCCTCTATTAGAATGAATAGGTGCAATGTCTCACCTTTGATACAAAAGGTGAGAAAAATGCAATGGAAACTTTATGCTCATACACTTCAAGCCATCAACTCTTTAAGAAGAAAGAAAACAAGGCCCCCATAAAGCATGTGTTTCCATCATCTGAATCTAGAAGTGATGCTACAAACATAAACAAATTTGCATGTCACCTTGACGTCAAGCTAGGACCTCAAAATGCAACATGCAGCTTGGTAACAAACATTATTCAATTCAGCACGTCTAAATTACTCTAGAGAGATATATTGCCAACTTTAAGAAAAATGTATATTGGCTTTTAAAATGCAAAGAAATATAAGCAGAAAAAAAGAAAGAAAAAAAAACCCCACCTGAGAATGCCTCCAATACAGGAAGTCAGTTTAAACAATCGTGTAAACACAAGCCACGTTCTGTACGACTTTTTATCTAACTCCTATTTTACCTGGCCAAGTGCAGCATGTTTTACTGCGATTATGTCTTATGTAACACGAGTAATTTATCAGTGGCGATGAAAGATGTGATGATTTGTCCTTCTAGGTTATCACTTTCATTAATCTTCATAATGTGATGTAGGTTTTCCAAGCACTAAAAGCGAATTGGGATTCTGTATTGGTCAACTCACCTACCCAGGACTCTGACGCAGGCTATATATATATATATATATATATATATATATATATATATATATATATATATATATATATATATATATATATATATACATTGACTGACACAGTCTACTCAGCTACAAAGCAAAGACTGCCAACAACCGTATTTCTCTCGTAACAACATACCACCCGTTTGCATCAAATATCGGACAAGTTATCCGGAGACACTGGCCCCTCTCCCCCCCCCCCGCCCTCAATGGAGGTCTTCAGTAAAGCCTAGAATCGTTTACCGTGCCAGCTGAACTCAAATTATAGCACGGAAATAAACACATACAGATGTATGACAAACTTTGTCTAATATGTAGGCAATTACATGAGACAACTATTTTCAAGAGCTAATCAACAGGAATTACTTACAATATCAACCAATGGTTACAATGCGTCAGTAAAAACGTCTTTTTCGCCCTGACGTGCAATATCTGTACCATCCAATATGTTAAGAAAACAGTTGATTGTGGTACAAGAATAAGCAATTACCTGAGCCAAATCAGAAACGTGGTCAACACAAAACTCGCCAATCATTTCAGACCAGCCGGACACTCTGTCGAGTCCCTCGAAATGCTGCCCACAGAGTCAAATCACAAACGGACTGACAATGAACGTGGCCAAAAAGAGAAATATTTAATACTGTACATGCGAACATATAGCAAATTTGACTAAAACAAAAAACTCTAGTCCAAACTTTTGCTCCGGCCCACTCTCCTCTAGCGATATTAATTTATAACTATAATTGTTATTACCATAATTATTACCTTTATTAATGTTATTTTGTATTATAACATGATTCCACCATCTTCTCTTGTAATGTTAATAATTTCATATCTTTGTTTCTCGTAATTGTATTTGAATGCACCGTTATAGATGGTGTCATTTGAAATACTATATCCTCGCAATGACCTAGATAACTAGGTCACGTCAAGAAGTTTAGCGCTATTGTCATCATAACTTGCATAAAATCTCGTTCGCCTTTTTATAGATAATATATCTATTTCAAGACATGTAGTTATTTCTTCTTATTTTGTTCTTTAGTTTAGACCTCTTCATTATTCTGGAATGTTTTTCTTCTCTGTACATATTTACAAACACATACCCTATGCCGTATGTATATATTTACAGACACATACCCTATGCCGTATGGTAATTTTAAGGACATGATAAAGAAAGTTTGAATTAGGTCTCATTTGGCTTGAGTGTGCATTTTGTACGCATGCAATGTATTTTCTTCCTTTAGTAGGCAATTATGTAGGAGGCATTTCATTACTTTTCATCCTACTTGAATCAAGAAATATATGAGTATTAAGGAACTGGACCATGCGAACAAGACACCATTCAACCATTTTCGAGTGGTAGCGATATTCTGAAAACTATGGTGAACATGTGATTGTCTTTTTCTTTAGTTTCCTCGACATCTTTTCCTCGATCATATACAAGAGACGTTTCTTTATTTATTAAAGCATATAATTTTAGTATATTGTTCTTTATGTTAAAGTTAACATTTGTAATTTCTTAATTATGTCTCTTATTCGAATGACTTCGACGAAAACCAGTCGGAACCATTCCTGATATCTCGACATGTCTTTGAGGGTTTGGACAGGCTGTGAAAGTGAATATACCGTTTTTATCGTCGCAAAATGACTCTTTTCTTTCTTTCTTTTCTTTTTCTTCTGTGAACCAACATATTTGTCTTGTTTGCAAATTGTTCATCCAAGCCCACAACTTTTTTATTTTATGGATGCAAAAGTCTTATCTGAATATTTTCAGTAAGCTATGCTATTGATTGAAAAAATAGTATCTCTTCTAGAGCATATACATTGAAAATATGTTTATATCGTTCTTGATATTAAATATCTTCTACATAATACTGCAATAACCATTGCAAAATAGTAGTAAATTTTTGTCTTTGACATATATGGACATGAAGCATGCTAGCACGGATGGGATCCAATAATATACAGTAGACCACGAACCAATCAGTCCTTTATTCAGACGCGCAGGTGTTCTGTTTCTGAATGTGGGTTCATTTCTGAGACAAAATACTTTAGAGAGGCACTTTCACAACCTCCACATATACACACACATATGTATATATGACCAGGAATGCGGGTACTTCAGTTTGGAACTAAGTGGCCCAGTTAATGTTGCCACAAATTAGATTCGTTTTGCAATATAAATACAGTTTGATCTACAATATGGAGTTACTTGCATATACTTATTGCAGCACTTGATCGCCTTATATTGTGGTGGACTAAGGGTGGCATAAATAAAACTAGATGAAATTCATCATTTTTGTTCTAGTTTAAATTTTTCATTATAAAAAATCGAACGCCGACTGTCACAGCATTCTTTCTTAATTTCATATGTAATTTATATATCGTGAAACGTAGTCATTTAGTTTGAGATTGACTCCTTACTCGCTGACAATCAAGAAAAACTTTCAACAGCAACGTGTTTTGCAACTGTTTCAC
Source organism: Margaritifera margaritifera (assembly GCA_029931535.1). NCBI lineage: Eukaryota > Metazoa > Mollusca > Bivalvia > Unionida > Margaritiferidae > Margaritifera > Margaritifera margaritifera. The sequence continues at coordinate 865,083 of JAQPZY010001590.1, read as the reverse complement.
AAATAATTCTCAGTTTGATCTCAAGTTCAAAGGTTTATGATCTTCAGACCTGATAAGGAATCTGGATCCCATTTTAAAAGGCCGTGCTATGATACGGCAACAATAAGACCATTTCTTTCCCGTTCACGTGCAAAACGCAAATCTGAAGTGCCATGAATGCCAATTGAAAGAAAGTCGCATACTAGTATTTGGAAACATGTCCGAGCACAAATGCAAATTCTATGATAGACCGCCATGAATTTTAATGATTCCAATTTTATACCAAAAGCTAATGTTTGATATGGTTACTATACGGCGTAGAGAACACTTGACGGCATTACTGATTGAAAAAACACAATATACTCTTGGAACTTTTGTCGTATTGAAATTATAAGAATATGAGACAAACTTTAACATTATTCAGCTTATCTGGAATGACGTTTTTGCATAAAACAAACGAGATCCCTTAAGCCCAATACACGGTGTTTTGTAAGATTATGAGCTATCGCGATTGCACAAATATGTTTATTTCGTATAACCAAGGAAGATCTGAAATGACTCTATGGTATTCAAAGCAAAGTCTGTAAGAAGGCTGTAATGCCTCGGTTTATCTTCTCGTTTGCATGATTTCGTCTCCGGAAGTCAGATGCTTCCTATTAATATAACTGCCAGCAGGCGGTTGTACTATTGTTGAGGATGGTTCGAGACTCCTGAATAACTGTCTGACTGATTCATTTGTGTTAATGAAGAGAGAGGTGTAACTTAAACACAAAAAAAATGACGCCAAGATTTGTCGTTTTAAATCACTATAAAAAACAGCAAAGAGTTGCATTTTAAATTAAGCCAAAATAAAGACTTATAACGCCCTAATGAAGTCCCCAACATGGCCCACGGGTGGAATCTATGAACTTACATATTTCACGAAAAGCAAAACCGTCCCTTTTAAAGAAGCGCACGTGCATTAACTTGTGTTCATTTCATAGACATCACGTTCCCAACCCAAGACTCTTAAAGGAGAGTAACATTTTATATGTTGTATTTTCAGTGCTTATTTCGGAACAATAGTTTTCTCTGAAACAAAATCCACCATGAAACTCCTTAAAGTATAAAAGAAATTTTAGTTTTCTAAACACCCCCTCTCTAGCTCTCTGAAGAACATAAAAGCATTGCAGCACATTGCCTGCCTTGGGGGACAGATGTCAGTGGCAAAAGAAGAGAACTGAAAACATGTTTAAGATAATCTTCACCGTTACCATTCTAACTTGTGATGGATGAATGTTACAGATTAATTTAGGTAATATGGTACCGCTATTATCATACAAACATAATGGAGATGCAGCACTTAAAATAGTTTTACCTTTTAAGCGAGTAGATACGGTATACATAAATCTGTTTAGTATAGAACCGAGTATTTAGAACTGGCGAAAACGTACAAACAAAATCATCGACACGTCCGTGTCTATTTAAAGTCTAATAAGCCTGCATATTGGAATTCCGCTTCGTATCCAAGTGATATAAATATGCATGTAAACATACATGTATAAATATTGATTCTAATACACATATCTACCGACATACATGTATATAAAATTCACTTGTTACGTACCAATAAATATTGAGCAGTAAACGAATTGGACTTACACAGGTTATTATTTTTTCACATAATATTTAACATATATATATATACGTGGAGGATTAGACATGTATAGTGAGACTCTGCTTGTAATATTATATCGGTATCTGCACAGATGCAATTTACATGCATTCATTCTAACAACAAAAACCCCATATATATATATATATATATATATATATATATATATATATATATATATATATATATATATATATATATATATATACATATAAAAACCAATCCTTATTCTTTAATTTGGAAATTATAATGAAGAAAGGAACACGGACAAAAGCAAAGTTAATATATCAATTATTATATCTCTTGTTGATATTATAATTATGCAGATTATTTGAAGATTGATAATAAGATAATGTGAACATCGAAATTAATTATATTAAAGCAATTTATGAGAATCTCCATTCGACTAATCTTACCTTCAGTCAGTTTTCAATACCCGTCTTCCATTCTGACAAGCCTGAAGGAGACTCTTTTCTATATTTGCATGAATTTAATTGAACTCCACTTTTCCTTTAGTATCTAATGATTTAACCCTTTGTAAAAATGACAATAAGGAAAAGATTTTTTCTTCTTACAAAAGTATCAAAGAGAAATATTGCGGCATGCTTCATCAAGTGACTGAGTTTTTCTATTTCACTTAAATTTTCAAAAGTTGTATTTTGTAATAAAATGATATTGTAAAGATTACATATGTCCTTTATATATAATGGACATGTAAACAGAAAATTTTGTGATTCATCTTCTAATTCATTATTATTAAAAAGTTTGCATATCGTATCGTCTAGTTTCTGCCTCTTGTAGTTTTAACTCTTAATGGTAATTCAACAACATATTAGTTGTGCCAGGAACGATCACTCTTGTTTCGTTATCTTACTTGTGTGTGCCTGGAACGATCACTCCTGTTTTGTTATATTGACACATATGTATTTCTCAGCATAATAGTTATATTTAAATAGTACAAACATTTTACGTTTTGGAAACGTAAGCATCCTACCATTCAAATTATTCTTTAAATTAGAGTACAGTTATGTTTCAATATCTCTAATGTCGCAGTGACATGGTAGGATACATAACTTTACAAAACGTACAACTTTTTCACTGTTTATTACTGTATATAACCTACTCGCACTGACCCAACGTCTAGTGTGACGATCCATCCAACCCATAATAGCTCTATTTTGTACCTTATCAGATTTGCTGACACTGTTGCACTCCCAAACAGGTGAAACATAACCCATCACTGGGACAAGACATGAATGATACAGTTTTGTATATGCACAGAAGCATCTTCAAAAAGATGCATTTTGGAAATTCTAGACCCTACAGCACTAGTTCCAACTTGTGATGATATTTCTTCGGTGACATTGTAATCAAGATTTTCATGAAGTAATATCCCTAAATATTTATACGATGTTGTGTAATTTCTCTTAGTTGCATGAATATGACATTGATAAAAGCTACGATTTTTATCCTTGTTCCTGCATTGCATAACACTGGGTTTTGTTTCGATTTATACGTAACCTCCACTGTTTACACCATTTGTATACACTACATAATATAACAAGCACTGCATTTCTGTCTAATCCTCTCTCTCTCTCTCTCTCTCTCTCTCTCTCTATATATATATATATATATATATATATATATATATATATATGTATATATATATATGTATATATATATATATATACATATATATATATATATATATATATATATATATATATATATATATATATATGTAAAGTGATGATCCAATGGCTCCTCAGCCTTGGCATCGCTTGTAATGTCTCGGAAAGCAATGCGTCTTGATCAACACAATCAAAACCCTTTTCTGAATTAACGATTGTAGCAAATATATCTCATTTCTTGGACGATAGTTTATTTCTGATCAAAGTACATGCATAATATATTTGTTCTTGGCAGGACCTGTCACTTCTAAAATCATTTTGCTCATCGTCAAATAAACCGCTTTATCACGGTAAGATAAGAGACGATTAGTCGGAAAGAATTACTACAATTTACTGTAAATATTACTAAGTCAATTCAACAGAGTTACACAACAGAGTTTGAATTTCGAAATTTAAAAACAAAAACGGAAACATTGTCAGAGCTCACGTTTGTGAGTACAAATAGCCTTCACGCATGAACACAATCGAGAGCATTGAGGGTGGGGTTGGCTGAGTGGTCTAAGGCGCTCGCCTTTACATATCACTCACATCTCACCTCTTTTCCCATGGGTTCTAGCCTCGGTTCGGCCAATGTGGGTATGAGAAAGTTTGCCAGTAGCCTCCCCGTGGGTCGGTGGTTCTTCCCGGAGATATCCCGGGTTCTTCCTACACCAAACGTACTGGCCGCCATGCGTAGCCTGTCGAGTGCTGAAAAATGGCGTTAAACCCACAGAAACAAAACAAACAAACAAGACCATTATGGATAAGTGTAACTGAATCATACTTGTCATACTAGACAACTACAGCTGAAAAAAGATGATGACATTTTTAACATATTTTTGTTCCCAAATCATCGTCATGGCTTGGCGGTTACCAAATTAATTACTAAAAATAGTTGTAAAGTCAGACTAAGTGGGCAATTGATACCAATATACTCTGATTATGTTTTCCTTTTATACTTTGAGGGTTTGACTGAAACAGCTCTCCCATATAGCGTTGATCTTAATGTATATCTTATTTAATATGCCATTTCTAATTACTGTAATATAACCTTAATATGTCCATTCCATAGAAAATGTATATGCTGATGTCTGTATCGCAGCTCTTATTTAGACATAGTCCAAGAAATCACTGACTACAAAAAAGGAGAGTAATCAATACATTGCAAGAGATAAATTCAGATGTTGGACATTTCGTATATTTGGTATCCATCGTAAACTTTACAAGCCATAAACATGCTATCGTAAATGGTAATATATCCTATTGATTTCCACAAGCAGTGATGCATATGTACGTATTCAAAAGTGAGAGGAAAAAAAGTGTAAATAGACACACGTGTTTGAAAAAAAAAAATAGAAAGACAACTTTAAACATCATAGATCACTGAAGATTAACTTTTAAACGTACTGAAATGCTCTTCTATTATTCATTTTAACATTTACAACTCTCGTTACTATTCCATAGTTGTGCATTTTAACATTCACAACTCTCATTACTATTCCATTGTTGGGGATTTTAACATTTACAACTCTCGTTACTATTCCATAGTTGTGCATTTTAACATGTACAACTCTCATTACTATTCCATAGTTGTGCATTTTAACATTTACAATTCTCATTACTATTCCATTGTTGTGCATTTTAACATTTACAACTCTCATTACTATTCCATTGTTGGGCATTTTAACATTTACAATTCTCATTACTATTCCATTGTTGTGCATTTTAACATTTACAACTCTCATTACTATTCCATTGTTGTGCATGTTAACATTTACAACTCTCTTTACTATTCCATAGTTGTGCATTTTAACATTTACAACTCTCATTACTATTCCATTGTTGGGCATTTTAACATTTACAGCTCTCATTATTATTCCATTGTTGTGCATTTTAAGGATATCGTTCGTCATGATTATTAACTCTCTAATCTTAACTTCTGATTCAGGTTAAATCACATTTATTCCGATTCGAAGCATTGTCACACACACAGTATATGACAATACCTTCTGCACTACCTTTCTTTAAATAAGTGTGTAAGTAGGGACATTCTAAAAATAGCTGGTACTCGACGATTCCTTCACTGTAGTTTGCGCAATTATTTTAAACGTGCAAGATTGATTGGCAATAGCATTAATGTTTAAGGTACATATGCCTTGGTAATGAGAGACAATTACATAAATTACCATGCATATCCATCTGAAGATGCGAGCAGATGCCAAATGATACATAATTTATGCAACATCGTGCTTAACGACGTATTGCAAGTAGTTTTTTCCCGTGCATTTTATTCTTGATTATAAAAACAATTACTACCTGAATCAGAGTAAGAAAATATATCCACATACACAAACATTTACATCACGGCTTTGAATGCAAATAAAATGCATCATTCACCGTCATAATGTGAAGCTAATAGCATGTATGCCATGTAGGTAAAGTATTTCGTCCAAGATTTTATCACATAATTACTGTGTTATTGACATTAATATACATAAATTTTAATTTGTATATATGTAACACGTGTAACACCTTGATGAATAATGTCAAGCTTCTGTTCGCCAAGGCAAAATATAGAAATTAATAGACTGATTTCATAAGTTTCATTTTAGCACTCATATTAGACCCTCTGTGTATGAATATGTAAAGAAAAAGCACCCTCTCTTTCAGTGATGTTTTATATAATAAGCTATAGCACACGAAACAGGACAAGTTGAATTGACTTTTTTTCGAATTCTCCTTGGAAAGTCTTTTCATAGCTTTTTTAGTGAAACCAGCTTTTCGTTGTCTTAGAACAGATTATGTTTAGTAAATAGTGTTTGCAGCAAAATTTACTTAAGATTAAGTTCATTCCTTGAATCGTATACCAATCTCAAGATTCTTATCCCGTTGACATGTCTAGAACGCTCTGCATACCTTTCCACTAAAACAGGAAGATAAAAGGATTCCATTCGTACATGTCGCGTTCAATCCTATTCCAAAACATACCTACAGTAATGTAAATAAAATATAAATAAAATATTACGGGGCGTTGTCCTGTCAAAGTGACTCGGGTCTTTAGATCTAGCTTGCTAAACTCTTTAAAAAATACAGCACGAGCTGTAGAACAAAAATACCCGCATTAAGTTGCTTGGTTTTGTTTCTTCGAATGCAGTCTTGTTTCATTTGATGTAAAATGGCCTTTTCCGTATACTTATTATCATCCCTTAAGTTCGAAAACGTTTGGATATCGAAATCAAACTAAACAGACGTGCTTGTATGCAGCAGGCATCAATTATGAAAACAAAAAATGTCTAAACCTAAAACCTACCCCTATGTATCTAACTACCAACCTACACATTCGAACATGTCTGTTTGTCGGTTAGAGAGTGAAAATAGTTATACAAACAAAGGGAGACCGTGCATGCCAGTGTTTAGCCCAGGATTAGCAAATTTTCCAAATATGCTTTCGAAAGGTTCGCTCGTAAAATTGATCCGCGCGGTACAATTTGTTCGATTTAAATGAGGTGGTAGCCTGGTACATGTAGCAAGATGAATTGAAAAAAAAAAAAAACACTTAGCATTGAAAGTGTATCGAAAACATGCCCTTGGAATCAATTGAGGTTGCAGTGTGTAGAGATTAAAATAATTCAATAACCTAAAGCTGTTTTTGCAATATCAACCTTATTCTTCAAATAAGCTAATTATTACAATCACCTTCGAAAACCAAGTTTAGGAAACCTGTTAAGAATCATATTTCAGATAATTCTATATCCTCTCATCTATCTCCTTGTGTCACATCTCGTCACTAGTACTTTGACTCATCTATATCCTTGAATCACATCTCGGCACTAGTGATTTGACTCATCTATCTCCTTGTGTCACATCTCGTCACTAGTGCTTCGACTCAGCTATCTCCTTGTGTCACTTCTCGTAACTAGTGCTTAGACTCATCTATCTCCTTGTGTCACTTCTCGCCACTAGTGCTTCGACTCAAAATTTTGCTAACTTAGTTTTCACTGTTAGAGGAGCCAGGAGTTGGGCAAACGAATTAATAGGTTTAAGACATCTTCATTATAGATGTAGTTATCTATAGCGGTCTCGTCTGACAATGACGCTGAGTCTTTTTTAATGTTTTAATGTAAATTTAAACAATCCTTGTATTACAAACTATTAGCGAAAAGGCCGTTATGACTTATTTTTTACGGTTACGTGACATATGTACGTTAAGGAAGCCGTCATATAAAAACAGATGTGAATGCTTAATAGATCAGATCTTCGATCTCAGACAAATCCAAATAAAGGCATATTTCAAAAATATCACTGTCTTTGTATGTGTAGTTACACAACTCAATTACCAAACCCCTGAATTTTCATTTTTCACATAAGGACTACTATGGATTAAAGATATTGTTTATATAAAATATCTAAATCGATAATCACTGCAGTAACCGAGAGTGCTTTTAATAATTGATAAGTTAATGAGAAATAATTCGTGGCTTAAGGAGCACGATGCTCTGATCTAAATTAGATCAACAGTAACAGTACAGTATGTGGATTTTTCAATCAACATTGATAAAGTAAGGCAGCAGAGCAACTTCCGCAACCTATGCTAACATAATCGTCTGTTTTCAATTCTCTTCAAAACGCACAGAATACCCTACGCTACATTTTGAAAAATTAGGTACGAAATTAAATGTAAAACACTCATATCAGCGCCCATGAGCAAAACATCTCTTTCTCTCTCTCTCTCTCTCTCTCTCTCTCTCTCTCTCTCCATTTGTAACAGCGTGAAGAAACTTCCTGGGCAGTTTATCAGTTCAAGACGTTCTGAGTAAAGTACGGCATGTACATAAAACTCTTGCAAGATTTGATTTGTCTTCGCCCAGACGGATTGATGAAACTCACTTAAGGTTATTTACTGACCCTAAATGAACGTGCAACCACTAGCTACATGTACGTCTGCGTTAAGACGTCACATTTCCTCCGATGCTGTTGAGCGTATTTACCTCCTTGAGATATTGGAAGTACGATGATGTGTACTGAAAATGAATACCAGTTCCCATGCTTATCTATGTAACAGTAACAGCCTTTGTTTTGAAACAAATATTCAACGTAGTTTAGCGCAAAGAAGTGCACAGCAACCTTTACAATTTTACGTTTTCTTGTTTTGTGTGGAAAATAACAGAATTCAAGCCTTATCTCCTATTTTCCAAAAAAGAAATGGGTTCATACGCCAAGAAGCTCGCCCTCTCAGTGTGATATAAAGAAGGTACTTCTCGAAATAGTAAATGTACAATTGATACCATGTGACAAGTGAAACCCAAACCTCGTCCAGACTAAATAAAAACACGAATGTATGTGAACATGCATATGCTGATGTGAATAGGTTTTTTTCTCTATTTAAAAAGCTACAACATTACCAATGGGAAATGATGTGCAAAGCAGCCGCGTTATATGAAATATTCATATTAAGTGCTATTATTTACGATTTTCAGCCCTTTCCAGAGACAAATATTGATGGAAAAGCCAAGAGACACTGATTTTTATATTATTTCTTTTTTACACATTGCCATTCCAATTATTTGTATATAAGGAACATACTGTCAGTTTGCATTTAGTTTGTTGTTCAACTTCACGATAAATATGTAATTCCTGTAATAAGAGTGCGTATGTGTGTTCAACTTCACGATAAATATGTAATTCCTGTAATAAGAGTGCATATGTGTTCATTCCTTAAAATTGTATCCTGTGGAAATTATAAAAACTTCAATGTGAGAACGACAGCTTTTAATTTTAAAGTCCCCTTCAAGTAGTCTACCTGTCAAAGATAAATGTCGTGAGAACTGTTTATTAAGTATAAATCGAGGAATCATCAGCTAGTCTACCTGTCAAATATAAATGTCGGGAGAACTGTTTATTAAGTATAAATCGAGAAATCATCGGCAAGTCTACCTGTCAAAGATAAATGTCGGGAGAACCTTTTATTAAGTATAAATCGAGGGATCATCAGCTAACCTACCTGTCAAAGATAAATGTCGGGAGAACTGTTTATTAAGTACAAATCGAGGGATCATCATCAATACTCATATGCATAAAGTGATATTATTAGTTTGAGACCCTAGTAGGAGGGAGAAAAGATAATCTGCAAAAAAGAAATATAAACATGAAAGGTAAATCCTTTTAGCGTCATCCGTATCTTATTTTATTGTCTAGGTATGTGAATACATGCAATATTGTGATGTATAATCATTACCACAATAATGAAATAGCGTATATTAATGCGGATCTAAAAGGTTAAACGATACAAGCAGACATCATAAAAGGGACATATGTATACTGGCCTAAAGAAACTTACAGAGCTTCCTATCGATCAGTTTGCAACGTCTGCCGACAGATCTGTATGTTTTAGAAGCAAATATACTGGATATGTATTGACAATATGGCAGTAAAACATGAAGCTACAGAAAACAGGGAAATTCTAATCATAAAACGTACAGCTACGCATCGAACGTAAATTATTAGTTTGTTTTGTTGGTTTTAACGGCACTTTTAAGACATTATTGGCTATATCATTCCGAAGAAATGGGAGCTAGGTCGAACGGAAATGAACTTACATGGCATGGACAAATTGCCAAATATAAATTATTACGAATTTTCACTGAAATGGATCTACCTTATAATACACAAACTTGAAACTTCAGTAAGATATGGAAAATTGGAATACGAAGTGATGTTTGGTGTCAATCTTTACAACAACAAACAAACAAACAAACAAACAAAAAAGCTACTATGCATAATATCAATGGTTTGTAATGTAAATAAACCCTGTTATCAGAATCATTACATGTAATTTGTATTTCAAACTTCCTAAAATGGGTTTTCCTGGATCGAAATAATATTCGCTTGTAGGTGTGAACAGCTTCAAATTACTCGACTTACTTCCATTAAATTCGTTATATGGTTTTAAAAATGGGCAGCGTCCTTAGACAGACTGGCCTATTCAGCAATTGTCTTAGGTTGTTTTCACTTTTTCCTCAAATAGATACTCTTTTGGAATCTCCATTTTGACATTGAAGGCGCCTATTATTTCAAGAGGGCATCCTGATGGCAACAAAGTAAATGACTATGAATATCCTGTCTGTTCTAGAAAAGACTGATTTGTCTTACTGCATCATCATATTACAATTAATTCGCAGATTCTAAAATCCACATAATAAATGTAAACTCATTCATACGTGGAACACAGCCACATACTCCAGAAAAAAGTGCAATAAGTCCTTTTCTTTTAAGTACGGAAATGTATATAAAAAATAATTGGATACAATTCTCTGTACCATGAAATGGAATAAAAGAAATCAGTTGGGGATATTCCCTGATTGTTAAACATCAATAAAAAAAATATTTGATACATATCATGAAAGAAATGTGATGATCTGTATTGTTTATAATACAATTGTCCTCTGATATATGTTCATACCTTAGTCAATTTTAAATTAACCAGCAGACTTAAGAGCAGAAGGCATGGAGAGAAAATAAAAAAAGAAATATAAAGGCAAAAATGGAAGAGTTCAAAATTCACTAAAAACACCGATTCTTGTAGTCTTGTTTGAAATAGAGAAAATTAGAATTTTAATTTTTGAAGTAAAATTTTTTATACTTTCTTTCCGTTTGCCCAGGGACACAGAAGATTAAATTAAATAAATATCAATAATCAGTTGTTCAAAAAGTAACATTTTAGACCAGAATCACATCTTTTAAAGGATAATGCAAATTTAGCCTTAAAATAATACCTACAGTTAACGTGTAAAACAACATATGGAAGATTGTCATTTCTAATATAAAAAATCGCCATCTCGTTACAATCGTATTGCAATCTACAAGTATCCAGAAAAATCTTGATAAAAAGTAACAACTTAAAACAAAAAAAAGGTCTAATTTACTTTTGAAAATAATGATCATGATCTATAAAAAGAAAGCTAACTGAAGAAATATCTAAAGATGGCTCATGCAAAAAATAGTACTAAACAAAATATTTCCAAAGCGATTTTGATTTTGTCACAACCATTAGAGAAAAACTAGCATTCTGTGTTTCTAAATGCGTATCCCCGCTTTTCCCCCGTTTTTACCTCCACCCTAAAGTTTGAGCCTCTTGGCTAGGTCCCTGAAGGTGAGGACTGCACCAGATAAAAATGATAGATGGGTATGTGCATTTGTCTTCTCATGCCCAGTAAGTATGTACACAGTCACTGGGTGGGGATCTCAATAGTTTTCAATCTATGTCCCAGGGACTAAGTCCCATGGGTGTTATAATGATGGACCCTTGTGTCAATGTCAGCTGAATGAATAAATTGACCTTAACATATCAAGTGAGTGTATTTATTGTTCATTACACACGCGGTCGTACGTTCTTGCGCTCTGCCGTACGTATATATTGAGACACTTGTATAATAATGGTAACTGGTTAGATAAAAAATAGATAGATAACAGTCACATACTTCACCTGAAGATATAAGCGGAAATATAACTATCAGATTTCATTCATCCGTTTGAAGCTGAACGTGTCAGAGAGGAAAATGGAGTTATGGTAATGATTGTACATGGCAGAAGCAAAGCCTTATTGTAGTTTAACCACTCTGATGAATATCGTTATGTTAAAAGCTGAATCATGTTCTTTGTCCTGAACAATGCATAATGCTGTTTTTCTTACAGAAACAGAAAGAACAACTAAGTGACTTTGTATTATGTTGATGTGATCTGGAACTTAATTATGGCCCAGATCTGTAGAATAATATAGATATGTGCTGTAACTAAAATTTGTTACCAAACCTTTGTAACAAGAATTTGCATTGGTTAAAATCGCATCATGTGACACAGAAAACTAGAAATTATTAGTTTATAACACCAGACTGGAACTACTTGTGTATTCATGCGATCTTCTTGTGTACTCTGAAAATATTTGTAAACAATATTAAAAATATATTTTCGTTTTTTAATTTTTATAATTCGTTATTTTGTTTTTATAACTATTGGTAATTATAAGAATTGAACTTCATTTTTTACACGATTCGTGAATTCATGAAGCTTGAAAATCGATTACAAACTATGAACGGCCTTCCATTCACGCAGTGTTTAATCGGTTTTCGAGCTTCATGACTTAATCAAAGTTGTAAAATATGAGGTTTAATTATTATGTATACCTCCAGTTCTCTGAATGTTTGTTATAACATAAAAGTAAAAAAGGAAAATTAATTTTAGCTCATCGTATAAACTGCCTTTCCTACTAAGTTGCAGAGAAAACATTTGTTTTCCTTGTATGTTGCACATCGACAAGCCCAGTTATGGTCAACATTCACGTTTGCTGGTCAGTAATGTAAGATATAGGGGATGCTCGATAGAATTCGAATGATCAACAACAACAAAATTCCGATCAATAAAGATCCTTTGAAATTGTAGATAAGTATTCTTAATAAGTGGTAATCAAACTTTCACTGAATGTTGAAGAAAATGTAACGTTTCGAAAGACTTTTAAACGAAACCCCCACCCTGTTTATATTTATTGATGTCCTTTTCGACAATATTATATGTTTCCTAGCCATCTTCGGCACAACAAGTGGGTTTAATGTTCCGCAATACGTTTTGTGTTATGATATAGTGGGTTCATACAGTTTTGTTTACTAGCATGTCATAATCTCTTGCATTCTACTCATTATATGACTGACTATGACTTTTATTGGTTGTCAACAAATCTCGTATGTAGGCTCACGGCATAATAGATATTCCTTAGCAACTGGTATGAATAATATTGGGATACCTCGGATTATATCAGTACATTCAGTTACAAAATGAGATATGTATTACCCAGTTCATATCCATATTACGAGCCCCAAAACAGATATAAAATATTTCAAAATCGTAATGTCATTCTGAATCATCACAGAATGCTATCCACACCTTATTGCTGTAATCGTCTTCCTCGAATACGGAGGGGTTTATTCTTGCAACCTAATGTAGTCCCTATAAAAATACATTATTATTTCTCTCTGGATTTTCCATGATATTTGCTAACCAGTGAAGAATTATATTTTTGCATTCAACAGAAAGCAGCATTAAAGCCTAAACAGAAAATAAAATGTTTGTTGAGTGGCTTTTGCATCTGATGACAAAGAAAACAGGTGTGTTTTGACCAGTTTCGGAAAGGTCACTTGCACTAAAAACTCCAGTCTTTTCATTCAGATGCAATTATTTCCAGAAAATGCAAAATAATCTATGCTGGAGTGTTTTGATATGTTGTGTCCAAGTTAGTTTCTAGCATAAGTATAATGATAATCTTGATGCATCTGAATTAAAAAAATAGAGACAAATTATGGAAATATATAAGAAGTCTAATTAGTAATGTAATAGTTTTTAATCTTTGCTGTTGTTATGCGTAAGGAATATTAAAAGAATTATCTGATTACGGAGTTGAGTAAAGTTGGAAATCATTTTACTTTGAATCCCTATATTGCCAGAAAACTTGATGTCATCATAGACTTATCAAATCAGGAACGGTAGTTCGAGACTAAATATATTCCAGCATATATTGTAACTATAAAGTCAAGATATTATAAGCGTATGAAATACCCCGCTTTAAATTGTATTTTTAAGTATTTTGAGAAAAGAAATCCGCAATTAATACTACAACGTGGTTGTAAACAAATATCGATAACATATTAAGCTTCAAAACTTGAAATGTTTCCTTCTTCAGTTTTGCTATGATTTAAACTGTTGCATTGTCTTTTCTTTTTCACACAAGATGAATTAGTGGCCATCAAAAAGAACAAAATACTTATAATATATATCCAAATGCAATTTGTATCTAGAGGACAAAGAATGTGCATCAGAGCAAGGAATGCAAAGTAGGAGTTAGTGTAACTTACATTCCAAAATACATTTCTACCTGCCTACTCACATACGAGGGGTATTTGAAAAGTTCTGAATATTTTGGTACAACTTTTCTGTTTCTTTGAACATGTCAATAAATTTAATGTCGATCGATACACAAAAAACAGTGCTATAAAATTATATGCAACTACACGTACAGAACGCCCGACACCTGCAGATATATACGTGTCACGTAACATAGGTAAATGATAGTGACGTAAAATTGTCGGAGAAGACGAAACAGTTTTGCTACTGAGCAAAGAGCATGCTGCAAAATCCCGGCACTCTTAGGGTAGTCTGACTGATATCAAGGACGACTTGCATAAAGTTTATGTATATAATTCTGTGTCATATCCTATAATTTTGACGTGGTTTCGTCGTTTGAAAGATGGCTACGAATCCATGGAAGATGACCCACGTTTTAGAAGACCGTTGTCTGCGATTGGTAAGCGGAAAGTTGCTGGTATGAACTGAGAAATTTATGAAGATGCTCAACACACAGTGGAAGATATTTCTCTTGTCATAAACATTATTTCGTCATCTGTTTTTAAGATATTGAAGAATTTTCGTAGTTCAGAAAGGTTTGTGCAAGATGGGTCCTGCATTTGTTGGCGGCTGATCAAAACAGTCTCGAGTTGAAAGTGCCAAACAGCTACTAGCTAAATATGAAGAGAGTGACCATAGACATTTGAATAAGATTGTCACAGATGATGAGACATGATTTGACTTTTCTGAACACTTCTCGAAAAAAAAAAAAGTTGTGAGCAGAGAGAAAACTTTCAGAGACCACAAATCGCTCAACGGACAGTCTGTCAAGAGAGTTTCATACGCAATTTTTTATGATGCAAAAGGCCTGGTTGACATTTTTCTGTGCCTGACTCTGCTATTGTCACTGGACACGTTTGTGCATCCAAAGTGTTGCCAAAAGTTGTAGAACACTACCGGTACTCGAGGTATCCATCTATTCCATGACACGGCACCGGTGCACAAATCCATGGTCTTGACAGACTTCATGTTGGAGCACAACATCCAAATTTTGCCATATTCTCCTTACAGCGCTGAGCTCCAAGTGATTTTTGGCTAAATCCCGTTTTCAAAGATTCGCTGAGGGACAGACAATTTGAAAGCCGCCATGCAGTTTTCCAGTGTATGAACAACATACCAAAAAGTAAATACAAATGTCATTTAATAAATGGATAATCAGTCGGAGATAGTGTATAGAGGTGCATGGGGAGTACTTTGATGGGATGCGCTGACGTACTGTTCACAAATAAAGAACTTTGTTGTTCAGCGCAATAATATTCAGAGCTTTTTAAATACCCCTCGTACATACATACAGTATGTTTGCTTTTAACCATTAGGTCAGAACATACCAAAGTTTTCTTCATCATTTGTTGTCTTTTTCAACCAAACCTTGTTTTTCTTTGGTTTTGAAAATTATAATCCCCGTGGTGGTGGTCAGAAAATGTATGGAAGTTGGTATTTTCGAGAACATCTGGCGAGATCATGTTGCAATAAATAACCATGATATCCTGGCGTATTAATTCTGAAAATTGTGATAAATGACGTAAATGCTTCCTTCAGCCGATTGGGAGTCTTGCGCTTTGTATTACCTTATTTAGACTGATGTGTCACTTTCTCGAGTTGATCTCAGAATAATCGATCCCGCGTTTGGTAATGTATATTTGCTGCTATATTTATTAGGTGCATTTGTCAATGGGCTGTGTTTCAGAAATCCTTTATAAATTAGAAGTAATCAGTTATTTCTAAATACCAGAGAAAAGACAGTGGTCATCACTACTAAATGATTTTTTGTATAGATTTAATAAAAAAAATAGCTTTTTTAAGAATGTCTTTCAAACAAAATCGAATGTGTTACTTAATTAATGAAAACGGAAGAATGTACGATATATGAACTTTAAATCATATTCTGTTCTACATTTTATATGTAAATGAATATATGCACACAAAAAACATACGCTCCAACACATACATACATACATACATACATACATACATACATACATACATACATACATATGATAAACAGAAAACCGATGATCTTCGAATGCAAGTGTTGCAACGAAGAGAGAGAGAGAGAGTATAGTTTTAGATAAAATGGTCCAAATCAGACCGTCTATTGTTCACACCATGTAGCAATTTTAGACACGTTATATTTAAATTCTCTTACAACTGAAGAAAAATTATCACCTAACATACTGAGGCGAAAAGAGCTAAATAAGAGTAACAAGGAAACGACTAGGACAAAATGAATAATTAGTGAAATAAGAATGGTGATCTGATTATAGACTTAAAACTAATAAACGAAGTGACAAATTACAAATAAATTCACTGTGTTTAAAGTAAGGTCGATATATATTGTATACCTATGCCAAACTGTTTTAACATATCCATTATATTGTTTGATACTATGATGAGTATTCTTTTTCAAACAAAAGTGCTTTTCGTCAAAAATTAGCTTAAAGACCAACACCACGAAGAAATAATTACACATTCAATCCGCCATCAGCACTATCTTATATATAACTGACACCCACCCTACCGTAGGCAGCACTATCTTATGCATAACTGACACCCGCCCTACCGCAGGCAACACTATCTTATGCATAACTGACACCCACCCTACCGCAAACAACGAATGCATATTTCTCAATAATTATAAAACTGTTTATAACCGACGCAGTAGCAAATTGATTAATCAATGCTTACCCGCCGAAACAAACTCGCAATTAATTATCGATAAAATAGATATAATAATCAAAGGGTTATTATCCAACGTAGAGAAGAACACAAATAGTTAAAGCAACTGGTTATGGTAATATATCTTTTCTAATTAAAAGTTGTCTGACTGAACTCAAACGTCGTACTACTTAATGCAAAATAAAAGAGGTTATCTCACTCAGACAAAAAACACATACAGACATACAGAGGAACAGATCCTGACTGGATTGTCATTGATTCAATAGATATTGGTCACGTCTCAAAAGACCCTCTATTGTGTTGCGTTAAATATATAAATCAGCCTTCAAGACATAAAAGGGAAGACTACTGTCGCCTATTCAAACCACTGTCATACATCATTTCTTAGATGACAATAAAATAAAATTGTATATATAATAGACTTCGTCTGGATACAACAAGAATAAATGAAGTAAATTGTTCGTCAATGCTTCTCAGTTGCAAACTAGTTCAGTCTGTCGCAATCCTTTCTTTCCGGTTCTAAACGTTACCTTGCAATAGCAACGGTAATCAAAACATGTAACAAGTCTTGGAATGGGCCAATTCAACGTGAAAAACAGCAATTTTTTACAGAAAGACACGAGAAGAGTAAATGAGAAGACAAGAGTGTTGTCCGTTTGTAGTTATCACTGTCAACATTACTCCGACTTTCTATAGAATATCTACCGTCTTTGTCCCTATCTGTCAGGTGTCACTTCTGCAATTTGACGTGATTGATCTTTCTTTCTAAGTAAGGTGTGCAAGTTCTTCCAATGTATCTAATGTTATATTCGTACCAATCTCATTCCTGCCAATCTGAAACAAATAATAAACACATATAAAGAAATTGTTCAGTTTATCAACTCGTTTATGAGGTAACAAATGCAACCGAACTTAATGAAATTTGAAAAACAATTACACAGTCGTCCCAAACTATCTGTTACTATTTTGTAAAAGACTGTGATTAGCATTGCGTCCATTCTATAATATGTATGATCAGAGTCAGCTACGTGCAATATCTTGAATATTCATTTCGAGACACCACATGGTACGAATTAATAACAATCATTATCATCATCATCATCATCATCATCATCATCATCATCATCATCATCATCATCCTTTATTTAAATAGGGTAACTCAGTAACAACTGATCTCACCTGGTCCATCAGTTATGCTAAGTATAAGTCAAACAAGATGCACAAATCTTTATAACTGACATATGTGAAATCCTTTGCTTTTTCTAAAAGTCTAATCGACTGCATAATGTTGGAGAAAGGCAGATCCAAATTCTACAATATTTGTAAAATTCACTTTAAATTATTAACTTCAAACAATTAAGTGGAGTTATCGAGCTTATAATTTAAATCATTGAGCGCCAGCCTAATTTTAGCACCATACTTAAAAATGCAGAAGTTGAAATCTGCGATGAATCATGTCTTAATTTCTTTCACATTTTTTAGACTGTTTGAATTTTTGTAATTGTGATATAGTGTGCATGTGTCACGTTCTCTTCAAGTTTTCTTCTACCTTTCACTTACTTATCGGAAAATAATTTTTAAAAATTGACAACAAAATTAGTGTAGATTGGAACATTGCTCGTCCCTTTCCGAAATCCCGAAAGAGACTCGGATAATATTCAGTGCATTGATTTGCAATAAATCTTTGTACAGTGTTTTCCGCAAGTAAGGATGCCTTCCATAAAGGATTGGCCCTAGTTGTTTACCACAGCAACAGGAATGATAGAGTTATCTTTGCTAGAAATAGTTCTAAATATGGTAGATGTGCACTGCCCGAGGTTTTCTAGGAATATTCCGATTCGATTAGTGTTACAAACAACAAACCCGAGAACATGATAATATTCTAAATATGCAGAGGAAAATGCGCATGACTATTTCTTTTTCATCCAGCTCAAGACTTAGGTTGACTGAACGAGTTGCTTTTTTACCATCTTTGTATGCACACATACAGTAGCCTAAATATACATTTACACAAACCTACAAAAGGAGTAAAGCCAATATCATACAGCAAATCTGCGTAATCTTGATTTTTTTCTTGGGGGTGGGGGTGGGCACTGTTTACCAGTCAGGTCGGAGAGAAGAACCTCTTGATGAAAAGTAAAACAGGTAAATATACAAAGAAAGCGTATTAAATACATATATTGGGATCTTGTACAGTCATGAAACATCGGATGAAAATTTTAACAAATACATCAGAAAACAAAAATGTGAGATATTTCATTCTTTTCGCAGTCACATGTTAAACATGTCAAATATATCACAAATTTCTCTCCCCATCCCCCCCCCCCCCCCACAGTCTCTCTCTCTCTCTCTCTCTCTCTCTCTCTCTCTCTCTATACGTATGCACACACATAACACACATCAAGCCTTCAGATAGCTACAAGAAAAAAGACATTTTCCTTATTCCAGATTAACGGTTCGTCTGTGTACTCTGGATGCAAGAAATACAACCAGCGCATATCATATCTTTTTACCAATATGTGCTTAAATTTTGTACCCAAATAAGTTTAATAAAAAAAGAGTAAATAAATCAAGAACAAAATATAGCTGATGTTTGTTATTACAGATTAAACCACCCACCCTTACTTTCGCGGGACCTTATTTGTATATATGAATGAAAAGCAAAATGTAGATAATTAAAGCGCCTACCATTCCTATTGAGACCAAAAGATCAAATCATATTATGGCCAACATTTGTGTTGACAGAAATGAAACAAGAAGTAGGCAATACTCTTTTTAAAAAAATGCAAATCTCCTCAGACACAATATAGGAATAAGGTGTATATATATATTGAAACCTCCCCAAACCACATATTTTCGGTTTTGAGAAGTTTTCGGTTTAGTGAGGTTTTTGCAGATATGAAAAAAGTCTTTTTCTTAGCGCTTATGTAACGAGAGAGAGAGAGAGAGTGAGAGAGAGAGAGAGTAATTATGAGAGTATCAATGTCTGTGATTGTGTGTGTGCAAATGTGCAAAAAATTAAGAAAGCTGTTTTTTTTAATACACGTATTTCATGAAGAATTAGCTGAACAATGTACGTTCCTTCCAAAAATCACATCCTGTCACATAAATAAATAAGGTCGTTCCACAAAGAAATACAGTTCCCGTCAAAAGAAACATCTGAGGAATGAGATAGTTTTATAACTTTACTCTAAGTTCGTTAAAAGTATGAATGATAATCCATAATGTTTAATACTCCGTATATTTCATAATGTTCACAGTTCAAGAGCCTTGCTTGAGGAAGGCATTGAACATTGTCTTTTTTTTTCCTAACATCATTTTTTTACCTAATGTGGCTTATGTTAATATGTTGTATATTACTATACAATTTTTGCATTGTACCAAGTCAGGAGTATCGATATGGCATTGATATTAGTTTTAATTTAAGAAATGTAGTTTCAGCTGCTAAAGCGACACCAATACCCCGAAGATCTTCTATGAAGTACATAACAAAATCGGGCTTACTAGACGTTTTAAGTCTGAAACTACATTCATACCATTAGTTAACAGTTATTGATTTAACTATACCCCATCATATTCAAATGAATGCAAGTTATACACAGTAGATTTAATACAGCAATATATCAGTCGACAAAGAAAAATCAGGATTATACACAATTTGTGTTAACTTGTATTTTGAACCTGTAAGATTTGTTGGCTTCCATTTTATTGACTTTTACATAATATTATAGGCAAACAATGAATGTTTTGCTTACTCATTTGGCGTTGAAAAGGTCCAATCCAGTCAGGAAGTAAAATAAAAACTGAAAGCAGTATTGTTACTATTAGATACTAAAAATTAACATAGGTTTTATCGATAAAAAGTAAAATGGTGTATGCAACAGCATATTCTTTATGGTGAGGGACTCATTGTGTCCGTGTGCATTCAGCACACTTTTTAACACAATAAATATCTGCAGCAACAATGATTATTGCAGGAGCAATAACTAATCGTCTAGCATCTGGAGTAAGCAACCTTCTGTTTCGATCTTTTAATCGAAATGGATCTAAAAAAAGAAAAGAAAAAAATGAACATTTTAAATCCATGAATGAATTGCAGCGTAAAACTGAAGATTTCAATTAGAACTAAGACTCTGGATTACTTGAATGAAAGACTGAGAGAACAACGTTTGGTGAATCAGTATTTATACAATCTGGATGAAGCTTTTCATTTATATGGATCTTCGATAGGTGCTGATGCATCTAGTTATCAGACTTAATGATTACTTCCGGCCTTCTGATGAATAGATGAAATGAGTACATATTAATTGGACTTGTGTTGGGTGCTAGTGTGTTTATTACTTACAAATTTGTGAAGCTACCTAGCAGTAAAAATGTCACCGTGTGATAAAAACATAATACCTAACAAGCAGGAAAAGATGCCACCGTGTGATAAAAACATAATAATAATACCTAACAAGCAGGAAAAGATGCCAAGGGGAGTTAAATACCTCAAATCACATACACACCAAAAGAACACAAAAAATAATAACACAAATGATAATAATGTTTACAATGACAAACGTTTGATCTTAGAAGTACACATAATAACAAGCTGCATGGTAATGGTCATAAATTACCTAACGTTCAACAAGGCATCCAGCAGATAAACAGAAAATAAAATGTAGATGCTCACAAAATCTATATTTATTTTGTGTCTGATATTCATTCAAAATAATCAGCTAAAATCAATTACGCTTTACATAAATAACTTCTAACTATTGATAAATGTACCTGAATGAGCCTCATAAAATGATAATTTGTCGAATGATTATTTTTGAATGACTATGTTGCATGAAATCTATTAGAAACAGAATAAAATAATAGTTTTGATTACATCTTTATCATATGTCCAACTTTTTTATACAACAATACATACAACTGAAAGTGGTTACTCAAAGATGAAATGTTATCGTGATAGATCTTGAAGATAAATTATTGGTTGATGCTTAGCAAGGTAAAATAATTTGATTCTCATTAATGTTTGTGGCAGTTTAGATGAATAAAGAATGCAGCTAACTTAACCAAACTAGAATTAAGTATCAGACATTTTTAAATCATCAGTTTGAGTGATCGAAGATAAGAACAGCTCTGTTACAAAGGACCTGCGTGGCAATGTAAAGTGAATAGGTGTCTTCTACAGCAAAGACAAAAACGCAATTGAAACTGTCTTGTTTGAAAATAATCGCAGCATATTTGATGCACAGAGAGATGTTAGATAGCTAAAACAGAAAAAATGGACTTTTAATGACACTTGAATATACTTTTCAATACAAGATACTTACGTCTCCGTCTTGATACTATGCACCTCATGATTATATGATCTGAGTAAATTATTTTTTCTTGCGAATAAATAAACAATCTTTGAACATTTGGAATTTCAGATTCTTTCTGATACGCGGTTTCTTTTCCTTAAAAAATGTTTCTTTTTGACTTTATCAGTCCTGAATGAATAATGTTGTGACCTTAAGCCACATACCTCTCTAATTGGAACACCGTTCAACTCATCTTCCAAAAGTCCAGGAACTTTCTTTCTATTTATGGTAATTAAAAAAATATCGTTTTCACTAGTGTCATAAGACCTATTGTCATTGAGAAAAAAATAATTGATGTCTCAACATGGATAAAAAATAAATCAATATCAGTTATGCGTAGTCTCATTGTATCACCGTATGTCTCTTTGAGCTTGTTGTAGTAAAATTCATGCATTAGCAATTTGGAAAACTCCAACACTGTACATTGGCTTGGTTAATATTATCTTTTTTTCAAACTTGCTAACACTAAGTCATCGTCAATAAATGTTCTCATTGAGAATGAAAAATCTGACATTGGACAAATTAATGTTAATTTGCGCCTATTTTGACTGTTGTTCTTTTCCTGGATTCTTCCATCTGTTCACCAAGCACATCGTTATTCTTCGTTATTAGTTTGTATCAGACTTGTATGCAGTACAGTGTAAAATTTTACCCATTTCTTGATCACCCAAGCCAACTCTGTGGATGTTTCTCGTGTTTGCTCTCAGCTGTATTAAAGCTTTAACTTTCTGTAGCGAACGACATATTTCTCTTTGTTTTTCAATGTAAAAAAACAGTTTTAATATCATTGGTTATATACCTCTCTAATCATTTAACATCTGTTCTAACTCTGATAAATCATTTTCGTCTACAATTAATTTCTCTGGAGCTAACATCTAGTCCTTGAAGTAGTCATGTAAGTGTAATGAAATCTCCAGATTCATTTCTGAAATACAACTAGTTTCATGTCGTCTGATATTTCGTACAGATTTACTTCTATCTATCCAATAAGTCCATTAGTTGCCCGTCTAAAAAGGTTACCGGGATGTATTGGTTCATTTTCCAATCGTAAAGATTGCTGTTACTCAAAGTACATAATGAATGACATTGAACTTGACCGTCACATTGCATCTTATCTTGTCCAAGTATTATTCATGATTTGCTTCATTAAATCTATGTGATATCAAGCTAATTCCAGCTATTATTCCTATCTCGATCATCAGGAGTATACCATAGTCTGTCAACAGTTCTAACTCAACACCTGGTATCTTTAAACTTGCAGTATGTGCCAATTCGGGAGCACTGTAATACAAAACAGAGTCTAGTTTGTCGTTTTGCATACAAACATTTCTAAACTCCAGAAAAATGTCACATAGTATCAACTTATCTTTCTTTACGTAATAATCAGGTTGATTTCAAAGAGTTTGACAGTTAAATTGTTCCATGACATAAAGTACATTTGATATGTTTGGATGGTATGGTTGTTTTGTTCAGTTTTTTCAAAACAGCCCATGTATTCATATGGATAAATATCGTTTATCTCATATATAGGCTGAATATATCAGTGTTTCCCTAAATTTTTCATCGTTTAGGATGTTTTGTAATTATTTTACAGAATGTCCTATGAACCTAAATCTCTCTACGAACTTGACTGGCCTTTTAACTTATTTTTTTTCCTTCTTGTATGAACCTGTCATAAATTACATAATATATTTCTAGTCTTTAATTGGTATGATTTTTTACTTCTACATCAGGATATTTTTTTAACAAATGTCTTGATGAGTAAGTGACTGTCATAACCATGAAGAGTTATAAATGAAGAACGGTGTGTATTTTAATTGATTGTTACCCAGATTGTATTTATTATGAGTATGACGTCTATACCTGCCTCTTAAATGGCCATGTCCTCTTACTCTGTCATCAATTATTTCTTTCCCACAGATATGGCATATACGTGTTAAATTAAAATGGTACATATCGCTTCTGGCATGATATATACCCAATAATATATTGTCTTCTCCAGAGGCTCTGTCGTTTTGTGTCAATTTTGCTATTACTAGGTACAACGATATTTTCAAAATCCCAATAAACAATATACCTAACTTCAATTCGTGTTGATACTTTTTGAATTTTAAAACTGGTACTTCTTCAGGCAGTATTTCTATCGAATTGTCTACATTGAAACATAGTATTGTGTGCCCTGATAATTTTGCTGTTGTATAAAATAAAACAAAATCAAGCCTTCTTTACAGATATGTTTCTGCCCGTGATGTCTATCTTTGTAGACCTTATCATACTGCTTTCAAAAATACATACTTTGATGTCTGTATATTCTGCCCCTTCGAGTAATTATATCTGAAAAGCACCATTTATCACCCCAACCCACTCTTCTGATGGGGGGTATCACTTTTATAGCAAATCTTCGTCTACACTCTGCGATCGGACTTTGTCTGTACTTTGTGATCAGACTTTATGCTCATTGAAATATAACTTATGAATTCTCTTAGGCCCTTTTCTATTTGTGTTACTATCGTGTCACTCGGCTCCTTGTGCATAGGTCCTGCGTGACCCCAGCTCGTTCTGACTTCCTAGGTAGCTTCTGTGCGCTCGCATGCAACTTTGGCTCACGTTTATGACAGCCTGTGTGTGTGTGGGGGGGGGGGGGTCTCTGAAGCGGCTCTTATGCATGAAGCCTACACATAACCAGGTCTTCCCTGTAGTCTTGATAACTTCCTAGGGCGCTTCATGCGTTTACACAGCAACTTTTTCAGATGTGTCTTTGCTAGAATGTCGCGTATTTTGTGCGCACACATTACGCCATTTCCTAATTGCGAAGTTTTTTTATTTCGATCGCGGAGTGTATTTGATGTGCTTTATATTGTATAATGATCTGTATTGAAAACGAAGTGGTTCTCATTTATTAAAGATTATACTTTCCTTCTAGGTTGTTCTGTTAATTTTTTTAATGGTATGTGATCCATTTAAATACCTATTTCTTGTCAGACACATGAGAAAATGATATACTTTATTTTGGGCTCTTTTTTTAACCTTTTAAATTTTGCATTCAATTGTTATATTTTTTCAAAATCAGTAACAAAATATGACTGGGTCGATCTCGCTTGAATATACAATAATATATACTACTAGCAAGGGAGGTAAATCATAATGGCATAATCAGCACAGTATTAGAGTTATCTCTCTTGAACATTTCACTTGTTGTATTGTGCTATTGTTTATGCCCTGGGAAAACATGTAACATTATTATTATTTTGTGGTAAATGCAGCTGCGCAGAGTGTAAAACGATGTTTCATTCAGCGTTGTACGAGTTGGCTGGTGTGTTGTGCAAGTGCGCTATAAAATTTGGATTGTTAACACGTTAGTCTTCTATCCATATATGAATGTGTTAGAGTGAAAATATTATACTGCGCTAGAACTCTTTATATAAACACTACTAAAGACGGTGCTTGAAAGATGTAGGGGAGATAAAAAAAAAAAAACTTTCCCTACCACAGATAAAGATGTTCGTGATATGAATTCTAACCGTATAGGTACTAAAAAGGTTGAGTACAAACCGGTTTAGCGCATTCGGAGATTCAGCAAAAATATGGTCGACTCTTCCACTGTCGCAGTGACAAACACCAACAACAACAAACAGGGAAAAACATCAAAGGGCGGTCCAAATGACGCAATTTATTGCTTAATTGCGTCTTTCCTTTTCATCTGACATCGAACAAAGTTTAAAAACAAATTATTGTTTTCAACAACTTAAACTTTCTTTGTGCGAAGTTACTGAAACGGAGACAATGCATCCCATGATGGCTCTGTTCTTTAAAAGTAATTTCTCACGGGACTAGCAGTTAGCTCTTCGGCAAACAAGCAAAGATTTATCATAAATTAATCGAATCTACTGATGAGATATATCAAAGACTATAAAGTCTTTTTAATTCTCAATTTGCCGAATGAAAATATAAATCGTTGTTTATTTACATCTTATTGATCAAAGTTAGAATTACATTTTATTTAATCATATGTTGTAGAATTGTATAAACAGGGAATATTTTTGTAAAAACAAGTATATCTCTATAAAAGACTTAGAAAATATAGATATAAAAATGATTTTATTTCTGTTTGTTGAACCAAGTTGTATACCATATTTAATATATAAATAATATTATCATACAGGATGGAGCATTTTAATTCTTACTCTACAAAGATTCGAACCCGGATCCGGGGGTTACGGCACCCATCGCCTTGCTTGTAAGCACCAACTTTATATCCAGGCGGCGCGAGGTCAGTGTGGGGAGGGGGGGGCAATTGTCCCCAGGAGCCAGACGATGGGGGCGCCGTCGGGAGCTTTATTTTTGCAGCTGAAGCCGGGGCTTAGATGCTGGGGGAGGGGGGCGGGCGGAAAGTTGGAGGTTGGCAACTGACATAAAAACTGTTCTCTGTGGCAGAGTAGGGGCGCCATTAAAGAACATTGCCCACTGCCGCCTCGGTAAGGGCGCCACTAATGAACATTGACCCCGGGGACTCGAATTCTCGCTCCGCCACTGCCCATATCATCTCGACCATGCACACATCACCAAAATATGATGCTACAGAGTCGTTGGTATAGGCATTCGTGCGTAGCAGACATACCCGCATGTCGACCCAGTAATTAATTATAATCTAAGTACACAGTCCATCTGGATTCCTACTTCAGAAATCAAGATATATAGAAGTTATCATAGAGAATTACAAATATACACCAAACAGAACGGAAAGTGCTATCCCTGGATCCTACAGGAGAATGCTTGATAACATAACATAATTGTGTTCTTTTTAAATACGAATAAATAATATTATTATACAGGTTAGAGAATTTTAATTCGCACTCTACAGAGATTCGAACCCAGATCCGCGGGTTACGCACCCATTGCAAGCATCACCAAAAAATGATGCTACAGAGTCGGTGGTATAGGCATTCGTGCGTAGCAGACATACCCGCATGTCGACCCAGTAATTCATTCTCATCTAAGTACACAGTCCATTTGGATTCCTACTATAGAAATCAAGGTATATTGAAGTTATTATAGAGAATTACCAATATACACTATCTATCTATCTATCTATCTATATATATACATATATATATATATATATATATATATATATATATATATATATATATATATATATATATATATATATATATATATATATGAAAGTATAACTGAGAAACCACGGTACAAAACTGGTATGAAACCGAGCCCAAGCTCTTTCGGAATCTACATATTCCTTTCTCACGGGCACAAAGCCACAAAAGACTATTATACAAAAGAGACAAGAAGAAAGCACAAAAACGTACATGTAATTACTTTACAGAATCTACATGATGTTTGGCTATAGATATTTATAGAAATTATTTAATTAAAACAAAGGAATCTAACTGGTGACGTAAGCAAGTAGCTGAATAAAAAATATGCGTATTCAATAGGGTTGGCGACAACTGTCCAAGAAAAAAGTTATCCCGGATATAGCAATTTGTCGAACTTACGATTACTTAAAAGTAGTAAAAGTTTTGTTCTCAAGTAGAATTGCAAGACGGTTTTTTTTTTTTTTTTTTTTTTTTTTTTGTTTTTTTTTTTTTACAGAAGAATGGAAGTTGAGATCAAGGGTTTTGAGAATTAATGGCAGTAAAATGTGATTTTGGAAACTTGGAAATTTCTTGTTATCTATGCACGAGAAATTGCGTTTAGATTCCTCTTGATTTAAGCCGCTGGGTTTGAGTATTCGCAGTCGGTGAATCCAATAGGTTTCTTTCGATTTCTTACTTTCTGTGCTCCATTTTAAGTGAATTGGAGATTCCAGTCTGGATTTCATCATTAAAGTGTGGCCGCGGGAAGAGAAATGTTCCGCCACTGGCTACTTTCCATTTTTTAGTTTGCCAATCTGATCTGTGGATATTCCGTCTAATATTTCATTTCTTTATATCTCCAACATAGTGGATTCTGCATACCTTGCATGTAATGAGATAAATTACATGTTCCTGTGTTATATGTTATAGTCTGGTTCTGAAGGTTTAACTTTACACCTGCGACTGTGACTGACGCCATCTTGAGTCTCTACACCATATCCTTGCCCTGAACAGTCCGTCCTGTGCCACAATCGAATTTTGTGTTATTGCTTGTTATTCTGGAAGTTCTGACTCTGCTGATTCCCAAACGAGTATGTGTTTGGGTGGTAATGGATCACTGACTTTATTTTTCATGAGGTTGTCTGTTGTGTGCTGAAGGTTGGAATGTAGTGTGTGGACATTCAGCCTCAAAAAGTAGTGGAAATATTCCGATTTTTTTTCCGGTTGGGTTGCCATTGCCAAAATGATATGCCGCCGACGTGAGTTTCCTGATTTATGTATCTTAGGTAGGAGATATAATTTTCCTGGTCTCGGGTTTTCTGTAAGATACTTTTTGGTCTCTGGTCTATATGTCTCTCTTTGAACATTTCATTGATGACAGCTTAATTTTTCCTTCGGTGAGTGGGTCTTTTTAAAGATTGAAAACTGTGTGATGATCATGTTAAATGATTTGTTCTTTGTGTTCTTTTGTTGTAGTTTTCTTCTTCTTTCTTTCTTTTCTTTGGTTTTTATTTAATTTGTGTGCAGAACGTTGTATATATATATATATATATATATATATATATATATATATATATATATATATATATATATATTAACACCAATTTAGACTTTTTACCAAAATTGCAATTTCAAAGCAGGTAATCAGAAACACTGGCAAGGAACTTTAGAGATCTACGGATCCCCTTCTAAAGGGGACAAAACAAACGAAGAACAATTACATACACAGAAACATAAACAAAATATATATGTACATACTGTTTGAAAGCAAACTCATACAATCTAGTACAAAAATATAAACAAAAAAGCAGAAAACTGTAACATTTTAAATATTTACGTTATGGCAAGAAGACTGTTTTGTTACAACTTGACCGCAGTGACCCAGTTTATAAAATCTTGGTGAAAATGGAATACGTAGAACTTGAAAGCGTTTCGCCGGTTACTCTGATTTGCAGCACCGTTCTTATATATATATATATATATATATATATATATATATATATATATATATATATATATATATATATATGGAACAGAATATATTCCATCTGTGATGGTCACATGTACTGTAGTCAATATGGATAAGAAAAGAAATAATTAATAGGCAAATACCGCAGTGACCCAGTTTATAAAATCTTGGTGAAAATGGAATACGTAGATCTTGAAAGTGTTTCGCCGGTTACTCTGATTTGCAGCACCGTTCTTATATATATATATATATATATATATATATATATATATATATATATATATATATATATATATATATATATATATATATATATATATATATATATACAATAGAATATATTCCATCTGTGATGGTCAGATGTACTGTAGGCAATATGGATAAGAAAAGAAATAATTAATAGGCAAATACACGTTAGGCAAAATACAATGTTTCAACATTACCTAATTTGAGACGACATTGTTTTGGGTGAGATGGATTACAACCAGCATCGAAGCAGCTTTACCTTGAGCGTTGCGAGCCCCTAAACACGCATTCATGACCCAGTTTATAAAATCTTGAGGAAAATGAAATCCGTAGATCTTGAAAGCGCTTCGCCAGTTACTCTGAATTGCAGCACCGCGCTTATATATATATATATATATATATATATATATATATATATATATATATATATATATATATATTGTATGCCATCTGTGATGGTCAGATGTACTTTTGGCAATACGGATAAGAAAAGAAACAATTAGTAGGCAAATACACGTTAGACAAAATGCAATGTATCAACATTATTTAATTTTATACGACATTGTTTATGGATGAGTGGGTGAGACGGATTACAACCAGCACCACCGAAGCAGCTTTAACTCGAGCGTAGCAAAACAATAAACACAAATTCAGGTATGGAATGAATCAAGGATGTTTCTTCATTCACTTAGAGGAATAGTTATTTGTTTGCATGATATAGCTAAATGGTAGAACTTTTTTAGGCTTGCTGATCATAAAGCTTTGAACGTGAATCTAAAGGAGCCGTGGTAGTTCAGTTTGTACAGCGTCAGACTCGTAATCCAAGGCTCGCTGGTTCAATACCCGCGCAAGCCAGCCCGGGTCGGCTGTCTCAGTGCGTCCTTGGGAAAGGCATTTAGCTCCCATTTCATCGGCATGATATAGCAAATATTATGTTAAAAGTGCTGTTAAAGAAACAAAAACAAACGGAAATAAAAAAAAATGAAATTAAACTCCCACTAAAGTCTTTTCAAATTTCCTGCCACAGCTCGAAATATTGAACCCCAGCTCCTGTGTTTTACGAGCTTCAAAGCATTGTTCCATACTGGCTAATAGTCTAAGGAAATTGCAATTGTAGATTCTTGTCGAAACTATTTGACTAAAGCAAGACTATTAAATTTTGTCAGGTGAAAAAAATGTCAAACACACATTAAGGAATATGTAACGGTTGGGTTGTTTGCGTTTTGAATAACACTGGTCTAAAAATTTTTCGAAGTCGTCTGCTTTAGAGATAAAATGTGCTATTTATTAAGGATTTTGATGTGCTGAATTCAAATATGACAAATAATACAACTGATTGGCTACTCTTTCCAAGATATTTATGTTTACACACTTTACGTCTATGTATATTGTGTATATAGTAGACCTTTAATCATAAATTGTAAACCTAGATCTTTTCATGTGTTTATGGTTGCTTTACATGATAATATTTCACCTGTCCTGTTTATGTAACACTTTAAAAAACAGCAAAAGGGTTATATAAATAAAAAATATATTGAAACAAAAGTCAAAAAACTATTATGTTTATATAAGTACATAGTTTAGTCCTTATTCAGTGTCTACTAGGCGCTTCTTGGCTTGTCTCTTGTATTCATTAAATGGAGCATCTCTTGTCACTGTCCAGCAATGGTCTGCAAGCATTGATGGGCTCCATTTGCCCCGATAGCGTTTCTCCATTGTTGCAATGTCCTGGTGAAATCGCTCGCCGTGCTCTCGCTCACTGCTCTGCAGTTCTGTGGAAAAAATCTAGATGAGAGTGCAAAAAATGTATCTTTAGTGACATGTTGCAGCTAAGGCTTTTGTATGCCTTGAGGAGGTTTTCCACCAACTCCCTGTAGTTGTCTGCCTTGTTGTTTCCGAGAAACTTTGTTGCCACTAACTGAAAGGCTTTCCATGCCGTCTTTTTCTTGCCACGCAGTGCACGGTGAAATGCATCATCTCGAAGAAGTTCACGAATCTGAGGACCAACAAAGACACCTTCCTTTATCTTAGCTTCACTTAACTTTGGAAATTTTCCATGGAGGTACTTGAAAGCTGCTTGTGTTTTGTCCATGGCCTTGACAAAGTTCTTCATCAGACCCAGCTTGATGTGCAAGGGTGGTAACAAAATCTTCCTTGATTCAACAAGTGGTGGATGCTGAACACTTTTCATCCCAGGCTCCAATGACTGTTGGAGTGGCCAATCTCTCTTGGTGTAGTGGGAATCTCTCGCATGACTATCCCATTCGCAGAGAAAACAGCAGTACTTTGTGTATCCAGTCTGCCCACCAAGCAAGAGAGCAAGAACTTTGAAATCGCCACAAAGCTGCCACTGATGTTGGTCATAGTTTATGCACCTCAAAAGTTGTTTCATGTTTTCATAGGTTTCCTTCATGCATGACCAACTGGAATTTGATGGATAAACACTGCCATTATGCAGCAAAACAGCTTTAAGACTCGAATTCGATGAATCAATGAACAGTCTCCACTCATCTGGATCATAAACTATATTGAGTGCTGCCATCATACCATCGATGTTGTTGCAGGCTACAAGATCACCTTCCATGAAGAAGAATGGGACAAGATCCTTTTGACGGTCACGGAACATGGAAACCCTAACATCACCTGCCAGGAGATTCCACTGCTGTAGTCTGGAGCCCAACAGCTCTGCCTTACTCTTGGGTAGTTCCAAATCCCTGACAAGGTCATTCAGTTCACCTTGTGTTATGAGGTGTAGTTCAGAGGAGCAGGATGGGAGAAAATATGGGTCATGTGACATTGATGGTTCAGGACTAGAGGTTTCATCCTCATCCTCTTCCTCGTCTGACTCAAGTGAGAATGATTCTGGTGCATCAGGAACCGGCAGTCCTTCTCCTTGGGGTACTGGGTGTATAGCTGACGGAATGTTTGGATAATGCACAATCCACTTTTTCTTCTTTGACACACCTTTCCCAACTGGAGGCACCATGCAGAAGTAACAATTGCTCATGTGATCTGTTGGCTCTCTCCAAATCATTGGCACTCCAAAAGGCATAGATTTCCTTTTCCTGTTCAACCATTGGCGAAGATTTGTTGCACAAGTGTTGCAGCATATGTGTGGGGCCCATATCTTGTCCTGATCTCCAAGTTTGCTCACTTTGGCTAAACAGAAATGTGTCCCTTTGCAAAATCAAACACTGTCAAATAAGAGAGCACGACACTGTATGATTTGTAGAGCTGATATAGGGCAATTTCTTCAGCAGAGTGATGTGAGATTAGTTATGATTGCATCATCCATGACATCTATGAATAACATGATGCAATTCGTATCATGTATGACGCAATACCAGCTTCAGATTCATTGTTTTGCCTAAAAAGCAAGTACTGTCAAAATCCAGTCATAGATTTATTCATAGATCCAGTCAAAGATGTATTTTAGTCATTTCTGGTTTAAATTGAGATCCCTTCCCTTTATAACTCACTTATCCTCCGCCATTCCCAAGTCAAGGCTCGTATATACTGACCCAGTATAATATCTTTAAAACTAGAGCCAATCAACAATTTTAAGCATCATTTTAGTTCTCAGTGACCCAGAATTACTAAAGTTTGACAACATTTATTGCGGAAGCATTTTGGCTGTAGACCAGTGTAATCGGCGATTTAATTATTTATCATACAATAATTATGTCAAAGGAAATTCAGATTCCCGACCATTCAAATTATATTTTTCTAGGCCTATCCATATATCGCCAATTAGTTTTAGCTCTCAGAGACGAAAATTAACATTTACACAAAATTCAACCTCCCGAAAATAAGAATTGTCCATGTTACTATTATATTTAACTCGGCTTTGAAGACAGTATGATAAAGATTAACGAACCCAAGACGCGAAAAGCAGTCACAAATTAGTATTTATAGATTTCTACCTGAGAAACAGAACGTAAGTAACATAAGAAAGGATGACTATGACGTCCAGTCTAACAAAGATTTTTGCAACTCATATTATAAAACGCCATAATTTAAAAGTCACTTTATAATTACCCGAGAGAGAGAGAGAGAGAGAGAGAGAGAGAGCGATCTTGTAAAGACTTTATAAGTCATATTTAAAAAAATATTGTGTCTTCTAAATATAACTAAGATTAAAATAACATTTTATATGTCCAATCGTACAGTGTGGTTTAAAATTCAACCCGATTGTACATGATCCGTGATTTCAAAATATTAAGTTTAATTTAATGCACTCAGTTGAAGGGGAAACTAGATTTATTTCAGAACTTATACGACAGCAAGTCTCAATTCGATATTAAGTTGAACTATGTGTAATTAATCATACTTAGTCTTGTGGATTCCTTGCAGCATCAGGAAAAAAATAAAATAAACTTCTGTGATGTTAACAGTGTAGGCGAGCATGTTTGTTCAAACTGAAAACAAATCTTGTCTATGAAAATGAAGGCTATAAATCAAAAGGCTTCCCTGCACTTCGCACCAATCAATCGTAAAGCGAACTCGTTCACGACCTATTCAGTGTTATTAAAGGTCAAAAGCAATTTACGCTTTACATACGTGACTGACATTTTATAGTGTACAGAAATGGCAGTGTCTCGAACTTGTTTTCATTTACCAATGCGTACATTAGTTTTCGTTCTTAAGTTTCTAAATGCATTTTGGTCACCGTGTCTACTTATCTCTATGGTGCAAAATCCAAACCTATAGATTTTAAATATGCTATAAACATACATACATACATACATACATACATACATATACATACATACATCTGGAAAACTGGATAACCAGCATCTCTGACCACATCAGGAATGATTTCAAAGAGACAACAAACATGGAAATATTCTGGTGATTTATTAAATATTGAACGAATCTGTAGTTATGTTTTCTGCCAGACAACGTAAGACTGTATAAAAAAAAATTAATCAACTATTCCATCTTCAAAATCAGGCCTCATTTCATGTTTCTTTTAATACCCAGTATGCGATAAAATGAAATTTCTATAAATTTTACTTGTCAACCCTCAGAAACTCATACACATAAATGTTTTCAACTCGCTCAAAATCAGAGATCCTTCAATTTTGTATTTTCCTACATAAAATCATTTGTAGAATTAAATTGTTTGTATATAAATAGTATGTTCATAATCCTTGAAAATAATGCAATTATGAAAGTCTTTGAGCTGATGAATATGTTACTTACACATCGCAACGATTTATACGCGAAACTACTGTTCTATCTGACACTGCAATTTATACGCGAAACTACTGTTCCACCTGACACTGCATTGATGTCCAATATCTCCTATGAGCTTCCCCTCCACAAAACAAATTGCCCGCTTTATAAATTCATAGCATATGCATTGCTTAAATAGAACTACATAACCTTCCATTTCAAGCAAATTAACCGTCAAAAAGCAATGGCAGTCATTTCATGCTCTTGTACAAATATTTGAATACATAATTTTATTTGTGGTGAAGACTGTCGTCTGACTTTCTTATTATTTGATTGCACGTCAAAATATGGCACTGTTAGGGTCCAGTTATGGATTACGAGGCCAGCTGTTTTCTAGGAAAATTAAATTACATATGATTGATCTGTAAGTTTGTGACATTGAGCAAGTAAATAGAAATGGTTGCAAGTTAATTTGCTAAAATCCAGCATCAGCTTTGATACTGTAAAAGGCAAGCATTCTAGGGTGGGTTCCAAAAACCACAAAATCGATAGTTTGAGCTGAGATGTTTTAGTCTGACGTCTATCGCAAATGAATGTTGCCTGAACTTTGCTTTTGATTTCAAGGTAGTTCTTTTACTGTAACACCTTTTCTTCTCTTGATAAGGATAGATCATATTCAAGGAATGTTAGTTTTCTGCAAAGTTTAGGATCCATGACAACGGTTAATCGATATCATATTCGCGCTGTTCTAAAGGTTTGACGCAACTATTACGATGTGACTTTTCTGTTGAACATAAATGGATGCCAAGATATAGTACCCATGTATGATGAAACGTTTTCCAAATTATGGAGATACACTTCAGCTGCAATCTGGTTATATATTTTCACAGATCCATCAATATTACTGAAATAAAAAATATGTCCTTCCTGAACCAGACATACATTAAGTTTTTTATTGTGCGTCATTTCAAAGGAATTTATCTCTCTTATCTATGTTTACTGCTTTGTTGTATTTGCCTTAGAAACATCTACAACCACATATATGTCTAATATGTTTTCACATGCTACATATATTTAATAATAATAATAATAATAATAATAATAATAATAATAATAATAATAATAACGTTTAATATATAATAATATATAATAAATAACAATAGGGGTGCGAGACCTAAAGTAGTTGTTTCTTTTCGTTGAGGATTTTATCATTCCCTTGCGTTGATCCCCTTTCTTGTATATTAAAGAATATAGATATAACCTTTGCTAAGAGAAGACATAATTCTCTCTACATAAAAATTAAAACTGTGTTTTTAACGCAACATATTAAATTTTCTTATATCACAATATACCGTATGTTCGCTCAAACTCCAAAAACACGTTTTTGGATGTTCGCTTATGACCCTTCCTAGCGCCCAGAATTAAACTTAGAACAACAAATATGGCGGATCACGTTCAGGTAGCAAGGAATAGTTTTGTAAATTGGCCCTTGTTAAATTTCTTAACTTAAGCATATCGTGTGACTTTCTCAGCTGTTTAAAAGTATCTAGACATTGGAATATCAAATGTGGACACCTTCATAACCAATTCAAAAGATTTGTGGAGTCTCAACCGACACTTGATTAAATAAAAAAATATCCTATAATATACCACAATTACTATTCACTCAGTAGGATGGCACGTTAAACACTGCATTCTCTGATTAAAGAAGGCCAAGCGTTTAAATTTGTTTTTCACATCTGTTTCTAAAATCAACGAAACCAGTGTAGCTCTTTCGTAACTACCACTTCGCATGATCAACATATTGGCATGCATTGTAATGCTATGTATATGTAATCTATAATGTGTGCGAATGTTTACTAGCATTTGAGTTCGAGGCCAGTCATGTTGACAAATTTTTTTTTTTTTTTTTTTGCTTCACATCTTGTTGACGTAGGTCAACTGAAAATGTGTATAAATAGGGATTTGGTGAACAAATAAATTATTCCTGTTTTAGATCAGTCTGTGGGAATTCATTTGTGATAAGATTTTACATTGTGCAGTTGAAATCAGATATAATTCGAGAGGAATTATTTATTTATTATGTATTTATTGGAATTATTAAAGTCCTCATTGACTTTTGAATTAATACATTACTTTGGAAGTTTGTGAACTCCTCCAAGACATTCTGGATTATCATTGTCTTATATCAGGACATTCAAGACTATTGGAACTCATTCGGAACATTCTGTAATTTTGGACTTGTGATTAGGACATGTAGGATTATTTAGAATTTGATTCATAATATTGTGGGTATCTCTTGAATTTCATTTTGTGTTATAGGGAAATAAATTGCCTGTTGATATTACTTACATTGTTGGTTTCACTTTCTTTCTTTTACATATTTTTAAGACCTAGAGTCGTAACAGAAATTTTTGGCTCGCCCGGGATCTGAATTTGTTTAAAACACTTCAGAGATATTACAAATTGTCTTTAAAAGTTAAATTTACTTTGTATCGGAATTTTATTGTCCCATGTAAAGATTGTTATTTCACACATTTGATAAATCTTTAATGAAACCAGCAAGCATTCACAATGTCATCTAATGTTGAGAATATGTTTCAAATCCTACACAGGTAGGGTTAGAGTCTACGAAAAAGGATCAGTTGCTCGAGCTTGACAGACATTATGATCTTTCTGAAGCGAAAGCATCTTTAACAAAGTAAGAGATAAGGAATATTTTGATTCAGTATTTGGTGGGAAAGGAAATTTTGGATAACATTGCTTTGGGTTTGATTGGGAAGTCTGTATCTGGTTTTGATAGGATAATAAAGGAATTACTGCTAAGAAACCAGATGGAATTGGAAGTAGGAAAACCTCAGCTTCAGAAAGAAATGATGGAACTGCAAATTCAGAAAGATAAAGAGGAGAGGGAAATGCAGATGCTGAGAGAGAGAGAAGTGGGGAAATACAGTTGAGGAGAAAGAAAACGAGGAGAGGCAGATGAATAGAGAAGAAGAAAGGGAAATGCAATATAGAATAAAAGGATTAGAACTGGCAAGCGGAGCACTCTCCCCCCCCCTCCACACACACACACCTTTACACACATTTTCAGGTTTTATTTACCAGATATATTAGGTTAGTACTCCCTTTTCAAGAAAAAAAAGCAGATAAATACTTTTCTTCATTTTCAGAAAATTGCTGAAAACTTGAAATTGCAAGAGAGCATTGGACTTTATTACTACCAAGTGTACTTAATGGCAAAGCTCGTGAAGTCTACACTTCACTGTCGGCACTACAGAGTGTTGATTATGATGTACTTAAGGAATATATCTTGAAGGGCTATGAGTTGGTACCTGAAGCATATCTACAGGAGTTTAGGAATTGTAGACAAGAAACCGGACAAGCTCATGTTGAATTTGCAAGGGAAAAGGAACAACTGTTTGATAGGTGGTGCTCAACCAAGAAGGTTGATAAAGATTACAATAACCTCCAACACCTCGTATTAGTTGAAGAGTTGAAGAAGTGCATCCATAGTGACGGCAAGACCTATCTTGATGAGCAAAAAGTAGAAACTTTGGAAATTGCTGCTCGCATGGCTGATGATTATTCCGTAACTCACAAAGTTTCCTTTGTCAGTAAGTCTACCTCTCAGCAGGGTTTTGGTAAAAAAAATATCTCAGTTTCATACGAGTACTTCCATATATCAATTCGGTACAACTTTTAGAAATCAAACATCTGATAAGACTGATCAGAAATCCTTATCTCTTCCTACGTGTACCTACTGTAAAAAGAAAGGTCACGTTATTTCTGATTGCTACAGGTTAAAGACAGAGCTATTCTAAATGCTCTTATTTCAAAGAGGTCAAGGTCACGGTCTTGTATTGAGGTATTCATTGGTTACTAGGCAATGACCTAGATGGAGATAAGGTCGTGGTTAATCCACTTGAAACTGACAAGCCTTGTTTGGATCAAAGAGTTGATCTTATTGAGATTGAAATCCCTGATTTGTATCCTGCTTGTGCAGTTTCCTGAGCTATGGCAAAATTAGTTCTTGAGAATGATGTTGATCAGGATATTATTCCTTTAGCTGACACATTTATTGGTCAGTCTTTTGATGAGGTCACTGTTCCCCTAGTATTGATTAATCAATAGGTATTGATCACAGTGATCCTCTTTTTACTACTCATTCTCTCTATTCTAACCAGGTTAGAAAAGAAAATCATTCGTCGAACAGGAACAAGATCCTGAGGTTTTCTATTTTCTTCAGAGTTCTATTAGAGAAACTGAAGCCACACAAGTCCCAGATTTTTACTTTGTGAAAAAATGGGGTCCTTATGAGAAAATGGCGACCACCTGATGTAGTAGCTGGCGACGAGTGGTCGGTGAGCTATCAAATTGTCGTTTCTAAGCCATATCGACAGGAAATTCTTAGTTTAGCCCATGAAACTCGCTTGGCTGGTCATTTAGGAGTCAATAAAGCTAATCACAAGATCTTGAATAATTGTTATTGGTCGAAACTTAAAAGTGATGATTTTAAATACTGTCGATCTAGTTACACTAGAATTGCACTTGTCAAATGGTAGGAAAACCCAATCAGAAGATACCTAAGGCTCATCTGCAACCTATTCCTGCATTTGACGAACCATTTAACAGAATAATGGTAGTCTGTCGGTCCCGTACCTAAGATCAAGTCAGGCAACCAATACTTGTTGGCCATCATGCGTCCACAATATTTCCAGAGGCAATTTCTTTGAGAAATATCAAAACTAAAACCATTATAAAAGTTTTGGTAAAGTTATGCATGAATGAGCCATCCAACAGTTTAAATCTTCTGTCTATCAACCCGAAAGTCAAGGGGCTTTGGAAAGATTTATTCAAACTTTGAAGAATATGATTCGGTCATATTGGTTTGATACAGGAAAGGATTGGTATGAGGGTGTTCATTTGCTGTTATTTGCTGCTATGAAATCAGTTCAAGAATCATTTAATTTTAGTCATTTTCAACTGGTATTTGGACATAAATATAGTATATATACCATAAATAAATATAAATACCATATATATATGGTATTTGGACATATATATATAGTTTTTTTGCCTTCAAGACCTATACCAGTTTTTCAGTGTCTCTGCAGTTTCTCTCCTTCCTTGCATTAGATGTTTCCTTGTGTTAATCACTGGTTTAGAAGAATGACCCTGCAAGTTCTTGCATGGCATGGTTGATTTCAGTGCACGCTGGCACTGAATTGACCCAGATAAGCCTCTGTAGTTCTGACATACCTCTACTTCTGGTAAGTCTTACATTGGTCTTAATGCTACGCATCAGCACTTGCTCAATTATGAGGTCAGTGGAAAGGCTTCCCCAGAATCTCTCACTACATCGTACAGCATGGTGTCCTTTCATTGAGGCATCATACACACTTGGATTATTTGTTTCAAGATTTGTCATTCCTTGAAAACAGAAATGAACCGTCTTTGCATAGAGATTATGACCTGCTGCAGCAAAATATGGGAGCATCTGCCTCATGGAAGACAAGTGGAATTTCCAGTTGGCAGTTCTTTCTCCTCTTCGGAAACTATTTAGAATGTCAATCATGTCCATGTACTGCATCCATAATAGGCTTGTTCTACTGCATTTGATTTGTTCTTTTGTACTCTCCAACTTGATATAGCTAGGATTGTTTCCACGTCTTCTTCACTCATATCATTGCCTTGTATTACGCTTGCATATATTTTTTGGCGCCCGATATCAAAGTGTTGATTTACCCTTCTCTAGATACAAACTGAGTGTCATCTTCGGTCACTATTTTCTCATTTAAGGATTCACAAGCCTCCCCTTCAGACACTTCTATAAACTTCCAAGGTGTTAGCAACTGGAAAGTTGATTCCAAACAAAAATATTAAACGCAGCATCCACGTGAAAGTGACCCCTTCTAGCTCTTGCAATGTCTTTTCCAGTCAACATGTGTGTAACTGCATTGCTGCCATATACAAGTTCAAGTATCTCTCGAAGACCAGGGCCATCCATCAGGTGTCCAATACAGCCTAGAAAGCTCATTTCAGTGTGAAGTCCACCACGTTATAGCACGACTGACTTGAAGGGGCTGCCATGTGGCTCCTTGTTTATGATAGTATGAGCTTTCCACCACAGCGGCTGGTCAAAGGTTATCACTGGTGTTACATTATTCTTTCTAGCTTGATTTGTCAAGAAGTTCAATGTAGAATAGATAAATGACATATCACTTGGGTCCAAGTCAATCATTGGTAGGAATGTGATTGATGCTTCCTCTACATGATTCCCTTGATGAATCAAT
Source organism: Margaritifera margaritifera (assembly GCA_029931535.1). NCBI lineage: Eukaryota > Metazoa > Mollusca > Bivalvia > Unionida > Margaritiferidae > Margaritifera > Margaritifera margaritifera. Next base: position 824,018 of record JAQPZY010001590.1, on the reverse strand, counting down.
TGCATAAAACCAGACCAACTGGGGAGTGGCCATTCTAGGATGGGTGAGATCTTCAACAGTATATCTGTAGGTGTTGCCTTGCAAAGCTCTGATCGGAGTCTTGTTGCATTGAGGTCAGCAAAAATGACAATATCGTGAGCCTTTGGAAAGGTATACTGGTGTACATCTACTGTTCCAGCTGAAATAATAGCATCTGATGAAACATCACACCTTGGAACAGCTCTCGATACAAACTGACCCGGAGTCATTGCAGCTAGCATTCCCATTCCATGAAATGTTCCATGGCCATCCAGAGTCCTTACATTATGGTCCACATATTCACCAACGTATTGAATGAACTGTTCTGTTGTGACAGTTGCCTCTATTTGTGTTGCTGCTGCTCTCTTTTCAAAATTCTTAACTTCACCATATGAGCTACAAAAACCATGCCGGTGCAGAGAATCTATGTGGAATCTTGACCCGAAATGATGAAGTTGTACAGTTAAGCCAGTTTGTAGAGGTGCATTGATAACATGCGGTCTAACTACTTGGACAATAGCGTGGCCAAGTGATGCTTTTTTCTGCTCTGTCTCTACCTGTCACTCGGCTGTCCTTAACTGACTGACACTATGCTGAATATGTCACTAGCCCATCCCCTCCCCCCTTACTATTCAGCTTAGTTTTATACTGAACATCAATGACAGAGTTAATCAATATTACTGGATAGAATAAATTATTCATACATTCAATTATTGTACAGGATTAAACAGGTTATGATGAAGAGATTTACAAAACCTGTGGTTGGACATTATTAAAGAAAGCTACAATCTATGCAAAAAAGTACGCCTACAAAATGTGAAAATTTCTAATATTTTCACCAACTATATTTTCCTACACTTTTAGTATGTTAATTTGGGGACCTTACCAAAATGCACTGTGCAAAAATCATTTTGTTGAAATTTTTTGGACCTTGCAGAAAATTATTCCTGGACTAATATATATATATATATATATATATATATATATATATATATATAGAGAGAGAGAGAGAGAGAGAGAGAGAGAGAGAGAGAGAGAGAGAGAGAGAGAGAGAGAGAGAGAGAGAGAGAGAGAGATTTGGGACAAGTTACATATTTTTCTTTGGGGTGTAGGGACAAGTTAAAAATTCCCCCTGTTACCCATGTATTGTAAAGAGCATCATGAAAAAATCCAGATTTTTTTAAATCATGGAAAATAACTCAAGATCTTTTGTGAACGATTTTATAAAATATTTCACAGCGAGCAAGTAAAACATTGTTCACGACATGTCCTCCAGCATTTCTTTTCTACATAGATTTAGTTGTTTTCAAGACATATTTTAGATTTTTAACAAAGTCTCTATATATGAGAAAAAATAGACACGTAACCGGTGACTATAATAATTTGATATGTGACTTGTCAAGTCTACTTCTAACGATTTGTTTTTAAATAGCCTATGATATATGGAAGATTGTAGGAAGTTTCTTCATTTAAAGACATAAATTCTGCTGAGATTCATAACTTCGATTTATAGTTTTTCTCAACACAGGAACAAAATATTTTTAATCGATATTTTATCATAATGCGTGTGGGCGCGTGTGTGTGTTGTGCAACTGTCGGCGCAAGCTGAGCGTTTCTTTTAATGGTTTATAGACAATTTCTTTTTCATTTCACTTTCTTTGCATCCGAAAATTGCAAAAGTTAAAATAAAATCTACTAAGAAGTATGAATAAACAAACACACTGATTTTAACCAGCCATGATTGTTCATTTCGCTGCTTTCATCTTTAACATCTTCGTCATCATCATTATTAGTATACTGCTTGTTAACCTCTTTTATGTGTGTGTATTCGTGGGTTTACATAGCGGCCAGTATCTTTGGTGGAGGAAGATGCCGGGAAAACGCCGGGAAGAACCACCGACCCACAGAAAGATACTGGCAAGCTTTCTCACATACACACGTTTTCCGAGCCGAGACTCGAACCAAGCGGACAGAGGTTAGATGTCGAAAATCTGTAAAGGCCAGAGCCTTAGACCACTCGCCACCTGGGGCCCCTTACTCCTTGTTAAAAGTTATCCAGTAAAATTATCAAAGTAGTATTGAAAGCAATTTGCTTCCATTATGGCCAGGTTGGTCTGAGTTCGGTACTTCTTTATCTCATCATTTAAGTTCGACTTGCCTTCGCCGCCATACTTGCAGTAGCGATATTTATGGTGGCTTCAAAATTTACTGCTACAACACCAATGCTGTGATTTTCAGCGAAATATTAGCAAGAAAAAGAACGCCATTTTGGAGACTCAATATGCTTATCATATGCTCTCATACATACATACATACATACATACATACATACATACATACATACATACATACATACATACATACATACATACATACATACATACATACATACATACATACATATATACATACATATATATATACATACATACATACATACATACATACATACATACATACATACATACATACATACATACATACATACATACATACATACATACATACCGTTTGGCTAAGACAGTGATCCTTGGAAAGAAAAGACCTATTGTAGATAATATACAATCATTCTCTACTGAGACAAACAAATTGCATTAGTCCCAGTTCTCTGTTATTGTTTTCTCTTTGCTATATTTTAGTTGCGATATTGTAGCCAAACAAGTACTATAAACGTCAACATTACTCTTTTATTCCTGGAATTAGATCCCAAACTTCAATACATAAAGAATTATTTAATCGTATTTTAAACTCTGGAAGTTACTTGCATTCGTTTCAAATCTAGAACAAGATAAACTCACTGCAAAATTGAAGATTTATTGCTACGTTCTTAACTGTTCTGAATTGTAACAAGGCAAGCATTTCCATAAAGGTATTTGTATCTATAAGGTAAATCAATATATCTTAATTTTACCCTTAATACCATCTAATATCTGTAAATTATTGCTTCAAAATGCTTGATTTGACGATACTTTCTCAAGATATTTACAAGATCATCATATTTAATGATGTTACTGATTTTATTGCACTCTGAACACAAAATGGAATTGTAATGCATTGAAAATAATGGATTCATTTCCAGTGATGTTCCTTCTATATATCAAAGTATGGTGATTTTCAAAAGGTCAAACTGGTACTACCTTTCTCGCCCTGTCAATGTGACGAAAGTGTGATTCGGTGGGTTTTTTTTATATTCTCCAAAAGATCTTCTGCCCTAATTTTATAACATGAAAATAAGAAAATATCTTTCCTTTCACTATATTTGTGTTTAAAAGCTTGCATTTATACCGTTATTAAAGATGTCAATTGATTGTCTTCTGATTTATGACATAATATTTACTTTAAAATTGATTGTTTAGGATTTTATTTAGAAAACTATAAGCAGTTTATGAAAATAGCTTTACGTATATTTAGTCAAACACAGAAAAAATGGTGTTGATAAATGTTTGCTGATAATAATTAATGTTTCCATGAAAGAATGGAAAGAAACCAGGAAAGGTGGACTTGAATCCATGAAAGCCTACATGGGAGCATTTTCTGCAATGAGGTTAGGTACAATGAATTCACCACTAAATTCATTTTTAAAAGCATGAAAACGAAATAGCAGTTTGTGGGGTTTTTATTTATTTTAACAATTAAGCTTTTGTCTTTTCTTTCATTTTACTGAACATTTCTCGGCCAATGCTCATTTCGTGTTTTATCATCCTATTTATCCTAATAGATCGCTTTATTTCAATGTTAAATTGTATTTCAACCTGCGGCAAAACAATTGTAACAGTATTATACTTTAAGGTCTACTGTACCAAACATCATGTGTTTGTCTGTAGTATATATCACATTATTTTCGTATTTTATCAAAGGCTTCGACATAAATTAGCAAATTAGCTTACTTTTAGTAGCTCCAATATTTAAAATACCTTGAATTTTACAGACACAGGATAGCCATCTAGATATACAGATAGAAAGATATAATATATATATATATATGTGTGTGTGTGTGTGTGTGTGTGTGTGTGTGTGTGTGTGTTTGTTTGTGTGCACAGACAAACATATATAGATGGATAGATATATAGATATGCAGACTGACTGATACAAGAGAGATGTTACTTACATTGATGTGTTCATGTTACATGCTTGTTGCGCTAAAACATATACACACACAATCCACCTTGACATTTCTTGGGTATTACATCATTGTTTGTCCTATAAAGATGCTGCAAATTTGCGGTAAATCTTGAAAGTATATTAATATCAAATTCATGTAACTTCGCTTATTTTTATAAAAGATATAATTGTTAAGCGAATCTGATTTCTAGTGGTTAGACGAAATCAAAGTATCCTAAGCTCAAGAAAAAGAAAATATTGAATATTCAAAAAATAACATTTGACAATCGTTTGAATACCCCTATGAAAATATTAAAATAAATAATCGTATTTCTCCATAAAACATGTCTTTTGGTTTACCTACCACTTGACATATGACAGTTATTTCGATCCGATAAAGATTATCGGGTTAGCTGTTCGTATGAAAAATAAAATTACAGAAAATCTCATTGTTAGTTTTATGATTATGGTTCATTTGGAAACAAGAATAAAATTTTAACTCATATACTCAGATATGCCTACTGTACGGTATAACGTACAGTGTTACCGTTTCGAACAATTTATATATATATATATATATATATATATATATATAAAGACTCAAAGTGAATGTTTCACACTTTAAGACCTTTGTGATGGACATTAGGAGGACTAAAAACATGCCCCCTTTTGTTGTCAACGATACTTAACGAGTAGACGAAGTGAGAAGGAAAAGGCTATGAAATACAACCACTTCCACAGAACAACATTCTCCGCTGTTGATAAAACAGATAAAGGGCTCTAGTCTGATGAAAATGATTAAGCAATGCTGATAATAATTATTCAATTCACTGATTGTTCTTAACCCACAGAAATAGCTTAACACCCAGGCTAGATTATAAAATGGAATACAGCAAAGGTTATATACATAAAGACTTGTTTCATAAGAGCTAATACTTATTGGTCATTGTTAGAAACTGTCTGCTGGATTCAAGCATTACATTTTGATAGAGAAGAAATGATTATTATGCATATATTTGTAATGTGAAATGTTTGATAGGTAATAGATGAGACAACAATAGAGAAGTGAGTTATGTTCCTTGGAAGTGGCACAAGCATAATCATTATGGAAATAGTCGGAAAAAGATAATTTGAGAATCGTTAATACTGTACATATCAACGTCAACAGATATTACCACTACCGTAAATGTTAGGGAGAATTAATTGAGAAATGTCTTTATTTCCTTCAATATCGATGAATACGATCAATTTATTATACAATTACAGACCCGTCATATCAGAGAAAAGATAGGGGGAGGGGTGTACTACAAGGACAAAATAGGCACCTAACACAAAATTCAGAACAAAATGAAAAATATCTCTCTGATGAGATTTCACAAACAGAACGTTGCAAAAATATATTTCATATCAACATCTATCAAGTATGATTATAATCGAAGGAATTTTTATATTTTAAATAAAAGCGTGTAAGGTGACGAATATAGAGACACTGACTAGCTAATGCGAAAGATACGCGTAAAATGGCAGGAAACAAAAAAGGGATATGTTTTTCTTTTTAAATATTACCGCTTCGCCGCTACGTTGTGATCATTCAGTCAATCGGAACATCTCTCAGCCATTTCCGTCAAGTCGAGAAATAAGATCGGAAGTTGTTTTAGGAATACACGTCGGATTTGATGGGTCCAGTTTTTCTCCTCCAGCAGAGTATACCACATATGTTACGACAGCAAAATACGACAGTGTTCTAATTGTGACTTTCTCCTTCCGCCGACATATTGTGCAATGTGAACAAAAGTAGTTCAGAGTTTAGTTATCATTGGCGGCAAATTACATCCGATGTTTCTTTCTTCACTTGACGAAAAAGACCCACGATGTTCCAATTGACCGTACAATGCGATAATACTCGGAGAATTATAACCCGGGAAAAATTTTACGTAACGAGAAAGTTAGAAAGCTAGAGCAGCACAGCTATAATAGGTATGCAAAGAAGATAATCTTTTAAAAGAATGCAACATTCAATAATAATAACAATAATAATAATAATAATAAAACTACTACTACTATTACTACTACTACTAATAATAATAATAATAATAGCAATAACAATAATAATAAAGTGTAAGTTGAAAGAAAGTCATGAAATGTTAATGTAGTAGGAAATAAAACGGAAAAGGAAAGAATAAAAAGCGATGGTAATGATATGTTAGTGAGTATCGTAACGCTGCAGTAGGTAGGTTCTATTTTCTCATTTAGACTGAATTCATCGTATGTTTTAAACAGTATTTTATGTTAATAGTCTCTTGCAAATCCTATAATTTTGATATTTGAATTTGTTCTGGATTTTGTGTTAAGTGTCTGTTTTTTCCTTTTAATTGTCCCCCTCCCCCAAGCCCCCTTCCAATTTTTTATTTTATTTCTTCTCATGAGTTAATTAAGCAGTTCTTGAACTTATAGAGAGATTATATATTACCATCAAAATGACATTCACTGTTTTTAGTGTGTGTTAAAAATGACATCCAAAACGGAAATCATATATCTATATATGTGCATGAGTAATAAATAACAACTTGCTGTTAATATGTATACAAATAATCTGTCAATCACAAAAAGTGCATATAAATGAATGTATCCAAGAAATAACAACTTTATGTTAATATGTATGAAAGTAATTTGTCAATCAAAAAAGTGCATACAAAATGAATGTATCTTACTGTTATACATATATAAATCACACACTAGTTTCACATCTTGCGGAAACAAATATAACAAGATGGAATTTATATAATATAGGCATCAAAGGGTCATGATATTGTATTGACAGTATGTGCAGGGGTTGAAGTTCTATTTTGCCAGTAAATCATCACTCTGCACCATCGCCGCTAAGTAAGCGCCTCTTCTTTCTGGAGATTTGCTATCTAGTTGTATATATAATCCCTACGCTGACCAGCTTGGCGGACACGTATAGACGTTAAGAGTTTAACAAAATAGTTCCAAACACTTGGCCTTTTTACTTTGTTTTGTCGTGATGACTTGCTATGGTCAGTCTAATATGTGCATTGACTGTAATTTGAACTAAGTAAAAATCTTCATCAAAGTGTGTTTTTGCAAAACTTTAAAATTGACCATGCTCATTTTTGCACATTCGTTGTCAAATCTTCAGTTTCGGAGGTGAGTAGTTTTTGTACGTCGTCAGGCTCTTCAGTTTCGGAGGTAAGTAAATCTTGTACGAGTTCGGAATCCCATATTGCCTAAGTGGAAGTGATTGATTTTGAAAACCACCAGATCTTACGAAGTTTAGTTAATAATCTGTAGACATTTTTATACACCCTCTTCTCTGTGTTTATAGAATTGTTTATTAGAAAAACCTGTTCATCGTCCCAAAGAATAAGTAACTTGCTTGTTATCATTCTAAGACAGATGGTACCTATTTCGGTCAATTCCAGGAAAATAGGTACCTATAAATGTAAACTCCAAATATATTTATAAATTTAAACCTAACATTCCTCGAAGGCCGAAACTTAAGGGAAACTCTAAAAGAAAATCGTCTAAAACTGAGTAACAACGACTACATCCAGACTCATCGTTTTACAAATGAAAAGTAGCAACAAAACAAGAAGACTTTTGAAAAACGTTTTACATACAACCAAATGAAATGATGGAGCCAATTGTCTTTCTGACGTGATTTGAAAATATATCTAAAGGCCTCTATCATGATTTCCATCCTGTTTTTCAGTTTGTTTTTCAAGTGCCTTTGGAGTGAAATTGACCATTATTTAAACATTGGCCTGCCACATCAATCAGTTTATATTTCATTAACAGACTTCATATATAACGATTTAATCCAGTTATTCAGTCTGTTCTTTACTGTAAAATCAAATGCTCCACGACGTCGTGCATTGTCTTGGAGTACAATCGCGTTACGCGACGTATTGGCTTAAAAGATTGTAATTGCATGAAGCGTCAGGAATACAACTGTGTATTATAGGTGCATGTGACCAGTAAAGGAAACTAAAAAATAAAAGTCACTGAAAACCATGGAGATATGCACATCTATCTCAATTGCTGCTATTTATCATTATGTTGTACCAAATCATGTATGCACAGGTAATTTAGTTCTATATAAGCACTTTACTTAAATTACACATTTATCCCGTTAAATTGCATGCATAACTAATGAAAATGTACGCATTTACTTTGCCAGTAAGTCACCTGTTTAAACTCCTGCATAATCTGACGTATGTAGACTGATAGATGTCACGTTTTAGTTTTCAATGTGTGTCTATTTATGTAATGTACATCAAGGTTAACAACATTTAGTATGTGGTCTTTTCTTTGTAGCATTTCACGTTTTCAGCATTTCTTTATAACTTTTATTTCTTACTTTCTGAGAAACAAAATCACAATATATAAAGAAGTTTTTTGTTTCTTTACTATACATTTAGACGAACATATTTTTAGGTTTCGCTTGTGTTGATGATTATAAAACTGTTCAAAGGTTATTAGTACTGCAAGTGTATTTAAGAAGAAATACAAATGAAACTGTTCAGGTTGATCTAATATTTATTTTCATCAAACCAATAACTATATATTACCTTTTTCCCTCGTTCGTTCTTTTAAATAATAATCTTGAGTTTAGCTGGCCTGTAAAGCAATATTTTGAACTTGAGTACCGTTACATAAAATCTGAGATCCACGTTAATAACATCGACGCAACGAAATGACTTCAGTGAGTGAGTAGAAAACATCAGAATTTAGCAAGTAATGTTTAATTTTTTACATACGAAAATGACCTTTTCATGATATGATTATTTTAGACGAATCAGACACATTTTCACTCACGCAGTCAACTCTCTACACCGGTTGATACGGAACTTTTGCATCTTTTACTTTTGTATCGAAAAAAAACCAAACACACACACACACAAAGTCACTTGAAAACATGTTGTAAATTATAAAATAACGTAAAAGTAATTTATGTTGACAGGGACCTTTCCAGTGAATTATAACTGTTAAAGATACCAATACATTTTAGAACTATTGAAGACGTTACTTTTATGGTGCCCGCTTTGTTTTTGTTGCTGCTCTGATTGAAAACGATACATCCTTCTTCTTCGTCCATTCAAATCATCTTCGTATTGCGTTTGCGTCATATGCATTTTTTTATATATAAACGGCATGACTTTATCTTACTGTATGCAAACGTCTGGAGCGAATTTACTCAACAGTTTCTTCTGTATCTGGGATTCAGCCTTTTCAAAATTCATTCGCTGTGAAGATTTAAATGCTTTTTCTGTGATACCCCTGTGTTTCATATATATTCATATGCGCATACTAAATTTTTAAAATTTTTGTTACTATAAAAGAAGTTTAAAACATCAGTCTGGTATATAATTTGCCATAATCCGGTTTATTTATTGTATATATCGCAGAAAGATTTCAGCTTCTGGCACAAAAATCGCCATTGTGCTCCAACACTATGCCTCTCGTCTAAATCATCACAAATTAAACATCTTTTGCCAACATATATGGAGAAAAGTAACACCATGGGCAGATAAGGTAAATATAAGTTTATTCATGTAACCTATGATAGGTATCATTCCTAAAAAGAAGCGCAACGTCATTTCACGTATATCTGCTTATGCCCTGAACATGTTTCAAAAATACAACATATGGTCATTCTTAAAAGATCACTGGGACTTAAATCTGACCATAATAAGCATTGAAATATTGCATATGATTTCACGTCAAGTAAGATCCTTGCCCCACCATCTTAGTCTCTTTTTGCCAAGAATATGTTTAATTTTCTACATTAAGTGTTTTGTTCAAAATATTTGTAACCTAACATACAGACAGCATTTTCAAACCTTTTGCATAGCCTCAATGTGAAATGAAAGTAAAGAATATTCTATGAGTCGAGTCACTTTGGTATTTCTAAATGCAAATTTTCTATTATTGATTAATCATGCTTAAATGTTCGATTTAAAGATAATGAACACCATCAACAATAATAGAGAAAACCATGTTAAGTCTCCTACTGATTGATTACATCAGGTCATCATTTCGTCTCCTCTATTTGATATTAACTCAAACTTAACGAGTGCAATCCATCATAGTGATTTAAATTCCACGCAGAGATGATCTATTTAATAAACAAGAAAATATATTATGTACATAGTGCCATATTATTTTCTATAAACCAACTTTTCAGGGCTTCACATTGAATTTTAGTACAAATCAATGATATAAATTGAGTTGATTGACGTGAAAGATGTGACAAGCATACTATTTATGTTTTACTCACAAGAAGAAGTTAAACAAGTGTTTGGAGATATCGATGTTTCATCGGAGTATGTTATTTATATCAGTTAGTAAAGTACTGGTATACCTCGTTGATGACAACAACATAGATTCCTCGTTTGTATACACTGAAACATTTCTGTAAAGAACACCAAAAGGACGACAAAATGTTGCCCTTTCTTGGATGGGTCTCTTTTATGTAAAAGGTAAATATTTCAGCGAACTAAAGAAATAAATTTATAAATGTTGTGCATTATAAGCAAAAGTCTTTATACGGATATATCCGCTAAGAATTTTTTTTTATAGTATTTTAGATAATAAAGCTTACTTATTTATACCATTTTAGCCTTTCTGCGGAGGACAGCATCAGAATGATGAAAAAATATTATCGACCGTCATACAGAACAGGGAAGGAACTATCTTGATCTCCCATAGAAGCATTAGAACACTGACTAGTACGTATGAAACTACACGCCTGCGCATTCTCTGAAAACGTGATTTCTAACTGTTCCTGTACTCGCCTTCAGCAGATCCTGGCCTGGAACTCATAGCACTTGTGAGATTAAATTTGAGCTTGAGATTTCTGCTTAACCAATCACAAAAAAACTTAATGTTTTGTACATGTAACATAACTTTTGACTGACTGATAATAAAACTCAAGCCCAAAATCCATCTTAACAGTTTTATGATTTTTTTACTAGAATTTGATGGTTTACAAACCTTCTTCGTGGAAGATGAAAAGGCGACGGTAACTGAGACTCCAATACACGGCAATAGATGTGGAAAATATTTTAATTTTAGATAGATGAAATTTGAGATACACAGGCGATGCCAGTAACTGGTTTTTAATGTTAGAAAGATGAAATAAGAGTTACACAGGAGATGACGATAAAATTGTATTGCCAGATACACTCCAAACCAAAATCTAACTTCACGTTAATCTGCATTATTAATTAAGTTCAATAGAAATCTTGTACAAAATCTTCTTTTAATTAACTGTCTTAAGTCGCCTATTACGGAAACTTTTGTCTATTCTTATGAAACAATACGTTTTCAATGGTAGACTTTTCGCGTAAAATTTTGATAATAAAATTTAAAATAATGCAATGCCGCAATGACAGTAATTTTTTATAAATGAAAGATACGAACCAACTTTAAAATCTTTCCTTTTTAATTCTCTTAAACAATAAAACATTCAGAAAATAAATTGAAATAAATTTTACTTGAAACCGCTACCAATTACTATGGGAATTTTGAACTGGAACCTTATCAGTTGGCCAAATATACCGCGAGCATTCGAAATATTACCGATATCACTACTTTTCAAAACGTAATATATCTATATCTATTTATCTATCTATCTATCTATATATATATATATATATATATATATATATATATATATATATATATATATATATATATCCAGATTGAAACTACTTGTGTCTTCTTATACGTCCGCGCGTCGATATATATATATATATATATATATATATATATATATATATATATATATATATATATATATATATCTGTGTGTGTGCAGTGAATCAAACTTTTGTAAATCTTAATTTGTTTTGAATTTCATTGATGCGGTAAAGATAACAAATATTTCGATATCGTAAAAGAAAGAGATATGTAATAAATACAAAACTGCATTTGTGTTTTGTTCTGAGTTGGGGAAAAGAACTCGTTTAATATGGCTAATGAATACGTCTTGGCCTGACTTCTTCGACGTATCCTAACGCTATATAAAACTCGTTCTTTCCGTCAACTCAGAACAAAACACGTATGTAGTTTTTGTGTACGTATCAAAACCTTGCTGTAGTAGGAAGGGGAATATTTTTATGCATACCGAAAAGCATAGATTTTACCTCATTCACTTCATTCTCATCGTGAACGTTTTTAATCCACAAAAGTTCATATTTAAAGCATGTATGAATTTTCCTGAAAGGAAATTTTGAAAATCATTTTTCTTTTACGGTGAGAATACGTTGTATATAATAAAATCAAGAAAAACTAAATTGATGTAAACGTTTGAAAGATACGCAGAGATTTGTATTTTCAACTTTTGCAGTCACTTCCCTTTCCTGGCTCCTATACTCACTCCCAAACTGAGAATTTGACACTGAAACCTACTTCGAGTTAATTTTAAAGTCAAGATGAAAAAGTAATTTGCCGTAACTGCCAAATCACGCAAAGAAAGGCAAGATCAAACCGTCATATTTTTACCATGAGACGTAAAGAGATGATTGTTACTACTATTGTCAAATAGTGTGTAGGGGATTCTTAGACTTTTTCTTCTCAAAAAAGTGGCTGATTATTTCAACAAATCAACCAAAGAAAATTTTAGTGAGTGGTAACAAATTATATTGTTAGGTTAGACGTTCCAGAAAAAAATTGTTTGGATGATGTTAAGTGTGTGTGTTTATTTATGTTACCATTTATTATTTACACAAGCGGTAATACCATTTGTAATGGTTTCCACTTAAGTCATTCCTTGTACATAACATATCGCAGTAAATCTATGGGCGTCTAGGACTGTCATTAAATCTTATCTTATGCTTGCCTTTACATATTTGATTCTCTTCTTATGCAAACAGCTTTGAGACAAAATGTATAAAGGACTTTGTTGTAAAAAGAAAGCTAAAGGTATAAAATTACTGTATACAACGGAAAATTAAATTTGCTCCATATTCGTGTTTGGTTTGCAAAATGTGTGATATAATACTTTGACAATTTAGCTGATGCAAGTTATGCAGATGAATTATAAGATCAATCACTCGCCTATCTTTATCTTTGTTTCTTTTTACGTCTGAAAAGTTAATAATTTGTATATATTTGTGCCGGTATAATTTAATCGAACCGCATAACCAGTATGACACTTGAACGAACAGAGAGACGAAATAGGATGTTAAAAATTTCAAATGATGCCGATTCTTACAAGTAGCACAATGTTTCTACTTGTATTTGGTTATACCTCTGATAATGTCCTTCAATGGTTAAAAATGACTGCCTTAATACGAAGACTACCGCCATTATCGTACGATGAACCTATGTGAAGAATTGCTTAGATTACATGAGTAAGGAGTGTTCTTCTTAAATTTCATTGTCTATTTACTCCCATAACTATGTTTACTTTGGTATTGTTGTTGTTTTGCTCTTTTTTAAATCTCAATCAAATTTCTAAATAATGTTTCAAGGGATGCTTGAACATTTTGCAGAAATCTAATTATCTAATCTCTAAAATGCGACATTTTCGACAACGTCATTTCTTAGACATAAAAAGCATCCTAATTTCAGTTTTGAAAACATTATAAAAAAAGCCCACTTCATAGTTAACGTCATTATCAAAAACAAATTCCCATGTTTGGATTTAAAAACATTAGCAGCAACGTCATTCAAAACCCAATTAATTCATTTTTTTCACGTAAAATCCCAATAGCTGCAAAGCTTTGTTAGAGTCTAAAGAGACCATCATGAATTCCACCGGTCGTGTTTTAGACATCTCCAAATTTCCAATGCCTCTTCCTCATTCAGAGCAGTCACAAGAGACCTTTGATAATGACACATGATCCAGAACATCTTATAAACTCGTTTTCTCGGCAATTCTTAGAACTAATGAAATAAGCTCTAACAGCAGAATTTTGCCAAGCTGTTAAGGCTGTCGGCGTTAGCTAAGAGCGGAGTTTTCCAATGGGAATATCTGTTGGACGTCCTGTGTGATTGGAAGCGACAGGTGCACATCTTTACCGTTCTACCTGCCGCCATTATTCTTGAAGACCAACGATAGTCTGTAACTCAGCAGTTCAGCTGGACCGGACTTAAGGCAGGCGGATCAATACGTCAATATCAGGATGGAAATGGTTATAATTACAAATACCCTAAGGAAACTTTCCATCTAGCAAGTTTTAAATAGCCTCATAAACAGTGGTTGGATTTATGATTCTGGTCTATTCATATATCAGCAACTAACTGAAAGATATGTCTCATATCAAAATCTAGTCTGTTAGTCACGCGACGTCTTGAGTTCAAGCTTTGAACTTTGACTTAAAGTTCAAAGATTTTGATTATCCACTTCCTTTCTCAATGTACAAATTACCGTAGTTTTAAAAGGAGCTGTAAATAGTATTTGCTCTGCAAATTTTCACTGTTTTGCGGAATGTCTCTTTTTGCAGTCTTGAGTATCTGTTTATTTCGTACACGATGGGTCACCTTACTACGGGGCTTACTTTATTCTTCACGAGAGAAGCAAATATTTCATCGAGTTATCTCGTCTCGTATGCTCTAAAGCGACGACCTGAGACACAAAAATTAAAGGTCGAACATAACTTACATTAATTTGTATGTACCTTTTACATGATTCATAAACCAAAAACAAGCGCAAAACATCAATACAATCTTGTATATACGAAAATATCAATACATCTACAATAAAATCAAATATTCTGTCGTGACTTAGAACGTTGCTAGACATCGATAGTTTCAGAAAGGGAAGTAGTTATATGTAGTTTGCTTACAAAACCTGAAGAAAATACGGATCGCTTCATCTGACTTGCCACTCTTTGTGTCACTTCTTTATTAATAATAATAATAATAATAATAATAATAATAATAATAATAACAATAATAATAATAATAATTCTTGTGCCGCTTCATAACATTTCTTCTCCATGTAAGAATGCTTCATTTAACTCGTGCAAGAAATATTTATGTATCGTGTCATAGCATTCATATTTGTTTAAGAATATACCAACCTTGTTCCAGGTTTCGCCTGAAATAGCTAACAATGAGCAGTATGTGATAATATATTGACTTCATTTGTCACCTCGCCGTTAGTATGTTATGTCACTTGTGAAGATGATGCTTCATTCAAACAGCTATTCCTTGAGGAGATATCACTATTACCTTCACTTTACCAACATGTTGGTCAGCTGGCGCGCCTTTATTTGTGTCCTAAAATCTGCCTTAGTCTGCAAAGACTGAGTACTGCAGTAAGTTACTTTCTTTTGTTTTTCATACTGCACTAAGTTACTAACTCTGAATCAGACGGATAGCGCCACCACCAAACCAGGCACAGTTAAATGTCCATAAGAGTTATGATTGGTTTATTCTGGAGCAATTGAGTGGATAGAAATTTATTTTATCTCTCATACAGTGCCTAAATTGTTAAGCTCTAAAAATCAAGAAAATTCTTCTTATCATAGGTGAATATTTAATTTTAAATTGGATTATGTGTAATACAAATGACTTTTTATGACCAACCTTCTGGTTGGCACCTGAACAGACAAAAATTTAAATTTCACAATGCAAATAGTATTCAGATATTGAGGAGTAACTATCTGCTAAGGGAAATAATACATAATTTCTCTCTCTCTCTCTCTCTCTCTCTCTCTCTCTCTCTCTCTCACACACACACACACACACACACACACACACACACACACACACACACATACACACACACCTATGCGTACACTACAATTATGGCAACTAAAGCTCTAAACTTATCGATTTTATATTCAATGGCTTAAAAAGATTTGCAATTTTTCAAGGCGAAGAACTATTTACTGTAAAACAATATAGAAAATAAAATAATAAGAAATTATAAATTAAGCACATGTTTTTTGCGATAGTGAACATAAGAAGCTGTTTATCACACTCCCTTAATTTGCCGGTTAGAAGTTTTAGATGTTACTTGATATGAATAGATTTCATCATATGTCATGGTATGAGATAGAGAATCAGAATATGAAGGCAGGTACGTAGCTTTATTTGTTTAGATAATTTGAAAATGCGGCCCGAAACCAGAGATTATATTGACTTACAGTGGAATGGAAACCACTCAGGTAAATTCAAATTTAAATGGTTTGCAATGAAACGAGTATTTGATGACGTGATAATAATTCCAGAAAATATTTAAAATTGTGTTGGATCATTTTACTAAATATAAATTTCAGAAAAGCATGCATTAAAATGCATAAATATAATTTGTTAATACGTACATAAGGCACACAATGCATATGTCAGTAAAGAATTCAATAAACCAGATATGAATAAATACGTGTATCCAGTATTTTGATCTTTCTAACATGCCTCAGTTGAAGTATACCATATGTTTTCATATAGTCAACCACATGCCCTTGAAGCTATTTGATGCATTCAGTAATACTCACTATGTTAAACTCTCTCTCTCTCGTTCTCTCTCTCGTTCTCTCTCTCTCTCTCTCTCTCTTCTCTCAGATTATTTTTCAATGGAAGATGTGTTGGCTCGGTGGTTAAGTCGATGGAATCGTGACCCGAAGGGCACGGGTTCGAGCTTGGATCGACAACCCTGGGTTGTCATTGGACCTTGCTCTAATTTCCTTGGCACGAAATAACCTTCAAACTGTTGCTGTGCCGTAAAACACACACACAAAAAAAACTAAACCAAACCCCCAGTTTTCAAACATGCCGGTATATACCTTGTTTTCAGCATGCTCTTGACTTATTCATACTTATCAAATGTAACAGTGGTATGAATACGTCAGACATGGGAATACTTAACAACAGTGGTATGAATACGTCAGACATGGGAATACTTAACAACAGTGGTATGAATACGTCAGACATGGGAATACTTAACAACAGTAGTATGAATACGTCAGACATGGGAATACTGAACAACAGTGGTATGAATACGTCAGACATGGGAATGCTTAACAACAGTGGTACGAATACGTTAGACCTGGGAATACTTAATAACAGTTGTATGAATACGTAGGACATGGGAATAGTTAATTCTTTCAGTTTATCAGTTAACTCCAAAATTTTCAATGAAAATTAATTATGATTATTTAAGTATCTTCTATGTTGCACATGTACAAAACACATTGCGTAAATTCAATAGCTAATGAGGTTTCTAAGTTAGGAAAATGAAGTCAAAAAATCTGAGACTAAGTTTATACTAGTGTGTTTCAAATTTCAGATATTCTAATTTCTTTCTCTCTCTCTCTCTCTCTCTCTCTCTCTCTCTCTCTCTCTCTCTCTCTCTCTCTCTCTCTCTCTCTCTTTACAATGACGGAGCTATAAAAACTCCACAATATATGCTCTTCTATTCACCTAATACATATTTTTCAAATTCTTGAGCAACACCTTCAAACTCAAGGTATAAAATGAATGTTACAAACGATGAGACGATACGTGCTGAAGACATTCAATATTTTCTACTGATAGGAATAATTAGCATTATTAACATTCATCATTTTCTACCGATAGGAATAATGGGGAAAAGTCAATACAGTATATAGCACATTCAATATTTTCTACCGATAGGAATAATTAGCATTATTAACGTTCAACATTTTCTACCGATAGGAATAATGGGCAAAAGATAATACAGTATATAGCACATTCAACATTTTCTACCGATAGGAATAATGGGCAAAAGATAATACAGTATATAGCACATTCAACATTTTCTACCGATAGGAATAATTAGCATTATTAACATTCAACATTTTCTACCGATAGGAATAATTAGCATTATTAACATTCAACATTTTCTACCGATAGGAATAATTAGCATTATTAACTATCAATATTTTTATAATGATAGGAATAATTAGCATTATTAACATTCAACATTTTCTACCGATAGGAATAGTTAGCATTATTAACATTCAACATTTTCTACCGATAGGAATAATGGGCAAAAGTCAATACAGTATACAGCATAATGATTGGCGTACATCAAACATAACTGATTTAAATCCAAGAGAAAACTTTTTTTTTTTTAATTTCTCTTTCGTGATATATTTCAACAGAAAAAATAACTAGAAGCACTTATCTATGTCAAGAGTACATGTTAATGTATCTAAATGAGAACAAAGAAATCCTAATATAGGTTTGGTTTGGTTTTGTTGTTTTAACGCCATTTTTTCAGCACATGATAGGCTATAGATGGCGGCCAGTTTATTTGGTGGAGGAAGAACCCGGGAAAACCCCGGGAAGAGCCACCGAACCAAAGAAAGCTACTGGCAAGCTTTCTCACATACCAACGTTGGCCGACCTGAGACTCAAACACACGCGGATATATGTGAGATGTCGGTGATGTGTACAGGTGAGCCCTTTGGACCACTCGGCCACCCAGGGTCCGAATTCCTAATATAAACAAATGGTCAAAATGTATGTTATAAATAAAAGATCTTCCACCCTGATTATTGTTGAGAAAATACGATCATTTTAAAGTATAATGCCAACTAATTTGTTTGAGAGGTCCATTAAGACATTATATCATCCTTAGAGGATTTAAGAGGTCCATTAAGACATAATACGGCTATCATCCTTAGAGTATTTAAGAGGTCCATTAAGACATAATACGGCTATCCTCCTAAGAGTGTTTAAGAGGTCCATTAAGACATAATACGGCTATCATCCTTAGAGTGTTTAAGAGGTCCATTAAGACATAATACGGCTATCATCCTTAGAGTATTTAAGAGGTCCATTAAGACATAATACGGCTATCCTCCTAAGAGTGTTTAAGAGGTCCATTAAGACATAATACGGCTATCATCCTTAGAGTGTTTAAGAGGTCCATTAAGACATAATACGGCTATCATCCTTAGTCAGTTTAATGTGTGAAATTCTCTCAACATGCTGTTATTACTATGTACTTGTTGTGAAAAGTTACAGGAAAAAGCGTACACAAATAATGCCACGCATTTTTATGAAGCCAAAAAACTGTTTTGTTGGGAGTACAAATTTCCACCAAACTCATGCATATTTTCTTTTTTTTTTTTACCTAATCGTTCACAGAGAATTATCTCATATCAATAACTAAAGAATTACATTCAGGTACAACTGTTATACATGGTAGAATATAGAAGTTAAAAGTCTTTATGTGTCATTAATAGTCATCAATAAGTACAAACCAGTGCCAATAATAGGAAGAGCTGTGTATAATTTGTAATCGTTTACAATCTGGTAACAGGCCGAAAAAAAAAACAAAAAAAAACAGGCTAATAACCCCGCGGCCAATTACCCCCGGTAAATAACCCCCCGGCTTATTTTTTACCTAATCGTTCACAGAGAATTACCTCATATCAATAACTAAAGAATTATATTCAGGCACAACTGTTATACATGGTAGAATATAGAAGTTAAAAGTCTGTATCTGTCATTAATAGTCATCAACAAGTACAAACCAGTGCAAATAATAGGAAGAGCTGTGTATAATTTGTAATCTTTTACAATCTGGTAACCGGCAAAAAAAAAACCCAGGCTAATAACCCCCCGGCCAATTCCTCCCTGGCAAATAACCCCCAGGCTAATAACCCCTAGGGTTAATACCCCCCGAAAATACCCCCCTCGATATTACCCCCCCCCCCCCCCCCGCCATGGATATTAACCATTTTTACCTGGAGGTTTCTTGGCTTTAGTGATCTCAGTAATCGGTCATTCCTTTGATATCTTCTCGTATTTGTAATATAGCAAAAATTGGGGGTTTCTTGGTTTCAGTGGGGATCTCAGAATCAGTCGTTCCTTTGATGTCTTCTCGCATTTGTAATATAGTATAAATTCCAATAGATTAAGAAGGTTGAAAAGTATACAAATAATTAGCCTAAATAGGTAACACACAGCATCAGATAATGGAAACCATTGGGGTTTCTTGGCTTAAATGTTTTTCTGGTTAACCGTTTTACCAAATACAAACTTTAAAAGCAAATGTAATAATAATGATAATAATGTGTTCAGAATAAATATAAATAAAAATTTATTATTTTTATTCTATAATAAAATGTTTTGCTTTAATTTTGAAGGGTTTTTTGGCTGGGGGGTAAGAAACCGGGGGAGGGTGTATTATCCGGGGGGGGGGAGGGTTATTGTCCAGTGGGGTATTCGACATAGGGGGTTCTTGGGTGAGGGGGTGTTGGCCGGGGAGTTATTGGCCAAGGGGTTATTATCCTAGGATCTTCAAATCTACAGTGTTTGTTAAATCAAATGTCACTATGCATTCGGGTGTAGTACAAAATCTACAGTGCTTGTTAAATCAAATGTCGCTATGCATTTGAGTGTATTACAAAATCAAATGTAACTGTGCAATCGGATTATTGCAAAATCTTCTGGCATTATATGAATAATACTAGCTGCAAAAGAAAAAAAATGAATTGCAGAAATAGAAGGTGAAATTTTAGGACATCAAGTGAAAAACAAAACTTTCACTTACCAGAAATGACTCTCTGCCGCAGCTACAAATTCCTTTTTTGCGCTCTATTGTTCTGAAATAAATAAAACTGATGCTGTTGATAAGAAAGGGCACTATATCACAAGCAGGCCTCTGTATATTCGTTACACTGTAGCTATGAGCTATGATTTGCTGAGTCTCTTCCAATTGTAATCGACCGAAATTCCTTCCAAATAATCGCTGTAATAAAATTTCCAATAAAAGAGGAAACCAGTCTAGCGGATATTTGCATACTCACTTTCCCTTCGCAGAGAAAGCTGATGGTGCATGTAAGGCTATTGTTTTGCGTGGCGCAATTTTATGGTATTATTTGTCTATTTCGGATTGTTGTTTGTATTTAAAACTCGTTTTCAACTTTAAAAGCACCAACTATGTACTTCGTTACAAACCAGGTTGTAATAAATGTAAAGTAAGTTCCGAACGATCTAGCATTCCATTGCAAGTTTAAACGATTATAGGTTGAAAACAAATGTTTCACATCTTCTGAAACTCTTTAAGATAAATGCTGTAATTATATCGGTAGATAGTTCAGAGTAGAAGTTGACTGTTAGAGCACTGCACTTTTTTGTATAGTTTGACTTTCTTCAGGATATTACGTACGGAGTATTGTAAGACCAGTATATTATTGTCAGTCAAGACTTAAAAACGTCAAAACCATGAGACATTTTTGTCACAAATGTAGAACCTTATTCAACTATTTCTTGTGGGGTTTTTGGTCAGTCTAAAAGTTCGATACTTTAGTTGCGGTAAACTGATTCTATTTTTCGAATCTTATTTAATATTTAGTGGTAGGGTTTCTACATGTATAAGTCAATTCATTTCGAGCTCACAGAATTTAATTGCAAGCTGTTTATCAAATAAATAGTCAAACAGATTCATTTTTTTCTACAAAGGAAATTAAATTGCTCATAGACAATATTTTGTATATATGTCATATTTGTAAGCCATTATGTGCATTTTTGTATTGGGAGTCTGGAAAGTCAAAGTTTGTTTAGTTAGTAGGCTTGCTTTTTTAGTGCTGAGTTGGTTGATTTATCAATGGACTACGTGAAGGATTGTTTGGTTGATTAATTGATTGGTTAGTTAGTGACCTGACGATGATTTAAACCATTTAGAACACAGGGGTTCAGAGTAATAACATGTCTGGTATCTTGGTGCACAGAGTTGTTTGCTAATTTGTCTCACGATACAAACAATCAAAATTGATAGGTAATCAATCAGGTGACAATCGTCACCCTTCGATCACTGTGCCAAGTAGTATCTTACACCAAACAGGTAATCAGATTCCGATGGGGATCGACTTTCCACGAAGACAGCTAAGTTCAGGCTGACCCTTGTTGAACATTGTCCCCTTTTGTAGTATGATCTCGACCTTTAAAGCTAACTGGAAATGTAAATGAGAAGTAACACGAGATAGAGATATATTTATACTCGCTATATTTTTTTCATTATGATATTGTAATTGAAATGGACTTTGGGAGTTTCCTACAAAACAGGGTACTACAAACAGATGTGGATAATACATTGTGGCTGAAATGCAAAAGCTTTAGTCTGAAGCTCAAATAGTAGGTTTGTACAGTGTAAGGTAGGTTTAAGTTCAAATAGTAGGTTTGTACAGTGTAAGGTAGGTTTAAGCTCAAATGGTAGGTTTGTACAGTGTAAGGTAGGTTTAAGGTCAAATGGTAGGTTTGTACAGTGTAAGGTAGGTTTAAGCTCAAATGGTAGGTTTGTACAGTGTAAGGTAGGTTTAAGCTCAAATGGTAGGTTTGTACAGTGTAAGGTAGGTTTAAGCTCGAATGGTAGGTTTGTACAGTGTAAGGTAGGTTTAAGCTCAAATGGTAGGTTTGTACAGTGTAAGGTAGGTTTAAGTTCAAATGGTAGGTTTGTACAGTGTAAGGTAGGTTTAAGTTCAAATGGTAGGTTTGTACAGTGTAAGGTAGGTTTAAGCTCAAATGGTAGGTTTGTACAGTGTAAGGTAGGTTTAAGCTCAAATGGTAGGTTTGTACAGTGTAAGGTAGGTTTAAGCTCAAATGGTAGGTTTGTACAGTGTAAGGTAGGTTTAAGCTCAAATGGTAGGTTTGTACAGTGTAAGGTAGGTTTAAGGTCAAATGGTAGGTTTGTACAGTGTAAGGTAGGTTTAAGCTCAAATGGTAGGTTTGTACAGTGTAAGGTAGGTTTAAGCTCAAATGGTAGGTTTGTACAGTGTAAGGTATGTTTAAGGTCAAATGGTCGGTTTGTACAGTGTAAGGTAGGTTTAAGCTCAAATGGTAGGTTTGTACAGTGTAAGGTAGGTTTAAGCTCAAATGGTAGGTTTGTACAGTGAAAGGTAGGTTTAAGCTCAAATGGTAGGTTTGTACAGTGTAAGGTAGGTTTAAGCTCAAATGGTAGGTTTGTACAGTGTAAGGTAGGTTTAAGCTCAAATGGTAGGTTTGTACAGTGTAAGGTAGGTTTAAGCTCAAATGGTAGGTTTGTACAGTGTAAGGTAGGTTTAAGCTCAAATGGTAGGTTTGTACAGTGTAAGGTAGGTTTAAGCTCAAATGGTAGGTTTGTACAGTGTAAGGTAGGTTTAAGCTCAAATGGTAGGTTTGTACAGTGTAAGGTAGGTTTAAGCTCAAATGGTAGGTTTGTACAGTGTAAGGTAGGTTTAAGCTCAAATGGTAGGTTTGTACAGTGTAAGGTAGGTTTAAGCTCAAATGGTAGGTTTGTACAGTGTAAGGTAGGTTTAAGCTCAAATGGTAGGTTTGTACAGTGTAAGGTAGGTTTAAGCTCAAACGGTAGGTTTGTACAGTGTAAGGTAGGTTTAAGCTCAAACGGTAGGTTTGTACAGTGTAAGGTAGGTTTAAGCTCAAACGGTAGGTTTGTACAGTGTAAGGTAGGTTTAAGCTCAAACGGTAGGTTTGTACAGTGTAAGGTAGGTTTAAGCTCAAACGGTAGGTTTGTACAGTGTAAGGTAGGTTTAAGCTCAAACGGTAGGTTTGTACAGTGTAAGGTAGGTTTAAGCTCAAACGGTAGGTTTGTACAGTGTAAGGTAGGTTTAAGCTCAAACGGTAGGTTTGTACAGTGTAAGGTAGGTTTAAGCTCAAATGGTAGGTTTGTACAGTGTAAGGTAGGCTTAAGCTCAAATGGTAGGTTTGTACAGTGTAAGGTAGGTTTAAGCTCAAATGGTAGGTTTGTACAGTGTAAGGTAGGTTTAAGCTCAAATGGTAGGTTTGTACAGTGTAAGGTAGGTTTAAGCTCAAATGGTAGGTTTGTACAGTGTAAGGTAGGTTTAAGCTCAAATGGTAGGTTTGTACAGTGTAAGGTAGGTTTAAGCTCAAATGGTAGGTTTGTACAGTGTAAGGTAGGTTTAAGCTCAAATGGTAGGTTTGTACAGTGAAAGGTAGGTTTAAGCTCAAATGGTAGGTTTGTACAGTGTAAGGTAGGTTTAAGCTCAAATGGTAGGTTTGTACAGTGTAAGGTAGGTTTAAGCTCAAATGGTAGGTTTGTACAGTGTAAGGTAGGTTTAAGCTCAAATGGTAGGTTTGTACAGTGTAAGGTAGGTTTAAGCTCAAATGGTAGGTTTGTACAGTGTAAGGTAGGTTTAAGCTCAAATGGTAGGTTTGTACAGTGTAAGGTAGGTTTAAGCTCAAATGGTAGGTTTGTACAGTGTAAGGTAGGCTTAAGCTCAAATGGTAGGTTTGTACAGTGTAAGGTAGGTTTAAGCTCAAATGGTAGGTTTGTACAGTGTAAGGTAGGTTTAAGCTCAAATGGTAGGTTTGTACAGTGTAAGGTAGGTTTAAGCTCAAATGGTAGGTTTGTACAGTGTAAGGTTTAAGCTCAAATAGTAGGTTTGTACAGTGTAAGGTAGTGCACAAACGAGATGGATAACATATTGTCGGTTCCCAATTAAAACATCAATGAACAGAGCTATTTATTTTTTCTTAATCATTTCGTATGCCTCTGCAGGAAAAATGCATTCTAAGCTTCAAAGTTTAGCGTCGGTCAAGCCAACTGCACATCTGAGAACAGTATTTGTGTTAATAAATTTCTCCGTAGGAATAACAAAGATCTCACATATTAAAGGGATAGTATGCGTAACAATGTAATTATATAAGAAACGTAATTTATAACAGTCAAGGAGTTTCACGGTTTTTAGATCTACTTGTCTTTATTGATTTACTGTTATGAGCAAAACAGTAATGAGATGGTTCCCTAAATCCCCAATGACTTCTATTTCAGACTTCAGAGCTGTGAAATCTTGAACGTGGTCATTACGGTCATAAAATTAATCCATATATGCAGGCATAGGGAACTTTGTAGTTAGCATAATGTAAATTACATTTTTTTATCACAAAGCTCATTCGAATGATTTGTTGTTCGAGCTAAACTGGAGGAAGAAAGTATGCAACGAGAGCCATAGGTTAATGCCTGCTAATCTACTGTAACAGTACAGAGCGGAAATGGCGGCACCCACGATAATCAGTCAAATTTAGTACCAAAATGCAACACGCAATATCAGAACTTTTCTTTGACAGGAATGTATGCCTTTGTGCCCTTATATTGTCACAGTCTGAAGAATACTGATGTAAAATTGTTCTTCTCCATCGTAGTTTTGTTACTAATTAACACCAGAAATAGCAGTAACATTCTATCCATTGTTATATGTTGTTGCATTGAACGGCAAGTCATTTTTTTAAGTAGACGGGTATTATTATTGCTTTTCCTAAAATAAAACTAGATGTTTTCTCCTTTCATAATAAAATACCAGAATCAAATTGTTGAATAAATAACTGTGACGCATCTGACTAAACATTAGTATGAAGTTACTGATATACTTGACTTGAAACATGTTAAAAATAGGTATAGTACATTTTCACGATCATACGTAAGTAGGTCACAACTCTCAGACTAAAATCTGTCTTTTTTGAAGAAAATTAGAAGTACCAGAAAGCAATAGCTCAATGCGTATACAGGGGGCACTTACAATTGTAATTTTTAAAGTACCATCGCTAGTCAAAGTCATGTGTTTTTTTGAGGATTACATATCCGAATAGCTGAACTAAATGACACACAACTCGAATAAATCCAACGAGTTGTGTGAATTTAACAGACACATTTTTAAAAAAGAAATGTGGCAGTTACAATTTAATTATATCTTTTTTAAAATTAGAGGGTATACATTTATTCAAGAATATTGTTTTGCATTCTCTTGACACCATATGTTGCCTTCATCTTTTTTGTAGGTGTTTTGCAATATATTGCATTCACAAAATAGACAAATTGACAATATAAAATATTTAAAAAGTTTAGTCTAAGGTAGTGCAAAACAACCTGATATATGACCTGGCACATGCCGTATGAAGAGATATTTGATATCAGGGAGGAGTATCCAGTTACCACAGTGTCATTTCTATGTATCACGTGTTCTTCTTCATTATGTTATAATGTTACTTGACAGATTGCCATATTCAAATCATGGTATTCGTTTGACTATCTAACAGTAATTTTATTTATTTTATTAAATTTTTCTTCAAATTACTAACCTTTGTCATTAGTTTCAATCCGTATTAAAACTTTCCTACTGGAGAAAAGAAAATATGATACGTATGACACAGAATCCAAAACAACATATAACACATATAAGATAGAATCAACAACAACATATAATACATACAACATATAATCAACATCAACATATAATACATATAAAATAGAATTCAGAACAACATATAACACATATAGCATTGATATATAGCACATATATAATAGAATTCACAGCAACATATTACACATATAGCATAGAATCCACAACAACATATAACACATATAACATTGACATAAAGCACATATATAATAGAATTCACAGCAACATATTACACATATAGCATAGAATCCACAACAACATATAGCACATTTAACATAGAATTCACAGCAACGTATAACACATATAACATAGGATCAACAACAACATATACTACATTTAACATAGAATTCACAGCAACATATAAAATATAACACTGAATCCACATAACATACAGCACATATAACATAATCCACAGCATATAACACATGGAACATAGAATCCACAACAACATATAACACATTACCACAGTGATTACTGGATCGAGAATCCTCTCTGTCACGCATTATCAAACATATGTCCTAAACCTCTTCGTGCAGTTTATTAGATAACTTCAATTTGACTTTGGTCTATATTTTTACATCATATTCGACATACATTTATTTTGATAAAAATGAATGCTTCTTTACAACATATAAGTTTTTACTCATTTTTTCAGAACATATTTAAATTTAGCCTAGCTGTTATCATAAAAGTATTCCTAAATTGTACGATGCGATCTTTGTTGTTAGGACGCTTCCTCTTCTCGTAAAATGATCCCATAATCATACAATTAGATCTTTCTGTTTTTGAAGATAAAAATGGATGTATTGGAACTGAAGGAAGATTGATTTGACAATGTTTTTTTTATAATGCTAGACTGCCTAACTCAGATTCCAATACGACAATGCAATTTTGAATACGAGAATGAGCAAAGAGATTTCTTAATTTCATCAGCATTCAAGGTAACTCGAAATTACATCTTGGGTGTTATACTTTATGGCTTTACATTGCGTGTAAGAAGACCCATATTAATAAAAAATATGCAAAGTTCAATCTTTTTCTGACCGAAATTTCATACATAGATCAGCTCAAATTAAATTTGTATTGGTTTTTTAATATGAAAAATTAAAGATGACATAATGATGAAAGCATAATGCATATTTTGTCCCATATACCACTGAAGTTCTAGTGTGTGAGTGAATGAGTCAATAAGAAAAACAACTTATATTCGGTTGCCATATCGTTCGAAATCTGAAGGAAAAACCTAATCAACTTCAAACATCTTATATTTGATGGAAATGTACTGTAGAGATCGAAATATGCACAAAAGACAAATCGGAAACGTCATAGTTTTCTGAAAAAGAGCTATTAGAAGAATTTTCAAAATTGTTTTCTCACTTTTGATCACATCACCAAACACACATTGAAAATATCTACATATACCAACATGGCTCTGGAATAAATGCTGTTTGTCTAAACCGTGTAAGAAACTTGAGAACTTCGAACCTGTAACTTCGCTGACGAGTCAACTACAAACTGAATACGCAAAAACAAATTAGTATTTTGAATATGTTATCTGGTTATATATTTTTTTTTCATGTATTTACTTTTCTTAATCTCTTTAATCTTCTCATTTACGTGAATAACAACTTTTGTCTTGTATATATTCGATATGTTCTGTAAAAAATATGATATGATCAGTTGATGTTGTTTTGGTTTGGTTTTTTCTCAGTTGCCAGGATACCAATTGTGTTGTATTTCTAATTTTGTATGCTCGTAAAAATTATATTTATTTATTTATTTAATTTATAGTTTTGAACAACTGTTCTGTTGTTACTGCGAATATTATGCAAATATCAAACAAAAATCTCTCACTATTTATTAAAGGTTTTATTTTCTCTAACAATGGAAAGTTAGGCAGCTGATTTCAGTTGTCAGATTACTGACGTGGTAAGATCTTTTAGTTCGTGTGCTTTTGCACTATATGCACTCTATTTAAAAGCTATTATTCTGTGTTCGTCAAATACGTATCCCAGCGCTTTCTACTTTTGACCCGCGCCGTGAATTTTGAGCCTCTGTGGGTAAGAACTGTCCGAAGGACAAATGTCAATTGTATGTGTATATTTGTCCTTTCATGTCCGATAAGTATATACATGGTTATATAGTAGGGATCTCAAAGGTTCCAAGCTATGACCCTGGGAATTAATCCCTTAGGGATCAAATATGGAAAAGGGACCAATGTGAGTTGCATGTATTATTTTGTATTTGCATGCCCAGTAAGTGTATATATGGTTATAGGGTGGGGATCTCAACAGTTTTTATGTTATGACACAGTGGCTTAGTCTCTGGGGTGTGGAAAGACCCTTGAGTAGGACCCAGTGGTTCCAGTCTGTTGATACTTGGGTCAATGATCCCACCAGCTAGACACGTGAGACAAACAACTATAGAATTATTTCAAATTTATGTAAAATGACGTCAACCCCCTAGCTCCACTCCAAAGGCAAGATACAAATTCCACACATTTTAACACCCCCATAGGACCATTCTTGACCCACATTTCCGGTGTCTACACCGTGTAGAAACGGTTCAAGGATATTTTACATATACGTATGCCCGTATGTACCTATGTATGTAAGAACGGACGGACAGGCCGTATAACTATACAAAAATATTCTTTGAATGTGCGGGTTAAAAATTAGTGCAAAGAACGGCAGCTACAGATTTGCATTTCTAAGTATAATATAACGCATATCTTATTCAGTACGTGATATAGTTGGATCGACAAAATTATATTCAATATGCAGGGCATTTTACAGGGAAGACAGTGTATTTCAAAAATATTTTATATATCTGTTATTGCAGGGGAAAGGGACGCTCTGCTATTAGAGTTTATTTTTTAAATTGCCATTGGTTTACAGCGAAAATATATTGGCATGACTGGCAATGAAAACAACTTTATTGGGTCTCTTAATGTACTTTCGATTTTCTCGCCAAGCTAAATACGTCATCATTGGGAGTTCCAGAAGTGTATAGTTGAAGTAGAACAGCAGGTGGATAATTGCAGGAACATGGCTAATTACCGAAAACGAAAGAAAATGAGCGAAAGTGAATGAAGAGTCACTGGCAATGAATTAAAATGAACCAAAAAGAACAAATTGCAACCTAAAATAAATGTAAAGGAACTGAAATGAAGTCAGAAGGATATACAAAATACTTTTTACTGAAAAAATAAATTCAAGAATAATCTAACAGTACTTTGATAATACTTATTGTGTTTTTATGATGTATTGGGAAAGTATCAAAATCGAGTAAGCTATCAAGGTAATTTAGCTGACTATGAAGTAAGTTTCTTACGTACTGGAGTGGTCAGTATTCAAGGGGGAGGGGGGAAGCTGTGATATCGCAAACCATTTTGCATGTAAAATCGAACGCCTCTGACGATGAGGTTCCTAAACCTCGTCTATATTAGCGCAAAGAACCTGAGGAAAAAAAATGGATAAATGGGTTTTCTTTTACATGGGCTTCAATAATTTCATACCGTTAACTTATGCATATGATTTTTCCCTTTTTAAGTTCAAAGCTCTTGTAATGTAAATTTTCGGCATCTGAGAAGAGTGACCAAACGTTGGTATAACCTTCAGGTGTGGTTGCCCTTGAACGATCCATGTGCTACTGTCGCCTGCATCGTAATTTGCAATATTTTTTTTTTTTTTTTTTTTTTTTTTTTTTTTTAAAATAATTAATAAAAGATCTTTTTGTAAAATTGATAATTTTTGTATAAAACCGATAAAATGTTAAAACAAGTCCTGAAATAGTAAATAACCTTAAATAGCTATAAAGTTGGCACTTGCTCCTCTCTGGAATTGGAAACCATGGGACAAAAATTCGGCAGTTTTAGCATTACAATCACCTTGACCTTGAAAAGATCAGTTGAATGAATGCTGTTCGCCTAAATGGAGGAATGAATAGTGTGAAATTATTAAAGCTCGTAAAAGAGGAACTTTCTATATTCGTTTTTCCAGGTTGTTTGCATTAATATATCTGTAGAAGCAAAATCAGATACCATTCTGGATGCCATTTGAAAACAACAATAGTATCCTGGATCTGCATTCACGAATGTTCGTCGTATTTCACTTTCGGAAAACCTATTTTCCTTGTGTTGGCATTCTGTGCATTTTTTGGTTGGAGGCGTTATTCAAATCTGCTTGCATTCTTAACAGTTTGTTTGAACCTACTTCCGCCGTTAATTTTATAGCAAATACGTGGGAAGTGGGGGCAGGAAGTGGGATGATCCTTAAACTTCAATACTCTCTCGATACAAAACTTTGTCTTTATTCCATTTGCTTTCACACAAAAAATATATTAAGTTTATTAATTTCAGCAAAATGACAAAATACAGCAGAATGCCCAACAGCCCCAATAATATAATCAGAACTCTCATTGGCTGTTTTTGTCATTATTCGCCTGGCTGATTTATGCTGATTGATTTTCTTCACTTTTTGAGACAAAAGACAAACATATGACAGTATTAAGGTGTCATCTACATGACGATATATTTCTATT
Source organism: Margaritifera margaritifera (assembly GCA_029931535.1). Lineage (NCBI taxonomy): Eukaryota > Metazoa > Mollusca > Bivalvia > Unionida > Margaritiferidae > Margaritifera > Margaritifera margaritifera. Next base: position 793,212 of record JAQPZY010001590.1, on the reverse strand, counting down.
GCGTATGTGATTAAGACGACGTTTTTTTACGTCAACAAAACAAGTTACCGACAGCTCTTTGTGAACATGATTAAATAGACATGACGACAAATTTGTATATTTATGTTGTGTTACTGACATGTTGCTACAATATAGAAACCAAAATATGTAAATGTATCGTCATGTCTACATAACCATGTAAATAAATTGCAATCGGTTACTTGTTTTGTTGAAGTAAACTAGGTCATCTTGATCACATATGCAACAGAAATAGTTATACACTACTCTGAGATGAAATGCTATTGTAACAGCGCTAAAAGTATGCAAATTATCACATCTATCTGGAAAAATAAGGATAGTGATGGGTCATCTAGACTATACAATTTGTTCCATTTGGTTAGAGAAATTTATTTTATAGATAGTCAGATAGTAATCACAAACCTTTAGTATTCAAAATCAGTAATCACAAACCTTTAGAATACAAATCAGTAATCACAAACCTTTAGTATTCAAATCAGTAATCACAAACCTTTAGTATTCAAATCAATAAGCACAAACCTTTAGTATTCAAAATCAGTAATCACAAACCTTTAGGATCCAAATCAGTAATCACAAACCTTTAGAATACAAATCAATAAGCACAAACCTTTAGAATACAAATCAGTAAGCACACACCTTTAGAATACAAATCAATAAGCACAAACCTTTAGTATTCAAAATCAGTAATCACAAACCTTTAGAATTCAACTCAGTAATCACAAACCTTTAGAATACAAATCAATAAGCACAAACCTTTAGAATACAAATCAGTAATCACAAACCTTTAGAATACAAATCAATAAGCACAAACCTTTAGTATTCAAAATCAGTAATCACAAACCTTTAGAATTCAACTCAGTAATCACAAACCTTTAGAATTCAAATCAATAAACACAAACCTTTAGAATACAAATCAATAAGCACAAACCTTTAGAATACAAATCAGTAAGCACAAACCTTTAGAATTCAAATCAGTAAGCACAAACCTTTAGAATTCAAATCAATAAGCACAAACCTTTAGAATACAAATCAGTAAGCACAAATCTTTAGAATACAAATCAGTAAGCACAAACCTTTAGTATTCAAATCAATAAGCACAAACCTTTAGTATTCAAATCAATAAGCACAAACCTTTAGTATTCAAATCAATAAGCACAAACTTTTAGTATACAAATCAATAAGCACAAACCTTTAGAATGCAAATCAGTAAGCACAAACCTTTAGAATTCAAATCAATAAGCACAAACCTTTAGAATACAAATCAAAAAGCACAAACCTTTAGAATACAAATCAAAAAGCACAAACCTTTAGTATTCAAATCAATAAGCACAAACCTTTAGTATTCAAATCAATAAGCACAAACCTTTAGAATTCAAAATCAGTAATCACAAACCTTTAGAATTAGAATTCAAATCAGTAAGCACAAACCTTTAGAATACAAATCAATAAGCACAAACCTTTAGTATTCAAAACCTCGACATACAAGTATAAAATGTTATTTCTACGTTGACGAGTAATTTGACACAGCTTACAACAAATTGTACAGATTTAAAGACATTTTAATTGAATTTTCTCTAAAGATCAGAAATAAAGTGCATGTCTAATTCTTGTTGGAAAGAGACCAAAGCTGTAATGTATGAATAAGACAACTGAAATCAAAATGCTCAACTAATTCTCCAAACTTGACAAGATAATGTCAGGGGAGATATAGCTAATTCCCAAAACTTGATAAGATAATGTCAGGGGAAGATATAACACTGAAGTAATGGTTGGTTGATTGGTTTCAAACGCTTCTTTCAGCACTTTAATTATTTACATTATGCCAAGGAAATGGGAGCTAAGTGCCTTTACCAAGAACACACGACTCGGGTTGGGTATCGAACACGCGACCCCTGAATGACGAGTCTGACACACTACCAACTGATCTACCGCACCCCTCTAGGGAAGGGATGACGATGAAAGGACGAACTATAGACAACTATACAATGCACACGAACATAGGTAAAAGATCCTATTGGAAGTAATTTTGGGAAGAACCAACAACTTTGATGCGGTAAAGTATTGTTCCATCACTAATAGGTACGGCAACTTTCGTGTTATGACGTTCGTATATGATTAAGAATGGAGTTTGATACAAAAGGATTGACATAATGGTAACTAGATTATGGGAAAAATAAACAAGTCAAAATCATTGTTCAGAAATAAAGACTGATTGGATGTGTTCCGTCTTGACATGCTTGAGTTTGTTTGTTTGACTCTTTGTTTCCTTTGCTTTGTTGCTTTTTTGCTTGGTGTTAAACTGCATATCAACACCTTAAAGGTTATATTGTGCCGAGGAAATAGTCCCATTTCAGAATCACGTGTAAGAGTTGCCTCCAGTGCCATAATGTATCGAGAACGAGGTTATAGGTGTAAACCAACTGTATGACATAATTCCATTGCAAAGAATACAATGAAACACAATAGACTCTTCTCGTGTATTTGGATGTATTAAACATACAATTATCCATTTGGTCCACAGAGTCAAATTATTATTCTCCTTTTTTTTAAAAATGTGTTTTAGTAATTGTGTAAATAGACATGAGGCATACACTCTAAACCTCGCCTTCGAGTATTGAACTAATTAGACAATTAGTGTTACTTTGATTGTCGGCAATTGTGACACTCGTCTATTCAAGTAAAGTGTATTGACCAGGGACACACCATGACGGGCAACAAGGCCTGGATAGGATTCTAACCTGCACCCTTTTAGTCACGATTCCGCACGCTAACCAATAAGCCACCGCGTCTCCTTGGCATGGTCTAGTTATCATACTTCTTAAATCAACAAGAAAAAAATTCAAACAAATTATCAGGGCGTGAAATCCAATATTATATTTTAGAAAGTATTTGTAGCAAGGTGACGACAGTATATAGATTTACAGAACAGCATCTATTGTGTCACGTGGGATCTGACAACTCAGTATGTTACCTTTTCGATCTTGTGGTTGTTTTGCCAAATGTTGCATTTACACAATTAGATTTATTGATAGATTAAAATGCGTTTGAATTTAACTAAGGATAAATTAAGCATGTTCTCAAATCAGGAGCAAGACGATGAGATGAAAAGTTTCAGCGATATAAAACACGTGATCTAATGAGATGAACAGTTTCTGCGGTATAAAACACACGTTAATGAATGACATGAACAGTTTCAGTGACATAAAACACACGTGATAAAATGAGATGAACAGTTTCAGTGGTATAAAACACGCGTGATTAAATGAGATGAACAGTTTCAGTGGTATAAAACACACGTGATCTAATGAGATGAACAGTTTCAGTGATATAAAACCACGTGATAAAATGAGATGAACAGTTTCAGTGATATAAAACACACGTGATTAAATGAGATGAACAGTTTCAGTGGTATAAAACACACGTGATTAAATGAGATGAACAGTTTCAGAAATAAAAATGTCAATTATAGCACTCTACCCCAGGTATTATACATTCTCGATATAATTATGTTGAAGTAAATCTTTGCTTCCCATAGTTCTTTATAATAATCATTAGATAACTCTCTATAAACCAGAATATTTTAGAGTTGTTTGTCAACAACGATGATTATGTTGCTGTTCTACTACTCTGTTAAATTGTTAAAAAGGTGCCCTCGATTATTTTCATGAATTTAATATTATATAATGTATTTGTTTATTTATTTTGGTGGATGGGGCTTAAAATACCGACCATGCACATCACGTTCCAAAGTATTTGAAAAAGTATTCAGGCAGATATATTAGTGCTACAGTCATGAATACCAATAATTCCACTTATACATACCACAATTGACTCACCACTGCATTCTCTCTCTCTCACTCACTCTCTCTCTCTCTCTCTCTCTGGCAATCTGTCTTTCATTCATTTTCACGAAATCTGTGTCATATTCCAAAGAAGACCTTATTAAGACCTCTCTAAAGTTTCACATCATGTAAAAAACAACGGTCTTGATAATAAAACAATCTTGTAAAATAAGACATCAAGTTCTTACAGTTGAAAATAACCTGAAAGTAAGACGACCAGTTTTCAGACATATATGCCATGTATTCTGGTATATGGTTGCATTTATCGTGCATACACACAGCAACAAAACAGATCTAAAATTATACGCATTTTATTAAATTTTAAAATATTCACGATCACTATTAATAATGTAACGTGCAAAGTTAAAAATATAAATATTGGGTCCAACATTTGCATGCCTATCTGCTTTAAAATTCTTCAGTTATTTTTTAAAATTAAATTTAAAATAGGTTCATCGCAACACGCAACTTTATGCTTCACGACCTATACAACGTATAAATAACCGGCCCAGTTTAGCAGACTCTTTTCTTAATCAGAAAAGGGGACAGTCCGTTCTTTTTTTTTTTTTTTTTTTTTTTTTTTTTGACACCGTCAAACCCAATGAGATGTACCTCCGAACCGTCATTTTTATGATGTAATAACACGTTACTGTCGTCGAAACGGGGAATGAGAGATCTTGCAATTCCTCACTGGCAATAGACAGCGCAAAATACAAACTATTTAAAATTAGATTGTCTTGTAAAATATCCTCCAAAATCTCCCCCCCCCCCCAGTAAAAAAAAATAAAATAACAGAAAGTCTTTATTTGTTTCTTAGTTTCGAGAGTTTTATTTTTAAGCAGACGCCTCCTTTTCTAATAAAGACGAATTAAAATCAATAGCTCGGCACGTTTGAGATTCAAGCTAATAGTAATCGCTACTTTCAGAAGATTGGATTGACGATTTATTCCACGATGTGAGAAAACTCGACTTGGACTCCAGTGTAATAATGCAGTTTAGAATATGAATTATGGCCGAGATGTTTCTCAATTTCATATGACCGTACTATGATAGGGAAGTTATTCATCTAATTTTTGCTCCATATTTGTACTGAGTATTTTCTCAGGAAAATATGAAATCTTAAATCAGTTTTCAAAATAAACCTTCGATCTTTTACCGAGATTGAAGGCTTCATCCTCCTAATTTAGAATTTTAACACAGAATTTTTAACATGAAAGATCCAAGGTGACACGATGATTAAAGTATCATGCATACCTAATTACAAGAGTCGCATGAAAGACCAATCGAGATGAAGATGATACGATACAGTCAATTTTGTGTTGAATACATGCGCAATACTTAGCGGTTTATACATGCAGGTTGAATACTACTTAGTGATTCTTGACCATTTCAATGAAACATATTACGTATATGTGAAGAAGATATCTGAGTCATAATGCTGATAACTCGGAAGTCACAGAGTACAAAATAATAATAATAAAAAATTTCAGACAGCACACGTATAATAAATATAATGGTGTGAGAAAGACTTGTATCGTAACTACCCTACATATTTTAGCAACTATCTACCAGACGTAAATAATTCATCCTGTGCAATTATTTGTCTACGAGGTACGATAATATACTGCTAAACTCTGACGTGTACTGAATAACTGACAGGATATTATAGCAGGTGTTTCGCATCTGTGTATTTGATCAAATGATCACCCATTGAACAATACATCATTAACTTGGCACTCCGCAATCGTTTATTGATGAAAATGGTTTACTAGTGTATGCCCGTGTAATCACAGTTTAACGGATAAATACCGTTCAAATTACAAGAAAAGAGACTTTTTAAACTATCTTTTATTGAAAATCCAGAATTTTAATAATTTTGGGTTTCTTATACGCATATCTAGGAGTCAATCCTCAAATAAACGAGTTCAGGAATAAAATATCTAGTAATGACATGTTTCGGCGAAAGTTTAAGTAGTTGCAAAAGTTAGGATTTTCAATTAATCGAAATTATCACGGTGTAACGGTTGAAAAATCAAAATGTCGGGAAGAGGAAAATGATTAAATAGGAATGTATTGGCCTTTTGTAGTGGAAATCTACATGACTTGATTGATAACACCTGAATCCCGTGTCCAATCTGTATTTCACATAAATTCCTTTTTTTGCCACAAGTTTTGCAGAGAACTCAAATAACATTATTGGGTCTTATTAACTAAATAATGAAACATTCAAATTATATCAACAAATTTTCATTTCAGGGGATAATCCGCCTGATAAAGAACCGATTAACGTGGAGGAATAAAATAGTATGCAGGAACTATTGACTACTGGTACTAGACATACACAAAAAGCAAGTGAAAGCTTTGAAAATAAGCCTATGTGTGAAAACTTCTTGGAGACAAAATCCTAGGAACTTTTAATACGACCAGTGTTAATACAACAAATATAATAAAAAAAATTCACAACGCTTTTGTAAGAAGCATATAGATTGGTTACAATCGCATCATGTGACGCAGAAAACTAGAAGTTCATAACACCAGAATGGAACTACTTCTGTATTCATGCGCACTGCAAGTTATAAATACCAAATAATACACTGTGGTCAGCATTTACTGCAAGTCTCGTGCTTGATATACAGGTATATTACCACCCCACACTATATTTTACTTCGTCCAAGAAAGTTATCCACACTCAGATCTTGTAACCACATTTTATTGGCAACTTTGAAGCATGTTCTAAAGCCCCATTCTTAAGACTACCATACCATCTTCAGGATGATGTCTGACAAGATTGATTGAGATGATGCTTCCCATTGCTTTTACTATCTACCAAGAACAATATTCATTCCAAATACCAATATCTTGATGCGTGAATCTCGCCGCGACAGATGATCATGGGGAAAAGCATTAACATAAAAACTGGATTTGTACAAAGGAGATTACTTTTACGAGGTGTTGTCATACATTTATGTTTCTTGCCGATATATGTGATTAGATTGTATGAACAAGGAGGTTTGAGGAGACTGTAGCCAACTTTTGATTGTCTTCAAACCTCATCATAAAGTCTTCATGAGAAACCAATCGGAAAGATAAACGCTAACGAGATTGAGTGAGAATTGTGTTTGACTGTGTTTTGACGCTCAAATTACATTTCGCCTTGTTTTATTTTGCGTTATGAGCAAATGTAAAAAAAATAGCGGAATCCTCTGAGCAAATAGGTCAATTAAAACGGATTAATGCCATGTTTGCAAAGAATATTATATATTTCTTACATAGTTTTATCATCGGTTCACTTTCATAATGCTCGTCCTATTTTAGCAACCGTTTTTTTCTTTTTTTTTTTATTTGGCTAAAAATATAATTTCTCTTGCCCGGAATTCGAAAAAAAAAAAAAGATTCACGAACTAGAATAGCCTGTATCAGTTACAGGCTATGAGTGTGTCATTGTTTATGGATTTCAAATAAGACAGTTTGCAGTTAGACAGGCCAGTAATAAGTTTCACTAATATTTTCTGTAGCACCAAAAAAAGAAAAAAGATCATTACTTACGACAAAACTTCGCTGACAAATTTTTCATCAAACGTAATGAAATGCTCACTCAACATGCCAAAAATTACATTATTATAAATATAGATGTCAAACAAAATGCCACAATCTTAAATATTGCCATCGGTGTTTGTTCGTTTTTGTGCTTATCAAATACCCATATTTAGTAAATAACGTTTTGGTGAGATCTCTGGGTATATATAAGTAGGTTTGTTGGGAATATGTTCTAATCGTGGGTTAATGAAGATAGAAATAGTATTAACTTCCAATTAGCTCCTTGAAAATCTCACATTTTATATATATATATATATATATATATATATATATATATATATATATATATATATATATATATATATATATATAAAGGTTTTATTCCTATTATTTTATTCCATACGCTGTGTTGAACTTATAATTCAAAGTCTAGCTTGGAAAAAGAAATTTTGGACCCTATTTAATTAATTGCTTGAATTTTTATTTTGATGGTGAATTTATCGGTTAACGTATTAGATTAAAAAAAGGTTGTTTGGGGGAAACCTGAGCGATTGAAAAAACATTCTGACGCCCTTATATAAGCACTGGCTTTTCGCATGGAGTGAAATTCAAAACATCAGTTTCTTCAAAAGCATAATAGAGTACTGAAAGTTGGGTAATTATCAAAAGGATTGAAAGGAAATCGATCTGAAGGACGTATTTTTTCAATTGATTGATATATTTTTTAAAGTTTTAAAGAAATTACAAATCGTTCAGATGGGATATTTTTGTTTATATCCTTTTCTTTTGATCATTTCAGAAGGTTTTTGGGTTTATTTGTAATTTGTGCATAATTCCTCATTTAAGTTTTATTTTTACCGTGTTTAATAAATGCATTAACGTATTCATCATAATGAATGCAGCTGTCACTGTCAACTGAGTAAGAGCCTTCTAAAAGAAATGTAAATACAATTATGTTAAAGATAATAGCACAAACGTTCTTTTGTAATCTTACATGCGAAAGAGAGAAGAAATCTTTGAATAATGGTTGTGGTGGCAGTGGTGAATGAGGTAATCTTTGTAATGGTGGAATAAGGTAGACTAACTTGCATGTAGATAAGAGTGAAAATTAGCATCATTATAATCATCATCGTCGTTATCATTCTCGCTTTAGTTGTCGTCTTCGCTAACATCAACACCATCATCATCATCATCATCATCATCATCATCATCATCATCATCATCATCATCATCATCATCATCAATAATGATAACTTCAAGAAGTGCGAAAAACAATAATTATCAACCACTACAATGCTAATCGATGCATTTTGTTCCCATGCGCTAGTAAAGGTCTTAGCCTAGCTACAGTATTCAGTGATATGACTGCTACAATGCTGATCGATCCACTTTGTTCCCATGTGCGAGTAAAGGTCTTAGTCTAGCTACAGTATTCAGTGATATGACTGCTACAATGCTAATCGATGCATTTTGTTCCCATGTGTAAGTAAAGGTCTCAGCCTAGCTACAGTATTCAGTGATATGACTGCTACAATGCTAATCGATGCATTTTGTTCCCATGTGTTAGTAAAGGTCTCAGCCTAGCTACAGGATTCAGTGATATGACTGCTACGATGCTAATCGATGCATTTTGTTCCCATGTGTAAGTAAAGGTCTCAGCCTAGCTACAGTATTCAGTGATATGACTGCTACAATGCTAATCGATGCATTTTGTTCTCATGTGTTAGTAAAGGTCTCAGCCTAGCTACAGTATTCAGTGATATCACTGCTACAATGCTAATCGATGCATTTTGTTCCCATGTGCGAGTAAAGGTCTCAGCCTAGCTACAGGATTCAGTGATATGACTGCTACAATGCTAATCGATGCATTTTGTTCCCATGCGTGAGTAAAGGTCTCAGCCTAGCTACAGTACCATGATTCAGTGATATCACTGTTACAAGTCCATCGTACTGAATGTTGCGATCTAGTTGTGATATGTAGACAACTTGACGGGATACGCGCCGGAATCGATCCGATTATCTATCAAATATTTCCGCTTCTTATTACCTAATATCAAAGAATCTTGGCGATAAATCTATTGCTTGCACAGAGGGATTTTATTATCTCTACCAAGACAAATCAAGGTGAAATCCCGACATGAGAGTATACACGATTAGAGTAAGGTATGTACTAGACAAGTAGTCCGATTCGACCTGTCCAGAAATACCTTAGGTCGTTTCTTCTAATCTTCTTTTACTGGTTAATCTAAAGGTAGGCGAGATTTGTACCAAAATTCAGTTACACAACTGCGAGCATTTTACGACACGAAAGCTAAACTAGTACAGGAACTTCACACAGAAAAGGGGAATCGATTTGCCCGGGGAAAACGTTTGCAGTGAGCAGCACTAAAAAAAATATATATCGGACAAATGTCATTGTCCCTTTCTAAACAAGGCAATGGTGGAAGGTCTACATCTGAAGCGATCTACAGCCATCATAAAATCAGAACGCCTATTCTCTGGGTTAATTTATACTGTATTTTTAGTTTGAGAGAGATTGAGAGAGAGAGAGAGAGAGAGAGAGAGAGAGAGAGAGAGAGAGAGAGAGAGCGATCAATATGATCAAATAGGTTAGAGAGTTAAAATCAGTTCATATCTATTATTTAAAGTCAAACAAGCTGGTAACGGCGAGGGTATACACGTAGTTTCCCGACGTTTTCGAGGTAAACAATCCTTTCTTTGACGTAAAAGATAGATCATACAGAAAAACGCTAAAAATCAATTTAATATGACAATAATGTGGGTACATCAATTGTGACTCGTCCATGTCGTATTAATACATGTGTAATGATGGTTCCAACCATTGCTTCTACAGTCTCTAAACTTAGTGATGAATTTCCAATTATTTGTCATTAATAACTGATGAGCCCATATTCGGGGGCATCAACACAATTATCTCGTGTTTATCATGCAACCAGTATGTGTTACACGATACCGATGATACAAAGTTGCAAAAGCACGACGACGCAATGGCCATACTGTAAATTCCTTGGCTAGATGGCACACACATAATGTAATCTCTCTAATATTTTGTTTTGATTTCTTTTTAACCTATAATAAGGTTCTAAAACAGACCATTTAAAAATGTTTGAATGCATGAAGGCATATCTCTCGCTCTCTCTCTCTCTCTCTCTCTCTCTCTCTCTCTCTCTCTCTCTCTCTCTGCATGTTGTTTAGTCCGCGTGTCAGTTTTATCTTAGGGATTCAAATCTCTATATGGATATATGATAGTAAGCATAACTGACAAACCGACCAACCGTGAGAGAGAGAGAGAGAGAGAGAGAGAGAGAGAGAGAGAGAGAGAGAGAGAGAGAGCATATTCGCATGGTGAAATAATAAAAGATACGGCGGAGATAAACGAAGAACAATGCCAAAGCCAGGGCCGTGGAGAGTGTTTCTTTACTGGGTAAGATTCCTGATCAAAATCAGTGATTTACGAGTGGTTTGTGACAAATTATCAATAGACGTTTTGTACATGCTAGAATACTTAATGCAGAGATTGCCGATATGTGATATTGATATTGATGTGCATTCGAATCTCGGAAGTGTTTACAGTTTATACGTTATCTTTCAAGACTTCTTTGTCATGCATGATTAACCTTCTGTCTACAAGTCAGTCAGTAAACACAGCACGTTCATTGATTCGGCATATTCGTTTATTAGGGAATTATACTGCATGAAATAATGTTGGGAACATTGTTATTAGTATGACTAAACTGAGATTATGCTGTTCACAAAACTCAGAGAGAGAGATTTTAATGCTTTTCGAGTTATTGGAGCTATTCTTAAAAGAAAGACAAAAATGTTTTGTCAGCGTGATTTTGTGGATGATTTGGATATTGACAGAAGGTCTCAAAATCATCTGAGGCTGATAAAGATATATTAGATAATGAAGTTGAGGACAATATTCTGGATAATCCAAAGGAAAGTGAACTTCAAAGGAAAAATGAAACAAGCACTTGATATGAAAGGTCTAAAATATACTCGACAAGATCTGTTTGATTGGGCAAAGATCAAAATACATGATTGCCCTGCAGGTCGATTAGTGGAACGTTTATCTCGATTAAAATAGTGCCCATGTGTCAGAGAAGCAGTCAGACTACATATATCCTCTATACCATTTCACTGAAGGAGAGAACTATTGCAGTGAAATGAAATCCTGCATATGGAAATGGGTACAGAAGCACAATAATGAACCTGGGTCATCTCAGCGTTTGGCTTCTCTTTGCAGTGATTTCATATCCCAAAGTCCGAGGGCTTCGACTAATGATGATGATTTTCAAAACTAACAACATAACGCTTATATTTGTAAAATATTTGCTCGCAGGCAGTAATGAATGAGAACTAGCACGGTATCAGCGCGGAGCTATACACCTACGCTGCCGCCGACAAAATGTATGCATTTAAAGAAATGCTTTGCGTAGTATACACAGCCTGCGACGATGACAGGACATAGGAAGCGCGAGTGGTTGAACTAGGCAGACGGAGGGGGTGGGGGTGGTTGCAGCAAGCTTTGCATGGGTTAGTACTTCCGCGGGCACAACGCCAAGTACAGGAATGGGGGGGGGGGCGAGTTTCAGTCTGCTGGAAGTGCGACGAGGGCGTTCACGTCGAACACATGATTTGCAACCAGTGCGAAGGTTTCATGTCCAGGAACCTGGTGATGAAAGAAGCGAAGGTCAGAAAGGTGTATGCCAGGGTGCTTACCCAGCTGGTAGCACCACGCAACGAGGAGCAAGACGAAAACTACACTGCACCGGCCTCGAGTGGTCCGCGACGCGGTGAGGGCGCGATCATTTCATTTAGAAATCGGCACAGGTATAAGATGCACGAATACGCGCGCCTACGAATTTGTTTATCAATTAGAGATTATAGCAGGAATAGTACACACACATACACCTTCGACTGATTTTTCTCCCACTTAGACAATATATCAGGTAGAATATAAGCAATTAACGCTGCACCGAGCTGCTAAAAGCGGGGGTTATAACCCCCCAAAGGTACGCGAATGGGGTGGCAGCGCTGGTGGCGACGAGTCGTCCAGACCCGGGGGCCCGCGGGCCGCAGTCAGCCCCGAGGCGCAAAATCCCAGTGCTGGCCCACAGGACCGACAGTCCCACTCTAGGTCCCAGGGTAGAAAGGCCAGTGCCGGCCCCCAGAACTGACAGGCCAAATCCAGTCCTTAGGGTCGAAAGGCCAGTGCCGGCCCCTAGAACTGACAGGCCAAATCCAGTCCTTAGGGTCGAAAGGCCAGTGCCGGCCCCTAGGACCGATAGGCCTGTGCCAACCCCCAGGCGCCAGACAGAGACACAGAAGTGGGCGCTACTGCCACCGGTCCTTCCACCGCTAGTGAAACAGAGGTGCATCTACCCTCCAGCCACGGTCTCGAAGCTGACGCGATCGCTTTATTGGATGTATGGCCACCCACGTACAGAGAACACCGACTAGGGAGGTCAGCAGCTAAGGCGGCGCCAAGTTTTTCCTCTTGCTGACGGCCCAACTTGACAAGGCCGTGCCCAGCCAGCCGGAAGAAGAGACCATCCAGGTTACGGCCAACTTCCACAACCCCATCGCCACCGCCCCAGCTACATTCTGACGCAGAAGAGCGTGCCGGCCAGCTCCGTCATCAACGTCACTAACACCAGCAACCGCTGATTCGAGTGGGCCTTCCTGTCCGCCTTACCCTCGCGGACGACAACCACGGCGACCGGACCTGCAAGTACAGCCAGCACTGGGGCGCGCTCTACTTTGAAGGAAGCGACTTCCCGATAAAGGTCTCCGACGTCGGCAAGTTCGAGAAACCTTAACCCGGACATCGCGGTAAACGTATTTGGCTGGAGGAACGGCCTCTACCCGATTCGCATGAGCGAAAAGGCAAGCCTGCACGCCGTGGACCTGCTCCTGCGGACCGAAGTCAAAGGCAAGACCACAAAAGGCCACTACGTTTGGATCAAATACCTTGGGCGAATAGTGCACAAGAACAGCGGCCACGAGCACAAGAAGCACTTCTTCTGCCGCTGTCTGCACGTCTTCAGCCGGGACGACCTGCTGGAGGCCCACATTAACGACTGCGTCGGCATCGGCGCGAAAATGCAGAGGACGGTTATACTGGAGCAAGAACACCCTGTGGTTGTAGAACTACTGCCGCCAGATGCGCGCCCCTTACATCATCGACGCGGACTTCGAGGCGCTGAACCTGCCGATGGAATGCCCCACCAAAACCTGGATAAAGCGTCACGCAGTTCCTCAACAGCAGCTTGGAGAAGCTACCCACCAACCTCCCCAAGGGGGTCTACCTCATCACGAGGAGCTACACAAAGATCGACGTCGACCTTTTTACCAAAAAGGGTGTATACCCCTACGAGTACTTCCACAGCTGGGAGCATTTCGATGAGACACAGCTGCACGCATCCAGGCCTTCTACAGCAACCGGAGCCGCGCCATAATTGATGCCAGGAACTACGAACATGCTCAAAGGGCCTGGGAGACATTTGGCTGACAAAAGCTGGGCGAATACCACGACATCTACCAGCGCACGGATGTGATCCAGCTGGCTAACGCCTTCGAGTCCTTCGGCGACACGTCGTTGTCAAACTACTGCCTTATTACCTCAGCTCCCTTGAGATAAGCTGGGATGCCCTGCTAAAGACCACCGGCGTAGAGCCCGAGCTGTTCACCGACATCGACATGCATCTAATCATCGAGCGCGGGATGCGCGGCGGCATCTCAATGGTGAGCCGCCGACATGCGAAGGAGAACAACCGGCTGTGCGCCGTCCACGACCACAGCAAACCCACCAGCTGGATTAACTACATCAATGCTTTATGTAGGCAGTCAGTTCTACTCTTTAACGTACTTGATATTAATGGCAAAGGAAAAGCAAGCGTTTGTGATACAACCAACTACAATCACACGAAAGTAATTGAAATGTTTCAACAAACTGAGTGAAATTCATACTATATGGAACGCATCTTTGCAAGTACTCAGATGTTCTTATTGTAGACAACACATGCTATTGAATACGCACCTACTTAAATCAGTTTCTAAGATAGACCATTACATACAAGCTACTAAAATATTGTAAAGTGTTTTCCAAATAAGTGCTTAAAATACGTTTACTTATATGCATATCTGCGTGTGCTCAAATACTTACTGTGTGTTTCATTCATGAGAGTAAACTGATAAAGTCTGACCTATTGACATCTCGTGGTTGGGTTAGATTATATATGGAGCTCAGTCTATGATAATTAATATACATGTATTATTTGTGGATGATATTGGGTGACTGAAAGACCAACAAGTCAATGCGCTAATCCAAAATTCATATAGTGTATTGTGCAGAAAGTACATTAAAAGTTTAAAAATGCTCTCATTTATGAAAGTGATTATCCACTAAACTGGATCCAATCTATCACTTTTATAATGAGGTAATCTTGATGCATCGTAAATAGTACAGACATTTATGTAAATATTCTACTGGAAAGAGATCTCAATTAAAAAATTTCACCTAAATTAGGAATAAACTTTTCTAACATACAAACGAAGTACTTCCTTTGATATCGACGTTTTTCAAAAAAACAGTGCGTTAATGTCCTAAATTAGTACGAGATAGAGTGTATATTAGAATCCAGAGAATACACAGTGTATATCAGAATCTAAAGAATAAATAGTATATATCAGAATCTAAATAATACACAGTGTATATCAGAATCTAAATTATACATAGTGTATATCAGAATCTAAATAATATACAGTGTATATCAGAATCTAAAGAATACACAGTGTATATCAGAATCTAGATAATACACAGTGTATATCATAATCTAAATTATACACAGTGTATATCAGAATCTAAAGAATACACTGTGTATATCAGAATCTAAATAAGACACAGTGTATATCAGAATCTAAATAATACACAGTGTATATCAGAATCTAAATAATACACAGTGTATATCAGAATCTAAATAATACACAGTGTATATCAGAATCTAAAGAATACACAGTGTATATCAGAATCTAAATAAAACACAGTGTATATCAGAATCTAAAAAATATACAGTGTATATTAGAATCAAAATACTACACAATGTATATCAGAATCTAAATAATACACAGTGTATATCAGAATCTAATGAATACACAGTGTATATCAGAATCTAAATAATAGAGCAATACATAATGAGATGTAACTACACATACCAAGAGTTGAAGTGATGTATTGCGTTGCTCATATTTTAAAACTTGTATCAGACACTGAACTGGCTTTAACGACTAACGTGATTTTCATATTGAATAACAATTTACTTTAAGATTTGAATCAGAAAAAAAATTATACAAAAAACTAAATTCTACAATTTGATATGTGCTCTGGAAAGGAAAAGAACTCATTGATAACATCATTACGAAATATTGTAAAACCTAACGCACAAGCTCTGTGGAAGAAGAATTATTTTCAAAAAACTGTTTTAAAATAGAATTCGCCACATTTAGGACATCTAAATAATTAAAGGTAGCGGTGATTAAAAGCGAATAAAGCAGATATATCCACTTGTCAAACAACGTAGCGTGGAAACGTATTTTCGCGTGTTCAATTAAAGAGAAAAATAATTCATATATGAGTCGGATGCATTAAAAACTGAATTAGAATACATGCACATAGTAATTCTTAGGTGGGTTTAGTATATCTTAAACTGTTCTGAATATCATGGTATTCAGTACACTTTTGATGAAATGAAACTAGTTTTCCCGTTTAAAATCCTCAAATAAGTAATTTGAAGGAAAACGTTTACCAAAACTGCAATCAATACTTACTGTTCTTCTACCCGCTTTGGACTACCATGTGTTGTGTTTTCCGATTAAATTGCGATTTAAAAATTTAAAGAATCTTAAATTGTCTAAACTTAAAACCAGAAAAAAATGTAAACAGGTATAGTTGAGTTCTAAGATAGGTTTCATATTTGCCCCAATTTATTTCCATATTTGTGCGGTATTTATTTATATTAATCTATATTTATATGAATATAAACTTAATCGAATAAACAGTAAAGCGAATTTTAAAAATAGAATGGTATATGCTACCAACTCCTTTCAGATGACAGATCAGTTTCAAATTTCGCCCTTTAAGTCTAGAATATTCAATGACCTGGGCTTTTACGAAAGCTAATGAAACCAAACGACCCGTTGTGAACCATATATTGTAAATTCTAGACATACTGTCGCAGTAAATGATAGCATGAACCAGAACATGAACCTACAAGGAACAAAGCTATTCCTTCAAACATTTTGTCATTTAGGACCAAGGACGTGGTCACTGAAGGCAAGCGGTGACTTCGTAGACCGCACATCTGTCTTTTTGTGGTTTTGTGTGTGTGTAGGGGGGGGGGGAGGTTCATTCTGTTTCTTTCTGATTCTAGTCCGAGGCGGCTTATAAATTGATGTCTGATCCATGACATATTTTGGCTCGATGAATTTATAATATTGCATATTATACACATCTATCTCAAGCATGGAGTCTATAAAGTCCTATTTGTTAAGATAGTTTTCAACTCAAAAATAACTTTATAGACCTTTGAATAGTTATTGACTTCTTTCCAGTCTATAAAAGCTAATAATGTCCTTCAAGTCACTCTTGATTGTCTAGTGTGGTTGTGATGCTGCCTGTTCTTCCATCAGTACCCATTTGTCACGATCGATGTAAAAGAGGTCTCCTTTGATAATTGTTGCAGCAGTAAAAGAAAGACAAGGTGATTTTCTATTTAAAATGTCGTTATTCATTAGTAGTAATACAAAACACATGACATCGCTTCAAAGGAAGCATATAAAGTGCAAGAAGGTTCCGTGAGCATTTTAAACGAAAAGAGGGACTATCAATGATACACATTTAAAACAAGAACTTTTGATTCTTCTTTCTTTCCTTTTGGGATACTATTTTCTTGTAACTCATTTTGTAAAATAAACCAAGCATACTAAGCGATATGTAGAGAACATTACCTTAAAATCTGAATTCAGATGATGTGCTAGACATGACCGAAATAGTTAGAGTTAATATAGCTAGATTCATTTGTCAATATTCTATCTTTATATCTTTAATCTTGGGAAAATGTATGTTTTGCACAAATATGTAATATGTTTGGTAGATATTAATGCATGATGTCTGGCAGTGGAAACGTTATTGAAAATCAAATCCAGATTACTCTCACACGACGGCACTATCTGGCAGTCATTTAGATCAGCGTAACCCCCACCATCTCACATCTCTCTATCTCTCTCTCTCTCCATTTAAACGTGGCTGAATGAATTCCTGGTTTAAGTTAAGACCTGTGTTCCTGGATTTATTTGTGTGCAAATGATAACATTAATAGCTCCACCACAACCAGTGAACCGAGTTTTAATACACCCTTATCTCATGTACTACGATCGGTAAAAGGGATGTCAGTTGGTGCCTAGATTGAGTAATTCAGTTATCTTGCACAAGGTATGTCAACTTATGGAAGCAGGTCTTACAAACAGACATAAAATAAAGGAAATATTTAGGTTTGAGCCTCGGTGTTTGAATATTGCATTTTTTATAATCTCTTAAGTTGAGATTACAGCAATAAGTCCACGAAATTTTACCAATCTACGTTTATTGGCAAATATTTCCTGTGTCATTGAGCGTAAATATAGCTTAAAGTAAGTAACGGAACTATATATTTCTTCAGGTGTCGCTGAGAACACACTCTGATTCGACCTAAATAAAGAAAGAAAGAATAAAGAAAGATAAAGTAGGAAGCGAGAGAGAGAGAGAGAGGGGGGGGGAGATTTATGGCTTAGTTGAACGAGTTACATACTTAAGCGCTATTTTGTCTTTTATTTTATTTTTTAAAATTTTTTCTTTGTTATTTTTTCTTTTTTTTACTCTAAACCCAGGAAAAATGATTAAAAATTTCTCGTATGTCTTCACGCCTCCAAAATAAACCCTTTGAGTGTCAACATTGCACAAGGATATTTCTAACTTATATTTGTCGGTAAGCACTATAAAAGGAACATATATGTTTTCAAAGTATCAGCTTCTATAAAGAACTCCTTGCCAACCAATAATATCAAAACCAAGCGAAACAATAGACATGTATTTCGATATAGAACGCTCACATGCCAGAAAGAAATGGCTGTATCGCCTTCCTACCCACGAAGGGAGACTTATATGGTCGCCAAAAGAATTTCCTATTCGCTATAGACATTTGCATTATGTTAAAGCACTGAGAAATGATATTTTTATATTATATATTAAATCTTAATGAAATCTAACTTTTCTTAAGAGGTATTTTAAAATTAGATAAAACTGTATACAAGGGTTTGTACATGAAACGGCTACTCTTCCAACAAGAAATGACCGTAAGCTTTGCTCGCTATTAGGAAAGATTGCGGCGGTCGCCAAAGAACAAATACCATTACTTACCGGGTAATGCCAATGTATACACATTATCACAAGCCATATAACAAAACCATATTATCAGAGATGGTTTAAACCTCTCATGGGAGATATTGATATATTGATTGTTACACCTTCTAAGGTTAATTACTCGATATGCATCACATGGTTCAATCGCTTGTCTTTCTTCTTATAATTATACTAAAAATGTTGTATTTTCATTGCAACCTCAAATTGCTGAAATTAAGATAGATAATAACAATGATGATAATGATGATAAAAAGTTAATTTCTTATTTAATATGATCTCTGATAAAAAAAAAAAAAC
Source organism: Margaritifera margaritifera (assembly GCA_029931535.1). Taxonomy (NCBI): domain Eukaryota; kingdom Metazoa; phylum Mollusca; class Bivalvia; order Unionida; family Margaritiferidae; genus Margaritifera; species Margaritifera margaritifera. The sequence continues at coordinate 774,036 of JAQPZY010001590.1, read as the reverse complement.
ACACATGGGTTTTTAAAGCAACTTTTCTTCTGACTTTAAGTTGTTTTGGCAAGTATTTCGAACGGATATTTATTTCTCTATATCTATATTTGTTCATATTTTGTACAACTCTGAACATATATTTTATTTAAATAAGGAAAGGATGTATACAATCCGTCTAAATGTCATATTTTCCTGCTTTAGAAATAGCATTCATTGTTCAGTTTTCTTCCCTAGCAATAATGATCACGATAAAATGAGTTAATTGCTTGTATGTTTATTCTTGCCTTTTATATACTCCTGATGTTGATGAAAGTTCCAATTGACATTATATTAAATTACGTTAGCATTTGCAGTTCATATCAAATAACATTATAACAGGTCATACAAGTTACCTCGAATGTCAAGGATAGAAAACCCACTATAGGTTGATAACTCATCGGCTCATGTTTACACAACGGACCAGTTTACTTCGACCGAAGTAGGGGACTTTGGTTAATATAAATGAATAGACTAATAATCAAATTCATAAAATATAACTTTATCAGAGTATGTAACGTCGTGTTTTTCATTTCGTGTATACCAGTAACACTCCCTTCAATTTAAGGATGTATTACAAGAGAATAGTATGTACATTCTTAACCCCTATTATCAAATGGAATCATCAATCATATCCAGGACGTTCCAAAATACAAATGAAGCGTCAATATATTTCTCTAATCTAGTATATTCAGCATTTTATATATATATATATATAAAAATTTGCGATATGAAATGTTAGCAAATTATTTATTTCCTGTATGTGCGCCCGTATATGCAATAAAATCAGTGCATTAAGGACAATCATAGGGAATTACAAGAATGTCCTTAATACTGATGCGTCCTTAATTACCAGGAACAGACTCTCTTATATCTCATCTTTCCTCGTAAAGATGTTGATCTGATCTAACTATAGATACGGATATGGTTACTGTTTGTATGCCGCACCATAATTCCCAGCACTCGACAATCTTAATGTTAACCTAACTATACATGCATTTCAGATTATACCTCTGTGTCAGTAATTGATAATTAGATTTCTACAATGCATAGAGTTTCTTCTGTCATAAAATTTCCTTTTATCATTTCGCACAGTAATATAAATATAATATTTTTTTAAAATTAATCAGAGAACACTCAAATTGAAATATCTAAAATAATAAAAGGTGGCAAAGGAAACACGGCCTATTTCTTCAAGTGAGCACAGATTTATTAAATGTGACTTAATATCATCTACATACTAATTAAAAATGACGACGTTGTTAAATGGGGCAGGTATATGACCAGCAGGTTTAAAGCTTTACTTACGAAAGAATGGATTAAATCCATTACGGGTACATAACGCATATACATTTCATTTGTTATCACGTGATTTGGGCTTTGATTTTGGATTGAATGTTTTATTACTAGATAAGAATGCGTTTACCTTTGATAGGCAACCCGTTGTGTATATTATTGCTATTTTTCAGGATACATATACACTAACAAATATGTGTATGAAATAAAAATGAAAGAAAATCGTGCACAACCCATTAAATGCTTTTACAGAGGTGCAAGATAACTACAGTATATTGTTTTTGAAAATAGTTTGCTTGTGATTTCTGTTCCCTCCTGCCACAACATACTGGTAGGTCTGAAAAGGAATCTGGTAGATGCTTCAGAAAACTTGTCCAAAAGCTGATCTTATTCCTTTGCTTCTTAACCACTCCTCTGCAAAGATGTCTCCCTCTTTATACACAATTAAATGCATATCAGGGTAAACTAAATTCTACTTAAGCTTGAGGTCCCTTTTCAAAAAAAAAAGTCTGCCAAGGAAAAACTCGGTAAGACGTCCATCTAAGTAAATTGCTTTGTTTCAAATGACGGGAAGAGACATTAACGCATGTTAATCCATAGTTGATTATATCTGCATTGAGAGTTTCAGTACAATTATTTCTTGATAATTGTACTGTTTTGTGATAATTGTACCGCTGTAATTGTACTGTTTTGTAATAAAATGTTTTGTTCTATTTTTAGACGCCAGGTTTGCACAGCAGTCACGTGTTGTGAGCTCTAAACAGAGAGAGAGAGAGAGAGAGAGCTACAAGAACTATTTCGTAGAAATGACCATTTTTGTTGTTCTTGTTATTTATTGACGATCCCCCAAGCACCCCTCCCCCCCCCCAACGTAATTTTACATTAAATTATGATTGTGAAATTGTTCTTATTATTCCCTGCTGAGTTACAAACACTGGTAGATGATAGTGCTTTTGAAAAAAGTGTCTCTTTTGCCATTTTAACTGCAATAGATTAATTACACTTTTGCAAATTCACTAGGAATATTTAAAAAGTTCATCCATGTGAGAATCGCCAGTGTCCACCATTAATTTTTCATGCTTTCCTTAACATAGAAGTCTTGACATAGTAAATCCGTTACATGGTACATTTCCATTGTTTGTGATAAGGTAAAATCTTTCACATTTCCAATAGCATCGAGAGCGTTACCTATCTGAGATAAAGTTATGTCGTCTGCTACTTCATCGGTATGGCTCAGAAACTCATCTTCATCATCACCATTCCACATATTGAAACCAGTATCATCTACGTCCTCAGTCGATAGCTTTAAAACGTCTCTGCAACATTTTCCCACGGTTTAGATGCGGCTGACCTGGGCTACTTGGTCATGTGATAGAAACAACCAGTGCACAAACAAAGATGAGGTTTTTTTTCCAGCGTTTAAGAGACAGTTGACCTGGACCTCTTGGTCATGTGATAATGAATCACCCAATGGACGTAAAGAATGATGAGGGGATTTTTTTTCAGGGCAGTAAAAACATACATGTTGGAATGGTCCATTGTCTTTTAGGGGCAGTAAAGAACGATCTACAATTCAAAATGTTAATGTTCATCCAACATCTCAAAAAATATTTTTTTAAATTTTTTTAAATAAATGTGCTGTGGATTAAATCAGATATAGCCATCCTTCGGGGCTCGTCCAATATAACAGTACATATGAAAAACTATACAATTCTTTCCACATATAGCTAAAAAAATTTGGATATATCTATTACTCAGTAAGAAGAAGTCTATGAGATGTAATAAATCATCGTTGGATGGCTTAAAATTATTTCATTAAGATACCACTATTCCAATAGATTTCCATACTTTTACTTCTCCTCAATCTCGACATGAAGACTCTCATTGTCTTTTTCACGCGAAGTGAAAATTATCTCTGTGATCTTGCACTGGTCTGAAATGCGTATGAACACGCTCTTGGTATGGTTACAAGTACATAAGAGATCGGAACACGCTCGGGCCTTTCCCGCCAATATTTAGGAAAACACCTCAGAAATACTACAGTAGCCGCCATTGCATATACATGCATCTCCAACATATGATGTTTCATATGGTACGAGCCATGTCTACATCTCCAGATGAATCGTGTGGTACAAAACAGTTATATTGTAGCTTAAGATGAAATATATCCGGTATTACCATAGGAAAAAAACATCTTTTTAAATATATACCATACTGGCTTCTGAAAGGACGCTTCGAAGATTAAACTGACTATTGCGAACACTACCCCCATGCCCCCTTTTCGTAAGTTCACCTCAATTTCAACAGCATTTATTAGCTGATTATAAAAATATCAGTGATTTGAGAGAACTGTTGATTTGGAATAAACTAATCTGTTGCAATAAATCACAGTTTTTACATTGTGTAAACTATATTACCCTATCTAACCACAAAAGCAAGTCCAATAGAGCGATGCAACACACCGGCTTTCTCACACTGTTGTTAAAGTAGTTACAGCAACATAAGTTTGTAAAGAAGCGAACGATGAGAAGTCAAATATATTCGCAAAAATTATTTCCACGGTAATGAAGTTTCCATTTATTGCTCAAGCTCACAAAATGTTTGTTTATTACTTCTGTTACGACTCTATTGTCTAAGAAAAATGTAACAGAAAGAAAGTGAAACCAACAAATCAAGTAAAAATCAACAAGCAATTTATTACTAGATAATTAAAATGAAAAATCAAAAAGTCACTTACAGTAATGTGTTTTGAAATCCTAATAATCCAATAAGAATGATTGTTCTAATCACAAGTCCTAAATATAGAATGTTCCGAATTCACGGCTGTGTCCTTGAATGTTATGATGTGCTAATGGTCTCCAAAGTCCTGATGTACTAGTAATCTTGATGTGCTGATGTCAAAATGAAGTATTCCAAAATATCTGAATAAGTTCAGTTAAATTCCAAAATCATCAATTAAAAATCCAAAATCCAAAAGTTTATGAGCACTGTTATAATCCAATGAATATTTAAAATAATTCCTCTCTTAGAATTTGGAATGAATTTTCACAACTGTAATAGCTCTTTACAAGACTGATGGTAATGTCAAAACTGAATAAATGTCCACCAAACATGGCATATATGAAGATTGGTCACATGACAGAATGTTCTAGAATATGAGTCATCTTAATGGAATTCTAACTGTAAACAAAATTCAACCTTGACCTTCAAATTGAGAAAACATATTGATCAAAACAACCTAATTCAAGGACACTAGTTAAACATGTTTTTCCTGATAAACATTAAGATTTAAGCAAATATTAAAGTGAAGAAACATTTATAATTTCCCAAAATACTTATAATATGATATAAACATCATACATAACACTTGCTGCAAATATCGCTTATATTAGTACTCATATATATATATATATATATATATATATACAGTCATAGTAATTCCATCTTGATTGCTAGATCATGTCGAGTTGTCAGCATCAGAAAATCCGGATCATGAAAACACGTGTCTCGTCATGATCCGGATTTTCTGATTCTGACAACTAGACCTGACCTAGCAATCAAGATCGAGTTACTATCATAATGATATTATTGTTATATATCTATCAATTTTCAGATAATTTAATAAAATTCCTAAACGTAACTTAAAAAAAGGAATTGTTTCATATTTTAACCTTTTTGATAGGAACTTCATCTTAAATCATACAAAGAATTACATTTTGATCAGCGGATATGCGCATTAATATCAGTTTTATGAATGAAGTGTGGGAAAAAACATTCACTCATTGTCACTATAATCGCTGTCAACAACACGAATTCTTCGACGCATAGGGCAGTATATTCATATATATGTGATTTAAATTTATTTTTGCAGCATGGAAGATTGCACCACGTGAATGACTATGAAAGTTTCTCTCAGAGGCCAGGCTAATAGCGGTTGAACTGTTTCTGACAAAACATTGTGAGAGGGACCGATGGGGTCTTGGCATGGGAATTACATAATTATTTTCAGTTATTTACAGCGGAATTGGACAAATTGTTGGAATTTAATTTTACAGATTTCTTAAAATGTTACTCATTGAGACTACGGCATTGTTGTTCACGATTGTTATGTTGTAACCAGGAAACCTTGTGGGAAAAGTATTTCCAGCTTCGTTTGAGAGCATGGTGATACAGAATCAGGAGATGACGGTACAATTCTGGCTTTTTCTTGAGTAAAAAGTTGATAGGTATGTAAGAAAAGGATATATTTTTCACATGTGAAAATATCAGAATTAAAAAAATAAATATGGAAAATGTTTCACCAATAATTTTTTGTATTTCACTCTTAAGAATGTACAAAACTGAAATATATGTCTAAAAAAGTACCCAAGCTTGAGAGGTTTTACATCTGCATGAAAGGGGCGTGCTTCGTTGATATGCAGAGCACGGGCTGTGAAAGATTGATTGATGTGTTACATTTCAGCATGCTGCAGCTGGTAGATTTTCAGATTATGAAACTGTTGGTAAATAGCTGTGTGTTAGAGTAATTTTAGGATTCCAAATGTGTATGAACAAGATTAAAAAACATTCAAAAGCGACGAATGACACTCGGCAAATTAGAAACTGCTGTAACTATTCCAGAACCTCGTATTTGTTTTGTTTATCATTTTTAATAAGTATAGAATTGAACAGTTTCTAACATGCATATATTTAAAATTGAATATTCTGCATATTGTAAAATACACAGTTTTTATTTATGGATTTATTCAACGTTTTTTTTTTTTGTTGTTTTTAGAGTTTTTTTTTTTTTTTTTTTTTCTTATGTAGATATGATTATTTTACGATTTACACCTAGTCAGTAGAACTACTGTTCAGTTATCAATCCAAACTTCAAAATATCCAGTGACTGACTTCAGTGGCGGCGCGAGGGTTAGAGGCGCCCGGGGACAATGTTCTATAGTACGGCCACTACCTAGGCGCCCGGGGGTAATGTTCTTTAGTGGCGCCCCTTCTTTGCCACAGAGAACAGTTTTTATGTCAGTTGCCAACCTCCCTCCCCCCCCCCCCCACCTCCTAAATATGTTTTGCGAAATATTGCCCCCGTTACACTAAGGTGAAGTGAAATACTATGAAAATTTCAACTGCTAAAAAAAAAGCTCCTGACGGCGCCCCCTTAATCTGGCGCTCAGGGGCAATTCCCCTTCCCTCTCAACCCCTCCCCCCTCCCCCTTCCACTGATTGACTTGCAGTGAGACGGACTTGGTAATATATCAGATGCAGTAAATTGTGCCTTTCTGTTGTTATTTATATCGGGGGAAAAACGTAAAAATATCATCTTGCCATAACGGTCTTCAGCAGGTGCAAGGAAGCCAAATTGTTTAGAAGTTGAATAGACTGACTTTTATTAAGGCCATTACTTGAAGAAAACAATTCTCTATGTTTTACAAGATTTGCGTCATGATGGAAGAACAACATCTAGCCTCTAATGACCTTTGCATTTTGTGCATAACCTTCTGAAAGGGAAGTTGATTTTTTAAGACATTTTCCAAATGAGAACTTTATTATTACCTTTAATGTAATAATGAATTTTCCGCCACTGTAGTTCTGTCTCTAATTCCTTAGAGTAAGAAACTGTCAAAACTTTATTTCAAAGACGTAATGGGATCTGGCGGCACTGTAGGTCCATGAATTATGTCTTATTGAACATTAATGACACATTACATTTTTTACTTAAGCACAAACCTTATTATGCCTCAGCGAAGAATGCCTCATAGAATATGGGTCGTTGTTTCACTGCTAAATATATCGAGAATTTTTGGGTTGTTTTCGTTTGGTTTATGTCTGAAAGTTAATTACGTACAATCTTAAGTATCATATTGCAGACCGTGATCCATATAATATATTGTTTACCAGCAGATATCGAATCCATCCATAATAATCGTTATTAAAAATTAGCATTACAAAGGTGGTTGTGCAACTCAACCCTTTACAGAGAAGAAAGTTGTGAAACTAACTACTCTATAAAGCAGCGGTTCACAACCTCAGGTCGCGACTCAAATCATGGTGGCGGGGGGTCCTCAGTAGGATAGCGAAGGGTCATCAGAATAAAATATTAAAATTATATCATAAGCTTGAGGGTCGGGAGGTCCTGTTGGTGGTGGCCAATTTAGTGTCGCAGCGAAAAAAGGTTGGGACCCACTGCTATAAAAAAGGTTCTTCGATCATGTAGTCAACTAAATAGAGTTTGAAGGGATATGAGGAGAAGCAAGGATATCCAAAGTGTAATATAGACACACACACACACACACATATGTGTGTGTGTGTGTGCGTGAATGTGAAACCAATAATGTAAGTAAAATCAACAAGCAATTTATTTCTAGACAATTAAAGTGAAAATTCAAAAGACACTTACAATAAGGTGAATTAAAATCCAAATAATCCTAAGTGTCCAAATCACAAGTCCAAAAATATATAATGTTCCGAATGAATTCCAATAGTCTTGAATGTCCTGATGTACCACAAGTCTTGAATGTCCTGTTGTACCACAATTATGTAATTCCGAATGTTTTGAATGAGTCGACATAAATCCCAAAATACTGTATTAATCCAAAAATGAGTGAGCAGTTTAGTATTTCCAATGAATATTGTAAATAAATAATTCCTCTCAAATTATATCTGATTTCAACAACACAACTAAAACAGATTCTCTACAGAGTGATCTTTTAGAATCGAAATTCTAGAATATGAATGAATTTGTTTACCAAAATCTGTATATAAATACACATGACTAAATGACCTATGTCACATCACAATATGAGTAATTCTAGTGGAAATTACTTTGTGTACCTGACTTTTGTCACAACAAAACATGGAAATAACAGTCCAGCTGCTACAAAAAACGGCTTTGAACTCAAATGCTATTTAAATGTGTTGTTTACCATAATCTCACTAAAGTACAACTTATAATCATGGACACATATTATAAATTCAATATACATAAAAGTGTGTGTGTGTGTGTGTGTGTGTGTGTGTGTGTGTGTGTTCAATATTGCACAGAGTCATAATTTGAGACTTTATACTCAGGTGTCTTCAGTGAGCATGGAGCTTGGCGTTTTCTTTTTTTTTTTTTTTTTTTTGCAGTACTCATTTAATACCATTTATGTTTTTTAATGTATTTTATTGATTCAAAGGTAAATGAAACATACTGTAATACAATACATATAAATGTAAATGACACATACTGTATATACAATACATAAACGACACATACAGATTATACAATACATATAAAGGTAAACGACACATACGGTATATGCAATACCTATAAAGGTAAACGACATATACTGTATACACAATACATATAAAGGGAAACGACACATGCCGTCTATGCAGTACATATAAAGGTAAATGACACATACTGTATATACAATACATATAAAGGTCAATGACACATACAGTATATACAATACATACAAAGGTAAATGACACATACTGTATGCATAATACATTAAGGCAATAACAATATTGCAAACACTTTTCAATAAGACACAAAATGTAAACAGTTGTAAATAGTTATTTTGTGACAATACAAGGAGAAAGAAAAAGCTAAGGAAAGAAAGAGAAAAAGAAAAGGAACAGAATAACTAAAAATATGATCGTTTCAAGTTTTCGGATATTGCTTATTGTGTGGGTCAATAAGTTGATACTGGTCACTGTTGTACATCTATAAACATGATTAATATTTATTTCCTCAATTTGAGATAATTATAAAGCAAGACTAAAAATATATCACGTAGATATATGTACATGTAGTACTGTTTTCAATTAATTTCTCAACAGCATACAGTCCTAAATCAGGTTCTTTGGATCAATCTCTAATATTTTTTTATTGGGTCCAAAGTAATAAACCACTGCATCATTGTCTGCGAAATGTTAAGTCGGCTGCTAGATCTCAATACTTTACCCCCAGAGTGTATTGTGCTTCAAAATAGTTGCATTCATTCCAGACGACCAAAACAACATACCGAAAAACACGTTATAGTGACAAAGACGACGATACTAAATCTAAAATTGATGACGGTAAATCTGATAGAAACATAATTGAATCCTAACCGGAAATTAATATGGAGCCGGATATGTCCGAAGTTGAGTGGAAGCGAACTGTGTTTCGCAGTCTCCTAGTTACACAAACGCAATGTCGTGTGAATCAGACGGCAAGCCTGACAATTGTAGGTCACCGAATTACACTTAAGCAATTGGGAAGGATAAAAAAAAAACATAAGCAATATTTGTAAAGTTGTATTGTTGTTTGTTTATCTGTTCTATCATACTGACTATTCTGCCTTTTTCCTACCTCAGCCTAATGACAATCACTGGCTTTTGGAATAATTTAGTGACATTTGGTGAGATTCAGCATGTGTCATCTAGCACCAATTAGTGGTAATCAGTTTGTTTCTTGTGTCATTACCTAAATAGTCACAATGCCTAAACAGTACCCTTACAACCCTCACTCACAAAGAGCCATGTGGAATTTTACATAACATGTAAGAAGCAAACACCATAAATAGATGATGAAGTTTAAAACACTCGAAGCTGCTAGTCAATTAATTACAAAATTAGAGGAATGACAGAAAGAGGATATAGAGCAGCTTGAATTGGAAAATGTTTTGGAAGAAAGAAACACTGGACGTATAAAAATAGAAGTCATCGTCAAAACATATACAAAGTGTAGTTACAAATGGAAGTGAAGACAAGCAACAAGAAATTACGACGTCAGAGACTTCGCAAATCAACCCAACTGTACAGTCTAACAGCAATCTTCTCGAAATGTTGTAGAACATGTTTTTCATGTGTGCTTTGCACAGATTGTTGTATTATAAATGTTTGAGGCAAATAACTTTGTAAATATAATTCAACGCGCATTGTTAGAAACAGTTTTACCAGGTTCGTAGAGCATGCTGATGCACAATGTAGTCAGTTTCAGACTCGTAGAACATGCTGATGCACAATGTAGTCAGTTTCAGACTCGTAGAACATGCTGATGCACAATGTAATCAGTTTCAGTATAAGTCTACAGCCTAAACTGTCTGTAGAAGAAATACTAAAATTCCTCCAACCAATCGCTTTGTCCGATGTCACGATAGACTATTTAATTGAGCAAGGATTGTCCAGAAACAATATTGTTCCTTAGTTGAAATAGATTTAGACGTCAGCCTCGTCGACAGAGTGGTGGTCTGCCTGAGGAATATCACTGAAGATGCACTCAGTCTGCAAAAATACAACTAAACTCATGCTTTTTCAGTGCTTTTTGTTTTTGATACCTTTTCCACAGTAAGTGTAATATTTAATGTCTTGCAGAAAATGTGTAATGTATTGTAATTGATGTTGCATTCTACCAATGTATGAATTCCGTTCATGTACAGTTTTGATACAGAAGATTGTTGCTGTGATACCTACTGATTCAATGGCAAATTTATCTAAATTTGTGTAGATGTACTTGCTTTATGCAGTCTGTCTAGTAAGGGCACTGTGCTACACTATTTAAAGTACAGGCAGTTAAGCTATTTCTTGCTCTTTGGCACATCAACCAGGTGTCTGTGAAATATGAATCTTCCGTTGTATACCCACATACTGTAAAAGGTGTTTTTGTTTTTACTTCATCTAGATGGTGTAAAACTTCTTCACAAATCAACTGTCTTTGGTTAATTTTGTGGTTATGATTGAAGATTGCATGGATGCCCTAAAATTGAGCATGGCAAATATTTTATTCAGGTAACATACATAATGGAGTAGTTGTTTAAATCGCTGCTATACTTTCTTTGAATGAAATTTAAAAAGAAATCTAAATGTCCTAATGATTGCATAAACGTCAATGCACTCCTCATTACCCTTTATGTTGTTCAAGTTTTTGTATGACAGCTTTTAGTCTTTTACATTGTATATGTTTTTCAACTTTTTGAAAAACAACGAAAATTAACATAATTTTTTTTAATGCTATCTCTTTTCATTTCCTCTGTAATGTCTTCTGTTACCCAGCTAGTCGCCTTATCACGTTTTTTATGTGTAACATTCCGTTGTTTGACTGCGATGTTTTTGATGTACTTTCTTTCTACTCTCTGGTTTCAATATAAATATGCAGTATATATGTGTTTCAATTCATTCATGTTCTAATGCACTATTTTTTCACATCTGTTACATATTATAAACTTGTTATCTTTCACAAACTTAAAAGTCTTATACTTCCCGATACTGCTATCTGTGTTTTCTTCTTCTGTTGTATCCGTACGAGATTATGCTGCCCTGCAACTGTTGCTCGTCCTTCGAGTTTCGAAGATGACCATGACATCACTAACTAGTTTGGTTTCTGTGAGTACGTGAGTGGTTGATCAGGCCAATTTGTGCTCTGAACTGTATGTGGCACACTAGACAGGAGATACCGCTTGGGTTTGCTTCATCAATAGAGCACGTGCTGATTTCTGCAATTCTCCTCTGTTCAAAGTCTGTACCTCCAGTTTGGAAGAGACTACGCCAGGTGGAGCGATCATGTGCGAAATCTTCCCAAGACTCAGGGTCAATGTTGAAGTGTTTTAAGAATCTTTCTGACCACGCTGAAATCGCTTTCCCTCCTTCAGCTCGCCATGGATCTTCTTTGGTAGTCGCTCTTTTGACATCCTTGTGATGTTGCCTGCCCAGCTCGTCTGTGATTTCATCCGTAGAGAATGGATGCTTGAAATGCCTCCCCGTGTGAGAACCTCAGTGTCTGGGACCCTGTCTTGCCATCTTATCCACACCAGTTTCCTTAGGCATCCCATGTGAAAATTGGCATGGCGTCTGTACACCGTCCAGGTTTCGCATGCATACAGCAGGAACTGCACCACAGTGGCTTTGTAGACTTTCCGTTTTGTTTGTAGACTGAAGCCTCTGTGCTTCAACACATTTGCGCCTTGTCTAACAAAGGCCACACTTGCTTTAGCAATTCTGACGTTGGTTTCATCATCGATGTGGACTGCACGGGACAGTGTGCTGCCGTGATAATTGAACTTGTCCACTGCAAGGAGGGTTTGGCCATTTATGGTTGGCTCTACGTAAAGTTTTTCTGGTGCAGTTTGGTGCATCACTTGTCTTCTTCATACGGACTGTGAGACCGAAATTGTCACAAGCTGAAGAGAAATAGTCCATACTCTGTTGCATGTCAGACTCAGATTTGGCATTCAGGGAAAATTCATCATCAAATGGGAGATCACGAACAGCCACTTCCTGTAACTTTGTCTCTGCCTGTTGTCTCCTCAGATTGAAAAGCTTGCCGTCAGTCCGGTATCTGATGTCGATCCCAGTGTCATAGTCATAGAAGGCATCAATAAGTATGGCAGAAAACATCATACTGAAGAGGGTTGGGGCCAACACACAGCCTTGCTTGACTCCATTGGTGACTGCGAATGGTTCAGATGACTCGCCGTCGTCCACGAGAAGAGCGAGCATGCCATCATCGAATAGCTGAACCATCACGATGAATTTCTCTGGGCAACCAGCTTTTGCCATATTTTTCAAAGACCCCTAGGACTGACTGTGTCAAAGGCCTTTGTCCATTCGATGAATGTCGTGTACAGGTTGGAGTTCTGTTCCTGGCATTTCTCAAGAGTTGACAATCTACAAACACCATGTCTGTGGTCCCTCGTCCTTTTTTTTGAAGCCACACTGACTCTCAGTCAGGACCCCTTGATCGATGTAATGTACAAATCGATTCTGGAGAGGATTTTGCCGGCTATTGACAGCAAGGAGATGCTCCGACGGTTGTCACAAAAATGTATGTTGCCTTTCCGCTTGTACAAGTAGACGATTGGTGCATCTTTATATTCCTGGGGTATAGTTCCTTGAGTCCACATTGACTAGAAGAGTTCAGCCAGTTAATGTGCCAGGTGCGAGCAACTGGCTTTGTAGCCTTCTTCTGGTATAGCATCTACTTCAGTTGCTTTGCCATTTGACAGCAATTCAATTGCTTTCTCAGTTTCAGTGAGCGTTGGCGGATCAACAAGTCATATGTTGATTTCTACTTGACCAACTGCCTCCTCACCGATAGATGACTGTTGATTGAGGATATTGTTGAAGTGTTCTGCCCATCTTTGAAGTAACTTTTCTTTGTCAGTGAGCAGTGTGGTTCTGTCAGCACTCAGTATTGGAGATGTTCTTGATGACTGTGGCCCGTAGATTGTCTTCAAAGCATCATAGAAGTTCTTCATTCTTGTCTGCATAGGACTGAATCTCATCTGCCTTATTACTCAGCCATAAGTCTTGCAACTCTGAGTTTGTATTGGACAGTTCTATTGATGTTGGTAAAGGGTGCCTTTTCAGATGACGAAGTGCTGTCATCTAAACAAGACCTTGTGTTGCCGATATTTCTCATGCAGAAGTCTCTGTATGGCAGTATCATTCTCATCAAACCAATCTTGATGTGTACGTGTGTTGGGGCCGAGGGTTTGGGATGCAGCGGAGTACACAGAGTCTCTGAAGAATGCCCAGTTTTCCTCGACATTCTCGGGGTTCGTATTGATTGTATCTAGTTGGTTGCACAGTTCTTCGACAAATGCCTGTTTCACATTCACCTGTTTCAATTTGGAGATATTAAGCTTTTGGGGCACCTTTTTGCCATGCGGTCGTCTGTAAGGCTGAATCTGGATATGGAGCTTGGAGACTATGAGCCTGTGGTCAGTCCAGCATTCTGCACTTCTCATGGCCTTCCTCACTCGGACATCCTGCTGTCTCTTCTCCTGACAATGACGTAGTCAATGAGATGCCAGTGATTGGAGCGTGGGTGCATCCACGACGTCTTGTTGCGGTTTGGCAGACAGAAGACTGTATTGGTGATCTGGATGTCGTGTCTAGCACATTTCCTCAGTAGGAGGCGTCCATTGTTGTTGCATTTGCCAAAGTCATTTTTGACAATGACACCTGGCCATGTCTTGCATTGAAGTCACCAAGGATGATGAGCTTGTATATCTTCGGTACTTCTACGATAAGAGACTCCAGGTCTTCATAAAATTTGTCCTTTATCTCATCTGGGTTGGTCATGGTGGGTGCATAGGCGCTGATGATAGTTGCATGTCATTTTCCAGATAGTGGGAGTCTTGTTTGCATTAGTCTGTCATTCACGCCCTTTAGGAGATTTGTGAGCTTGCTGACTAGCTGTAATTTTATGGCAAACCCAACACCAGCTTCACGTCGCTCTTCTTTACTTCGGCCACTCCAGAAGAAGGCGTAGCCGGTTCCTACTTCGGTGAGTTGTCCTTACTCAGCTAGGCGAGATTAACTCAGGGCTGCTATTTGGATGTTGATCTGGCCAGTTCTCTACCAACTAGAGCTGTTCTTCTCTCTGGTCTATCTGCTGATGTGCTGTCCATTGGTGTGCGCACGTTCCAGGCACCGATGGTGAGTTGCGTCACCTTTGTCTTCTTGTTTGATTTTCGACTGCTAAGGTGGGATCCCCGTCTGTCACTGTATGCTGACCAGGGTTAAGTTGAAGCAGCAATGTTTAGGGCACATTTCCTAGCCTCTTCCTCATGCTATGGAGGTGAACAGTGTGATCTTGAAAAAAGCTGCGCAGTCACTCAGGGGGCTGTCGAGTTCCACTGCTGCTTCGGTCCAGTGAAAAGCGACCTTATGCCCTGAGCCACCTGTGTTCAGTTCTGCAGCTACATCTCCCAGTGTATCATATCGCCACAGGACTTAAATGTGTATGGTGGGACGAGGTGAATAATGTCATGACTTGCGCGTGAGTTGGATTTAAGTGAGGGAAAGTGGCGCAGAGTCACCATCATTCTGTCATTCAGGCCTGTCTGAATCTAGTGCCACGACAATGTCGAGACGTCTGGAGACGAGTCCAAATGCAGTGGATGGTCATGCAACTACTCTTGTCCTCAAAGGACGTTGCCACAAAGTGGTACGGCTTTGTTATCGCATACGACAAAGCTGTGTATCTTTAACACATCAATTATTATAATGGAATTATGTTTTCTGTTGGTTTTCATCATATCTATGGTCCAGCTCTGCAATATCACCCAGGGATCTTGTGGTATTTTTGCTTTTTAATTGAAGTGGTCCATAAATGTTCATTCTGCCGACAAGGTGCGACAGAGGCGCAACAATGTAGCGAGGTGGTAATACACAAAAATGAATGCCTGACTTAATCGGGTTTAATCTACTTTAATCTGGATGAATGGCCTAGCGCTGACTAGAAATGTGGCCTTGCAATGTTCTCATACTCCTTATTCGAGGTAGTATTTTTTTCTACGCAGTACCACGGAAGTGCCTCAGAACCATCCTTACTTATCTAGTAAAATATCACTTAATTTCAAATAAGTTTTTGTTCCATGTTTTGTGTGCATGCTCATTCCAAAATAAAATAGCTACATCAATTAGCAATGGGAGCACAGTACTGTATTTCTAGTGGTTGTAATCATGGAACCATACTGCAAACATAATATAATACAACCACATGCGTTGACACTCACTTATTGTTTCCAATGAAATAACATTTCCAGGAAATAAATATTTGTTTAGCCGGCATATTTTATTTGATAGTAACAGCTTACATGGAATTGATTTTCTGAATAATATGGATGAAGAGAGAACAGAGCAAAGCAAAATATTTTTGTTTGCAGCAAAGTGTGGCTTGATCTTTAAAACACGCTTACGAGCAATTGAATCATGGGTTTCAATACCCAATGAAAGCAATTGAATCATTGGTTTCAATGCCCAATGAAAGTTATTATTTTATCTGCACTGAAATAGACCCTAAGAAACGAATCGTAAAAGTAGACTCTTTCGTTGAATATGTATGCCAAATAAACCATCTAATATAATATACTTCTACACAACTGAGCCGTTATCATTCTTTTGATATAGTACAATTGCGATAAATATACCAAACAATTAAAAAACTGTAATTCTTAGAAATAGAAAACCTTGAATTCATAGCTTTTTGAATTATATGCATTTTTATGAATTAATAAAAGCAAATGAATCTCTGCAAATTTTATGTGATTATGTTATTTATTGTTAAATATTTCAAAAAACATTTTCACAACCATTTTCTTTAGCAGTTTGAAATCTGAGTGGACATGTATAGAAGTTGTGGTTTACAAGCGGAATAAACATCCTTAAAATGCAATATTTATCCCTATGTGTAATGAACAGTGAAGATAAGTGTTGTCTAAGACGATACAAATGTTAGATAATTATTTGGATTTGATGAAGCGATTCATGAATGACAATAATTACTTTGCTTATCATTTCCTTCGAACACATCCAAAGAATAATTTTAAAACTATTTCTCAAACAGACATAAATATTCTCATGAATTACATATTTTCATCGTCAAATTGTGATGTCTATTTAACCGATAACAAAGATCATGGTAGTATTACCTCATTCTATTTAGTGAGGGAAGGAGATTTTCTTGAGCCAGAGTAAAAATATACGGCTGTCGGGTTGAACAAAAGCACACAGACCATGGGTGTGGTGTGGCATACAGTCCTGTGATGGTATAAACTTCCTTTACATCAAAAACACTCAGAAAGAACTTACACAAAACTGTTTTAACACGACACTCATGAAAGGTTAAGGTATCGATAGTACACTAAAATGGATTGAGATTAATGAAATGTTCTCGGATTTGGAGATAATATAACGTATTTAAAGAAAAATGGAAAAGAACGTATTTATAAACAAACATCTATGTTTTTTTAGATTTGGATAGCAGTTTTGTTTTTCTACGTATTTCTATTTCTGTTCCTGTAGACAAAATAATGAGTCGAAAGAAGTAAGTTGATAGGTAATGATAAATCGTCAAGGAGACATAAGGATTTAACACGCATTTCTTTTACGTGGTTAAGGCCGGCTAATAATTAACAAAGTAAAAGCCCCGATTGCAACAGATTATTGTAGTTAAATGCCGTACATTTTTATATTTCCTCTTTTTGTAATGAACACAAACGAGATTAAAGAAGTTTATAAGTCCATTTTTCAAAGATGGTATCGAGAACATACCTCTAAATATCAGAGGCACACAACGACTGGAAGAAGCAACAGGTCATTCAGGTACTTTCATTAGTTTTATCGGCATTAACTCATCGATTTCATCTTCAGTTGCAGATCACTGTGCCATTTATTTATATGTCCAATACCTTTCACCTTAAATGATTGGTTGGTTATTTTTTAAAGACCCTTTCAGCACTGTATTTGACGATATCATGCCCAAAAAGTGGCAGCTTAGTGCCATTGTGAGTATGAGCTTCTTGTTTCCGACTATTAATGCGTGCAGCAATCTATTACAGGTATAAGGAACAACGACTTACCAAATCAGCGTGAATGTGATGTATCTTTTCGTTTCACTCATTGCCAATCTGCTTACACACATTTAAAAGTAAGGTACCAATAATGTACAGTTGCAACCATAAAAGAATGGTCTCAACAGCACCACCACCACCCCAAGCAAAAAACAAAAAAACGCTGTTTGTCTGATGAAAAAGTACAGAGACGTCTTCCCTTGGTAGCGAAGATGGTTGGTTGGTTGGTTTTTAACGGCACATTTAACACATTATTGACTATATCATGACGAGAAAATGGTAGGTAAGCGTTTTTGCCAAGGACACACCTTGGCAGTAGACCCGGGCTGGCCTAAGCGGGTATTGATCCTGCGTCTCTTAGATTATGAGTTTGGCGCTATACCAAGAAGAACATAATCACGGCGATAAATATCAGTTTTGGCAAACAATAAATAGACACAGCCTTACAAATCGGTATAGAGTTTAGCCCACACAGTAACTTCGTGATTTTCTATTTCTTTTGTAATTCATCATTGTTTTCGATTAAACCATCTCTAACGTTTCATGCACAGCAAATTTTAATCCATATAGAATGCCAAATAATTCGTACAACGAATGGAATGATTACTATAGCAGCAGACTCATATGTCAGATGTTATTTATGACCAGCAATATTATTTTTTAATTTCTCCATAGTATAATGCTTTTTATATATAAATATGATGTGTGCCAATGATATATTCCAAAACAATTCAAGAGAATAAAATCAACAATAATGTTTTGTGATAAGCGATATAATTTGCTAAATTCCTTATTGATATTAGAGTAAAAACAATACAATGATATCAGAGTAACAGTCTTATCCACGTTGACTTGTATAAAAATGGCTCAGGGTTTTCCTCGTAGACATGTTCTACTGCATTTTCTCGAGTGGCAAAAAATTGAAATTTTACGTCATTAAATGCTTTGATGCTCAGTGATTATTCTTATTTTCAGAAAATGACACGTCATCCGAGTATGACATTATAAGCCAAACGTTAACACTCTCAGATATTTCAGCAAATAGTGAAAAATACCTTAACTTTACCTTTGAGATACTAATTGGCACTTTTAAAGAATTTTTGGAAACAAATAATTACTTACGTCAGTCTTATTTACAGATAACATTCGTGCTCGAGTTAATATAGCGTATGTGCGTGGTCAAGACATGAAAACGGCGTGGATTCGTCTATTATTTGTGTCAGATGTTTTTTATTTTTTATTTTTTATTTCTTTCTTTTTCTGCCATACCACAGAAGAGGCAGACAAGGTTCATATTGATTGTCTGTGTGTTCGTCCATCCATTTGGTTCTTGAAAGTTATGTTGCAAGTTGCGGTTATTTTCTACACCGGTTTACTAAACTTTGATGTATTATGAATGGACAATTTTTCACGAATATTTGTTTTTGAAATTTTCTTCTCTATTACAATTCGGCTTCGATACTAAGCAATAAAAGAATAGTATAGAAAAATGTGATCCAAAAGTATAGTACTTGGAGGCTACAGTTATTATATGAGAGTCATGACATACTGCTACCTCTTTTATTAGTAGCTGAAAGATCAAGTTTGTCACGTAAATATTCAATTTTGTCATATCAATTTTATGTAATCAATGCAACTATTATAAAAAAAATTAGAAACTAAGATTGAGGGTGGAAGGTGAATATATATATATATATATATATATATATATATATATATATATATATATATATATATATATATGTATATATTCCTTTAGTAATTTAAGATTGTACTGCACGATTGTAGCGTGTCATAATGTCATCTGATTGCATTGAAATCATTTAAGCATATAAGAGGTCGATCATATTATCACCACGACACACGAAAAATTAAGAATAATTTAAACAACTCCCTGACTATTAGAAAATAATGTCTACAGAAGGTGAATGTGAACATTAAAGCTGCGTTCCCTCGCGAAAAATCGTAAATTGAGATAAAAGCGTGAAGAGATTCTGTATCCATCCTAATGAAGAATAATGAAAAATATTTGGCAACAATGAACTCCAGAGGCAGGACAAAAGGAGAATCAAGGGGGTCGGGGACCCATGATATGGACGAGATACATGTAAATAAGCTGGTCGGGGGCCCATGATATGGACGAGATACATGTAAATAAGCTGGTCGGGGGCCCATGATATGGACGAGATACATGTAAATAAGCTGGTCGGGGGCCCATGATATGGACGAGATACATGTAAATAAGCTTGGTAATTTCCAGTGCGTTGGTCGTCACTCACGCGGACACATATCTGCGAAAAGATCAGGTTGATTACATGAAACTGTACACATCCATTTCCTCATTTAGAAGATTAATACCAACACAGAGAGAATAAACAAAAGTAAAAATATGAGATTGACGAGGACATGACATACAATCAGATATATAAATCACACATAAACACATAAACGAGAAGATACATTATTATATTTGATAAGTGTGATCCTGTGCCGTTCTGACGTTCCAGCATTACCAGATGAGAAATGGTTCCGGACATTCGGCAACCGCTACAGTCTCCGTTCGTATGAAGAAAGGCAATATGACCATTCTTTACCGGGTAAGTGGTCGTACCCACTACATCCATATGAATCAAATAATGCAATCAGTTTAGAAAGCACTAAGCTCTTGTTTGGAGAACAAAATTGTCCATTGTATGTGCCAAACGCTGTCACGTGTTATATTATCCTAATCTTGATAGCGTCATCTATAGATAAATCATCCGTTCATTTGTGTGTCTCCTCATTATAGAGATAATATAAGTCATTAATACACATAAAATATAAGATACAATTTCCAAGGTAGACAACTAGGATAAATATTACATCAAAAGTATGGAACAGTTATATAAAGACCCAATCAAGTTATCTCACCTGTGAAGTAACTCAAAGAAATAATTTTGAGTTTATTCATTCATTCACTATTCATTTGTTTAGTTAGCCTTTTATGAGATTTAATAAAACCAGGGAAAAACAAAGCGACATTACAGAGAACACATTTTTAGAAAAAGCAAGAACGAACAACAAACCATCATTCCGGTTTCGCCTTATAACATAATTTGCAAAATTCATGTAAAGTTCCTGCAGAGACTTTTGCAGTTAATATCATAACATTGTTTGTTTTAGATTTCGGGGCCATTTAATCCACATGAAAATCTATGAAAGAAAACTAATTATTTAAGAATAGCATGTTATTTCTTACATAATACCCTTGCTAACACAGGAAAATATAATATGATTCCAATGTTTCGTTTTTCTACTGGAATCGTCACTTGCGATGTGTGATGGTTAAGATACCTTATCCGATGTATAGGGTATGTGTTCTTACTGTTTCAGTGTCCCTACCATACCATTTGTGACTGACCTGAAACCTGTTCTACCGAATTAAAATGTTTAGACTAAATCAAAAATAAGCTGAACCCGGTCAGTTTACAACCTAGGGTATTCTCATTTTCAAAAGTTCAATCAATACTATTTGTTCATCCTCAAAACAACAGTTTTCCAAAAACTAAACAAGCTGAGCTGGATAGCATCGGTGGATTTTGTTGATAAAACAGTCCTTTTCACGATCGTCACAGCGGATACTCTTGCAGAATATATCACTGCCGAAAGGCGGCTTTGACCTGAGAGTCATATTTAAAGACGTTTAAATCCTACCTTATATGTATTATCACAGACTGAAATCCAAGCAGAAACAATGCAAAAAGGACCAAAATGTGTTTCGAGGTTCAGGGGCTCATCATTGTGATGTGGTCTATATATTATGACGCCTGGTACGTGCTACCTTGTACAATCATCAGACATGTGCTCCATCAATTCCAATGAAAGAATGTCTTACCTTTCCTCCTACGTACTTGACAAAATCTTCCCATTCTGTACTAGAGTCATTGTTGAGAAAGGATCGCTGCAAATGCAATTTTATATTGAGTGTGATGTAATTATCAAAGAATAGTCTTCTCCGAACGACATTTTACCACCAAATTTACATCGTTTTGGCAGTGGTATTTATCCTAATCAAGGGGGGTAACCAACTGTAGGTCACTTTACGTTCGTTATATTAGTTAAAAATGACTTTATGATGGAATGCTTGTTAAATCATGATCAGCAAAATACGTACTAAACTTATCTGTAATGCTCCTAAAAATTGTGTTTATGATATTATAGTGACCCAACACTTTCTAAATAAGTATAAAATGTGAAAACAACACATCCCTCATATTTAGTGTGGAAGATAAGATAATAGTTCCATGTGTAAATTATCTATCTGACATACTAGTATGTGAAAGTTTCTTTTAAAAAAAAACAGGTTATAACTGTTTCCACATTAATGACCATGATGCTGGAAATGTTTTCTTTATGCAGAAGTACTAGCTCAATGTTCAACATGTTCATGTCAGCGCAACACTGGCTATATGGTGCCCATTAAATGTTGTTCTAAAAAAGTAAATTTGAATAATTGCAACAAAAAAAAACCTCCAGGAAGATAGACCCTTCCAAATAAATGTAAACATGAAGTACTTAAAATCAAAGATAATAGGTAAATATGTTAAAATTCCGTACAAAATTCACAATTGAAAGATAAAAGTAAACAAGATATAATCCTTTAAATATAGGGTCATAATTTGTTACATAAACCACATTCCCTCAAAGAATCCAAGATTTTGTCGTGTAGTTCATGATCATAAAGTTTCTTATTTGAATTCACATGAATGATTTGCACTGAGGTCAAGGTTCGCCTTTAGGATGAATACATGAGTCAGTTATGTGTGCCTTATACGCGAGCAGAACAATACCACTTCATTCCTGCAGTTTGTTCCATACGAGGGATTCAACTCCCGTAGGATGGGTCTGATGTTCCGAAGCTTGTTTGTGGGTTTTCATTCCAAATATTTTGCCAAGTATATACTACATGCTGATTTATATAATATTTGAAGTGAGTATATGGTATCTTCGCTCAGAAACGGGTGACTGCATGGTAGCTTTGGCTATTTTATCTGCCGTTTCACTATCCTTAATTCTAATATGACTAGACACCCAACAGTACAGAATATTTTGTTCCCAGATTTGATGAGCGAAAGCCACTATGTACTGTTTTAAAATGCTTTCAACATAGAAAGGGGCTCAGTAATGATTAGGAATTTTTTTTTTTAAATTTCAATTTAGTCCAAAGATTTGAGATTGATTGTAATTTCTGGAGGCTTTATCCGGTAACCTGCTGAAGATTGTTCCTTCGACTGTTCCAACGGCAGCTCCAACCTTGTCTCCATATTTTAACGTCTGTATACAGGGTCGTATGGTCACGATAGGGGGCTCTGATTTCATTTATTTTCCACTGAAGCAGCTATGGGAGCGAACAGAGTACATTGTGTGGTCGGAGGAGACCTCAGCGGGGTGGGGCAGGCGGAGGGGGAGAAGCAATCCGAAAGCCATAAAGAAGATCCAGAGCGATCTTTGTTTAAAGGCGGGTGGCGACCCCCCACATGGAGCCGGCAGAAACTAGGGGTCTTTTGTTATTATTTAGAAGCGGGAGCGGCTCAAGGTGCCTGCAAGTTACCAATGTAACGCGGTCTTTATCCAGCTGATCAAGTGTGCCAGCTGTTATTGCGCATCCAAGCCTTTCAAACTCCCACTCCAAGTCGTCCTCAATTTGCACCTTTTGGGCAAAAATGATCAGATTTTGATGCCAAAATGCAAGTGACCGGATGGCAACACCTGCGGGAAGCCGTTGAGCCAGATTTTTTTCAATGCGGGCTACAACGCTAATGGCGTGCAGTCTTGCCCATAGCTTTTCAGCTAAACCCTTTAGCTGCGTCAAACAACTTTTAAAGCTTTTGTAGATGACTCCAGCTACTGCAAGGTCACCGATAATAAAGAATTTTTTTCATATTGCTTGCTGGTCAGAAGAAGGGGTATACAAGTGAAAGAAGAGTTTAGGTTCAGGGCCGAGTCCTAAACCGGGCTGACTTTTTTTTCTTTTTTTTTTTCATAAATCGGCACACATCCTACTATGATTATATTGATATTTTTAAACCATTTTTTTTCCAGTACTGATCTTTAGCCTCTTCATTTTATAGAATGTATCGAAAATTTCTAATATACTATGAAGAGATTCTTTGCCGCCATCTAGAAACATTTGTTTGTCATCTGCATATTGGTTTAACTTATCATGGACAGTAATACCTTTTATTGAGTGGTTATTTCTAATCATATATCCCAAATTGTCTACGTACGAAAAAAAAAATGTATGATTACATTGGGTCTCATTGCCGGTAGCTTCTTCGTAAGCGGACCAAATCATGTATGAAGCCATTTCGTATTATGCATGATGTGGCATCATCATAAAACAATTGTTTCCATTTAACTGTTGATTCACCAAAATTAAACTAATCAAAGTGTTTGCTAATAAACGAAAATCAAATAGTAATGAAAGTCTTTTCGAAATCAATTTGCACAAGAGATTTTCTCTTGTCATATAGATCTACACGTTGGCGTGACTAGCCGGTTGGTCAGACCTTCTGACCACTCGTCTAGCTGAAGTTGAGGCCAAAGTATATGTTGCATCAGTGTGACCACAATCTGAACTCTCCTCTGCTCAACTACCAGGATCCTCTCCTCAAACCACACGGGACTCAACCCACAGCAAACACGTTGCCTCCATTAGTCCCCTCTTACGACATGCAGGAGGGTGCATGTGGCCTATTCTTCGTCACCTAGCCCGCAAGGGGGGTCCTCGATAGAAAAGTACTGGTTCAAGCTCCAGAATCATTCAAGGCCAGTTATCTTTTGTGTACGAGATGGCACATTGAAGAAGTAACTGATTTCATGTTTTGAAAGTGACTAGTATTATTTTAGTAACACTGAAGATGTGTAGTTATTTTGTTGTCAGAAAACTCCATTGATGTAGAAAATGTATTTATTTCTTTAATGCATTTACATCAGTACGGCGGACTATTCCTTCAGCGACCCTTTGAAGCAATGCATATTTCAAAGCTATTTGCTCTCTGATATGCATCGATTGTTTATATATTGGTATGTAGCTTTTATTGGAAATTATCGATAGACATTTTATCATTTAATTTATTAAGTGATATGTTCTGTATCCCAAGTCTTGAGTTATTCAAGCGTTATGGAAATATAATGTTTTGATAAGGCCACTGTGAAAATATGAAACATGTACTGTCTCTGTGTTATTAAACTAAAAGAATCAAATAAAGCATTCCTTGTTTTTCTTTGCGATGTGTACTTTGACAAAATCGACTCAGTCGAAAAAAGAAAAACGAATAAATAAGTTTAAGAATGAGAATTAGATCTAAAACATTTTAAGAGACTTTTAATAGAGCAATTGTTTGCGATTAATCAAGCACAAACTTCTTACTAAAACTCAATACGAAACGTTTGATAATCCCTTGGCTTCGACATGTCGTTCTGATAACCAGAACTTATCTGTCCAATGGACTGGAGTTATCTTTCCAATTGTATTTGTCATTCTTACTACATGTACTTTATTCAATCAGAAACAATGGCATTATTTCGTCCATATAAGGTTTGCATGAATTACTGGTTTGGTAACTCTATTGTTGAATGTACTCAAAGACCTATATCAAGGAATAAAATGTCTTGTGATAGACAAGATGTCTTATATACGTTTGTACATTCTATTTCTTTCACTCTCAAATACTGTAGAATATTTTAGATTTTTTGGCACACTAAATGGGGACAGAAGAAGCTTTTCGAATAATAGTACACCGATACATCTGCAGCTTTTCTGGCATGTGTGTGTGTGTGTGTGTGTGTGTAATGGTTTCAAACTAGAACAAATCAAATATCGATCTTACAGAAAAGAAGGAAAAAAACTTAAGTAAAACTACTCAGTAAAGATACCTTTACGGTCAACATATGCGATTATTGGAAGGTAAGTCAAAGAACTCACAACTTACATCAAGTTATGCTTACTCCATATTTTCGGCTTTCACTGATTTATCGGAGCTAAAATTATAGAAGTACCCTTATGGTGTTAAAATAATTGTAATGTGCTGTCTTGACTGGGTCTTTTCCACTGTCACGAATCAAATGTATCATATTATGAGCATTGTGACATCTTATTCTGCAGAATCTATATAGGATTTAACATACAGATTTGCGTACATTTTTTGGTCTCATATGTAAAAAAAATCAGATGCCATGTTTTGGATGAATCGATATCAATCTGAGATACAAAATAAACTCTTGAGTTAGTTATAGGACAAGTACATGACTCATTGTGTAATAATTATACAGAAAATAGAGGCCACGAAAGAATTTGGTTATAAGATCCAGTACAACCATATAAAACCTTTGCGTGGATTAAAGAAGCAAATTCGCATTTTATTAATTTTTCAAAATCACATAGTAACTGAATCTACCATCTTCAAAAGCTTAAAGTCTTCGGGGAACCATTTCCTGACTTCCATGACAGTAGTTCTTATACACTTAAATATTCAGAGATAGCGTACCTTTGTTAACTAGTATCATTATCTTATTCAAGGACATATTAGAAAGGAAATCAAGAATAATATTTTCATACCGTAATAATGTTTCGCGCTCAAAATGTCAATCATTAGAAATTATCAAAATCCGTTGAGATCTATCTCACAGAAGTAATACATTAGTGGACAGAAAATTTATAAAGATTATTTTTGTATCGTAGTATTGTTTAATGCATAAAATGACAATCGTAGGAATTGAACACATTCATTTTATTATTACAGACACATTTGCATCTGGCTTTGCAAGGCTCATCTCAGACTGACCTAATTCCTAAACTCAAAAGTGTATACTAAAGGAAAGTAAATAATGGCTGGTCATTGCTTATAATAGTAATGAGCTTCAGCGGTAATTATTCCTCATAGGTACAATGCGGGGCTCCCACTTCTGAGTTAGCTTCCAAGACACACTAATCATTAGGTAGCTATTCAACGTTTTTATATGAAATGGGGATCAGTACAGCTTAATACTTTCATTGTCTTCCCTTTCCGGGTTCAGTGCTGCTGTCTGATTTTGATTGAGGCCGTCACGTTATTAACTAGCAGATATTGAATCTGTCTAACAACCTAAATTAAACGATTATCTTTAATCTTGCTCGACAGATTTCTCTGATGCAGTACTGCAATCAATCATCATTTTGTGCCTAATAGATGTGCCAAGGATTGAATCTACTAGATGTTCATTAAATGACAGATTTATTTAGCCATATACACGTTTTATTGTTGCACTCCGGGTTTCATAGAAAAATCATTCTGAGATCATCTCCAGAAAGATAAATTGTCATACACGCCAATATCATGAATGTAATAGAAATCGTTTTATAATTACAATTGTTCCCAAGACTTTGTAACAGGCATTTGGATTAGATAAAATCGCACAATATGACGCAGAAAGCTATAGCTGATTTAGTTTATAACAACAGAAAGGAACTACTTATGTATTTTGACTTCCTTCTTGTGCGATTTTACAACGTTTGTAGACAATTTTAAAATATAGTTGAGCTATTTATTTCTTGAGATTCGTTATTGCTTTTATAACTATTTGCAATTTGATAACGATTTAACTTTGTATCTGACAGAATTCATGAAGTCATGGAGCTTGAAAATTGAGAACATACTATTTATGAACAGTCTTCACTTCGTCACGACCGTACATGCAGTGTGACCGTACATGCAATGTGACCGTACATGCAGTGTGACCGTACATGCAATGTGACCGTACATGCAGTGTGACCGTACATGCAATGTGACCGTACATGCAGTGTGACCGTACATGCAATGTGACCGTACATGCAGTGTGACCGTACATACAATGTGACCGTACATGCAATGTGACCGTACATGCAGTGTGACCGTACATGCAGTGTGACCGTACATGCAGTGTGACCGTACATGCAATGTGACCGTACATGCAGTGTGACCGTACATGCAATGTGACCGTACATGCAGTGTGACCGTACATGCAGTGTGACCGTACATGCAGTGTGACCGTACATGCAATGTGACCGTACATGCAGTGTGACCGTACATGCAGTGTGATACATTTTTAAGCTTCGGGATTTCATGAATCCTGTAAAATATGAAGTTCAGTTCTTACATAAACAGATCACTGTTTCCTATTAGTAAAAGAAAACTGATTTCACCAAAGCTTCTAAATAGATTAGCATGAAATCTCCAATTGTGGATAGAAGAAACTTTTCAATATGTAGATATACCATCTGTAGTGATTGTATGTAAGTAATAATGAGGTTGTGCAACTCTGTAGTGATTGTATGTAAGTAATAGTGATGTAGTGCATAATCAATATCAGTTTCAAGCATTTAGAGTTTAGGTATGTTCTGAAACAAAAATTTACTGATTTGCCCTCTGAAATTTTTATCATGATTTGAGTATAATTTAGATTAGTTTTCCATTCAAACTGTAACAAAAGAAATAAATGCATACACATGTCGATATATTAGATATTTTCTAATCCCAGAGAATATATACAGACCCTCATTCGCAACTAATGAACGCACAGTCTGTATCATAAAAGTTTAATGGAAATATATGGAGGATAGCTCTGTTAGTTTTTATAAATATTAGAAAATAGTTTACGAGTGAAGTGGAAACATTGTATTGTCTTGAGTGGCCAAGCCAAGATTGACAATACGAAATGTTTCCACTTCAAGAGTGAAATATGTGTATATCTATTCAAAAAAACATGTTTTATTTTTGTTATGATATATTTGATGAAAAATACAAACGTTGATTTCCATTGATTTCACACATTCTGCTTCAATGCGGTTAACACTATACACAAGTTAGCTGTGTTGCTACATCGATATAACGAAATTCTTACAATTTTTAAAAAGATTAGGACAGCAACCATTTGGCAGATTTCTCTCCTGCATCTAAGGATTCAAATATTATCCTCTTTCTAATTAATGACTGTATTTATATGAGAAATCAAGCGAATATTTTTTGTTTGATCGGCACAGCTCTAGCGCATTGATACTGTCAACATTGTTGGAGTGGAGATAGCAATACAATGCAAATGAATACCACACTCGTACAAGAGTCTAAAGTATGTAATATATTCATAATTCACTATTTTATTGATTATAAGTTTACTTGTTATGGTGTTACGTTTTAATCATGTAATTTCTGCACTGAGACGTGAATTATGTGGTCTTGGCAAGGTAGTAGTCTAGTTCGGTAAGGTAGTAGTCTAGTTCGGTAAGAGACCATTCACTCACATTTGTTTAAGTTTCCTTTCCAATAAACTCTCATCCGGAACCTACCTGCCCATTGTTTTCAAACACAGATATGATTGTGATGGGTGTTAACATCATCAAAGAACCAAGTTCTGGTATATTACTTAATCGAAATTTTTTACATAAGAACTTTTGTTGTTTGGAGTGTTAGATTTATTTTATAAATCATGCCATAAAAATTTCACTCTACAGCAATTTTACGTCTCACGTAAAATTACTTTAGATTAGCTAATACATACAATTTATTTCTCGGACTTTGGAGTTAGTTTTTATTTATCTTGTAAATTACAATCTCTCTCTGCTTCACTTCACTCATATAAACAAGGCACATTTTATTTATGGTCTGTTCATTAAGTTCATAATGAGAAGAAGAAGAAGAAGAAGAAGAAAAGAGAAGAAATATAAAACTATATCGTATCAAATGGTAGATTTATTTTCTAAAAGGAATAGGAAAGGTGTACCAAACGTGATATCGCCAAAGAGGCGATACCACTTTATTGCCTCCATTGCGATATCAATTTTTGTCTCATTGATACATTTTAATATCCCATTATGAAATATATAATAAAATACTCTTCGTGGAATTGGTGTATCTTCTGTGCATAAACTTATTAACTTGATTTTGTTAGCAAGTAAATTAACTTTCGGTACGATCGGTAAAATTATCTGGCGAGACATTCTTGTATGAGTTTATCTTTTGTCATTGACTGATCAGTGACAATCATTTTCTTCTCATACAAATCAATGATTTTGTACACAGCTCATACTCCCTTGTTGCATTGTTCTTCTTTTTCATATTATGACTTTGCACATAGCTCATTTGTAAATACTCTTTTGTTGCATTGTTCTTCCTTTTTCATATATTGAGCAAGAGTGTTCCATATCAAGTTATCGTGGAGGTCATCATTTTATTCATTGGCAAGTATTGAGATTGGTCCGAATAATATAATTTCCTTACCTACAGTTTCAAAATACATCTATTAGTGACAGCAACGTGTTGACCTAACATACACTAACCAGTTCATTTTTATGGCACGTGTATGCTTTTGGATGAACCTGAAATCGAAAGTAAGATGAGTACATATAGGGTATTTTAATATTGCTGTGTAAATGATTCTTCGTTCTAAAAGAAGGTTAAGAAGTTAGTTGGATATAAATATTGACCATTCTTACACAACCAAGTCAGATTTAAAAATATTGACCATTCTTACACAACCAAGTCAGATTTTAAAATATTGACTATTCTAACAAAACCAAGCCAGATTTAAAAGTATTGATCATTCTTACAAAACCAAGTCAGATTTAAAAGTATTGACCACTCTTACAAAACCAATTCAGATTTAATTTATGATTCCTTTAGGATCAATAGTCAATGTAGCTAGCGAAGAACAATGTCACAGAGATATAGACAATGACCTTTAAATAAATACACAATGTTAAGGTCACAATTACCATAATTGTGCGTCTATTGGTAATCATTATGATCACTATAAATAAAATGGGTCCGTGAATCAACGCTGCAATCATTCTATATGACAATAAATTATTTCAAAATATCGAATAATTAGAATAATCAACCCATATTATGGCATTACTCAGCTTCCTATACAATTGTCAATCAACAGTAACCAATAGAATATCCGCGGGGGAAAACACAAAATTTCTGGTCAGCCGAACTTTATTTCAAAAATTCATTCTATTTTATTAAACAAATGTATTCGTGTTTAAAACTCATGAACTACGTTTCGTCATTAATAGACATGATGGAAAGTCGTAACAATATTTGATTACATGTCTAACGTTCTATCGGTATATACTAGCGTAAATGCATCAGTACTTGACTATAAATATATATGTTCTATGTCTTTATTATAATGTAGCTGGCCGTCTCCAAGTGACTATAAATATATATGTTATATGTCTTTATTATAATGTAGCTGGTCGTCTTCAAGTGACTACATTATATTTAAGTACAACAAGAAAGTCGTCACTCACTAATGGATTCTAATATGATTGAATTCATGCTGGAAAAAATCAGGATGGCATTCATTAGAGTGAAATGTCTGAAATCAAGTATATGCAAGAAATATAAACTTTGATCAGTCCTCAATTGTCTGTGCAATGCTCTAACAGAAAAGTGATGCTAATTTTCGCTCTGATTTGAATGATTGTTTGGGTAATTTCCCTACGCAGACAGCACTCCAGCAAAACAAATATACGCAGTGTTAACACTTTTCCACAATTTCAATCAAACGTAGACTTGGAGCAAATTCTATTATATTCCTGTATCGAATTTAACCAAGTAGAAAACAATATCGTATTCTTCAATGGAGTTCGTACATGTTTCGAGAGATTTTAGGTTCAACAGGGCAAGAAACCTACTACTTTTAGCCCTTTTTTTCCATTACATTGATCGGTACGTAAGATAAAAAACAAGATCAGTAGGATCTCGAAAATCTGCTAAAATGTACATGTATTTGTCCTTACCTGTAAAGTCCCCATCATTAGTATAAGTAGGGACTTATAGAGCTAAGGTAAACTCAGCAAACATTCAGTCAGATGATCTCTCAGTGTTTGATAAAGCTTTGTGAGTATGTTATTCCATTAAAAAAACACCTAAAAAATACAGACTAACTTATGAATACATGTATACTGTCTGTTGCAGTTAAAGGTTGTCAAAAGAGTCTTAATAAAGATAGGATTCAACCAAAATAATTATAAAATCCTTTGCTGCATTTTTTCAGAGTATCCTTACTCAAACTCCCTTTTTCGGCGTAAATTATAACTATTTGACAGTGTACCTAGTGATGACTGTCTGCCTTGTGCCTGTCAAAATTTAGTTATTTCCTTTCCTCTAATACACCATCTTATATCTGATAGAAAGCAATACAACATCCTTAAAAGCCGTTGACAATGCAAGAATTCGTATATTATCCTTGATTATCTCTGGAAGGAAACGAGCATTTATCACATTTACATAGGTATTTAGAGTCGGTTCTCTTTCTTACTAGTGTGGATATTTAAAAGGTGATTGATTTCATTTTTAATATCATCCTGCAGTTTATTAGTGGCACAGGAAAGTTGCAAGCCTTATTTCCTTTCATAAAAAAAAATCAAATGTAATTCTCATGTTCTGCCCGATTATGTAATTATTTTTAAAAATTAATTTTCTCGTTATCGTTATATAAGAGTGTATCTTTAAAAATGCTTGTGTAAATCTGATATTGAGCAAAAACAGTAATACTTCCTTTTAAAAAATCGTTTCTTTTGCCGCTTGATAATCTTTGAATCCTTTGTGTAGGCCCACGTGACTGTTTTGGTGGCTTTTATTTTTAGATTTATCGAGAAATTGCTGTAGTTAATTTTTAATGTGCACACTCGCAGCTTCTGATGTGAATTTCCTATTTATCCTTTTTTTTCCTCCCCAATTTCAAAGACTGAAAATTATTATGCTAAGCTTATAGACATTAAGAGTCGAAATATTTTTTCAAGAAGCATAATTAGATCATAAAGCAAGTTTGCAGTTTGCATGTAACTGATAAGGGTGTGTGATGACTTGACACTAATGCTTGTGTTAAATGATCAGGGATAGCCAGGATACTTTGAGAAAATTACTATGTTAAATTCAAATATCCATGAAGCCAAGCAACGCACCATAAGATGGTTTTCCAAAGATTAATTTCGTTTCATTAATCAATCTCGTTTCATTACTTAATTCTTCTTGTCAAAATTATGGCAAGTTTTTGGTTCATGGTTGTCACTTCTCTGAGAAATTTCTCAGAACCAAATTTTTTTTTTCTCGCAAAACGGATTAAATGATTCTAAATATATGTATAGAGTTTAAAGGCGTGTCAGCACAATACAGACTATATGATGCCGATTAAAAGGTACGTTCTAACAATTTAAAATTAATGGATTGCAACAAAAACACATTATTAAGAAGATACACCTTTCCAATCAAATATAAACATGTAGTACAAAAAAATAAAATGTTAAAACGCGCTCAAAGGTACATAAATTAAAAGATACAGGTAAAAATTAAATATGAAATCCTTAAAATATAGTATCAAAATTTGTTTATATAGACCGCATTCCCGCAAAAAGTCCACGATTTTGTTTGGTGGTTCATCATCATAAAGTTTCTTAACTGAGTTTGCATCAGAAACCTTCTGTCTCATAGGGTGGAAGTCGATACACTCGACAAGAATGTGTTCTACTGTTTATTGATACTGACAGGGGATGCACTCTAGTTGAGTTTCACCCTTAAGGAGGTATTCATGAGTCATATATGTGTATCCTATATGTGGCACAATACCACCTCATCTTTGCAATTTTGCTCTAGACGACGGATGTCATTCTCAAATGGTAGGTTTGATGTTACGAAGTTTGTTTGTGTTATTTTCAGTCAACATATCTTGCCAAGTATAAACAACATGACCATTTATATAATATTTGAAGTCCCTAGGCAGCTTTGGCTGCTTGGTTTGCCGTTTCATTAATCATAACCCCATTGTGACTAGGAAACCAACAGAGCAGAATCCTTTTTCCAGACTGCATCAGCAAATCATGTTTCTGTGAGATCTGGGATATTAACGGGTTGTCAAATTTAAAGTTTTGCAAAGCTGTCAGTATAGAAAGGGAATCCGAAAAACGATGAAATTTGTTTTTTGAGAGGTTTAACTGTATTTCAGAGATATAAGTATAGCTATAATTTCTGCGGTAAAAATGGAGGCTTTATCTTGTAACCGGCTTGAGATGGTGTCATGGGGCATTGCAACGATTGCTGAATCTTTGTCTCCATTTTTAGAACCATCTGTATACAGGAACGTATTACCTCTATAGGAGGCGCTTGATTAATTAAATTTACTCTAAAAATGAGAGGACTAATAGAAGAGATTTTGAATTGGCATACATCAAATATTATCAAGAGAGGTTTTAATAATCACAAGAAGGTAATTTTGTGATTGAGAATTTCGCCATATTGACAAGAATGATTTTTGCAGTTTCTAAATGAGGCCGAATTCGTATGCCAATAGGTGGAATTCAATTTGGTTTCCCGCCGAACTTGATTGGAACATTGGGCCTAAATACGACATCAAATGCAGGGTAGGATGAATTAGAGGATAGTTAGGTAGTATATTGAAGAGCCAATTTCTTTCGTCTGAAATTCAGTTCAATTGCCCAATTCAATTGTTCAATTCAATTCAATTCAGTTCAACTGAAATTCAGTTCAATTGCCCCATCATAGAGGCTTTCTGAAGAGGAAGTTCTAAATGCTCCCATGCAAAGTCCCTGTATCGGATCAATCTGAAGGTAAGATTTGGAGTGATCCATGCTACACAATCGAGCTATTGTCAAGTTTCAATCTTACTAAAGTCCTGAAACCGTAATAAGATCTTCGGGTCTGCTTCCAATTTGTGTTTACCACGTTTAGTATTATATCGATTTGTCTCTGAGGTATCTAATACGTGGAAGGAAAGTTAGTTTGAGGTATAAAAAAAAAAATTCAAAATATTTGCATTCGCTCTCCTCCACAGTGGGATAAGAAAACCGTTAAGATAGAGTTGTGGGTCATCGTACATTTTACAAAACTGCCAGAAGTGCATAAAGACAGTTTTTGATTTTTAAAATTTGAACACGTCTTCTTTCCATCGTTTTTGAACTCTGTTTAATCATATCTGTAGTTATCTTTCAATAGTGTGTATCCTTTTTTAATCAATTGAAGACCAAAAAATCGTCGACATATAATAAGTAGTCAGTTAATTAGATTTAGGCATTTAAAGAAGAATGTCGCCTCTGAACATTTGTAACCAAGGATAAAGTTTAGAAGGTTAAAATCAAAATGAATTGCAAGAGTGAAGGATAAATATTAGAAAATTAAAGTTTAGATACATATCACTTGCAAGTATATGTTGATATCTCATGCGGCCAACCGCTCAGAGCTATCGCTCAATAGAGCTGCTTGCAGATTGGGTCCAATTAGACCAAGAACCGATGTAAAGATTTCATATGAATCAATATTTATACTATCATAAATAAACACTCTTGAGATAGACGCAGTAAAAGCAGCTCATCGTTTGTTAAATGCACAAAGATCAAAGAGGTCACAATAAAATTGGATCTGATATAACCACACATACAGCTTGTTCTCATGAATGTAGCTAAGCGACAAGTATTCGATATATCACATTTACAAAATGTCCATATGTAGCATCAGCTAAAACTTGAATTCCTCGTAAACCTTTTATAACTTCCACAAAAGTGACCTTCCCTATTGTTGGTTCTTCATGTGAAATGCCTGCATTATATGACACATGAAAACAAAAGACACTGAAAACGCATTTGCTAGCTTTACTTTTTTACAAAAATATACGGACATTTGCAACCACATGCATCAGCCAGGTAATCATACCAACCTATACGTCATATAAAATATCTTACAATGGTTATCGTCTTTTGCGGTCGAAACCAGCTCTTTATCTCAAAACCGACGCCGAATAGATATTATGATGATGTTCAAACTGCATAATTGCTACAAGCATTACATCTCTTTTCTTTAACTCATTCAAATGCTAAATTTCAAGAAAAAAATGTAAATGGTGGTCGGCGTAGGAATGAAAACAATCCAAGAATTTAGTACTTTCCTTAAGTACAAATCCGATGCATCCCGAGATAACCGTGTATGTTAAATTAAAAAATTGTTTACTAAGGTTTTTCACTCATTAACTATATTGTTTCCCAAACTGTCCAAGAATCGGCACGTGCCTTGATTGCATTTTAATTACTTAAATTTGCATGTCTGATCACGTTCTAGCTTTATATACCATTAGCAGAGCAAACAACCAAAGCAGAGAAGAGAACTTCCAATATTTTAGCTTGCTAATCTTGACAAAGAGTTTGATCTGTGACTATAGCTAATATTTTATACACACTTACAGAAACAGATAATAGTAGTAATGGGGGGGGGGGGTAAATAGGTACAAGAGGGGCACTTGGGGTAAAAACGGGAAATTAACTTGGAGGGAGGCACTTGGGGTACAAACTGGAAAGGAACATGGTGGGGCACTTGGGGTACAAAGGGCATGGTATCCAGTAAGTGCACTTGTATAGTATTACCCCGGGACTGGCTACCATCTACCGCGCGTCTGACGTCATGGAGAGGCACTTGAGAGTCATACGGGCATGGTATCCAGTAAGTGCGCTTGTATAGTATTAACCCGGGACTGGCTACCGGCTACCGCGCGTCTGACGTCACTCCGCGCTTCGCGGAGCTCAGTTGTTCTTGGAAAGGGGGGTACTTGTGGGACAATGGAAAATGAACATGGAGAGCGTACTTGGGGGGTCAACATACAGTCAACACATAGAAAAACAAACATAGAAACATAGAAACACTATTATTGGCAATGTTGGATTATTTCTTTTCGTGGCAACTGGGTAGCCAGGAAAAGGGCCGTTGGGGTTTTATTTCTTCCTCAACCATTTTTTCAGGAAGCCTAGGATGTTCTTCTTTTTCTGGGGTTGATTAGGGAGCCAGTCAGGATGACCCAATTGCCTGAACTTCTCCTGGACCTTGATCCAGTTCTTGTTCAGGCGATTGAAGTCGTGTTGTTTCTTCTTCTTCTCCTTCTCCGTTCTTTCTTTAGCCCAAGTGTTCTTGATGTTGACCACCTCCTTCTTTAAAACTTTTCTCACAACCCTTTTGGTTGTGAGAAGGGCAGCCGCTTCTCTCCTGACGGTACTGGGGGGTGGATACAGCCACAAGTCTTCCTGTACCTTTTTCTAGGAAGTACTCCACCCCTTGCATCAAACAAAAGCTTTCTTTAATAGCCCCACTCGACAGGGTGAAATCGTAGAGGTCCTCATCTTTAGGGATTCCTCTACCATCACTTCATGGACCAGACTCCTAGATGTTGTTAGGGTTGACGCTTGTGTTGTCACATACGGCTTGGTGATCTGGTAACGCCAACAACACTCTATCCTTTCTAGCAGTGACTCCACCCCCACCATCCCATCCCAGGCCTCCTACAATTGTTCAACGGTTGACATTCTGGTCTTCTTTTCAGTCGACGATGAATGGCGCAACTGGGGAATGCGTCGCTTTATATGCTGGAAGCACGGACGTGAATGAAAACATCCCTTCCAAAAAATATACAAAATCCTATCACACATAAAAAAAACACACACCAAGTACGCGGACCTAAAAGAAACACTTTTAATAAAAAAAAAATATTTTTTAAAAAACACATACGCCAAACACAATATATACAAACACACACTACACATACATTTTTTAAGAAGAGAAAGGGATTTTTTTTTAGTCTGAAGACAAAGACAAAGACACACATACACTTAACCTACAAACACATATATGGCAAAAAAGATTTTTCTTTTCATGGGAATTGGGTGGCTCTGAAAAGGTCCGTTTGGGTTTTTTTTGTACACCTAGAGATGGGGAAGGCAGACGGCGGCCGGGTCGTTTCACTGTCCCAATCCTCAGTGTTAGGGACAGTGAAGGACTGTCTTCTCCTCCTCCAATATACCCTTCCCTCTTGGGGATGATGCTGTGGAGGCTGCTGTAGATGCTGTTGCTGTGTGGGATGCTGCTGTTGATGCTGCGGTGTCTGCTGCCGTGGTTGCGGCGGCGGCGGTATCCTCACCATGGGCTTCACAGCAGTACAGTTAGGCATCGTCATAAGATGAGGTCTTATCGGTTCTTTCTTTTCCTCTTCTTCCTTCTTTTTCTGCTCGTCCTCAACTTCTTCATCGAGAGTGATGAGGACCAGTTCGTCCATTAAATGGCGAACAGGCTATAGGTGTACTTGAATTTCTCTCAATTTGTCGGCTCGACGGCTACTTATTTTGTTGTGTTGACAAGTCAACGGTGGTATATGCTTAAAGCACGGACGTGAGGGAAAACATCCCTCACACATACATAAAAACATCAACCACACTACCGCGTCTGACGTCATCAGTATGACGTCATTTTGCGCTTCGCGGATCCCACACCCCACACATAAAAAACACACCAAGTACGCTGACCTAAAAGAAAACACTGTTTAATTTTTTATTTGTTATAAAACACATACACCAAACATACTCCTCTATACAAGCACACACCACACATACAAGGGAGAGTAATATTTTTTAAAAAATGACAAACACAAACAAACACAAACATACAAACACACACATTTTTTGTAGGCAGTCCTAGAGTAATCTTTTCTAGAGATCTGGGTGGCCCTGAAAAGGACCGCTGGGTTGTTTGGTGAGAAGTTTTTTTAACTTCTAGCAGCAGGACGACCACGTTTCGCCACAGGTCTCACCGCTGCAGGACAAGGGCGCTTTCTGGTGAAGAGAAGGCAAACTCATCACAATCCATTCGACAGCTGACTTCTCCGTCTTGTTGCTTTTGTACTCGTTGGCATTGACCATCAAATGGAAGACGGTACTACTGCGATTCAGTCTCAGACGTACATCCACTCCGTTCAACGAATACTTGTCTTGCAACCACATGTCCAAATGCAAACGATCCATCAGTTCTAAAGTGCGCCCTTGTCTGATTTTCTTTCGACGGTCCTTAAATCCCACATTGTGAGGATCGTCATCTGCAGTCATCTGCAGTCACCGCTGTGTCGTTGAACTTTTCCGAACTGTCAGGTTTCCATACCACGGAAGCATCCAGATGGGTGTTCTTGGCTTCTTTTCCGTACGTCAAGAGATTTTCCAAGTAAGCACGGTAAGGGTAAGTATCCATGCTGCTGCTGACCAGTTTGTTATTCAAGTACAAATCCACTTCGTTGAACAACGAATGCATGAAATTATTGACGGGAGCTACTCTGGCATCGGCATCAGGATTGCTCTGGTCCGTTTTGATCACTTTGAGTTTCAGGTACAAGTGGCTGCTATTCAGATCGATGTAATCTTCGGTTTGTCCTTTGATTTCAAATTCTATCGGAGCTGAAGTCGTCAAAGACGATACAGGATGAAATTCTACCCATTGGGATTCTTGCATCGTCATCATGGTCGGGGGCATGGCAAACAGATCCAGTTCTGATTTGGTACATTCGCAAGAATCTCGGTGCATCATTTTCAACAGTTAATAATCAAACACGTCTAATTCTCTGACCGTTCTTCTTTTCTCATTCTTTTTCTGAACACCGTGTGTTTTATGAGCTCTGAAGGGGTGTCGACGTCTCTTTCTGCCTTGTCCTTGATGTGTCGTTGAGGAAGAAGTAATGCCAGGGTCTAAAGCGTGAAGCGAATTTATAGGAGTCTCTCGGCGTCCCAAAAGATCTTATCCAGTTTGCAGCAACACGTTTTTTCCTGCTCTCATAAAGGCTTCTTAGGATTTTGTTTGTCGATGAGGATGTTTTGAATAAATTCTTTACCTTGCGTCAAAGCGGCATCTTTTAAAGCATGCAATCCTCGAGTCACCATGGGTTTCAAGATGGGGGCTACCTTTCGAAAAGCAGATTTTAACATAACTCCTAAACCATGTCCTCGTTGTTGAGTCACTCCTCGGTACACAGGATACATTTTTGTGTTACAATTCGCTGGAGAACCTTTTTCAAAAATGTAGTTTCACCGTGACTTTTCCTTTACTGAATAGAACACTTTGTCCCAAATCGCCTTTTATACTAATGTTGACACTGTCAAAATATGATTTACTGACTGGAAGATATTGAGGATGTACAAATTCACGGTGAACGTGATACGTGTTTCCACCTTCCTCGTACGCAGTGACAGCAGAATCCGCTTTGAAAGGAATGACTCTCAGTAACGGAGCGGCTGTGTTTCCCACAACGTTGTACTCCACCACATCGGAGTACACATACAATAAATTAAGTCCTTCATTCAGTTCGATGGGGTTGCGAAAATACTTGTAAAATCGATCGTTGCTGTTGATGTCTTTCATGGGAACTAGTTTTGTGTATCCACCCAAAATAGCAAACAACCCAGGAGAATAAGTGATGGACAATATTTTGTCGTCCGAAAATTGCAAGTAGAGACGGGGAACCACATGATGGTAATCGATCAGGACAGTTTTCTTGGCTTTGTCCACGGCTTTGCCAAATTGGGCGTTGAAGATAGTCGCAATGGTGTCCACCAAATGTCGAGCAGTAAATTAATACCCCACAGGAATTCTCATGGTATAGCTAGTCAAGGAAGGATGATTGGTCTGTAATGATTTTTTTGGATTCGTAAAGGCTAGGATCATTGGTGTCCAAGTATTGTCGCACTTGCTCGTTCATGATATCTACGATGAAAGTGTTTGACCTGCGACGATGTTGAGGGCTTGCGTAGGGTGAATGATTTCTACCAAAGCCACTTCCCAATGAGCTTCGTGATCCAATTGTATGGACTGAGGTAATTTGGCCGTGAAACAACATAAAGTGTTGTTGGGAAACACATCCATCGAACTGTCATTAGGTAAAGTTAAATGAAATTGGTTATTCATAGTTCCAAGGTTCTGGCGTCCGAGGAGTCACTCGCGGCCAAAAGAGAATGATGTTCAAAATGTTCCAAAAGAGGGCTGCTGTTGTTGTGACTGGAAGAAGGTTGACTGGCGTTGGCCGTACCGCGGTGGTTGTTGCTGTTGTTACTGTCCGTCGTATATGTCAAGGATGGACTGGGTAGAAGATAACCAATGCAACTGCTGAGTAAAATGGTCCACAATTGTTTGTCCTCTTGTTGCAAACTCAAATTGGCAATGGCTGCTCCGATGACACAATACACCACACAAGATTTGGCAGAAAAAGACGATTTAATTTGTAGGCACACGTTCTTCGCACCACACCCACAAAGGTTTTTTTTTTGTAATTCTTGAAGAGAGGAACACTGCGAAGGAGAAGAGATAGCTGCTGTGCTGAACGGCATGTTGGTTACTTCTTCTTTTTATAGTCAACGACTTGGGAAGCGGTAATCCAAGAATCAAAACTAGGTGGATATCCTTTCCAACGCACTTTGATTTCTTCCACTCGACGTTTGCCTACTTTACGTGTTCTTCGTTCGAGAATGCTTTCGATGTCGTACAAGTCGTCTTCTTTTTTGGTCACTCGTTGTAACTCAGGCAAGTAAAAAGTTCCTTTTAACACTTCTCCGTGCATATCTTCCAATTTATAGACGGGAGTATCGCGTCCACGCACTTGTCCAGTGACACGAAACAATTCGGTAGTCCAGTTTGGTAAATAACTTTTCTCAAAAGTGCGTTTGATTTTTCCGATGCTAACCCAATCTCCCGTCTTGTGCACAAGGGTTTTCTGGTGTCCAATCTTTGGTGTACCAAACAATTTATCAAACACCGTCACTTCGTTTTCAGGATTGACCTCTTCGGGGGCGCATCCAAAGCTACGATGGTACGATTGATTGTACGATTTGACCAAACGTGGTAAGACGTCGATGTACTTGAGAGTGTGTTGATGTGTAAAATATTTCCACATGCGTTCTTTCAAAGTTCTTTGAAAACGTTCCACGACACTGGCTTTGGTTTCAGGATTTTCAGTGGTAAAAAAAATGAATTTGCCTTTGTTTCAATTCTTTTTGAAAAGCTTGGTTTAGAAATTCGGTGCCTTTTTCGGTTTGCCATCGTAAAGGGTGACGACCACTTTGTTTCAACACCAGTTTTAAAGTGCATACCAACTCGGCACTGCTTTTAGAAGTCAAAGGAACGACCCAAGCGAATTTGGAAAACACGTCGATGACATAAAACAAATATTTGTGACCACGATTGTACACCACCAAATGAGGCACGTCCGCAAAATCTGCTTGCCATTGATGATCGATGCCATCCACTTTGGTTTGACTTCTAGAAAATTTTCATCAAATGGGTTTGTGTAACGTGTACGTCGATTGTTCTTGTAACCATCGTCGTACTTCTGGCGAACGTACACTTTTCAATTTGCTTCTTGCGGCCTGATACAATTTTTGAACTCCTCCGTAACCAGCAGGATGTGCAGGATTGTAGTAAATGCTGGCTAAAAGTGTCTCCATGTTTTTACTCCTCAATAAGTCACCCACTGTTCGATACTACTACTTTTGGTGTCGTGGGGTTTGGACGAAGCTGCTTGACGTGTCCGACGAGCCAGGGGTTGTGAAGGGATGGTGGTTTTTTTCTTGGTGTCTTTTTTCACTTCTGTCTTCCCTTCTTTCTATTTTTCTTCTGCTGCAGAAGTAGTGGACATCATCTTTTTATCCCAAGCTTTCATTTCTTCTCGTTGAGGTGTAGGAGAGGGTATCAACAAGGATCCTGCAATCTTACTAGGGATGGGAGCAGACGGAGTTTGAAACACTTCTCTTGTGTCGTCTTCTTTCAACGGACTAAATCGTCTCAGTTCTTCTTTGGATAAATCCACTAAACTTTGTAACACGCCTGTTCTCTCTTGGACTTTGGTTTTAGGTGAGGGCACTTTTTTAGCGGCGGCCGCAGTGGCCAGAGCAGCCGAAGTAGAAGCCCCCGGAGAGGTGACTTTCGAAATGCGTTTCCATGTTTGCATCAAATTCGGAAACACTTGTCTTAAATCAGGTTTGGCAGGTATCATCACGAAGGGCGACGACGAAGAAGTGGACGGAGGAGAAGGTGGCACCGTCACTGCCTCTCGTGGCTTTCGGGAGTACGTGCGCGTCCTAGCAGTAGTACCTCTCTTTCGGGCAGCAGATGTGGTGGTTGGTGTTTTCTTGTAAGGGCTTTTCTTCTTCTTTTTAGTGGTTTTCTTCTTGGGGTTTTTCTTCTTGAGGCTTTTCTTTTTTATTTTGGTTTTGGCTTGGGCATTAGGATCCCATTTCAAAAGAGAACGAATCATGACACCTCCTAAAGAACCACTACCACCAGAGGTCAAAATGATTTGTTTTTTAATGCGTGGATCGATTTTGGGATCTGCCAGTTGTGACAACGCCACTTTATGTTTTTCAAAAATTCGTTTGGTTTGATGAGGGATGTAAATGATGCCTTGAAGTAATTGACGTGCCGTCAAAGTAAACCATCGGAACACTTCTTTGAGACTAGCTTCTAACAAATGGGCACCGACTTGTGCATTTTTTTCGAGACTGATACCATACAGGGCACGAATCAATTTGCCAGGAGGATGAGATTGAAAGGATGTCATCTCGAAGATTGTGAGAAAGCAATGACGCGGTGGATGTTTTTATAGTTTTTTTCTTTCAGAGAGTGGCCGAAAGGGACATGTAAATGACGGGACCTCCTTGTTGATACCAATGGTGAAACAATTGGGTACGAAATCTCAAATAATCGGGAGTGGTAGGTTTTAAATCGATGATTAAAAAACGCATGAGGTGTTTGAGTGGCATCGTCGTATGCATAATTTAGCCAAGGAGGGCCTAACTGTTTGGCTAACACTTGCACTTGAGATTTCTCTCTAGGGCTTTTAAACAAGACCACGTAATGAGCATTGAGACTGATGGTACGATGGGCTTTACTTGGTTGAAATAAATTTTTGAGTAATGTAAATGATGCTGGCATTACGATGCTGTCCTTTTCGTGTAAACCAAAGTTTAATTTCTTCTTCGTCTTCTCCTAACATGTCGTCGAAGATGACCAGATGTGTTTGACTCAAGTCAGACACGATCCCATCGTCTTCGCGAGGAATGCCTTCGACAAACGAAATGGTTTCTTCTTGACTTTCACGAAGTAAAGTGTAAGACGATCGCCACTCTTTGTAACACCACACGATACGTTGAGGAGGACGATCAAACAAATGAGATTTGTGTTCGATTAAACATTTGACAAATTCGGTTTGCCTGAACCACTGGGTCCAGCAATCAACATGTTAAATGGATGGCGCAGATAAAAAAACTTCCCAACTTTGACGATCTAACTTTTCGTCAATCACTTTGACCACAGAAGAAGAAGAGGCAGAGGAAGATGCAGCCATGACTGAGGTAGGAGTAATTTTGAGAAGAACACGAAAGACACAAGAC
The DNA here is from genome assembly GCA_029931535.1 of Margaritifera margaritifera. Taxonomy (NCBI): domain Eukaryota; kingdom Metazoa; phylum Mollusca; class Bivalvia; order Unionida; family Margaritiferidae; genus Margaritifera; species Margaritifera margaritifera. Next base: position 730,155 of record JAQPZY010001590.1, on the reverse strand, counting down.
ATTTTATACGTTTCATACACGTTTAATGTTTTAAAAAAACAACAACAAAAAAAACATATTTACAGGTCATGAAGTACGAAAACGTATACAGCAAAAATGGTGAGGTACAACAATAAGGCAACCACTAAAATAATCAAAGTTCTGTATAAACATGTCAATGTGCAACAACCATAATCTCGATGGAGGTGTGTCCTACGAAATGGGTGTACACGCACAGGTATTCTTGTCTTTGTTGTGGAAGAATGGAATGTCTCTGGCGGAAAGGTTGTTTGTTCCTCATGTATTTCTATGGTTACGACGGTGTTGTCTTCTTCTTGAGGCTCAAGTGTCATGGTTAACTTGGGTTCTAATTTCACTTTTTGTCTTGGAAAATTAGTGACGCGCCAGGTTCTTGGCAAAGTGTGCCACTTCTTGTAGTCAAGCATCGAAACCAACACTTTTCAAGTAACGTGCATCTTTCCAATCATAAAGTTGTTGGCGTAACCAACTAGCGATGCACACTTCTTGAAACGTGTGAAGTGTAGATAAAGTTTGACAAATGTCTTCTTCATTCGGAGGTACACAACTAGTGTTCATCGCGATTCTCAACACTTTGAGCACAATTTGTCTTTCGTGCGCCGATAAAGCGTGAATGGTCATGTCTTTGTCGCCTGTACCATTCATAAATAATCCACAACAAACACTGTTCCTCAAAAAAAGTCCACAACGAATGTCCTGGGAAACGAAATCCAAGAAAAGTAGTCACTAACACCCACACCGCATAGCTTCCAAAATTCAATGGAAACAGTTCCTGTATCAGGTGTCTATAATCCTCTAAGGTTTGAACACGATCGTTGACTTCCTTCCACGGAATACGTTTCACAAGTGAAGACAACGGTCCTGGCATGGTTCGGGTTGATATCCAGGTTCCCAAGGTTTGTATCTTTTGTGATAGTCTACTCCAATGCATCTGTGATAATCTGTCGCAAGAATCAGTCTTCTTATACTGTGAAAGTAGCAATAGTTTAAAAATCGAGAAATGACTTTGAGTTTGCGTTTCACTTGTATCTTGACAAAATCTCTGTAAATGCGTTCTCGCAGCTCCGGAGGTAAACAACGAATGTGCTCTTCCAAAGTATCCGACATGTGTTACTTCTTGGGACCGAGCAAAGGCAGGTACTGACAGCGCGGAGACCATCTGGCATGCTCCAAGTAAGCTGAGTCTTTATACTCCCATTCGTGAAGCGTCACACCGCAACTGTAACATTGAATTTTATCACCTTCTCCCAAGTAGATAAATCCTGCTCTGACTAAAGCTTTGGGAGTAGGTCCTTCCAGATATTTAGGCCACTTATCTTTGAACGTTTGGAATCGACTTTCAAAGTCAGAATAGCCAGCCAAAGCCACAGGCAGCGTCAATTATTTGCCCATGTAGCGATGGTATCCGCAGGTAGGTACACGCTTAGCATCCCTTATAAAGAAGAAAGGGCGTCCTGCATCGCTAGTGGGGCGGTAAGGCACACGAACGGCATCGCTTTCGAGGGTCCCTGAGGAGAAGCGACAAGGTCGTGCTGCATCGCTGATGTCAAAGCGTACGTCATCCGTCTCGTCGCAAGGCACTGCATCGCACTCCAGGTCGCGATCGCGCTTGGAGTTCACAGTACTTTCCTCGCTCGAAGGCTGTGTCGAGTTCGTTAGAATCGGTGCCTGTATACTAACATCCGTATTGAAGTTTACACTGAGTTCCTCACTCGGTGACTGTGTGAAATGAGTATTCATCTTCTTCTTGCTCGGTCAACGTTTGGAGTCACAATGAATGGTTGGGCTTGGAAGTTGTCCCTTTTTATACTGAAGATCGGCGTGTCAGTAGGGCAAAGTGGTGTGGTCTGGAAGTCGCACTCGTTTCTGGTACACAATTTGGTAAACTTTTTCGGAAGGACGACTGACGATTTGGTGATTTGGTAACAGTACGATCTTGTGAGGTTCTAACGTTTTCACTCGAAAGTCTTGTACCTGTCCAGACTGCAAAGCATTTTTTAAGACATCAAAGTTGACCACTTGGCTGGTTCGATAGTTCAGGGTCAATCCTTTGGCTTTGCATTTGGTGTGAAGTTGGCCTTGTCGGTCTCGGTATCGGTAGCCGTAATTTTTAGGGTCACCGCTGGCAAAACTCACGATCGTCTCTTAAGGGTGCTCGTCCGTCCATGCTCCTATGCTATCTCCTTTGATGGTGGGATGTGGGCAACCGGGGCGATGGATGTACATACAACTGTCAGTGTCAAAGTACAGGACTCGATCTCCCAACACTTCTAATTCCTCGTCGTACAATTTCAAGCGAGCATGGGCTGTCACGTAGGCTGCAATGACCACATTGCTAAACTCGTCGTGGTGTACAAACTTGGATTCTTCTTCGTAATTGACCAAGATCAAATCTTCACGGATGATTTCCACGTGTTTCACTAGTTTTCCTTTGTCGTCCACCAGTTGAAAGTAGCGACTGGGATCTGTCAATTATTCCGTCTTGGGCAAGATCGTACGTGCCATTTTTCCCCACAAGCAATTCAATATGACTTTGGCAAACGATCTTCTTCTTCGTTTTTTCTACGTCTTCCAAAGTGATGCCTTCTAAGGTACAATACTGTTCTTTGAATTGAACTTGGTCTTCTGGCGTCTGACACCAAGAGGGATAGCCGCTGGCTTCTTGTTTCAGTTTGAGAAATTCGTTGATGTACCCTGACAAAATGCCTGGATTCGAGGCGTCGTCCTTTTGGTATTGTGCTGTGGTAGGAAAGTGCCAAATTTCGTACACTTTCAACAAACGGTATCCCCGATCCAGAGCCCGAAACAATTCGGCGCTGACCCACGTCCCTGTCAAAGCGCGTTCTTCCTCCGTGTGGTGACAGGGGTGATCTTGGTTACATGTTTCGGCACACGTACGGCATAAAGGAAAAATCAGTTTTCCTTGGCAATGATGAGGTAAGACAGGATGGTACAAGTTTTTCGGGGTTAAGACTTTGCATTTGATCAATATTTCGTATTAACGAATGTGTTCCACGTCGATGTGTTCTGTCAGGATTTCAGGGTGTCCGGTAGGAAATCGCTTTTGTTTACACACCCATGAATACAACGAACACACTTCGATGTATTTGATTTCCGCTCCTCGAGATTCGTCTACGTCGTACAGCAAGCGTGTGGCATTGGTTCGTCCTCCAAACAAACTGTGGCGTGGATCCAAAGGTTCGATGTCGACCACGTCGTAACTTTCGGCAATGCGTCTAAATTCTGAATCTGTTTTGAAACGTCGATCGTACTCGTGCTCCCACATTTCTACCACATGGTATCCTTGACTTTCTAACTTCAGGCGTCGTTGGTAGGTGCGTTCGTACAACTCTTCCATGGTGGAGTCTGAAGAAGGACTTTTCAGGTGTCGTTGAGGAAAACAGGTAGGGCATCCGTGAAACAAGCAACCCTGAAATTCTTATACCGTCTGAGGGTTTTCTAAATCCCAGCCATCCACAGAAAGATTTCCCACTTTCTTTTCACCCCCTTCGTTTCTGGCATGTTGTATCCATTTGTCTTCCTTTTGGCACAAGTAATGCAACCAACGCAATGCTTTGGCAGAGTATTGACGACTGGCCGAGAGAGAAGTGTTAGGGCCTATGATGGCTAGTGTGTTCTCGGGCATGAACTTTTTGGTTTACACTAAGGTACTGGCTTTGGGTAGGGTGCACGCTTCCTTCAAAGGATCGACTTCTCCGTGATCTAGATATAATTGTCGAAACTTTCCACAGCAACGGCGTAAAATGTCCACATCGGATCGGCAATACTTTAACATTTCTTCTCGAAAGTCAAACGGGTCTGAAGCGTGGAAGGCTTCTCGGTGTTCGGTGTGCATTCCGTTGGGGTCGTAATTGTGAACGTCAGGCAAATGCGGCAGAATTACATTTTAATTGGCTTGGGTATTGAAGAAGTGGGGAAAATATCCATTGGCCATTTCTGTCATTCCAAATGTTTTAGGCATTCGACTCAAAGGCATGGCCAAATAATTCATGGAATCTTTGAATTGTACTTGTCCCACTTGCATGTAGATGAGTTTGGTTCCGTTCATGGTGACTTTGGGGCATTCGGTACCTTGTTCTGAATAATATTTTAACAGAAACTGTCCATCGTATCCCGAGAAATTGTGAGCCATGACGGTAGCATAGCGATGACAGTCTCCGTAACGTTGAATGTCCTCTTCGCTCCAAGTGTCGTCGGTAGGGTCTAAAATCCATTGAGCAAATTTCGGGCAGAGTGTTGGGGCCACGAAAATTTTTTCACGTCCTTCTGGAATCCTACTACAATGAGGACAGTGAAAATGGATAGTTTCTTGAATGTACTTCTCACAAGCCCGATGAGCGACGCAGAAATTAGGGATGTGAATGCCCGTCTCTTGCATGCATTCAAAGTCAAAAAAGATTAAATCCACTTTAGTCTTGTTCTTCTTGGGATCACCCTTTAATTCTTTCTCCAGTGTATTGTTGTATTTTTTAATGTAACATTGATGTTGATAGTCTACGATTTGGTCGCAAATATGGCATATTTTCTTTCCGGCACAAACGTGATTCTTGGGGTCGTTGGTTCGAATCAGTGTCCAAACGTGGAGCACAATTTCAATAAGTCACAAGCGCTTTTTTGCTGGTGAGCTTGTGTCCAGCGATGTTGTTCGTAACAAGAGGGACTGAAAGCTAAACACCCCCGACATCTCTCTCCGCAATGAATGCGTTTGTCCCGACTGTTAACTCCTTTGTCGCATTTCTCGCAGTAGTATGAGTATCCAATAAATCCTGTGATACTCGTGATGGCATCGAAATGTTCTTGATGATAATATACGTGAATGTATTTTCCCTCCGGAAAATCGGATCCTCGAAACAGCAGAGCTCCGCGAACTTCTTGAGGGTGTACTTTCAAGGTGTACCGTGGAGCCAAGACGTCTTGAAGTTGTTGAATTTGAGAAATGCTACACACGGTCTCTTTTGGTATGCCTGCTTGTTGTAACAGGAGTTCTGCTTCTTTTCGTTGTTGGGGTCTGGCCGATCGTCGAATGCTATTCCATGTTCTTTTCCATTCTGCGGTCTCGTTCATGTCGGCATACGTTCGCCAAACCACGATGGCACGTACTAAGCACATCTGGTCCTTGGAATTGTCGATTTGGACGACAATGTGTTTGGTACTGCGAAGGTCGTCCACCAATAACACTTTCCTGGTTCGTCCGCTACCTCGAGAAGGTGCCACGTGAGTCATGTGAAGTGTGGCTTTTCCATCGGTGATGATACAATCTTCGTTGGATTGTTGAACGTGTTCGATTTTGTCCATGACTTTAGATGGTGTTAATTCTGCTGAGGTGCTGAACTCGATCCAGACAGGAGACTTCAAACTGTCGTGATGGATCGATCGTCCTCTTTGGTCCCGCATTGTCGTTTCAAGGTCTGTAACAAAGAATCCCACAAATCGGTAATGAACCCTGCAGCTTTCTCGGGAGGCACTTCAGACTTGAAGTCTTTCAAGTTGACGGTGTAAGTGTAAGCCGTGGTTATACATTTTCTGGAGGTCATTTTTTGCGTCTCTCGAATGCGATAGTAATTTTCGGGAGCCACGGAAGGACTTTCTTTGTTAGGGATTCTAGATTCTTTTGGTTTGGTGGAAGGGGTGGTTTCAGGCTCACTCATGTCCTCTTCGAAATCACTGGGATGGACTTGAGCTAACACTTCAGCTAGCGATGTATAAGGCGGTACGGAAAGTCTCTGTCGTGGCCTCTTCGTTTCTTCTTCTTCTGTTTTCTCATTGAAACTGAGTGATCTTTTCTTCTTGATATCTCACTTGAATCTGATTGAGTTTTACACAGGCTGTCTCCTTATATATAGAGAGACGTTTCTGCCCTCAGAGTTACTATTCGTTATTCAATTTTCAAGCAGTTAAGATGGAAGAGTCAAGAAGACAGATTGCCTTTCTGATCAGAGATTTACAGAGAGTCCTTCGAAAGTATACCACTTTCAGTAAGACTAAGGACTGCTCCTCCTCCTCAGCCTCTCGAGATAAAAGTCAAGATACTTGCTATATCTGCCAAGAAAAAGGACATTGGGCTCCAGAATGTCCACAACGTCAAAACCAAGGAAAAGAAAAGAGAGATAAAAGGAAAGATACCTGTTATCATTGTCAGGAAAAAATACATTGGTCTTCAGAGTGTCCTAAGAAACAAGAGAACCAGCAAGATAGGGAGGAAGCAGAGGGATCTTCAGCACCAGAAGAGGAAGAAGAACTCATCCCCGCCGACAAAAAAGGCAAGAAGGTCAGACGACTGGAAGCCAATGAAGAAGAAGAAAAAGAACCCTTGATACCTGTGAAGAAATTCAAGAAAAAGAGATAGACAGTGAACGATGAACTTGAGTGATGTGTTATGAAATGTTCATTGTGATTTTTTTTTAATAGAATATACCACAATGGAAAAAGTAAGTGTCTTTTGGTTTTGACTTTTTAGAGTATGGACGCACAAACCAAAGGATGGGATTTAAAGTTTTCATTAATTTTTTGGCCATTTGATTATTTCTATTCTAAGGACCGTTAGGATGTTTGTTTTTAAACAAAGTTATGGACTGGACATGATGAGTTTTAACTGTCTCAATCCCTTTCCACGGCCAAGTCCTACTCCTCCTCCTCCTGCTGCTGCTTTGGTAGTGGTGGTAGTAGTAGTATTAGTCAATGGTGGTGGTGGTGGTGGTGGTAGCATCTCAGTAGTAGTAGTAGTGATGGGCTTAGAATGTTTCGCCCCTTGAGGGTTTCTTTCTCTTGGGTTGTTTTAAAGAAATCTGATACATGTTTTTCAGATGCTTTAACTCGGCTAAAATGTCTTGTAACAAACTCACCGTTTTGTTTTCATCACTCCCTTCCTTCTGTCCTTCACACTTCTCCTCTACTAGCTTTCTTATTTCTTCTTCTTGCTTTCTTCTTTCCTCTTCTTGCTGAAGAAAGGCTTCTTCTGCTTCTCTCTGACACTGTACAAAAATTTCCAATTCTTCCTTCTGTCTCTTTTTAAAATCATCGATCACAGGTAAAGATGGTGGTAGTACAACAGCGGTTGTTGTTTCAGGCAAAAATTCTTTCGATGACAGAAAATCCACAAAATCTAAATTAAAATCTTCTGGTTGAAAGTTCACCACTGCATTTCCCGTCGTACTCTCACTCAGAACATAACTCTCCGTCGCAGGCTCACACCAATACATGGTCTTCGTGGTATCAGCCATACTGAAACTATTCCGCCAAAGGTAAAACCATACAAACGTTGTGATGCCTATATACTGAAGGTGACGTCACACCCCCTCTCTCTTCCTACTGGAAGAGAGACCCACCCTTTTGTAACGCGAGATTGGATTGGTGGTTCATTTCGATCCGTTTCGATCCGCTCTTAGGCTATATATACCAGAGCTTTTGTCACATAGCTTCACCTGTTCTCGAGACAAGAAAATGTATACCTCTGTTGAATCTTCCAACATCGGATCGGGGATGATGTTCAACCCGAACTACCCCATGTATGTGAAAGCTTCATGGGCGATTACCAAGATGACCGATACACCGGTTTGGAAGAGAAGGATCTATATAGAGAGACAAGAGTGTCTGAAGCCGGTATTGATTTACGGACCTGAAGTACGTCGAAGTTTAAGGAGAAGAAGACCCTCCATGAGGTGCCATATCTGTTAACTTGGTTCACTCCAAATCCATGTTTGTCTTCAGAAATCAAGATAGAAATAACTAAATAATTTATCTTGATTATGTACCTATATATGATACATAGCTCCAACGTATCAATTTCCGACGATCTGAAATGGATAACTGTATTACAGATATTCGCAACTTCGAGGTGAATCCTACGTATGCCGATAGGGCTATTAGCAGCTCGGTTATTTACGAAACAAGGATTGACCGAGAAGTTGCGAATGCAACGAAATATTATTTTCATTAGCGACTTCTCGGTCAATCCTATCGTAGAGTAGATTCATTTTTTTTTCTTTCTGAAAGTTATATCATGCGAACAAATGGATGATTTTTCTGTAGATTACTGCGCCGACATACATCCAAGACATATTTTTTCTTGCAGAAATAGCTGCCGTGGTCTGAATGTATTACCTACTAACATGCTCCATTTGAAAAATTGGAACTACTTTATGACGTCACATGAATGACCCTTCCCCCTATCCATCCTCAATTCTAAAGAAGTTAACATTAGTTGAAAGTGGCGTGATACGTTCAAGAACTAGTTCACTGTATGTTTCAGTATCAAACCAATAACCTATAGGTATATGTTGAAAAAAGCTAGTAGTATTTAATAGCTATGGTTTTTATAATGAGTTGCTCCTGAAGTCACGATTTTTATAAACTAGATTATGACTAATTATTTATATAAAAAAAACTTGTATATTAGACGCGTATATATTTTCCTTATATATTGAAGCAGCTGGAATCCATAGCACTCCGGTGTGTTTAGTTTCGCTCCTGTTTCCTCCCTATTATTTTATTCTCTTTCAATATGCAAAACATATTCATATGAAACATAACTACCTTACCGCGTTAGTTTGGCTTTAATTTGTCAGTAGAAGTTACTTGCTAAAGGGTGATAATGTTAGACGCTTTGGTGATTTGCTTCGTGCTTTTTTTATTCAGTTTGCAAGTGATGTAATAGATAGACAATTTATCACTTAACGTATATACGGGATCCAAGAAAAGTAAAAATGATGTTATTCCTTGCTGTTTATTTATTTACAGTTATTTATTACTTGTATTTACATATATATCCGGCACCGCGACGTACACGAACGCCGTGCTTTGCCAGGAACTGCGACACGGCGCCCATAAACTCCCGCCCAAGGTCAAGCTGCTGCAACTGGGCCATTTTAGCGGCCCCCACTTGTAGATCTGCGTCAAAGCGTCGGCAACCTATTAAGCCTCCTTGCTGGTCAAGGGCTCGGCCGCCTTGTAGCCACAGTAAACGCGTACCTGTACGTGGGCCGCCTGATCATATCGTATGGCAGAGGTGGCCCGGGGCGTTTAATAGCATAGATGGACGTGGGCGACTTCTCGACCAAAAGTGGCCCGCATAGCGCAGCAACACTTGTCCCTACCGCCCGACTGCGTCCGCGCGCTGCTGATCGGCCCCTCGGGCAGCGGGAAGACGCAGTTGCTGCTAAACCTCCTGACGCGTTGGGTGAAATGGGACAAGCTATACGTGGTCGCGCACAGCGCGGGAGATCAGAAATGTATCATTTTATGCTACGGAAATTCAGCGACACCGCCGTTTGCGAATAGGCTGCGCTGCATTAGGCGCGGCTTTGGCGACGCCCAGCTGCCCGATGCGGAGTTGTGCACCGTCGAAGACCCAGTAAAGTTCGTCTCTAACGTTGACGCGGTTTTGAGCCCTGACGACACTGCGGCACCATAACACCACAGTTTACGACAACGTGATGTTGGAGGGTCAGTCAGGCGAGCTGCCAAAAAGATCGTCGACATGATTGAGGGAGCACGCTACGTTATTGTCGCAAACTTCGCCATTGACTCGGGCCATCGCCGCTCACCTTATTAGTGGCCGCCACGGTCCCGATACACACTGTCAGGGAGTTGCTGAGAAAACAGGCCGCGTGGCATATCTACCTGCCAGCACCGCGCAAAGTCGTTTACCCAAGTTTTAACGTCTCGACCCCTAACCAGACGCACCAGGCCGACGTTTTGTTCCTGCCACACGATAAGGTTGGACGGCTCGTGTACAAGTAGGCGCTGACCGTGGTGGACTTCGCCAGCCTCTACAAGGCGGTCAAGCTCTTATCCAGCAAGGAGGCTGTAGAAGTTGCCTCCACGCTGACTGGGATCTACAAGCGGAGACTGCTTAAGTGGCCCAAGCTGCTGCAGGTTAACCCCTGGCGGTAATTTATGGGCTACATGACGCGACTGCTGATGGCACACAATGTTCGCATTCGCCGGGTTGAGGCCGGCCTCCATCAGGCGCAGAGCATTGTGGACCGATTAAACCGCACCTTTGCTGAGCGGCTATTTGGCCATCAGTACGCCCAGGAGATTGAAGCGGGACGGCGAGGAACGTAACGTTGTGCGGGTCAGGCGGCTGCCCGCCGTAGTTGCGACATTACGCGAGGAAATGACCCGGATGATAGCCCAAAGACCGACCGACGCTGTGCGCTTGGCTTTTGTGGCTGCGGTGTAGCGCTTTAGGCGGCCACCCGGACCAAGGATCGATATGCGATAGGCCCGGATTACGACCCCATCAGGTGCGATCTATTGTTTTGGGTCAGCGGGGAGATGCTGCTGATTCTTGTCGCATTGTACAAACTCAATGATGGGTGTGCCGTTGTACTTGTCTTTGAACTTTCCGACGGCCTTTTTGTTGACATCGTTTTTATGGAGGGGGCCCGCAGGAAAGTCACTCGTGTCGTACAGATCGTCCGTCTCGGCTATATCCTTGTAGATGCCCTCCGTTTCAATCTGGAGAAGCAGGCTGTCGGTATCCGTGCACAAGAGCTCGGCCTTAGCTCCGTAACGGGTATTTACCTGGTTGTAATAGAAGTCATACATCAGATATTTCAATAGATCAAACACGGCCTAGCCAGTGTAAATCGGACGGTTGAGCTTGAGCTGGAATTTGGTCGAGTGAACCGCTACGAGGTTGCCATCACAATATTTTACGGATCTGGAAAGCTGGGTCAGCTATCAAACGCCGCAGCTTGTCCTCTTGGCCCTCTGATCCATGCAGATGCGCTTCCGTAGATTTGTATGGTTCTGCCGAAGACTGAGTTATTCAGCAGCTTGATTTTGGTCTTTGTCGGTCTCGTTTGTGACCTTGGCCCTCATGTCCGTATTCTTTTGGCTGTAGGGCGCCAGACATGGGCTTTGGTCAAACTCGAGCGCTATGTGGACCTTGATGATTATCATGGCATGGCGCTAGTAGAGTTGGAGGGTTCTGTAGTGAACGACGTATCGCTCTTTGGTCATTAGATTGGGCACTAGCTTCGTACAGGCGGCGTAATTCCCGCTCCGGCCATACTTACTAACGCACGCGGTGTAGACGTCGGCTGGGTGAAGGTCTGAAAGCAAGGCTCGTTCAAATCAGCGGTTGTCTTTGTTTGGCACGTTTACGGTAGCCCGATTGGGAACCTTGGGTGGGGCTATGTCTCTTGCCGCGAAATGGTCAGAACTGCGAGATCAGCATCTCCATTGACTCATACCTCACCACCTGCCAGCCTGAGCCCTTGACCGTAAACTTTTCTATCCTTGACTCAATATAGCCGATGGCTGTGGCGATCTGGCTCTAGCGTTACGCAGGTACACCGTGTTGGTAACAGTGGTGTCCTGGTCGGTTATGGGTTTTTCAAGCAGCACCTTAAAGATCAAGTTAAACTTGACTCCCTTCTTGTCAATCTCTCGCTTGAGAATCTTGATAATGACACTTATCATGGCTTGTAGCAGATACGATCGGTAAGCTTCCGGGGGATGACTGACCGAGATTGTGGCTACGTGGTCAACTACCATGGTACAGACCGAGGCCTTACCAGCTGGTCGCGCGCGCTCAACGAGAGGAGGCGGCGTGGCGTCAACTGGGGCAGACGCTTGACGGGGGCGGGGGCGGGCGTGACCCCAGGGTTGGCTCTTTGGCAGCTCTAGTCCTGATTCGTCGCTTTGTAAACTTTACGCCTGGAGGACCTCAACAGCTTGGCAGGTTTCGCCGCTGGTGCTGGTGGCTGGGGCTTTGGCTGTCTGGAAGCTAGCGTTGGTGCCGATGGAGCTGCGGGGGTCGACTTATGCTTGACTGCCTGGAGGCTGGCGTTTGGGTCGTAGGGGCTGGTTGGGGCTTTGGACGTCTGGGAGCTGGCTTTGGCGACTCGGGGTTACTGCTGAGTTCTGCTTCCCTCACCTGTGCTGCCAGTACTGCCTCAAGCATGTTTTCAAACTGCTTGAGCGTGATGTGTCTCTCTCAGAGCAGAACGTTCATTCGATCTATGCTTGGCATTTTGCTCTTGCTTGTATCTCTGCGTATGCTCGCTGTGATATGACACAGTAGTATAACACAGACACAAAATATTCTCTAAATGAAAACTTGTCGCTGGCTGTTGCACGGCGTCGTCACTCATGGGCGATGTGGTATAACACAGACACAAACTGTGGTATGTCAACACGTTACGTTACTCTTTAGCTGGAAGTTGGTCGTCGGTTGTCATTGGCGAGGTGTGGTGACAGTGAAGCCGGCCCTGTTCTAAATCATAATTTGTTGCAACCTCGGTCCAGTCCATGTCGGTCTTGTCGTTGGCTAGGAGGGAGTCGTGGGAAGCTGCTAATCCTGCCTCCACCACTGCTTTTGGGGGTTTGAACATTGAGATGGCTAGCGGCGCCAGATCCTGGAGCTCTCGAAGGACCTTTACAAATCTTCGGCGCGCTCCTTTCTCCTATGCGTCGCAGATTGCACGAGTGCTGGCCCTTACAACAGTGGTTGAAGATGCGGTGCTGGGCTATTGTACCACCTCCGCATGTTTCAACCATATAAGGACCCGTGTGCCGTATTTGTGCCTGGATGTGTGTATCGAGCATATGTGTTTATACATCTCTGCCCGCACAATGCGGTCTTTGCTATGGCAGCCATGGACATGAGTTGGTACCCAAGCGAGGCATGATTTGATATGGTATCATGCTAAGATCGCGCCCGTCTCTAATTAATTCTTGCCTCTTGGCTGACCGATCGGTCAAAAATAATTAATGAGCCCGGTTTGACTGACAGGTCGGAAGTATCGATTACATCCGCAGTTATTTCTCTACTTGACGAAAATGTATAACGATTGGGACTCGACGATCAGTTCTCCTCGGCTGGGGGAGAGAGATCATCTCCCAGTCGACTTGGACAAACTTACGGGCCAAGGCTAATTGTACAGCTGCTGCTCATCTGTTTTTTTTTTTTTTTTTTTTTTTTTTTGGGGGGGGGGGGGGGGCATGCGTTTGATGGAATAATCATCCACCTGTTTTATTAATAGATCTCACTTCTAAATTAATGTAGATGAATTACGGATAAATTGGTCACACAACAAAAATTCAGATTCACATATAAATGAGAAGAATTTGTTAATCGGAAGCTTGTTTGTTCATCCTATTCTAATGATCTTTGTGGCTAAAGAGCGTGCGTAAAGAAGCAAATTATCCAATGAAATTAGCAAGAAGGAACATATTTCAACAGAATTATACATTAAAATGTTTGTCACTTTCCGGAATATTCAGATTTAGTGCATTAAGTCGGCAAACCTTGCGAGTGAGAATCTTAAGAATCAAATCACTTTGCCAATGATTTTCATCATGGTCTCCCATAACATATGAAGAGAAAATTTTGTATTATTGTATGATTTTCATGATGGTCTCCCATAACATATGAAGAGAAAAATTGTTATTATTGTATGATTTTCATGAGGCTATCCAACAACATACGAAGAGAAAAATTGACATTATTGTATATTTTACCTAAATAAAAGTAAACAAGAATACATACTGCTTACGGCAGTGTCATTGTGCGTTTTAGTGAATGTGAAAAACATTCTACTTGAACGTGGTTCTAATTAAGCTGAAATAACTTGTTCTGCCATAAAAATGAAAATAAAAACTTTATTTAAAAAATGTGAGCATCTTCAAGAGTGCGATATGATATGTACCAGCATGTTCATATCCGTAAGTGTGTGTGTGTGTGTGTGTGTGTGTGTGTGTGTGTGTGTGTGTGTGTGTGTGTGCGTGCGTGTAGTATTATAATGTGAGTATACACAGCTAAACATAAATTTGTTTTTCTCCTCTTATGATGTGTTCCACTGATTTAATACAGCTTATTTCTGAATCATTCGCATGATGAATTTATTAATAAAACAAAGCGTTAGTATCCGACCCTCTGACCCTCTTCCCTTAAAAAAACTGGTTGAGTGTATTCTAAAAAATTAACCTCTTTGCTCCAATTTTCGTCCCAATTGTTCATCCCTGTCTTTGTGACTCAGATTTGTATCATTCTGCGAGTGTGGTATCTCTTTCGTAGAGATCAGAAAGTGGCAATGAACAAGGAGAGGATTATATACACTTTTAAATTTCAAATACAAATGTAACCTCGAGAGTATTTAACTAAGTGAATAATTTTCACTTAAGTGTCCTGCTGAACTGGAGAATTCGGACCGTCGATACGGATTGTAATGTAACACTTGATAGCCTTAGGTCAAATGCATGTTTCATGCTAATTTGGTATAACAGTTGTAATGAACGACGTCTTTGTCCATAATTAATCTGACAATCGTATGCAATGTCGCATGGCAAGGGTATCCCATACAAGGTATCATTTATCTCTTCTAACATTCTGACATATTAACACGTTTTCAATTTAACAAACTCACAACTACTGTCTATTTAATTTCTCTTGAGAAATCAAAATATCTCTTTGACGACTTCCGGTCTAGCGTAGAAACTATATAAATCACTTTGAACCACAGTAGCGATTATCCAGTACCTATCGATCGAATTTACCCACGTATGCAGTCCGTATGGACACCATTAATAAGTGACTAAAAAAGAGCTACCATTTTGTAATTGTTTTCACAATATTGACTCTGGACAGGATTTGTTATATCTATGAAGAGGATTGAACTTGATGTAGTTTTCATCGATTTTTATGAAATTCATGGAAATCTACCGGGAATTGTTGAAAAGCTTTCCAGAAAACAGAATCCTTCCACTACTTTACCTCCATTTGGGTGTTGATCTATATCAAATTTTCATACATTTGTGCTTGCATTATCCGAGTCATAGGAGATGTTAAAATATTAAAAATTCCCCAAACGGACGAACCATATGTTATGATGTCTCTTTTGTGAATACATTCAGATGGGCTTTGTGTCAGTGATGATTATATCAAATTTCGGGAAAATCTTAACCAATTTTATTATCCTAATAGCAACAAATTTCTATGAAATTACGGATATCGTAAGTCAGTATCGCTCGTGTAAATTGCGGAAACACGCAAGGCGGTGACATTTAAGCAATTGTAATACATATAAACTGTGATTTAATTTGATCACTAAACCACATATCACACATTGTTAAGGATTTATGTCACTAAACCACATATTACGCATTGTTAAGGAATTATGTCCATTTTTATTTCAAGCAACAGGACACTTTGGTAAACTTTCATTCATTATACGAACAATTCAGCAAATGTTTTGTTACATGATAAAGATATTCTTATACTTGTACTCATATTGTTTTGTTACATGATAAAGAGATTCTTATACTTGTACTCATATTGTTTTGTTACATGATAAAGATATTCTTATCCTTTTACTCATATTGTTTTGTTACATGATAAAGATATTCTTATACTTGTACTCATATTGTTTTGTTACATGATAAAGAGATTCTTATACTTGTACTCATATTGTTTTGTTACATAATAAAGATATTCTTATACTTGTACTCATATTGTTTTGTTACATAATAAAGATATTCTTATACTTGTACTCATATTGTTTTGTTACATGATAAAGATATTCTTATACTAGTACTCATGTTGTTTTGTTACATGATAAAGATATTCTTATACTAGTACTCATGTTGTTTTGTTACATGATAAAGAGATTCTTATACTTGTACACACATAAAAGTATAGATTAACATACATAAAAGTATAGATTAACATACACACATACAAGAATGGATTAACATATACATATACAAGTATAGATTAACATACACATATACAAGTATAAATTAACATACACGTATAAAACTATAGATTAACATACACATATTCAAGTATAAATTAACATACACACATAAAAGTATACATTAACATACACATATACAAGTATAAATTAACATACACACATAAACGTATAGGTTAACATACACATATACAAGTATA
This sequence comes from Margaritifera margaritifera, assembly GCA_029931535.1. Lineage (NCBI taxonomy): Eukaryota > Metazoa > Mollusca > Bivalvia > Unionida > Margaritiferidae > Margaritifera > Margaritifera margaritifera. Next base: position 714,212 of record JAQPZY010001590.1, on the reverse strand, counting down.
AATTAACATACACACATAAAAGTATAGATTAACATACACATACCAATACAGATTAACAAAGACTTGTATCTGAGTGAAGGTTAAGGGCATTCACTGTAGTTTAATAAAGTCGGCAAACATTATACATTTTACTGAAAGTGTAACTAGGTATGACGTACCAAAACCAGTCAAGATGTGTTTATTTCAGTAACGATGACAAATATAACCACTATCTTAAGCATCAATCTGATTATAATCAAGATTTACACGAAAATAAGTAGATGTCAAGGGCATGGATAACAGTTCATGCTCTGGTGATCATTGGAATTCCATGTCCACATATTTGAGTAGCCTATCAGATAAAGGGTCGCCGAATGATGTGTTTTGCTCCCAGCAGTATGAAAGCCGTAACTGGACTGGTTAATCGAAAGGTCAACAAAACCTGACCTCGCATCGGTGCCTGCCAGATCTTCTTATTCATAAGTAGATCTTGATTTTAATCAGATTGTCTTTAAAATAGCAATAATTGTTAACCAAAAAACTGACCCAACCAATGATTCTTTCACTGATAACGATGCTTTAGAAGAAGTTTCTTCTACAATTTCGAACCCTTGCAATGAGACTCAATGACCCAATAAATAATGACATTTTTTTCTTTTCAGCAGTGTCATTGTGTCATACAAAACGGTCATGCAAAGTCGATGTACACAAACATTGCAGAAATGTATTGTGTTTTAAAGTGAATGTCCTCATTAAACATAAACAAAAATAGCTACTTACGATTAAGAGTTTTAGATTATTGACTTAGATCAGCGTCCATTCAAGAATATTATCTTTTTATCCAGAGATAAGAAACACATCAAGACGGGCATCTCATAAGTACTATATCGTGCATCAACATAAATAATACTGGTCCGCTTCGATTTAGGTCATGATTGAAAAGGTCCATGGATAGAATCCTTGCTTTGTTTCTATGTGTGTATCTATATATATATTATATATATATATATATATATATATATATATATATATATATATCACTAAACACCTTATCAAATAATACCACAAGCAATACATGCAGACTCTTCACTTTAATTCCTGGGTGGTTTTCTACGGCGTATGATGCTGAATAAATAATAAATAAATCATATATACGGAATTATGACCATCAGCAAAGTGATAATAACAGTCCTTGAGGTCAAAGTTTTTCTTTCTCGTACAGTGACGGATTTAGACGGACTTTGGGGGATTCGACAGAACCTCCCTCGTCAACATGGTACACTTTTGATTGAAAAAACCCCGGAAAAGTTAGCCATTTTAAGCAAAACGAACCAACATTATTATAATCGAACCCCTATAAATAAAAAAAATCCTTGATCTGCCCTTGCCGTGATATGATGCGGCTCATGTGACATTCAATTATATATTACTCCAAAGTTAATATGAGTGGGTGTGCTCCAAAATACATTTTTGCATATTCATATTGTGTTTGAATCCCCAGATCTCGAATGCATGCAAGACTAGAATCAGTTTCCATCCCTTCGATCGGCTCCATTCATACTGGCAACAAAATTTAACTAAAAGTACGACAGAAAAAGATATGTATATTCAGAGACCTCCTTTAAATTGATATTGCCACAAACAATAATATGGATGATTTTTGTATTCCTCTTACGTTTATTGTTGTGAAAATGGAATAAAATTAAACTAAGCAGGTGTTTGTTAATATATAAGGACTATTTCCTGAGAGCCCACGCCAGTAATATCTCTAATATCAATGGGTTTTGCATATTTGAGTGATTTGTAGACACTCAATATATATCTTTTTTATTGCTAATTTATCACGAGATTTTCAAAACAGAGTACCTACCCCACCCCCATCCCGAACCGGGGCCATATATTTAAAATTTCAGGGTGTTTCAAATTTTTCAGTGGAAGTAAATAATTCGTGCGTTTCACATTACGAATAGATTAGGAATAGGAGTATAAGGTAATAGTGCGTAACATATGTACAAGCAAATGGATAAATGGATACGTACATTGATTCATATGCAATATGCCAGTATATTGAAATTTAATTTCATCTTTAGATTTGCATGCGTTGGCTTTATTTTGTTCAGTTAGAACATGTACTGTTGCAAACCCTGTGTATCCTGGCATACAAAAAGATTATGCTCAGAATACGATCACTTTGCTGCTTTGATGATCGCTATTTCTGAATCTCTCAAACACTATTCTCAGACAATGCATCATCTACAAGCGCAAAATATATTTCGCTAATTTTTACATCAATTATTTATCAAACAATGTGCAACGCAGAAATTAAAACCGACATATGGGAAGGAAGATACAATTTTCCCATATGGAACTCGATTAAGCTTACAATGAATGTCCAAGGCCATATCTTATGTTTTGAAACCAGTTTGAGTTTGAGATTGACCAAAGTCAGACGCAAAGTCACATATTAATTTACTGTGACTTCGCAGTTATCAACTTTCGAGATTTTGTTAACAAAAATATTTCATCGGTTTTTCAATTTATGGCTTGGAGAAGGCGTCAAAGAGTTTTCAAAGAAGGATCATCGATCGTTGGGTATTTAATTCCTGGTTCCTAACAAGTCCGAAATCCACGAAAATGAGACAACACGAAAAATATTTAATTTACAGTAATTTCCTTAAGAGAAATACATTAATTTAGGGCAGTCTCCATCAGCAAGAAATATATCGCCAGAATGAGATACAAATCGACTGAACAAATATCGGAGTGCTTCATCATCTCATTCTAGATTAACTGAATACGCTTCTTGTCAAATCATTAGCGAAGGTTGAGTCCCATAGGACCAAGAAATGATGCCAAGTTTTTGGACGAATAGGAAAGCTACATCTGAAAGTGCATTTGAAGCGTTATTGATAGACTAAAGTGGTCTATTGTATGACAATCCTAAGCAAGAAAGATAATCCCACGTGAAATTCTGAATATTACAGCAAAATGGAACCCTTTATTTAAATTATTTATAAGAATGAAACGAGGTGACAAATGGTTTATTCAGATGAATGGCAAATAGTCTAAAAATGATATTATTTATTGCTTTAGCTTCTATGAGACTCTTTGGTAAGTCTCTGCTGAAGTAATTGTCTCTGTTTTGTACTCTCTACAAAACAATGACAGCATTTGATGGCAAACTAATCTTGCCGATATTATACAAGCACTTTTGGGACTTTCTTTCGACCTACATGTAATTCCCTGATATTACAGTCACATACATTAGATTCACAGTAAAACAGTTATTGCTTTATTGTAAATGGTAGAAGTCTTTCTGTCGTTTCCAATCTTCAACAGTCGAAGATCATGCAGATATAATGAGCTGCTCTCAGGGAGAAATGTCCCAATGAATAACATTATCAAATCATATTCTGTATGTATTATGGCAAACCTCTGCAAGTGGTAACATATGTATGACTCTTATTTTAAATTTCTTCCTTTTCGCTTCTTGCATTTTTTTCCATTGGACCAATACATGCGAAGATAACTTTAATCATGCCGTCATGTTTTACATAATAACTGAGTTATTACGTCATCGGCTCTATTTCAAAAAAATTCTTAAGACAACTAACTTACCAGCCACCTGTATACTTCTTCTAATCATTGTAAAACTTTAGTTTGAAATTTCTTATTGCTATTCACTTCCTATATTTTTTCCCAACCCATTTAGATATCAACCAAAGACGAAATAAAAGTAAGTAGTTACCAGCAATTGCTTAAGAATTAAAGAAGTGAACGCGTTTATTATTTTCTATAGAGATTCACTTTCCACACTTATATTCTTGACATTAATACATATGAATGAACCAATATACTATTGATTAAACAACTCTGGTGACGTTTAAAATTATAATGAGCCGTCAACATTTTCCATTATCTACCGACGTCAATAATAAAGGTTGTCATCGAGAATATTCTGCATATAGGTTATCATGAGAACCAATGTCTTCTGTAGATAAGGCACAATTACCCGGCAGGAACGAGAAATCACACTTATTTTTGGTTGCAATGCATAAAGAGGAGCTGTCGTGATTTTAGTTTGCATTAGATGACATTATAGTAAAACTTGCATTGTAATAGGCACGCCATTTCTTCATTAAAATGGAACATTTACCACTGCTCTTGAAGAATCTGGATTTCTTGTAACATACGTTACAAAAAGAAACAGACCGTTTCTTTTTATTAATAATTAAACTTTCTAACATTGGAGACTATCGAGTTTACTTTAACTTAATCACCTTTTTGGGCAGTTATGGTGCCAAAACTATGACATAAATAGAGAGTAAAATGTATTTTCAGTGCAAGAACTTCTATTCACATTCAATATATCGATTCTTTTCTGTAGCTAGCTCTTTCGCGCACAATTCTTTTTTTCTGTACATCAAGTTTTGCAATCATGTTGACTGTTTAGCGTGTACTTCTAAGCTTAAAAGATATTAACTTCTTAGTCAAGATTTATTGTCAATAAAATGGAGCGAAACACTCCTACACGATCTAAATATAAATTGCAGTTCCAATTAACTTTATTTTCTCTCAGGTCAATACAATTGACATATGATGAGAAATTATACAAAATAGAAAAAAATATGTAAAGTTGCACTTCTCGTGAGAATACATCTCGCACAAAATGTGTGTACACTGGTAAACTCTCATTTATATGGACAGACAAAATTTGTCGAAACTCCTATCATTATCAGTTGTGAATTAAAACAAAGAGAAAAATCTCCTTTTCACTAATTCTCTTTTCTTCTATCGGTAAGTCCTTATAACAATCTTTTCTTTACTAACTACACTGTTATGTATAATGTTTACATATTTAACTTTATCCTTGATTGTAGGATGTAAACATGTTGTTTACTTAGAATTCAATATTAGAGTTGCTTTTGTTTTCAGTTATACTGTTTATTCCACTAGAATTACTGATATTTGTCATGTAGACATATGATTTTCTGGAAAATTCTGTGAGGTGACTTGTGTTTTGATAGATAGATAGATAGATAGATAGATAGATAGATAGATAGATAGATAGATAGATAGATAGATTAGATAGAGATAGAGATAGAGAGAGAGATAGAGAGAGAGAGAGAGAGAGAGAGAGAGAGAGAGAGATAGGTAGATAGATAGATAGATAGATAGATAGATAGATAGATAGATAGATAGATAGATAGATAGATAGATAGATTGGGTAAACAAGAATTCATTCTTGTTCTAATGGACAGTCTATGAAGAATCATTTTAATAATCAGACGTTTACAACTGTGTTGTGAAAATCAGAGCAAATTCAGAGAGAGGAACTATTTATTTAAAATAAACATTGGATTATTAAAGTGCTCATTCTCATTTTGGATTGATACATGACTTTGGGATTTTTGTTCATTCATTCAAAGATATTCTGGATTACATAATTCAGGCATATCAGAACATTCAAGACTACTGGCACATCATGACATTTGATACTACTGACACATCAGGTCCTTCAAGGCTACTGGAATTCATTCGGAGCGTTCTATATTTAAGACTTGTGATTAGGACACTTAGGATTATTGGATTATTTGTGTTTTAATTCACAATATTGTAAGTGTCTTTTTGAATTTTCCATTTTAATTGTCTAGAAATAAATTGCTTGTTGATTTTACTTACATTGTTGGTTTCACTTTCTTTCTGTTACATATTTTTTAAGACCTAGAGTCGTAACAATACAAACAGGGCAAATCTAGTTCCTGCCGCACGCAATCAAGGCAGCTGCTCAACATCTGATAGCAACGTGTATTACAGTGTATAATTTCATCAGTAACACTGTTTAGACTGATATAAAGAGTTGTGCCTTACAGTGTATAATTGCATCAGTAACACTGTTTAGACTGATATAAAGAGTTGTGCCTTACAGTGTATAATTGCATCTGTGACACTGTTTAGACTGATATAAAGAGTTGTGCCTTACAGTGTATAATTGCATCAGTAACACTGTTTAGACTGATATAAAGAGTTGTGAAACTTCCATATGGAGCTGTCGTTACTAATGTTCAGAGGAGGCTCTTAGTATTATAATGTGTCCATATTTACAAGAATATCATACTTTTACCATATAGCTAATAGCTAATAATATAATATTGTTAATATAGCATCCTCCACATGTTCTTTTATTACTTTCAAACCATTAGAATATTCTATCTTATGGCAAATAAGCAATTTTACTTTAACAGCAATTTTTTTCATTATCCTTTCACTGAATCTTAATATTTCACTTATTTTGACCTATTTAATTTATTAACTTCTAGATAGTCGTAAAAATGATAAAAACTTGAAAATAAAAGCGTTTTCCTAAAACTTCATGTTTTTTGTATTTTGACTTTTTTTGCACTTCTAGAGAAATGAGCTATGAAAAATGCAAGACAATTATGAAGTTCCAAAACAGTATTCAAGAGATTGATGTTCTGCATGCCAACGTGGTCAATTACATTTTTTTAAACTAGCTCATTAGCTGAATCAAATATTATTTTGCTTACAAATAAACAATTTTCTTATAATTTTCCTAGTTTGATTCGATTAGCATTTCAGAAAAAATCTCTCGCCAAACCATAAATACGTGAAAAGTAAGAAAAGTTTTAATAATGTAAATTAAGTTTCTTTTTGTACATTTTCCTATAAATTTGCGTTTTCTCCGTGATACTGATGTTGCTCTGCTATACAGTTTTGTCGTGGATCGTATGCATAACAGTGTAACCGAAAGAAGTAGATTCATTTGAAGGGCGCCAATACAAGTGAGGTAATACGTAAACTTATCGACAAGGGGTCCTCTGGTTGTAAGAATGCCAAGAAGAGTATGAGGAAATAATGTATCATTAACATTTGATATGCATGCATTAATAAAGCGCTTAAGTGCGCCAAAACAGAGGACTCCAAGATATATATATATATATATATATATATATATATATATATATATATATATATATATATATATATATATATATAGATGAACCGCATAAGACATCATTTCTATGGATATAAGACACAAAGGTTAATAATAATGGTATTAAATGAACGACAAAAATGCCAATAGAATGGAGCAAAACTGCATGTTCGCTCCAATAAAATTACTGCATACATAAATTTGTTTTGCTTTGTTCGGTTTAACGGCACTTTTAACACATTGTTGGCTAAGTCACGCCGAGGAAATGGGAGCAAAGTTTGTGCCTCAACGACATATCGACGCTCTACCAACTGAGCTATAGGGTCTCCCGCAAACATAACATAGATTACTAATATATGTGTGTGTGTGTGTGTGTGTGTGTGTGTGTGTGTACGAAATTAAAGATGGATGATTACTAGTGTAAAGTGCTAATGCAGATACATATAAAACCACAGGAGTAATTTAGATATAAAGGGGCATACAATCGCGCCAAAAAAAGAAGAACATATAGGATATCTCATATTTTTGGTATTGTTACGAGCGACGAAGCCAGGAGTGACAACACAAAATGTTTCCACTTGACGAGTGAAATATTTCCTAACTATCTACTCCAAAAAACGTAGATTTTCTTTTTATTACATATTTTTAAAGCAAAACCTTTCGAGTTGCATGGATTTTTGCTCCATTCTCTGCCATTGAGAAAAATGGCTGTATTACTACATCGAAAAATTAAGTTCCAAAATTGTACAATAATTTTATAACAGCGATTGCTGATTCCCCATCCCCCTCCTTTAGTATAGCATATGATGTCCAGTTATCTATCTTGTGGAACTGGTACGGCTGACACTGATTACAACTTAAGAGCACAATGCCTACGGGTAAAATACATGTTCAGTACTAATTTTGTATTAGCATTTGTGTTATTAACTTATATTACAACATGTTTCTCTTGATCAATCTAATGACTCACAAAACGCATGAGATTGCTGTATTTAATTTAAAAACAATCATCTATAATCTGTTGACATTTTAATACGTCCAGGCATCAACTTGATTCGTAACGTCTACCGATGACATTGCTCTGGAGAAATCAATGTTTCTCCTTTATGATGTATATGTCGCTGTTATCAGCATTTCAATCAATATATATGATATTCCCAAATAGTAAAAAAAAAGTATTCGGCGTATAATACTGTATAATTACGAAAGACTTCAAATCAATTCGTGTAGGCTGTGATTTATTATACCATAGTGATATCGTGTCGATACATTGTTATCTAACGATGGAAAATTATAATGAAACCGAAATATTACTGTTTTGAACAGCATTCACAGGAAAAGTATTATTACATTGTGTTTTATAAGAGTTCATGCACTTAGAGTCAGGATGAAAAGTACATGGCGTCAAGTACGGAATCTCCAACATGAATTGCAACACTTTACACTCAATGTAAAACGCGATTTAAAGTGAAAAAATGTGTATTGATATTTGTTTGAGCTATGCTGTTACAAAGGGATGAAATCTTCAAATTTCACAAAATTACAACTTAGAATACATAGCATCGGGCTTGGTGTCAGCGGTGGATACATTCAATCTGAAGATGTCTACATCATTTTTGAAAATCAATCTATGACTTCTTCTAAGACAAACTCGAAAACTTCGCATACACACAACTGTCCATTGTAACAGGATGAAGCCGGGTTGGGATCGGATAAGCGAAGACACCGAAAGCAATTGCGTTAATGAGATGTTTATTTATAAACGCAATTTAAAGATGAACGAATCTGACACCATTATAACAAAAGATAAGGAAAATTATATAGTTCCTAACATGGAACTATCAACAACAAGGAACTCAACGAGAAAAATCAAAGATGAATTAACGAATGGAATTTAAACAAACGTGAATAACGTCCTATCACCAATCAACAAATAGAAGTATATGATCTACACCCTAATACAAACAAGGTCTTATTAAGCACCAAGGGTGACCAACGAATGTGATTTATATACGACTACGAATAATGCATCATTAACAATTTATCCACAAGAAGGACTCATGTATTATGCATTTATCAATATATCACTCATTTAGCGATATTTGAAATATGGATGCACGAATCTATGAATTTATCAATCTATCAATCCATCAATTCATCAATCTACCACTAATTTAGCGATGTTGAAATATGTATGCATGGATTTATGAATCTATCACTCATATAGCGATATTGTAATGTGAATGCATGAATTTATGAATCTATCACTCATATAGCGATATTGAAATGGGAATGCATGAAATTTTGCTCAGATAGCAATAGTGAAAATAATAACATGGAACACTTTATATATATATATATATATATATATATATATATATATATATATATATATATATATATATATATATATCGTGGTGTCCAGTTGACGACCAAGATGTATTTCCGGTTCCACCCGCTCTAGTCAATGGTCAAGGAGCCACCACGCATGGTCCGCCCCTCCCAGTATGTTGAAGGATCCCTCGAGAGCCTTCCCATTTAACACAGACCCGATGGTCGCGAAGCCTCGGTCCCTCACATCGAGAACACCAGTACTCTCTTCCGAGCCAACGTCACCAGACACAGAGTACACGTCACAAGGAACCCCACAGAGTTCTGCGACTCCACATCACCAAACCATACACAAAAGCAGCTAAAAGTATTACAACTGAACCGTGTAGTACATATGGCACGGTTAAGTACTTTTGCATTGATATATGTTGCGCATGCGCGCATATGAATTCGTTTCGCTACACATTACATTATTTCGTCATTCAATGCATGCAGTGTATAATTAAATTCAATCTGTCTGTTCAGTTATAACAAATGGCCAACTTGAACCAGACTATAGTATTTCTAATAGCATAGCGTTATATGACCTAGGTATTGACTCTCTGTAGAATTTAGAATAAATTCTAAAACATCTAATATATGAAGCAATTCTGTCATATAAAACGAATAGTAATAAAGAATGCAATCTTAAATTTCACATACCTCTACAGCTGAAGATTGCTCCCATAAAGTGGTAAACTTCCTGACAAGACTCGTCGTAATGTAATTTGTACATAGAGAATTTGCTCTATAAGTACCCTAGCTGTGATGAATATGCACAGCTAGGTACTTGGGTTTTCACTGCAGGCAATTTGCACATGCAGCATGGGTTGAGTCGCGCTCAGTATTTCGAAATAACTAGAGCCGACAAAAATAAACCACCCTCGGGTAATGCTGTACGCGGCAACGAAACCCGAGTACATTTTCGATCACATATATATTTTGATATAAATCATACACAATTCCGTGACAATACCGCCCCCATTAAAAAAAAGTGGAAACACGTTTAGAAAATAACGGAATTGAACAAAAATACAAACTGAAACATTATTTACATTACCATAATATCATGGTAAGAAAAAAAACTGCAAATCACACTCTGCTTAAGTAATTGGCCCCTACATTTTCCGACATTCTGATTGCCTCGATCCAGAAACGATATGGTTGCAGAGTCAAAGCCCAACGCATCAATCTTGCGTTGGAGACTTTTGTCTTGTTCAAATATATAAGAGGCTGATGGTTCTTTTCAAGGACAAATTCCCTTCCGAAAAGGTACGTGTGAAATTTACCTATACCCCACACCAGTGCCAAACACTCCTTTTCGATCACGGAGTAGTTTTGCTCCCTAGGCAGCAATTTCCTACTAGCGTAAGCTATGGGTAACTTTACCCCATCTTGCTCCTGTAGCAAAACTGCTCCTAAGCCCGTGTCGGACTCATCCGTTCTCAATACGAACAATTTATTTAACTCTGGCAACTTTAGGATTGGCGCACAGATCAATCTTCCCTTAAGAGCGTTAAAAGCTCTTTCTTGGCATGAACCCCAAGAAACTTTATTGGGTTGCCCCTTCCTAGTTAAATCCATCAATGGTCTAGCTACAGCGGCGAAATTTGGAACGAACTTCCTATAAAAACCGATCAACCCAAGAAACGATCGTATCTGTTTCTTGGTTTCTGGCCTTGGAGCGTCTTTAATCGCTTCAATTTTGTCAGGGTGGGGTTTTAACTGCACTGACCCACTTACTAGATGGCCCAAGCATTCCAAGTTAGAATATGCTATACTACACTTGGAGGGTCTCGCTGTGAGATTTGCCTTGCAGAGTCTGTCGAACAGATCGACTAATACCCTAACATGCTCTTCCCAGGTATACGTATATACAAGAATATCCTAGACGAAACAATCTACGTTGTTCATGCCTTTCAACAATTTTCGCATAAGACGCACGCACGACGCACCGGCGTTAACCAGACCGAAAGGCATAACCTTAAACTGGTAAAGACCTTTAGGGGTCGCGAATGCCGTTAATGCATTTTCAGTGATGGGCACATGCCAATATCCTTTTGAAAGATCTAATTTATAAATGTACTGGTGCCCTGCCAATTTTGAAAACAAGCCCTCCATGTCTGGCATCGGTTCTGCATCAAACACGGTGACTTTATTTAGTTGTCGAAAGTCTATACAAAATTGATTCGTTCCGTCTTTCTTTCTGACCAATACCACGGGGGACGAATATGGGGAGTTTGAGGGTTCAATCACTCCCAGGTCTAACATTTTACCAACTTCCTCATCGATTGTCTCCCGTGCATTAAAGGGTATCGAATATCCCTTAATTCTGATCGGCTCCGAGGTATTCAAGTTTATTTCATGCGTTATTAATCCAGTATTACCTGGTCTATCTGTAAATTCGTCAGGGTACTTACTCAAAATTTCCCTGACCTGCCGACGCTGACCTTCAGGTAATTCTGGGCACACGCTGACCATTTCTATTCCCTCTTTTCCTACACCCATGGGATACTCAAGGAAAGTTTCAGTACTCGGGTCTAATTGCGGTTCGTCACTCGACTCGTCCTCTATGACCGCAATACATACAACGTTCAAAACGGCCTTTTCAACAGTTTTATGGCATAAATCACACGAACGACAGAATCGTGCTATGTCACTATTTACACATAGCCAATAAAATTCTCTGAACACTTTGTCAGTCGTTCTTTTCATACTCAAGTGACCTGCACAACCGGACTCGTGCGCCACTCTAAGTACAAGGGACCTGAATTTTAGGGGGACAACAAGCTGAAAGAATGTTCTACCCTCCAACGAGGTAAATTACCTGTACATTAACCCTTCCCTACGTACAAATTTCAAACTTGCCCCGCCCTTACAATGTTTCGCGGTACCGGACACGATCCTCTCCGCGGTCGCGCTCAAAAACGCGTCATGCCCTTGCTCACGCGTAAATTCATCGCGCGAGATATCGGTCACGGCTTCCGGAAGTTTCAACTTACATAGCGGCTTTTTCTCCGCCTGCGCCTGCGCCCTCGTTTCGACCGCTTGTACAATGGGAAACCGGAAATCAGATAGAGTTGGAAGTCTGGAGCCCTCGACATTTCCAATCGTTAGGTCGTATATAGGATTGTCCATACACAGTGCTTCTACGGTTCCGGTCAGGAAAGGCGTCTCGATTTATATTCTCGCAACGGCAACGCGATCAATTGTTTGATCTAACAACATGCACGGGGATTTCCAACCAAGCATTTGGTCATCCCTAACGAGACTCCACTTTACTACGACGTCCGTGCACCCGGTATCGCGTAAGACTGTGACTTCTTGACCGTTGGCGGTACCACTAACAGTCGGTACCCTCGCCTCGGGAAAAAGACAAGTGCTGATCGACTGAATAACATCACGACCGATCTGCGCACGCGCTGCGGACTCGTATACCGTATTTGCGTTATTAGATGGCGAATTATCAAGTGTTTAACAGCTGGCCCCTAAGTAAAAGCCAGTAAGGGCCTTGAATGTTTTTTTGTGTCTTGCCACATTCAACCCACCGCTGGAAATAATTTCCCGTCCTACCGACGAACTGGGTGAATGTCTCGCCTTTCTCGGGTTTGCTATACTTAAACTTTTTGCGGAACCCTTGCTCTGTCAACTCGTATCTCTTTAGGAGTGCCTCTCTTAGCGCGTCATAGTTCAATGCGTCGTTTACGGGTAGACGCGAATACACATCTAGCGCTTTACCTTTAAGTAACGCGCTGAATGGAGCGACCAATCATCTTTTTTCCACTTCTGGATGGTGGCATATCGCTCAAACCTATGTAAATAACTTATCCATGCAATCTTTGTCATCTTCATAAGGGGGTAATTTTGGGCCTCTCAACTTGCTAGAGTTAGAGTCTTGTTCCCCCTCCCTCTTAGCTTGTAATAATTCTAATTTCCTTTTATACTCCCTCTCCATATTCCTGTCTTCTAACTCTATGCTTTCTAACTTTGCTCGTTTCTCCTTCTCTAACTTGCTTTCCTCAAATTCTATATTTTCCCTTTCTGCTTCCCTTTCCCACTCTATCCTTTCCTTCTCTGCCTGCTTCTCTAACTCTATCTTCTCCTTCTCCGCTTGCTTCTCTAATACTATCTTCTTTTCCTCAAATACCATCTTCTCCTTCTCAAATTCCCGTCTTTCCCTCTCAACCTGCTTCTCCAGTTCTAACTTTTCCCTTTCTATATCTCTTTCCTTTACCCTTTGATCCCTTTCCCGAGCCTGCTCCTCCCGAACGAATTTTCTAAGCTCCTACCCCTCATACCCAAACTGTTTGCCCATCTCCACTAGGTCTTTGAGTGACGATATGATAAATACTGTTGATAAGATCACCAATCCTAAGTGCTCTATCATGTAACACATACAACTTTAAGATTACACAAATCAACCGTATCTTCCTTCTCAGAGAGCAACCAAATATAGGCAATATGTATTTATGTATATAATAGACAAAAGGCAAATAAAATAATATGAGTGAGATATTCACTCACCCGCCTGAATTACCTCTTGTCAGGAAGGTCACAGTCTGAAACAGATAACTGAAAAAATCTTATCGGAGTCAAGACCTTTGTAAACTAATGTCCGTGCTCCGCCTAATCCGATCCCACTTCTGACACCATTGTATACACACAACTGTCCATTATATTTACTTGCTCTGTGTATTAACCCTTGTGTCCATGATATTTATTTGCTCTGTTTATTAACTCTCGTTCCCATGATATTTACTTGCTGTTTGTATTAAGTCTTATTTCCAGTATATTTACTTGTTCTGTGTATTAACTCTCGTGACCATTATATTTACTTGCTCTGTGTATTAACACTCGTGACCATTACATTTACTTGCTCTGTGTATTAAGTCTCGTGTCCGTTCAAACTATAGTTTAACTCTGCTAATTGTTAAAGGTGTTTAAAGTACTGATTTTAGAGAATGAAGCCCTATTGACAGACTAATTAATTTGCGGACTAAATTTCAATAATAATATTTAGGTTTTAATGAGAAGAATCCAGATTTTTATCAGGCGAGCTCACTTTCAAAAATTGCATTTCTACGTTTTTTGTACGATTTCGGACGATGTGACCAGGTGTTTAGACTCCATCAAAAAGCATGTTTCTGTACATGGTCTGTCTTATACATGCATGGGTATGATGTCCTCTTTGTGTTCAAAACATGGTCTGTCTTATACATGCATGTGTATGCTGTCCTCTTTGTGTTCAGGATATGGTCTGTCTTATACATACATGTGTATGATGTCCTCTGTGTTCAAGACATGGTCTGTCTTATACATGCATGTGTATGCTCTCCTCTTTGTGTTCAGGATATGATCTGTCTAATACATGCATGTGTATGCTGTCCTCTGTGTTCAGGATATGGCCTGTTTTATACACGCATGTGTATGCTGTCCTGTATGTATTCAGGATACCGTCTGTCTTGTACATGCATGTGTATGCTGTTATCTGTGTTCAGGATATGGTCTGTCTTATACACGTATGTGTATGCTGTCCTCTTTGTGTTCAGGATATGGTCTGTCTTATACATACATGTGTATGCTGTCCTCTGTGTTCAAGACATGGTCTGTCTTATACATGCATGTGTATGCTGTCCTCTTTGTGTTCAGGATATGGTATATCTTATACACGCATGTGTATGCTGTCCTCTTTGTGTTCAGGATATGGTCTGTCTTATACATGCATGTGTATGCTGTCCTCTGTGTTCAGGATATGGTCTGTTTTATACACGAATGTGTATGCTGTCCTGTATGTTTTCAGGATATGGTACGTCTTATACATGCATGTGTATGCTGTCCTCTTTGTGTTCAGGATATGGTCTGTCTTATACACGTATGTGTATGCTGTCCTCTTTGTGTTCAGGATATGGTCTGTCTTATACACGCATGTGTATGCAGTCCTCTTTGTGTTCAGGATATGGTCTATCTTATACACGCATGTGTATGCTGTCCTCTATTTGTTCAGGACATGGTTGCAATTATTCTTTATATTCATTATTGCGTTTTAGAATGTAAATGTGTTGCAATTATTCTTATATTCATTAATTCGTTTTAGAATGTAAATGTATTACAATTATTATTTATATTCATTACTTTAGGATGTAAATGTGTTGCAATTATTCTTTATATTCATTAATTCGTTTTAGAATGTAAATGTGTTGCAATTATTCATTATATTCATTATTTTAGAATGTAAATGTGGTGCAATTATTCTTTATATTCATTAATTCGTTTTAGAATGTAAATGTGTTGCAATTAGTATTAATATTCATTATTGTATGATGTAAATGTGTTGTAATTATTCTTTATATTCATTATTTTAGGTTGTAAATGTGTTGTAATTATTCTTTATATTCATTATTTTAGGATGTAAATGTGTTGCAATTATTCCTTATATTTATTATTTTAGGATGTAAATATATTGCAATTATTCCTTATATTCATTATTTTAGGATGTAAATGTGTTGCAATTATTCCTTATATTCATTATTTTAGGATGTAAATGTGTTGGAATTATTCTTTATATTCATTATTTTAGGATGTAAATGTGTTGGAATTATTCTTTATATTCATTATGTTAGGATGTAAATGTGTTGGAATTATTCTTTATATTCATTATTTTAGTATGTAAATGTGTTGCAATTATTCTTTATATTCATTATTTTAGAATGTAAATGTGTTGCAATTATTCTTTATATTCATTATTTTAGTATGTAAATGTGTTGCAATTATTCTTTATATTCATTATTTTAGGATGTAAATGTGTTGGAATTATTCTTTATATTCATTATTTTAGAATGTAAATGTGTTGCAATTATTCTTTATATTCATTATTTTAGTATGTAAATGTGTTGCAATTATTCTTTATATTCATTATTTTAGAATGTAAATGTGTTGCAATTATTCTTTATATTCATTATTTTAGTATGTAAATGTGTTGCAATTATTCTTTATATTCATTATTTTAGTATGTAAATGTGTTGCAATTATTCTTTATATTCATTATTTTAGGATGTAAATGTGTTGGAATTATTCTTTATATTCATTATTTTAGGATGTAAATGTGTTGGAATTATTCCTTATATTCATTATTTTAGAATGTAAATGTGTTGCAATTATTCTTTATATTCATTATTTTAGTATGTAAATGTGTTGCAATTATTCTTTATATTCATTATTTTAGGATGTAAATGTGTTGGAATTATTCTTTATATTCATTATTTTAGGATGTAAATATGTTGCAATTATTCTTTATATTCATTATTTTAGAATGTAAATGTGGTGCAATTATTCTTTATATTCATTAATTCGTTTTAGAATGTATATGTGTTGCAATTAGTATTAATATTCATTATTGTATGATGTAAATGTGTTGCAATTATTTTTTATATTCATTATTTTAGAATGTAAATGTGGTGCAATTATTCTTTATATTCATTAATTCGCTTTAGAATGTAAATGTGTTGCAATTAGTATTAATATTCATTATTGTATGATGTAAATGTGTTGCAATTATTCTTTATATTCATTATTTTAGGATGTAAATGTGTTACAATTATTCTTTATATTCATTATTTTAGGATGTAAATGTGTTGGAATTATTCTTTATATTCATTATTTTAGGATGTCAATGTGTTGCAATTATTCCTTATATTCATTATTTTAGGATGTAAATGTGTTGGAATTATTCTTTATATTCATTATTTTAGGATGTCAATGTGTTGCAATTATTCCTTATATTCATTATTTTAGGATGTAAATGTGTTGGAATTATTCTTTATATTCATTATTTTAGGATGTAAATGTGTTGGAATTATTCTTTATATTCATTATTTTAGGATGTAAATGTGTTGCAATTATTCTTTATATGCATTATTTTAGGATGTAAATGTGTTGGAATTATTCTTTATATTCATTATTTTAGAATGCAGATGTGTTGCAATTATTCATTATATTCATTATTTTAGAATGCAAATGTGGTGCAATTATTCTTTATATTCATTAATTCGTTTTAGAATGTAAATGTGTTGCAATTAGTATTAATATTCATTATTGTATGATGTAAATGTGTTGCAATTATTCTTTATATTCATTATTTTAGGATGTAAATGTGTTGCAATTATTCTTTATATTCATTATTTTAGGATGTAAATGTGTTGCAATTATTCTTTATATTCATTATTTTAGGATGTAAATGTGTTGCAATTATTCTTTATATTCATTATTGCGAAAGAATGCTCGAGTAATGATAAAAGTCTGTGAACTTGTGCCTGTTGGTGTGCACTATGCTTATAGTAGATCATGTGATTGAATGACAGCATTCACGCGATGAAAGATTTAGATATTCCCCATCGTTGTTGTACACTGGAAAACACTATCATACACACGTAGGAAAGTGAGAAGAATGGCTAGTCTCATTTCATTGGTCACAATCATACATAAAAATGGGTCTTTCAGTCATGATATTTCGTCTATCATCTTGTATTTAATATACAGAGTTAAACAACACATGGAATTTTTTCTCCTGAATTGTTACACCATAGCCTTCAATTTTATCAAGTCGCCACTTTTTTGTGCGGGTTTGGGGATCAAAAATAGGCCCGTTGGGGGTTCCCCCCCCCCCCCCCCCCGCCTCTCCATTTGATAGGAGGCGACTATTGGAGAAACAATAGTGATAACATAATTCACTCACACTCTCATTGCAAGAATAAAAACTTTCGAAAAGTGTTTGACTTTGTCACTTTGATATCGGATGAATCCTGTGATGGTGTTCCAACTGAAAAAACCTTGGACTATTAACAAGACTGAAGTTCATACAGAAAAATGTTGACCTTGTATTTTCGGGATTGTACCCTTTTCTGCCTTTATCTTTACTTGATATTCCTTTTTGCAACACTTTTACTTGATATGCCTTTTTGCAACACTTTTACTTTATATGCCTTTTTTGCAACACTTTTACTTTATATGCCTTTTTTGCAACACTTTTACTTTATATGCCTTTTTTGCAACACTTTTACTTTATATGCCTTTTTGCAACACTTTTACCTTTAGTCTCATGGTGGATATTTGCGTTTGGTTAAAGGAGTTTGGCTTCCTTTCTATTTTAAAAACTGTTTGACTTTGCAATTTACGGTAACTAGCTTTTGCTTGCACTATATAGCCAGGACTGTGCTGATTGGTCGTTAAAACCTATACATGCATGCCTACTCTTCCAAAAAGAACGCTTAAACTGGTATTTGTAATTCTAGACCCGTTGGGGAAGATAATTGTTTCCACGTAAGCTGTTGCACTTTTATTCTAACAATTCTCCTTTTTTATCTTGAATTACAGTTGTAAATGGGAATTTAAAGGGTGAATTGCATGTTTTATCTCTGAATTTATCATTTAATAGTTTAGTGTTGTATTGCCACTAGATGAATAATGCATTGTTACCATTAAGCCATCTTCTCTTTAATGGGGATGGCAGGCTATCAAGTTATGCAACTGTCATCATTTGATTGAGGAATGTAATATCATCTTGACCAATGCGCATACATTATTTAACTTATCAGATATTTCATACAATACAATTTTCAGTGTGTATTTTAAAATTTATTCTATTCAACACTTCTTATATGTCATATGAGCAAAGAAAGTTGATAATTTCCTCCGTCAACATTCCCGTGAATGAAATACTGTGACTGGCTTCCTAATCCTTGAGTCAATGAGTTGCAGAATATCATGGATTTGTGTCAATTTAAAGAAATAAACGCTGACATTGTCTCCACTTTCATGTTAGACAAGTATCCAGGATTCGAATGTTACGACTCTATGGCCTAAGAAAAATGTAACAGAAAGAAAGTGAAACCAACAAATCAAGTAAAAATCAACAAGCAATTTATTACTAGATAATTAAAATGAAAAATCAAAAAGTCACTTACAGTAATGTGTTTTGAAATCCTAATAATCCAATAAGAATGATTGTTCTAAATACAAGTCCTAAATATAGAATGTTCCGAATTCACAGCTGTGTCCTTGAATGTTATGATGTGCTAATGATCTCCAAAGTCCTGATGTACTAGTAATCTTGATGTGCTGATGTCAAAATGAAGTATTCCAAAATCTCTGAATAAGTTCAGTTAAATTCCAAAATCATCAATTAAAAATCCAAAATCCAAAAGTTTATGAGCACTGTTATAATCCAATGAATATTTAAAATAATTCCTCTCTTAGAATTTGGAATGAATTTTCACAACTGTAATAGCTCTTTACAAGACTGATGGTAATGTCAAAACTGAATAAATGTCCACCAAACATGGTATATATAAAGATTGGTCACATGACAGAATGTTCTAGAATGTGTGTCATCTTAATGGAATTTTACTTGTAAACAAAATTCAACCTTGACCTTCAAATTGAGAAAACATATTGATCAAAACAACCTAATTCAAGGACACTAGTTAAACATGTTTTTCCTGATAAACATTAAGATTTAAGCAAATATTAAAGTGAAGAAACATTTATAATTTCCTAATATATTTATAATATTATATAAACATCATACATAACACCTCCCCTCATAAAGAAAAAGAAAGATTTATATAATAAAGCTTTCTTTTGAATATACATCTAATACTATAATAACCAAAATTACATAAGAACATGTTTTATGATACTGGACTTAATTACATCAAGCAATATTACATTTCTAGGCACGTGAGAGTGCATCTGCAATCACATTGTCTTTTCCCCTGATGTGTTTGATGTCAATGTTATATTCTTGCAATATCAAACTCCATCTCAACAATCTCCGATTTTTATCTTTCATTTTGTTGATGAAAGTAAGGGGATTGTGATCACTGTACACAATAATTGGAGAAAAAGCTGAGGTGACATACACTTCAAAATGCTGTAAAGCCAATATCAAAGCCAAACATTCCTTCTCAATTATGGAATAATTTTTCTGGTGCTTGTTTAGTTTTTTAGAAAAATAACACACAGGGTGATCCACACCACTTTTGTCTTCTTGAATCAATACTCCACCAACCCCTACATCACTTGCATCAACAGATAATTTAAATGATTGGCTGAAATTTGGTGCAGAAAGAACTGGTGCATTCTTAAGCATGGCCTTTAACTTGTCAAAAGATTCCTGACACTTGTCAGACCAATGAAATTTGGTTTTCTTACTCAATAAACTTGTCAAAGGTTCAGCAAGTTTAGAAAAATTGGAACAAAATTTCCGATAATATCCAGCCATACCTAGAAATCGCATCAGTTGCTTTTTACAAATTGGAGCTTGAAATTCAGAGATAGCTTTGACCTTAGCTTCTATAGGTTTAACTTGACCTTGTCCCACAATATGTCCTAAAAATCTGACACAAGCATGGCAAAACTCACTTTTGCTCAAATTAATTGTCAGATTCGCATCGCTGAGTCGATCGAAGAATTTTCGAATGGTTTCCAAATGATCTTCCCAGGTGTTGTTGTAGATAATGACGTCATCGATATAAGCGTCACAATTATCAAGACCAAATGTTATCATGTTCATCAGACGTTGAAACGTTGCAGGCGAATTTTTCATTCCAACGGCATGACTTTATATTGATAAAGTCCATCTGGAGTTACAAATGTTGAAATTTCTTTTGCCCTTTCCGTCAGTGGAATTTGCCAGAATCCTTTTAAAAGGTCAAACTTGGTGACATATTCCGCATTTCCAATTTTATCAATGCAATCGTCCATTCTTGGGATTGGAAATGAATCAGTTTTGGTGACACTGTTGACTTTTCTATAGTCAGTACACATACGGAATGTATTATCTGGCTTGGGAACAAGAATACATGGTGAACTCCAGTTACTTTTACTTGGTTCTATGAAATCATTCTCCAGTGGATACTGAATTTCTTTCTTCAGATAGTTCTGTTTGAGAGGATTCATCCTATAAGGATGCTGTTTCACAGGCGCAGAATCTACAATGTCAACGTCATGATAAATTTTACTTGTTCGTGTTGGAACATCAGGAAACAAGTGCTCATAGTCATGTAATAGCTGTTTTAGTTCACTTCTTTCCTGTTGTTGTAGATGTGAAAGTTTCTGGTCTAGGTTGTTCAATATTTCTGAATTCCGAAGATTGGTTATACCAGAGTCACTATAGTCTGATCGTACTCCATCGTTGATATCTTCACTGTGTGGGACAGGTACAACTAAACTAACAGAATAATTAGCTGGGCTATCTCTGTCAAAATATTCCTTTAACATATTTATATGACAAAGTTGTTTCTGTTTCCGTCTCCCAGGAGTGTTAATGATATAATTTAAGTCATTTACTTTCTTTTCAACGGTATAAGGACCATAAAATTTAGCCCGAAGAGGATTCTGAGGTATGGGAAAGAGAGCCAGAACTTTGTCACCAGGTTTAAAACTCCTTTCCTGTGAATTTCTGTCATACCTTAATTTCATTTTTGACTGGGTAGTGTGAAGATTAGTTCTTGCTACTTCACAGGCCTTTGACAACTTGTATTTTAAATCAGAAACATAATCAAGAAGATTAATCTTTGAATCTTCATTTGAAAGAAGTTTCTCTTTCAATAATTTCAATGGTCCACGGACAGTATGACCAAAAACTAGTTCAAAGGGACTAAAACCCAACGACTCTTGAACTGATTCCCTAACAGCAAACAACAACAAATGAACACCCTCATCCCAATCCTTTTCTGTATCAAAGCAATATGACCAAATCATATTCTTCAAAGTTTGATGAAATCTTTCCAAAGCACCTTGACTTTCAGGGTGATAGGCACAGAAGATTTAAACTGTTGGATGCCTAATTCATGCATAACTTGTTGGAAAACTCCAGACATAAAATTTGACTCTTGATCTGACTGGACAGATTTGGGAAGGCCAACAAGTGTAAAAAACTTCACCAAAGCTTTCACAATAGTTTTAGTTTTTATATTTCTCAGAGGAATTGTTTCTGGAAATCTTGTAGATGTACACATGATGGTCAACAAGTATTGGTTACCTGACTTGGTTTTAGGTAAAGGACCAACACAGTCTACTATTATTCTACTAAATGGTTCATCAAATGCAGGAATAGGTTGTAAATGAGCCTTTGGTATTTTCTGATTGGGTTTTCCTACCATTTGACAAGTGTGACAAGATCTGCAGTATTTAGAAACGTCACTTTTGAGTTTCGGCCAATAAAAATGATTCAAGATCTTGTGATAAGTCTTACGGACTCCTAAATGACCAGTCAAAGGAGTTTCATGGGCTAAATTAAGAATTTCCTGTCGATATGACTTAGGAACAACAATTTGATAGCTCACTGACCACTCGTCACCAGCGAGTACATCAGGTGGTCTCCATTTCCTCATAAGGACCCCATTTTTCACAAAGTAACACACTGGAACTTGTGTGGCTTCAGTTTCACTAATAGCCCTCTGAAACAAACAAGATATCTCGGGATCTTGCTCCTGTTCAACGACAAGGGATTGTCGTTTGTCACCCTGAGTAGGACAAAGAGAATGAGTTGCCAAAAGAGGATCACTGTGATCAATACCATTTGATTGATCAATACCTGAGGAAAAAGTGACCTCATCAAAAGACTGACCAATACATGTGTCAGCTAAAGGAATAATATCCTGATCAACATCACTCTCAAGAGCTCTTTTTGCCATAGCTCTAGTAACTGCACAAGCAGGGTACAAATCAGGGATTTCAGTTTCGACAGGATCAACTTTCTGATCCAAACAAGGCTTGTCAGTTACAAGTGGATTAACCACAACCTTATCTCCAGCTAGGTCATTGCCTAGTAATAAATGAACACCCTCTATGGGTAAAGAAGTCACTGCCCCAACAGTCACAGGTCCAGAAACTAAGTCTGATGCCAAATTTACACAATGGAGAGGAACATTTACAAAGCCGCACTCTACTCCCTGAACAAGAACACTTTCACTTGAAGAAGACTCCTCAGACAAAGGCAAAGTACCTGACAATAAAAGACTCTGAGAAGCTCCAGTGTCCCTTAATATTTTAATTGGGATAGGTTTGGCAGAATCACCAATAAGTGATATAGAACCTTCTGACATGAATGGTTCATAAGAATCCAAAATAGAATCAGACTCGGGTTTGTTTGACCCAACAAATGTATTGCTTTCAATACAAGACCGTGACCTTGACCTCGTAGAAATAAGAGCATTTGGAAAAGCTCTGTCTTTTCTCTGTTGCTTATTTTTCAACTTGAAGCAATCAGAAATAACGTGCCCTTTCTTTTTACAATAAGTGCACGTAGGAAGAGATAAGGATTTCTGATCAGTCTTATCAGATGTTTGATTCCTAACAGTTGTGCTGTTGTGAAATTTGGAAGTACTCGAATGAGATTGAAATGGTTTTTTACCAGAAAACTGCTGAGAGGACTACTTATTGCCAAATGAAATTTTGTGAGTCAAGGAATAATCATCAGCCATACGAGCAGCATTTTCCAAAGTTTCCACATTCTGCTCGTCAAGATAGGTTTTAACATCACTATGGATACACCTCTTGAACTCTTCAATTAATACGAGCTGTCGGAGGTTATCATAACCTTGATCAACTTTCTTGGCTGAGCACCACCTATCAAATAGTTGTTCTTTATCCCTTGCAAATTCGACATGAGTTTGTCCAGTTTCTTTTCTACAATTCCTAAACCTTTGTCGATATGCCTCTGGTACCAACTCATAAGCTTTCAAGATGTACTCCTTAACCACATCATAATCAATGCTTTGTTGTACTGACAGTGAAGTGTAGACTTCACGAGCTTTGCCAATAAGTACACTTTGTAATAACAAAGTCCAATGCTCTCTGGGCCATTTCAAGTTTTCAGCTATTTTCTCGGAATGAAGAGCGTATTTATCTACTTCTTTTTCCTGAAAAGGGGGTACTAACCTAATATATCTAGTAACATCAAAACCTGAACTTGTGTTTAAAGGAGTGGAGTGTGCTCTGTTTGCCAGTTCTAATTCTCTTAATTTAAATTGCATTTCCCTTTCTTCTATTTGCATCTGCATTTGTATTTGCCTCTCTTCCTTCTGCATTTGTATCTGCCTCTCTTCCTTCTGCATTTGTAGCTGCCTCTCTTCCTTCTGCATTTGTAGCTGCCTCTCTTCTTTCTCTCTCTCCATCTGCCTCTCTTCTTTCTCTCTCTCCATCTGTATCTGCCTCTCTTCTTTCTCTCTCTCTCTCTCTCTGAATCTGAAGCTTTGACAATTCTAAATCCATCTGGTTCTTTAACTCTAATTCCCTTAATTTCCTGTCAGAACCAGATACAGGCTTTCTCTTCAAACTTAAAGCACTATTTTCAAAAATTCCCTTTCCTACTAAATACTGAATTAAAATAATCTTTATCTCCTGTTTTGTCAATGATACTTTTGCCTCAGATAGACTGTATTTTCTGGCAAGCTCGAGCAACTCATCCTTTCTCATGCACTCTAACCCCTCCTGGGTAGGTTTTGAAATGAAATTCTGAACATTAGATGCCATAGTAAATGCTTGTTGGTTTCACACACAAAAATTTCTCTATATAAAATCTTTGCCAAAGACAAAAAAAAAATCCGAGACAAAATCAATATGAATTTCAAAAATAACTTTAATATCTCTAATATGCTTTAAAGAAATTCAGATCCCGGAAGACGAGCCCTCAATTTCTGTTACGACTCTATGGTCTAAGAAAAATGTAACAGAAAGAAAGTGAAACCAACAAATCAAGTAAAAATCAACAAGCAATTTATTACTAGATAATTAAAATGAAAAATCAAAAAGTCACTTACAGTAATGTGTTTTGAAATCCTAATAATCCAATAAGAATGATTGTTCTAATCAAAAGTACTAAATATAGAATGTTCCGAATTCACGGCTGTGTCCTTGAATGTTATGATGTGCTAATGGTCTCCAAAGTCCTGATGTACTAGTAATCTTGATGTGCTGATGTCAAAATGAAGTATTTCAAAATCTCTGAATATAAGTTCACATAAATTCCAAAATCATCAATTAAAAATCCAAAATCCAAAAGTTTATGAGCACTGTTATAATCCAATGAATATTTAAAATAATTCCTCTCTTAGAATTTGGAATGAATTTTCACAACTGTAATAGCTCTTTACAAGACTGATGGTAATGTCAAAACTGAATAAATGTCCACCAAACATGGTATATATAAAGATTAGTCACATGACAGAATGTTCTAGAATGTGTGTCATCTTAATGGAATTTTACTTGTAAACAAAATTCAACCTTGACCTTCAAATTGAGAAAACATATTGATCAAAACAACCTAATTCAAGGACACTAGTTAAACATGTTTTTCCTGATAAACATTAAGATTTAAGCAAATATTAAAGTGAAGAAACATTTATAATTTCCTAAAATATTTATAATATTATATAAACATCATACATAACACGAACAATATGTAAAACTCGTGATTTTAAAAGTTCATTTGTGCCATGCAATAAAATGTACTGCACCCTTTGGTAATTAGGTTTATGTCCAAATAAAGCAACGCAAAAGGAGACAAAAAAGGAGTATCATGACTGCGGTATCCTCGGTAGTCGTATAAAATAAAATCCGTAACAACAGCTTTGAGCCTCAAATCCCATGGTGCAACAGTTAGGTTTCATGAAAGTAATCTGCAACTGAATTTCAGTATCAGCAAATTCACATTAGATTTGTATTTGGATCACAATGAATTTCTGTAGTGCATTAGATCAAAAATAATGCTTTATAAAAGAAGCCTCTATACGACTACCGAGGATACCGCAGTCATGATACTCCGGTTGTTTTTTTGTTTTGTTTTTTTTGAGGGGGGGGGTTTGCTTTATCTCCCGATCCCCCGTTTGCTAATGGTATTAGTACAAAGGATCCACATTTTCTACCCACATAAACACAGACACACACACAAACTTACACACACGTAATAAAGGTGATCTTTTAGCTCTGACAGGGGTTTTATAATTAGTATTCTAGGTTTTGATCAACTTATTCAGAAACAAGCCAGTTTGAAAATTATATCGAGCTGATGTCAAAATTGAAGCAATTGGCGAAGAAAGATAAAGAATTACAAAATAAATGAATAACCAAAATATTCATCAACTTGTACGCATACTCAAAAGCAAGCTTTGTGTGACAACAACTGCTAGTATGAACAGCATAGTAAAACCGGAAAGAGGATGGTATAAGTTATAAGAAAATGTGCATATTGATGATGATGATGAGAAGAAGAAGAAGAAGAAGAAGAAGAAAAAGAAGAACCATCAAGCTATAGTTCTAGCTATCATATTATTATTTGCTTTGGTATTATTATTAATACTATTTCGTAATATAAATAAAAAGTAACAATTCTAAGCATGTCATAAACTTTAAAATGGATCAGATTAAAATGTTTAAATCATGCAGAATAAGAATTACCACACTCAAAATGGTGCACAATGCATATCTACTATATCATTTTAAAATGTTTAAATGATACAGGATAAGAATTGCCACACTCAAAAGGGTATGCAATGCATAGTTGCCATATCATTTTAAAATGTTTAAATGATACAGGACAAGAATTACCACGCTCAAAATGGTGCACAAAATAGTTAACATATCATTTTAAAATGTTTAAATGATACAGGACAAGAATTACCACACTTTCAAAATGGTGTACAATGCATAGTTACCATATCATTTTAGAATGTTTAAATGATACAGGACAAGAATTACCACACTCAAACTGGTGTACAATGCATAGTTACCATATCATTTTAGAATATTTAAATGATACAGGGTAAGAATTGTCACATTTACAATGGAGTACAATGCATAGTTGCTATATCATTTTAGAATGTTTAAATGATACAGGGTAAGAATTGTCACATTTACAATGGAGTACAATGCATAGTTGCTATATCATTTTAAAATGTTTAAATGATACAGGGTAAGAATTGTCACATTTACAATGGAGTACAATGCATAGTTGCTATATCATTTTTACATAATACATACTGTACCCAACACATCAGTATCAACGATCTAAATAAAATCCGCACAGGTGTATCTAGATTGCTAGGCAATCAAATTATTGTGATAAATTCCATATTTCACATACTTTTCAAAATCATAACACTGATACATGTGCAGTGTGCTAATAGGATTTTGTCCGGAATCCCTTCTCTAACGTCAGTGCATCGTGTGACCAGGCGGCTCGTCAATGTGATTGCATGAAATTTACAGTCCCTATTGTCAGAGTTACAGCGGATTTGGGTGCAACAAGGCACGGGAGGCGTTTTTGCAAGTACATATTTACGTTCGATATAAACTAATACACGAAAAACTAAAAGCAGTGAAAGAAACTCCTTAAATTTTTCAACGTGTGTCCTACAGTATTGCCTTTTTTCCAATTAAATATCCAAACAGTAATCTGCTGACCCTTTTAGTTCACATTTTCAAAGGCTATTTGCCTACACATAAATTTTGCATCTAACATACATACATATACTCACACCTCGTCAATTATATTAGAAAGCTGATGAAAATAGCTACTAGTTGAGAAACAAGACTACACGCCGATTGATTACGTAATGTTAGCGTACTTTGGACATTCATCTGTCCAATTTATTAAGGATTCTATAGCATTAAACAGGGTATTAAATCTTTGCTTAAACTAATCCTGTATATCTAAGATCTTTTTCCTATCTTCATCAATCTATTTTTGGAACTCTTCAATTTTATAACCTTTTCCAGTTACACTCTTTTCCACAGATGTTAATTTGTGGTCAACTGTTCTCTCCATGTTTTATACCTTTTACATTATTTTCCTCCAAAGTCTTAAGTATGTGTGTGTCTCAACACGTCTTTGCACAAACTGCCTATTTGCTTCATCGGCTCATTTTACCAGATCACCTAAATTTGTAACACGGTTGTTAATTAATTTAGGTCATGGTTTATTGATAGGTGTTGGTGTCATACCTGATTACCGCTATATTATCAATTGAGTGAAAACTGAAATTACTAGGATCTTATATATATATATAACATATAACATAAAGTTATCTAAGCTACTCTACGCGATAAACATAAGTTACAATCTAACTGTGGAAACCTATTACTTTTCCATCTTCTTCATGAATGCTGATCTTCATTCTGTTTATTGTACCTCTTGTAATTGTTTGTAGTGTCCACCGAATCCTACTACAACAATTACACCACGTATCAAGTTATATATTTTGTTTGAGCTACTTGTATTATCTTGAGTTCTCTCACTCACAAACTTAGATTTATCGTAATCTTGTTTTCACTTTTCTGTTTTGGCTTTAATAAATTCTTGTGAACGTTTCCAAGTTATTTCCCAAGTTCAGCTCTGCATAGATGTTCTTCGTTTGTGAAGTAACCTTTCCTGGCTATTTGTCAACCTTATATGTTTCTTCAGCTTTTTCTCACTACCTTCCATATTTTTGCAATAAAATTAACAGTTAAAGTAGACATGATTTTAAAGTTAGTTGCAGGTTATTCAGTACTATATTGTAGCTCGTATTTAACTATTACCGATTTGTGAGGTAGGTTACCGATTATGGGTTCCTTTGATCGCATACCGATTTTGAAGACTTACGGAGATTATTAGGAGATAAGGGGTTATATTTAAATGGAGAGGGGTCCCCCACGTACTATTTCAAAGAACTGCTGTTTATTTTCGAAGAGTTATTGTCGATTTTTTTATACAATAAACAGGCATCTGGCGTGTTTACTTTCTCAGCGTGGCTTATAGAACATACATTTAGACAATATGCCGAGATCCGCGCTTCTTCGTTTGAATGCATAGTATTTTGTAGTTAATGTTTTCGAATAATTGTCATTATTTGTTTTCTTTTTCTTTCCCACGATATATCGGTGATCATAGTGATCGTATGTGTAAAATCAGTCGTTTGAGGGTCTTAAAACTTCCACAGAATGACTGTTAATTTCACAACCAATCGCAAATTCCCTACACTATACTCTCTGTGTTAATTTCACAAC
Organism: Margaritifera margaritifera; assembly: GCA_029931535.1. Classification (NCBI taxonomy): domain Eukaryota; kingdom Metazoa; phylum Mollusca; class Bivalvia; order Unionida; family Margaritiferidae; genus Margaritifera; species Margaritifera margaritifera. The sequence continues at coordinate 684,862 of JAQPZY010001590.1, read as the reverse complement.
CTATCGCTTTGCAAAGGGCGCGGCAATTCGCCCCTATTGACCCTAATGGAGACCCCAAAATTGATCAATAAGGAGACCCAAATGAAAATTTAGAAACCCAGATGGCAATTAACAAACCCAAGCGAAACTGAACGGACCCAAATGGAATTCAACGGACCCGAGGTGAGACCTAAGTTGGATCGAATGGAATATAGTGGACCCAAAAATCTTTATCTTAGATGTAGTATTTTAAATATTCAAGGCTATAATACCAAGTGCAGAAAGCCTGATCATCGAAAAACACCGCTTATTTTCCCGAAAATCGAGCATGAATAATAGACCCTCTATGTATGTGTATTTTCTGTAACCACTCGTAAACCCAGTGGTACAATATTTAAGTATGCATTACGTAATTGCACAGGGCTAAAAGCAAACTATCTAATAAAATAAGTTTCTCATAGTGTAATATTCAGTACCAATCTTGAATTCTGCCATATTTACAAAGATAAGTTCACATGCATACATCATATCAGACATCGTCAGTTTTGGCAGTTAAATAAAATCAAGTAAAGTCGTCTTTTTTTTTTTTTATTTAGTCGGTACATGCTAAAACAAAAAAAAAAAGCTTCTCTGAGTTTTTTTTTTTTCTACCGACTATAAAATATGGATTAATAAAGAACTTAAAAGATATGAATTTTTCAAGAGCACAAATCACATATTCGCAACACACGGCTCAACAGAACAATGTAGCTACACATATATATATATATACAATTCACATCATACAGGGACACAGCTTTCTCTCCCCCCCCCCCCCCAGTTAACAGATTATGCATAAATAAGTATTCATATTCATGCTTTGCGAAATATCTATACATATTTATGTGGCTGTCTGTATATCTCCATCTTTTAATGAAGACAGCGGGTTTAAGACCCTTCTAATACTGAATTCCTTCGATAAATATATAATAAGAGACAATGTCAGTAACAAGAAAAATTGCAGTTTCACGCTTAAAGGTATTCTCAACTACAGTAACAATTTTCAACAACCTCAATGTCATTTTAATGTGAAGAGATTTTTCTTTTCATCGAGGTTTTGCAGTTTTATGCGTTGCCCCTTTAAGAATGTAGACGCCAGAGAATGTCAACATTTTGTGATTTATCGTCTGATCAGACAGGGTTATGTTCGCTCCGCGTCACAGGTATCTACCTGACAGTACAGCTTTCCTGATACATTGTCTCACCAAAACTGAAGATGTCAGCAGATATATCTATTAGTGTGTAGATATTTTTCACACGAAATATGTCGCTAGCTTACATAAGAAAGGTCAGTTTCAATTGTTACTGCAGATTTTCACCAACTTCCGGGCAATGTACGTCATCGCAATCCGTTTATACTGCTCACCATGTTGAGATAACCGCTGATTGGTAGAAATGTAATAGGGGTCATAACGCAATTACCACCCAACTGTTTTATCCAAAGAACGATCTTCTAACTCTCTGGACGTAGAGGTTTGACTAAATGGTCTAAACCAACAAAAGCTGGTTGCAATCAGCCGCAGTGGAGGTGGGGGAAAGAAGACATATATGGTAAATGAATAATCCACATTATGCTGGAGGGACCCACTTGGCCTTCGTTTCCGATATTGTCCAACCCATCTAATGTCTCGGAAAACGAGGGAGCATGTCACAATGGGGACACCCCTCTCTCTGTCTCTCTTTCTCTCTGTCTCTGTCTCTCTCCGTATGCCAGGAGGGGCTTGCATGATGGGTGTAGATACTATTTTAAGTAGTCAGTGGCTGCGCGAGGAGGAGGGGTCAGGGGGAGGGACAATTGCTCCCGGACGCCAGGCGAGGAGGGGCGCCATCAGAGCTTTTTTTTCTTGCAGCTGAAATTTAGGCTCTTAGGTAGGGGCGCCACTAAGGAACATTGACCAGGGCACTCCAACCCTCGCGCCGCCACCGTCAGTACTTGGTCAGCATATTTACTTGGGTCCTGAACAAGTCAACACTGTGTCCATTTTACTTATGTAAGTTAGGGTTTTGAGAAGAATGTATTTGTCTGATAAACGGTGTGTTGTGTCAATTTTGTATTTTGTCTTTTCGCCTAAATCGATAACGACTTTGTGTCAGTGTGACAAGGGAAGTGAGCCAATTTCGGATGCAAAGCCGCGTGCCAGTTGAATATTCATATTTCGAATAATAATCAATAAACATTGGTGTAAGTGTTCTTTTTTCACGTATAATAATAATATAAATATAATCCACTCTGAAGTCGATAAAATCGATCGTTTAATCTTTATTGTGGCATTTAAATAGAACTGCGGTTGTAAAATATCAGTATTTTCTTCAGCCGTTTGTCATGGTCCGACAATGTTTCATCAAACAAAAGGCTACTTTCGCTTGGAAGGTCCAGTGAATCTTTTATTTTGGATTGTGATGGGGTACTTCACTTTCGTCTCATTTGCCATTTGTTTCTTTTTTAAATGGAATTGCACCTTTCTAACGAATGTTTCTCTGTTGATATTCTAATATCAGACATTTAAAGTCGAATGTGTCTCCATTTGAAACAACTTTCGAACCTAATTTGAATATTTACCATGCATTTTGACAAACGGATTAAATGGTCAGTTCTAAGATTACTTTGGCAGAGTTACATGAACAAATATTCATCCAACTTCAATATATTTTAAATATATCTTCGTCATGGGCAAAGGCGCAGATTTAAAACAAAATTATAAGAATCATAAGCAAGCCAAATAAATCTTTGCCTTGTAGGAAAGTCTGGAGTTACGGCACGATTTTGTTTTTGTACGTTGATTTGTAGCCTGATTCATCACATTTTTTCACAAGTCTTTTCGTTCGTTCTATCATCGTCATCATCAGCATCATCGTCATCGACTTGTTTTTCTTTTGTTTACTTTGATATTATCGTCACTTTTGCAGACAGACTCTCGTATTGAACAAAAACTATATGTTTTTATTCATTCATTTGCACTAACAGGCAGTATTTGCAAAATTTAGTGTCGGAAGGGAGTCGGAGGCAAAACAAATGTTGCATGAAAACCGATTTATCTTAAACAAAATCAAATTAATTACCCAAAAATGTTTTTTTTTTTAAGTATTTGGTTGCGCTTCATGGCAGGTGAATTCCCCAAAAATCTCACAAGATGTATATCAATTTCATGATTTCTGCCTGTTAAAACTTTAATTGCTATGCAAAAGCTAATGAATGGAAGATATACCAAAGTTTTACTCTTTACAGATGGCATTTAGTGTCAGAGATGCTGAATGTGCCTGTCGGAGATTTTAAAAAACAGATACATTTACACATTTGGAGGACAGTTTTTTTTTAGGTTCAGTAAGGTGAATCCAAAGTATACAATTAAATTTGTAAAATTCTTTGTCTGCTCAAAATTATGAATAAAATATGTAACCAAATCTTATATACTTCTTTTTATTTAAAAGTGTATGTAACTCTAACCCCATGTGTTACGCAAGATTTTGAACCGATACATTACCATCTAGTTTTAGCAATACTAAATCTCCAAGAACATTTAGAAAAAATTGATTTACATTGGCAAAGACTGACATTTAAATAAAAGAACTGATCATACGAATGGCAGTTAGTTATTTTACAGGCAAATGTGTGTTGTTTGGATCTGAGAGAGAGAGAGAGAGAGAGAGAGAGAGAAAGAGAGAGAGAGAGAGAGAGAGAGAGAGAGAGAGAGAGAGAGAGAGAGAGAGAGAAAGAGAGAGAGAGAGATAGGTGAGAAAAAAATCTTATTCAATTAGCTTTTAATAACACATACATTCTGGTAATATCAGACTACATTGTTTCAGAAATATTCTACAAAATATATGAAAAGCACGATGATTACCATACAAATTGTTTTAAAGTCATTGATAGAGAACTTTAACAAAGTTGTTTCTCAAGGCTCTTTTCTTTGATGTTGTAATACAGATACTAAGTAGAGCCTATTCATTTAGGGTATTTTTCCAGCGATGCTAGGTTTTATATTGTTGTACTGAATTTGTTTCTATTCTCTGTGTGTTACTTTTCATATTGAATTGAAAGTATTTGCAGAGAAAATATGGAATTAGTTTACATTTGTTTTGGAGCTTCATCGAAAAATACACTTTAGTATCAGGGTTCTAATATTTCTGAAGACGTTCAGGTCTGTATGGGTGATCTAACCAAATTACTACATAATTAATACACCTGCGCGCAAACATTAAGAGAGAGCAAAAATAGCATATGGCTTGTAATTTCTGAAGAATTTTGTTTTAAACGCTATGTTTAATACTAATATACAAACTCGTACATCTGGAGAGATAAACGTTTCTTGAGAAATTATGAGCGATTCTCTTCACCGGGCGAGTGTAATGTCTTGAATTTATTTGCTATATTTCTTCAAAAAGCAAAGCTGGAGGGAAGTCATCACATATTTATGTTATTCAAATGTTGGTCTTTAAAGATTCAGTAAAATTAAAGTGCTAGCGACGTCAGCATTACTAAAACGTCGGAATATCACATGCTGCTTAAGTACAAGGTTATTTTGCCTTGTTACAATTGAAAAAAAAAATGGGTTGTACGTATTTGATACATAATTTGCGTACTTAGAAATATATCTTGTAAGAATAACAATTATACGCGCTTTGCTGCTTGCAAACATTTGCAGAACACTCGGAAAAGATTTTGCACCCTTGTGTTGAAACTCTGTTCTTGTACTCAGGCAAACGTTTACAGACGGCAAACCGTTTATTATCCCTATATTCATGCATACTTGCTAATGACGTCCAACAATACCGTTGGCGTAAAGGATTACTGTTACGTTACGTTACCGGTAACGTTTTCATGGATGCGAAAATACTCATTCTCCCTTAGGGAGTCGTTATATTGTATAAATTTATCTGTGACTAATTATGTATCCCCTAGCGTGCACACAATCCTTTTCGTTTATCGGTGCTTTATGCATTAGACTGCACCAAATGTGTCTGCTTTTTCAAGCAGATATTCAAACAAGTGTCTAGAGTCAAGCTGATTTCTGTAGTACATGCGCGCCACCTATGGCCAATTGATGGGAAAGGCGAAAACTATTGGAATCAAAAGGAGTAGTGAATTAAGTAAATAGTTTGCTTGTTTGAAATAAGTCAAACCTAAGAGCGAGCGCAGTCTGACTAGTCTTGTGTTAACGACGTGTTAGGCCATTCGGCCATGTACGTCACAAGAGAGAGCTCAGCTTGTCGTGCAGTATATATACTAACTGATATCGCGCGACGTCATGGAGAAGTGGTGCGTTCTTGGCTTGTGTTGTGTGAAGTAATGTTCCTGAGTTGCAATAAACATGTATTGATTCTGTGAAGAATTGAAAACAAAAGTACGCATATTAGAGATTTTTTGAGCTCCTTATAAGTCCCATGACTGAGAAAATGATCGAGAATGAATGAAGCTTACGAACACTTACTCATTAGTTTTTAAACTACTATGGATGTAAGTTTTACATACCTTGTTTTACATATACGTGCTATCCAAAGAAGTCGCTAAGGCCCCGCTCAAGCTTTGCTTTCTTTAATATGAAATAGGTCAAACATGTGTGTGTGTGTGTGTGTGTGTGTGTTGGTTTTAACGGCACCATTAACACATGGATTGTAAGTCCAACGCTCTACCAACTGAGCTACAGCTGACTGATATCTCCTGACATCACAGAGAATGTGTCGCATTGTATCTCTTGCGTTTTCTCTGCCTCCGTAAAGTATGTTTCTGAGTTGCAAGAATTATTAATATATATCGTCGTTCCAAAATAAGTGTTCCGATAGTTAAGATTTTTAAAGGTGAATAAATCCCATCACAAAAAAATAGTGTATGATGAAAATTATGAACACTAACTCGTATTTCTTGTTATTTTTCGTTATAGAGCATCTGCAAAATATGGAAGATAATGGCTACAACTATACGCCTCAGTGCCACTGTTTTACTATTGCTAAGGGTGGATAGCTTTTATATAACGTCATTTTACATATACGTTTTATCTAAATAGCTCGCTGAGTGATCGGGCCTTTCTAATGCCAAGAAAATAATATATGATAAACGTTACGAACACTTACATTGTCTTTGTTTATTCCTTTCCGTAATGGAGCATGCGAAAAACACCGAATGGCACTTTCGCTGACATTGTTTTCAAACTTGTAGGAGTACAGCGTTTGCATACCGTGTTCGCTACGCGAGCAGGGTGGAAGGCTTCGCGCTATAAATAATGTAGAACACGATCTGAATGAATACGCAGATGATAGACACATTTTTAGTATGGTACTGAAACAACCTTAAAGGTACATTGAAATTACATTTTAAAAAGTTTGTATAGTTTGTGAAAGATATAGTTGCTGGATTGAGTCAGGATCCGCGCTATCTGATCGGCGGCAAAGAGTAAACAAAGAACTATCCTGTGTCATTCGCTATTTTTTTATTTATTTTTTTTTTTTTTGGGGGGGGGGGGTAACTATTACAAGTACAATTTTGGTGTCAGTATCTCAAAAATATAAAGGCTGTCACTTCCAATCAATCCAATTATTTTGAATTGTAAACAAAATTAAAACCAAAACTCTTTTGAGAAATTTAACCAAAACTAAATCGATAAATGACATTACAAAAAATACTAATTATAAAGTCAATAAACGCGTGCCAGTAGCATTTTAAGTCAAATAACCTCACGCTGGACAATTCCTCTTTAAGGCCATATGAAACTTCAAAATAACCAACGCCCTAAGAAAAACAAACATCCTCATAGAACTCGACTTTATTCAGTCGATTAACTCAGTTGCTGGTGTAGAAGAAAAAGTATCTTTTATCTAAGAAGAGCAATTATGTCTTCTATTGCAATAAGAATTATCACATCATATTTTGTCTAAGAAGTGCAAGTATGTCTACTATTGCAATAAGAATTTGTCACATCATATTTTGTCCAAGAAGAGCAAGTATGTCTTCTATTGCAATAAGAATTTGTCACATCATATTTTGTCCAAGAAGAGCAAGTATGTCTTCTATTGCAATAAGAATTTGTCACATCATATTTTGTCCAAGAAGAGCAAGTATGTCTTCTATCGCAATAAGAATTTGTCACATCATATTTTGTCCAAGAAGAGCAAGTATGTCTTCTATTGCAATAAGAATTTGTCAAATCATGTTTGCAATAAGAATTTTCACATTATATTTTAGGCGCATTCCTTGACAGCAGTATATACGTTTCACTGTATCAATGTAACTAACGGATCTCCATATATGGTGATAACTGAAATAAATTTTAAAAATTCTCTCATTAATAATGTTTTTCTTTCAGTAGAGATCACGAAGTGAAATCATTCTTTCAGATACAAAATAATTACAACCAAGACATATTGTTATTTTCGTCGAAGAATCAAAATTGTTGATGGAACTTTTAGCTCATGTAAAAGTTGGGAAAACCTATATACTGTTCACAAAGAGTCCTGGCTCTACTCGTCCGTTGTTATTTTTACCATCAAAGGTTTTTAGGATTTAAAACATTACTATTGGTAAAGTTCAGCTGGGGTTCAACTCATTATCTTGTCTGGTTCGCTAAGACACAATCAGTACGTTCACCACAGGAATATATGCATATTCAGTCAAAGCTCTTTATAAATGTAACCTTTAGGCACCTGTCAAACGTGTTCCTTATAAACAATGTGTTATTGCAATCGGGAACAAATATATTTATAATTTTAGAACTCGGACTTAAATTGGCACCTTGTTGAAAAAGGAAATTCGCTTGAATCCAATTTCATTATAAATGGGTTCTAGTCCATAAAGTTTATCGACTGGGTCGTTTTATTCTGTCCATGATTACCATTTTGATTGATAGAGCTCCAGACGAACTGTCTCGCTGCAGCCAAATTAGACCAGTCCTATTAAGTTTGAATTATTAGAATTTGAGCGCTTTAGATTTTCCTCTTCGTCTGCAAATCAGAGCTGCATACTGAACAAATATTTATCCATAAATTATCGTTTGTATCTATCCACAAGTCCATGCTGGGTGTTTTTCTTCTGGTTGTACTTAGTCGCAAGCTAATGTTGTCTTACTGCGTCTGTGGTTATTAGTTGTTTTTTGTTTTTTTTTTTAATTTGAATTTATTATTTATTTTGCAAATCCAGTTTACAAAACTAGATGTCGGATTTATTGTCATTTTAAAAAGTTATCATTAACAATTATCAATGATCGCACATTGTATATGGGGACATTCAGTGACAAATTACGCGAGAGATAGGGTGCTGTAATCCAAAGGTGTCAAAACTTATCCGTGAATATATGTTGGATGTTCCAAAATATGATTTATACTGATTTATATACGGTTAACGATGGGGCAAATATAGGTAGAGAGAATCTAATTTCTTCAAAGCAATGAACTCAGCAGGCTCTTTGAATTGCGTCAGCTGTAGTACGCATGCTCGAACTTTTCCCATGTATAACGCGCACCTAATTTCGCACAGTGTACACTCAGATCTGCAGTCGCATAGTGCGCTGGTAGATCAAGGTCAATGCTGCAAGTTCTAATTATAATTTCACGCCGACAGCGTAGACTGGATCTAGCGGCGTATTATACTACAATGGATCTGGATCTGTGATGTTCGCAGATGGGTGAGTGTTATTTTAGATAAAGACGGTATAATAGATGGTCGAGTCTGCATTAGAACGTTTTGGTGTCGTATAGGTTGTATTGACATTAGTATTTATAGCAAATTAGACTTAAGTACGCATTTAACAAGTTAGTATCATACATATAAATTACCATCAATTATAGCTATGATTTGAAATGAAAATTGGATTTTTACTCTTGCAGCGTACATTTCTTCTTCTGCTGCAACCAAGCAAAGTTGAATGCAGGAGTGAATAAAAGTCTCGTTAAGTTGTTGTTGACTTCATAATTTTCTTTCGACGGACTTTGCTCCGATACTTATAATTAGTTAGTTTATGTAATAAGAGACAGAAATCACGACTACGTCATCTCACGTCAGATCTGTCCAAGAATTCATAGAGCTAGGTAACGAGTGAGGTCATATCAATGACGTCAGCATGGAATGATCATCATTAGAACGGGCGAAGGAAGCGTTGAGTTTTCAAAAGTGAACATCCAAACTTTACCACCAAGATTTGCTTGTTATAGACTTTGTTCTGAGTCTTATAATTGTATAAGCACTTTTTAGTTATTTTATGTAATAAGAGACAGAAATCACAACCACGTTATCTTACATCAGATCTCTCGAAGAGTTCACAGAGCTAGGTAACGAGTGATGTCATATCAATGACGTCAGTATGGAATGATCATCATTTAGAGCAGCGAAGGAAGCACTCATTTTTCAGATGTGAACATCCAGACTTTATAACCAAAATTTGCTTTTTATGGCCTTTCCTTTGGATTCTTCTTATTATTTGTTTTCCTCTTTTTTTTTAATATAGTGATGTCGACAAAATAGACGAGGACATGTTTTAGCCAGTGACATACATCAGAAGTTAGTAAAAGTTTACAATTTTGATACCGATGTCTTGTTTGAGATTTTATCTTTCCGGTCAAAATTATTTCAAAAAGGTAATACATGCATGCGTTTACTCTGCTTCGTTGATATCATCTTGGAACTGACAAAATGTATCCAGGTTGACGTCGATTAAAACTTTTTTTTTTAAAGCCGCGTATCCGCTCTTCGTAGAATTATTCCCTGATACGCGAACTAAAATCAGTATGACGAATGGTGCTGGTGGGCACAAAATGCCACCCTAAGTTTAGTTGTATAGACATTAAAACTGTGGTACACATTCTCTGACTGATACAAGGTAGGTCATCTGTTAACTATAGTACACTCAACATGGGCTTATACAGACTTTTACTGTATTTTTTTTATCAAAAATCATAATTCCAGTTTGAAATTAATCGATAAACTTTCTATTTTAGTATTTTCTAATTTAATGGCCGCAATATGGGAGATCGTATGCTTCATCAGAATAATTTTTTTCTGAGAAATTCTTGGGGGGTACGAAAAATTTCTGTTGATTTCAGCACAAAAATGGCAGCCAGTTTCGAGAGAAACTTCTGACTGCAGGGGTTTTGTCAGTAAGTAGCAAAACCAAGAACACGTCATAGCGCGCGAGTTGGAACAGGTACACCCACATGCTTATCAACTCGTCCAACACGGATGATAACCATCATCATGGTTTTTCTAGCTATAATTAGAAAATATAGTGTAATTCCACAAGTTCTAGGTTGTTATTACTCTGCGAATAGATTGTATAACTGCTTGTATTCATGCACGTCATGCTTTTTACTCAAAAAGTAGCTAAGGAACATAATTATCGCGGGGGAAAAAACAACGCCGGTATTGGATAATTTATCGTAAACTAGAAACGACCTAAAATAACAAAGAACTGTTGCTAGTCGGAGACGATAAAATTGCATTTTAAAAGAAAAAAAATCATTCAGGTTTGTGGTAATATTGTCCATTTAATTGCATCCTCTTTTAATTATTTGTTTTCAATTTTCACCAACAATAGATACCGAACTATCGAACAGCTCAGTTTACGTCGTGCAATTAAAAGATTTCCCTCAAAGTCATATAAAAAAAATGTGAAATATTCATGTTTAACAAAAAGACTGAGACCGGGATGATAGCTATATTTGTTCCTTTTAGTGGTTACATTCAGATCTAATGCTATCATTCCTTCAGTTTAATATTGTACTGCATGATACAATTGCAAAGCATGTTTTAATAACTTGAAATGTTCGAATCCGTACATGACTAGACATTAAAAAGGAGTTCACTGACAACTATCTTTGTAATTACATCACAAAATACGACAGCTAAGCAATATGAATTTACTCCCAAAGCAAAGGTGGATATATTGTTTCTCCTCATTGGAGAGATATTCACGGGATTTCAAATCCCAAATTGAGAGATGTATATACTCTCGTTGTCGATTGTGTCAAGTTATCAAATCCATTAGGTACTGCTTCGATTATTTTCACCGGAAATAGAAACCAAATCATGGTTATAGTGTACTGCTATGTTAATCTAAACATATGTATTTTATTTTATTAGTGTGTACGATCCGTATTACAAGAGGTGTTAAGGATCGGAAATTCCCTCAATAGTCTTAAAGGGTGCAAGCAATGTCTGATTTAGTCATAATAGTACAACACTGGCAGGTCACTGACAGTCGTTCCCACGATTCAGTTTGTTTGAAAGTGTATTGGTGACTAACTCCTGATATGCAAATTGTCACTTTTACGTCGCATTCCTGCAGATTTTGAAGAGTGGAAATACAAGTTTTAAAAATAAACTTCTTCTCAATCATTCAACATCAAAAAGAGAAATTAAAGTAAATCAATTGTAAGACCGGCTATCGGTTTTTGTCCTTGTTTAAAATGGACAAGATCGGGACTAAACTGGGCGAATGGATCGCAGTCAAAAGTCAGCGCCTCGATACTTTGATTGAATAATACATTACTTGCTTGCTGTAAATCGCCGTCCGCAGTACGACGGAGTTACAATGAAAATCCAATAAGAATGGTGAACGATTTCAGAACTGATTGACATATTTACATAATGGTAGAGTCTGTGGTCGATTAAAGACCGGATGACATCTATCAAATTTGCATCACTTTATTTCGTGCTGATAAATGCTAACGCTCACTTCCGGAAAGGAGCTGTAATTGATATTGGCCGTAGATCAAGAAAATAGATTATATTCTTAATTCCTGTTTCTTGATCTGATGCGATGAGGTGATAAACACAACAAGTGGATCAGAATGTATTGCTTCAAGAGGGGCATGTCAATAATGTGGTCACATTACTTTTTGCAATCGAAGATTTAGTTCACGGGCCGAGTCGTCATTTAGTTATCTTATTTGTCAATGGGGAGGCAACTCACATCGCCCTATTAGAGAGTAGCTTTTCTAAGTTTTAGACTTCATCAATAAGGAAAGGATTAGTTTGTCCTTCAGAGCATTACAACTTATAATGAAAAACTTAATTGCCAAGAACGTATATTTAAGGCACAGCAATTAATTTCATTACAATTTAAAATCAACCACAGTGCCAACAGGAAGACCACGAAGAGAAACCAATTAAATATACAATGCCCAGAGAGCGCCAAGATCATCTGACACAGACCTTAATTTTATGCATTCAGTTACATCAGTCGTTAATACAAAGTTACTTTTGTCTAAGAGGGGCGTGTTTTATTCTACAGAAGTGAGACATTTCTGGAAAATCTTATAATGCAGTATAAAGATATCGCGGTACCGAAACAAAAAGAAAAGCTCTTAAAGACATGGTATGGGTATAAAGAGAGGATTTAATGTGCATACTTTCTCTCTGGTTATAATAGTAAATAGACTTTTGAATAGGCGCTTGAATGGTCAATTATTTGCCTGATTACTTTAATAAACAGCTATAACGGACCGGTTTATGTAGTACTGTCAAACCAAAAATTAGTTGATTCGCTGCTATTTATATTTTTTTTTATAAATAAAGGTATTAAATACACATACAGTGCGCAGCATCACCGACACAAATATGATACATTCTTAATGCCCTGTAAACAATGTAGCCACATTATAAAAGCCATATGCATATCCACCATCCACAAGAAGAAGACCAACCCTTGGTTCCTGAATACCTGTGTGGCCAAGTGAGATACATATATTAATTGAATACCTGTGTGGCCAAGTGCGATACATATATCAATTAAATACCTGTGTGGCCAAGTGCGATACATATTTCAATTGAATACCTGTGTGGTTAAGTGCGATACATATATTAATAGAATACCTGTGTGGCCAAGTGCGATACATATATCAATTGAATACTTGTGTGGCCAAGCGCGATACATATATCAATTGAATACCTGTGTGGCCAAGTGCGATACATATATCAATTGAATACCTGTGTGGCCAAGTGCGATACATATATCAATTGAATACCGTCTTTTGTAAAGAAATGGAACCTATTATTACCTTGTACCTCTTCTAAGCGAAAGTAAAGGAGAACATTTATGCCGTGCTCTCAAGAGTTATTACACTATTGGGAAATTCTTATGTGGGAAGGTTTTATTAGTGTGTGTTTGTTTCTGTGTGTGTGTGTGTGTGTGTGTGTGTGTGTGTGTGTGTGTGTGTGTGTGTGTGTGTGTGTGTGTGTAACTGGTTAAATGATGCAAACCTCGCTCGTAGCTGTATTTGGGGCCATATTTAGATGGGCGCACATTCTAACACTGACTAACATACTTGCAAAGAATATTCGGATTGGAGCTGCAAGTGACTCGTTTAAAAGGCATCGTATCATAGAGAGTTTTTGAAATGCTGAGAGTTATGCTGTTTGTCAAATATAACCAAAATGTTATGTTAATTAAAACCAATACGACAGCGGCATGTCTGCTTCAATTTTTGTGATGCTTTTGGTGCTAATTACAGTTGTACTTACTGGCTGAGTATTGCACAAGGGAAGTAATTCGGACATTGTCAGTTACAATGATTTTACTCCAATAATGTAAAGAAATACTCCTTTTAAAGTGTTTGTCATGTCTGAAATTTTCATTCGTCTGTAAATAGTAGAATGGTGTACCAGTCACGTACGATGAAAATAGAATATATGCCCGACAATATTAGACTTAGAATTATGTTATAATGGCAGAATAGTTTACTCGTTTCTCGCGAGGTAAAATAGCAGTGTGTACGACAAAAATCGATTTTCATCGATGATATCATGCCTCCTTTCCGGTTCCTGTGCGTGCATAGTGGGGAGAGCGGGGCTATCGATGGAAACGTAGAAAGCACAAGTTCTAAAGCACGATGCATGCTCTCGAACGAAGCTAACAACACTTTCTTTAAATAGATTGATCTTATATGCTCCATGGACATCCTTCTTCAGCCAGAAATGAATTTTATAGTGTTTGCACAAATACATCAGCCACTTTATAAGGTCGGTACAATATAGATAATGTTAGCAGCTAAAATCAGATGCGACACTTCAAGAGGCACTATTTTAAAAATTTTCATAAATTTTACTTTAAAACCTTTTTTGTCTGATTCAAAATGTCGAAGAATCGTGAAATCAAGATTGTGTTCAAGGTAAAAAGGCCGAAAATCGCGTTGAAAGAAGGTAACGTTTAGACATACGTAGGGGTTTCCCTATCTTAAATAGAGAGCTACAAGTAATATGGTCACACGACACCTAAATATGCTGTCTGAACGCGAATAGCAGATAGACCTCATGATACTTTGATGCTTTGACATAAATTCATGTGGTAATAGAAAACTATTAACTGCTATCGCCCATGGGATGAGATCGTTTCAATGCACAGTGATGTATCTTCTAAGGAATGAAGCAGTTTTAATCCACAATATTTACACCAATAGATAAAGCAAGTAATTTGTTGTGAAATGGGATCGTGCGGGTCATTCAGCGTGTTACCAAGTGAAAGTTTACGGCAGAACGTTCTCTCTCTGTGTCTGTCTCCTTCATATTCTAGTTTGATATCTACGAAAATCACAATTGTTTTGGCAAAGTATGCCAGGCACTCTCTATCTTTTGAAGCTCAGTTTCCTAGACACTGTTAGATGTATGGTCATGCAATTTCATGCATACATTCATATTTGTCACTTACGTTAGCACAAATAAAAAGTAAATTGAGGTTGCAATGACCTACGTTTCTTGATAAACTGGCTCTGCTAAGTTTTTGGATTATGTAATATATACAGGCGAAGCAGGCAAAATATCAAAAAAAAATTCTGTTGGTTCATTCTTTGCACAGACCTTCAAATTTGTATCCAGTTATAAGCGTCAAAGAAGATAAAAACGTTCATGTAGTTTGAATTTATGTTTCATGCAATGTTTCACTCGCGCCAATTTTTGTTCTTGTCTCAGTGTGTTACCGAGTGAATATTTGCACAGTAACACTCTCTCTCTTTCTCTCTCTCTCTAGTTAGATATTTCCAGCGATCATAATTGTTTTGGCAAAGTATGCCATGCGCTCTTCATCACTGTTGCGTGTATGGTCTTGCAACTTCACGTGTGCATTCATATTTGTCACTTATGTTAACACCCATACAAAGTAAATTGTGGTTGTAATGACCTACGTTTCTTGCCAAACTGGATATGCCATGTCTTTGAATTATACACTTTACATAATTTTCTGTTGGTTCATTCTCAGTGCAGACCTTCAAATTTGTATCAAATTACAAGCATGAAAGAAGAGAAAAAAATCTTTCATTTGGATTGATTTCATACATGGGAAATCCAGTAGAAATTGTTTCATGCAATATTTCACTCGCGTCCTCTTTGGTATTTTTCAAAAGGACCAGTTTTATTTTTGTAGCTTTATTAGATTTTAGTGATTATTTGTTTGATCACGTGAAGTCGGTGTTGGGAAGTTATTTTTCAAACCGAGTTTGTCCAATTACCACGAGCAGACGTCATAATGTACAGTATTCACGAGACTTTATGATAGCATGGATAAGTTTCGTAACATAGACCCTCAATTTCTTAACATAAGGAATTATCGGATATTCTCACGTATAAGTGTTTAGTCACAGGAGATAGGAATACTTTTGTATATTGGGCATATGGGTCATGTTTTCTTGTACGTGACATGAAATACCGATCTTAGGCTTTGAAAAGGGTACTGATATCATACGAACGTAAAGCAAGAAAAAACATGCAAGTGTGAAATTAGAGTCTCGTGAATGTGTGGTCGTTAGTTGATTAGAGGAAAGCTATTTGTGGTATTATCGCGTATTAGAACCCTTCAGTTGACAACACTGTTGTCTTGAGGTCCTTGGAAATTGGGGAAACATCGACCTCACGCCAGCCTCAGGCAGGTGTAGCTTGTTACGCTCGGTCGTGAGGCGCTGTTAGACCCCGTGCTGAGGTAGCAGGCATAAAATCATTACATTCAAGGAAAATCAATAAAACTTATAGTAAATTTCACTGATTATGTTTATTAATATATATTTTTATTTCATGAAAAAGTTTAACTTTATCTTCTTCACTTTTTTAATAGGTGAACTCTTTGTTTCTGTACATGTAAGTATCTATTGCAACGTCAGGCTTTTTAAAATAACTTGTTAGGGAAAATATACATTCACAGATTCAGAAAACGGAGGGTTCGAGACGAGTTACCAATGATCCATATGATACACAGTCACAGATTAATGAGGGTTCAAGACTATTTGATATATGTGTGAGTGTGTGTGTGTGTGTCTGTGAAATATAGAAAATTATTATGTATTTTTCTTTTGTAATACATTCTTATATTTTCACATGACAAATATACATTTTAACATGTGAAAAATATATCCCTATATTTTCAGACGTGAAAATAACAATATTTCCCATCATGCCATGCGACGCTTGAATGTGTGTGCCTATAGTAGTTATACATGCTGTAAGAAAAACAAGCATTTTTTGAGCAACATAAATGGAAACTACATTACCACTCGGGCAAAGAAATTCGTTTTTGCCGAAGATAACAGACTCGCCACCGTTCGTTTCTCTACGAAAATATGACCTCTGTACTACCATGTCAAACAAAGCATGACCTCTGTACTACCATGTCAAACAAAGTACAAAATCCGGTGTGCTGCCAGTATGAGAAACCTCGGCCTTTTTCGTTCAAGTCAGAACAAAACATTGGATGTGCAAGGCTGATTGATTTCCCCATTTCTTTTGTGGTGTGGTAGGGGTGGTACGCGTGTGTGTGTATGTTCTATCAATGAAATTCAAAACGGCTGCCTCTGTGACACATCTGAGTTCTTTTCACTGAAAAAGCTAAGGAGGCTCCAATTGGATATTCTGCATCGTTAAATCGGACTTGCTTTGCGGTTGGATAGGGTAAACTAATTTACAGAATGTCAGAAATGTCAATTATTGCAACAGATTTGGTCATTCCAAACCGACCGTTCTCTTAAATCGCTGATATTTTTATGATCAGCCTATGAATACGATTGAACTTACAAATTTGGGGGTTGGGTGGGGGTGCTGAGAAGTGAATTGAATGTTCTAAGCTCATATTGAAGAGGAAGCATGTTATATAATAAAAAGAAACTTTTATTTTCATAAGTAAATACTGGATATATTCCATCTTGTGCTACAAAAGAACGATATATTTTAAGTCGAGGCTTCACCGTTCGTTAAAGTATCACGTTTTGTTTTCTTCACCACACGATGAAATAAATCTGGTATTAAATGTAAGAAAAGAAATATTATCTCTCTCTGTCTGCCTCTATACTGCTACTCTTATTGTGACTGCAATACATACAATTATACGTCGGATGTATTATCCCTTTCTAAGGTCTATCGTAAAATTCAACAAACGTGACTTGCAGGCTTGCGTAAAATAAATGCGTCTAATCTTATCACTGAATGTATAGAGGATATTCGAAAATTATTTACATTGATTTATCTGCCATTCGTCGGCGGGCATTAAATAAGCAACTGAATCTGCAAGGCAATACGAATGACGGCAATCACTGTAGTATCATGGATAATACGTTTTCCATCGCATGAAACATTCGAAAGCTTTTATAATAATAATAACAAACTATATTTAACGTGACTTTTGATTTGCAACCAGTAACATTATCTATCAGCTATTGTTTGCCACAAAACAAACAACAGTTATAACAAGCTGAGCTGAGGCAAAGTACATTTGTCAAAGGTACTCGAAACAGACCGCTGGTACTAAGGTTCCAACCTGCGACCCATCGGCTACGAGTCAGACGTTCTACCGACTGAGCTATCCCCTTCCTCTTAGGCTGATTATTAGATTACTCACGGTGGATCATGTCGTAATTAAAGTCCCAGCGTTACTTATTAAAACATATTAAGTCTGGAACATGCATTCTGACACAAGTGTATCATTATTGAAATCGGTATAGGCTGTGACAATTTCTGATAACATGCAACTGGACCAAAGTAATGAACAGGGATGGGGGTGGTACAACTTCCATTTCCACTGTGGCTAAAAAATGAAATGTTCATTATGCGGTAAATAATTAACACCCTGGACAGTCTCTGAACCCTCGGGCTTCAACTCTTCCCTCACTCTCCTTCAAATGTTTGTTTTATCCCTAATATAGATCGTCTAATATACAGTAAACAATTTATGAAGTTTTCGTATGAAAAAAATAATTAAACAACAACAACTATGACCAAAAGACTCAATGACTGATAACTCAAATGTTTACCCGCCATAAATAAAATATGTATATTGCTTTTGACAAAGGGGTTACTAACTCCAAAGGCAATAAAGCCATTAAATCCCCAATTGTAATGTTTATGAGAGAAAAAGAAAAATATAGAGGGTTTTTTTGGAGGGGGGGGGGGTAGTAGCGAGGGGGTAACGCTGATTTTAATTATGCAAAACAGCTAAACAGTTGCTCTTGCAATTAGTAATTGGAGGCCCAGAATAAATAAAAATAATGATTCCAGTTTTATTCCTTAGCCATAGCCATCGTATAGAATACCTTCTTCTTTTGACTACAAAATATCAGTGCGTGTGGGAGGAGCGAATCTTTGCAGTCAGCTGGTAGATGGCATGGCCACATGCTGTGCTGTCACAACTGGACCCAACGAGTAAATACCTTCGCTTGTGTGCGTCAAAGATTGAAGGTAAAAAGGATGAAAAGGTAGTGTGAGACTGCCAGAAGGCTGCTCTCATAACGTCATCCAAAGAGGAGTGATTCAAGCTGGCCCTAGACGCAGCAATAGCCCTAACCTCATGGGCTTCAATTCTCATGAAAGAAAGGTCACTTTCTGTGAGGGACTGCTAAACTCTCTTGATATTGAGGACAATCCACCTGGAAATGGCCGAAGAAATATCTGAGGAACCCTTGAGAGGTAGAAAGAGGCAAGTCCGATCCTTCCTGCACCCTTTAGAGGAAGTCAAATAAACCCTTAGCGTCCTAACTGTGCAAAGGAGCCTATCTTGATCATCCTCAGCACAGATATGACTGAGACTGGGAATTTCAATAGGAAGTAGAGCTACTGATGGTAGCTGATTCTTAGCCAGAAACCCAGATTGGGAAAGGAGAGAAACCGAATCATAGTTACCAATGAACTGTCAACAACCATTTTCCACTGACCATTCATGAAGCTCACTCCTTCTCCTCTCTGACGCAAAGGAGAGCAGGAAGACTGTCTTAAAGGTAAGATTCTCGAAGGAAGCTTCACTCAAAAGTCCGTAAGGGGGTTTTGATAAAGCCCAAAGAACACACGAATGGTTCTATCTAGGCATTAATGAGTGAGATACCGGTCTCGAAAGTTACAAAATACCCGATGAGATCAGAAAGATGAGAGTCCGACACAATGACGGAACCCTTATAGCCCTTTACAGTAGAAACAAAACATTCTCTTTGCTCGAAAAGGACGAGAAGAAAGTCTACACTGCATTTAAACCAGTACAACGCGTTTCCTACTGCACCAGTTACAGAAGATTCTCCACTTTGCATCGTAGACTTTGGAAGTATACTAAGTCCTAGTCTTGGCGATGCATTTGGCAGCCTTGCTCGAAAACTGGTATCGGCGAATCCATCGTTTGAGATAAGCCAAGCGTGAAGGTGGAGATTCTGCGGGTTGTTGTGTAGGAGACACCCCTTGTCCTGCGACAGCAGGTCCCTCCTCTCCTTGACTTGTCTACAAACAGGTCGAGTTGGTCGTTGAACAACAACCGTTGTGGTCACGGGGTGAGTCTATCACGATGAGCCGGGACGTGGAGATCCTGACTTGGTGGAGAACCTGCAGATTTATTTTGAAATGTGAGAAGGCGTAAGCGTACAGACGACCACACTTTAGACTGAAAGCGTTCCCCGCCCAGACTCTCTGATCTGGCAGTGGAGAGACATAAAATGGGAGCTTGTTGTTCAGTCTCGTAGCGAGCAAGTCCACTAATGGTTTCCCCCGCAGTTGAAAACGCGCCTCTGCTACAGACTGGTGTAGAGATCATTCCATGAGGACCACACGGTTTGGTTTTGTGGGTTTAACGCCATTTTTCAGCAAATGATAGGCTATACATGGCGGCCAGTATATTTCGTGGAGGAAGAACCCGGGAAAATCCCGTTATGAACCACTGACCCGCGGGAAGCTACTGGCAAGCTATCTCACATACCCATGTTGGTGTTGTGTTGTGTTTTGTGAGTTTAGCCCCATTTTTCATCACATGATAGGCTCTATATGGTGGTCAGTATATTTGGTGGAGGAAGAATTCAGGAAGCCCCCGGGAAGGACCACAGACCCACAGGAAGCTATTGGCAAGCTTTCTCATATACCCACGTTGGCCGAGACTCGAACCCACGCGGGCAGAGGTGAGATGTGAGTGATCTGTTAAGGCGAATGCCTTAGACCACTTGGCCACTCTGGGCGCCTTACCCATGTTGGCCGAGCCGAGACTAGTACCCACGCGGACAGAGGGGAGATGTGAGTGATCTGTAAAGGCGAGCGCATTAGACCACTCGGACACCATGTGGTGGAGAAGAACCCGAGAAGAACCACCGACCCACGGGAAACTACTTGCAAGTAGAGCCGAAACTCGAACCAACATGGACAGATGTGAAATGTGAGTGATCTGTAAAGGCGAGCGCCTTGTGAGCCCTATGTACTTCGGGCAAGACTACAATATCCAACATACTATTATATATATTTGTTTGTTGTTTTGTGGGTTTAAAGCCATTTTTCAGCACATGATAGGCTATACATGGCGACCAATATTTTAGTGGAGAAAGAACCCAGGAAAGCCTCGGGAAGAACCACCGACCCATGGAAAGCTACTGGCAAGCATCCTCACATACCCACATTGGTTGAACCGAGACTCGAACCCACGCGGACAGAGACGAGTTTTCAGTGATCTGTAAAGGCGAGTGCCTTAGACCACTCGGCCACCCGGGGCCCCTTATTATATATAAATATTTATTAATAATAAATTGTATTTAAATTGCTTTGTACAAAATGAAAATGAATACAAATATGTCTGACATATAAATACACGGTATAAACTGACTTGGTTTTATGTACTATTGCATTATCACAGCCCTACAATCAGAACGTCCTCTGTCTTTTCCATTGTATGCGAGAAAAAGACCGCATCTCTTTCAGAGAGTCAAAGTCGACCCTCATCAAAAAGAGAAGAGTATGTTCTGACTGTATAGACCTACTGTAACATCATGTTACATAGCAACAAACTTACTGGGCCATGCATATGCTCAACAGCACTCAATGATTGCTTGATGACATCAAATAAATGGAAAATTTATTGGATCATCCCATGCTATGCATTAGCACAGTAAGTCTAGAGCTGGATATATAAAATAGTAATTTGTGTGATGATTTTACCTCAATATACCCTATTGAAAATGACAAATTATAACAGACTTATACAGGATCAGCTGCTAGCCTGTCAGGTATACACGTGATTTTCATTTAAAATCGTCTGCTACTGACCCTACTGGGAAGGGTCTATTTTTTCTAAACAAAAAACCAATTGATTCAAAGTAATTGGTCTTGATTTCCATGGGCAACAGCAGCATTACATTTATGTAAGATGGCCAACTTTTCCACCAGGAAATATTACATTTGATAACCTGGCCCGCAAGGATATTTGCTTGAAACGAGTGAATAACGGATATATTTCATCGAGTGGGTGAAAATACTTCCGTTATTCAGTTGAAGTAAGCAAATATTCTTTTTATTTTATGCTCAAGCATATTGTCTAGCAATTTATATAACACACTGAAGTAGCTGATTTCTTACTGCATCCCGCGCGATAATGTCAGCAGTTTACCGTTTATATTCTGCTGTTTTGTGTATATTTGCACATAAAATATCAGTAATGAAAAAAACCCAAATATTGCCCATTGTTGGATTTGAACCTGGTTCACCTGGATGCGAAGCGGCCATCTTAACCTTTACACAACGCAAGTGTCATATAAAAAGTTTGAAATTTCTTAGTTATAATGTTATCAATGTCTACTGACGGCCTGTGAAAAATCATGATATTTTTTCACTGCAGTGAAATATCACAATTATTTCACTCGGAAAATCCAGTAATTCACTGCCTAGCATAAAATAAAAGTAGATATTTACTGAAGATCAACCTTTACTGCACATGGGAAGAAATTTTGTAAAACTTTGGCATGTCATAACCTATAGTAACTTATTCACCAGGTCTGTAATAAAAAATACCAACATAACACACACAGGATCAAGGCTTTTTAATGGGGAAGGTAGATACATGGAATGTAGTCCTATAATGACAGTATGATTCACAAATTGTATATTATAATAATTGCTTTGAGAGCATACTTATGCACAGACAATACTAATAATTTAAAAAAAAACTGTCCCAGAGGTTGAAAAGACCACATACATTCAAAAATCTGTTGTGGTCACTACTATAGTGTCTTATGAACACAACAATATAATACCATACAGATGAACTGTTTAAAACTGTAAACCTCAATGTTGGGTACAATGGGGTCTTATATCAGGTAAGAGCTAATTGTTATTAAGATCAAAACTAAATGACAATTGTCATAAACTAATAAATTTGAACATTCAAACAAGAAAAATAACTGGCTGATGATCAGTACATTGTTTGTTAACTATATTTCAGTAATCCCTCTAATCAGACCAAAGAATATAAAGCAATAAAAAGAAAGTGATTTCATATGACTTCTGTGCCGTCATCATTATTCCAACTTCTGTGCTGTCATCATTATTCCGACTTCTGTGCTGTCATCATTATTCCAACCATTAACAGATTACCAAAGTTTCTTTTTTTTATATTATGTTTATACTTCCAAAGTGTAAAAATCTAAAGTTAGGTATCAGCCTTTAGTATAACAAATAACGGAAGCAAATTTTGAAATAGAATAACAATGAAAAATCTAATAAAAAGTGGCAATAATGAGACATAATTCATCATATGAGGCCTTAGTGTACACAATACAATAAGGCCTCAGCATATACAATGTACTAAGGCCTTAGTGTACACAATACAATAAAGCCTTAACATACAAAATACAATAAGGCCTTAACATACACAATACAATAAGGCCTTAGTATATACAATGTTATAAGGCCTTAGTATACACAATACAATAAGGCCTTAGTATACACAATACAATAAGGCCTTCGCATACACAATACAATAAGGTCTTGTTATACACTACAATAAGGCTTCAGTATATACAATACAATAAGGCTTTAGTATATGCAATACAATAAGGCTTTAGTATATACTATATAATAAGGCCTTAGTATATACAATATAATAAGGCCTTAGTATATGCACTATAATAAGGCCTTAGTATATGCACTATAATAAGGCCTTAGTATATGCACTATAATAAGGCCTTAGTATATGCAATATAAGGCCTTAGTATATGCAATACAATAAGGCTTTAGTATATGCAATATAATAAGGCCTTAGTATATACAATATAATAAGGCCTTAGAGAATGCAATACAATAAGGCTTTACTATATACAATATAATAAGGCCTTAGTATATACAATACAATAAGGCCTTAGTATATACAATATAACAAGGCCTTAGTATATACAATACAATAAGGCCCTAGTATATACAATATAATAAGGCCTTAGTATATACAATATAATAAGGCCTTAGTATATGCAATACAATAAGGCCTTAGTATATACAATATAATAAGGCCTTAGTATATACAATTCTATAGAACCATAAGATTACATTTAAGTGAAAATACAGGTAAATGTGTATTAAATATAAATCCTGTAGAATGACATAAGTTGGTTAAACATCTTATATGCATGACATTAAAAAGACTATTAAATCTGTATAACTTCTACATTGCAAATAATGGCTATACAATTCAAATACTGATATTATATAACATTTGATTCCTTTGACATACAATTAAATGACCCTGCCAATGATATTAACAGAATTGTGAAGGATGCAATAAAATGTCACACCCATAAGACCTTGACCTCTTACCTTGTAATCTATTGAACAAATGAGGTCTCTTGAAAGTTTATGTTTCAATTTGATTACAACTAACATGTGCAATCAGAGATAAAGTCATTCAAAATAACTAAAATACAAAGTTAACAACATAAGGCGACTGACAGATGGACAATACTAGACCAGGGTTAGAGACTAAACAGTTTTTATTAAGTTTAAGTTTGCAATTTTGTTTCAACAGGCTCCAATTTCACCAACAGGTGTCTTAATGTTAAGTCAAGATTTAAGACATTTTATTGGTCAACTTTAAGCCTGACTTAATTTCAGCTAATCAGATCACTGGATTCTGGACTTAATAATAAACCAAATATTAATTTCTGTTGGTGAAATCCACACCAGATCTGAAAATGACTTTACTTTGGAAAAGTCATTTTTGATTGGGCATGTTGAAACCCAATCTCAAACTCATGACTTTATAATCTCCAGGCCAGGTGACATGTGTGACTTGCCGTTTATTACATTTTACAATGATCTCCAGGCCAGGTGACTTGTGTGACTTGCCTTTTATTACATTTTACGATATCTCCATGCCAGATGACTTGTGCAACTTGCCTTTAATCACATTTTACAAACATAAGATAATAGGAAAGTAAAATTCTCACATCAAACTGATCCACCAATAATAATTCACAACAATCAATCATATTTAAGCTCTAATTTTAATAGACTTCATTAAGTCTTTCCAAGCCATAAAAAAGTGACTCCATGTTGGATAAGCTGCCTCATCAAATATTTCCTTGCAGACCTGCAATAATTTTCATGTTTAACAATGTGTAAAGAAAAGACCAATACATATATATTATTCTTTTACATATAGTTACTGAGTTTGAAAAAAAATTGATCAGACAGACAGACATGCAGACATATGGACAGTTGATTTTGTGATGAAGATCAATGATAATGGTTATCTGTTACAAAAGAACATCTAATCTTGAATGATCAGCATCTTAAAAAAAAAGAAAAATAAATAAAATTTCATAAAGGGCTTCGTGATTAGTTCAAAGTGCAATAAGCACTATGTAGTCGTATTACGGAAGCCAACATTTCAAAAAAGTTCTACATACACAAACATAAACAGGTGCCATCATTCTTTTAACTCGGACTAGAAAAGAAACATGACCTGTCAAATCAGAACAATTTTTTCTTAAGTGACCAGATTCTTTGGAGGAAGAGTTCTGCAATAATGAATTGGATGACTATCAATCTGTTCACAGGTATGGATATTCACCCACAAATTACTCCTATAGAGGCACATGTGTACTATCCCTCTTTGGGTTCCCTATTTCAGAAATTTTGACCTCATCAAAGCTTACTGAAACATAGAACCAGTCCAGAAATCCCTCAGTATTAATAGTTTCACCATGTCAATTAACCTTATTTAGCACCTTGAGACCTCAAGTTTGAACCCATGTAAGCTATTATTTTTCTCTTTCACTGCCATATTAACCAGTCAGAATCAAGCCGAGTCATTTTTACTTTTTCATTTAGATAAACAAGTCACTTCTAGTTCTTCTGTATATTGTTTATTTAAAAATTAAAAACAATACAGAAAAACTGATCTGCAACAATGCAGCATTTTTGCTCTACCATCTGATGTGTAGCTTCATAATAGGTTCACAGGTGATCCCATACTCAAAAAGCAAAACTATAACTTATACATGTGTCAGCTTATGTGAGTAATCAAGCAAAGTGCTTTATCGAGGATGTTTTCTCATCAAAACATTTTGTTTTCTTATTGAAAATACCTGTAAATTATGAAAACGATCCAAGATCTAGAGTTGAACTTAAAGGAGATTATTCCAAGTTCTGATGCATCATTTTACCTTTCGATGAATTATATTAACTCTCTCTCATGATGTCTTCCACAACATAACACATCAAAGACTAGCAGACCAGAGGTCAGGCTCTAAAGTATAAAAAAAGAATTTTGTGCAAGTTACAGCATATGATTTTCTCAGACAAGTCATTTTAATGCTATCCTTTCCAAACATGGAAACTTACAACATTTTTGTGCGCAGGCTTTAGTTGCTAGTGCCGTGGAAACCGCTGTCTTAGTAATATGTTGTTGCTAGTGCCGTGGAAACTGCTGTCTTAGTAATATGTTGTTGCTAGTGCTGTGGAAACTGCTGTCTTAGTAATATGTTGTTGCTAGTGCCGTGGAAACTGCTGTCTTAGTAATATGTTGTTGCTAGTGCCGTGGAAACCGCTGTCTTAGTAATATGTTGTTGCTAGTGCCGTGGAAACTGCTGTCTTAGTAATATGTTGTTGCTAGTGCCATGGAAACTGCTGTCTTAGTAATATGTTGTTGCTAGTGCCGTGGAAACCGCTGTCTTAGTAATATGTTGTTGCTAGTGCCATGGAAACCGCTGTCTAAGTAATATGTTGTTGCTAGTGCCGTGGAAACCGCTGTCTTAGTAATATGTTCTTGCTAGTGCCGTGGAAACTGCTGTCTTAGTAATATGTTGTTGCTAGTGCCGTGGAAACTGCTGTCTTAGTAATATGTTGTTGCTAGTGCCGTGGAAACTGCTGTCTTAGTAATATGTTGTTGCTAGTGCTGTGGAAACCGCTGTCTTAGTAATATGTTGTTGCTAGTGCCGTGGAAACTGCTCTCTTAGTCATATGTTGTTGCTAGTGCCATGGAAACTGCTGTCTTAGTAATATGTTGTTGCTAGTGCCGTGGAAACTGCTGTCTTAGTAATATGTTGTTCTCTCACTTAAAGTAAAGTTTTCAATACCATATATATTTGCTTACAACTTGAGTCCAACTGTGAACATCACAGACCCAGATCTGCTGTCATGTGCTGGCATATCTGGCTCCATGCAGTTTATTAGGAGTAATCAGTAGAACATACAACACAGACCCCGATCTGCCAGTGCATTATGCAATGGCATTTCAGGGTCTATGTTGTTTGCAGTTGGACTAGACTTATAATTGAGCATATACGGTAAGTCAATGAAACTTCTTGCAATAAGATGGATCCTCCTTGGATGGACACTGTTTTTAAATGTCTACAGATTACCACTATCCAATCCATTCCTTTTAAAAAAACTCTCAAATTCTTCAAAGCTAAGCCCAATATACTGCTTTTCTATCAAATAATTTTTCAGCAGCTCTGCCTTTCTGATTTTCTGGTCCTTATCAGCTATAGATTTTGAAAGAATTTTTAGTGTAGTTATGATCCATGAGGGCCTAATTTTGCTCTTGGTGATGTCTGAGTCATCCTGCTGATAAGTAGCAATATTCCACGATTTAAGTCGAAGCATTTTGTGCAAGAGGCGCTGTTGATCTTGTTTAAGACAGCGAAGTGTTCTTTTTGTCTTGCGAAGGTTGTTAGCTACACAGTGGCGGGAGCAAAGACTGAGGGCGGTGTAAAGCTGTTCAGTGTTGTTGGCATGATGCAAAACGAACTTCACCAAATTGGGCAATGTCTTTGGGATTGACTCTGGAAACATGACACTGTCTGATTTGCTGAAACATAAAATGAAATGTCATTTACAGCATGATATCAATGATTGACCATTTTCTACCATTCTTCATATCATTCTCTCAAAGGTATAGCAGAGGCGGCAAAACTGTACTTGACGTAGAGGAAAATGTAGAATCCAGAAAAACATAGTTTGTAACTGATAAGACCTCAAAAAGGATAGCTCTGGATAAATTGGGTCAATGAAATGCAAAACAAATAGATTTAAAAGCTAAACAATCAAGGCTCCTGGAAAATTACGTTTTTATTGTTTACTACATTTTTAAACCTCTCAATTGGCTGAAAACAATGTCAACACTGTTTAACTGATATGCTGATTTTCTTATTACATTCCTCAACCATGCCCTGTATTGACACAACTTTTCAACTTGAGTGCATATTTAAGCTCAAATTTTGATAGTTTACAATAAATAAACTACCCATAATCCATCTACAAGAGATTGTAAAGTAGAATATATTTTGATACATTATGTTTGCTACATATGTCAGGTTTATTTTGTAAGAATTTAACAAAAATATATGACCTGTGACGAAAGTAATTTTGAGATTTAGTGAGCACTCAAGTTGGCAAGTTTCATTTCATGAATTATGATCATTTTCAAGACCATTTTATCAATATTAATCTAAACTGGTAGTTGAGTTAAATTTAACATTTTATATCAAAATTCTTAAGGAAGGAAAAAATTCCAACTTCATATATCAAAGTTTGTACGATTGTGTTCTTTTATTCTTCAATATAGTTGTTAACCATATACACTGTTCCCTCAAGTTTGCTTGCCCAAATGACTGTGAACCTAGCTACTTATAATGCAGGGGCAGGTGCAGATCCTCCTTTTTCTTATACATGTAAAATGTACCCCAAAATATGCCCCTATTTGCTGAATGTAAATAAAATCGTGATCAAAACTGGTAAATGAAACCTTGATATGTCACTCATTTTATCATCAAAAATGTCAGTTACTGGATGCAAATTTGGAATCAATATCATGAAATTCGCAACTTAAAAAAAATAATTAATGTATTTTCTGAATTTTCTTTACAAAACATTCTCAAGACACTGTAATTAACTATATGACATAATATTAAACGATGAAAACATTGGTAGTGTCAACTGGTGGCATCACTTTAATAAATAAACACCAAATAAATAAGTCTTGTCAAGTGAAATTTGTGTTTCAATTTGATCTTTTAATTCGATTTCAGTGTAATTATCTTAATTGTCATATGCAATCTGTTCAAACATGAAAATTGTCAATTGACAGTCAAATACCTGCAAGGGTTCCTGCGAGTACCTAATCAAGTGCAACGTGTTACGATCTGCGACTTGCACAAGTGTTTGTTGCATTGTTACAATCAATTGAAAAGTATACCTGCTTTGTATTATCACATTAATTAAATCTTTTGTATTAAATCAAGTCAAGGAGCTAGAATAAAAAATGTTACAAGGCATGCAAATCCTACCTGTGTAAGAGCTAGTGGTCATGGTCATTTGTCAAGTCAAATCATTTCGATGGACCAATTAAACACTGTCTTAAATATTATTATGCAAGTAACAGCATTAAAGTATATAACAATAATCAGTGGTTTATCTTAATCATTCGCATAAGTGATCAAGGTTAGCATGGGAACCTCAGTGCATGAAAAGCTTTGTATCATAGATAGGGTTCATTATGGAAAAGGGAGATCCAAAGCTTGTAGAGAATTTAAACTTTCCGAGTTGGCAATTAAAGGTTTCCTCAATGATGAGCAGATATTTTGTGATTGCTTGCAATGAAATCATAGTATCAATATTTTACTGATATAACAATACAAAATTTAAAACAAGAAACTTCAATGTTGTTTTTTTAACGAAAAGAAGAATCTAGTTTTGTTCTGAATCAACAATAACACTAAAATGTATCCACATTAACTTGCAAAAATCAGTGACATAATACACAATGTTTTGCTGGCACACACATGATGTGTATTGAAACCTCCTGGAGTACTGTTTTTAACAATCTTTCAAAGATTAGTTATCTTGAAAATACAGGTAATTTATATAGAAAAGTGAACTTAATTAGAAAAAAAAGTTATTTATTGCCATTTATTGCCAATAAGATAATAAAACAAGTGTTTAACCATTTAACCCCCCTCCCTCTTCTCACTGTCGATCTCCATACGATTCTTAATTTTTTAGTGGTACCTTGGTAACTCGCATCCTCGCTTATGCTGCTATATATTTGGACCTCATTGTGTGCGAGTTATCGAGGGACAGGTGTATCTACAAATATTTTGGCATTGTAACTAATGCTAATTTTGCTTATTGCAAGATACATATTTTCAAAATCCAGACATTGAAAAAATCTGATGTAACTAATTTGCTCAAATATGGTGTACATTCAAAGGAAACTATCCAACTGTTTACTAGTAAAGGTTACTACCCGAGTCCTTGAAACTTTGTTCTTCACCATTCTAAATTAAATAAAGGTCCTCACAGACTTATAATCAATTGCAGAGCACTATGGGACCCACAAATTACATCAATTTTCAACAACTGGCCATTACTCTACTGAACCTGTAGTATCAAGTCCTGACAAACTCATGTGTGATTACATTTTCACTAACCAAGGGTCGCTGATCCACTTCTTTCTTGGCATATGTAGCTAACTGAAAATTTGTTTTGAATACATACCCTGGAACAAAGTGGATGGATGACCCTTAGCTAGTGAAGATGGTGTGATTATAGACACAAAAGTATTGGATATAAAACTACAAAGTTAAGTAAAAAGATTCGTAGAAAATCTAATTTATTTTAATTGATTGATCTGTTTATGGTTTTAGATGATCTATATGGGTTATTGGAAGTATTTGGCAACGTGTGTGTTTCAAGAAGTCAGTCATTATACCTCTAAAGTATTTGTAGGCATTATATGTGATCATATCACAAAACAGATGAAGAAAGAAATAATCCTATACTGGGGAGTAATTTACAGTGGTATGTGTATAGTAACCAATTTAGATGCAAAACCACGACCATCTATGATCAATCACCCAATGGCACTGAATTTGAGACTTCATGACTTGTCTGATAATTTACCCAAGTTGTATAATGAGTTTTGTTCATGCTAGGCTGCTGAGACTGCAAATTACAATGTTATGTTACTACAAATTCATTTATTTTCAGGGTTTCACAAATAATGACATTTTTGTTGGTACTTAAATCCTTGAATTGGTAATGGGGTCCTATTGTTTTTGTAGAAAAGGATCATTGTTTGTTGGGTTTTTTAATTCGTGGTTGGTAGCAACCACAAAATAAAAAAAAATATTTACTCAATAAAATGAAGTGAATTCACAATAACCTGTAAACAGCCTACATGGGCAAAGCTGTGATTTTTTTTCTACAGAGGATTGCTTTTAAGTTTTATGGCACAGCAACATAAGCATGTTATTTAGTGTCGAGGTAATAGGAGTAAAATACTTTGCAATGGGACACATCATAATAACTGACTTAGGCTGGTCTGATGGGATGATTCAAACCTGCACCCTTTTGATTGTGAATCTGGCATGCTAACCACTCAACCCCCAGAGATCCTCATACCCTCTTTGAATCTGCCCTTGACTTAGCCTATGTAAATATCCATCTGTTTAACTGTTTTTTGACACTTTTACAGTTTTCTTCCCAAACTAATTGGTATGGCCAGATAATTATTTACTATTCCAAAAATAATGGGAATAGCTGGATTATCCATTCCCCCTTTCTTCCAAAAATAGTTGATAGTTTGTTAATAATATCCATGCACAATTTTTATATTTTTCTTAAAGTTTTGATTTTTGGATCAGGTCTATTACATGCAAATGGGTACCGCAGGTTCAGGCCTTAGCTAAACAAATCTTGCATATTGTCTGACTGGAACACACAAATGGCGAGATCATACAGAACATGCAACCTCTTCAGTCTAGAGCAGACAAAACTCAAATTCCCCCAGAAAACACTGTATTATGATTTCTTTATTAAATTTACTGAGAGGAACTATGGAGTCATCTTGCTGCATGATGTATCATTTACAGATATTTTGTTTTCAATCAATGCACTTGCCATTGAACGATGACAATAAATCACTTGGAACTGTTGAAACTGTTCCCCTTAAGTAGGATTTATTCATTTCTTTAGAATAAAAGAGACTATATGTGAAGATACTGTTGACAGCAATAAAGTAATTGTTGCCACTATGGGATTCTTGCATTTAAAATCTATTTTCACAGCAATAAGAGTAATCAACACTAGAACTGAAACCAATCCATTTGCCTTTGTTAAGTGATTATCCTTTTCAATCTGAAATATAATTTCTCTATTTTTTTATTCTTCCACCATAAATATGTTTCAAGCACAAATTTTAATGCTATGCCAGGAAGGCATTATTATCCTTCTTTTTTGTTGTTGTTTCTTTAGCCAGTGCCTACCAATGACAATGAAAAAGCTGGTAAGAAAATGCAACAATGGGTTGTAAGTCATATGAAAACAAGAGTCCCTTGAAGGGCTTGATGCTCTACTGGCGAAAATAACTTCCAGGAATTCAAAATAAGACCATTTTTCCTTATAACTGTTGAGTGTTGAAACCATCTCTGATATTCTAAAGCAATAACATGATTTTCAAATTGGCTGCTGTGGTGCACATACTGGATGTCAGCTTGGCACCATTTTCATTTAGGACAAAGTAGACATCATTAGATGCCTATTGGTGAAAACCCCATGTAATATTGATAATCCATTCAGGGGGAATAGTGACAACAAGATTTTTAAGAGTCATCATGGCAGCCACATTAGACATACAACTGGCACCATTTTTCATTTAGGACAAACTAGGTATTATAAGAATTCTATTGGTAAAAACCCCATGCTGATATAGCAATCCAATTGGAAGGACTAGAGATAACAATATTTTTAAGATATAACTTTCTATTCAGGAGGAGTAGCAATAAAAAGATTTTCAATATGGCTGCTGTGGTGGCCATATTGGACATCAGATCAGCACCACATTAATTTAGGACCAACTAGACATCATATGAAGTCTTTCAGTGAAAACCTCATGTTGATATGACCATCCATGTAGGAGGAGTAGCAATAACAAGATTTTCAATATGGCCACTGTGGCAGCCATATTGGATGTCAGATCAGCACCATTTTCAATTAGGACCAACTAGACATCATAAGAAGTCTTTCAATGAAAATGCCATGTCGATATGACCATCCATTCAGGAATAGTAGCAATAAAAAAATTTTCAAGATGGCTGCCATGGCAACCAAACTGAACATCAGATCAGCACCATTTTCATTTACGACCCACTAGACATCATACAGAGTCTTTCAGTGAAAACCCCATGCTGATATGACCATCCATTCAGGAGAAGTAGCGATATCAAGATTTTCAAGATGGCAAATGTGATGGCAATATTGGATGTATGAGCAGCAACATTTTATTTAGGCCAAGTAGACTATGAGATGAATGTGTATGTAAAGTTTCATGGCAATCCTCCAAGTAGTTTAGGAGGAGTAGTGATAACAAACTTGTATGACCATCCATTCAGGAGTAGTAGTGATAACAATAGTTTTTAAGATGGCTGCCACGGCAGCCTTATTAGATGTCAGATCGGCACCATTTCCATTTAGGACCAATTAGACATGATAATAAGTCTTTTAGTGAAAACCCCATGCTGACATGACCAACCATGTAGGAGGAATAACAATAACAAGATTTTAAAGATGGCCACTGTGGCATCCATGTTTAATGTCAGATTGGCACAATTTTCATTTGGAACAACTGGACATCATAAGAAGTCTTTTAGTGAAAATGCCATGTTGATATGTCCATCCATTGAGGAGGAGTAGCTAGAGTGCTGACAGACTGGACAATCAGATAAAAGATCACCTAATTATTATGTATGGCTCTCAATCATCATCATCAAAACTGTCGGAGATCTTGATGATATATGCTTATATTCCAAGTTTGATCAAAATCATACAAGAAATATGGCTTCCTGAGTAGTGACAAGCTCAGCCAATCAGTTGCAAGATCAACACATTAATATGCTTGGATCTTGCTCATTACTGAACTCATTTGTGATCTTGATGATATAAGCCTATATCTTAAGTCTGATAAAAACTGGATGAGAAATATGGCTTCCAAATTGGCAGCAAGCTCAGCCAATCAGATGCAAGATCTCTGCATTAGTATGCATAGATCTCAGTCATTTTGAGCTCATCTGAGATCACAATGATACAAGCCTATTTTCCAAGTTTGGTCAAAATTGGATCAGAAATATGGCCTCCTGAGGATTAACCAGCAATTGTTAATGGTGGATGGAGTGGATTACGATAAACTCCCTTAGCCTTATGGCCAATTGAGCTAAAAAAAATTGCAATTACACCATAATGAAGTACAATCTTAGAGTTGACTGCACTATAATAACTTAACATAAGGAATGACATCAAAATATTAAAATGATAATAATAGAATTATATATCCTAATTTGCAAAATAATATATTAGATATCAACGTCCTTGAATCCCCAAATTAGTATTTCAGTCTGTTTTGGAAGACAAGAGTTGTCAGAGAAATAACAAAGCTCTCCTGTACACTGGTGTTCATTTGATGCTGGGAATAATCGGCACTCAACAAAGTAATTAGTGTTCAAAAAGTAAGTCACTATGACCTACATTCTCTTTGGGAGGAGGAACACTATAATGTAAGGAACACCCTGACCAATTCCATGTAGATATCATGCCTACACCTGGAGATCTGCCACTTTTAACTAGGTTAAACTGTGAATAACAACTTCATTTATTTAAGAACAATAGGTCACAATGACCAAGTTTTATCTGAGTGGTTAGAATGATGTAAAAAATATCTAAGTTCCATAAACAAAGCATACCTACAGTTGGAGATCTGTCAGTAACACAGAACTTGTACACTGTGATTAAAGTCATTAGTCACAGAAAACTAGGTCAATGTGACCAACATTATCTGGGGTGGTTTCAAATAATTCAGGGGACACCGTGACCAAGTTCCATGAGCACAGCATACCTACAGCTCAAAATCATAACAAAGTCATAAGTGTGGCAAATGTAGATCACTGTGACTTACATTCCACTGGGGTGGTTCAGAGTGATACAAGAAATGAACTAACTTCAGTCCATATGGATGCCATGCATACAGCAGGAGATCTACCAGTGAGACAAAACTTTTACACTGGGATTAACCTGGAAACAACATTAATAAAGATAAGAAAAGCAGGTCACTATGACCTGCATTTCCCTGGGATGGTTTAGAATGATGCCAGAAACACCATGGCCTAGTCCTATGAACAAACAGTGCCTACAGCTGGAGATTTGCCTGGAAAAGACAACTTTTACAATTGGGTTAATCATTAATAATGAAGTCATAGGCATAAAAAGTAGGTCACAATGACCTTATATATCATGGGGTGGTTTAGAATAATGTGAGGAACACCCTAAGTTCCGTGAAAATCTAATTCATAAAATTGGTACTACTGGCAGTAAAAAAAACTTGTACACTGCTAACCTGACTGTGCACAACAACCACACATTGCTGCTGGCATTACATGTATATCATATTTTCTCCTGTGCTTTGTAAAGGCCAGATAATAAAGCAACAAAATGAGAAATATGGCTCTATTCTTAGACCAGATGAGATGCCTACGTTCATTTCAATAGGAAATACCAATGGCAGCTAACTAAATCAAAGACAAGACCCAATCCATCAAACTGGACAGTAGAAAGTGACCTTTCAGACACTCAAATAACAACATCAGTAGATTTGATCCTGCAGTCAATAAAAAATACTTATTGCTCACATCTTCCATCCCATTTCAAACATTTTTACAGCCATGTGTGGGATATAGTGCAGAATTCTTTGCATGCTATTGCAAAGACAAGAGTCCCTTGATGGGACTGATGCTCTACTGACTAAAAAGAATGTTCAGGAGTTCAAGATAAGACCATATCTTCATTTGAATTGAAGAGTGTTGAAACCATCTCTGGTATCTCTGAGCAATAACAAGATTATAAAATTAGCCACTGTGGCAACAATATTGGATATAAGATCAGCACCATTTTCATTTAGAACCAACTAGACATCTTTAGAAGTCTTTTGGTGAAAACACCATGTAAATATGACCATCCATCTAGAAGGAGTAGTGATAACAAGATTTTCATGATGGCTCCTGTGGTGGCAATATTGGAGGTCAATTTGGCACCATTTTGATTTGGGTGAAACTATATATTATAAGAAGCTGTTCGGTGAAAACCCATGTTGATATCACTTTCTGTTTAGGAGCAGTATCAATAATACGATTTTTAAGATGGCTGCCATGTTATAATACTGGATGACAGATAAGCACCCTTTTCATTTAGGACTAACTAGACTTCATTAGAAGTCTTTCAGTGAAAACCCATGTTGATACAACCATCCATTCAGGAGGAATAGCGATAACAAGATTTTTAAGTTGGCTGCTGTGGTAGCTATATAGGATGTCTGAGTGTGTACAATTTCATGGCAATCCTCAAAGTAGTTTAGGAGGAGTAGCAATAAAAAACTTATTCTCACAGACAGACAGATGACGGATGAAAGACAGATGATGGACAACAGTTGATCCCATAAAGTGGGGAGTGTGCTTATTAAGACATATGCAGGAACTAAGTAGAAAACAACTAGTATGTACAAAAATACAACTTTACTGGTGGGGTTCAAGCCTCAAACCTCCCAACTTGCATCTTTGGCTGGAAACTGAAGTGGCACTCTTTCCATTGGGTCTATACAGAATATTTGATGAGTATAGGAATGATTACATGTAGCTTTCAGAAACAAGCTGAGAGAGAATCTAATCAAGTACAAAAAGCGATAACAAGACAACAAGACCTTTTTTTAATTATGAATTAAAGAAATAAAATTACATGAGAGGGAAGGGTTAAATTTGGCAAGGATCTGGGCTGAAGGAATAACCATGATTACAACAGTCATTGTTGTGTCAAATGTATGCGACACTGGCCAACTGTTTAATTTTCTAAGCAGTGTAAGAAATACCATGGACCAACTTTGATATAAGATGACGATAATATTATACAGTATTTGAACTATGGTAAGCAGAGCTCAAAATTAGGATTTTTTTTCACTAACCCACAGGATCACCAAAATAAATTTTGTAACTGATCCTGCCTAAATTTCACCAATCCTGCTAAAATCAAAAGACACCAGTTCAGTTTCTAATTCAACATTTATTATTCATTAACATCAACTCAAAACAGTAACAACTGTATTTCACCAACAAGACTCACGAATGAAGTACCCTGCACACTTTTGTATTTCTCTGAATACTAGGTGCAGAAAGTGTGCAACATTACAGCCTCTCCTGGGTCATACTTAAGCCATTTGTGTTCTTTTTCCCAGCATTTCTGGTACTTTCTTAGTCTATTCTCTTGATCATATTTGTGATCATGCTCTCTCTTGTCATCAGCTAATTTGCAAACACTTCTGCATGTTTACAACTGTCACCACACAATACAATGAATGTTTATCAGCAGCGATATAAATATTAAAACACGTTGTTTGGTATAATTCTGGATTATTCATTAAGTTGGTGAATGCAACCTTTTCCGATTTGTTAATACTAGCCTATGACCCTATATCTTTTGTTATCATCAGTAATGAAATCAGTGCTTGAGACAGTACACCAGGCAAGTTCTATGTGTGTGAAGACTGTTTTGACAACAATCACTAATTTACTTGATGAGTGGATGAGTGGTTTAAAACCTGTTTATTAGTGTCTCAAGCATTTATTGTACCATGTCATGTGCAGGATGTTGGTAGGTACTCAATTAACATAATAAACAGATCAATTAACCATTAAAGGAAATGCCGACTCACGACAACTTCTTAACTGTTATGATAGTGACCAGCGGTAATTTTCACTGATCCAACAGATTAGTGATGGCTGGGTTTTAGTGATTGGTCAGAGAAACCACTAACCACAGGATAGCGGATTAGCATCAATTTCGAGGCCTGGATAAGGGACTGACCATTTAATTTTCTGTGGGGGATCAAGGGATTTTTTGGAGAAAATTTCTGGTTCCCAAATAGTATGAAAAAATTTCTATTGCTCTGATTTTTAGGGAAAATGAACTGACTGTATCTATCATATTAGTTGGAGAAAAAAAATGTCTCAAGATAAAAAGAAAACAAAATATCCTGGTTGGAAAGAAAATCCCTGGCCCCCACCCCAAAAGTTAAATCGTTGGTCACTAAACACACTAAGTCCAACTTGTGAATGTGTTGAAATGTAGGGGTGGGTTTACCACTGGACAAGGCTTACTGAAATTTAAATCTGCCAGAATTTTGCAAAGGTTGTGGATGGGCTTATAATCAAGCATGGGTTAATCATCAGAAATTACAGTACATGTCTGAACTCTTCTCAAAGATTTCCCCATTGCCACAAGACCACTGTTCTTGGAGTTGAAACCTTACAAATAGGCCTGACAGTCTGGTTCTGAGTTTGACTGGACTTCAGGAAGCAAAAAGCACACATTCCAGCTACTGTTAAATGACAAGGGTTACAGTGGTCTAGTGGGCTTCCAGAAGTCTGAAGCAGGAAATATAAAGACTGATAAATAGAGATTAGGCAGCTGATGGTTTGAAACATTAACCCAACAATCATTTTGTTATTGGGAAATTACTGTCCTGATACACCACATCTCCCTGTACAACAGTTACCATACCAGGCTTCATTACAATAGAGCTCTTTTTGAAGAATATTTTCAAACTGTGCAGCAAAAATCAGACCAGTAACTGCCTGTCATGTAGTTAATTTCTTATGACAATAACAGTGCTTATCAAAAAAGCTAGTATTGTATTTATTTTAAAAAGCTAGTACTTGAACAATACTATCTAAGTTTATGGATGAAAATAACTAATACCCAATAGTGGCAATTTTTGGTTGGATCTAAAATCAAGCAATTTTGTCCAAAAATGCAAGTTTGAAATATTTGCAAATTTTATTTAAGCGGTTTCAGATGTAGGGTTGTTATACAACATAACATGCTACATTTTTTTAATGTGATTTATTTCTGCAATCTCCCTCTATGACTACTAAACTGATAAAATGTCTTCATCGCTGAAAATACCTGCCATGTCGTACTAGCTTTTGTTTGGGGTTATTTTACAATCACAAGTCACATTTATGTCAGAGACAGCTTTTATTTGCTGCATTTAACTTAAGAGGAATGATATCAAAGCAATATAACACTGCTGCACTGGTATCTACAATAGATAGGAAAGAATTTCCACAACCTTTGTTTTTCAC
The DNA here is from genome assembly GCA_029931535.1 of Margaritifera margaritifera. NCBI lineage: Eukaryota > Metazoa > Mollusca > Bivalvia > Unionida > Margaritiferidae > Margaritifera > Margaritifera margaritifera. The sequence goes on along the minus strand of JAQPZY010001590.1, from coordinate 645,988 downwards.
TCATGATATCAGTATTATTTCATACCATTATTCAATGTACAAGTTTGTATTATGCTGCAAAGGTACAGACTCGAGAAATCTTGCATTAGTGTATTTCTCTGATGTTTTGCCTATTTTAGCTGGATCTATGCAGTTGTTAGTCCTAATTAGTAGAACAAAGAAACATGAACCCTGATCTGCTAGTGCATTATGAGATGGCAGATCAGGGTTTATGTTGTTTGCAGTTTGACCGGACTTATACATGAAGCAGAAGACAAACAAGAATATTAATTTTATTTTGGGGTCTTGATAGTGGAGTTTGAATTGTCTAGCTTTGATTCTCTACATTTCCAAAGCAGGCATGTCTAAGACATAGTGGTCACAAATTTAAAAGAGGGTGGTTCCTGCTGGGTTCTACTGTGCCCTTAATCCAAAAGGCTAAATACTAAAATCAAAACCTTGACTACCAAGTGTGTGCTATAAAAACAGCTCAAACCTGATGAAACATCTGGCTAAGGGTCTGACAAACCTTACACCTGCAAGCCTAGGGGCTACAAGAATACTGTTTCTGGGCTATCATATGTCGAATTCAGGTAGCCTGGTGGGCTACTGCATGAAATTATGATTTGTTCTACATTTTTTAAACTATAATAAATATTCCATGAAGGAGAATAGCCCTAGTGAGCCATAGAAGCTCAGTTGCAAGAGTGTCGGACTAGTAATCTGAGGGTCACAGGTTAAACACATACCCAGGCCAGCTCTGACCCGAGATTTCTACATATATACATGCATCTAGAGTAACCAGTTAACTTTACTGCATTTTGCGACTCCATTATATAACTTCCATTTGTAAACAATATATAATCTCAGTTTCTAGACAAAATGAAAATAATGAAAAGATGAAGGTGGACAGGATAACTCAATTTACATTAATACAGCAATAATATCATCGCTAATTGTGTCCATCATTAATTTTGAACATCACAAAGTGTGTCCAAATTCCTTCTGATTTGTTTAGTTGAGTACCACCATATACACATGCATGGCTAGATTCCAGTGTGCACTATGTATATTTCTAAAATTATGACAATTGGAAATTACAAGGACCTTTTACACAATTTTGTCTTGTCTGGTCAAATGAATACTTAATGTGTCACATCTGCTTAGTTACACCACACCTTTATAGTTTGTATAACTTCTGAATTCTTAGATTATCACTAGTATAACAATCCATTCCATCCTACCATGAACTTAGCGGAAATGAACTCTTTCCCAGAATGTGTACACCCTTTAGTTAGTACTTATGTCGTTGTCTGCAGTTTAATATTGTTTTATTCTTTTCCTGTTCCCTGGGTCCGAAATTATTTCAATTTCAGCTAATTCAAATAGTGCCAACCACTGCATGTTCAAAGGCATAACTGTAAATTATTCTATAAGAGTGAAAACCGAGCAATACAAACCAAAACCAATCTTATAATGAAAAAAAAAAAAAAATTTTAAAATCAAAGATCCTAATAAGTACCGATTTTCACAATTTTGACAACAAGAATTGGCTCTTGGCTTGCATTTACTTGGTTCTCACAAATATAAGAATGAAGACTTAGAAAGCCAAATGGAGAATAGTGTGGGTCTCTTTGTTATTAATATTTGTTTTATTTATTATTTTTTCATCACATGCATGTAATTAGGTGGTATTTCATTATTTTACAGATTATGTAGTTTGCACTTATGTTTTCTTGTTCCCCTAAGAGTTTTATGTACATGAAACTCCCTAATTAAATGAGGGGATAAATGCTTCTCCTGTACCCAAGTAGTTTCTCATTTTTCTTTCCATTTAACACGATACCACTTTATACCTCTACTAGGTTTACAACACAAAATCTTGTCTACAGTTTGCCAGACTGTCTGATTGTCTGACCCACTTGGGGACTCAATCTACCTGTTGCCCACAACTTGTGGATGTGTATCAGAGTCATAATTGGATCACCTAGTTACATAGTAAAGTCTGTCTCAGTATCTGTGTCAGGGATTAACTGGCTAGTTTAGATCAGGAGAAACATATTCCTTAAGCCTTTTGGCATAGATTAAAGACTTTACAAGCTTATTTGTCTTGCAATCCCTCAATTTAAACCTATGATTATCCAGAACCTGGGTGAGATAGTATGGACCAACCCATTTATGAAACAACTTGGAAGACATGCCGACTGGAACTTTAGAACAGTGTAACCACACTCTCTGCCCCATATGAAATTGAGGAGCTTTGAACTTTTTATCATGTTGCTGCATGTACATAACTTGAGCCTGCTGTATGTTTTCCCTAGTTATTTTTCTATACAACTCATGACTTTCTAAGAGGGTATTAATACTGTATCAATGGGAATGCAACATTCTCAACAAAGAGAAGAAAATAAGGTGAAAACTGTGTTGACTGAGTAGACTTGGCCAGATTGACTGTTTTTCACTATACAAAGCTCTGAGGGTAGTTGCTATGCCGTCATTCATGTGCTCGCAAGCTGCATTCCGCTGTGTGGTAGCTAGTTGTTTAACTTTTTGAAATCTGGAAAATGTTGCACAACTCCTTGATTAGGCAGGATACAAAATTTAGACTCCTGTCGGTAAGAATGGACTCAGGTACCCCATACTGACAAATAAACTCATTGTAAAGAATTCTGGCTATTTCTTCTGCCTCACATGTTTTTAAAGCGAATGCCTCTGGCCATTTGCTGAATGCATTCACAATTAATAGGACAAATCTTTTCCCATTGTCACTTTTTGGTAGGGGACCCAAGATGTCCATATGAATGCGGCAGTGGCTTTAAGGATGCATCTCTGTGATGCGTATCTCGTTTTACTCTCTGACAAGTCTCGCATGATTTAACATAATACTGAATATCCCTATACATGTTTGGCCAAAAATATTTGAACCGAATTGCATGGTATGTTCTCTCAATACCCTGATGACCTGCAGTGAGAGCATCATGATATGATAACAAGATTTCATTGTGGTGGGATTGAGGTACTGCTAATTGCTTCACTATTCTATCACTCTTGTGTCCCTTTCCCATTGGGTTATACAAATGGAAAAGGATCCATGACTGTCAATTATGTACTCATCTGCCTCTACAACAGTTTGGTGAGCCTTTTTCTTACATTCTGGCAAGACCTTATTTTCTATGTAGTTGATCATGGCTTTCAACTCAGGATCAGAGAGTTGCATATCCCTTAGACTATCTGAACTTAAGGCTAACACTTCTCTAACATGATCAATAGGATCTATATTCATACACATCACAGTGGCCTGAACCATATCTGAAAAGGTGTCTTCTGTCTTAGCAACCGATGCACATACCTGTACTGATGCAGGCCACTGTAGTACGTATTCTACCATATTACCCACCTGAACTTGAATATCAATACTAGTGTGTGGGACCACCACTTCATGAACCTGATCATCAGGGATTTTTCTGGATTGATTTGGGTATTCCCTTCGTAACAACCCATCTGCATTTGAATTGAGCTTTCCTTGTCTGTAGCGTATTTCAAAATTATAGCTTTGTAGAAGTAAAGCCCACCTCAATAAGTGACCTGCTTTCTGTTTGGCCGACTGTATCGTTTTAATTGCAGCATGATCAGCGTAGACCACAAACTTTCTGGAAGCTAGGTACACATGGAAACAGCATATACCTTCTACCAAAGCTAGACCTTCCAGGTCAGTAATTCCCACGTTCTTTTCAGCCTTTCTTAAAGCTCTTCCACCATAAGCTACAACCCTTTCTCTATTTTTTTCCATCCTTCTGTCCTAAAATATAGCCAATACCAAGACTGCTGCATCCGTGTACAGGATAAATTCTTTCTCAAAATCAGGGTAACATAAAATGGGTGCTGTGGTCAAAGCAGCATTAAGTGTCTGAAGATTTATTACATTCTTCAGTCCAAACAAATTTGGTCTCCTTTTGTAGGAGTCCATTTAAGGGTGCTGCAATGCAAGCAAACCCTTTGATGAACCTGCGATAGTAATTACATAGGCCTAAAAATGATCTCACATCATGCTGTGATTTGGGCAGGGGAAATACAGACATGGCCTTCACCTTATCCTGATCAACACTAATGCCTTCTGTTGAGAAGAGATGGCCAAGGTATTTTACTTGAGAGACATCAAAATGACATTTTGAAGGGTTGAGGCACAGATTGCCTTTTGAAGTCTGTCAAACACCAAGTTCTGATGCTCCAAGTGTTCATCAAAATTCTGGCTAAAAACCAGAACATCATCAAAATAGACCTGAGCAAACTTCCAGTTAAAATCTTGTAAAACCTCTGTCATGACTCCAGAAAATTCAAAAGGACTGTTGGACAAGCCAAACGGTAGTTTCTTGAACTGAAACACATTTCCATGTGTTATAAACCCAGTTTTAGGTTTTGCAGAGTCTGAGAGAGGTATTTGCTAAAAGCCCCGTTTCATATCAAGACTGGAGTACAAATGAGTCTTTGACTGTCCAATTACATCTGCAATATCATCACACCGAGGTACAGGGAAGCTCATTGGTTTTGTAACTTTGTTTACTGCACGATAATCAACTGCAAATCTAAAATCCCCATTTGGTTTCTTTACAAGTACTACTGGGCTTTGCCATAGGGTATTTGCCTCTTCTATTATATCATGTGCTAACATTTCTTTTGTCTGTCTTTCTATCTCTTTCTTAGTTGCAGGGCTAGTGCAGTAGAACCTTTGTTTATTGGGCAGGGCATCCCCTATATCTATCTCATGATAATAGACCTTGGTACACCCTAATTCAGAAATGTCTTTGGCAAAAACATCTCTATTCTTACCTAAAAATAATTGTAATTTTGTTATTTCACCCTCGTTAGGTCAGAATTGGATAGATTAAATCCGAGGTCCTTAGCTATACTGATATATTTCTGATCAGTGTCCTGGAGAGAAGCTGAACCAAAGCTTACTGTAGGGTCTGATGCTTGGAGTGCGCCCTCTGTCGAGTTTATTTTAGCAACAGAAAGCTTATTTAAACCCCTTATAACATTGCCAGTATCCCCTTGCTGCATAACTGTGGAGAATAACTGTCCTAGGTTAGTTGAGCCACCAGTGTTCTATTTGTATATACAGTATTTCCTTTACCTTTATGCCCTGCATTTTCCCCAACCTTATCAGAAATTAGCTGCCTATCCCGGGGACTTTGTGTATGAGGCCTTGGGATAGGCACATGTCCCTATCTTGACTTGATTTTTGGTAGTGAGTATGGAGCAGACTGACATGCAGCCTCGATATGCCCCATTTTTGTTGCATTTAAAGCACCTTGCGTTTCGGATTAAACATTATGATGCTTTATGGCAGTACTCACCACATCGGTAACATGGGCGTGTTGTCTCCCTTGAATACCCAACGGTTTCAACCTTTTTGCTGCTCCTTTCCTTCTGTAGGGTGTTAAGAGAATTATTTTTGAACTTAAGTTCTTGAATTTCTGATTTTAAGTTCAAAATCTCTCCTTCTAGCTTTTTGGCATTGACTGCCTCCAAGGAATGAGCCATGCTTCCATATTTGGCAACATCCTCCAGTGTCTTGGCCTCCTTGGACAAGACGAGTGATCTGACACTTGGATCAAGTCCATTTATTGCAATGTCAAAGATTTCTGATGTTGATTTATTTTCCCAGGTCCATCCCCTTTGATTTTACCTTCTCCAGATAACACAGCACAGTGTCGCTTCCCTGCACCACTGAATATACATGTAGATCTCTCACTTGATTGTGCCGTGTGACCTCAGATAGGATGAATCTCACCTTAAATTTTTGTGACAATGCTCTAAAATCAGCCTGAACTTCCTCTGGGACTGAATATAGCCATTTTTCTGCTTCAAATGCCAGATGTGGTGTTTTTTCATCTTCCTTTAGCTTTTTGACTTATCTGAATTTGTCAAATTTTGAAACCACACTTTTGCACTGTTTTGGTTCTCTGAGAATGATGGTAAAATTATGAAATCTCTCCCCAAAGCCATTCCCCCCCCCCCCCCCCCAGTTCCAGCTAAGCTGAAGAGTCAGCTACCTAGAATATTCTCTACCATGTCTGACCCAGTTACCCAGATTTGCCATTGATTTTCTGACTTCCACAACCTTATCTTTTCCACTGTCCCTGATGGTGATATGTTTTCCAAATTCCTCCTCCCCACTTGCTGCCAATTGAAACCTACTCTATCTAAACATACACATCTTTAACTATTTCTCACACTAAAATCCCTTTGGTCATACCAGCCCTGGGCAATTGACTCAGTGTGTCCTTGGGAAAGGCATTCAGTTTCCATTTCCTAGGCATGATAAAGCCAAAAATGTGTTGAAAGGGGTGTTAAAAGCCAACCAACCAACCATTCATGAATCATAATAAGGAGAAAAGAAAGTCTTATTACTAACAGTTCCATAATAAAGTGCCTTCTCCGGGCTTCTGAATGTAAACTGAGCTACCATCTGATTCTAAAAATATTTGGACACTGTGACTCATGATTCACTGTGGTACAGACTGATTGAACTTCTGGCATATCTAATCAAGACGTTTCAGAATGTGGTGGACAAATGCCTCCAACAGTCTCTCCAAATTTGTTTTATATTGACAGAAATGGATAAAGAACCCAAGTTCATTAACTGGTTCATTACATATAATATGACTTCAGTCAAAAAAATTTTTAGCTCTCAAGCTTATGATGCATAGAAAATCTGATTTTTCTCCTGAGGATAAATATATTAGAGGTCAGACTGGCTCTCCAAATTTATTTCTGATGATATATTTGAGACAGACAAAAATCCACTGGAGTAATGCCATTCACTTAACCCTTTATGACACTTCAAAAGCTATAGTAGCTCAGTTGATAGCATGTCGAACTCATACCTCAAGGGTCACGGGATTCAATATCTGCTTAGGCCAGCCCAGGTCGGGTGCCTCTGTGCATCCTTGGGAAAGGCATTTAGCTCCCATCTCCTCAGCATGATATAGCCAAGTAAAGTACCACTAAAAACCAACCAACCAACCAACCAACCAATGACACTTCCCCTAATGGTATCTGCATTTTGTTTTAAATAGATTACAAAAGCTACTTTAGATCAAATATGTAAATAATGAATTTGCAAATTGTAAAAACAAGCTAGGAAAATTTATGGAAAAAAGAGAAAGGCAACATACATTGTCAGTTTTACTCTACAAGACTCTTACTGAGACAAATTTCATATAAATAACATTTAGATTTTCCACTGTTAATATAATTTGATATAAATAATATTCCGACTTTCCACTGTTAATATAATTTCATATAAATAATATTTAGATTTTACACTGTTAATATAATTTCATATAAATAACATTCAAATTTTCCACAGTTAATATAATTTCATATAAATAACATTCAAATTTTCCACTGTTAATATAATTTTATATAAATAACATTTAAATTTTCCACTATTAATGTAATTTCATATAAATAATATTCAAATTTTCCACTGTTAATATGATTTCTTTAAATACAGTTTAGCATTAAAAATTTAGCTTTTCCAGGTTAGTGCAGATTTTCATTTACTTTCATGTCATTGATTTTCACAATAAGTTATTTTTTTCATCACTTAATTTGTGAATATGCTTGCGAGTCAATTTCTTCACTGGTAAAAATGGTTTACCTTGTAACTTTTAATTTGTATTTTGTACCAACCAGAAAATCCACAAATACTAGCACCCCATGAATTAAAGTTACCATATATACTCGCTCATAAAATGAGTCTAACTGCAAACAACATTGATTCTGTGCAAAACCGTCACTGGGACAACTCGCAAGCCACACCATAAACATTGTCAGCAGCAGTGAAAAAATGGAACTGATGTGGAGAATGATAGTTACAGCCAGATGTTTGCACCCTAAATTTACCGACAAGGTGTTTTTATACCACAATTGATGATTATTTATAATTATATATAAATAACATTAACATAAGTTTATAATTATATATAAATAACATTAACATAAGTTTTATCACAGTGATTCCATAATATGCAAGTGATTTTTAAATGACAATACTGTATTAAATACTGAAAAATGAGCTATACCTTTTTAATTTATATGTAATTATTACTCACATCTGTGTGATCCCCATCTAGAAAGGCCACCCCTCTTATAAAGCCACTTTCCTGCTGCAGAAGGAGTGGACTCATAAAAGGGGAACCACTGTATGTATTAAATGTAACATTATTTTGGTCATCTCCACATGCTAATTAATGACTAGAAATTTGTTTAGATAATGTGACAGAGTGGCAAGAATACAGTGATCCCTCGAATAAGTAGAAAGATAAAAAAAGTAGCAATTAGAAAGATAAAAAAAGAAAAACTGGAAGGGCCAGAGAAACTCTAGGTATTATTAGGGTAATCGAAGTGGTTTTAGGTCCAATGATCAATCAGATGGGGAAAACATATGTTAATTTATGTTCCAACCTTATTTAAAAACCTTATTATATTTTTTGTAATGTGAACTATATCTGATGACAGATTAATACCATTTGTGCAAATTTTAAAAGTTGTCATGCCAGGATTCTTCCCATTAAATTTATTAAATTGTGCTCAGCGGTTTTTGGATATAAATCATTTAACGGTTTTTCTTTTTTTATTAATAGTGGCCATATTTCACTGGGATCGGCATCATTTGTACAAACTTGAAAGGCCTTTATGCCAGGATGCTCTATGCCATGTTGGCTGAAACTATTCCAGTTAACACGAGTGTTGGGAATCATAAAATGTCGGAATGAATGACTGGTTTATCATATCTAACCAAATATCAGTTTTTTTAAATTGATAATAACTTCAAACAAAATCCAGATATACTGCACCACAGCCAAGTTAAAGCACACTTGCTGATATGACGTACAATCAATTGTGACTTAAACATAGTGTTTTGGGGGGTAAAACTAATTTTTTTTATGTAACTGTAGCAGTTAAGACAGGTATTCCCTCCCTAATTAGTATTGGAGGGCTAGACTTGAAAAGAAGATGACCCCAGTCTGACTCCTTAGTCATAGCCAACATATGGAATACCTTCCTCTTTGACTTGGATTGAGAGTACAGGGCATGAGAGCAGAATCAGAGGAGGGAACCTTCGCAACAGTAGCAGGTATCATATAAATAAACCTAGTTTTACCCATCCCAAAAAATATATTTTAATAGCAGTATTACATACTTGCTACTATTGGATTGCTGAATTTACTACTTGGGAGGTACGCTTATGACCTACATAAAATTAAAATAGAAAACAACTGCCCTTCCTTTATGGTATGACTGAAACTGGGGATCTCAAGAGGAAGTGGAGCTACTGAAGGTTGCTGATTTTAAGCCAGAAACCCTGGTTGGCAAAGAAGAGAAACCAAAACATAGTTAACACTGAACCGTAAAGAACCCTTCATCTCTGGCAAGGTATGAAGCTTGCACCTTCTCCTCACTGACACTAAGGAGAGCAGGAAAACAGTCTTAAAAGTAAGGTTCTTGAAGGAAGCTTCACTCAAAGAATCATAAGGGACACCCCCCTGTAAGGCTAGGAACACTACCCATATTTCCATGTTGTTTATATGAAGGGTCACTTCATCCAGAGACCAAAATCCCTGAACAACTACCCACTCTGGCTCCAGGTGAGCACCTCATCCTGAAAATGATGCATTAGTGTACAGGGATGTGAACTGGGACTCTGGCCAGAAACTGGTCCTGACTTAGCACACACACAGGTGGTGGTGAAAGTTGGATCCCAGGGAATCCAAGCTGACAGTGGGTCCTTGTGTGGTGTCCAGTTTGCTAGAAGCAGGAACTGAAGTTGGAATAAATAAAGTCTCCATAAGGAAACTAAGTCTGCAGCCAAGGACAGAGAGGTAACAAGTGAGCTGACAATGAAGTCTTGGCCAGAAGTCCCATTATGAGGGATAGGATTTGGTTGATCCTGTCTGGAGGACCACGAACCCTTGCAAAGCTGATGAGGAAATTCATCCCCACATATATGAAGTCCTGAGAAGGGATGAGATCCAGCTTCTCTTTGTTGGGGATAAGACCAAGAAAAGTCACCGTTGACCAACAGAGGGATAGGTCCTTCAGAATCTTGTACAATGTTGTGCATCAACCAGCTGTGAAAATACTGGAGGATGGGGATCCCTAAAGAAGAGAAGATCAAAATATACCTTTCCTCAGGCTATTGAAAACAGACCTGTATCTTTGTATCAAAATATCTGGTTTGAGATACAGTATCAAAACATTGTAACTTCATGCAGATCCCAACCCCTCTGGTGGGATAAATTACTGTAACTTTATGCAGATCCCAAAAGCTCTGGTGGGATAAATTGAGATACAGTATCAAAACATACTGTAACTTTATGCAGATCCCAAAAGCTCTGGTTGGATAATGATTGTGGTAAAGCCAAATAGGTGAAATATCAACTACTATGAAACTTTAGATTTAAAAACCAAAATGATGACTCAGATGCATATGCTCAGATTATAAATTCCTTTAAAACTTTATGTTAATTGAAAAAGGTTAGTATGAAATGTCAATGTGATAAAAACTTGTGGAATCAAGAAAGGATCCCAGGAAGTTTTGGCAATTTTAAAGGGTACTGATAGAAAGAAAATATACAATACAAAATCAGAAATAAGAAAAACATAAATGTATGATAATTTTAAAAATAGCAAAACTAAATTATTGAAGATGACATGATATTTGGTCAAGAAATTAATAATACTGACAATTTGAATATTCCTATCACAGATCAAGAAATAATTGATAGTACATATATGTTCCTTGAAGAATAAGATACCTAGACCGACAAAGTGCCTATTTTTTGCCATCAACTGACTTTATAAAATGTAATTCCTTTTCTTAATTTCCTTTTCAATAAAATTTTGACACTTGTGAATTCCCAAATGAATTGTCCAAAAGTATTCTTTCCCTATATGTAAATGTGGTAGTAGAAATTAAACAACTAATTACAGGGGAATTTCTTTGACAAACACTCTGTAAAATATTCACAGCTACAGTTAATAAATGTTTGTTCCATTGGTAGAAAACAATCATATGATAGATGAGTCTCAGGTTGCCATTAGAAAACATTACAGCATGAGTGCTACTATTTTTAGATTACATGCAGTTGTTCAGAATTATCTCTATAAACCTGGGGGGGGGGGGGCATTTTTACTGTTTGTATGTTGATTTTTCTAAAGCATTTGACTGTATTTAACATGGCAAGTTATGGGTTTTTTTTAGTAATGAAAGGTATTAATGGAAAAATGTTGCAAGTTTTAAAAAGTATGTATTCCTGTTTGAAAAGTTGTGTATGAACCCCTACAAAATACTTTGATTGCACAATTGGAACAAGACAAAGTTGTGTTCTTAGTCGAGTTTTATTTTCACTTTATATCAATAATTTAGTTCAAGGTGTATTTATCACCAAAGATATTTCAGAAATGCTTGTTTTATTACATGCTGAAACTTTATTTTTACTACATCAACAAATTAATGTTATTGAACATTTCTATCATGAAACTGGAATGGAAATTAATTTAGCTAAAGCAAAAATTATTGTTTTCTGGACTGGTGGCACTCTATGAAATTATGGATGTTGGTATTATAAAGGTAAAAGTATTGAAATAGTGTCATTCTATAAATGTATATGTTTTTTACATCAAAACTGAGTTGGATGATGGCTACGAAAATGTTGGTATCTCAAGCTTTCAGAACAGTTTCAAGAATTTTTGCATATAAAAAATGTTTTGAGCAGTTTTACATAAAGAGATATTTTTAAAATATTTGACACTATGGCGAAACCAATTTTTTGTTACAGATCTGAAGTTTGGAGTTTTGAGTATGCTCCAGAAACAAAAACTGTTCATCATAAAGGTGTATGATAACTTTTGGTGAAATGCAATATTCTTTAGTAAAGTTATGCTGTGGAGAGCAAAGTTAGGAGGTCATGCAATCAGGGGCCATAATTCTTCCAAATGATAATGTGGAACACTTGAAACTAAATTCATTCAATGTCTCATCAATATAAAGTTGCATGTCAAATTTGGTTGAAATGCAACAAAGCTTAGTAACGTTACGCTGCAGAAACAAAAATCTGGACAGGCAATTAGTGGCTGGTCATAACAACTGAAAGTTATGTTGTGGAATGCTGGAAATCAAACTCGCTCAAGGTGTCATTATTTTGAAGCAACTTTCATTGAAACATGAACCAAAATATTATATCTTAAATGTATTTCTGCATCTTCATGCAGATGAATTCGAAAGACCCCATCCATTGATATTATTAATGAATGAATTCTATTTATGCTGTCTTGCTTATAATATCATAAAACAGTACTGACATACACGGAACTTTTACAATGTCTTCCTGTTTTCATGAAGGCAAAAATACTTTAATGTATTTCTTCTTGTTTATTTGATGAAGCATCTAAATTTCTTCCAAGTAATAATGTATCACAGTTTTCTTTATGCACATATTCCTTTGTGTTCAAGTAGTGGATAGCTGGCTTTAAACCAGAGTTTAATACAAAATTAACATTAGATTATACAAAATATGTATCGCTCTTCTTTTCAAGCAGCAGTTATACCAATTTCAGCACAAGTACAACAAGAAAGTACAATACTTAATCGGTTAATAGCCATGATCCACTCTGCTATTCTCAAGGGTAGCTGTACAGTTTATATAGGCACTGTACTGAGACTTCCTTCTAAAATTTATAAATATATCTTAATTTTAGTTACCCTGTCCATCATTGAATCCAGATGGCATTTTTTGCCCCCCCCCCAATTAGTCTCATGTCACATGATTAGCAACAGTGGGTGCAAAAGTTTGGCTACAACATTACCTTATCAACATTCAATATGGTAAAACACTGAACAGTTACAATAATGCAAAATGAGTGGAACTTGGTTTTAAGTATATAATAAATGTAATTATTTATTATATAACATAAAAATAAGTGTGATGTACGAGTACAGCTTACATCACAAATTTGCAAATGTCAAACCAGCTAAAACTGGTTAGTAAGAATGACAAAGCAACATCTAAATAACCATGGGTGAGTAGACAGGCTTCAGACAAGCCTCACATACCCAAGTACATCCACATTAAACCTGACAGTTAAGGCCAACAAAAAAATTATGCGTGTTATATGCTAGCACTTTTTTCCCCACATGGTAAAAAAAAAAATTTAAAAATCATATTGCCGAAATTGATTTGTGCATCTAATTGAGTCGGTTTTACCCAGTACTTTGAAGTGCTTGAAATATTATTTGATTTATATTTAATGTTAAAGAAAAAACCAAAAAAAAGACCTGCCTACCCTAATTTTAAAACCAGTGCAATAGGAAACACATATATTTTTTTTGTTGGCCTAATCAGATAGGTCCTCAACATAACTCACCCAGTTAGAAAGATTTCTTACCTATTTGTTTAACAAGGAAATTAAATAGCAGCCATCCTATCTCCATATTGATGAGAAATTAGTTTCAGAATGATTCTATTAAAAATTGTTCCTGCTATTTGACTCACACATCATCATTTAAACATATTCTCTAAATTTATCTGAAGTCATCAATTTAAAAGTGTGAAAAAAAATGAAACAAGAAAACTGCTAATGGCTGTATGGCTGGATTGCAAACAATGAAATATAGGTCTCAGTGACCTAGTTTTCACTGATGGCTGTAGTACTCCTCGTGAAACATTTACAATTTGGATGGATGGATGGGCATTCCTCCCCCCAGACATCATAAATTCAAAAGCCAGAATTGCTTTGCAATCCAGCCAAAAAGCATGAGTAACTATCCATGATAATACAAATAGGATCTAGCCTGTTTCCAACCAACTGGTGAAATCATCTAGTTCATTGTCTTATTGTTCATCATGCCACAAAATTCTCAAAGTCTATTACCACTGAATAATTTATTCCTGTCCAATGAATTTCTAAAAATTGTACATGGAAACATTTGGAATAATGAGGTCAAATCACAAACAGCCCCTTAATAGTTCGTCTACAAATGTAGTTCCTTTTGAAAATGAGAAAATTCATCTTCAGTGTCTATTTTTGAGAGGTTTGTGATGTGTAGAGATCTAGAAACACTCTACAGTGACAATGTCCTATTTAGAAGAAAAATCATCAATGCTGAGTGACCTCAGTTGACCAGTTAGGGCTGCGAAGTAATATTTATACATGTTGGCGGAAGCACATAGATATGGTATAATCCACATGGAAAGTGTATGGTTGCTGTGTTTAGTAACAATTCTCTGCATTACAAGGTGTCCAACCTTCCCCAAGTGAGTGTTCACTATTTGGAATTTTGTTTTATCATTAAGATGCTGAGTGAAGTATACTTTTTAGTGACAATTTCCCATGCATCTGAAAGGGAATGTATTTGTGGTCTGACTTCAAACAGGTACTATGCCTGTGATGCTATATTTAGCTACTGGGACAATCTACCACAGAATGTGCCATATTGTAGGTTGCCCTGATAATATACACACCAGTCCTGTAGAACAGTCAAATTAATACATAGATCTGCATATAATGGACTCCTCAATTAGTGAAAATATCAGACTTTGGTTAGGGAAAGGTCAAATATAGCTTACAATAAGCTGAAATTGGCAGAGTTATAGAAGAAAACTTAAATTGGTGGAAAAAGATGCATGTAAAACTTCCTGTAAAAGGTAGAAGGACATGTGCACAGATTTCATACTTGCTGCACCATAATAAAATGGTGATTGAAAAAGATTAAATTCCTCCCACCTATGCTTTAAATCTGCATTCCCTCAACAACAAAAAATTGAGATAATGGCATCATTTTATGACTCTCTCAATGAATGGTGGTGAACATATTTTGAACAAAGAGGTACACCAGAGTCTATGAAAAAAAAATTTTAATCTGAGAAGGGAACTAAAATACTAGGCAGATGATCTAGCATTTAAATAAAGTAGGGTGTTTCCCAGTACACTGTTTGTCATGCACTCGTATCACGATGTCAACAAACCAGCAGCAAAGTCACACTGGCACATGCAGCTATATACAGCCATCCTATAAATAAATCAATCTAAAACCTGGCCTCAATTTCACCTATGTAAGTCTAAAGTTAAGTCTAGACTTAACACATTTAATTGGTCAATTTTATGTCAGACTTAAAAATTTCAGCCGATCAGATTGCTGGATTCTAAACTTAAATTTAAGTCTTGACTTAAGTTCTATTCATGAAAATCAGGCCTGGTCTACCTATATAAGTGTAGTAAACCCAATAAAACAATCATAACATTGATCTGAACACTGTACATGTATATAATTTAGGGAAAAATAGTGTTATCAAAACTCCCATATCACACAGTGTAAATAATATTATTTTTAGATATTTTTAGACCGTAACAAAAGCAAAGACCCAGATCTGCAATGGGATTATGCACTGGCTGATCAGTGTCTATATTGTTTGCTTGACCTCATGAGTAGTCTGAAAAGTATAGACCCTGATCTGCTGATATATTATGTGATGGCAGATCAGTGTCTCTATTGTTTGCTTGAACTCATAAGTAGTCTAAAAAGTATAAGACCCTGATCTGCTGATACATTAGATCAGTGTAAATGCCAATACATTATGTGATGGCAGATCAGTGTCAATGCTGATACATCATGTGATGGCAGATCAGTGTAAATGCTAATACATTATGTGATGGCAGATCAGGGTCCATGCTGATACATTATGTGATGGCAGATCAGGGTCCATGCTGATACATTATGTGATAGCAGATCAGGGTCCATGCTGATACATTATGTGATGGCAAATCAGTGTCCATGCTGATACATTATATGATGGCAGATCAGGGTCCATGCTGATACATTATGTGATGGCAGATCATTATCCATGCTGATACATTATGTGAGCAGATCAGGGTGCATGCTGATACATAATATGTGATGGCAGATCAGGGTGCATGCTGATACATTATGTGATGGCAGATCAGGGTGCATGCTGATACAAAATGTGATGGCAGATCAGGGTGCATGCCGATACATTATGTGATGGCAGATCAGGGTCCATAATGTTTGCTGTTGGGTGTACAGTATACAGATACATACAGTACTACCCCTCTAAAATAACATAATGGAACCTTGTATACTAATGTTGTTACAAGTCATTCAAAATCTTGTTTGTTTATCTGACAATCAAGTTAACCTGATAAATGGATGGACAAAGTTTGTCCCCAGTAAATACTGGACTGTACTTGATGTTAATGGCCGTCAGAAAGGCAAAACAAGGCTCCAAGAAGTATAAAACACTTACCACTGGATCTTATGGACATGGAGGTGGGGGGTCTGGGATTTTTGAAAAAAAATTCAACCCCTCCTTTTCTGAAAAAAACATTTTTGCTCTGATCTGCTTCCACTGTCTATCCATTTATTTAATATTAGTAGATGTATAAAAAATCCTGCCTAATGTAGTAGTATTAGCAATCCTGCCTAATGTAGTAGTATTAGTAGGGTTTAATAGCACATCAGCACAACACTGGCTATAGGATGCTGAAAAAAGTTCTAAAAATGTAAATACAAAGACTTGTACAGAAATAACTCTAGGAAGATAAAGCCTTACAAAAGATGCAAACATGAAGTACTCGAAGATAAAAGTTAAAAGCTACGTATGTTAAGAACACACAAAATACTCATGCTGAGGAGCTCATTCCCCCAACCCATTCTCCAAGTAAATGGATATGCTTACTGGTGCCTGACTAATGTGTCATCACAACCATTTGCCACCAGCTGCCTAGATTTTGTCAACTGAACAAATGAAGCACTGACAAAACTTCTGGCATTATTGACTATTCATGACTCTTTTCCTGTAATTTCCTGTAGCAGGATTTCCCCTATGAATAATATTAATATAAATTCACAGTCTACAATCATTCCTATCACCTATGACCAGTCAAAATATGTGTTGTAGAATTACAACTTCATGTTACTAGCATTTTAAAGAATTATCTATTACATATTTCAGGCATATTCAAAGGTTCTCCTAAGGATAAAAAACAATACCACCTACAAAGGAGGTAAACTTGAAGGTATTCCACAGTAAAAGCTGTGAGAATAGGCAATGAAAATGGAAGGACAAAAGATTTCCCTACCAATGAGAAATACCTCATTAAAAAGGTATACTTTTTGCCAGTCATCAGAAATAATTGGACTGTACACTATTAATAAGAGGAACATGAAGCTGCTGTGGCTCAGTTGTTAGTGTGTTAGATTTACAACCAAACAGGTGCAGGTTCGAATCCTATGATCAGATCAGCTTGGGTTGGCTCCCATGATGTGTCCCTGGGCAAGGCACTCGACTCCAATCACTTCAGCGCACTATAACCTTCATGTGTTGCTGTGCTATAAAACACCAAACCAAACCAATCTGAGGAGCATTCTGTCTTACCTGCAAACATGGTTATGATATGTATATGTGTGTGTGTGTGTGTGTTAACTGCTGACGCCACTGATGTTCTTAGGTTCTGCTAAGGCCGGCGAGAAAAAAACTCTCATATGACATAAATAATGTGGCAGGGTTGCTAAGGCTGCATTCCTTCCCCAATATGATTTTTAACTAATATTTAGAGCATGTATGCTGCAGTACCTAACAACAATAACCCTAAAACCAAAATCCACCTAGATCATCAAGTTGAGCTTAGTTATACTTGAGAAACCCTTGTGTTATGGTCTAAAAAATAGTATTATTTTCACTCCGTGATGTTTGAGTTTTGGTAACAAGGTTTGCTTTCCCTAAATTATAAACATGGATGTTCTCCAGATGATTGTCTTGATTTCTGATTAGGTGTTCTACACTTTTATTGGCAGACCAAATTTTAGGTCACACACAAATGGTCTTATAGCTACACTTGGACAGTCACACACAAATGGTCTTATAGCTACACTTGGACAGTCACACACAAATGGTCTTATAGCTACACTTGGACAGTCACACATAAATGGTCTTATAGCTACACTTGGACAGTCACACACAAATGGTCTTAAAGCTACACTTGGACAGTCACACACAAATGGTCTTATAGCTACACTTGGACAGTCACAGCATATGGTCTTATAGCTACACTTGGACAGTCACAGCATATGCTCTATGGTCTTATAGCTACACTTGGACAGTCACAGTATGTGCTCTATGGTCTTATAGCTACACTTGGACAGTCACAGCATGTGCTCTTGACACAAATGGTCTTATAGCTACACTTGGACAGTCACAGCATATGCTCTATGGTCTTATAGCTACACTTGGACAGTCACAGCATATGCTCCTGACACTTTGTTTTGCCACTTATCAAATTAATTATGGGATGGCTGTATAAAGTTGCATGCACCATGATGACCTCATTGTCAGTTTGTTCATACTGTGATATGATTGGATGATGAACAATGTACTGTGGTATGCTAAATCCTATACTGATGTTTTATGTCCCTCCTTGGATAACACCTTATTTCCTTGACTCTGATGTACCATTGTCCAAAATATTTTCACCACCATTCTGTGGGAGAGTCACAAAATCATATACCATTATCTCAATTTTCTATTTTTTATGCAAGGAAATACAGCTTTAAGTTCTGCCTTTCAGTATAAATGAACAATGTAGTTTATCTCTCAAGAGCTTTTTGATTGACCTACCTTTTTGCGGGAAAGAAAAGAATTGTGGGATATTTGTCCACTGTTAATTCCCACGGGAGATCATTTCTATCAGCATTAATTCTGAAATGGAAAGACGTGCACTGTTTAATAGTGATAATGTATTATGTTTTCTTTTTTCAAAATGATGAACGCTTATGACATACCTTGCAAGCAAGGTATCAGAAAATTCATCCACTTGAAATGTTATCTGTACGCAAGTTTCACCTTTGTTAGATTTGTCTCCAGTCACAGATCCAGTGGGAAGTCTCCAAGACCTTTGAGCTTTGAGCCCCAACCAGTTAGGCTGTTCCTTTTTTCATATTCCTATTCATTTTACTCATATTTGTGTTTTGAAACTATTTCTTGCAAACCCCATCATCCAAACAAGTCTGCATCCATGGCCAGTCTCAATGACAATAAATTAATTACTTTGAAATATTATAAAGTATTGTACATAATATATCACCAAAAAAAAGGAAACATAAAAAATTGATAAGGACACTAACTTGTAACATAGTCAATGACTAATTAAATATTTTCAACTAGAAAATTCATCAGATGTAAAGTCCCTACATGGGACTGATGCTCAACTGGCCAAAAGAATTTCCAGGAATCCAAGACAAGTCTCTTTCTTCTTTTTAACTGCCAAGTCTTGAAACCATGTCTGATATTCTTGAGCAAGAAAAAGATTATCAAGATGGCTAGTGTTGCTGCCATACTGGAAGTAGAATCGGCACCATTTTGATTTAGGACATTATAAGAAGTCTTCTGATGAAAACCCCATGTTGATATTAGCATCCAATCAGGAGGAGTAGCAGTGTTCTGCCCAAGGCCATTTACTGTCACAGTCCTGATATGCTATCATTTCTGCCCACAATGCTTTTGAACCTGCCAATATGCTATGCACCAGTGCCGATATGCTTTTATGTTTCCTGCTGTCCTTAAAAATTATTGTTAAACATTCTGTCCCCAAATTCCATGCCCTATCACTTGAATGACATTTTTTCGTACCACTTTCTGCAATAATTACCCACTCACTTAGGTGCTATTTTTTGTACCTGGTTTGACCCAACTGCAAGAAATTACATTGCTATCTATGGAATTCCTGCCTAAAATTTATCCACAACCCTTGAAATAACGAGTGAAAAATTAAATTTATGTAGCTCAATCAAATGCGAATTATGATGCTTGACATATCCAGATCCAGTACTAATAAAATTACCGTTTATTTTCTGGCCTATAAATTGATACTTTTTGACCTGGAAGTCTTATACTCCAAATCGACTTATATATGGATTATGTCATTGAAATTGCTTTAAGTACCGGTAATACCATGATTTTGAGATGTAATCGGCAAAACTGAAAACAGGTCACATAGCTGTACCAATTCTTATTCAATTACCATGTCAATAAATTGTTATAAACTAATATGATAGCTTTTATATTATAATTTTTATTATTATTTTGTATGCATTTCTATGTGCTTGTATTTTCTGATTTCTCCGACATGAAATAAAAGAAAACAATTCAAGAGTTCACAATTCATGGGCCGCATAGTACTTAAGGTCTATACTCTATTGTGTACTGCACTTATGCAAAACAGAATAAAAAAATTTGAGCGGATTTTGCTTTATTCATCTTTTTTTTTTACCATACATCATTCTTCCTGATCACATTTTAGCCATATAAGATTTACCAGTATTTTATTTGACGCAATTTAGCGATGACAGGTACATCTTTTTCATTGATATAATTGATTCTACAAAGGGATGCAATTCATTTTAACAGCTCGAATGTTCAATGAATATTTATAAAATACCATAGATTAAGCACATAATTATCATATATTCACAATACTGTCATATATTCAATAAAGAAAGCCCACAATATAGGTTAACATTCAGAATAGAGATGGACTACTTGTATATCATCAATGCCCCGTTTTTAGGTTTGCATTTCAATTTAAAGCAAAATGTAATGTCAACACATTACCTGTATTCATTCTTAACAAGCTGTTGTTTCCATGTCTCTCTTTAACTATATTTGATGGACTGGTCTTTGGTTTCTGACAACAGTCCAAGCTATAGCTAACTGTTTAAACCCTGATATTGGCTTTAGGTAATAGGCAAAGCCAGTACCCCCATTGTTCTCTATCACTAATCCATATCAATTACTGGTTTTATGATCTCAAGTGGATTGAGAACCTCACTATAGTATGGGCCCGTTTCATTCTGAATTGTACACCACCTTCGGTCTTCGAAAGTATTTACCTGGGCCAGTTACTTTCTAGCTGAGGATTATTTAATCTCTTTATACCTTACAAAATATCAAACCAAACCTTTTTCCGTCTACGCATACTTTTTTAATTTGGAAAAATAAAGTTGTTAACGGCGAATGCAATGTTAAAGAAAATGCTATTTATAGCACAAGCACTGCCTAACACACGTCGTAAGGTGCATGGTTGCGATAGAAAGCTGTTCTGGTCTATGATCAATTGTGTCCAATTGAGCTATAATAAAAAGTTTAGTGATGAAAAAATGAAACTGAGTCATACCTAAATATTGTAATTTTAAGCACTACTTCTAATTTAATTTAACAATACCTTTAAGGCTGGTTTATTTCTTTACATTAGTGGATTTGAGCATCATTATAACACTGTAACATGAAATAAGCCCAAAAAACTGTCTTTTTCAACAACTATTTGTCTGCAATTGACAATTCTGAGTCAAAACTGAATGACAAATATCAATTACTGTGTTTCTTTTATCAATTTCCACTAATCATCTTACAAATTATGACTGAATTGCACTAATTACTGACAATGCTGTTTACAAACTTTAAGGTAAAGCTTACTGATTGGTGTCAATTACTGTGTCTATTCTTGTTAATTTCAACTATTCAACTTAAAAATTACAGCTGAATAGCATTAATGACTAACATTTACATCTGCATGATTGGTGTTAATTTTTGTGCTTCTACTCATCAATTTCAACCAGTCAACTTAAAAATCAAGTTAAGTGCTGAACTGCACTAATGAATGACGATGTTGGCTACTGGTATATTCGATACATTACTATAAACTTAATAACAAAATCATTTTGAATTGTCAAAATTGGATGTAAGGAATATTTAATTAAGTTTTTATTTGGAAACAGGGTCTATTCTAGGATGGGTGATTGCAGGATTCACACTAATTTCTAAAAAATCACATTTAAAAATCAACTAAATGCATAAAAATGGTACATTATATTTTCAGGAACTACGTTTATTTTTCATTAAATTCCTATATTCTATATTCAGACAATTCTCATCTTTTTTCAACGAAGGGTAATTTCTCCCCTACATTTTCAGTTCTAGAATAGATCTTGTGGAAAGTAAAACTTTTGCATGTTGATAATGATAAGAAGCTGTGGTTTAATGAACCAATCTGAGAAATTCTATATGAAAATAAACAGAAATGTTGAATGCAATGATGCAGTATATTGGTGGTATATGGGACCATGATGAATAATTTAGCTTGCATCAAGGCTAAATGTGAGATGAGAGTCCCGGAGAAGTCGTACATTCTATTTCATCAACAATATTTATAGCTTCTTTTTGAATTTTTCATTTATAAGGTGCAAATTCTACATCAGAAATAAAGCAAGAGGTCCAAGTGGGCCTGATATCACTCACCAGGCTTACAGAACTTAACTGCTGACCATTTAGCTAAGAAGGCTTATGTAGTATTGTAAAAACACAACCCCATGTAAACTATCTCTAAAACTTTATATCATGTCAAGTTTACCTATTTTGCTATAGTCTGATACAAACTGACCCATCACCATTTGTCAATCACACCTGTTTGATTAGCCAATCAGCAAGCATAAATTAGACACCTCCAGGTATCATTTAAATCCGCTATTTTCCTCTGACAAGCTGATTGTCGCAATAATGGATTGGTTAGCGTAAACATTTACAAATTTTGCAATGGTTTTTTGATTTTTCAATTGATAATGGTGAAAAGGAGTCAATTTTGTAATTCTAACAGTCCATATCCAGATCATCTAAATGGGGGAGTTAGATTTATTCCTTTCCCAAAACCTAGACGAAACTTGGACGGATAAAAACTTGTGCTCGCCGACACAATGAACTTAACATGGACATAATTGATGGCAATTACCACATGTTTGTTTGCACAAAAGTATGTAGAAAAGCATGTCCCGCCAACAATTTGAAGAAGAAGAAAAAAAAAGAAAAAAAATAGAAATTGGAAAAAATATGTACAAATGAATGTGTCTAGAATATGGGTGAAGAACCTCCTAACCTTGGACTTTGTTGTTTGTATGGTTTCTTCTATAGCAAGCACTGAACCCTAGATTGCATTATTTTAAAGTTTCAAAATTTACACTTTAATGTTGGT
This sequence comes from Margaritifera margaritifera, assembly GCA_029931535.1. Taxonomy (NCBI): domain Eukaryota; kingdom Metazoa; phylum Mollusca; class Bivalvia; order Unionida; family Margaritiferidae; genus Margaritifera; species Margaritifera margaritifera. The sequence continues at coordinate 622,906 of JAQPZY010001590.1, read as the reverse complement.
TTGTCCTAAAAATAATGCTTCATTGTCTCGATCTTTCAAACACTTGAGTGACTCTTTACTTTCAGTCATTGAGCTAAAGGAGAGGTCAGGGATGAAAATTGTAATTTATAATAAAGAAATGCAAAAACAATGGTTTCTGATATTTATCTTCCGATATATTAAGCATGTATTTACATGTTTGCATCAACATACATTATTAATCAAAATTCCATCTCACGAACAGAGTAGAACTTTAAAATTATTGTGTGCAACAGTATACTTCTAAACAGTAACTATTTACGATTTTGTTATATATTTTTAATTCATTTACCTCTAAGGCAGCATAAACAAAAGTCAATTAATAAAGATAAGACTGTACACTAAATACATTAACATCTTTTGGAGTGAATTTCCTTTTACATGAATATGTTCTCAAGCCACTTTCAAATTGACTTGCATGATTTACTGAAATAAAACATGCAGGTTATTACTATACGAACTTGAAATACACAACTAATGTAAATATTGTCTACTGCAGTATAATTTATGCAACTTGGTAATTTTACATTTTTAAGAATAATAGAAATCAGTTTTAATAAATATATCACTCAAAATGAAACATATTTCTTTGCCAGATACTTTAATGTTTGTTGGAGGTTAACAGGTAGTCATGATACGAGACTTGGTAGGTGGAGCGATCTATTATCTCGCGTAAGGTCAATTCTTTCCAAAGATAAAGGCCTTATTATTATGTCTCTTCCTCATAATCAAAGTCATCCAAGACCTTGATCACATAAACCTACAGTATTTAGGAGTTTTATTGAAACTGGATGAGAAATATAGTCTCTAGATTTTGAAAGGTAACAAGCTGAGCCAATCAGATGAAAGACCATCTTATTAATTTACAACTTTGATTTTTTATAGAATCTAAGACAATGATGAAACAATAGGGTCTGATGCTCTCCTATCCAAAAAGAATTTCCAGGAATTCAAGATGAGACCATTTCTTCTTTTTAATTAGTGAGTACCGAAACCATCTCTGATATTCTTAAATGACAAAAATTTTCAAATCAGCCACTGTGGCAGCCATATTGGATACAAGATCAGCACAATTTTTGTTTAGGACAAACTGGACACCATTAGAAGACTTTTCTGTTAAAAACCCCATGTTGATATGACCATCGATTCAGGAGAATTAGCAAGAAGATTTTCAATATGTTCATTGTGGCAGCCATATTTCAAGTCAGATTGGCACCATTTTCATTCAGGACCAACTAGATATCATAATTAGTCTTCTGGTGAAAACCACAAGTCAATATGACTTTACATTTTTGTGGAGTAGCAATAACAAGATTTTCAAGATGGCTGCCTTGGTGATCAATGTGGATGTCAGATTGGCACTATTTTCATTTAGTACCAGCTAGACATCATAAGTCTTCTGGTGAAAACCCAATGTTGATATGACTTTCCATCTAGGAGGAGTTGTGATAAGATTTCAAGATGGCCACTGTGGTGGCCATATTGGATGTCAGATTGACATCAGACATCATTTTCATTGAGGACCAACTAGACATCATCAGAAGTCTTTTAGTGAAAATCCTATGCTGATACAACTATCCATTCAGGTGGAGTGGCGATAACAAGAGTTTCAAGCTGGCTACTGTGGTGGCCATATTGGATGTCCAAGCTGAACAATTTCATTTATGACCAACCAGACAGCATAAGAAGTCTTGTAGTGAAAACCTCATATTAATATGATGATCTATTCAGGAAGAGTAGTGATAATACAATTTTCAAGATGGCTGCTATGGCAGCCATAATGGATGTTTTGAGCAGTACCATTTTCATTTAGGACCAACTAGACCTTGGAATGAATGTGTCTGTGGAAAGTTTTATTGCAATCCTCTGAGTAATTTAGGAGGAGTATCAATAATAAACTTTTGTGCTAATAGATAGACGGGAGATGGACGATGGACAACAGGCCATCCCATAAGCTCTCCTGGTCTATGACCAGTAGAGTTAAAAAGCTTTTTTTACCAAGTTGGAGCAAATCTGATCAAAATTTGGTCTAGAGAGTGGTAAAAAGCCAATCACATACACAATTACCCAATAAATATGTGTAGATCTTGCACATAATCAAACTTAAGCAACATCTTGACTATATACCAAGTTTGATCAAAATCTGATAAAAGTTTAGTTGCTAGAGTGTTGACAAGCTCAGCCAACCTGATGCAAGATCATGTCATTAATATTTATAATTCTTGCTCATAATCATTCTAAATTGTGAACTTAATGGCAAAAGCTTATTTACCAAGTTTAACCTATCAAAAATACTGTGAGCAAAGAAGTTAAAAACTCTGCAAGATCACCTCATAAATATGCATTGGTCTTGCTAATAAAACTCATCCAACATGTTGATATTATCAGCCTTATTACCAAGTCTGATTAAAATTGGGTCAGAAATACTGTCTCTTAAGTGTTAAAATCTCAGTCAATTAGATGGATGATTACCTCATTTATATGCCAAAATGTTGCTAATTATAAAACTCGTCCGAGAGCTTATTCATATAAGCTTATATTCAAAGCCTGATCAAAATTGGATAAAAAATTATGGCTTCCAGAGTGGTAAGAATCCCAGCTAATCTGATGCAAGAATCTCCTCATTAATATGTGTGATTTTCAGTCATTATCAAACTCATCCAAAATCATGAAGATATAAACACACATTCCAAGTTTTATCAAAATCAGACCTGAAATATGGTCTCTTGAGCTATAATAAGCTCAGCCAATCAAATATAAGATCACCTCATTAATATGAATGTAAACTAGCTCTGCCAATCAGATGCCAGATCACCTCATCAATATTCCAGAATCTCACTCATTATTGAACTCATTTGAGATTTTGATGATATAACCCCATAATCCAAGTTTGATTAAAATCGGATCAGAAATATTGTCTCCAGAGTAATGACAAGCTCAGCCAACCACACGTAAGATCATCCGAGCAATCTCAAGCATAAAGATATTACCAAGTTTGTGATATAAATCATATAGTGATGTAAACCATGATGTCAGGATTTTAATTCTAATTAAATCTTGTTAAAAAAGGAAACAAAATAAAATAAATAAATGAAAAACAAGAAAATGGGTTTAAAAATCTGAAATCAAGCAAATACTTTATAATTTATCCCATAATGATCCAAAAATAGAAATTGGATTCTTTCATCAACAAGGATCTTTATGCTTGGGACAGCTCAAATCATTTATATGTGTGAATCTTGATCATTATCAAACTTGTCTAAGATTGTGATGATATAAGCCAACATTTCAAATTTTACTAATAATCGTAGCAGAAATATGGTATTCAGAGTGGAAACAAGCAATTATTGACAGATGTGTGACAGACGATGTACGCCAGATGCTGGGCCATATCATAGATTCACTTTCAGACTAAATTCAGACTAAAGTTATCATTGCAACAAAATGTTGGCCCTTTTCTAACTAAAGTTTTTTTGCAATCGTTTTTCTTTATATTTATAGAACTTAACTTTTAATAGGCACTATATAGTCAGTATTTTGCTGTTGCACTGTTAAACCATATACATGCATACATAATGTGATTTGTGACAATTCATGGCAAAATTATCCCTAATCAGAAATGTAGCTTAGACTTTTAGATTTCCAATAAATTTATCACTATTCAACAGTATGTACACTATCACATGGTAACTAAATGCACAGTAAACTGGTTATCAAATAAAGCACTTGAACTCAATTTATCGTACTCTAATTTTTTTATAGTATTGTAATATTTCAGCAACCAGTCTGTGCTAATCGTCTCATGCAGCCTGATATGCAGCTTGAGGTTGTGAGAACTTGTGAAGGTCGCCAGATGAATGAATCATGATGAGTCTATTCAAGTTTGGTTTTTCCACATCTCAAATTAGCCAAACGTTGACAGTGAGTAACACTGGTGTTGAAAAGCAGTCATGGTCAGAAAAGAGACTATTTCACTGATGCTAACCAAGAATCCATACGAGAAAATGATGGACTAACCCTGAAACTGCAAGTTAGACCCCTTAGGGCTAATCATGTGACTGTCTATAGCTTCATTATGCAAAGGGACATTTTTTCAGATGCAGTCATCACCAAACTGCTAAAGTACCTGTTTATTCTTTCACCATCTACCAGTACACGTGAACATGTTTTTTTTTAAGGCAAACACTGTTAAAACAGCTGTGCACAACAATCACATCAAAGAATTTTTACAATCAGTTGCTCATCATGTCTGAGGGTAATGGTTTGAAATGCATAACCCATTGGCTTTTATCATCTGACAGGACTAGGCATTTATCCCATGTATTGCCAGGGCCAATGAGTTCTGCAACAGGTGAAGGGACACAGTACTGTGAAAAATAACATAGTGTCTGCCGTAGCACTTACCTGTTTTGTAAACAAGTTTTCTGTTCTGTTGCTCACAAGTTTTATGACAACTTACAAGTCTGAAGTTGACTTCAGGTTTATTAATGCACACCTGGATATGGACTGATGAATTATTTGTGTATCAAATAAGTTTCTGGACAGATGAGAATGGTGGATAGATTAGATGGATCATGGATTTGTGATCAAAGGCCATGATCACAGTCAAAATCACAAAATCAAAGGCTGGTGTACATATTTTATTTATATATGAATCACCGTTAATTGAACAAATTACAATGAATAATAGTCTGAAGGTACATTTAATTTTATACATGTGTATGAAAATAAGTAGAAAATAGATAAATACACTTATAAAACCACTCAATATAGTTTGGGAACCTGCCACAATAAGTTCAGGACTTGCCACTAACCAGGACTCACTGGTCCCTGGCTTATTTGCAGCCTCCGCTTTTCCGTGATATCAAGGTAGAGATACTATAATGTGTCAGTAAAAAGCACAGAATAATTTATTTTTTTCAAAAATCATTTTCTTAAAATTTGCTTAAGAAGCTATTATCATTGTCAATCCCTAAAAGTCAGATTTTACATGGTGAAAGTCATAGGCTCTGACTAATCTTCAGAGTGATAGCTAGTATTATAAGCATTGATCATGCAACACTAATTATCTTGATTAGCCACTACAGCTGAGGCCTTGCATGAAAAACATGCAATCCACTTATCTATTTCCTATTCTCATAGACATGGAGAATACACAGTTAACCTGTTGAAGGTAACCTATCACAACAGGGGTAGAAAAAAATCATTGCCTGGGAGCCAGGGACAACTAAATTAATTAATGCTGGGCAACTATTTTTCCCACTGTGAAAGCCTGGTCAGGCAAATGAAAGTATTATTAAACAATGATCATGTTAAAATTTTTATATATTTCCAGCAAGACACAATTGATCATGAAATTATCCCTCTGGGTACCTACAGCAGGGTTTCCTAATTATCTCTATATAACTCTGTAAATATATATGAATGACAAAAGATGTTAAATAACTATAATTACAGCAATCTTGGGGGCAAGTCCAGTAATTTACTGGGGAACCAGAAAAATCTGGTGGGCAACCAGATTTTCAAAGCTGGTTGCCCAGGGACAGCCATGGATTATCGCAATTTTTTTACCCCTGCAGAATATACAAAGTACAGTTATTAATATGAAAAGTTTGATATGGAATAAATACATTTATACTTCTATCTGAGCACAAATACTCAATCAATGTTACTAAAGCAAAATATGTAGGTTATAGTGACCTTTGGTTTTAATGGTGTAGTACTAAGAGATGTATTCCATAATCAAGTTTCATGATACGAACACGAACAACACATAATAAAATGAGATTTAAACACAACATTTCAACAAAGTCGCATAAGCATGAAATATGTCACACAGACCTCCCTTAGCAATTAGAGTGTAGTACTTATCAAGATGCATCCACTCACCAAGTTTCATTATTCTAGGAAGGACTGTATGCGCATAGCATATCAAAAACTCATGTGATGATAATGGAGCAGCCTGAAATGGCCAAATGGGTGAATCAGACTTGCAAACAACTAGCAGGTAGTCTGTTAGGAAGTATTTTTGTTAAGGATGAGAATTACATATGAACCGATGATAAGGCTAGGTCTGTAATCTGCATACTGGAAATATGACCACTATGTCAACATATATGAAACCAGACTGTACACATGTGTATGCTTCTATATGTGCAGACACAGACGTCAATATTGATGCCAGGGGTAGTACAATAGTTCCTCTTTACTTTGTTGAGGCAAGCTAAAAATTAACCAAGGTGTAATGGAGAGAGAGATGGAAGAATAGATGGATGAACAAATGGTAATATTATATGTCCATTACACGTTTTTGGCAAGGCATAACAAATTCCCATATAAATTTGCTGACAATTACAATACTACTTACCTAGTGAAGATGAGACTTTTGGAAGACTGGAAATACTTGGCTAGAGACAGATAGATCTGAGAGAAACTGCTACAAAAACCACACCAGGTGGCATAAAACAGTAACATCACATCCTACAAAAGAGATAAGTAGTAAAATGTATGAGACACATCAGCTATTCACAGCATACAATTAATACAAATACAGAAAATACGGAAAATAATAGAAACTGTCTTTGAATGACCAAATTTAAAATGTACGACTTATCAGATATATCTCCTTTAACTGATATATTTTGCCTAGTCAGGTATTCATTTTAAACCTCTACCCTAGATAGTTACAATATTGTTCCAAATAGAGCATTAGAAAATGGATACAAGTTCTTCAAACACCTTTCCTAAATCTGGAAGTCTTTGTTTTTTCTCTATCAAAAGACAAGATATTTCTCAAATCACTCTTGGAAGACAAATAGCAGTATCTCCTTTGAGAATAAATAATTACAACTACAGTACAATTACAATAAATAACAAAAAGTTTTTATTCTGTCAACATGTTGCTTTTCAGAAATTTAAAAAAAAACCATGCAATAAAAACAAAAAATCATAAAACACAGAACTGTACAGATCAGTTTGGAACACATATGTGTATGCAGAATAGCTACGTATTTATTTTAAAAATTCTACTGCATACAAATAAAATAGAAATACACAACAGATACAATAAACAGCTTTACCTTTTTCTAAAAAAAACCCCAAACAAATATGTCCATACAACACAGATTTGCATGCCATTATGATGCAATTAAAGAGCAATGTTCTAAGTCAAACATGAATTATAAATCCATCAAATTTAGCTGGAAAAAAGTAAAAATTCAACTTGACTTATGTCTTCCTAATGTAAAGCCACATACCACATTTGGTTTAAATCCATTAAGTGTTTCAAAAGTTACTGAGCAGAAACTGAAGCGCAAAGTTCTAAGTAATACTGGAGCAATAACTCCATAAAATCTTAAGGAAAAAGGTGAAAATCTAACTTAATCTTTAAAGGCTTTTTAAATGTAAAGCCTCAGCAAAATTTGATTTCAATCCATGAAGTACTTCAAAAATAAATGATCAGAAACTAAATCAAAAGACAAAGTTCTAAGTCAAACAGGGGCCATAACTCTGTACAATTTTGCCCCAAAATGCTGAAAATCAAGCCTGACCCAAGTCTTATTAATGTAAAGCATGATACAAAATTTGCGTCACCTGACAAAAGCGCACATGACAAAAGAACGCCGATAAAAGAGCGCCAACAAAATAGCAAGATGACAAAAGAGACCAAGACAAAAGAACTTTAAAAATAGTATATTTTTGAAAACAATGCCACTTAGATAATCCATCAATGGAATAATTCCATAAGTAAGCACGATGGACTGCAGTATTTTGTTCAGTTGAACATATTTCTTCTTTGAAGCTTCTGGCTGATGGATTCCAGACTCTTGGCGTTCAAATTCGATTTCAACATAGTCTTGCTCTAGGCGGAAACGCTCAATCAACTTAAAAAGAAAAGGGTGATTGCAATCAACAGTATGTTGAAATGCCCTATACCAAGCTTCCACTGAGTTGATTGTACGCGGTAGACTATCACCGATGCTGAGCTCTTTTGACGGTGGCCTTTTGTCGGGGTGAAACTGATTGCACTCTTTTGTCTGCGCTCATTTGTTGTGTGCTCGTTTGTTTGGTGATCCTAAATTTGATTTTAATCAATAAAGTTCTTCAAAAGTTATTGAGTGGAAACAAAATTTTTGACAGACATGATGGGATGTGATGTGACATAATGTGAGAGACAAGACGGATGGACATGGGGAATACTATATGTTCCCTCCATTGATATGGCAGAGGATAAAAAAATGAAACAACAGGACAACAAGTAATAAAAAAAAACAAGACAAAAAAACTGAGAAGCTGACAGGAAACTCTCTATAAGATGGAAATAATTTCATATTCATCGCATACAAATACATAATGTGATGAACACTCACCTTATTAGTATCCATGACAATTAACTGGAAGTTTTGGGCTGTGACGTCTGTAATACACACTTGTCTGGGATCACAAGTGACAGGGGTCACAGTTTCAGACCTGACAAGTCTGACTGTATTGCTGTATGTGAAGTTATATACAAAACTGCCTGTCAAAGAGAGATAACACAGGGTTATCAAAATTTTACACTACTGCAAAGTTACCTTCTATCTTGTCAGAATAATTTTCAAAGTTTGCTCACCAAGTGCTGTTATCAGAATACTGCCAGCTGTAAAGAACTCATTGGTGAAAGGTAAATGAAAATAGCATGAAAAACTCAAACACAGTTAGAAACAAGTTGCAAATTACCATAAGCTGGGTCTGTACCATTTTTGCACTGTGATATTCAACATGCCAGTTACAACACCACATAAAATAAAAAATAAAAAGAAGAGCTGGAAGAAGCCTGGGTTGTAATAATTTTTGCTTATTCTTCAAAAATATCATTTTGATATAACTGTGAACAAGAATTGGGAAAAATCGAGTGATGTACGATTTGAATAACTTATGTTTTACTTACCTATATTATAATTAAAAAAGAAATGAAAATTCAGATTACATGCAACTCTCTATTTCACTCTCTACATAGCTGAATTTTCTCAAAATTGTCAACTCTCTATTTCACTCTCTACATAGCTGAATTTTCTCAAAATTGTCAACTCTATATTTCACACTCTACATAGCTGAATTTCCTCAAAATTGTCAACTCTCTATTTCACTCTCTACTTAGCTGAATTTTCTCAAAATTGTCAACTCTCAATTTAACACTCTGCATAGCTGAATTTCCTCAAAATTGTCAACTCTCTATTTCACTCTCTACTTAGCTGAATTTTCTCAAAATTTTCAACTCTCTATTTCACACTCTACATAGCTGAATTTCCTCAAAATTGTCAACTCTCTATTTCACTCTCCACATAGCTGAACTTCCTCAAAATTGTCAACTCTCTACTTAGCTGAATTTCCTCAAAATTGCCAACTCTCTATTTTATTCTCTACATAGCTGAATTTCCTCAAAATTGTCAACTCTCTATTTCACTCTCTACTTAGCTGAATTTCCTCAAAATTCTCAAAATACTGCAAAACAACTCCATGGCTGTTCTAATGAAATAACTGTATTAAAAAAAGTTTGTAAAAATGTCCATCTCAGGTTAATTTAATAAACAGGCCTGATATTCACAAACTCATCAGTCTAAGTCCACACTCACACTCAAATATTGTTTACTTGCATTTCATCACATTCACTGAATTTTAATAAAGCTACTGACTTTATTACTCTCATACATATCATTCTGAATTCTGATTGGCTGCACAGGTCACATGTGCTCAACAGTAATACAATGTACTGGCTTCCTCATAGTGATTTCAGCTCAATAAAAAATGTATTGAGCTTGCGTGGGGATGTATTTAGATCATATAATGAAGTATAAAATAATCACAGTTTTTTTGTTTCACTCAATACATTGTTTTATTGAGTTATGAAATATAGATATTGGATTATATTTGTATAATATTCAGTAACATTCATGAATAAGGTAAATTTCAACTTTCAAATCTATGGTATGGTAATCAGTTTGTTTTATACTGAATATAAAAATTTGAATTTGAGTATACTCTCAAATTTAGGAGTTTTGTGAATAGGAGGCCAAGAATTTTCATGAGTGGCAATTAAATGTATGTATGTAAATTCAATATCTCACAGCCCCCCAAAAATTCAGGGTTATTTCTGGCTTATATAAAACAGGGCCTAGAGCTCTTACTTTTGGGGACAATCCTCAACAAAAATGTTTTCACAAACAAAAATTCTAGGAGGAACTTGTCCGAACTGAGAATTTGCATAATTTCTGAGTAATTTGCCAATGGGAAACAGACCTACATTGTACTCAAAATAAGCCAAAGGAAAAAGAATTTTGGAGCTAGTTGTGAAGGCCACCTTTAATGTATTATACAGATGCACTTATTTAAGGTAGCTAACCTGTGAATGACACTTGTGTGATGGAGTGATGAATACACATTGATACAAAAAACAAAACGCAGCGGCCACATTGCAAGAATATTTATCACATAAATCTAAATGACTTTTTTTTACATCTGAATTATTTTTTACAAACACATCAGAATATGACATGTCCAAAACTTACCTAAACTTTCTTTGGAGAAAGGTTCCCTAAGAACAGTATGGAATTCATTCTGTAACAAAGAAGTGAGAAAAAAAATCCTTATATAAAAAACAAACCTTAGATCATAAGCAAGTTCAATGAGACAACAAGCTGATTATACTTAAACTCAACCATTGGAGACAAGTTAAAGAGCAGATAATAAATTACAGCAAATTATCTGCCCACATACTTTTCAACACCAATTTCAGTAAGATTTCAACAGATTACTTTGCTTCACATACAAACTGGGCTGCAGAACATGGTACAAGATTTTCAAACAGACTTGACATCAATTACTTTCAGTGACATCAAATACTTTTTTTAAAAAATGATATTGATTACTTTTAATGATGTCAATTACTGTCAAAGAATAATAAGTATAATTATACTCTTGAAATACTGATTACAATTACATTTACTTACTTATATGCAAACTGATTCAGTTATATTACCTTTTAGAACATAAAAAATAACTTTTCTATTACTTAGATATTTCTTTGGAGTAATAACAAATAATGATCCAATCTATATATCACACATTTCACAGTACTCCCTCAATATAGCACCCTTTATTATAAAACATCTGTAATAAGGTAGGTATAGTCATGGGTACCATTTTATTATGTACTAGTAAAATTATACATATAATGTACATGTATAATGTACTTCGTTATAAGGTGGTATATTCCATGGTTCATATGTACAGCATTACAATCAGGGAGTGCTATAATAGCTACATCTTTATAACTGGAAATGTTTTATATTTCAAAGTAAAACACACTTTAAGTTACTCCCAATTACACAAACATTATTTCTATTCAAATATACATCCTACTCATATGCTCTTTTCATGTATATAAAATTTAAAATCACAGTCAAAGTTCTAAGTATGTGTAGTAATCTTAAAGTAATATTGATTTCATGATTAGTTTCACTGTAAATTATTAATTTACAATCATTTGTATTAAACAAGAGTCCCTCAAAGGGACTGATGCTCTACTGGCTAAATGGAATTTCCAGGAATTCATGATAAGACTGTTTGTTCTTTTAATTTTGAAACCATCTCTGATAATCTTGAGTAATAACATCATTTTCAAATTGACCGCTGTGGTGATCATATCTGATGAATATTAGCATCATATTCATTTAAGACGAACTAGACACCAGTTGAAATCTTTGGTGAAAACCCCATGTCAATATGACTGTCCATTGAGGCATTAAGGAGGAGAGGCGAGAACAAGATTTTCAAGATGGCCATCATGCCAGCCATATTGAATGTAAGCTTGGCCACATTTTCATTTAGGACCAACTAGATATCATAAGAAGTCTTTCAGTGAAAATCCCATGTCAATATGGCCATCCATTCAGGAGTAGTGATAACAAGATTTTCAAGATAGCCACCACTGTGGCCATATTGGAGGTCAGATTGCCATCATTTTAATTTAGGACCAACTAGACACCATAACAAGTCTTCTGGTGAAAACCCCATATCGATATGACTTTCCGTTCAGGAGAAGTAGTGATAATATTTTCAAGATTGCTGCCATCGTGGCCATATTAGATGTCAGATTGGCACTATTTTCATTTGGGATCAACTAGACATCATACAAAGTCTTTTAGTGAAATCCCCATGCTGATATGACCATCCATTTATTAGGAGTAGCAATATCAAGATTTTCAAGATGGTCACCACAGTGGACTTATTGCGTATTGTAGTGGCACCATTTTTATTTATGACCAATTAAATGTCATAAAAAGTCTTCTGGTGAAACCCCATGTCAATATGATTTTCTGTTCAGGAGGTGTAGCAATAACAAGATTCTCAAAATGTCTGTTTTGGTGGCCATATTGGACCTCAAATCAGTACCATTTTCATTTTGAACCAACTAGACATCATAAGAAGTCTTTTGGTGAAAACCACATGTTGATACGACCATTGATTCAGGAAGAGCAGCGATAACAAGATTTTCAAGATGGACGCTGTGGCAGCTATACTGGATGCCTGCAAAAAAACTGACTGCAAATTACTTCTAGTGATTAGCTCTGTGTAAAAATTAATTATCACTTACAGATGATTACAATTCTAGAAATAAGGACTTGAAATGAGCTATCTATTTTAACATATAAATACCCACTTTTAATGTTGCAACATTAGAAATTCCCCAAGCACGTTCAAAAATGTATATATGACTTGAAATAGATACCTTTTTCAATTCATGCATGGTTGGGACAATGTAAAAATATACAACATTGAAGACAGGTATTTATATTCTGACACAGATGCCTCTTTTTAAGTCCTTATTTTGATTCCATCATAAAAAGTAAAATAAAGAATTGCTTGTTTACACCAATAGCACCTAAGTGTCCTGCTCAACCATCTGGCTGTATACTCCTGTTATGATGTCACTATTTTACGACATACCGAGTATTACTGTTGTAACATACACCCCAAAAGGAGATATCTATTATTAAGATAAATACATAAATACCTCTTTTTTCATCCATGCATTGAATAGGAAGACAAAACAAGTTCATCTTAGAATTAGAATACTTCTTACGATTTCCTCAGGTCTGCTTACTTTAACAAATAATCTTATTCTTGGTGATGACAATAATGACAATGTCAAATCTGTCGCTGATAAAAAATAATTATCTGCCACACTATCTGCCAGTGCTCATATTGATCATGTCTTGATGACCTTTTTCATGTTGATATTTTGCCATGGTCATTTTTACTCTGTCAGTATCTTTGCATGCCGCATAACATGTGCATACTGTTCGCAGTGTACTTCCCCAAAACAGAAAGCACAGAAGAGTACTACTGTCATAGGAAAAAGGGTACTGGCTATCGTCTTTACTGACTGCAATGAGCCTCGATTTCTCTTCCCTTGTGCTCATTAAAAAGCAAGATATTGTATGGAGAAACAGTGAGACAAAGTACTAATTAAAAAAAAGGAGCTGAAGTGTTCTGAAACAGAACTTCTGCATCTTAACAAATAAAATAAAATCTTTCATCATCTTGTGTAAAGATTTGGTTCTTCAGTGTTAGAAATATCTTCCAAAAAAAGAGAAGAGTGATTATGGTTTTCATACAAACAGACTTTCATAAAATATCTATACAACACTTTCCTCTACTGGAAACTGCAGAATAAATTACTGTGATTATGTAAATCCTAATTGCTGGCTAAGGAAAAATATAACAACAATGGATGGAAGACCTCGAGCCCTAGCATATATATATATATAAGTCAAACATGGCAAGCTGCTGAAAAGCAACTTTAATCCAAATGTCATCATCCACCTAGCAGATTATAGTATTTGTAATAGGACCCTCCAGTCAAGCAGGTAGAGATGGAGAACAATACAGTATATTTTCAAAAATATTCCTTACCTTTATATCAGTCAATATCACAGCTGGCTGCTTGGAATCAGGAATATGAACTCCAAGTCTCTCTGCATATACAGAGTGATGTGTACTATCCATAAAATAAAAATTAACTGTCCTATTAGTTCTACACTGTAGACTCATAACATTTTCTGTGAAATAAGGCATATTTCTGTCCAAAATTTCTGTAACAGTTTCCATGGAAATTAACTTCTGAACCTTCTGAAGGCTGAGTAATGAACACTTTCTTTTAAGTGCATTTCTTACACCATTTCTCACAAATGAATCTGTGCTAATCCTTACACCTTTAGGCGCCGATGCCAAAAAGTCTTCTGGAGGCACCTTTTGATAACACTGTTTGCAACATAACGTCCTATGTTCATTTACATTATAAAATCTATGAAAGTCTAAACAAGAATTTAATTGTACAGATCTCCACTGATCTATAGCCTCAAACCCAAAGTTATTTGCATCACAGGTAGGGGACACTTTGGTATCTGGGCTATTTCTGTGAATACAATATTCACACACAGACACAGGAAGTTTTGATTCTTTCTGTCTTTTCACTGCAGAAATGCAGCAGTATGAATCATAATAAGGCACAAAATGTGTCTCCTTTAATGATTGTTTACACATCTGTTGTAAATTCCTATATGAATCAATACCGTGGCCCCGATTTTGGATAGTCTGATGTATGGCATATTTAAGGTCAATATGACTAGAACAGTTTCTTCTGTATATCATTGCAACTTCCCTCACCTGGAAGATAAATACAGACAAAACTTTACTTATATACACACATAAACTGACTTTATAACTAGTGGAAATAGCAATTCCAAAATTACAGAGGCATAAACAATGCATTGAACAATTATATTCATGACTAATGTGACTGATAATACATTCATGACATAAAAATTTTCAACACTTGAAATGATATCTGAATCTGTTAATTATGGTGATTACACCATTAATATGATTATTAGAGTTGAAAATGATCCTCTCATAAATGTGAATGTTAAATCACTAAATTAGCAAATGTGATCACAGAAGTCATTGTCTGCTGAATGATATATACCATATATAGTCGCTTACAAGTCGACACCAACTGCAAACAACACAGACCCTGATCTACCATCACATAATGTGCCGGCAGATAGCAGTCTATGTTATTTGTTCTACTGATTACTTTAACAAACTGCATAGATCCAAATCTGCCAGTGCACTACGTGATGGCAGATCTGGGTCTGTGCAGTTTGCAGCTGGACTCAACTTATAAGCTAGTATATACGGTATTCAAATTTAAACTTTTAGATTGCTCAGCATGATAAAATAAAAATTTCGAGTAACTATGTGAACAATAATTCAAAGTGAAGCTTGGCTGGTGGCCACATAATTTACAATAATCTGTTAATGCACTGTTTACATGTTAATATTAATGACAATGAGAGAAGTAGAAATGTGCCTATATGCCACAGATGCCTCTGCCAATATGATGCAAAAATGACAAAAGTGTTTAGCCAAACAGGGGCCATAACTACATAAAATTTGGCAAGAAAACAAATTCAAAAGTCTAACTTACCTACGTGTTGTTAATATAAAGTCCCTTACTCTCCTTACTTAGTGGAAACTGATGGGTAAAGTTCTAAGTCACACTTGGGGCCATAACTCTTACATTTTGATGGAATAAGATAAAAATCGAACCTGACCTAGGTCACTTTCATGTAAAGCCTAATACTAAATTTGATTTCAATACATGAATATTAGGACCAAGCTTTAAGTCAAACAGGAGCCATAATTCCATTAAATTTTGCCAGAATAGAGTGAAAATTGAACTTTACTATGGGTTTTTTCATGTACATCCTCATGTACAATTTTATTTCAATCCATGTAGTCCTTCAAAAGTTCTTGAGCAGAAATGAAACTGAAGACAAAGTCTAAAGTCAAATAAGGGCTATAACTCAGTTAAATGTTGCTAGAAAATGGTGAAAACTGACCTTGACCTAGGTCTTCCTGATATGAAAGCCTCATACCAAATTTCATTTTGATCCATTAAGTCCTTCAAAAATTATTGAGTGGAAACAAAATTTGACAAGTGATGGGACAGGATAGGACAGGGTCAAACAAGACAAGATAGGACAGGACAGACATAAATATGGTGGAGTCATAAAAATAGGAATTTATTGGTATCTGTGGACAAATTTCCAATATTATGTCATTTTGAATTAATCATTAAGGCTTAAATACATATACACATGTGTCTCACTAGAGATGGAAGTCACCACAAAGTCTGCATCACTTTTAAAAAAAAAACAAAACTTCTGGCCATCACCTATCTAACCCCGGGGCCTGCGTCCAGAATCCAAAACCTTCAGTCATCAACTAATGCTCCTGAAACATCATATGAACACCCTCCCTCAATCTATGTTGATGGAATTGTTTACATGCATATATCCTTATCACCTAGAAAAATGTGACACCACCACCAGCACCCCCATGCAGTCCCAGACTGCATCCAGGATCTGAAACTTCCCTGTCATTAATTCATCCTTATAAATCATACCATCTATCATCATCCTCTGTAAATCAGTGTAGGAGTTCATGTAATATAAGGAGAACTGATGGATGGATATAGCAACACGGGTGAATATGACCAATTACAATACAATGACATAAGTGTGGATATGATAAACAATAAAAAAAACAACACTAACATTCTGTTCAATGGCTGCAGTCTAAAACTCTGTATCATGCTTACCAGGTAAAGAAAGGGATTGAGCTCAAATAAGGGGTTGGAGGCCCCATACACAATTACAGATGGACCCTTCTGTATGTGACTAGAAAGGAGCAAACTCTTCTGGCCTGTAGGAACCAACCATTTCACAAAGGGCTGAAATGCAATGGAACCTTAATAAATATGATTTTCTTTTCTACATCAGAAAAACAATACAAGACAAATGTGATGCCAATAAAATCTACTGTTAAACTGAAAGATTTTGCAATCAATTATTTTACACTATTAGCAAAGAAGATGAACATGTCCACAGTTAAGACTATAATACAAGATAGTATGTGTATACATTTAGTGATCCCTTAATTTACAAAACTTTAAGTAAAAAATATACCACATTTGTCAGATTTGTTACAAATTTAATGATATTACTATACTATGACCTACAGCATATGAGGGTCAGTACCAAGGAAACAGAATCAATATCCATGGAGTATACAGTCGAACCTGTCTTAAGCAGCCACCTATGCGAAA
This sequence comes from Margaritifera margaritifera, assembly GCA_029931535.1. NCBI lineage: Eukaryota > Metazoa > Mollusca > Bivalvia > Unionida > Margaritiferidae > Margaritifera > Margaritifera margaritifera. Next base: position 605,673 of record JAQPZY010001590.1, on the reverse strand, counting down.
AGACCAAACTGACTTCTTAACACAGGTGACCCCTGAATGAAGGAAGACTCAACAATTAAACTTGGTTTCTAAACAACAAATATCATATAGCAAACACTATTACTGTTATTTATTTATTTATTATTATTATTATTAGTGTTGTTGTTACTATAACTTTGATCAGTTTGATTCTAAGACAAATTGTCAATCTATATTCTTAAAATTTTTTGAGATTTAAAATAAAAAATGATGGGGAAAATTGTTCAGGCAAATGGCACAATTTCCTATATAAAGAATTCACAGTATAAAAATTTATCATTCTGGTGGAGAAGGGTTTCATCCATAGAATTCTTCAAACTTTCCCTTTGTAAATTTTTCATATAGTATGTTTTTGCCAATATACAAGGTAAAGAAGCAGCAAATTCAGCTGCTTGCATATTCTAAGCTAAATACAGAATGTGTCAACCCAAAGACTGACAGGTCACCCTTGTTCAAAGACTTGGGATGCCTTTCAAGTTGAAAAACTGTTCCCATTATGTATTTACTATCAAATATTCACAAGTTATTGAGTTTTTGTCCTCAGTTCTGTGTTCTTGCAGAATTTGGCATAGCATTCCTTGAAAATTCTACATAATATCTTAGATGAAATAGTGAATGTAATATTGGTCCATTATATTTTCTTGGATTAAAAAGAGTAGCCTAATGATTAAATGCCTGTTAACATTTCACCTCAAACATGGATAGTTATTTAATGATCGGTTTTGGTTTGGTTTTTTGGGGTTTAACACCATTTTTTAGCACATGATAGGCTAAGCATGGAAGCCAGTATATTTGGTGGAGGAAGAGCCAGGGAAGACCCTGGGAAGAACCACCAATCCATGGGAAGCTACTGGCAAACTTTATCACATACCCACGTTGGTCAAGCCGAGACTCAAACTCACGTGTACAGAGGTGAGATGTGAGTGATCTGAGATGGCAAGCACCTTGGACCACTCGGCCATGAGGGGTGCTCTGGTTATTTAATGAAGATCTAGTATGTACATTATGCCTGTCTGTTCATTTTTCTTGGATCACAAATACATTTTGTCCATAAGGATATATGCAGACTTTTCTATATTATTATAATGCTTTAGTGGGTTTTTTTTATTTAAAAAAATTTTCAATTTACCTATCTAATTGAATAAGAAGTGTTTGAAAGCCGATTTTGATCTTTTCATTATAAACAAAATGAAGGAAGAGCTTACCATGATCTTGATTCCCAAACTATTATTAAGCAGTAAGCATTGATAGAAATTGTTGAGTATATCAAATATGAAAACTAAGCAAATTTGGGGTAAAATTAGTTCTCTACTAATCTTTTCTGATGAATACATTTAGTATCGTCATCAGTTCACACACCCCTCCAAATGTGCGTGTGGAGGGAGAAAGCTATAAGAATGATGATTTACCTTTAGTATTAACTCCCAAGATGAAATTTCAAAGCAATATTTCAATTCTAAAAAGAACAATGAAAAGATCAGCCAATTTAAAGTTACACTGACAGACCGACTTGACTACAGTGAATGAAAGCAAGATAAGACATGTTTACACATTAATCCAGATGCCATGTCTTAACCTAAGTAATGCCTTTCTTGGGAAAACAAACATTTCATTTGCATGGTCCACCTAAAGCAGTAAGATACTATTATTTGGTTAGGAAATACCTGGCAATTGACTGCAGAAAACAGATTATTTAATTCACAACTTTTAATGAGGAAACTCTGGGGGTGGGGTGTGGTGGAATGGGAATGGCCATTGAGACTAGATAACTGTTAAACAAAGATGACCATTAAGGCAGGTTTGACTGTGTTATTAATCTTGAGCAAGGTTCTATTGTGCACTGATAAGGTGACTCCAAGACCAAGTTCCCCTTTGTCTTGGTGAAAATTCCAACATTAATTTTTTTGGTCTCACCTATTAAAAAGATGAAATTATATTTTCAGGTGTGCATCTGATTGGGCAAAATTATCATACCTAATTCACACTTTATAAGCAACTCATAGAAAAAACAGGAGTCCTCTGGAAGGGACTGATGCTCTATTGGGATAAAAGAATTTCCAGGAATTCAAGATAAGACCATTTCTTCCTTGTACCTATCAAGTGTTGAAACCACCTCTGGTATTCTTCAGCGATAACAAGATTTTCAAATTAGCTGCTGTGGTACATATATTGGATGTCAGCTTGGCACCATTTTCATTTAGGACAAAGTAGACATCATCAGAAGTCTTTTGATGAAAACCCAATGTCATAATAATCATCCATTCAGGGGGAGCAGTGACAACAAGATTTTTAAGACAGTTATCATGGTAGCCATATTGGATGTATAATGAGCATCATTTTCATTTAGGACTTGGTGAAAAACCTGTCATAATGATCATCCATTCAGGGGGAATAGTGACAACAAGATTTTTAAGACAGTCATTGTGGCAGCCATACTGGCTGTAAGACTGGACCATTTTCATTTATGACTCACTAGGTATCATAAGAAACTTATTGGTGAAAAGCCCATGTTGATATAACCATCCATTTGGAGATGAATAACAATATTTTTAAGGTATGATTTTCCATTCAGGAGGAGTAGCAATAAAAAGATTTTCAAGATGGCTGCTGTGGTGGCTATATTTGATGTAAGATTGGCACCATTTTCATTTAAGACCAACTAGACATCATAAGAAGTCTTCTGGTGAAAACTCCACATCAATAATGACTTTCTGTTCAAGTAGAGTTGTGATAACACGATTTGAAAGATGGCTGCCATGGCAGCCATACTATATGTTAGATTGGCAACATTTTTATTTAGGAGCAACTAGACTTCATAAGATGCCTAATTAGTTAAAACTCCATGTTGATTTGACCATCCATTCAGGAGGAGTTGCTGTAACAAGATTTTCAAGATGGCCACTGTGGTGGCCATATTGGACATAAGATTGGCACCATTTTCATTTAGGACCGACCAGACATCATAAGAAGTCTTTTAGTGAAAACTCCATTTGATATTACCATCCATTTAGGAGGAGTAGCAAAAACAAGATTTTCAAGATGGCTGTCATGGTGGCTATATTGGATGTCAGATTGGCACTATTTTCATTTAGGACCAACTAGACATCATAAGAAGTCTTTCAGTGAAAACCCCATGCTGATATGACCATTCATTTAGGAGAAATAGTGACAACAAGATTTTCAAGATGGCCACTGTGGCAGTCATATTGGATGTCTGAGCGGCATCATTTTCATTTAGGACCAACTAGACATCACAAGAAGTCTTTTAGTGAAAACCCCATGTCAATATGACTTTCCATTCAGAAAGAATAGTGATAACAAGATTTTCAAGATAGCTCCCATGGTGACCATATTGGAAGTCAGATTGGCACCATTTTCATTTAGGACCAACAATACATCATAAGAAGTCTCTTAGTAAAAAATCGATGTTGATATGACAATCCTTTCAGGAGTATTGATAAGATTTTCAAGATGGCCACTGTGGCGGCCATATTGGATGTCCTAGAAGCACCATTTTCATTTAGGATCAAGTAGACCATGGTATGAATGTGTGTGTGTAAAGTTTCATCGCAATCATCCCTGTAATTTATGATGAGTAGCAATAACAAACTTGTGCTAATAGATGCATGGACACCAGACCATCCCATAAGCTCTTCTGGTCTATAACCAGTAGAGCTAAAAAAATAGAAATGCGTCAAGATGAAACAGAAGCCCCTGCCAATATAATGCAATTGAAGGGCAAGGTTTTTAAGTCAAAAACAGGGGCTGTAACTCTGAAAATATTTAACATTTAACTTAACCTAGGACTTTTTAATGTAAAGCCTCATAACCAAATTTGGTCTCAGTTCCTAAAATGTTGTCAAGTGGAAAACAAATTCTAGTACAAATTAAAAGGCAAAGTTATAAGTCAAACAGGGTTCATAACTCACTTAAAATTTGTTGGAAAATGTTGAAAATCAATTTTATCTAAGTTCTGTTTTGTGTAAAACCTGATACCAAATTGAATCCATTATGTCTTTAAAAAGCAATGGATTGAAAACAAAATTCTGATGAAACTGAAGGGCAAAATTCTAAGTGATGCAATTGAAGGTCAATTAACTCAGTTCTGTTGGAAAAGAGTGAAAATCAAAGTTGACCCAGGTCTTCTTATTGTAAAGCCTCATTCCAAATTTGGTTTCAGTCCATGAAGCCCCTGAAAAATGATCTAGTGGAAACAAAATTTAGATGCAACTGAAGGGTGAAATTCAAAGTCATATGGGACATAAATCTGTTAACATTTGTTGGAATTCTGTGAAAACCGAATTTGACCTAAATCTTCTTTATATAAACACTCATACCAAATCTGGTTTTGGTCCATGAAATCCTTCAAAAGTTTTTTTATTAAAAATGAAATTTTGATGCAATTGAAGGGCAAAGTAAACTCACCCACCAGCCAAACTGGTGGGTAATTGAATTGGTGGGTTGTCTGATCAAACTTTCAGCCTCATATATTCAGTTTTTCAAGTCAAATTATCATACAGTGTACTTATATGATTTATCTCATTTGAGTTTATTAATTAAAGAGACTGTCACACCATTTTATCACAGGAATTTGGTTACCATGAGTTCACTTGGTGGACAGTATATGCTAGTTGGTTTGTGATGATGTGTTGGATCTTGTCCTTACAGGAGTTACATGTGATAATGTAAGGATATATAGAAGTGCATGTGAAATGCAAGTCATTCATCACCACGAGACAATGCGAATCACTGGACAATTTTGTATTCACTGAGGGTCAACATATGATTTTTAATGTTCATACTGAATGTTTTTTGTTTTTTTTATAACTGGGGAACTTTGGTATTGGTATAATTTGAAGTGGGTGTGTTAAGAGATTTCACTGAAGGAAGGAATAAACATAGGCATTGTCTTGGCATGGCTATTCTAACTGTTGTTCTGTTTTGTGTATTGGTGGCCCCAGGGAGGGTCTATGATAACTCAAGTACACATACAATTTCTGATCACACTGCCCTCCTCATCAACGTAAACAGATACAGAGTTATTTTAACTGGAAATTGATTGTACCCATGATTTTCTGTGAATGTTCAAAATGTAGTGTGCCAGTGTGTGGGGCTACAGTTCATACAGGTGTAAACCAAACACACCCAAAAGGGCGTGGACAATCAGCTTGCTGGAAATCATAATGAAAACAAAAGATGCCCTTAATCTTGAGCCCACCTTTTATTAAGCTAGTAAGTAGAAACCTTTGACATCGAGCTTAATCTAAAAAACTGAACACTGGGTGTCAACAGAGGGACAGGTGGATGTATGGACATGCACATGGATACCACCGAGATCATTATGTTGAATTTCCACAAAGGCGGGCTTGACAAAATTTAAATACTTGTGCGTAATGTGCAAAAAAATGTGAACAGCACAGACCAACACCTGTTTGCATAATGTGCCAACAGATCCCTGTCTACACTTGCTATGTGAAATCATTGCGAAAACAAGCAACACATTCCCTTATCTGATACTGAACCAACAGATCACTGTCTACACTGGTCATGCAAAATCCTAAGGAGAACGAAAAACACATACACTGATCTGCCACTGTGCCAAAAGATTGCTGTCTATACTGATCATGTGAAATCATAAGGTGAACAAACAACACATGATATCAGAAGAACAAACAACACATACCTTGACCTGCCACTGTGCCAACCAATTACCTTCTACACTGGTCAAGTGAAATCATAAGGAGAACAACACATACCTTGATCTGCCACTGCGCCAACAGATTGCTATCAACACTGGTCACATTAAATCATAAAGAGAACAATCAACACATACCTTGATCTGCCTCTGCAAATTGCACCAACAGATCACTATCTATGCTGGTCACGTGACATCATTACAACAAACAACAAATACATTGATCTGTCAATGTGCCAACAGATCACTGTCTATGATGGTCACATGAAATCATTAGAACAAACAACATATAACCTGATCTGCCTCTGCACCAAAAGATTGCTATGTTTGTCAGGTGAAATCATCAGGAGAACAAATAACACATACCCTGATCTGCCAGTACATGGTAAATCTGAATGTGCAGTTAAGTGAGTGTTATACTCCAGTAAATATGATACCTCCTACTGGCCTGCTGTTATATATTACCCACCTGTTGTTTGTGTATATTCAGCCACTGTACAATGCTACTGCGGGTAAAATTTCTTGTCTCTGGATACTTCTATAAAAAAAGGGGATAATGCAAATAAAGATCTCATCAGAAATAAAGAGATGCACAGATGGTAACAGATTAGGTTCCATTTTTGTGGTTTGTGAAAATGATGCTTGCATTTTAATTTAAATATGTTGATATGCCTTTGATGGGGAGAGGAATGGAGGCATTTTTCTTCGTGGGTGGACCATTACACATTGGTTTTTCAAATTTATGGTTTATGGTATTAAGGGAGAAAAAAAAAATATGTTTGGTTCTGGTAACCCAACCTAGCCTATTTTCATGTCCATGACCCTATAACATTTTATCACATATGCAAAAACATTTTCACAAATCAGTACTCACCGTGCAGTTTTTCACTTCCAAACCAGTACCATTAGATTGGAAACTGTCACATGAACTAACACAAGCTGGATAAAAAAGCAATACAAAAATTTTTCAAATGGCAACGACCTTTCTACCCTATTCTTTTTTACACCATTACCAGAACCACACATATATATCTTTTTGTCTAGCCACACCATCTATGATTATTATTAACATCGTGAATCCTGAACTGTGATTCAAAAACTTTTGGTCTGCATGAGATTTCTGCAAGTATTTTGGGAATATAATGCATGTAGTTTGCCAGTATTTTTCCATGTTACCTAAGTCAATTTTATGAATTAGCTGACAATATAACCATTGTAACTCAGTGAAAAGTAAGTTACTATATTTATATGTAACTACGATTGATAAAATTTTATAACAAATGTAAGGACATCAAAATACTGAATTCACTACTTACTGTGAATTCATTTATTTTCATGGGCATCATTTTTTGTGGTTTGGTAAAGACAACATTTTTGTTGGTACTAAAATTGCTGATTTGGGATGATGTCCTATTTCTATGAAAGGAACATTTTTTTGTTGCATCTTTAAATCTGTGGTTAGTAGGAACCACAAAATCCACAAGAATTGGTACTTCATGAAAAATGGTGCAATCACAGTATCTTGCTCTTAAAACTAAACCAAATGATAATCAGTCATATCCAAACATGAAAAGAGTTAAGTACCATTGGTGAGATCGTTATATAAGTCTGTTACAATTTTAAAATCCTATAGATTATCTTTTCATGGAAGATATACAAGCAATATTTAATCCAAAATTAATCATTTTACAGACAGTCAGAAAACACACCTTACATCTGATGATTATCATCTCAGTCAACATCTGTCTGATACAGTCAACATCAAATACAACTTTTGAAAATACAAGGAAACACATAATGTTTTCTTCAGGATGTGCAATTGTGCTAATCCCCTAATCCCCCATAAAAATGAGCAATCATGCAAAAATTGCACAGTTGATTTTCTCTGTGTAATGAAACATGTAACATTCATCAATATTAACAAAGCTCAATCCAGTCATCTAAGCCCCGACTTCTACATCAACTGGCATAATCAAGTGCTTACTAAGTGACTTTTTGTAACTGAGCAACTGAGTAATTACATGTTTTCATTGATTATCTACATGTAGTTATTAAAAGCATTTTGCCAACTGCAGATGGCAAGGTTGTACAATGGCCAATTGCACTTAGTGAGGTTGAACAATGGCAGATATGCAGTTTTTGGTATTTGGCAGAAAGGTCTCTGGATTTAGATGCAGTTCTAATACATATCATGTAGTGTCATTGTCATAACACACACTTTCTGCCAATGTGCTGATTATTAACATAAACAACTCTAAGTTTTATCTTTATTCATTAAAAGTTATTTATCACACATTTTTGTTGAAACATACTATAAGAAGTCTATTCATAATGTTCTCATATAAAAACTGCTCCCACCACTCTAAACCCCGACTCCCACCCCATCATACACTATCTAACAGCAGAAACTGTTCTGTACACAAAGATATAAGAATAACTCTGGGATCACACGTACGAAACAATACGATGCCTGGCACAACCCATTTTAGTTCTGAGCAACCATACTTCTCAAAGCTTGACTGGACAACCAGATTCTGGCTGCTGGTAGTTTATGAGGAGTGTGTTTACTCTGATATAAGGTCAATATTAGTGGGCTCCGAATTGCTTTTTCATCAACTAAAGCTGAGAATAGTTATGCCAGGTGTCACCTGTGCCCAATAATTACACATGTGGTAATCCTCAGTGAGTGTCATTGCTTGATCTGAGATGGGTAACTGAAGCCGGACTCCAATGATCCAAGCAGTGCCATACACACATACTTACCTGAATTAGCAAAGCAAAACAAAATTGTAATGATCATTTTTGGCCTATAACCAATAAAATTTACTCTTCTATTCCCCTTAGGGTGAACAACACACGATAAGCTTGAAAAAGTAACAAAAACTATTTAACGACCAGGTGAATTAGGCAGACATGATACTTTTAAGTGTAATTCTGCTTAATTTTAAAAAAAAAGACAGATGACTTGGCTGGGATATATTAATCAAAATGGATAAAATCAAATTTCCATGTGGAATTTACGTTGTATCAGGGATGTGACTGGAATAATTCTGAATTGCAGAAACATATTTGTGTCTTTCAAGTTATTTGTTTTGCTTTGAAAGTAATTGGTAAAAGCTGCCAAACAAAGTTTCTTTTTCTCCTTTACAAAATTTTTCAAGGTTGAATAAAATCTATATTTTATCTACATGACCTCTCATGAATATATGGTATCTTTTGAACTCTACTATCAATAAAGTTCTAATTACACACAAAAATACAAACAAATAATAATGTAATTTTATTTCACATCAGAAGAGATTTCGATACCATTCACTGCAGTCTGAACCAAGTTTCTCTTTATTTAATAATTGTTTTAAACCATTGTGTAATGCCAGTGACATGTCAACAGATGAACTATACAGTGTAATTCGTTATAACTATGGAAATTTGGGGCAACCAGATAGCATTGCTGGGCAACCACACTTCCCAGTATGGTTGCCCAGTGGGCAACCATGCTTTCTGAAAATTGTTTTGCCTCAGGATCATTTGTGTTCTTTCATGCATTTTTATAACATTTATGTTATATGTGTGATATGGTCAATGTTCACAAGAAAAATTGTATGATGCTATCACATGGACAAAAGCAATCAGCATATGTTTGTTATCATGTGTGCAGAGTAAAAAAAAAATGTCTGACATTGAAGTGGATCAATCCATTTCTGAAGTTTTATTAAGACACTCCTGAATGAGTCAAGACAAAGAAGACAAGAAAGATCCACAAAAGAACAAGAGACCCAGGTGTGATCAACATTGGCCCAATAGCAAAATGCAAGTGCAATTGGCCAAAACACCTGGACTAGTAAGGTGTTTTCTGCAGAAATTTCTTCCAATGCTGTTGATTGCATATGTACTGAAATAACTGTTTAAATGTTTCAGTAGTTTTTTTTACTGTCATCCATATATGATGGCGTATCAACATCATTTGTCAAATACTGAAAGGCCTCTATATCAGGATGCTTTCTCTTAGGGTTGGTCAAATTCTGGATCGTGTTTTTTTAGATTAGAGTTGTGAAAATGTTTTTCTGTTTTTAGTAATGACAACCATGTTTGATGGGAAATCAACATCATTTCTATAAATGTGAAAGGCCTTCAAGCCAGGACACTTTCTGTTAAATTTGGTCAAATTCTTTTAGGCGACTCTTAGATGAAGCTTTTACAAGTTTTTCTATTTTAGTAGCAATGACCATATTTTATAGCAGATAGGCAGCATTTTTACAAACTTAAAAGCTCTTCATGCCAAGCTACTTCCTGTCAAATTTGGTCAAATTCTGCTGTAGGGGTTTTTGAGAAGTAATTTAAATGTTTTTCTATTTTTAACTGTGGTCATATTTGCAGAGGGATCAGCATCACATGAACAAATTTGAAAGGCCTGGATTTTGTTACATTGGTCAAATTCTGTTGAGCATTTTTTGAAAAGAAGTCACTTGAAAGTTTTGTTTATTTTTAGTAAAGGCAGCCATATTTGGAGGTGGATGAGCATCAGTTAAACAAATTTCAAAGAGCTTCATTCCTCAATGCTTTCTGTCAAATTTGGTTACATTCTGTTAAGCAGTTCTTGAGAAGAAATCATTTAAAGTTTTCTATTTTTAGTAATGGTGGCCATATCTGATGGCAGATCATTTGCATAAATTTAAAAGAGCTGTTAGGATACTTTCTTTCAAATTTGGTCTAATTCTGTTGAGCAGTTCTTGAGAAGCTGTTTAAAGTTTCTTCTATTTTTAGTAACAATGGCCATATTTGATATGGGATCAGCATAATTTACATAAATCTGAAAGAGCTTCATGCCTGGATAATTTCTTTTAAATTTGGTTTATTTCTGTTAAGCTGTTCTTGAGAAGACATCGTTTGAAGTTATTTTCTATTTTTAGTACTGGTGGCCATATTATTTTGAGAATTAGCATAATTTTAACAAGTTTGAAAGAGCTTCATACCAGGATGATTTCTATCAAATTTGGTCAAATTATGTTGAGCATATCTTCATCAGAAGGCATTTAAAATTTTCTATAATTTTGATAATGGTGGTCATTTTTGATGGCAGACTGGCATCATTTGAATAAATATGAAAGAGTTTCATGCCAGTATGCTTTCTGCAAAATTTGGTCATATTCTGTTCAACAGTTTTTTGAAAAGAAGATATAAATAGTAACTGTGAACAGATGACACATGACAGACAATGGACAACAGATGATGTATCATAAGTTCACCTGGCTTTATGCTTAGGTGAGCTAAAAATCAGGACGAAGAAATATTCTGCACCGATAAAAAAAGATCCAAATGGTCACTAAACCAAATAAGACACAAAGAAGTTTTACAGTGAGATGGACTGATGCGTCATACTCCCAAAATACAGCAATACACATAAACAGCATTGGATTGGATCTTATTTAAAAGCAGAATAACCTCAAAATATTATATCAATGATCCTCTTTAAAACACTGAGGCGAAGAAAAGAAAGTTGCAGTGAAAGTGGTGAATGTGAATAATTTCATGGCATTTCATGGGTTTCAACTAAATTAAGTCTGCTACATGTATATTTCAAATGCATAAAGAATGAGACTGCATGTAGGTGATTAACGTCAACATTTGATGGAGTACTGACCATCAAGCAACATAAATCTTTCCTACACCATGTTTGTGGGGGGCATGATACATAGGGAACCATACAGTATGCTTCTAATGTCATCAGTCACATTGTCAGTGTCAAATTCTGTCAATCATATCTTGCCTGCACTTTAATGCATCGACACCATACTTCAACAATTTGTTTCCCAATCAACCAGCTACAAACAACTTCTTGTTTTTGCAGGTGTAGGTCAAGGTTAAGTCCACACTTCATCCCATATTCTTGTCCTTGTTGTGTCCATCAAATCACAAATGTTGACATAGGTTGCTGTGACAGGGTATTAAAAAATATAGTTATGACCAGTATCAGGTCCCATTGTTTTCAACTTTTATCAACAGAGACCACTGTTGAAGCAAAGATTGTGTAAAATTATATGGTGAAGGGAGCAGATGCTGTATTTTATACATATGACAGAATCTTAGTTCTACTAAGTCTATGGACATGCTGAAAGTGGAGATGCAGTACATATAATATCACAAGTGTTTGTCCATTTCTTTCCACTGGAGATGCTAAAATAGAGATGAAAAATACTCTATTAACCAACCTTACATTGGATTTGGACCATGTGATTTACTATCATAATTTCTGTTGACTGCATCATAGGTATGACATTAATCATATCACAAGAATATGACATTGACCATCTCACAAGAATATGACATTGACCATCTCACAAGAACTTGACACTGACCATATCACAAGAATATGACATTGACCATCTCACAAGAATATGACATTGACCATCTCACAAAAACATGACACTGACCATATCATAAGAATATGACACTGACCATATCACAAGAACGACTTTGTACTTTATAAAAATACCCTGAAGAACAGAAATTAAATGATCTCTGAGAGCAGTTTTTATATATCTATGTGCACATCAGAGATTCTGTAAAACAAGAGTAAAGACCCATCTTGAACAAAAAAAACATGAAAAGGTGCAATTTGTATGGTGAGATCAGTTCTGAAATGCATTTCAGCACTGAATTTTAGCTTAAATGTCAAAGTCTGACCTGAGAAGGAATTCATTCTAAAAGTCTGATCTGTAGCCATCAACCTTTTAAGACTCTAAATCTAAAAAACATACTGAACACACGTTCCCCCTGATTTCAAGGACACTGACTGAGATGATAATCTGCTGATATGTGTTATGGAAAAAATGTATGGCGGAAAATAACCACATTGTTACCAGAAGTAATATTTTAAAAACTGAAATATAAAATTAGGACAACTTCAGATTGTCCTGTGTAACATGCTACATATTGTTGAGGCCATTTGCATTATTTGTTATGTTGTAATACATATCGTTGAGGCCATCTGCATTGTTTGTTATGTTGTAATACATATCATTGAGACCATCTGCATTATTTGTTATGTTGTAATGCTACATATTGTTGAAGCCATCTGCATTATTTGTTATGTTGTAATGCATTTTAATTTTTGTATTAAGAGTTTTCAGCAGAGAAGAAGAGTACAGATTATGATTTGAATCCTTACAAGAGTACTGTTTCCAAGACGAGTGAAAACAAATTGATTAATGGCCTCAAGTTTCAAGTAATCTGCTAACTGCTTGCTTGCCACTACAGCAAATTTGATTGGTTGATAAATATCTGAAACATGAAAACATTGGATCTGAGAAACAGCAATCATGTGGCAAAACAGTATTATGTTTTTATGTGATATGATATATTTCATAATTCATCACTAACAGATGCTGATCAATTTGTAAAATCAATAATCAATTCAGGTAACAAATAATTGGAACTGAATAAGAAAAATATTCCATACCATTTTGTCACTGCAAAGTAAAATGTATCTATTGATTTAAGTATTCAAGGAAGCAGGTATACTTATAATAGAAAAACCTCTAACTCTGAGTATTAAAAAGAAGTCACTTATATGTATTTCTATTTTTGGTAACATTGGCCATATGTGATGATGGATTGGAATAATTTGTATAAATCTGAAAGGTCCTCATGACAGATGTTTTCTATCAAGATTGGTCAAATTCTATTCAGCAGGTTTGTTGGAGAAGTTGTTTAAAGGTTTTTCTAATTTTAGTAATTGCAGCCATATGGAATGGTGGATCAGCATCATTTGTACAAATTTGAAGGTCTTTTTTGCCAGCATGCTTTCTGTCAAATATGATCAAATTCTATTGAATCATTTTGGAGAAGTAATAGTGGCCATATTTGATGGTAAATTGGCATTATCTGTAAAAATTTGAAAGGTCTTCATGCCAGGCTGCTCTCTGTCAACTTTGGTCGAATTTTATTCAGCTGTTTTGATGAAGAAATTGACTAAAGGTCTTACTATTTTAAATAGCAGTGGCTTTTCTGTTTTTAGTAACAGTGGCCATATTTGAAGGTAGATTGGCATCATTACTATAAACTCAAACGGTCTTCTTTACAGGATACTTTCTATTTAATTTGATCAAATTCTGTTCAGCGGCTTTGAGACGAAGTCATTTAAAGGATTTTTACAATGTTTAGTAATGCCAGCCATATTTGATGGTGGATCAGAAGCATTTGTGCAAATTTGAAAGCCCTTCATGACAGGATGCCCTGTGCCAAATCTGGTCAAATTTGGTATGGTTACTTTTGACTGTTTGAGAATAATTTTAAAATAACAAGATACTTTCTATTTAATTTGATCAAATTCTGTTCAGCGGCTTTGAGACGAAGTTATTTAAAGGATTTTTACTATTTTTTAGTAATGCCAGCCATATTTGATGGTGGATCAGAAGCATTTGTGCAAATTTGAAAGCCCTTCAAGACAGGATGCCCTGTGCCAAATCTGGTCAAATTTGGAATGGTTGATTTTGACTGTTTGAGAATAATTTTAAAATAACAATTGTTAATGGAGGCATGATGCATGACAATACCATAGGCTCGCTTGGCCAGGTGAGCTAAAAATTAGGGACTCTATTGAGGAGGACTACAAAACATCTACACGATCATCAATATAAAATTCACATGCATCTGACAAAATTGTTATGCATCATACACTAGCATAATATGTTGTCTAAATTTGCTTATACATGTGTGCATTACATTAGATAATAACTGTGAGTAAATGCAAATAAATGTTAAGTGTTCAAACAATGCTGAGTTGAAAAGGGATAATTATGATATGGATAGTGGTATCCTATTATAACACCTTTATTCTGACACTTCATGATTAAAACAAATTATGTCCTGATAGGATTTTATTCCAAATATTAAATGAATGTAGTTCATTTGCTTTCATATGAGAGTGAGATATTCTAGTCCTTTTTCATGCCAGTTTGCAAAATAATCTACTGTAGTATCAGAAAGTTTCGTGGGGGACCAACTTTTGTGGTTTTCATTGTTACCTCGAACATGAATTTAAAGACCCAACTACAAATTAGCCACGTATGACGATGACCCCCCTGCCCTGCCCATTTTCTTACTGTGTTTCGTTCTTAGAAATTAACAAAGCTACAGGTATTTGATAAATCAACGTTAATACTGTAAGCTGGTAATAAAATACATGTGTTTGTTTTATTTTAACCCTTTGAAAAAAGAATTATAAAGCATTATATATTGTTTGATTGCACACCTATCGGTAAGATATCCGGTAGATGTAATTTCCACTCACTGCCTTAAATTGATATGTGAGATAAGTATGGATAGACAGAAACATTAGTGATACTGAAAATGAAAGAAAGAGTAGTAAAAAATACTAGTATATGAGAACTAAATTTCATACTTATTCTCTTTATTTGTGGACACCTCTTGGACCTCTAGCTATGTTAACCTAAAATGCTTTTGAGGTGACCCCCTTATTCAAATCGATCCTTCATTCGAGTACAACTGTTATTGAAAAATCTTAATCCTTCTGAAAGCACATTTCATTAATCCACGCATTTTTAATCCAAAATAACAACAAGCCTGTAAACAAATGAGAATCACCATTATTAATTAAACACTATGTATATACAGTAATAAAAGCAGAGTATTAAAGCTCACACGTCACTGATTTTCGGACAAAGGCACTGTATCAACATCGTGTCAATCAAGTCTCATGGTACACACAAATGCTTGTCAGGTAAATAATCTCCAAATTGCTGAATTAAATAAGTTAAGCTTTCTCAAAACCACTGATAATTTGGTCCGATCTTCACTCATTGTCGCGTGAGCTGCTATTATCCATTCAGCGTGATTTGGCTTCATTAATGAGGTTGCAAGGTTTACTAATACAGTACACTGATCGTCACCAGTAACATCTTCCTTTTTCTGTGATGGCCTCCATAACCTGTTTAGCATACCAGTTGTGGAAGTGTGGTTTTAATTCTTCTTTGTACTCTTTATTTATTGACAAGTCTAGTGGTTGAAGTTGGTATGTACATGAGTCAGGCACAAACAAAAGAGTGATTCCACTGTCTCTCAGTTTAGTTGGTATCTTCGCACTTTGGTGGCATTGGCTTCCTTTGATGATGGACAGTCAGATGAAAAAACTGTATCAGTGATTGATCTTGACCAGCGTTTTATTTGTGCTCATAAAGGTGGTAGTATAGTTTTAGTGCTGTTGGCTGCGTTGGCTTCCATTGATGTTATTCACTCTGACAAAAACACGGTGTAAGTATTGAACATGTCAGGTTTTTGATTTGTGCTCATACACGTGGTAGTATTGTTTTAAACATTCAAATGACCGCTGTTTGCATCAGCATAGTTTTATTCTTTTTTATTCTTTATTTTGTTTATCTGTAGAGGTTAAACCACGAAATTAAATACGTACCAATATGCAAACTTTGACAGGCAAAACCACGAATTTAAGTACCCCAAAAAAATGTCTTTTCTTTACAAAACCATGAAAATTGGGCCCCACAAAAATAAATGATACTACAGTAACTTTTAAATTTCCTCATTTAACTGAAGCTTTTGTAAGAGAAAACAGTAATAAAATAGTAAATGGAAATTTAAAAAAATAATACATACCATATTCCTTATGCTTGAAAGATTTGTACTTCAAATTTAAACATTCACAAA
This sequence comes from Margaritifera margaritifera, assembly GCA_029931535.1. Lineage (NCBI taxonomy): Eukaryota > Metazoa > Mollusca > Bivalvia > Unionida > Margaritiferidae > Margaritifera > Margaritifera margaritifera. The sequence continues at coordinate 589,277 of JAQPZY010001590.1, read as the reverse complement.
ATATTCCTATGTACTCCATTCAGTTTAAATCCCAAGATGGATCATACTGTATATGCTGCAGAATTAATCAAATTTTTAAGCTTTACATTTACATGCTGTACTGTTTTCTATAAAAGTGAAACAATATCACATTTCCACCAAAGAAAAACGACAGATACCATATTTAAATAAGTGCATGTACACTTTCTGGTGTCTTCATTAGGCAGCTTTGGACTCTCACCTCTACTCATGCCAAGCTAAAGTTGTTACATCAAGGATTTTACATTTCTGTCAGTGAGAACAAAGAGGTCAAGTCTCTGAGGTCTGTTATCAAACTTACTACAGTAATATCTGGCATACACAGGCTTACTGGTATCTAACTTGTACAATGATATAGATGCACCTTGTTAAAATGAAGAAAACAAAGATACCAAAATACACCAAGCAGCACATGTCCGAAATTTTAATTACAAATAAATACAATCAATTGGTGAACGATGGTCATTGCCTGAAGAGTTAGACTTTGAAAAGGGGTGGGATAGAATGAGGGCTCACTGTAAAGAGATGATTTAAATATAGATACCCATCGTATTTAAAGCAATAATCTTGGAATTGCAGATATGAACTGATGTGACAATGAATTCACACATATTAAAATTTTATACTTGAAAATCACCAATCAAATGGAAGATAGCAGAGAAGTAACCTAGTTCATTAAGTCCTGGTTTATTCCCTGTTTATTTTCACGTACAAAAGGTTTTGATTTCTGTAACACAATTTTCATATGTACAGAACCGTCACATATAATGTATAAACCATGACTATCATACAACTGACTTGCTTATTATAATGGAGATAATTTTATTACGACTTGCTTCAGGATTTACTAATGGAATACATGAAATGCTGTAAATATTTGTAAATGTTTCATCCAAATTTGTCTCTCTATGAAGTATGGTAGTACGTATAATTTCAATATGACTGGAAACAGTGATAGCTGATGAATTAGCTGCACAAAAAGGCCAAAGTTCTTGTAGTAATTTCAGCTAAATACACTGTATGTTAAACTGAAAATAGCTGGTAGCTTTATTTTAGACACCAGTTTTTGAGAGAAATTCTCACACTAAATAAATAAGCATAAAAATGTCAGGTATTAAAAATGTAAAGTATAAAACTCATTTCCTGGGAACATTTTATCTTTATTTCAGCCAATTTTTCTACAAGATTTGCATTTACTTTTAATTCTTCAACATATCAATCTTCTCAATTTTAGACTTTTTTTTATATAAACTCTGAATACTGTGGTTACAATTATTTCCATGGGTATCAATTTCCGTGGTTTAGCACCAAAAAAAACTTTGTGGGTACCCAAATTTGTGCATTTGCCTCTGGCAAAGTTTGCATATTTATTGGTATTTAATATCATGGACTGAATATTGTGGATTAACCTCTATAAATACCTTAAAAAAAAGAATACACAAAAACAAGCTTTTGTCCAAGTGTTCAATATCAACTGGAACCCACACCAAGGCAAGTATCAACTGGAACCAACACCAAGGCAAGTGGTTACTGAAGCACATGTACATGATCTTTCACTTAAACCACTTTTAATAAAGTTACACCAACAGTAAGTTCCAACAATTATGACATTAATACAGTGGTTTAAGAGTGGTAAAATTCAAGTTATGTGGATAATGTCGTCATTCATATATGAATCAAACACATGATCAACAACTTGGGTGTGTACAAAGCCATCAATGTGCAAAGATGATAGTTAAACTAAAAGACAATGGAGTCACTCAATGGTACCTGCCTTGTGTACAGACAAACTCCAACCTTAGACTTGGCACTAAACAAAGAAAACAAAGAAGAACTTAAATCACACTGCCATGACTGATATGCAAAACAGGTCATACAGACCATGAGAGAAAAGGAAGACATCACTGGTAAAAACCAATGCACTTTATCAGTGGATTCAAACATCAACACACAAGTTAATTAATTCTAAATGGACAATCAGTTTGTGAGAAGATGTCTGAGAGATCAGAACTAATTATTTGTGGATCTGAGAATGCTGAACTTGTGTAATTCTGTGATTTGGGGATTAATTATGCGACAAACATTTTTGTGTACCAGGAAACTACTGAATGAACTATGTTATTCAATGGTTTTGTCCAAAAATCAGGGAAGTGTGAGCTTTAATATTGTGATGCAGATATTTTTTGCTGGGGCGTTAAATTTGTGGTTTGAAGCAACTATGAAATCCACGAAAATTGGTACCCCAAGAGAAAAGCAAAACCACAGTATTTCAAGAATAAAACAAATTCCTCTGTCCAAAAAAATGTATGTACAAAAACTAATTATGATTTTTAGGGATTAACTATGTGCAAAAAATTAAAGGGTTGACAAAATTAGATAAATTATGGCAATAAACTTTAATGTAGTAATACAATCCTTATGTTATTTTCTAAAAGGTCACAACATACAGTGTCCTATATTTGTATATAAAATAAATTTCATGGGAATTTTGTATGGACTATGTTTCATTCAAATTGACATACCATACTCCACAATACGTAATGAGGCAAAGTAGAACTGCAGGTAATCCTTTCCTGGTGGCTGAGGGGAAGCACTGAAGTCAAAATAACCAATCACTGCATTCTGAAAATAAAAATTCTTTTTAATTACACCATTAATTTTTACAGACATCGATTATTGTTCTATTAATTTCTATGCTGTAATCTTTTGGAAGTATGTTGAAAACAAAATATGCCAAAGTAATAAATTGTTACAAATTCTAAGCAATCAAAGAAATATATTGTACAGTTTGAGAGATATTTTTGGTACCATTGATACTTGCTTATAAGTTTAGTCCAGCTGCAAACAACATAGACTCTGACCTGCCATCACATAATGTTCTGGCAGATCAGGTCATTTTTATTTATTCTACTGATTATTCCTAACAAACTGCATAGACCCAGATCTGCTGGTGCATTATGCAATGGCAGATCCTGGTCTGTACAGTTTGCAGTTGGATTCGACTTACAAGCGAGTATATACAGTAACTTTACATGGGACCCATAGATGTTAAACTCAATCCAGGATCAAAACTCTAGATAAGAATTTAATAATAATTGGGTATTATACTCCCTGGTCTGGAACCTATTGAATAAAAAAAAAATTTTATGGGATAATTTGTGAACACTGCATAACACAAAATTTACGCTATGAAACTTAGTTTGAATTATCAAGATATTATTTATGCTTAGATATGTAGGTAATGTGGAGGCAGGGGGAGTTCAATCAGATCCCTGAATCTATACCTAGACTGGGCATGTGTTCTTGATGCCCGGTGATTTAGTGATTTACACATTTTATATAGGTCATTTATTTATGCTTAGAGCAGAAGGCTTTATGAACACTTATTTTATCCATTTACTTCACAAGTATCATCTAGTCACCTTAAACTTACCGACATGCATCAAAATATTTGAAAAGTGAATTTTTGAGATTGAGAACACTTATTTCTATCTATTTAATTGTTTGCCAAGCAGTAAAGTATGTATTGGTCTCCTGTAATTATCATGTAAACAAATGAGCATAAACACTGCTTGTGAGTGCTACATTTTCAGTACATCGATCATGCTTTTGAATGAAATCTTCCTGGTGGTTAATCATTTGTGACGAGTGCCTTTCATTTCCAAACACACCGGTCAAAGAAATCTTACAAGATATATTATTAACAATTAGCACCCATTCACCTTAAAATCAACAATATGCATCAAAACAATCATTGACAAGCCGATTGTTTGGAGTTAGCAAGCTCACAAATTGCCCGAGGCTAGGTTAGGACATGGAAGTCAGTGTATCCCAGATAAGTACAAATATTACGATTAAAATGTAACTGACAAGTTCAAATATAAATATTTATTCCTTATTTGTCAAAACTTGCTTTAAATAGTAAATATTAACATTATCATGTCTGCGCACACAAAATGTGCGACTGACCTTGACATAGACAAAAAGATGGAATTACATACAAAAAAAAAAAAAGAAACTGTTTAGTAATAGAAGAATGCAGTACATATAAACACTAAATAAAGGTGATGATATATGTACTGTGTCAAGATCACAGGATATACAACTTGCAGAACATAAAGCGTTATGAAAGGAACACGAACCCTTTCGCCGTCTCTCTATCACTTTTTTGGACTTGACATAGCATAACCATCCACGTAGGTATTCTTTCTTCAAGCAAGTATTTTTTCCATGTTAAACTTAAGATGTCGTCCAAAAACAGAATGATGACAATGTGCTATAGCGCATGGGCCAATGAAGGCAAGTCAGACGGGGTCAATGCACATGTTCTGAGAATTTCTAGAATAGGAGGATGGTGCATCTAGCATGGATGAGGTTTTTCTATTGCAGAAAGAGTAAGCTTAACAACAATGATAGGTAATATATTACTGATATTAAAATGGGCATTATGAACATAGTAGGAGTTTTGCAAATGTGACTTATATTTGATAAAACCATATCTCTCATAATTTGCAAAACTCTTGCTACATTGTCTATGACTGCAAAGCTTTGGATGTAATTAAGATTTTTTACCATATATACTCACGTATAATCCAGGTCCAAATGCAAACAACATAGACCCTAATCTGCCATTGCATTATGCGCAGGCAGATCTGGGTCTATGCAATTTGCAGTTGGTAGTATATACGGTAATTCTCTGACCCACTCGAGGTGGTGGTTAAGTGATTAATAAATAAAATACCGTATTTTGGTGTGTATAACGCGCAGTTTTTTCACCTAATTTTATTATCTTAAGTCGGGGGTGCGCGTTTTATACAAGAACTAAAAAAAAAAGATTTTTTCCAGGTCGATCTGATGACAGACAAGGACATCCAGCGACTTTTCGAGAGTGATGACGACGAAGAGGAATTTGAGGGATTTGATGCAATAGATTGAACTCCATCAACTAGATGAACCTTTAAAGGGCCCTTTTAAGGGCCAACCATAAAATCAGAAAGATACAATTTCAATATTGCCACTTTTTCATTCACTATCCAAAATGACCGACTGTTGTTGCACTATGAAAACGGAGCGAAATACCGGTAGTCACGATTTAAAAATGTATTATATCACATGCGCGTTATATTGCCGAACTACTTTTTTCCACTCATTTTGGGTCGAAAATTGGGGTGTGCGTTATACATCGGTGCGCGTTATACACACCATAATACGGTAAGATGAATGCAAAAATGGTTCTACATGTACTCTGCTGCAGATTTCTAATTCTTAACTGTGAAGAAGTCTGATACTACTCAAAGACTGGTGTTCTGTGTAACATGGAATCTTGTTGCTGAATGTCCTTATGAAGATGTAGCTTTATGCTTACACTAGTGAGACATGAATCCAAGTACATCATGGTATCAAGTTAAGTCATACACTAGTATTGTATCAAAGTTTAATTTCAATACAACAACTGATTCTGGATATCTATGACTTTCAAAAACTAATGCAGGACCTTAAAACTGTTAATAACACCAATGATCCTGTCACCACCAGAAAGTGATAGCTATGTGTCACCATTTATAACAACAAACTAGATTAATTTTGTGTTTGTAAAACATGCATGTCCCAGCTGCCCACTGCAACCCCAGAAGTCTAAGTCCAAAAAGTTTTTACAAAATTCTAACAAATGCATTAATAACAAAAATGCCTTTGAGGCCTGAAGATATCATAAGGTCATCTACATATACACCTCTCCCTCAATAACTTGCACACAACAGGGTCCAAAACACAAACTGCAGTTTAAGTGAGGATGCAAGTTACCGAGGGACTCTGAAAATTGAAGAAGGGGATGCCATCCTGGCTAGACATTGACAACGAGAAGATGAGTGGGGGGGGGGGTTTGGCGCTGTTAAATTGTTTAATACTTGCTTTATATTAGTGTTGGAAAAAAATGAATTGTCGATAAAATGCTTTTTCTAATGAAGTTGTTTGCTTTTCTGTATAAATTACCTTTATATTTAAGATAATCAACCACTGAAAGATCATTAAAAACATTACTCCAAGATGTTTTGAGACACATCATGTATACCTCCGAAAACATTGTGTATTATGTCATTGCTTTTTGCATTTGAATGTAGATATATTCGAGTGTTATTGTTGATTCACAACAAAACAAGATTTCCTTTTTTCAAAAACTAGGGACATTTAATTCGTGAAACAACAACCCTCAATGTTGAAACTCGATTTTTAAAATAATATTGTTTTATTCGTAAAATATTGATACAGTGAATTCATTGTAAGTAATAGTGAAATTTCTGCTCATCATAGTTGCTTTTGTTGTCGAGTTCTTATTACAAAAAAATTCTTTTTTTATAACAAGTTCTTAATATGAAACAAATTTATTTGTTTATGCACCTAACATACTATAAATAATGGCAGCAATATAATAATGATGTTTGTTTGCAACAGATGTTATTGGAATAAAGTGCCCTATGATCTTGTGGCACAATTAGCTGCACATCAAATTAATGTTCTATATTTTAAAGGATAGGCATCTTTGCAGCATATTTATCAAGCAGACACATGTCAACGAACTAGAATCCTGAACAGAGTTTAACACTCTATTCCATTTTCAATAAAATAGAATGTTATAAAAAACATGATTTGGTTCATTAGAAGTAAAGTAGTCAAAAAGTCATTTAGCGTTTCATGTTAGACCAAGCATATCTTGGCAGACAAATCTCAGGCCATGTGTTGAATATAAGCACTGCAAAGCACAAAATATATGTAATGACCATTACCAAAATGTACTGTCAACTAACCAAAAAGCCAGTCATCAAAAATTTCAAATTATGGAAGGAATACAAATTTGTCATTATGGAATTGGGTAGATGTCTGTTCTCTTGTAAGCTTTTTGAAAATGCATGTATGTTGGAGAATCTCAATACTTACAGTGTCCATGCTAGGGGCTGATTCAGGCGAAATAGTCACCTCTGAGTTTGTCATTTCACTTTGCCTTGCATTGAGTTCATGACCACCCCCACCCTATTTTGTTTCAATACTAAGCATTAATAATCAAAGTTAAAACGTCAACTTTTTTGTCTGTTTTCCCTTCAAAGAGGAAGGTATAAGATAGAAAAAAAAGTCTTATTTTCTGTGGTCAGTTTTGGTGATAATTTGATCTTCATAAATACCAGAAATTACATTGCTATGTATGGAATTCCAGACGAAAACTTGCACAGGTACCTAAATAACAAGTGAAAATATGAATTTGTGTTGCCATTTCTGAAGCATATTATGACCCAGTTGACATATCTATGTCCATTACTAATAAAAGTAATCATTTTATCCAATAATTTATTATATAAACATATAAAAAGAGGACTTCTGCTATGGAAGATGTTGCCAATTTTCACTGTACCCTATTTTCGAGGTTGCCATTTTTAACAACTGTGGTTAAGCAAAATAAGAAAAGTTTTAATATTTTTATAAACTTTTAAAAATATTTCATCATCGTTTTATTAATTTGACATGAAAATATGCAAAAACATTAGTCTAAAGTGACTATTTTGAACTTACTATATCCACTTCTCCCTATATTCGCCAACTTGTCTATTCTGGATGTAAAGGTAACATTGTCTTGATATTAGGATCCACGCTGGACCCTGACTTATTATGATTAAATGCACTTAATAAGCTTTTGCATGATTAACATAACTTCTTGAATGGAAAAATGTATAATTACGGTTCTGATCTCGTAACACATGTAACGGACATGAATGGAATGAGGGAAAATGTTATGGCAAGCAAGATTTACCAATTTTCGATTGGGATATTTCAAAATAAAAATTCTGAGCCCTCAACAGAAATTACGGCTGCCAGGCAGCCCTAATTAATATAGCAGAATCATCCTGAATGTTAGATACTTTAATTATGTTGCCTACATGATAATACTTATAACAGTGTTCAACTGGTCAATGGAAATGAGTTGACCTGACATGTTATCGTGACCACTAGCTCTTACTCTGGTAGGATTTGCAATCATTTTAACATTTTTAAAAATTATTCCACTCCCTAAATATTTGATTTGATACAAAAGACCTAATTAATATGATAATACAAAGCAGGTCTAGACCTTAATTGATTGTAACAATACAACAAGCACTTCTGCAAATTGGAGATCAAAACACAGTCAACGAATAATTAGGTTCTCAGAAATGCTCACGGACAAAGCTGTGACGGTTGATTGACACTTTTCACATTTGAATAAAAGAAGGCATATAGCATTTATGAAGATTACACTGAAACCGAATTAAAAGACAGAACTAAAACACAAATTTCACTTGACAAAACTTATTTAATTGGTTTTTATTTCTTAAAGTGCTGCCACCATTAGGGATTCCTGACATTTTCATGGATCAAAATATCGTCAAATATTGTTGTTTTTTTACAGTGTACTGAGAATTTTTTTTATTATAAAAAACTCAACAAAATATATGACGTCTCATTAAAAGTACCGAATTTCATGATGCTGAATCGGATTTCCGGGCACTAACCGCCGTTTTCAACGATAAAACGAGCGATATATCGAAGTTTCATTTACTAGTTTTGATCACTATTCTATTCCCATTCAAGAAATAGGGGCAAATTTTGGGGGTATTTCCTAGGGAAAAAAATGAGATCCACGCCTGACCCTACATTGTAAGCGGGTCCACGAGTTATCCGGGCACGAGCTATCAAGGGAGAGATGTATATACAAACATGCCTAATAAATTTAAATAGTCCACATCATGTGGTTCTTATGCAACTGTGCCAACAAGGTTTTTTTCACCAAAAAATGTCCAAGTTCATTGTCTTAACAAGAGGCCCAAGCACACCTCAGATTGCCCACCTGGCTGACATCTGTCCAATAGCCAAAAGTAAAGTACAGTTGGTAAAGAAATCAGGGTCAGTAGAATGCTTTCTGCAGACATTTCTTCCAATGTTGTTGAATGCATATGCTACGAAAAAATATCTATTTCAAGGTTTCTCTATTTTTGTATTGATATTCATCCATATTTAAAGGCACATCAGCATCATTTGTACAATACTGAAAGACTTTTATGCCAGTATCAAAAAATAGATTTTAGGGAAAGTTGCAGTTACATAAAAATTCAGAAATTATAAATTACATAATTAAATATTACTTTATACAAAATAATTAATGTTATTAATATTACAATTACTAGCAAAGGCTTACAAATCACAAAGATCTGTATTCCATGTACACCACTCCCACATTTTAGCTTGCCTGGATTACTTGTAAACCTACTTATAATGCGCGGGCAGGTGTGGATTCCATTTTTTCTTACAGACAATACCAAAATAATGTCCCTATTTGCTGAACATGAATACAATCGTGATAAAAATAAGTGAACAAAACCTTGATATCTATCACTTGTTTTAATGTTGAGAACAGCTGTTAGTGCCCAGAAATTTGGAATTTTGGAATCAACATCATAAAATTCGTAAGTTATAATAGAAGACATTTTTTATTAAATTTTCTTTTTCAAAAAATTCTCAATACATTGTAAATCACAATATACGATGAACAAAAATGTATAAATGAAAATGTTGGTAATGCTTACTGGTGGCAACACTTTCAGAAATAAATTCCAGTGAATTAAGTCTTGTCATGTGAAATTTGTCTTTCAGTTTTATTTTTCAATTGGTTTCAATGCAATCATCACAAATGTGATATGCCCTCTTGTATTCAACATGAAATGTGTTAATCAACCATCAAAGTGATGCCCGCAAATGTTTCCATTAGAATTTAATTAGTGCTCTGTTTTGATATGTGACTTGCAAAAGTGTTTGTTATATTGTTACCATCAATTATAAGTAAACCTACTTTGTATTATCACATTTATTCCATCTTCTGTATAAAATCAACCAAAGGGGTTGAATTAAAACCATTAAAAGGAATGCAAATCCTACCTGCATAATCTTGTTCTGTTCTGAATCAACAACAACACTAGAATGTATCCACATTCACATGCAAAAATCAGTCATGTAATACACAATGTTTTTGTGCTGTGCCTTAAAAACTCTCAGAGTAATGTTTTTAATGATCTTTCAAAGACTGGTTACCTTTAAAATATTTACAGTTATTCCCAATGTGATTATAAAATGTGCAATCAACCATTTACACCCCCCCCTCATCTCTTCTCACTGTCGATGTCTATCCCTTTCTTAATTTTTCTGAGGCACCTCATTCACTCACACCCTTGCTTATGCTGTGGTCCATGTTTTTGGACCCCATTCTCAGCAAGTTATCAAAGGAGAGGTGTATGTGTAAGTAGGTACAATTATCTGCCATACTAGTTTGAGATGACATATTGTCACACATGTGCCATATTAATTAAAGATCGTATGTCAGTGATAGTTGGAGGGGTCTGTGTTAGGCAGGAAGATTACTTATATAGAGTACAGCTGTTTGGGGACACATATAAACTCTTAGTTGCGAAGCATAGTAACACCTCCTTCCCTAAACCAAATTGAGAAATAGGAAACTTTAATTACAGCTAGAATTACAAGCAGATTGGTACCATTTGTAAAAAGCATGAAAGCCCTTCATGTCAGGATGCTCTCTGCCAAATTTGTTAAAATGTTGAGAAGTTTTTGAGATGAAGTCGTTTACAAGTTCCATTTCTTTTGCAATGGCAGCCATATATGATGGCATATTGGAATGAGTTTTACAAATCTGAAAGCACTTCATGCCAGGAATAAGTTGCTCTGTTCAAAATTTGGATGAATTTTTTCTAGTGTTTTTTTTTCATGATGTTGACACATGGATACAGGGCCAAGCCTTAAGCTCACTTGGCTGTATGGCCTATTAAATTTCACTTGTCTACAATCAAGTAGCTTTTGCTCAATCATGCAAACAAGCTTCTGGGATGGACAGATGGATATTCACGACCAAATCAAGATGTAAGCAATGGAGGTATAAAAACACAAGACTGACCCTCTAGTGTCTGAAAAGAATTTCCAGGAATTCAAGATAAGATCATTTCTTCTTTTTAACTGCTGAGTGTTGACACCAGCTCTGATATTATTGAGCAATAAGAGTTTCAAATTAGCTGCTGTGGCAGCCATATTGGATGTGAGATTGGCATTGTTTTTATTTATGACAAACTAGTCACCATTAGAAAACGTTTGGTGAAAACTGTATCTTGATATGACCATCCATTCAGGAGAATTAGTGACAAGATTTTCAATATGTTATGTTCATTGTGGTAGCCATATTTGAGCTCAGATCAGCAACACTTTCATTTAAGACTAACTAAAGATCATAATTAGTCTTCTGGTGAAAACCCTATGCTGACATGACTTTCCATTTATTAGAAGTAGCAATAACAAGATTTCAAGAAGGCTGTCACGCTGGCCATACTGGACTGTCATTTTCATTTAGTTACAACTAGACATCATAAGAAGTCTTCTGGTGAAAACCCAATTATGATACAACTTTCCATCAGGAAAGAGTAGCTGTTAGATTTTCAAGATGGCTGCTCTGGTGGCCATCTTGGATATCATATAGGCACAATTTTCATCTAAGATCAACTAGACATAATAAGAAGTCTTCCAATGAAAAACCCATGCTGATATGACTTTATATTCAGGAGGAGTAGTGATAGCAAAATTTTAAATATGGCTACTGTGGTGGCCATATTGAATGTCAGATTGACACCATTTTCATTTAGGACCAACTAAATATCATAAGAAGTCTTTTAGTGAAAACCCCATATTCATATGACCATTCATTTATGTGGAGTTGCAATAACAAGATTTTCAAGATGGCTGCTGTGGTGACCATATTGGATATCCAGGCTGCACCATTTTCTTTAGGACCAACTAGACATCAAAAGAAGTCTTCTGGTGAAAACTCAATGCTGATATGACTTTAAGTTCAGGAGAAGAAGCGATAACAACATTTTTCAGACATCTGCAGTGGTGGCCATATTAGATGTCAGATTGGCAACATTTTCATTTAGGACCACTTAGAAATCATAATAAACCTTTTAGTGAAACCCCCATGTTCATTTGACCATCCAACTAGAAGGAGTAGCAATAACAAGATTTTCAAGATGTACGCTGTGGTAGCCATACTGGACGTAACAGTGGCTCCATTTTCATTCAGGACCAACTAGACATCATCAGAAGTCTTCTGGTCAAAACCCATGATGATATGACTTTCCACTCAGGGATATCGACAAGAAGATATCAAGATGGCTGCTGTGGTGGCCATATTGGATATTCAAGTGGAACCATTTTCATTTAGGACCAACTAGACATCATAAGATGTCTTCTGGTGAAAACCCAATGTCGATATGACTTTTCATTCAGAAGGAGTAGCGATAACCAAATTTTCAAGATGGCTTCTGAGGCAGCCATACCGGATATTAGATCAACACTATTTTCATTTAGGACCAACTAGACCTTGGGATGAATGTGTGTGTTAAGTTTCATGACAATCCTACAAGTAGTCTAGGAGAAGTAGCTATAACAAACTTGTTCTAACAGATGGCAGGATGTTGGACAACAGACAACAGCCCATCCCATAAGCTCTTCTGGTCTATGACCAGTAGCGCTAAAAATTCCAAAATACTATAGATCAAGGTCCATGTTATGGGGTGATTCGAGCACAACAGTTGCCCTCAAGACTGTCACTTCACCTAAACATCCCAAAAAGTGAAGTTCACTTTGCCTTGCCATGATTTCAGGCCATTTCCCCCACCCCCTGTTGTTTCAACAGAATGCACTAATAATCAAAGTAAACATCAACTTTTGGGTCAATTTTCCCTTCAAAGAGAAAGATGGAAAGATAGAAAAGAAGTTTTATGCTCTGTAGTAACTTTGGTGATAATCTGAAGATCATAAAAGCCAGAAATTACACTGCTCTAAACGGAATTCCTGCTGACAATTCACACATAATCCTTGAAAAAAATGAGCAAAAAATTTAATTTGCGTAGCTCACTTGGAAACAAATTATGACTCAGTAGATGTATCTGGGTCCATTACTAATAAAATGAATAATTGTATCTACTATTTCACCCAATATCACATCTGCTATGGAAAAAGTTGCCGATTTTTTTACTGTAACCTATTTTCAAGATTGCTGTAACTCTGCTATACAACTGTGGTGAAACAAAATAAGAAAAGCTTTAATAGCATTTTATCAATATTGTAATAATCTGACATGGAAATATGCAAATATTACAGTGACTATTTTGAACATTATAAATTCTGAACATCCTACACTCACTTCTCCCTATTTCTGCTAACTTCACCCTATTCTAACTGGAGAGAGAAGTTCATGTTGCCCAAATATTTGAGTCCAGCATGGACCCTGCAGACAGACCTAAATCACTGAACTTGCTTTTGCCAATAGAAAAAGTGACAGTGTCTAATTTTGAAAATAAATACAGAGTATTATTTAATGAGAAAATATAATTAGTTAATCTAATTATGGCCATGATAAAGTGTGTAAAATTGTACGACTCAAAGTTTAATAGTTTTATTGCTATCGCATGAAAACAGATTCGAGATGGATGGATTGATGGAGGGTAGCAAAACAATGTCACATAATATCACAATGGGATATCCAAAAAATTATGGTAAAATATTTTTTTTGTTCTTCTTTTTTTAAATATATAATATAAGCAGATGCAAACTTACATCATGTTTGACAATAAACTGTTTGACTTCCTCTTCTGCATACAGAAACTCCAAGGTGTAGACCAGAGATTGCAAAAACTTGATCATGTGTTCTGCTTTCATTATGCCTGTAATGTAGAAAGAGTATACAAGCTATACCAGACCTCAAACATATGGTAAATTGCTACTCAGTAGAAAGAGTATACAAGCTATACCAGACCTCAAACATATGGTAAATTGCTACTCAACCTGTAATGTAGAAAGAGTATACAAGCTATACCAGACCTCAAACATATGGTAAATTTCTATTCAACCTGTAATGTAGAAAGAGTATACAAGCTATACCAGACCTCAAACATATGGTAAATTGCTACTCAACCGGAAGCAACATGACTGTAATGCAGTGTTTCACCTTGGTTGAGCTGTCAGAGGCAAATTTTATGTACCTCTGTCTCTATAGGGATTTGCAACACACCCACTGCTTTTGTACTATCGCATGGCAGCCTTTTCATATGCAAATGAGGGTGCTGGTTAAATCAGTGTCCAGGTAAGTACCCCTTTATGCTTGCACAGTGGCTAATGAGTCAGGGATGTAGACATTCAGTGACTATGTACATTTGTAAACTAGTTACAACACTTCAAACAGTTGTTTTAACATTGATAATTTTCAGTTATTAGTTTCCATAAATCACAAATTTAAGATGAGGGCATGATGACAATAATGTCAAGCTAGTTGATAAAGCATCAAGTTTTCCAGTATCGTCTGAGAAGTGATGTTTCTTATTTCATGTCTGTGATATCTTATTCATTCTTTAATGAAAAAATTGTTCAAACATTTTCACTTGGATTGTTGAATTTAGAAGTTTACCAAATTGTGAAGACAATTAAGCAATATCATCTGCACAAATAATATAAGTTTGGTGTAGTTATTGCTACAAAGCAATAAGATTTCCAGAGCATTCAGATTTGTTTGTCTGTCTTTGAATTATGAATTGCTAATACTCACATCATTAACACTTTATCACAGTACAAAAACAACAATGAAACTTTGGATCAGCTCAATGCTGATGAAGATCATTGTAAACCAATAACCTGATAAACTGAGAACAACTACCAATTACTGTGACAGAGAGAGGTGATTTTGTTCTCATAATGATATGCTACTCTGCTCATATTTTTGTTTCTTTCTTAATGCTGGTCTACTGAAACAAGATGACAGTAAAAGAATGCTTTATCTACAATTAAACACGATTTTTTTAAAAAAATTTAATTTTTTTTTTAAAGAAGACTTTAAAAAGAAATAAAATGGAAATTTAAGAAGTGTTTTTGTATGATTTTATGCAAGATTTTACCATTCAGAAATGTCTCAAAATTAAAAAAAAAGACTAGAAAAAATTAAACAATTTGCATTAAATACATTAATCTGTTAAATATGTTCAATAAAACCAAATCAAATTCAACAAATGATGGAGACACAGTGTATGCATGAACCTGAACAATTCAAATATCTGGGAGAGTAGGGGTAGTAATAAAGTTCAGGTTATGTTAATAATGGCTTTTTATGGTTAAGTTTGACCCTAGATACTGCCATTTAATTTGAAATTAGCTTTTTGCAAAGTTCATCAGTAGACATAAAAATTAATTCAGCTTTAAATAACACAAAGCATGACTTAACTGCATAACAATTTAGGAAATGCACTAAATTGAGTAGCTGATTTATAATCAACGGCTGTCAGAAGTAGATTCAGGTTATTTCAAAGATAAAATTTATGATCATGTTCAGACCCTAAATACTCTCCTTAAATTTGAATTGAGCCTTCTGAAATTTTGTGCTGTCTATTGATGATATTTACCTTTGAAATGACAACAAAATATAACTTGACTTAATACGAGGAGTATTAAAAAAGTTCTTAATATTAGTGCACTGTATAACAAAGTTCTTTACTAGCAAACTGTACGTCAGTGCATCCCCTCAAAGTATTCCCCATGCACCTCTACACACTTTCTCAGTTTCACTGTCTAATTATTAAATGCCATTTGGTATCAACTTTTTGGTATGTTGTTCATACACTGGAAAATTTCACTTCCAACAATATGGCAGCTTTCAAATCATCTTTCCATATGTGAATCTTTGATAATGGGATTCAGCTAAAAATGACTTGGAGCTAAATCAGGCTGTATGGAGGATGTGGCAAAATTTGGATGCTGTGCTCCTTCAGGAAGTCTGTCATGATGGCGGATTTATGCGCCAGTGCACTGTTGTCGAGTAGATGAATAGCTCAGGTACCAGGGTGTGGACGGGTGGTTTGGTATTGTTCCACAACTTTTGGCAACACTTTGGGGGGCATAAAAATATGTCAAGTGACACTAGCAGAGTCAGGCACAGGAACCTGGAGGACCAGGTCTTCTGTACCAAAAAAAAATGTGTAAAAAACTCTCCTGGCAGTCAGACTACATTGAGCAATTTGTGGTCTCCGCTTGTTTTCTCCAATCCAACTTTTATTATTTCCTCTCGAGTTGGGTAAAAAAAAGTAAATATATGTTTCATCTCCTGTGACAATCTCATTCAAACATCTCGTCACTCATTTCATATTTGGCGAGTTGCTGTTTGGTGATTTCAACCAGAGTATGTTTTTGATGATCCATGAACAAATGTGGGACCCATCTTGCACAACATTTTCTGAGCTACAAATGATTCTTCAATATCTTAAAAACAGATGACAAATTAATGCCCAAAATAACAGAAATATCTTCCACTGTGTATAGAGCATCTTCATCAATTGCCCCTTTCACAGCAGCCACTTCAAGCTCACCAATCGCAGACAACGGCCTTTAAGAATGTGGGTCATCTTCCATGAATTCACGATCATCTTTAAATCGATGAAGCCACCTCAAAATACTAGGATTTGACAGAGAATTACATCTGTAAATGTTATCAAGTCGGCGTTGATATCAGTCAGGAGAGTACCATAAGAGTGCCCAGATTTTACAATATGCTCTTTGCTCAGTAGCAGAATTGTTCTCCTTCTCCACACTGGCATTTATGCATGTTATGTCACACACATATATCTGCAGGTGTCCGGCATGGTGCACGTGCAGCTGCAGATGATATTATAGAATGTTATTTTGTCTATTGATCGTCATTTAAAGAAACAAAAAAGTTATAACAAAATCTTCAGAATTTTTAAAATAACCCTTGCAGATCATGACACAATGTATAAAATAGAGCAAGTGGTATTTAGCTTGGATGGTAGAGCATTAGACTCACAATCCAAGGGTCATGAGTTTGATGCCTTCCCAGGCCAGCATGGGTTGGTTGCTTTGGTGTGTCCTTGGGAAAGGCACTTTGGCACTTTGCTCCCATTTCCTTAGCATGATATACCCAATAATGTGTTAAGTGTTGTTAAAACCAACAAAAACAAACAACGTGTTTAACAGTTATGATTGGAAAGTGATTCAAGTTATTTCAAAGATAAAATTGTATGCTCATTTTTAGACTATAGATACTGCCCTTAAAAATTTACTTTAAAGTTTCATAAGTACTGTGCAGTCTACAGAAAATGTTTAGCTTTTAAATGACAAGAAGTATGACTTGATTTAACAGAAAATGCTTAGACCCTGGATAAAGTCCTTAAAAGGTCTACAGAAAATTTATTTAGCTTTAAAATAATACCAAATATTACTTAATTTAATGGAAGATGAAACAAGAGTACTGTGAACAGCACAATATACACCTGCCCCATGTTTAATAGTCCTTTATGCATATAACTGAAACTTGACCTTTGACCTTGTGACCCCAAAATCAACAGCATTCCTCCTTACCCACAAGTGCAAGCCATCCACAAAGTTTGGTAACTGCAGATGATGGAGAACTTAACTTATTGTGCAGAAAACTTTTTCCTTCTTTCAACGTGACCTTGACCTTTGACCATTTTAACCCAAAACAGATAGGGCTCTTCCTTACCCCAGGTGCTAGCCATCCACAAAAAATGGTAAGTGTACATGATGGAGAACTTGATTTACTGTGCATTAACGTTTTTCTTCTTTCAGCCACAGTAATCTTGACCTTTGAGCTCTTAAGCACGAAATTAATAGGGTTCTACCTTATCCCAAGCACAAACCATCCATAAAGTTTGGTAACTGTAGATGGTGGACAACTATAGTTATTGTACAGAAATCAAATTGGTAACAGAAAGATGGATGGATGGATGGATGGATGGACGGACCACAGCATAACATAATACACTTCTCCTTATGGTTCATGTTATTTCAAAGACAAAATGTTATGCTCATGCTCAGATCATAGATACTGCCCTAAAAATTAGAGTCAACTTTCCTAAATGTTACGCAATCTGCAAAAAATTAGTAACTTTTAAATGATACCAAATATGACTTGCTTTAACAGAACATCAAGATATGCATGAAACAGCACTTGTTATATATTTGAGTTGCAACAGAAAAGTGATTCAAGTTATTTCAATGACAGAATTTTACGTTCATTTTTAGACCCTTGAGATTAAAATTAGCTTTCTAAAATGCTGTGCAGTCTACAGAAAAATGATTCAGCTTTTAAATGATACCAAATATAACTCGATTAAATGGAAGATGAAGAAATGCAGAAAATAGAGCAATTGGCACTTATTTGACAGTTGTGATGGAAATGCTGTTCAAGTTATATCAAAGATAGCATTTCTGGCTCGAATTTAGACCCATGATTCTACCCTTAAATTTAAAATAAGACTTTTCAAATACTGTACTGTGTAAAGAAAATTTATCCCACTTTTAAATAATACCAAATATTACTTGATTTAACAGAACATGAAGAAATACATAAAAGAACAACTGGTATGTATTTGACAGTTGCAACAGAAAAGCGGTTCAAAGACTGAATTGTATGCTTATGTTTATACCCTGGGTACAACCTCAGAAATTAAAATATATGACTTGATTTAATGGAAGATCTGAAGTGAATAAAATAGAGGCAATGGAGATATTACCCACCCATCATTTTTGACTGTTGATGTCACACCCACCCATTGGACTCATTACTCACACAATTAAATCCTTTACTCACAAAACATCAAAGAAACCATACAAATGAAAATATCATTTTTTTTTCTCGATGTTAAATAATATCAATGATATATCCCAGAGTCCCAGAGAGATCACAGCATAATAATATCAAACAGCATTTGGAGATGCAATATGAAGACGTGTGTTTGTGGCTAACTCACAATATGGCTGCCCCCACTATGCTTGTGCTTAATCAGACAGTACCACATGATGTCAACAAAAGCTTTTGCCAACCTCTGTGCTACAGTTGTCTCTGATAGGTATAAGGTCATGGAATGACTAAATGCATTATAAATTGAGTGGGAAGTACTAAGTAATAATCAAATCCAGAATAATTACAAAGTCATCAATTTGAATCATGAAAATACCTGTGAATTCGTATCCATTATGTACTCCTTTATGATATGCATAGAACTCTGGATAGGATAAAAGCATCTGACGCTGCCGGCACTCTCCCTCAGGGTGCCAACAATTGATGGCAACAAACTTCACCTAAAACAGTAAGAAACTATCACTTAATACCAAAATTTTAGGGATCTGGATAGCACAGTGGTAACACTCTCATTTCATACCTCTGCCTCCCTGGGTTCGATCCACAGCTCTAGCATGTCTAAGGGTAAAGTGTTCACATGGTTATGGTTGGTGGTTTTCCCTAGGCTCTTCAGTTTCCTCCACAACACCTCCCTATAGGCTTGAGGACACAACAGACCCAATGTGCCCTCCTGCATATTGTAACTATGCTACTATGTCAACAATCTTTTGCCCTTGGATGTGTCCCATAATGATGCTCATGCTGGGAAGATCTTGGATATTTTAAAAGAGTTGTTTATATCAACAATTTTAAATTTGAAGGATTTTACCTTTCTGGGCCTTTAGTTTTGTTTTGTATGCCTTTTTTTAAATACATAAACTTACTCAGCACTAAATAGCCAGCCAGGATTATGCTTATGTGCCATTATATATACATAGATACACACACAGATACATATATACACAACAACAGATCACGCTATGCTAACATCTGAGCCATCAAGAGTGTTTAATATAAATTTTCTGAACTTGACAATGAACAATTGAGATAACGTAAGTAAAGTTTAGAGGGAAAAAAAAGTTTTAAGCAGAAATATAAAGTCTAGGCTCATAAAGTTAACTTACATTTAATCAACTATCTGTATAATGCAAAGGTGGGAATAAGCAACAGGGATATTATAATACCCTTCATCGGTTTATCAATCTCCTAAATTGTTGGATGGAAATTCATAAAACTTTGTAATATATTGCCCCTGTGGTAACCATCTGCAAGAAGGGTGTTGTCCTTATAGGTTTCTTTGCATGGAGTCAAAGGGTAAATGTACACAATTTAAATTATAATTTAATTTCCAAATAATGTCAATTTCATTATTTTTTGAGGAATTAGCCTCCTTAATGGATTATTAATCTGAACTTCAAAGCCTGTCTTAACCAACCTTAAAGTTAAGTTGTTGTTAGAATTTATTGTCAAAGTGCATTTTCCATAATTTGTGATCTATTTGTTTCCAATTTTATTTCATTTTGTGCTCTTACTTGATTTTTAAAACAATGAAGTAGTTACTGCCCTTGAATTCCCCATTCCAATTCTTTCTTGTCCTCTTCCATTCGCTCTCAAATACTTCAGCGTGCCCTCTCCCGCTCACCCTCAAGTACTTAGAGATGCTGCCAGGATTTTTTCTGAAGGCAGAAGCACCCCCTTGTCACCAAAATAAGGGGGGAGTAGAACAAAAATGAGGGGGAGGAGGAAACGGACATATTTCAATATTTACCTAACACATAAATATCCGTCTCTTTCTTTCTTCCTGCTCTATTTAAATCAAAACACCTCAAAAGATGTATCCTCTAGTTGTATAAGCATTAATCTGTTGATCATTTCTGAGCTTAATTTGTTCCTTATCTGTGCATGAATATTGTTCTGTGCTGAGAACCCCCTTTCACATATGCATACACTGTAGCTAGCTAAGCCATCTTGAACAAGTTGGAAAACTGTTCTTTATGGTTGTTATGTACAATTTTCAACAGCTCATAGGTATTGTCTCTTGGATATACCTGCTACAAAATAATATTTTAATTTTTTCACTAACAAAGCTCTGCCAAAGTTTCACTTGTTTGAATCAGTGCTTTGCTGACTACTATGCCAGATTCTTATATATTCCATAATGTTGTATTAGGGTTTTAAGTCCATCAATGCCATAGTCAACTTGTTCAGACAGAGTTATTCTGATCAAAATAAATATCCTTACTTTTTAATTTCTTTTTAGATTCTTATTTATTCAATTGATCTTAACCCGTAGAGTGGTATATAGTTTTGTAGCACAAGATCCTTCAAGGCAGAATCGTTTGAGAAAAGAAATGAAAATTGCAGTCTATTTTTAAATTGCCTGTATTTTAATTAGGCTTAGATTTCTGCCTTTTTGACATTAAATTTCGAAATACCGCTTAATAGGGGGTGACCAGCATGCAGTCTGTTTTTGTCCATCCAGCTTGTACATCGGACTCGTATTCAACATCATTTTGGGGTTCAAAATTACTCACTGGTATTTCCAGTAACACTTTACAGGCTCCAATAATCTCATATACTTCAAAACTTTAAAAATGATTGTCATCATCGCTATCATTGGCCAGTATTTGCCGAACGAAATCGTCATCTGAAGATAAACCATGTTGTGAGTCAGCCATTTTGGATTTTCTAGAAGCCTTACTTGAAACACGTATTTGTAAAACTTCCTTCATAAATGCAATGTTCAACCTCAACAATGTTTGTTCCAGGGCCCAAATGTGCCAATCAAATTTAGTTTAACAACCGTTCTTTTCAAGCCTAAGTACTCAGATGTGTAAACAGTTGACTACCGGAAAAAAGACAGATAACGAGACAAGTGATACGAGACCCCTACTGGCGGCGCTATATATGCTGCGAGAAGCACATTAAAGGTTAATAGTTAAATATAAACTGTATACTGCGCAGAGTATATTTTTAACTTTAAACTAATTTGCGGGAGTTCTCGCTCATCACTCTTTCCAAGTGCGCTAATTCGTACACATTTTGCGTGCCCTGGCAGCATCTCTGAGTACTCCAGCCTGCCCTCTCCAACTTGCCATCTCACACTCACTCTCTATTACTCCAGCTCCACTATCTGCTTGACCTATGACCTCTCCACCTCACCCTATTATCTATCCAGCTTGATCTTGATTACTGCACCTCACCCTCTCTCACTCGCTCTTGGTTACTTTTCTCATAAATTTTGAACAATTTGGCATTCAAATATATAGGATTCAACTGTAATAGCTAGCATGGCATCATCAAAATTTTGGGTTAAAAATGACACTTGTGAATTAAAATCAAGTTGAACAAATTCAGAAGTTTGTTTCATGGCTTCTTCCATTTAAATTAAACAGAAAAAGAGGAGCACCATTTTCTTTTAGGACCGAATCTTTACTGGCGAAAATCCAATGTTGATATAACTTTCAGTTCAGGAGGAGTAGCAATAACAAGATGTTCAAGATGGCTGCTGTGGTGGCAATAATGGACATTAGATTAGCACCATTTTCATTTAGGACCAACTAGACATCATATGAAGTCTGTAAGTTTAAACCCCATCTTAATATAACCATCTATTCTGATGGAGTAGTGATAAGATTTTTGAGATGGCTGCTGTGGTGGCCATAATGGATGTCTAAGCAGTACTGTTTTCATTTAGGTGTTGCAACCAGCCCTCGCACAATGGTGCTATGATCTGTCTTGGGTGTGCCCTGCCTTCATTTAGGGCTGCCCTGTCTTAAAAGTCCAGCATTTTGGGGATTATCTTAGCATCATTTACACAGGGAAATATTTCACCTGCAATGCCAATATTATCTTAAGTGAAGTGCATACAAATTCCCTCTATTGTAAGGAGGATGCCCTCAGAAGAGATTTTACTGTGCTTAAAATACTGTGACTTGAGTGGTACGAGGGACAATACTGACATGTTGTCACTTCATTTATTTTTGTGCACATCAACTTTGGTGGTTTGGGGATCAATTACATTTTTGCTGGTACTTAAATTCCTGAATTAGGGAAATGATCCTATTTTATCCACAAAGTCATTATTGTTGATCGGGTCTTTAAATTTGTGGTTTGTAGCAGCCATGAAATCCAATAATATTGTATATCCTACCAAAATAGTGAATTCACAATAAATGAAAAGTTACAATTGCTGATCTCACCAAGGTTCACAAAACAAAAAAGGATTCAACTCATTTACTTCATATGAAATGAAATAAATTACTTACAATGTCATGATACTTAGCTGCTTTTATGAACTCAGTTCTCAGCTCTATGGACTCTGCAGACCAGGGAGCATAGTACATAACGAATAAAAGCTCCTCTTTTTCTAACAAATCAATAGCTGGCTGTAGATTTCCAAAAGGGTAGTCCAACACTGGCGACCCCAGTGGAAAAAAGCGACTTGGTGGCTTGGCTGGAATGGTAAGCTGCTTCTCATGGAAACTGAAAAAGAAATAAAATTGTGATAAAGTAAAACTCGTTATTCGTTTATACAAAAGATCTAAGACTGTATTACATAACATTGGAGCTCATATGTTTTAAGGGTAAATTAAGGACAATTAGGAACATCTAGAATGACACCCAATTCCTTAATGTGGTTCTTAATTACTTTTGTGGATCAGAACACCAGAATATTTTTCATTTTGCATTGTTTTTGTTTTAGTTACACTGTATCCTAAATGTGGTTCTTTAATTATTTTTGTGGACCAGAACATCAGAATATTTTTCATTTTGGTTCACGTGCATTGTTTTTGTTTCGTTTCAGTTATTTAGCCAACCAAATTTGTCCAATTGTAATATGTCTCATATAAATCTTAATTAAATTCAGTTTTGCTCTTGTTTTTAAAATCAGAATTAGTGATGGGCTTATGGCTAAATAACCTTACCTTCTATCTTGAAATCATGAATATTGACTAAAAATCATTTTCTTTAATATTATCATTATTACTATCATCATTATCATTAATAATAATAACAATTATATGTTATTTGTGATTTGGGGGTTTAATGCCAATTTTAGCACAGGATAGACCATACATGGCAGCCAGTATATTTTGTGGAGGAAGAGCCCGGGAAGAACCACCAACCCACAGGAAGCTACTGGCAAACTTTCTCGCATACCCACATTGGTTGAGCCAAGACCTGAACCCATGCATACAGAGTTGAGATGTGAGTGATCTGTAAAGGTGAGTGCCTTAGACCACTTGCCACCTGTAATAATAATTATAATTTTGTGAATGAAGATAAACATTAAGACTGATAATTATGACTAACAGAAAAAATAAATGAATGCTGTAGTGTTTTATATCTTACATGTGTGATCACCTACATGGGTCATAAAGACATATACATGTATGTCACAATTCTTTATGATGTTTATTAAATAAGAATAAAATGGCATCATATATTACTAAAAATGATCTCAAACTATGCTAAGTCGCATAATGCGCCAGCAGATCTGGGTCTATGCAGTTTGTAAGGACTAATCAGTAGAACAAACAACACAGACCTTGATCTGCCGGTGCATTATGCAATGGCAGATCAGGGTCTATGTTGTTTGCATTTGGACCCGGATTATAAGTGATGGCAGATCAGGGTCTATGTTGTTTGCATTTCGACCCAGATTATAAGCGAGGATATATGGTAACCGCTACTGCAGCAAGTCATCTTATATTGTGTCAGTAATTCACAAGTTAGTTTTTATTTATCTAGTGGTATCAATGACATTTTTTTTCTTCAGCAGCCCTTAAAAAACCCTGTAGATAATAGATTCTATCAGTCAAAACTAAGGATTCAACAAATATTGGCTCCGACATCCAGTACTATTAATATTATTATTTAGAGTTTGTTTTTTTTATACTGAATTACATGTATTGAATATCACAAGATTCTCAGTTGCAATATTTTAGAGGGCATTACATGCCTGATTAACTATTACTCAGAAATGGCCTATGGGAAGATGGGTACCTGGTATATTTATTTGTTTACATACCAACTAGGTGTTAATTCTAACATTTGGGAAGGGGGGCAAATTGGATTTCGCTTGCATGTCCATTCCACTATAGCAATTTTTCTAAATTTTTTCACTTAAATCATCTTGCTTAGCATGGCAGATTGCAATAATCAAGAAGGGTACCTTCACCTGTATATTTGGCATGGAAGTGCTACACAGAGGCTAGACTAGAGGATATCTATTGGATATAAATCTCATTGTGCAGGAACATGTTAAGCAAAAGAATGTAAATTACCTGGAGGTATAAAAAAAACACCAAAGCTCTTCTAGTATTCTTTATTTTATTAACTTAAAGTCCATGTAGTCATTTTTCAGAGTGCTTCAACATATTTCTTTTCGTATAAACACGCTCATATTTAACATGCTTGCATCTTTATCTTTTTTAACAGAATCTTTCTCTCAGACTTCCACACAACTACAGAGTGTTATAGCTAGGAGCTTTAACACTGTGTATGCCTGTCCAACATCTTTTGAGGGCACACAAAATTTGACATGGCCAATTGTTTTTATTATAATGGATAAAAAAGTGCAGGAGTCAAGATTTAGGGGAAATGGGGCAAAAAACTGCAGGATTGACAGATGCACATCAATGAGTAATCTGTCATAACAGCAACATTTATCTCCTGTTCTCAGGGTCTAGTCTAAAATGACAAATTTATTTTTTATATCTCTAGTCGATGTTTTGTGTGGTTTCAAATTCACTGACATATGGGGTTCACATTTACTTCAACATGCAGGTAAGTTATTCTCTGATTGGATAAAATGGTACACACCTCCAGATAAATTACACCGGTACCAGTATTGCATTGTTTCTTGTGATTCTTAATCCACTTGAGATCGTAACACTGGAAACTGATGTGGATTAATGATAGAGAACACAGGGGTACAGGCATTGCCTATTACCCAAAGCCAATTTCAGGGTTTAAACAGTTAACTGGCTTGGATTGTTGTCGGAAACCAAAGACAGATCCATCAATTATAATCAATGAGAGACACCAAAAGAATGAATACAGGCAATGTGTTGACATTACATTTTCCTTTAAGCTGAAATACAAAACAAAAAACGGATTGTTGATGATCTACACGTAGTCCATCTCTATTCTGAATTTTAACCTATATTATGGGAATTCTTTAGTGAATATACGACAGTATTGTGAATATATGATAGTTATGTGCTTAATCTATGGTATTTTATAAATATTCATTGACAGTGATGTCATTAATATGGATTACATCCCTTTGTAGGATCAATTATATCAATGAAAAGGTGTACCGGTAATTGCTCAAGTGCATCAAATAAAGAACTGGTAAATCAAATATCAATGGACCTATGGCTAAAATATGATCAGGAAGAATGAGGTATGGTAAAAAGAAGATGAATACAGCAGAATCCATTCATTATTTTTTTAAAGAAAAAAAACACATACTTTGCATAATTACAGTACACTATATAGTCTAGACTGTAAGTACTACGTGGCCCATGAATTGTGAACTCTTTACTTATTTTTTTTTATTTCATGTTGGAGAAATCAGAAAATACAAGCACATACAAATGAATACAAAATAATGATAAAAATTATAATATAAAAGCAGTCATATTAGTTTATAACAATTTTTCGATTTTGTCAAAGTACTTGAAGCAATTTCAATGACATAATCCATGTATAAGTCAATTTGGAATGCAACACAAAGTCCAGACTGCCAGGTAAAAAGAATTGATTTTTACACTGAAAAATACGCTACTTGTTGTTAATAAAACTTTCAAGTCTGGGATATCTGTAAAGATTCTCATTCCTATAAAAGTGAAACCATACTGCCATATTTTTCATCTGTGTTTACAAACAAAACAAGAGATACTAGAAACTATTTTAACGTAAGGACTTAGATAGTCACAGTAGCTCAGTTAGAAGATCGTCGGACTCATAATCCATGGGTCACAGGTTCAAACCAATGCCGTCTGGATTGCTGCCTTGGTGTGTCCTTGGAAAAGGCACCTAGTTCACATTTCCTCAGCATGATATAGCTAATAATGTCTTAAAAGTGCTGTTAAAACCAACAAAAACATATAAGCATTAAAAAAAATTGGCTGTTACATGCTTCAAAATCATTAAAAAATAATTACTGAATGAAAAAGAACATTGCTAATATTTTTAAAATATTTCTTATATTATTCCTACTTTTGACCCTAATGAACAGAGTTAATTCAGTGTTACTGTTAATTCAGTGTTAACTGTATAAGTTTTAATTTTTTCTTCCTTTTTAAAGAACAGCAACATTCTGAAGGTTATATCATATGGAGGCAAGAAAGGGGCCTTACCAAAGGAGACACCACAGTAGATCTGATGGTGCCACAAAATCAGACCCACAACCTTCTGGTCACAAGTCAACTACACCTTAACCACCAAGACTTTTCAAACTTGACAACATTAATTGTATGCATTTATTTAAAAAAATATGATTATATATTTACATAGTTTAATTCTGTAAAATTTTAAGAAATTATATTTATTATATGGAAGCTTCATATCTGAAAAAATTATAAACAAATTTGAGATGTGCAATAGCATGTTAGTTATGCAGGTTGTTTGTTGAAAGACTTTACTGTATAAGAACTGCTAGAGTTACTCGTCTTGAATAACGTTACATCTCGTGTATTTATTAACTGATAAAAGTTACAATTTTCAAGGCGACTTCTTTGTTTTGTAATTTTAAATTCTCTATCAGCAACATAAAGAAGTATGGTTTATACAACATATTTTCCCGAAGACACAACAACCTAATGTAATCCACCGTCTTTGTTTATTTTAACTCGTAAAAAGCGTCGCCTTTGAAAGATGTTATTTTACACATGCATATAAACCTTTAAAATGTACAACATAACGAACGCTGTGGGCTTCTGTTATACTTGCATGATGTATGGAAATTTAGATCTAGATTGCAGAGGGATGATCTGCACGCATTTCAAACGTGCAACAAGCTAATACTTTGCCGAGTTTCTCTCAGTTGTCACAATAATTGTGCACACGAATTTCTCCCTCACTGACAAATCTACCATTCATTTATATGCTATGAACACACCTCTGTCCTAGCCTTGCGAGCAGAAACACAATTCCAGCCAGGATAAAACACACCAACTCAGGGTGCCTGTACATTGCTCTCAGACAGACGAACAGGGTCGAATGACGTCGACGTGGAAGCTCTCGTGACGGAATAAACCCGTCTACTCCCTCTAATTCCATTAAATGGACACATCGAACCCACCTGTCTTCGTACCCATACAACCACGTCAGATTTCAAAACCGGATACGGAAATCGGTAGCACTTGTCGCTTGACTATTAACTGAGCTGACAAGACTGGGGATAGTTTCATTAATTTTGTGTACCTTTGGAATTGAAAAACAAATGTTCTGTTGTTTTATTTTATTATTATTTTATTTTATTAAATTTTTGCTTGTTTATTTTTTTCAAAAATGTTTAGTTTAAACATTGTGTTGCAATATTAAAGAAGCAATTGGGCTAGTTAGGCATCGAGTCACCCCCCCCCCCAAAAAAAACAAAAAAACAACTGAAGTTCAGCAGTATAAACATCTTATTTTCCTGAAAATAGTGCATTTGTACAACGCCTTAATTCGCTTAATTAGAAATGTAATTGACACACTTAACTCTACATAAATACCGTCTTCATATTTGTCCAATTAAAATGATACCGTCCATGACCAGTATTTTCTGTAAATGCTGGTCAACAAATACTGTCATTGTTATTTGGTACATGTGTATTGCAGAAACTAATCCCTGCATAGTGTGTCCAAGTCTTACACGAGAGAGAGAGAGAGAGAGAGAACTACATGAATATGCATGATAAAAATAATAGTGGGAGCAAGCTATCACAATGTTTATCATGTATAATGTGGTCCAGTTGAATAAAACCCACAAAACCCAAAAAACCAACAGCCTTTCATTTTCAGTATTTTATTTCTGACTTCTTTGATGAGTTACTCTGCAGAGTACTTCAGCAGAGAATACACATTTTAGAACAAAAAGAAAGCAGAAGATAAATAATTTTTCCTTTTAACAAATTAATGACTTTAAATAATGTTCAATACTCATCTAATTTTTTTTGTATGTCCTTCGCAACTCTGAAACACTTCATTTGCATAGGCGAAGAACGCACATGTAATGTAATGCTATACAAAATGTTTCCTGATGTTGCACAATGTTGTTGGAGTCACGTATTGGTGCTCATTTGTCCCAAGCTTTGCTGGTTTCATATTATTTGCACAGTTGTTACAAAGAATCATTTACATACAAACAAAAATAAAGAAAATTGCCTGGCATCATTAATAAAATCTTGAACAGCTTTAACTACTTTAAAAATAAGTTCATAAGTGAACAACCATTTAGTTGGGGAGGGGGGAGCTGGGATTTTCTTTGAAAAGGGTATTATGTTCTTTGACCTCAAGAAAATCTTTTTTTTTTCAACTAATATTATGGATATACTGTAAAACCTATCTTTTGTGACCATTGTTAAGAGAGACCAACTGTCTTGAGAGACGGGGTCATCCATGCACAGATTTATTGATTATATAGTGTTATGACCTGTCTAAATAAATGAGAGACCATTATTTTTAGGCAGAAGGGGTGGTCTTCCAAGACAGGTTCTGCTGTATTAAGTTCTTATTTTAAACAAATCAGAGCAAGAATATTTTTTGAAAGCTATTTGAGGGCAAAGTATTGTTTTTATAAAAAAAAAAACGGTCCACTCTCAGGAAATGAAATGGTCAGTCCCTAAGACAGTGGAGATCAACCTTGAAGAAGCAGCTAGGTCAGTGGTCACAGGAAATAACTTTTGTGTTGATCTACATAATGGCTACATTCTAAAATATAAATTAAATGCAGTTCCAGGTGCCTCGCTACAGTTACATTAAGTCTGATTGCTGTGCTTGTCAGTTGGTTTTTCACAGCATGTTCAGCACTTTATTGGCTATATTCTGCAGAGGAAATGGAAGCTAAGTGCCTTTTTTTTTACGTCACACCAAGGCAGCTGACCTGGACTGATATAAAACTTGTGACTCTTGAATTATGAGTCTGACACTACCGATTGAGCTACAATTGAGCTATTGTGGCTCACACATAATGACAAATAACCTACATGGTTAATAAACAAGTCGTTATTTTAGAGCACTACAATTATTACTATTTTGTGCACTGAGGAACATTTCCGCTAACCATATGTATAGTATTGCCCTGTTCAAAAACGGTTACCTTACTTAAGGATTTGCTTCCCTTGATTTTAGTCACAATGCATTTCAGTTCTGGGCAGAAAAATGGTTATGGATCTTTATTTTGATAGCAGGTGGTTGTAAATGTGGGAGGGTACATCCTTGATCACAGCCATAGACAAAATCAGTTTAGTGCCAAGTATGCATTCAATTAAATCAATATTAGTACATGTATATGGAAACATCCATGATGTCAGTACTCACAAGGCTATGTATATTAGGGGAATCTAAGTATCGTTTGGGGAAGGGTTGGGACATAAACAAGAAGATGAAGGGTCTATGGAATGGAAACACCAGTGGAAGCTCATGCATTTTAAGTGTTTCTGGGGCATAATTTTAACCATTTAACTGTGAAGAAACTCACTCTATGAAACTTTCAGGTTGTTTCACACTCATTTTTAGGGGGCATGCATGCTGGCTCTGTCCTCCTCCTCCATTACTGCTGAGTCTACAACAATTTCAGATTCTCTGGTCCATTTAATTTAAATTTAAAAAAAAATAATTTAAAAATTAAAATCATGGCAAATTTTCAAAATTCATATTTAATAGGTACTTTACTGAAGAAATATCCAACATTAATCTATGATTAATGTTGATAAGATTTGAGCTTATGCAAAGTTTGGATAAACTCATTAATTCAATCATTCATTGATTTATGCTGTATTAATTTAAGCAAAATTATTAATCATTATTAATAAATAAATAATTTACCTTATTACTTTAATTTTATTGGTAATATTTCACTTTAATAAAAAAATTGTTTGAAATCAACATCATTATTAGGAGTATAATAATGATGTTGATGATGAATATAATTATAATGACCATCAATTATGATCATTATTAGAAACTATATACATTATATATTACAGGGTTTACGTTAATGGACATCCTTGTGTATTGTACACCCAAATCACTGGACATCCTTGTGTATTGTACACCCAAATCACTGGACATCCTTGTGTATTGTACACCCAAATCGCAGGACATCCTTGTGTATTGTACACCCAAATCACTGGACATCCTTGTGTATTGTACACCCAAATCACTGGACATCCTTGTGTATTGTACACCCAAATCACAGGACATCCTTGTGTATTGTACACCTAAATCACTGGACATCCTAGGGACTTCACTTTCTACCTATTTGCCCAAATAATAAACCCGTTGACCCAACCGTTCCAAAATGTCAGATGATACCCATTTTATTACAAGGTTGAAGCTGAGCAGATTACCATATGTACTCGCGTATAACCAGATACCAACTGCAAACTGCATAGACCCAGATCTGCTGTCGCATAATGCACCAGGAGATCGGGGTCTATGCAGTTTGTAAGAACTAATCAGTAGAACAAACAACATAGACCCTGATCTGCTGGCGCATTATGCGCCGGCAGATTTGGGTCTTTGCAGTTGGTGTTGGATTATACGCAAGTATATACGGTAATTCAGGATGAGGATGTATGGTGGACATGCACACAGACACCACAGTGATTGCTATGTTAAGCTTCTGCTAATGGGGGTTTGACAAAAAACTGGCAACATAAATATAGGCAGAATATAGAGATTTACGACAAATTAAAGGGAAAAATATATGGATAAAAAAGTAGGGACTTTGTAGGGATTTACCGTATATACCCGCTTATAAGCCAAGTCCAAATGCAAACAACATAGACCCTGATCTGCTGTCGCATAATGCGTCGGCAGATCAGGGTCTATGTTGTTTGTTATACTGATTAGTCCTTACAAGCTGCATAGACCCAGATCTGCCAGTGCATTATGCTACGGCAGATCTAGGTCTATGCAGTTTGCAGTTGGTATCGATTTATATGCGAGTATAGACGGTATATACAATTTAAGGATGGTGGTGAGGCCAGTCTCTAGTATTTGTTTGAGTTATTGTGTTCAAAAGCATGGGCAAACAGACAATGGACAGTTGAAGGATGATTTTCAACAGGCTATCGCATAAGCTCCAATGGCAAGCATAGAACCCTCGGCACAAGAGAACCTGCTTTTCCTGTGGTGATAAAGTGATGTCAGAGATGCATTTTATTAACTTTAAATTTACTTTACAGCATGAATGTACTTATCGAAGAAAAAATATAATCACAATAACCTTTTAAATGCTGGATTTACTTCTGGATGCGTGTATACACAGGTTTCATTCCTAGTCAGTAAAACAGTGAGAGAGAAAGTGGTAATGTATTAAAAAAGGAAGATGTCCCAATATATTAAGGCCAACAATCATACTAATCAATAATTTTAATCCCATTTTATCACTTTCTACCTTAAAGCTAGACCTGAATGATATATACTACAATCGGGAATCTTAATTTGTTACATAGTTCACATGTACTGCTAAGACTTGATGCATATTCATTTACTAAATCAGGAGATATGGCCATTTCATTACCACCAAAATGTGACCTCTATGGAAACAGCCAAACAACTTTTTGTAAACAGCCCAATACGCATGTGCAAGCTTGTGATGTAAATTGGGGAAATGTAGTAAACGATAGTACCAATAATACTTGCTTTTCGTTTTGCAACATTGTTTAAATATTGTGTATATTTCCATCAAGTGCAGTTGACTACCTCTGACACCCATTTTCATTTTCATTTAAAAGTTTCACTTGTTTATGTTTAGCACTGACTTGCATGTCAAAATCTTGCCAGAATTGCCACATAAAGGATATTGTATGCATTTCTTAATAATTTTCTTTACAAAAATGATGTGCAAACCTTAATAGCTGGATGCAAAATAAAGAATCAATTGTCTTTATGTCAATTATATATTTTGACAAAAAAAAAATAATTTCAAAAGAATCTTGTATATTCAATAAATGTGTGTTTAGGTGTCATTTATATCACATGAAGACATCTGACTTGGAACATCATATTTAACAGCCCCAATTGTATCTCAGCAGTTAACAGCATAAGTTTGATGATTGATAATTTTCCGTAAAAACTGAATTAAATTTATTGCTCTAATGAATAATAATGTGGGAAAATTGTCATGATTCTAAGACTAATATCTCTGTCTCTCTCAGTCCAGGGTCTGGGGAACCCCAAAGATCTGAAATTGTCAGCGATTTTTTGGTGTGGGTGGCGGGTGGGAATGGCTAAATTGCTAGTCTGACCCTGCCTTGAACTCATCTGTTGCTGTAGTGGCCTGTTTTCAGCAATTCTGCATACAGGTCTGTCTCAAAGGAATGTGATGATTTGGTAAAAAAAAAATTCATTAGAGTTTTGACTGATGATAAAATCAATAGTTTTTTTATATTCTATGTACGTGATGTTAAAACTGAGCATCAACTCATTTAGCCCCCTCTTTTAATCCTTCTCTTTCGCCATTTGTTCCATCCTTTTCTTTCTTAATTCTTGCTGTTTAATTTTACATCTTTTCCCAATCATGGTTAATTTAAAATATAAAAATTCTCTTTTAGCTATAACTCGGTATCCTTCGGCACATTTTGCTCAGAACCTATCTCTCCATTTTGTGACTTGAACCTATGGTTTATTTGTAAAAATATCTGTATAAAAATATATTAATATATGTGAAGCTAAGAACATTTTCGCCAACAATAGCACTTCAATATCAATGCGTCTGCATCAGACAGACATCCTTGTGAAGAGAACCATGTTTTACCAAGACATGCTTATGAAGTGAAATATGTTTTATTAAGAGAATATAAGGACTCGTTTTAAAAAAAAAACAAAAAAAACAGTAGAGGCTGGATATGAAACTTCCTTCTCCAATATATGGTACTGTTCATAGTAATGTATGATGTTTATATACTTAACTTTTGTCTATGATTGTAAGTTGTATGATTATTTGAAAATACATACTTAATATTTTTCCAGTTTATTACATAGTATTGTTATGTATGATGTTTATATAATATTATAGATATTTTAGGAAATTATAAATGTTTCTTGACTTTAATATTTGCTTAAATCTTAATGTTGTTTATAAAAAAAACATCTTTAACTAGTGTCCTTGAATTAGGTTGTTTACTTCAGATTTGAGCTAAAGGATAGTTTTGATAAACAAAATGTTTACCAAATTTGAGGTCAGGGTTGATTTTGTTTACAGATAAAACTGGAAATACCTTAGGAGTTACCTGTCAATGGTCATACATACATTTATTATTCTAGAATATTCTGTCATGTGACCAATCTTTATATATACCATGTTTAGTGGACAGTTTTTCAGTTTCGACATTACTATCAGTCTTGTAAAGAGCTATTACAGTTGTGGAAAGTCATTCGAAATTCTAAGAGATGAATTATTTAAAATATGAATTGGATTTTAACAGTGCTCATAGACTTTTGAGTTTTGGATTGTTAATTGATGATTTTGGAATTTATGTGAACTTATTCAGAGATATTTTGGAGTACTTCATTTTGACATCAGCAGGTTAAAGACTTCTAGTACATCAGGACTTTGAAGACCATTGGCACATCATAAAATTCAAGGATACAGCCATGAATTTGGAACATTTTATATTTAGGACTTGTGATTAGAACACTAATTCTTATTGGATTATTTGGATATTAATACACATTACTGTCTTTTTTGATTTTTCATTTTAATTATCTAGAAAAAAATTTGTTGGTTTCACTTTCTTTCTGTTACATTTTTCTAGACCATAGAGTCGTAACAGTATTTAGCAACATGTCCTGTTGTGACATGTGTCAGGTAGGCCAGTATTTTCATAGACATTTTGCGATTAGACTTTTGTGACATAGGTCATGTAGACATGTGTATTTATATACATATTTTGCTAAACAAATTCATTCCTATTTTAGAATTTCAGTTCTAAAAGATCAGTCTGTAAGAAATCTGTTTTAGTTGTGTTGTTGAAATCAGATATAATATGAGTGGAATTATTTATTTACAATATTCATTGGAAATATAAAAGTGCTCATTGACTTTTGGATTAATACATGATTTTAGGATTTATGTGAACTCATTCAAATACATTCTGGATTCCATCTTGGGGGGGGGGGGCCCTAGGGGGCCAAGTGGTCTAAGGCTCTTGCCTTTACAGATAACTGACATCTCACCTCTGTCCTCGTGGGTTCGAGTCTCGGGCTCAGTCAACATGCGTATGTGAGAAAGCTCGCCAGTAGCTTCCTGCGAGTCGGTGGTTCTTCCTGGGGTTTTCTCAGGTTCTTCCTCCACCATATATCATGTGCTGAAAAATGGTGTGAAACCCATAACAACCAACCAACCATCTTTGTGGTACATCAGGACATTCAAGGCTATTGGAATTCATTCGGAACATTCTATTATTTTGGACTTGTGATTATGACATTTTTGGATTATTTGGAAACTCACAAATTGTAAGTGTCTTTTGAATTTTCAATTTAACAGTCTGGAAATAAATTGCTTGTTGATTTTACTCACATTGTTGGTTTCTTATTCTTTCTGTTACATATTTTTTAAACCTAGAGTTGTAACAGACATTTGGGGCTCGTCCGGAATCTGAATTTCTTCAAATTACAATTTAAATTGACTTTGTTTGGGAAGTTTTATTGCCCCTGGTAAAGATTTTTATTTCACACATTTGAGAAATCTTTATTGAAACCAGCAAGCATTCACAATATCATATAAGGCTGAGAACTTTATTTCAAGTCCTACCCAGGTTGGGTTCGAGTCTATGAAAAAGGACGAGTTGCTTGTGCTTGCCAGACATTATGATCTTTCTGAAGTGAAAGCGTCTTTGAAAAAACAAGAGATAAAGAATATTTTAATTCCATATTTGGTGGGAAAGGAAATTTTGGATGATAGTGCTTTGGGTTTAATTGATAAGTCTGTATCTGGTTTTGATTGGAAATCAGGGATATTACAGGTTAAAAACCAGATGGAATTAGAATTAAGAAAGCTTCAGCTTCAGAAAGAGGAAAGGGAAATATAAATGCAGATGCAGAGAGAGTGAGAGAAAGAGGAGAGGGAAATGAAGGGAAGGGAAATGCAGATGCAGAGAGAGAAAGAGGAAAGGCAAATGCAGATGCTGCAAGAGAGAGAGAGAGAAAGAGATACAGATGTGAAGAGAAGAAAGGGAAATGCAGTATAAATTAAAAGAATTAGAACTGACAAGCGGAGCACTCCCCTCCCCACTTTACACACAAGTTTAGGTTTTGATGTTACCAGATATATTAGGTTAGTACCCTCTTTTCAGGAAAAAGTCGATCAATACTTTCTTCACTTTGAGAAAATTGCTGTAAACTTGAAATGGCCCATAGAGCATTGGACTTTGTTACTACAAATTGTACTTATTGGCAAAGCTCATGAAGTGTACACTTCACTGTCAGTACAACAAAGTACTGATTATGGTGTCGTTAAGGAGTACATCTTGAAGGGTTATAAGTTGGTACTTGAGGCATATCGACAAAGGTTTAGGAATAGTAGAAAAGAAACTAGACAAACTCATGTTGAATTTGCAAGGAAAAAGAACAACTATTTGATAGGTGGTGCTTAGCCAAGAAGGCTGATCAACATTACGATAACCTCAGACAGCTTGTATTAAATGATGAGTTCAAGAGGTTCATCCATAGTGATGTCAAGATCTATCTTGATGAGCAAAAAGTAGAGACTTTGGAAAATGCTGTTCGCATGGCTGATTGGCTGATGATTATTCCTTGACTCACAGAATTTCATTTGTCAACAAGTCTCCCTCTCAGCAGTATTCTGGGAAAAAATCATCTCAGTTTCAAACAAGTACTTCTAAATTTCAAAACAGCACAATTGTTAGAAATCAAACATCAGATACGACTGATCAGAAATCCTCATCTCTTCCTACATGCACTTCTTGTAAAAGGAAAGGGCACGTCATTTCTGATTGCTTCAGGTTGAAAAATAAGCAGCAGAATAAAGACAGCTATTCCAAATGCTCTTATTTCAAAGAGGTCAGGGTCACAGTCTTGTATTGAAAGCAATACATTTGTTGGGTCAAACAAACCCCCGTCTGATTCTATTTTGGAGACTTATGAACCATTCATGTCAGAAGATTCTGTATCACTTATTGATGATTCTGCCAAACCTCTCCCTATTAAAATATTAAGGGACACAGGAGCTTCTCAGAGTCTTTTGTTATCAGGTACTTTGCCTTTGTCTGAGAAGTTTTCTTCTAGTGTGGTTTTGTAAATGTTCCTCTCCATTGTGTCAGTTTGGCTTCAGACTAAGTTTCCAGACCTGTGACTGTTGGGGCAGTGACTTCTCTACCTATAGAAGGTATCCATTTGTTACTAGGCAATGACCTAGCTGGAGAGACGATTGTGGTTAATCCACTTGTAACCGACAATCCTTGTTTGGATCAGAAAGTTGAGCCTATTTAAATTGAAATCCCCGATTTGTATCCTGCTTGTGCAGTTACCAGAGCTATGGCAAAAAGAGCTTGAGAAGAATGTTGATCGGGAAATTATTCCTTTAGCTGACACATTTATTGGTCAGTCTTTTCATTAGGTCACTTTCTTTCCTGATATTGATCAATCAAAAGGCATTGATTACAGTGATCCTCTTTTTACAACTCCTTCTCTCTATTCTAATCAGGATGACAAAGGGCAATCCCTCATTGACGAACAGGAAACAAGATCCCGAGATCTCCTGTTCGTTTCAGAGGGCTATTAGTGAAACTGAAGCCACACAAGTCTCAGATTGTTATTTTGTGAAAAATGTGGTCCTTCTGAGAAAATGGAGACCACTTGAGGTACCCGCTATTGACGAGTGGTCAGTGAGCTATCAAATTGTCGTTCTGAGGTCATATCGACAGGAAATTCTTAGTCTAGCCCATGAAACTCCCTTAGCTGGTCATTTAGGACTCAATAAGACTTATCACAAGATTCTGAATCATTTTTATTTGCTGAAACTTAAAAATGATATTATTAAAATAGTGAAGATCTTGTCGCACTTGTTAAATGGTAGGAAAACCCAATTGGAAGATACCTAAGGCTCATCTGTAACCTATTCCTGCTTTTGACGAACAATTTAGTAGAATAATGGTAGACTGTGCCAGTCCCTTACCTAAGACCAAGTCAGGTAACCAATACTTGTTGACCATAATGTGTGCGTCTACAAGATTTTCTGAGGCTATTCCTTTGAGAAATATTAAAACTAAAACCATTGTAAAAGCTTTGGTAAAGTTTTTTACACTTGTTGGCCTTCCAAAATCTGTCCAGTCTGATCAAGGGTCAAATTTTATATCTGGAATTTTCCAAGAAGTTATGCATGAGTTAGGCATCCAACAGTTTAAATCTTCTATCACCCTGAAAGTCCAGGAGCTTTGGAAAGATTTCATCAAACTTTGAAGAATATGATTTGGTCATATTGCTT
The DNA here is from genome assembly GCA_029931535.1 of Margaritifera margaritifera. NCBI lineage: Eukaryota > Metazoa > Mollusca > Bivalvia > Unionida > Margaritiferidae > Margaritifera > Margaritifera margaritifera. Next base: position 550,809 of record JAQPZY010001590.1, on the reverse strand, counting down.
TGATACAGAAAAGGATTGGGATGAGGGTGTTCGTTTGTTGTTGTTTGCTGTTAAGGAATCAGTTCAAGAGTCATTGGGTTTCAGTAATTTTTAACTGGTTTTTGGACATACTGTCCATGGACTATTAAAGTTATTAAAAGAGAAACTTCTTTCAAATGAAGATCCAAAGATTAATCTTCTTGACTATGTCTCTGATTTCAAATAGAAGTAGTCGAAGGCTTGTGAAGTAGCAAGGACTAATCTCCATCCTATTCAAAGGAGTGAACTAAAAACAGCTATTACAGGAGTATGAGCACTTGTTTCCTGATGCTCCTACACGAACAAATAAAATCTATCAGGATGTTGACATCGTAGATTCTACACCTGTGAAACAGCATCCTTACAGGATAAATCATCTCAAACAGAAACATTTGAAAAAACAAATTCAATACTTACTGGAGAATGATTTTATAGAACCAAGTAAAAGTAACTGGAGTTCACGATGTATTCTTGTACCTAAGCCAGATAATACATTTCGCATGTGTACTGACTATAGTAAAGAATGGACGATTACATTTATAAAATTGGAAATGCAATATCACCAAGTTTAACCTTTTAAAAGGATGGCAAATTCCACTCACGGAAAGAACAAAAGAAATTTCAGCATTTGTAACTCCAGATGAGCTTTATCAATATAAAGTGATACCTTTTGGTATGAAAAATTCTGTGAACATTCCAGTGTCTCATGAACATGATAACATCTGGTCTATATAACTGTAGCGTGTACATTGATGACAACATTATCTACGGCGACACTTGGGAAAATCACTTGGAAACCATTAGGAAATTCTTCGATCAAGTCGGTGATGTAAATCTGACGATTAATTTAAGCAAAAGTGAATTTTGCCATGCTTGTGTCACATTATTAGGACATATTGTGGGACAAGGTCAAGTTAAACCTGTAAAGCCAAGGTCATGGCCATCTCTGAATTCTCTGTTCATGTTTGTAAAAAGTAATTGATGCTATTTTTACATATGGCTGGACATTATCAAAAATTGTGTTCAAATTTTTACCTAATTGCCAAACCTTTGACAAATTTGTTGAGTAAGAAATCCAAGTTTCATTGGTCTGACCAGTGTCAGCAATCCTTTGATAAATTAGCAGCCATGCTTAAGAATGCACCAGTCCTTTCTGCTCCAAATTTCAGCCAATTATTTAAAATGACTGTTGATGCAAGTAATGGAGGGGTTGGAGTATTGATTCAAGAAGACAAAAATGGTGTGGATCATCCCGTTTGCTATGTTTCTAAAAAACTAAACAAGTACCAGAAAAATTATTCCACAATTGATAAGAAATGTTTTGCTTCGATATTGGCTTTACAACATTTTGAAGCGTATGTTACCTTGGCTCCTTCTCTGGTTATTGTATTCAGTGATCACAATTCCCTTACTTTCATTAACAAAATGAAAGATAAAAATTGGAGATTGTTGAGATGGAGTTTAATGCTGAAAAGATACAACATCGACATTAGACACATCAGGGGAATAAATAATGTGATTGCAGATGCATTATCCCATGTATAGAAGTACCATATTGCTTTATTTTGTATATATTTTGTGAAATTCTGCTGGGTGTCATTCACAAGACATTTCCTATGTAATTTTGATTTGTACAGAATCAGATGCACATTTAAAAGAAAACTTTATTGCATAAAAACTTTATTTCTTTTTCTTTATGAGGGGATGTGTTATGATTGATGTTTATATACTTAACTTTTGTCTATGATTGTAAGTTGTACGATTATTTGAAAATACACACTTCACTTTTGTCCAGTTTACACAGTACATGTATTTTGCAATATGTCCTGCTGTGACATGTGTAGGGTAGGCCAGTATTTTCATAGGCATTTCACAATTAGACAGGTCATGTAGGCATGTGTAGTTAGATACAGATTTTGGTAAACAAATTCATTCCTATTCTAGAATTTGTTCTAAAAGATCCGTCTGTAAGGAATCTATTTTAGTTGTGTTGTTGAAATCAAATATTATTTGAGAGGAATTATTCATTTACAATATTCATTGGAAATATAAAAGTGCTCATTGACTTTTGGATTAGTACATAATTTTGTGATTTATGTGAACTCATTCAAATACATTCTGGATTACATCTTGTAGTACATCAGGATATTCAAGTGTACTTGAATTCATTCGGAACATTTTATTATTTTGGACTTGTGATTAGGACATTTAGGATTAATGAGGAATTGAACTCACAAATTGTGTCTTTTTAATTTTCACTTTAATTGTCTGGAAATAAATTGCTTGTTGATTTTACTTACATTGTTGGTTTCACTTTCTTTCCGTTACATATTTGTAAGACCTAGAGTCGTAATATCATATTTTTCGTGATGTCGAGATGCCGACGACATACTCGTACTGCTACATCCACCGACATACCTCCTCTTTGTGCTGAATAATGTACACAATCAGAAAACACTCCAGAGAAACTTTACACTTGATACTAGTAGAGCAATGATGATTTACAATCTGGGTTTCCCAGACGACTTCTTATGGACTCGAGTCACGGAAATTGCCAAATTTGTACATGTCCTAGTCGGCAATATTTGGACAAGTACATTTAAATACCTCACTAACCATTGATTGCATCAAATCATCATACTGAATAATTTAGAAGTGATATGGGGTTCTCGGGTCTACTTTTACAGGCCCAACCCTATTGTGGTCACTGGCAAAATAAATTTTTTTTAAAAAATTCAAAAAGTCAGTGAAATACATGACATTAAAATCTTAAACTTTCGTATACATGGGAAAGACAAGAAAAGAGACAACTTTCATCATCTTTTGCCTAAACCTTTATTACATTTTAAGAGCATTAAATACAATATCTCTGGAGACTTTGCAAATATTCATGGTAAAAAGTTTTAGAAATCGTTATGCAAATAAAGCTGTTTTGAATATTGCAATGTTAAGTTTGTACCAGACCAAAGATGTTAAGACAATACTAAAAAGTCCAAACATGTAAGTTACGCATTTCTTGTCATTTTATTAACTGGGACTAGCATATCCATTGGACTTTAACGCTTATCATACCATGTAATAATAATTCTGAATATACTATACTGATCTGAATGAACATCTAGACCCTTAGTTTGGAGCAAGATTGTGACATCAGGAATAGAAGATTAAAAGCTTTCACGCCAATTTAAAGTCTACTTACAAAAATGTACTCATATATATATATGACCATCAACCTCACCATGTTACAATACAAAAAGTTATATATGACCATCAACCTCACCATGTTACAATACAAAATGTTACATGAAATTTTGCAAATCTTAGTAAGAAAACTAAATATGCAAATAAGGTATTCATGCTGACAATAGCTCCCACATATTACACCAATTACAAATTTGAACATCGATTTTTTTTAAAGAGTAAATATACAAATACATTTGAAAGAAAAAAGCAAAATGACTTTTAGCTATACCTAATGTCATGCTGTTTCAAAAGACTCATCAAAAGAACAGTTTAAATAACTTCACAAACCATACTTACATCAATAAAGTGGTCTCTTTTAAGATGAGAAAGATTATTATGGGATACACGTGTAATCATTTATGTATCTTTCTGCTTGACTAAATATTTCTCTGTCTGCACAGTAACAGGACGAGAATATATAGTGCCTTGCCTGAATTCTCATGCCAAGTTAAATAAGAACATAATGTCAAACATACAGCAATTATACACATGCTGAGCTGTTAGCAGTTTCTCATAACTACTGCTTTCTCACAGGTGCCACACACTCAATTTTTGCTTTTAAAAACAGCAAGTATGCTTTTTCAAATTCAATATACTTTAAATATTGCTTAAAAAAGTAAGAAATTATATTTTCCTTTATTTGAAGATGATACTGCACATCAACCTTTATACAGTCGAACCGGTCTTATGCAGCCACCTATGGGGAAAAAGGCCATTCTGGTTTCTTAACACAGGTGATCTCTGAATGTAGGTTCCACTATTAAACTTGGTTTCTGAACAAAGATCATATACCAGATATTGTTGTTGTTGTTTCGTTTGTGTTACTATTACTTTAATCAATTTTATAAAAAATATATTTTTAATCTATATTATTCAAATTTTCAGAGCTTTTTAAAACTTTATTTGTTCTGGGAATTTTTTCAGGCAATTGGCATAATTTCCTATTGAAAGAATTCACTGTATAAATGAATCATTCAGAAATTTTGGTGGAAAAGTGTTTCTTGCAAAGATTTCTTCAAGCTTTCCCTCAGTCTAATTATCATGTAGCATGTATTTGCTTTAATATATGGCAAGAAGGCAGTTAGCTTAGCTGCTTGTATATTGCAGCTGGAGTCAACTGTCTCAGCAGTAACAGACCTAGACCAAATATAGAAAGTATCAATCAAATGATTGACAGGTCACTCTTGTTCAAATGGTTCTGACGTCTTTAAGATGAAACACTGGTTCCTTCATGTATTTACTATAAAATGTGCACGAGTTTTCGTCCTCGGTCCTTTCAAAATTTGGCAATGCATTGAAAAGTTTAAACAAAGAGAATATCTCAGATCAAATAAAGACTGTAATGCTGGTCTATTATGCATTATTGGATTAAAAAGAGCAGCTTAATCGTTAAATGTCAGTTAACATTTCCTTCCTAAACATGGATATTTAATGAAGTTTTGGTATGTACATTATAACTATCTTGTTGTTTTTCTTGGGTCACAATGCATATGTGCATAATGATTTATGCCAACTTCTCCATACTATTACAATGTTTAAGCATTTGTCTTGTGCTTTTGTTTTTTTACAAATAACTACAATGCACCTATCTGACAGAATGGAGCAGTGTCTGAAACTGAACTTTATTTTTCGCATTATAATGAACACAAGGGAATAGCTTACCATGATCTTGATCCCCAAACTACTATTAGGCAGTAAACACTGATGGAAATTGTTCAATAGATCAAATTTGATAAACTAAAGCAAATTCAGGGTAAAATTAGCTCTATATTGAAATTTAGTCATCAAAAATGTGCAAGCATTAAAAACCTCTGACAAACAATTTTCATATACAACTTAGTATACTATATAATAAATAACGCCTTTATTTATTATATACATTTAGTATACTCGATTGAATGTGAAAATAATTTGAGATTATTAATGCTTGAATGGGTTTTGGGTGACTAAAGTTCAAAGTCCTTTGATTTAGTATGGTCATCAGTGCATTGCTCCCTTCCACACAAAATTGTGGCTGAATTCAAGTTCTTAAAATACTAATGGAGAGATTATCCAATAAAAAGGTACACTGAAAGACTGACCAGAATTTTCAGATCAGTTCACATAACGTGTTTACCTAAACCATGCCTTTCTTTCTTCATACATAGGTCATGGTCAATAAACTTGACTGACCACTTAAATCAGTAAGAAACTGTTGCCTTGTTAGGAAACACCTGTACGCTGATTGTAGAAAGCAGGCAAGTGTAAATACATGACTCTGAAAAAGGAAATTCCACAGAGGAAAAATGAGAATGACTGTCAAGTCCAGGTGATCGTCTAATAAAGGTGACCATTCAGGCAGGTCTGACTGTATCATTTATTACTGCTAATCTTGCACATGAGACTGTTAATCTCTTTTTTTTTCTCCTTTTCACAGCAGACAATGCAACAGATCTAAACAAATGTATGGTGTGCTACTGTCCAGTGGGACATGTATTATTGCATCAACTGCCTTAACGAGATTCATTCATATATCATACTCATCAGATAAGTATCAAGGAAGTAAATTAAATTTCACCAAAATTAACTTATTCATGATCTCATATGATTTAAATGTTTAAATTTTTTAAAAACAAGTTACTATTAGGAAACTACTGTGCAGACTATTGTATATATTACAAAGAATACATTTCTATAAAATGTAAAATCAAATCCAATAATAATCTATCTGAAAGATTCCTACACACGGGAAGAATGTGAAATTTTTGGTAACAACACGCTACAGCATATTAAAAGTGGATCATGAAAGGTTGTGACATGGTGGTTTCACAAAATTTATCATGATTTTTTGCACACTTCTGGTACAATGTTTCAGCAGTAAAAGAAAATTTCAACTACAGCAAAAATATTACATGTGTATTTCCAAGTCTTCACAAATTTTTTTAAATATGGTGATGAAACTAACCTGTGGTAGAGAATGTTTTTTTCCTTTCTATCTTCTATTGCTGTAAACATTTCAAATATCAGTGGTGAAACAGAGAATTTCATTATAACTTTTTGTGTTCGAGTTCTCTACAGACTGACAGTCTATATATACAGCATGCACGATCTACATTACTTATTTTCGGATGAAAACCAACCTTATGGCAAACACTGAACTATTCCTGTACATTAAAGAAAATATTTGCCTCAACCTTTCAAAATCTAATCATGCTTCGTCTTTCATTGGAAAAGAAAAGAAACTGAATGCAATAAAAAAAATAAAAAAAAAAAATTATTATCATCTAAATATTTTATAATATATTTTTCTACTGCACAATGCCTATTTCTCTATTAAATACCTCAGATCAGGGCTTTTTACAAGTGAAGGGCATGCACTTCATTAAAATTTTTAAGTATCAATATCTTCGTCTCTATTTCCTCAATAAGAAGAATGTTCTCCTTCTCATTATTTTAAATGTGCTCTGTACCTTAACATACAAGTCTTGACTTCCAGTATCACGATTTCCCCATGACCATATATACAGCATTTGTAAAGATAATTCAATGAAACTCTAATAATAATTTCCAAGTTCCTTTAACAAGCACATTTCAACACCTCCAAACATCAAGATTTTCTCTTTGTAAAAGATACACTACACAAAAAGTTTAGCAACATGCAAGTGAATTATAAAACATAATTGCTTGCAAAAACCTACATTTTGTATGAATAAAAAAAAAGCATATAGAGAGAAAACTTAAACATCAGACTAGCTTAAAGGCCAATCTTTTAAATTTTCTCTGAACATTTGCAATTTATTACAAAAAGTGGGATTTAATTAATCAAGCACTTCCACCATTAATTTATTGAATGTTTCACAACTTATACAATTGTTCCTGAGCCTTTTGTGCATAGTATATAATACAAATCTCTACAGGTGTCAAAATGATCTGTTTTAATGTGCCGGTCTTCCACAGCACATTACCTTTCATGGTGAAATATTGTAACATCTTGATCAAAGATACATAGTCTTTCTAAACTAAGTATACCAATTGACATAATTTCCACGTTCATCTGCTTTTCTTGAAAAAGGAAACAAGTTTAATCAAATACAAACATGATATACATGTATATTAAATATCACACTATTTACAAGAAACAAAAAAAAGGGACAATTACAATCAAGTTACAAATGTCATTATTAAACAGAACAGCAAAGAATAGCTCAAGAAAAGTATCATAAAATACAAATATGAATAGAATCATGCTCCTTGTGTTTATGCAAGCTTCTGTATGAATAGGATCATGCTTTATGCAAGCTTCTGTACAACATTTATTTTTTTAAATAATAATAGCAAATTGGCAACACCCCTGGTAACTGAAAATGATTACTTCACAGATCCTACTAATCTGTCAAATTGTCTTCTATTGGTATTTTACTTTGATTGAAAATTAAGTCTTCAAAATAACCATAATCTATATGGTCCCTTCCAGGACCAACACCAAGAAATATCAGTAACCAGCATGGTTGACAGCACAAAGTAGTGATGAAACTGTGATATTGGGCATTAAAAAATGAAAACTATCCAAATCTTTCGTTCTAACTGATAAGTAAGTGCAACACAATTTTTGTTTAAATCACTTTAATAAACTGCTGGTAAACTCTTATTTGCAAACAATATCACTGCAACATCACACAGTCCTATTACACAACAAAAATGATTTCTTTCAAGAATAGTTCAACTTCGTAACTAGTGTTACATTTTCTATGGCATATATTTATTAGCAATGCCATGAAAATATAATGTCAAACATAGACCAGTCAAGAGAGACTATAAACAAGACTATAAACAACCACAAGAAAAAAAATATACTCTTGAAAGAAAAGGAGCAAAATTCTAGTTATATATAAAGCATCAGTATTTCAATTCAACTGGATGTTCAACTCATATGTACATCAATGCAATCTACAAATTCATGTTTACCAATAAAAACAAAATAATCCTATGCTTTAAGATCTTTGCAATTTTTTTGTAACACGCCACACTACAACACTAATAGACACATCAACTAAAATTAGGTGTTTGGTTTGGTTGTAATTGGGCTTTTCAAGTCCAAAGCAGCAAATTTGATTGACCAATATGACTTAGAAGAACACGTTCTAATGTGATTTTGCTAACAACTCTCTTTACTTGAGGGCTGCTCCAGAATGAAGGGGGGGGGGGGGAAGGGAGAGACATTAAGGTCTAAGGTCAAAAGATCAAAATAAAACACTTATGACAATCTGTACTACCCCTACAATCTATATGGAAAAACCCTTATCTATGAAAAGAAAAAAAACAGAAACATGTTACCATACTTAGACGCTGTAAATCATGGAGACAAAAGACTATGCTACTGATTTTGATATAAATAAAATTTAAAATCTGGATGATAGGTGCATATTTGAAGGTAAGTGTATATCAAAAATAAGCACACAAGCCTTTCTATTTGCATGAAACAAGAATAAACACAAATACAAGAATAAGATATAGCATGTAAATATGCCATTATACCTGTTGTCTGGATAGCTACCCAGTCGTGTAAATAGCCTGTTTAGAACCTACACCTCAGAAGAACACAACTTCTCAAATGAACATATTTCCTCAACTTTCCCAGACCGGTTGTCCTCAGTTACTGCAACACTTCAAACTGTCAGAAGCACACTCTCCAGTTATTTTCAGACCAGATACATATACATGTCATGTTTCACTTTGCAAAAGAAATGGGTATTACAAACTCCAAAACTTGATCATATATATACCTATATTCCTAACTGTTATGTATGAACAATGGAAAAGAAAAGCCATTTCAAATTTATGAATGTTTCTAATAGCACATGACACATTGGATTGGAGAGAGAGAGAGAGAGAGAGATGTAAAAGATGAAGTTGCTTTCAAAGCAATATTTAATAAAAAAAAACTAGTAGTTAATACTTAGAATATTTTTGATTAAATGAAACTATATACACTAACAAACAAGACATTTAGTACAATATTGGGAGTCCATGAACGCGACATGGAATCAAAATTCAGATGGTGTTTTTATTTTTTTGAGAACCAATCTGGGTGGTGCAGTTAACTCTCTCCAGTACACTTCCTCCACCCATTGCCAGGGTCACACTGAAAAATTTTTCTGTAAGAGATTCATAACCACTACAACTCAACTTCCAAATGTTTTGCTTATACATGATGGAAGAGTTCAAAGATGTCATTATTTTGTTACAAACCTATCAAATGAATTAGAGCATTTGCACACCTTGGTTCAAGCTGTCAAGATGTCCAAGTGATTGATGACTGCACTAATATCTTTTTATTTTATAATTACTGGACTTAATGGCAATGTATGTGCTCCTAAATAATAAAAAAAAATTTACCATCAAATTTCTCTCCCACTTTAAAGCAGAACTTCCACACACTCCACATTTGCTGCACTCCAGAGTTACTAACAAGAAACATAACTCTCAATGCAGGAAGGAAAGCAAGTAAGAAAGCAAAAAACTTAAGAAGCTGAAGAGACTTTGGTAAAAAAAAAAAACTAAATATTTTGAACATATTTTTTCTTTCAGATTGTACACTTTTCAGTCCCAGTTGGAAGTGAAATCAACAGAAAACAATAAACTGCAGTGCTTAGCCATACAACATGTAATCAGGGACATTGCATGTTAGTCTTAGATGTAAAATAGCCTGAGAAAATTAATAAAGTTGATATGTGATTCTAATAAATAAAGCAATTAAAAAGATGAGGCAAAACTGATGGCTTTCAAGGTACAAGATTCTACAGCATGTAATTTTCAATTATTTCTCATATTTCCAAAACCAATGCAGTATTTGTTGTATGCTCATACAAGTATTAAGCAAACCTTTTAGTAGCATTTTTTTTTTTTTTGCATTGATGTAATTTTAGACCAATGGTAGAGTTTTGGAATTCGTAATGCCTGATTTGTTAGCAAAATGGAATGTGACATGTACATGTTACCTTGTTTAAAAATAACCTAAAAAACTGTATCGGGTGACTGGTGTCTGTTTGAAGTGTCATGCTAGTTGGGAACAACCAGTCTGGGAAACACGTAAGCTAACTGGGAACAATATTCATTACAGAGGCACTTTTAAACTTCTGAAGAGAGTGTAGCTTCTAAATGGGCCATATGCATGACCTGGCAGCTATACCCACAACGGATATATCTGCAACACTTCATGATCTAGCAGGCATATCTCTTTAAAGTCAGTAACATTTCCGTTTAAATATGTTTGACCAATCTAGTATTAATTAGTGTAAGGATATCAAAGCTCTACACGAGGTTTACTGTTCAGTAATTTCAAATTTCACTGTTGGTAAGTGCACATCAAGAAATAGCACATACAACTTTCAATAATTTCATACATATATATGGTTTTTATTCAGAATTTATAATGAACTGTACATGAAAGAAAAAGAAATTAAATTAGAAATGTTCTGCAGAACAGAAGTCAAAATGAAAAGAATACAGTTTGTTACTAAAGTGGTCTAAATATATACTGATCATGTAGAGTGAGATTATCAAGAACAAAAATTACAAAGAGTAAACTGATACAAAATGTTTTGGATGAATTACACTTGGATTTCACTCAAATCAAGCACAATAGACGACATAATGGGAAAATAAAATCTGGAACTCATTTTTTTTTTTAAAAAAGAAGAACAAAACGCAAAACTTGCCCCAATTTATCATCAATATTTCCATCTAAAATATATCATTCCTCTTGGGATTTCCACTTCAATTCAAATAGGCAAGCCCAACGAGAAGCAAGAATTGTTGACATTCCAAATATATATTGTTTGATGATGTAACATTTCCCACCTTCAAAATTGTTACAAAATATGGTCATTTTGTAATTACAATCATCTTTAGATTTTTATGTATTTATGTATGTATTGGTCTGTATTAGGGTTTAATGGCACTTCAGTTGATTAAATGTGTGAAAACTGATACAGCAAAATAGGGCATCAAAATCCTAACAAAAAACAAGTCCCTCAAACTATGGATCTTAATATACAAAGTCAGTATGGATTCATGGCCATTACATACAGTCAACACTTTTAAATGTCTTGGGACATGTATTCACAATAAATATGAAAAAGAAAAGGAAGATATTTAAAAACTGAAATAGCCAAGAAAAGAAAAATATAAAAGCACAGATTGCATACATGTGCAAGTCTGTCCAAGACGTGCAAGCTTTTATACATGCAGTGCATCTTTAATGTTTTATTCATAGGAAATGATTTTACAAATTCTACAAATTAATTTTCCTTTACTCTGAACTGTCATTTCTTGTGGTTTAAGCATGCCAACAGATCTACAAATGAAAGTAACATTTAAATAATAAAAAAGGATTTGATCTCAAAGTATACAAACAATAAGTACAACACGTATCTCAAACATTCAATAATATTATGTACAATTACCACTCAAAATTCTGTTAATGTACTGCATTTCAGTATGAAATGTACCTTCAACTGTACATTTCATGTCAAACATCTTATCCAATATATCCACTTGCAGTAAGGCTCTAAATTCAATCCTGAATAAAAAAAAATGTTTTGGAACAGTTCATATCTTGTCAATATGAATTATTTAAAGTAGCATGGTTCTTAAATATGTAAAAGCAGTAAAAAGAAATCGAAATACAGGAAGTTTCAGGACCTCAATTACGTCTTCATTCCAAAATCAAGAACATAAAATCATTTCTCCAGGTGCTTGAGAAAAACAGAAGCCTCAACTAATTTGCCATCTTTTCCATAATCAGTCAGTAGTTTGTTCCATATCTTGTCCTCACACTGCAGCAAATGCTTGTTCCCTGAAAACAGACATAGTATTAAATCAGTATCAGACTGACAACCTAAAGGAATTAATTTTGAGGATTTCATGGTTGCCACCACCACGAATTTAAAGCTGGAACGAACACTGATCCTTCTGTCAGGACAAAAGGTTCCCTTTCCCATTCCACAAACTTTACTACCAATAAAAAAGGCACTTTGCAAAATTAGAACAATCTATACTCCCAAAAAATGAATTAATAGTCATTTATAGAGCACACAGTAAATAAAAAATGTATAAAACAGAAATCACTATAAAAATTAAGACAAGAATATATAAATGTTAAAAGTCAACAAAAACTGGATTTGTGTTTGTCAAACATGCCTCCCATTCCACCTCTGCAGGCAATCAAGTTATAGCACAGAGCACAAAAATTAAATTAAGACATGAACAGAAGCACATAAACATGCAATTTTAACTTCTTGTGGTTTCTATGTAATCATGCTAAAAATGTTTCAACCAAAAAAATTGCACAAAAAAAAATCATTTACATGAGGTCAAAATTTAAATAGGTCAGATATATATATATATATATATATATATATATATATAGATATATATATATATATATATATATATATATATATATATATATACACATACATACATCTATATATACATACACACACACAAACATGCCAACTAAATTTCATTTGTTTATGTCAAGTGCTTTCTGCACAACTGTGCTCACAAGGTTTGCACTGAAAACAATCAAGTCCAATGAGTAAATGTAAACAAGAGTACCTTGAAGGGACTGATGTTCTACTGGCTGAAAAGATCTTCCAGGAATTCAAGACAAGACCATTTCTTCCTTTTTAGCTTCAGAGTGTTGAACCATCTCTGATATTCTTCAGCAATAGCAAGATTTTCAAATTAGCTGTTGTGGCGGTCAGATTGGCACCATTTTCATTTTGGACCAATGACATTATTGAGGACCCAAAAGACATCATAGGAAGTTTTCTGGTGGAAACCCAATGTTGATATGACTTTTCGCTTTTGAGAAGTAACAATAACTAGATTTTCAAGATGGCTGCCATGGTGGCCATATTGTATATCAGATTGGCACCATTTCCATTCAGGGCCAACTAGACATTATATTGATATGACCAGCTATCTAGGAGATGTAGCTATAACAAGATTTTTATGATGGCCTTTGTGGTGGTCATATTGGAAGTCAGATCGGCACCATTTTCATTTACGACAAACTAGACATCATAAGAAGTCTTTCAGTGAAAACCCCATGCTGATATGACAATTCATTCAGGAGTAATGACAACAAGATTTTCAAGATGGCCACTCTGGTGGCCATATTAGACATCTGAGCATTACCATTTTCATTTAGCAGCAACTAGACATTCTAAATCATCTAGACAAAACACCATGATGATATGACCATCCATTCAGGAATAGTAGCGATAACAAGATTTTCAAGATGACTGCTGTGGCAGCCATATTGGATGTCCAAGTGACACCATTTTCATTTAGGAACAACTAGACCATGGGATGCATGTGTTTGTAAAGTTTTTTGGCAATCCTCAAAGTAGTTTAGGAGGAGTATTGATAACAAACTTGTGCTAACAAAAAGATGGAGGATGGACGACAGACCATCCCATAAGCTCTTCTGGTTTATGACCAGTAAAGCTAAAAACTAAATCTAATAAAATCTGAAATCATTCAAACTGAAGAAAAATTGAATCAGTTTGTCTACATATGAATACAATCATGTACCCTAAGTTTCATTTGCCTATGTCAAGTGTTTGAAACATAACTGTGCTAAAAAAATTTTTACTGAAAAAGGCATGGTCCAAAAATCATGCTTTTTATAACATATTTCCATAACTCACTCCAACCCCATTCCAGACAACCAAAAACCTGTAATATATATTGTGTCAAAGTTCGATCTGAAAGATGTACAAAAACGTCATTTAAATTGCTTTTTTTTTTTTTTTGACATTTGATCTTTGACCCCTTCCTAGGGCTCCCAGGGGAGAGGCCCAAAAATCGTATCCTTCTTGCAGATGGTCATCACATGGGTAACCCATATACTATGTTTGGTAATTTTCATCCAGCAGATTTGAAGAAGCAATTATGGACAGACAGACAGAGGGTATCATGATACATCACCTGCTAATGCACGGGACAACCAATAAAAAAAATAAACAAGAAATCATTCATATAGTGTGAAAAATCTAATCAGGTCATTTGGAATTATTAAGTGAAGAGAAAAAACTGTAACAAATTCTGTCATTGGACAAACAGATCCACAGACAAGCGAAACCTTCTCAAGCACATAAAACCTTTAAACAAAATTTTAGTACAAAATCTTAAAATTACTGATAAAGATGCCAATGTTACCAGCACTGGTAAAGTTATACCAATGTCAAATTATCTGTTAATGCTGGCTAGACAATAATAAGGGAAGATGGATTAATGACATTGTGTAAGTTCTTATTATTACCTAATTGTTGTTTTATTTATAGTGGACCATTTATTTCTTACTCCTGGTATTTGTATCTATATACCTTTAAACATAATTGTGGGCAATAGTCCCACGTGATGAAAAATCATGTATAAACTGTTGCTAGTGTGGTATCGCATGTGTCACTGGCATTTAGAACTATTTGCAAAATGAAAGAGCCTGCTCGCAAGTGATTCGGGGAAACTTATGTGTTTACAAACAGACGACAGTCACTAACCATGTCCAAAAGAGATAGGTTCACTGATAAAAGTAGCTAATAAACATTTTATTTATACTCTGTAAGGAACACGTTAAACTATTTGCTCCTTGTTGCTGTGGACCAGTTTGGTCTGTTCCCTGCATAGTCCTGAAATAACTGTACATGATACACCCAACTCATGATTACTGTGCAAATGCATTGTGTGGGATAATCCAGTAAGTTCTCCACTTACTGGACGTTGTTAAGCACATGTCGGACCCAATACATTTGTTGCTATATAACATGGTGTCATAGTAGGTCTTATCATGATGCAACAATGCATAAAATCAAGTTATATCAGACTGTACTTTTGGTGAGATTCAGTCGTAAAAATAATTAGAACAATATTTCTCTACAAACATATTTGTATTCATTTCATTTTGTGAAAAGCAATTTAAATACAATTATTAAATAAATGTGGGTATATAATAAATATATTGTAGTGTTCATACTGTTGAATTTGTGTGGTCTTTCCCAAAGTACATGAATCTTCAATTCACCCCATTGCACATCAGTCTTGCCCACAGTATTCGACAGTACCAACACTAAAACCTGTAATTATTCTGTACATACCGATAATAATCAATCCTTTACGAGCTCTAGTAAGGACCACGTTCACTTGATGCTCATCACACAGAAGACCCAGGTTATGCTTCTTCCAATCCCTTGTTGGCTTAACCTCAATTTTAGACTTAGGTTGAGATCTTACCGTTGAGAAAATAACATAGTCCCACTCTTGTCCTGAAAAATGAGAAAAAAATAGAACAGAAAGAACAAACAAACAATACATTATATATAAATCAAAGTGTATCAAAGACAATATAAGAGTTCCCTTTGAAATATTTCACAATAAAGTAGGCCTCTGTAACCTTCCTTCAGAACAATCAAATGTGATAAATTCATTTTAATACAGCTTAACTGATAAGACCTAAACAAATGTTTCAAATTTCATGCTGTAAACAAAACCTGTAATGTCGATTGGAAATATATATATATATTCCATTGTAACTTTTTATCTTTTTAAAATTTTACATCTTAACCTATCATTGGCACCATATAGCCAGTGTTGTGCTGACATACCATTAAATCACCCACCTACCTACCTACCTATGACTGTTACAGGGTATAAAAGACTTACAACAATAACAATGTAGTTTTTTTAAGGAGTAAAACTAATTTTAATTACATAATACTTGACTGCTATTATTGTGTTGCTGTATCTTTTCCTAGTGGCTAGTCCCAGGTCCAAGGTGATTATTCTTTGTTCTTTGACTTGGACTGAGGCTGAAAGGACATCAGATTGGGGAGGGTAGATGGAATTGGGCAATAACAGAAGTAATACTATACCTGCTATTATTTTGTTGTTGAATTTACAAGCCTGGTGGAGGCTGATGGTCTAAGGTAAGCTGTCGAAGTGAAGTTACCAATGCTGTCAGAAAGGTGCTCTACAGCAAACTGCAGGATGGCTTGACAACTTGTTCGGCTGACACAACTGGGCCTAATGTGTCAATGCCGTCGCTCTGGTACAATACTGATCAAAGGTAAAATAATGATAAGGGTGAAAGAGACCACTTGAGCGAGGCTTTCATATCACCCAACAAAGAATGATTAAGAAAGGCCATGATGCAGCAATAGCCTTGACCTCATGGACTTTTATCTTCATGAAAGAAAGATCACCCCCAGAGGGCGACTGACAATCTTTTTAAGCAGTCTGAACAATCCACCTCATCAGAGGTACCTTCAAGACGGAGAAAATGATGGTTTCCGACCCTTTCTTTTCTCATTTGATTAGTCAGATAGAAATATAAAGCTCTAACTAGGGAAAGGAGTATCTTTATCATCCCCAGCACAGATACAACTGAGAATGGGGATTACAATTGGAACAGGAGCTATAGAAGGAAGCTGATTCTTTGCCAGAAACCCAGGTTGGCAAAGAAAGATCAAATCGTAGTTATCACTGAACCATAAACAATCCTTTACCACTGACATGGCATGAACTCCACTCCTTCTCCTTGCCAACACTAGGAAAAGGTTCCACTTGGGCATTACATAGCGAGAAACTGGTCTCTGGAGCTTTAAGTACCTGATCAGTACTGAAAGATGTTGGTCAGACCATACAGGGGAGCCCATAGAGCAGTGGTTCCCAAACCCCGGGTAGCAACCCAAATGAGGGTCGCAAGGACCCTCACAACCCTATACCGGTACTGAATTTTGGGTCGCAAAAGATGGTATTTAGGGTCGCGATGAATAAAGTTGGGGAACCACTGCCATAGAGACCTTAAGAGTATTAAAGTGGGCTGCACTATAGCCCTTAATGGTGGAGAATATCTGGAGTGTTATGCAAGGGGGACACTGTGCTGCAACAGTAGATCCAGGGTTCATACGCCTTTGGTGTGACAAAATTCAAGGACTTTTCAAGGACTTTATCCAATTTTTTCAAGGACCCCGATGCCCAGTGCACTTTAGGTATATTTATCAATGGCCATTTAAAGGATTAGTGACAATGTTGTAATTTCCTGACAAGGGGCTTCCTAATATTTGTGCAATAGGCTTATTGTCAATCTAAGACACTGCTATGTGACTGATAATACCCAATAAATCAGATGAGATTAATAAATGCACAACACTTACAAACAAAAATCAACAGGATGGAAATTTTGATGGAGATTCAGAGTTGATAGCCCTGTTATTTGGTAAAGGCAAATTTGTAGAATGTTTCATTATGGGGGTATAATCCACCATTATTTCACTTTCAAGTATATGGGAAATTAATTACCAGGTCTTGCATTCTTGTTTTTGACACCAATTGGGGTTGAACACACAATTCCCAGGCATTTTGCTCCAAGTGAAATTGGTAAGATCTCGCAGAAAAATACCCCGATAAATCTCCCGTATTCTCAATGACACGTACACGTGTTTGTCCTTTAGCGGGTGTGAATGCAGCCTCCCGAATATTCGGTAGCGATCGGAGTTTACGGAGATTGCCAAAGCCCACCTTCTCTCTCCGACACACTTCACGAAAACACATCAGCTGACCTCGTATATAGCGATTTGCATAATTTATGCGTACCTGAAGTTGTCTGCGGCGGATAAAATCGATTTCTGGAATAACTTTGACGCGTGATATGATGCATTCACGCGACATCTTAAAATTGTCCGCCGCGAAAGTATGCCGTGTCTAATTTTTGATATCTGCTGTTGTGTGATCGCTCATCGAAATTGTACAGGTACATTTACACATAGATGCAAGTACAATGTGTAGAAACCAGCCTTTCTGTTAACGGGCATACGGCCGTAATTTACGCCCAAAGTTTGGTCGCGACGCCGAAAAAGTCAATAATAGACTTCCAGCAGACTTCCGAATTTTAGATCGTACGCCGAAAATCAGAAGCAGTCTAACGATTAACTATGTTAACTCGAGAAAGAAAACAAACACGGGGGAAATATCGTGTAGACAAACACAAACTATTATACATGCACGAGCGCTGCATGTATGTCTAATATTGTGCTCACGTTTTCTTAAACATGTATTCAGTCATTTAGAGCAATTTAGGGTTGATTTTTGGACCAAATATAACTTTAAATTCCTAATGTCAAGTAGATTTGGTATCATATATAACAAAATCAATATATATACGTATTAAGGTATTAATTTAGGTTAACAAACACAATAACGCATTTTACTATTGAATAAAGAAAAGATTCACGCACTCTTTAATGCTCTCTATCAGGTCCGCGAGCAATAATAAATATCTGATTGGTCACGTGTTGTAAATCACCCAATAGCAAACAGTTTTATTTCGATTACATGACGTAATGGTATGAAAAGATATTTTCGTACATTCGTTTGTCAATTAATTTTATATTTTTCAAGGACCAAGGCTTATTTGCAAGTACTTTTCAAGGTAAAAAACGATTTTCAAGTACTTTTCAAGGATGAATCGAAATTCAAGTACTTTTCAAGGTAGCGTGCGAACCCTGTAGATCCCTCCTCAGTGGTTATTCCTGGGATCGTTGACCGAAAGGTCAAGCAGATTCATTGAACAACAATCACTGGGGCCACAGGGAAGCTATCAGGATAAGCCATGACTTGGAGGTCCTGACTCTGTGAAGAAACTGATGGATTGTTCTGAAAGGTGGGAGGGCACAGGAACACAGCTGATCCCACCTCAGACTGAAGGCAGCCAACATCCATACCCTCTGAGCTGGCACTGAAGAGACATAAAACGGCAGTTTGTTTGTTCAACCTCATTGCAAACAAGTCCACCACTGGCTTTCCGCACGGATGAAAAAGTGTCTCTGCTACTGACTGGTGCAAACAGCGTTATGTGAGTACTGTTCATCGCTGTCTGGACAGGCTGTCCACCTGAATATTTCTCTTGCCTGGCGGACTCTGAGACTGATCTGCTCCAAAGCTGTCCAACAGAAAAGGTTCCCAACTTCCAATCAGAGAGAAGGGGCATGAGGTATGACCAATCTGAGGTATGACCAATGTGTTGTGTGAAGCAGCCATGATGCATTGATGTCTTAAGCATTTGACACACCTTTGAAATGCTAGAAAAATAGCAAGTATTTCAAAAGTTTGCTTGAAGAGAGAGGTAGAGGTGAGCAGACAATGAAGTCTTTTTGTCCAGTATTGCTATGAGAGAAAGTATTTGTGATTTGGAGGAACACTGGCTGTCCCTTCACAGGTGAGAAAATTCATCCCCTTGTAAACTAAATTCTCAGAAGGGATCAGATCTGACCTCTCCTGAATGGGTATTAGGTCTGGATGAATCACAGTCTCCCAACAGAGAAACAGATCCCTCAGAAGGGAGGATGTTGTGCATCAATCAGTCGTCAAAGATTAGAGGATGAAGACTCCTAAGGATCTTAACTGAGCTGCTTTTACACTGATCATCCTGGTGATTGTTTGGTTTGTGGTGTTTAACACCATTTTTTTAGCATATGATGGGCTATATGTGGCGGCCAGTATATTTGGTGGAGGAAGAACCCGGACAGACCCCAGGAAGAACCACCGACCCGGAGGAAGCTACTGGCAAGCTTTCTCACATACCCATGTTGGTCGAGCCAAGACTCGAACTTAAGCGGACAGGGGTAAGATGTGTGAGTGATCTGTAAAGGTGAGCGGCTTAGACCACTAAGCCAACTGGAGCCCCTAACCCTGGTGAAGTTTCTAAAAGCAGAAGCTAGGCTGAAAGGAAGAGCCCGAAATTGAAATATCATCTGTCCCAGACAAAACTGAGGGAATTTCCGGTGGGATGTGAAGATAGGGATGTGAAGACACATCGTGGAAATCTATGGAGACTGCCCAGTTGTTAGGCATTCCTCACTGAGGTTGATGTCTAAATCTTGAAATACTCTTCAGAAGAAACCTGTTCAGTGGGAAAAATCGATGATTCGAAACTTCTCCCTTTGTTAGACACTAGGAAGATCCTGGAATAAAAGCCCAGACTTTGAATGTTTGTCACCCTCTCTATTCCACCCTTCCTTAGAAGGGTGTAAACTTGTTCCCACTGGGATACCAGCTGTGATTGGTGGAATCACATGGGGGTTTTTGAAAGAGGGTCCTAAAAGTGTAGCCAGTAACCCTCCTTTATTGTGAGGTCAGACCAAGCTTCTGACAAGAGGTTCAGTCTGGCACCTACTGGAATGTTGGGTCTGATGTTTGTGCTGGGGACCCTGCTTTAAACATGTTGGAGGTAGAGCTCTGAATCTTTCAGGATGAGAGCATTTCTTTGCTGGCTTAGCTGGGCCCAGTAACAGGTCAGGGACCACTGTTGCTGATCAATCAAATCTTGTGAGGCCACTGTAGAAATCAGCCCTCTGAATAATGTCTCTGCATCAAGTGGTGAGGCCCTCAAAAGAAAAAGCTTTTAGTTAGCTCCAGCAAAACCTCTGATGTCTCCAAGGTAGCTTCACTATGGATGTGGTGGTGATCGGTAAAGAGCGCCATGGGCATTGAAAGCACGTCTCGATGTCTTGGCAATGGCCTCCAACAAACTCTGTAAAGCCTCTTGAGACAATGATTCCTCCATGAATTTGCTGGAGGAGGCAGCCGATAAAATATTGGCAATATTGATAGTACATTGTCCCGTCTTCACTCCCAGAGTGAGACAGGACTATTCCATCTTATCTCCCTCTTTGGAGAAGGGGACTTTACGATTGAGGGTTTGTGGTCCCATTTTCTCCCTCACAGTGGGGGAAGGATCCAACCCACTGTTTGTCTCTCCCTGGAGAAAGGGATTGATGATTACCTCTCAATGCAGGAGGAGGTGAGTGGCAGTCACCCTTCCATTCCCTCTAGGCTGAAGGAGGTGGAGATGATCTAAGTCCTGCCCATTTTGCCAATCTATGGCGCCAAAGAAAAGTCATCCATGGTGTCATGCAGACCTACCAACCCTAGCAAGACCTTCTCAGTAAGGCAGTCTATATTTTTCTGTAAGTTAGACCAATTTTCAGTAAGGTGTAATGAAAGATACTGCTATTGTGGACTTGGGAAATATGTATTTAATAACTTCAGAAGTGTGATCTGAGACTAATGCAGCAAAGGCAAACATTATGTTCAACTGAAAAGTTTGTAACGTACACTTAGATATTAATTACCTCCAGCACAGTTTCAGGAATTGCAGTTACAAACCCTATGGAGCTCAATGGCTTCTTGCTAGATCTCTCAAATGTTATCTTTGTTGTTTTGTTTTTTTAAATTTCTTGTGGTGATTGCAATCATCTCTCGCGCTACAAGACATATGTACTTAAATTAACATGACCTGATGTCCAATAAACATAATTGTTGCCTTTCACTCTTTTTCCCCCCAAGAATTTGAATATTCTTTTATATATTTCTGTGCTGATTGTTTAAATGATTTAAGAGGCTTATTGTCACTTTTGCCTTCAACGTGTTTCCGTTTGTTGGATGCCATTTCTAGAAAATACTATAAGCAACAGCTTGACCATGCAGGTGTTTTGCAAGAAAAATATGGGCAGGTTAAAGCATCTATGGTACTCCTGTAAAGTTAGTCTGGTTCCCTGACCAACTATACTGAATCTAACATGAAACCCATATCCATATCAAACACATACAAGCCAGTATCCAGATCATATTTTTGCAATTTTTGCTACTATTCAGTAAGTTCATAATTTAAGGGTCATTTAGTTAAGACTTGCAGTCAAATCATAAGGGTTGGCAGGTCTGTGTCATGGCAGGAATGGGAGACATGCCCGACTCACCACTGGGTGGTGGGAGATCCCAAGCCCCGAAGGGGTTGAATGGGAACTGTGTGAAACTCACCAAAAATCCTGCAAGCCCACAAGAACCTGAAAATGCTACTGGTCCTGTTCATAATTGGTCCAACATTTCATCATACAGGAAAACAAAATGTAGTTAATGACTATGATAAATGCAGGTAGACATGAATATCAGCCTTTAGCAATGTTATTTATATAATGAAACATGGAAAATAAAGAAAAACACAAAATAAGATATTTATATCAGATGCCAAATTTTTTCAATTTCATTAAATTCAGCACAAAACATGGCCAATGTTTACTGACCAGGACAGTGATGCTTACTGTCCAGCTGATCCAGATCCATACATAACTCATCTAGAGATTGGGCACCAGAAGCTGTTGCTACCACTGATGACCAGTCTGAATCTTAGTCAGAAAAAGAATAAGTATTCTCATCCATTGACTTGTCATCAATGACTGCATCAGAACTAGACCCAACCTCCAAAGATGAGGCTATGGTGTCCATAGTCCCAACTGCCTATGAAATTAGGTTTACAGAAAGATGAATTCTAGTACTGGATTGCTGTAACTGGATCAAATGCATACACATCAGCAGAATGCAAAGTAACAGTTAATAGCATTGTCTTGGTCTTAGCATGCATCCTGTTTCTATATTCCAAGTGAATTCTGCAACCCAACTATTTTTAAAACATTGCTTTTGTTGTTTGATAGTATTGTATCCCTTTTGAATAGTTCTTTTTTTCTTGGCTTTGAGGCATCCAAATACCTCCACATGCTGACATTGGGAATCGGAAGTAGCATGTGTCATCAGACATTGCATGGATGCAGAAGAGTTTTCAAGTGAAGTTACAAGTGTCTATTGAATGCAGACTACACGAGAGTTATTTATCTTCTCATATCACCTGGATTCATGAGTGGTCATTAAAAACAATTCATTGTTATTTATTTTTCACTTGGTTTCTATTATTTCCTTTAATAACACAAAATATCCAATTTGTAGCTTAAATATGCTCGATATACCTAAAAATGCAACTGGCCAGACAGACTGGCTACTCATTTTTTACCCGATCTGCCATGAAATTAGCTGACATTGTACCTGCAGGCTGGTAGCACAGTGCCTAAATGTGGTGCGTGGCACTTGGTGATAGCAAACAGACACTGGGAGATCTGTACCAATCACCATACCTGTTGACTGGCGCCCAGTGCTCAGCAACTGCTGACAGAAACACTGTGACTGTTACTTGACACATTACTCTGTGACTGGTGCTGAGTACCCAGTGACTGGTGCTTGGTGCCTGCTGACAGACCTTTGGTGCTTTCACTGGTGCCCAAGGACAGACACTTGATGACTGTCACTTGACAAATTACCAGGTGCCCAAACACTGGTCACCAGGCAATTACTGGTCAGAGGATGTAGACCTTATTGGGGAATCTTTGTTCTGTGAACTTGACTCTGATGAACGAGATCCCCATTCTATAAAAACAGGTCTACTTGAGCAAGAAAACTGCTCTTCCCTTGTGTCCTGGTACTCGCTACTGGGTGATAGTGACTTTCCTCCACCAGAATGTACAGAGGATCTCTCTCACAAGGCAGATGACAACTTCCTGCAAAGTGTCCATGATCCCATCCTTGGTGGAGCAGGCAATTTCTGAACCCCCAAAAGAGCCATGGACCCTTTCTTTACAGAAGCTGGAGGCTTCCCTAAATCAGGAAGTGCCCTAGACCCCTTCTGGGAATGGGGTCTTCATGTGATAAAGACGAAGAAATGGGTCCCTTCTTCCTGGCCATATATGCATGGTGACTTTCTGCAAAGTCCTATACCTCGTCAGGCCAAAGGCAACGAAAAGGGAAACTGCCTGCACGTACACATGCAGTGCATGCTAAGCAGGTGGGGTGTGTGTCCCAGACAGCCTTTTCATGATGGCATTTACCCATACCTTAAGGCATTCTTGAGTGCTGAAAGGAAATACAAGAAATTAATTATGAACTGGAACAAGAAATAAGTGGTAATATTTACCCTAACACTGGTTACTACCAAAGGGATAAAAACAAAGAAACACTGCTTTGCTAGTGTGGTACACAAAACCCTCAAATTAAGCAAAAAGGGACACAGATAAACAAAAATTATGCAAGTACTGGGAAGAAAATATCGAACACAACACAGAAATGGATATGATTGACAGCAGAAATACCAAAAGACAATTTATAAGATGAAAACATTGAATGCCTAAGAGACACATGAGAACTGGAAAGGAACGATACTCTGTATGATGGAAGTTGACTAAAGTATTAGACTGGGATCATGTTCTTTTTTATACTAGACTGGCAATTAATAATTAGAGGAGGGTATAATCAACTTCTACCGGGGATTTGTGCCTTGAAAAGATACAGCAACACAATAATAGCAGAAAATGTATTACTGCTATGAATAAAAACATTCTTTTATATGATAGTTTGGTTTCCTTTTGTAGGTTAACTGCCATTTTTCAGCACTTGATAGGCTATACATAGCCGCCAGTATATTTGGTGAAGGAAGAACCCGGAAAACCCCAGGAAGAACCACTGACCCACGGGAAGCTACTGGCGAGCTTTCTCACATACCCACGCTGGCCAAGACAAGACTCAAACCCATGCAGACTGAGGTGAGATGTCAGCGATCTGTAAAGGCCAGCGCCTTAGACCACTGGGCCCCTTTTATATGACAGCACAGTAGAGATACAATAATGAGCTGATAACAAGAGTGGGCCTGATATCACTCACCTGGGTACCTGACAAATGTAAGCTTGTGAAAGCAAATTCATACATGTAGTGAAACTGTGGAGTGGAAAGAAAAACTTGGAGTACTTAGTTGCCACATTGTCTATTTGGCCAAACAAAATACTAGTGTTTTTGGTTTCATGTTAAAAACAAGTTTCTTGTAGGGAATGATGCTCTATTGGCTGAAAAGAATTTCAAGGAATTTGTGATAAGAAGTCTTCTGTTGAAAACCCATGTTGCAAAGACTTTCAATTGAGTAGTGATAAGAAGATTTTCAAGATAGCTGCCATGGTAACTATACTGTATGCCACATAAGCACTATTTTCATTTAGGTCCAACTAGATATCACAAAAAGTCTTTTGGGGAAAATTTGATAATATCATCCATCTAGAAAGAGTAGCCATAACAAGATTTTTAAGATGGCTGCTGTGGTGGCCATATTTGAGGTCCAGCCTGCACCATTTTCATTTGGGACAAGCCAGACATCATAAAAAGTCCTCCAGTGAAAACCCATGTTGATATGACTTTCTGCTCAGAAGGAGTAACAATAAAAAGATTTTCAAGATGGCTACTGTGGTGGCCACATTGGACATTATATTGGCACCATTTTCATTTAGGACAAACTAGGCATCATAAGAAGTCTTTTTATGAAAACCTCATGTTGATATGACCATCCACTCATGAGAAGCCACAATAACAAGATTGTCAAGATGGCCACTGTGATGGCCATACTGGATGTCTAAGTGGCACCATATTCATTTAGGACCAACTAGACATCAGAAGAAGTCTTCTGGTGAAAACCCCATGGCAATATGACTTTACATTCTGGCAGAGTAGCAATAACAAGGTTTTAAAGATGGCTGCCATGGTGGCCATATTTGATGTCAGATCGTCACCATTTTAATTTAGGACCAACTAGCTATCATATGAAGTCTTTTAGTGAAAACCCCGTCAATATGACATTCTGCTCTGAAGCAGTAGTGATATCAAGATTTTCAAGATGGCTGCCATGGTGGCCATATTGGATGTCAGATCGTCACCATTTTCATTTAGGACCAAACAGACAACATAAGAAGTCTTTTAGTGAAAACCCCATGTTGATATGACCATCCACCCATGAGTAGCTATAGCAAGATTTTCATGACAGCAGCTGGTCAGTCATATGGAATGTTCCAGTGGCACAATTTTCATATTGAGACTGTGCTCAGGGATGTTTACTGTTTATACAGGCCACAGGTTATGGCCATATATGGTGGTGGCAAAGAAAGGTCTCCCTCTGTTTTATTTATTTCTTTCTAAGATTACTGAAACTTGTGTTTTTCTAAACATGACTGTGTGTGTGTTTTGTGTGTATGTGTGGAAAAAAAATTTGTTTTTCATGTGGCAAAAAATGTGTTTTTCATATGGCAGATATGCTGCTGTCTGTCATCTATCCATTAGCACAAGTTTGTTGTCGCTAATCCTCTTAAACTTCTTCAAGTGAAACATGATATATGGGTCACAGTGATCTACTTTTGAGATGAGGTTATAGTACTTATAAAAATGTATTGCATGATTCCAGATATAACAGTATTATACAGGAGAAAAAAAACTATGTGATCATGAGCTAAAATAAGGTAACAGTGACCTTTTACTGTAAGGGTGTTGTACTAATAGAGATGCATACAATCATCTAGTTTAACGATTCTGGCATGAACATCCATCTAATTGTATGTACAAACCTTGAGCACCAAGGACAGTGCTAGTGGTAATATTCTGATATCCATCCTGCTGTAATCTCTCCTGTATATCATCACACTGAGCCTGTTGTAGGGCCACAATAACTAGGCTCGTCTCTCTAACATTGTGACGTCTGACCAGTATACCTGCAACCCTCACCTAAAATACAACAGCACAAGACAAAGATAATAGGACTTTAAAAATGTATGCATGAAAGAAAAGCTGAAAACATAAAATACTGGAAGACAGAAAAAATGCTATATACCACTTAAAGTTAAGGTACTGACAAATGAGCACACCTGTGGAAAAATAATATAAAGAAAGACTTGAAATTGTTAAAAAGAAATGAAGAGCCTAACTATTAATGTGACAATAACCAAGTATTCTAGATGAAGAAAAAAAAAAAAAGGACGAAAGAAAGAACATTTTCTCTTCTCAGAGAATGTGCAAAAATGGTTACATGAGATCGAGATTCAAGATGTACAACAAAGAATCATGTATGTTGGTCCAAAGCTTCAAAATGTTGTGTTTTCAGCCAAGTTTTTGAAACCAAAACCTTACAAAAATGCTGATGCCAACACTGGTGGCAAAAAAGTGACTGCTATATCTTGCTTTCCCACTAACGTGGGCTTGAGAAAAAAAAAAATGAATATAGGTTTGGTTTTCAAAGACTCATGATTGATCTAAGTAAGAGTATTATAGATTTTTGGGACATTCTGCTATATATTTGTATCAATATGAAAAACAAACTTTTATATCCTTTTTTTCCTGAAATCATGAAATTGTGAAAGTATGTATTTGTTTCCATCTTGTGATCTCTTATATTACATATTTAAAAAAGATAAACAAGTACCTTTTTTAGGACTATTTCAGTACATACTGTTTGTATTTTGCTCTACTATAAAACACAAATCTGCCTACAACAATTTTGATATTTTACATCACTCGATATTCTCTTTTTTGTATGCATAGTTATTGAAATTCCATTAGTTTCCTGAATGTTTAAAGAATAAAAGTATTCAAAATTTACTTTGCATTTCAGCCAGAGTGTTTTAACACTGTTTAACATATAGCCGACATTTTATGGGTATGCATACATACCATGTTATTGACATGGTTATGGTAGGCTGTTGATATATTTCGGTAAAGACTTTCAATGATTTTGAGTTAAAATGTGACAAACTAAGGATTTTCATGTACATGCTCTTTTAATTTCATTTCATCTGCACAAAAGCATTATTAAAAACTTGTCAAATATGTGAATATGACAGTACAATGGGAAATTAATTCTGAGTTATGGGTAACAAACTTGGCCATCACTGACAATAAGATACCCTGCTCAACCATATCCCACGGGATGGCCTAGCCTTTTCACAAATACTTTCACAATATAGCTTCCAATCATGGTCACATGAATATGCACTCTGAGGATTTGTTATTGTTGGCAAGTTCAATCTTTCCTATGCTGTTTTGTAACAATAGTACCTCAAAATGGCACAGGATATGCCTGACTCATGACCTTTTCTTTTCCATACTAATGACTTTGACATTTGAACTGGACACTTGACTATTATATGACAAGGTGTGGACTTGGGTAAAGTTTCATCAAAATATCTATTGGGGTTAAAAAGTGACAGTCTGGATAAGGAAACTGGCCACTGACTTGCAGCATCCTTTATTGTCGCTTTGACCTTGATGGCAGGGTATCATTGACTATGTAAGAAACTGTCAAGTCAAGATATATAACAGGTTAAAATTTCATTAAAGTATCTTCATTGGTTCAAAAGTCATACCTGTAAATTGATAGAAGTTGTTGATTTATATTCTCCCTTGCTGTGACCTTAACCTTGAAGCATGGGGCATGGTTATGCTATGTGACATGACATCTAGTCATGATATATAACTGGTTAAAGTTTCATTAAACAGGGTTCCTACACGTTTGACACAAACAACAAATTCCAAATCTTTTGCAGGCATTTTTCTGGATGAAATTGATTTTTTCTTCAAGGTTCACTTATGGTCCTAACTGAATGAAATCAACAACATGTTCGCACAGAAAAGAATTTTTTAAATCAAAATCTGCATCTATCTTGAGACTCTCAAAACGTCCATGTTCCAATCTGAATTAGACAGCTGATCATGCATTAAACCACATACATGTACATCATTTAAATTGTACAGATAAATATGTTACATTTTAATACTCTGTTTAACTGCATACTGTCCGAGAGGAAGACATAATTAGGAATGAACAAATGAATCCAAGAAGTTTTTCTTTCTTCTCAACTTTTTCAATTTACATTAAATTAGAATGATCAGTCATAAATCAAGACAGCAAAATGAGTAACTAGAAGGGATTTGTTTTTGAAAGCAAAAACATAAGAGTCCACAAAAGGACTGATGATTTACTGGCCAAAAAGAATTTTCAGGTACCCAAGATAAGAACGTTTCTTCTTTTTAACTGCAGCATGCTAAAATCATCTGT
This sequence comes from Margaritifera margaritifera, assembly GCA_029931535.1. Lineage (NCBI taxonomy): Eukaryota > Metazoa > Mollusca > Bivalvia > Unionida > Margaritiferidae > Margaritifera > Margaritifera margaritifera. Next base: position 521,762 of record JAQPZY010001590.1, on the reverse strand, counting down.
TTTTCTAAAGTGATACAAAAATGTTCAAGATGGCTTTTATGGTGACCATAATGTGTGCAAGATCATTTAGGATCAAACATATCTTTTGGTGAAAACCCCTTTTTGATATGACCATACATTCAGGAGTAGCTATAACAGATGTTCAAGATGGCCCTCATGTTCAGTTTGGTACTGTTTTCATTTAGGACCACCTAGACATTATAAGAAGTCTTTTGGTGCAAACCCCATGTCAATTTGATCATCCCTCTAGGAAGAATTCCAATAATAAGATTTTCAAAATGGCCACCATGGTTGCCATATTCGAGGTCAGATCAGCTCCATTTTATTTATGACCAACTAGACATCATAGGAATACATCATAGGAATTGGTGAAAACCCCATGTCATTATAACTTTCTGTTAAAGAGTAGTGATGACAATTTTGAAGATGGCTGACATGGTGGCCATATTGGCACAGTTTTCATTTAGAACAAACCAGATATAAGAAGTCTTTCCATGAAAACCCCATATTGATATGACCTGACCATCAGTTCAGGAGGAGTAGCAATAACAAGATTTTCAAGCTGGACACTGTGGTGGCCATACTGGATGTCCGAGTGATACCATTTTCATTAAGGACCAACTAGACCTTGAGATGAATGTGTGTAAAATTTCAGGCAATCCTCCATGTAGATTAGGTGGAGTAGCGACAGCAACCTTGTGCTAAAGGATAGACAGATGATGGATAGACCGACAACATGCCATTCCATAAGCTCCTCTGGTCTATGACCAGTAGAGCTAATAACATGTCTCTCCTTGTAATGATAATTTCATTCTGGATCACTGGTTCTTGACAAAAGGAAAGGAAAAGTCTAGCAAGGTGAAGAAAACGAGGTTTTGTTGGGAGTGTCATATATAATGCTCCCGATTATTAAGGTTTGGAATTTAGGTTTCCTTTCTTTTGATTAAAATGGTATGATTATGATCAATTTCAAATAGAATATAGAAAACTTCAGTTTTCAAAACTTAGGATAATTTTGACATTTGTCAAATGGTGTGGCAAGGAGGCTAAAAACATGCATGTGTGTGTATGTATGTATGCAGAGATGCTGCCATAAATTTTCTTAAGAGGGGGAGCTCTCCCACACCTACCTCTAGACGGGGAATCATAGGTAGGGAATGGGGGGAGAATGGTGAATGACAGCTGATGGGTGACAACATATTATAAGCAGTGTTGCACATATATCACAAGGGCAGGGGACATTGTATCCCCCACCCTCCAAATCTTGGCGACACAACATTTTAGAGGGACAAATGAAAATAATAGTACATAATGCACTAATATTGCTATAAAAATCAGATAATCTTGTTTGCTTTGACAGTTTTGCTGCCTTAGCTTTGTGGTCTACACTGTACATCATATTTTCCTTTACATTATTTCAATACAAGTTTTATCATTTGCTCAAGTAACTCATGAAAACATTAACATATTTGAATATCTGGTTAACCTGAAATGAGCTGAACAATGGAATTTTCCATTCCGGATCTTGCTCTCATTTAACTTTAGTGTACACTCATTATCTACCAGCATTTATTATAATAAATACCTATGTTTTCTGAATTACTTTTCTTTCCAAGCTAACAAATCATTGATTAAATGACAAATTGTGCATTTGCATATATTTAGTCTCTTTTGTCAAAATTGTAACCTCAAAATATATTAAGTGACTTTAACCTCAAAAATATGCTACATTAACGGCCATCAAAAACTTTACATTGCAACTTGGCCAACTACCACAAACCTTGAATGTTTTCATTGCCATCTTACAGTTTCATCACCTCTTGCAACTTTAGCCTTTGCTAGTGTGAACAGAGACATGGATGGACATCCACTAATGAAAATTTGTAGGCATATTTTTTTATTCTCATGAAAAAGTACAACATGGTAAAGATTCGGGTGATGTGAGACAAAAAACTGCGGGAAACCTGTGAGCCCACGTTCAGTGTGCAACACTATTTATAAGATATATGCATACCTAATTTAAAAAAAGCACTTAATGATTTTGTATCACTTCTTTGACATTTAATATATATGGTCTCTGCATATCTAATTTAGTTTGCTTAGCTGGTAAATATTCTTCTCTTTCTTATCAGTCCATAGTCATCAGTTTGTTCACTGTGTCAGATGATAGTCTGTTCCCCAGAGTATAGTGAATTCTGATTCATGAATTGAAATGTCCTCTCAATATCCGTAATTGTTTTTTGTTATTAATAAAGGCAGAACCATTGCAAATTTAGCCTGTCTGAATAGGTCTGGGAAGTGGTCTTCTGGATATCCAAATATAATTTTCCACAATTCATGCATGTTGTTCTGTGCTATGTTCGGTGAGCGTCAAACCATCAGACATTTCCTCTTCCTTAGTTTTGTCCTTTGCATCTCCCTGACTTTCCTCAAGATATGTTATCTTTTCTTTTGACATGACTCACTGCTGATATGCTTTACATATTTCCCTAATGGCTGATCAATGGATGAATTTGCTATACTTTTCTACGAGACAATTCAATTGGAAACCCTTGATAGTTTCTGCAATACGACAGTAGATCGCAATCATAAAGGTGCATGTATTCAAACATTCATCTCCATCAGGACGAGATCAACTGATTACATGGACAAAAGACAAAAAGACAACGATTTGATCAACCTTAATTTTGAATACAATTTTTTTTTAAAAATTGCATATTGAGTATGAAAAATTTATGGGAACTGCAGATAATTTGCATGATCTTTCTGCCACTATGGGTTTTAAAATGTTGCATGACTCTCGATCGTTTTTGCGAGAAACCCACGATCCCATGGCCTGGCAGGATCTCTATGTATATGTATGTATGTATGTGTATGCATGTTTGTAAAAACACTTTTGGACCAAATAATTATGTCTGTCAAAAAAATAAAAAAATGTAGAGAAACTGCTATAATGGCATAAAAAACAAATCGTTATCTACAAAATAATACAAATTAAACTCACCAATTTCATTAAATTTCATTTGTCTGTCTCATGTGATATTTGCTAACTTATGCTTACAGTGTTTTTTGTTAACAAAAGTCCAAGTTCAAAATGTTGAAATATCTGCCACTAGATTAGAACCATAATTTTACCTTTTTCCGTACCAAAAGTCATCTTATTTGTACAAAAGGTTTGGCATTGCTTTTAAGTACATTTAATTATAATAAGTTACCTATCCAGCCAGAATAGGCAAAGTTGGTGAAAATAGGGTGAAGTGGGAGCAGAAAGTTAAAAATAGTCACTTACAACTAATGTTCTGCATATGTTCATGTCAGATTATTAAAATGATGATGAACTATTATTAAAAGTTTATAAAAATATCAAAACTTTTCTTATTTCACTTCACCACAGTTGTTGTATAACATAAAAAGACAACACTGAAAATAGGTTAGTTGAAGATCAGCAACAACTTCCATAGCAGAAGTCCTCTTTCATGTTTATATGATGAAATATTGTGTAAAATAATTTTATTAGTAATGGACATGGATATGCCCAATGAACCATATTCTGCCATAATCTGCTTCAGATTGGGCAACAACAATTCAGTTTTTGACTTGTTTTTCAAGGTTCCTGTGTGAAATTTCAGCTGGAATTCCATAGATATCAATGTAATTTCTGGTAGTTATGATCATCAAATTAGCACCAAAAGTGCCTACAGAACACAAGACTTCTTTTTAAGGTGAAATGACAGACTAAAAAATGACTATTTTGCCTGAATGGACCTTGTAAGTATTGGGATTCTCCAAGGAACCTTGTCTGTACCTGCTGTGACCGCTCTTCCCAGAACCGTATGTAAATGTCATACTGAACCGTATGTAAATGTCATACTGAACCGTATGTAAATGTCATACTGAACCGTATGTAAATGTCATACTGCTTCTGATGCAGTTGTTTGTTCCAACATTCATCAAAACATATCCATCGGATTTCCTTATTTTGTCCTTCAATGAAGAATAGAAGAAAGGGGCCAGTCCATGGGCAGTAGGATACGATGATTTTTGTCCTCACCACAACTAAATTTCTCTGCTATGGCACTGTCAGGAAACATCAAGGTAAAATATTTGGAGATATTTTCGTTGGAACAAAAAGAACTGTGTATTCACTATTCTCAGGGCCCACTGCAATTCTGCCTTCAGTACATCATTCAATGATGTGAATGCAGCAAGTGATGCAGATGGACTGAGTTCTGACTCAACATTTAAAGCTGGCTTGGGTGACGACGAAAGAAAACTAAACATGGAGTTGCCTTGTGAGGATTTCACAGCCTTCATATTGTCTACGTGGTTTTGGCCTGAAGTATGACTTCTAAGGACTGCTTCCCCATGCTGGTTATGTTTATGATTTTGCTGCATACTTTACATCTATCAGATCTTGGGTTTGTTGCAATTCTCTCAAGCCATTCTTCATACCTAGTGTTGGTCAGCCAACTCTTGTTGAAAGTGCAAACACCAGGCATGGTGCTGCTAACATGTCAGTACCTAGACAAAGAAAAATTGAAATAAAAAATGTACTAAGAAATCAGCTTGTATTTGCAAGCTTTTTTTTTTTTTTTTTGGTATAAACTTCGAAACTTGGATTTCACTCTAGAATCTAGAGCAACTTCATGTATGGTATTAAATCTTATTGCTAATAGTGTACTAAATGAAAATTTAAAGTTAAAAGTTTAAAAAAAGAACAAAATAATATTTATAAAAAACCCACTATATTTAGTACTAGATCTATCTATGCTAGTTTCTAATAGATCAAAATTTCTAGAGTCTAAATGCCACAGCAGTAAGGCCTGGCTCTTTTAGTTAGGCCTAATCTAAATAAGGCGAAAATAATTCAAACAGAAAAGTATTACAAGAAACAATGAATAAATAAAATTTTTTACAAAATATATAATCAATATAAACCAACTCACACAATTCATAAGCTAAAGCATTTTGTTTACGGCTGGCTTTGGGCATACTTCATCCTATCGGATGAGAAGTTAACTTCTGCACAAAGCAATCAAATTTAGGTCAACAATAGAAAACAACAAACAATAATTAAGTAAATACTACTTACCTACACCAAGACAGAATAATCAACAATTTTTTCGAAGATAAATCCAAAAGTGAATACGATGAATGACGATTGTGGTCAACTGCGATCCTTCTCTTTCGAATACCGCGAGTATAATGATTTCAAATGGCGGCAAGATCCCCGGATGTAGTCTGACTGTGAAGTTTCAGGGGAAACCACTCTAACAAGTCCATTATCAAAGTTAGGTAGGTCGGTAAAACATTTGCATCGGCGATCAAAAATGCAACTGGATAACGTGAAATAACCAAATTTCACGACTTTTCCAAAACTTTGAAAGACTTCTGAAAATTTATAAACTTTTCAATGCTCTTGAAATGCCTTTCTATAATTTACAAACTTTTCCAGGATTTCCATGACCATAGGAACCCTGTTTATCACCAAAAAAAATGTCAACCCAGTTTAGCTTACTGGCAATGGGAAAACAAAGATAATAATCTCACATACATATTTAAACACTCTATATCACAAAAGTTAATCCACTTTATTGAGAATATGAATTTTCTACATCAAGTCCTCGGGTATATCACACTGCATGATCACGAGTTGTTAAGCGTGTCAACCATTTGTATTCTTGCCTACTGACAACAACTTCAGTTAATCCACACAACCATTAGGGTCATCGAAGCAGTTTTACAGTCTGATGGTTGTCTATTCAATCACCTGTTTTTGAGTATTGGCAAAACATTCCTTAATTTACATTCCATCTGAAGCTTCCAAAATATATGTGATTTAGTTGACTGGACATGGTACCAACCGAGAATTGCATGCATAATTTCATAGAGAGACTGACTGAAGAGTTTGGAAACTTCCAACAATTTCAATAATTTCAACTCGACACTAAATTTGCAATCAGTTAACTTATGATTTTTAACATATTTTTTCTGTAACTGATTGAGCTAAAATGGCTAAATATATAAGGCTTTTCCCTGTTGGAAACAAACCTATTCTTATTCCAGATTTGTTCCTGTTTTCCTGGTAGTGTGGGAACCCTGATTAAAATATCTGAAGTGGTTCAAAAGTTATACTCCAGATAAGAACACAATTCAGAGTTACATTTTCCCTTGCTGTGACCTCGCCCATGAAGTAGGAGGCGTGGTTATGGTATGTGACATCCTATCCATACATGACATACAAGTGACTAAGTTTTTTTTAGATCTCCAGTGGTTCAAAAGTTATACTCTGGACAAGAATACAGGTCACATAATTACATTTTCCCTTGCTGTGACCTTGACCCTGAGGCAGGGGGCTAGGCTATGGTATGCAGTACAATATCTAGTCATTGTATATACTTGGGCAAAGCTTTATGAAAATCTCTCCAACTTTTACAACGTTATGGATCTGACAAGCAAAGTTAATGGACAGAGAGATGTCATAACATAAACACCCAACTTAAGACTGGCATATAGAAACTACTGAATCAATTTGAATCCAAGTTTGCGGTGACTGAAAAAGCATATTTTAAGGTATCATCGGATGAAATAACTAAAAACATCAATATTTTTCACTAAATCTGTGACGATTCTTACATTATTGCTAAATTTCCGGGCATAAATTTCCCCTGAACACCATAGATGACATAAGAGTTCTTAACTGAAAATGAATAAAAAGCACAGCAAAACATTAAAAATTCAAAGTATGGTGAACCCAAACATTTGTTTGTTCTTGCCTTAGATTATTGGAGTTTTCAAGGCTGTTGAGAACATGCTTGATGGCAGGACTAAATCATTTGAGTGATTCAAGTATCTGAGTGCAAGAATTATAGATCTTTTTCTGTGGTTATTTTAAATAAGGCAAAAAAATTATGTTTTTACACTCACAGCAAGTTCTGATTCCTGTGTATTCTTCACATACTGTTCTCTTTCTTGTCTATAACTTGACCCAGTGACATCTTCCCTTCCTACTAGGTTACAGAAAACCACTGGCTTGCTGGGTCCATTTGGCCAGATGTTTAGTTCTGCTGGCTGCATCTGGGGTGGGATGGCTGCCTTCAGGTTACCCTCATACAGGATATTAGATGGAAATTCGCTTATACCTTGGTGCTGGGAGGTAAAATGCATTTGTAAACAGAAGTCCCTCGAAGAGACTGACGCTCTACTGGGTGAAATGAATTTCGAGGAATTCAAGACCATTTCTTCCTTTTAACTGCTGAGTGTTGAAACCATCTCCGATATTCTTCAGTGATACCAAGATTTTCAAATCAGCTGCTGTGGTGGACATAAGATTGGCACCACTCTCATTTAGGACCTAGTAGACATCATTACAAGTCTTTTGTTGAAAACCCCATGTCAATATGACTATCCGTTCAGGGGTAGTAGTGACAGCAAGATTTTCAAGACAGTTGTTGTAGCAGCCATATTGGATGTATGATTGGCACCATTTTCCTTTAGGACCAACTAGGTATCACAAGAAGTCTACTTGTGAAAACCCCATGTTGTTATATGGGAGAAGTAGAGATAATATTTTCAATCTGGCCACCATGGTGGCCATGTTGGATGTCAAATCAGCACCCTTCAGGAACAATAAGACATTATAAGAAGTCTTCTGGTGAAAACCAATGTTGATATGACTTTCCATTTTGGAGGAGTAACAATAACAAGTGTTTCAAGATGGCTGCCATGGTGACCATATTGTATATCAGTCACACCAATTAATTTAGGACCAACTAGACATCATAAGTCTTCTGGTGAAAGTACAATATTGATATGACCAGTCATCTAGGAGAAGTTGCCATACAGAATTGGCCATTAGGGTGACCATATTGGAGGTCAGATTGGCACCATTTCAATTTATGACCAACCAGACATTATAAGAAGTCTTTCAGTGAAAACCGCATGCAGATATGACCATTCAATTAGAAGAAGTAGTGATAACAAGATTTTCAAGAAGTCCACTGTGGCAGCCATATTGGATATCATGGTCACACCATTTATATTTAGGACCAACTGACATTATAAGAAGTCTTAGTAAAAATCCCATGTTAATATGATCATCCATTCAAAATGAGTAGTGATAACAAGATTCTCATGATGGCCAATGTTGCAGCCATATTGGATGTGCAAGTGGTACCCTTTTTATTTTCATTTAAGACCAACTAGACATCATAAGAAGTCTTCCGGTGAAAACCCCATGTCAATATGACTATTTTGTTCAGGAGTAGTGATAACAAGATTTTCGAGATGGCTGCTGTGGCTGCCATATTGGACATCAGATCAGCACCATATTCATTTAGGACAAGCTCGGCATCATAAAAAAGTCTTTCAGTGAAAACTTGATGTTGATATGACCATCCATTCAGGAGAAGTAGCAATAAGAAGATTTTCGAGATGACAACTGTGGTGGCCAAATTAGACGTCAGATTGGCACCATTTTCACTTAGAACCAACAAAACATCATAAGATGTTTTCTGGTGAAAACCCCATGACAATATCAATTCAGGAGAAGTAGCAATAACAAGATTGGCCATATTGGATGTCCGAGTGGCACCATTTTCATTTAGGACCAATTGGACCATGGGATGAATGTCTGTGTAAAGTTTCATGGCAATCCTCCAATTAGTTTAGGAGTAGTGATAACAAACTTGTGCTAACAGATGGATGGATGACAGACCATCCCATAAACTCTTCTGGTCTATGACCAGTAAACCATAAACGTCTTATGGAACACAAATTCCAACTCACAGTGACCTAGATGCAAAACAGTGACGTAAATAATTGGATGGATGGACATGGGTAACACTATATTTTAAATAATGTCGATATGTGCATGGTTGACAGAACATTCTTTTAGCTAAGGTTTTCCTTACCTTGAAAGACTGCATGTTATGAATAATTTGCTTTTCCTCTTTAGTAATTATACAGTGTTAGCACAAAGAACAATGTTCTAACCAACGGAACACCCATAAATTGATAGCACTTTGGTTGGTAAGCCCAGTTAAAACTGAATGATGCAAAGTCCACAGTTCCAATGTACATTTTCATTTTTTTTCTTCAAAAACTTTGCACTAAAAACATGAAATACAGCCAAGATTTATTCCAAATTGTTGGTGTTCTTGTATTAATATAATTGGTATGCTGTAATTATTTAATGGTGGTGATAAAATATGTGCATTTTGAAGAAAATGGTACATTAGGAAAGAAAAAAGCATAAGAGGTTTAAATGGGCCTGGTATTGCTCACCTGGCATACATTAGCCTAAGAAACAAATGTAGTAGTAATAAGGCAGGTATATTTCGTTGAAAGACACCCATGTCAGGATAATTTTCAGTTGTTTGGTTAAAATTGGTAATATCTTGTATGTTTTTAAAGTGTTCCTATTTTGAGTAACTTCAGACAAACTACATATTGACAAATTTAGGCTGATATGGTCAGGCATTTTTAAAGGTATATATATATATATATATATATATATATTAGTAATAACAGTCATACTTTAAAAGGGGATGAGTATCATTTGTTGATTTTCCACTTGGTGGCTATGGAAGCCACAATGTCACCGGGGGACCCACCTCAAGCAAAATTCTGGCATAGCCTATCCTGAGCAACATTCGTATCATGTTTAATCAAAATTGGCTTAGCCATGCTGAAGACATCGAAAAACAGGTTTTCTACCGGGTTGCTCAATAAGCCACACCATTGCTAGGGGTTCCAAACCAGACAAATTCTGGTACAGCACATCCTAAGAATCCTTCATACGAAGTTTGATCAATATTAGCTCAGCCATTCTGAAGGAGAAATAAAACACAGTTTTTTCATCTGGTTGGTATGGATGGCACACTGTTGTTGAGGAACCACCCCTAACATAATTCTGGTAGAACATCTGTGAAAAATTCATACCAAGTTTGATCACATATGGCTCAGTCATTCTGAAGAAGTTAAAAACCGGTTTTCCATGTACATGCTATGGAAGCCACACTGTTGCTAGGGAGCCACCCTGGAAACACAAATCTTGTTGGACATGTATGAATTGTTCATACCAAATTTAATCAAAATTATCTCAGGCACTCTAGAGAAGTAAAATAGGTTTTCTACATGGTTGCTATGAAACCACATCACTGCTAGGAGAGCCACATTACACAAAAATCTGAAAGAGTATAACCTAACAAACATTCCTACCAAGTCTAATAAAAAATGTCTCGGCTATTCTGGAGAAGCTAAAAAGAAGGTTTCCCATATGGTTGTTACTTTGATACCACATGCGTTGGCTGCTTCAGTGTGTCCTTGCGAAATGCACTTTGCTTCCATTTCCTCAGCATGATATAGTCAATAATGTGTTAAAAGTGCCATTAACCAACAACAACATAAAAAGTCATCTTTGCAAGAGAGCCTCCCAAAAACAATTCTAATAGAGTATGTCCTATGAAACACTCCAACCAAGCTTTATTAAAACTGGTTCAGCTGTTCTAAAGAAGCTGAAATTAGATTTTTCACTTGGCTGCTAAGGAAGCCACATTGCTACTAATAAAGCCACCCAAGACTTAATTTCAATAAAGCATATCCTAAGAAACATTCTTATCAAGTATGATCAAAACTAGCTGAGATGTTCTGGAGAACAGAATGGTTTCCATTTGGTTGCTATGGAAGCCACAAATCTACTAGTGGAGCACCCCTAACATAATTTGGCAGAACATGCCATTAGGAACATTCCTGCCAAGTTTGATCCATATTGACCTTGTGGTTTTTGAGAATAGCAAATGTGGATGGATGGATGGAGGAATTATACAGAGCCATGCCATAAGCCTACATGGCCTTTGGCCAGTTGAGCAAAAAACTTGCCTATGCCAGATATCATTGGAATAAGAAAACATGTTTCAAATACACTATGATGCAAGGAAAAAAAAAGAGTAATTTTCATGAAAAGTTTGTCACTCTGACCGAAATCTTTGTCCAGGTTGAAATCTTTTTTTGTTTTTCCTTGAATTTTTGTGCCTACATAAAGAATGCGCACTGATCTTAACAACCTACCATCCGATACTGTTTGTTGAGTACAATGGCTCTATCAGCATATCTTTCAAACAGGGATTTGCTCAATCCAAGGTCCCTAGCTGTCTGCACCTCAACTATGGGCCTAAACTGCTTGGGATCTCCCAGAAGTGTAACTTGAACAGCACTACTGAACAGACTGATTGGAATCATACTTTCTGGCTCTGTGCACATTCCAGCATCATCTATTATTATCTAGAATAGAGGAACATTTACTTGTTGCATTTTCTTTACATAAACATATATGAGCGCATGTAAATCATTAGATATTTATTCAAGTCGAGCATCTTTATTTTTTGCTAATGTCAATGAAATATCTATTCACTCTGTGCTTTAGCTGCTGTGCAAAACGTAATACTTCTTTCTAAATTTTACATGCACGTATCCCAGCAATGTATATGTTTATATAGGTCTAACAGCATGTCAGCTCAATCCTGGCTATATAGTGCCGATTATAAGAAAAGTTCTAACAAATGTAAAGGTAGAAACTGCAAGTTATACCCTTATAAATAAACAATAAGCATGTAGTCCAACAAGACAGAAGGTAAATATGTAAAAATTCTTGAGAATGTATAAAAGTAAAAAGTATATATATAATCTTTAACATACAGAGTCAAAATCTATTATATAAACTGCATTCTTTTAAAAAGTCCAAGATTTTTTTCTGGTGGTACATCATAAAAAAAAAAGCTTCTTAATTAAGTTAACATCAAAAAACTTCTGTCTCATGGGGTGCAAGTTGACTCACTCGACAAGAATGTGTTCTTTTGTCAGTTGACACTGGGAAGGCATGCACTCTGCTTTAAGTTCAACCTTAAGGAAATATGCATGGGTCAGGAATGTGTGTCCATTACGCGAGTGGCACAATACCACCTCATCTCTGCAATTTGTTCTGAACATGCCGATTTATAAATATTCAAAGTCAATATAAAACCCTAAAACAAAAATCTTTTAGGATATACAGACTACATACATTTCAGCAACATTAGTACATACACAATGTTTCAGTGATATAAATGGACAAAAACCGTTGACGCCTGGACTATAAATTTTACTTATAAAAGTAACCATTAATTATATCTTCTAACCCAACTGCCTTGGCACTAAATGACCTTCATGTGCTGTCATGCCATAAAGAACCAAACCAAACCAAACCCTGTTCTTCAAAAGTGACCACCACCCACACCCACCCATCCCCATGCCTGACAAATGAATTCCAAACCTTTTAGCATTCAATAATGAAATTGATGGATCTTTAATAAATATACAGAAATGAAAAGTCTGAAGAATTAAAGAATCATATGCCAGCAACTATATTTATCCTAATATAATTAAATTAAACCTCTCACCTGCTGCACATTACAACCCCTAAAACATGGGCTGGCACTGCTGGAACAGGTAGTTATTATAATTTCTGCTTTACTCAAGACTTCCATCTCTGCTCTCTTAATTGTCTGAACATATTCAGCTACTTGATCCTCTGCAATGTCATCTGGATACAGGCTGAACAGCGTGTCATGCTCCTCAATGGACTTGCTACTAGGATTTGAGGGGTGACGTATCAAGTGATGAAGGGATATATCTATAAATCTGCGATCTACCTCAGTCCCCGCGGTTGATTTCTGGTCCTTGTTAAAGACATAGTCTCCAGGTAGGGGGAATTCCTCACGCTCAATCTGCTCTCCATATACTCGTACAATAGCAGGGCAGCTGGCACCAAGACTTAACAAGTAACCTGTAATTTTAAAAATCTATTTTCCTCATGAACATAGAGTACCGTGAACAGCACATTATATGCCTGCCCCTTGTTTAATAGTTCTCCTACCTAGGTACTAGTAGGGGTACTGTTGATCTAAATGATCCCAACCTTTGGTCAGAGAATGTGGTCTTGAATTAAACTTACTGTGCAGAAACCGTTATTTTCTTATTAGCCTTACTATGACCTTTGACCTTTAGACTCTAAAATCTGTCAATTCTGGTCAAGAAGATTACTCTAGAACAAAAGTTCCTGTGCAAAACCCCTATTTTTATCCAAGTAACAATAACCTTGACCTTTGGACCCCTCTTAGGGATGCAGTGTACTCCTGTTCTGACTTTGGAGGACACAAAATTTGAAAGGGACAAATAATTGTTTTCATTATAAATAATAGACAAAAAAGTGCATCTAAGGGGATTTGGATTTGAGGAACATGGGGCCACAAATTTGATAAATGATTAATCCTGCACTCAAACACTGCAGAACAAAACTTAGAATGCAAAAAAACATTTATCTTCCTTCAGTCACAGTGATCCTGACCTTTTTTACCCAAAGTGTAAGCCATCCACAAACTTTGGTGAAGGTACATAGTCGAGAACTGAAATTACTTTGCAGAAACCGGTTTTTAATTTCTCAACCACAGTGACCTTGATTTTTGACCTTTTTACCCCCAATACGCTTCTATCTTACTCCAAGTGCAAGCCATCCACAAAATATATAGAACTTAAGTTACAATATGGAATTAATTTTTCTTCTCTCAGTGTATTTGACCTCTGCTCTTTTGACCCCAAAATACACAGGTTTCTTCCTTAAACCAAGTGCAAGCCATCCATAAAGTTTGGTCCAGGTCTGTAATGTATAAATAATGTTATTGTGCATAAAACATTTTTCTTTTTTCAGTCACAGTGACCCTGACCTTTCACCATTTGAACCCAATATCAATCAAGATTTTCCTTACCACAAATACAAGCTATTTACAAAGCTTGGTCTTGGTAGAAGGTGGAGAATTCAAGTCATTATGCAGAAAAGAACTAGGGAACAGATGGATGGATGGACAGACAAACAAGTTTGTATGTACAGCCAGACATCATAACATAATACACTCCACCTTATAAATTAGAAGCAATCCAACTGTTGGTGAATGTGGACTTACCTTGAAATTTGCAACTGGATTTACAATAATTATATTAAATCTTAAATGAATGTTCAATTGTATGGTAATCAGCTAACATAGCTCTGTGACAAAAATCAAACATTTCCAATGTACAAGATTCTACATAAAAAAAAGATTTCAAACAAATATTTTCCTTCAAATGAAGATTCTACTTTTTATGTAAGGAGAACTGATGCTAAACAAAAAAACAGAGACAATTTCTATGTAGTCAATGAAAGGTCAATACCCATATTTTGACACTAATGATGCCAATGTAATAGAAATTGGTGCTAACACCATCAGTAAAAACACTCAAAGCGGCCTTAGATCTACCTATAAGGAAAAAACACCTGTCACACATTGCCACATTCTCAAGCATCCAATAACAAATTACATAAAAGGCCTCTATCAAGAAAATACTGGTTGTAAGTGGTCACTTATATTTTCCCCAAAATGGCTGTTTAAAAGTGGCTTGATTCTATGTGTCTAAAGCCTGCAAGAAAAGTTTCATGCAATGCTTGCTGCTCCTGATATGGAAGACCTTGCAAAGCTTGCCACTTGAAGGACACAATATACTGTATATACTCGCGTGTAAGCGGGATCCAAATGCAAACAACATAGACCCTGATCTGCCGTCACATAATGTTGTTGGTTCTACTGATTAGTCCTTACAAACTGCATAGACCCAGATCTTCCGGCGCATTATGCGATGGCAGATCTGGGTCTATGCAGTTTGCAGTTGGTATCCGCTTATACGCGAGTATATACGGTAATCTTCTCCAACATAAAGTGAGAACTTACCTGATAGTACATCAAGAGACTTATTAGTAGGTGCACAAATAAGGACTTGAGGTTTGGGTCCCATTCCTGTACTTGATGTCCTATTCCTCTGGGTAAACATGTACCCCAGTCTAACTGCCATCAATGATTTACCAGTGCCAGGTGGTCCATCTATCAGGGTTAAGGGCTCTGTAAGGGCAGTCAAAAGTGCCAGTTCTTGATTTGGATTACCAGAACACATGGGCAGACTTGTTGGCAATTTCATCAGATTTTCCTCATCCTTATATGTTACTGAAATGCAAACTGGTTAGTATTAGCACCATAAAGATATAATTGGTGTCAATTTACTGCGTATGTATAGCTTTCCTATATGCATGCTTTAAATTAAACAATTTTATGTGCACAAAATTCTAGAAAATTTTTCATGTTGAGAAAACTGGAGCTTAATGAATTTTCATTTTGTATATAATCAAATTTATTAATTACGTTAACTGCAAATAAGCAAGTTGCAAAAATGTAATGTCACCATTATTCTAAATTTAATGATTTAAACAGACTTTAATCATACTAAAATAACCTGATTCACAGTAAACATGGTTGAAAGGTTCAAAAGAACATACAGTCATCCTTTCTAAGCTCTTAAATTAAGATGCATTGAAGAATGGAAAGAAATTTTTTTTAGGATGTGCAGTGGTAGCAAAACATTTCATATCTTAACACTGGTATTTATATATGAGAACAAGAAATATTAAAGTAATCTACTATCTGGATTGACTACAGCACTGGGAGTGCTTGTCTAACATGAAATGTACAATTTTGGATACATGTCAACACTGTCTTGGTGACTATGATGTGTTTCAAAATTTCCATACTTCTGTGCACAAAACCCTTGGTATTCCATAGCTCCAAGGATTTCAAATGTATTGGTACAGGTAAAGGTAGCCACATGATTCTGTTCTGATTCATCACTTTTGCTAGCTATCATTTGTGGCCTGCTATCAGAAGTCAAATCCAACAGTTCTCCCACTGTCCAACTTTCATTTTGTGCCAGGACTGTAAACTACAGGTGATATTCTGATTTGCAAAGACAAGTTGTCAGCCATTAACTTTTCAATAAACAGGCAACTGGTATAGCAAACAAGCACAATGTTGGAGCTCTGAAAAGGACGTGTTTTGCCTTTGAACAGCAGAAAGATATTCTAGTCAACAGTTGGCTAAGCAATGCATGCATGAAATTCATATGTGTACGCACTAGTAATTCTGGTACACTTTTTAATATAGAAGCACCAGAGCTTATGAAATGAATGTAATAAATTGAGTATTTTACTCCCTGGTTTGGAACTGCAATTTCTGAAATTCAATGGGGGTATTTTGTAAGCACTGTACACCCAACAAGATGCAAATTTGTGTTACCAGATTGAGTCCTGATCATCAAGACATTAATCATTCCAATATGAATGTGTTAAACAGCTAAGTGATCAAGACTAATTCAGGGAGAGTTTGATTATATGGCTCTATCTGCATGAGTGTTCTCACAGTGATCAAGTACTACCATTTCAAATGTGCACAGAACATCTGGAACTTGAACCAACAGCATAGTTTATATTGATCAAATGTGCCATCATACAACATGGACTGTGCTTACAGCAAGAGCAATATGCTGACAATTATTTACTAAATGCTTACAAATAAATTGTTTTGCATAATTTGAATATATAAAAAAAATGTCTTTATGCATTTATGCATTTTAGTCGATTTGTGTCTACATAAAATATGCAAATACAACTCTTATCTAGAATGTCTGAGCACTCTTTTGACTATTATGTCTGCTTTAAAAAAATCAATTTAGTTTGCAGGGCTTAAAAAAAGGGCATCAATTTAGTTTGTAGGGCTTCAAAAAAAGCCCTCAATTTGGTTCTTAGGGCTTCAAAAAAAGCCATCAATTTAATTTGTTGGACTTCAAAAAAAGCCATCAATTTAGTTCATACGGTTTTAAAACATCAATTTAGTTTGTAGGGCTTTAAAAAAAAGCCATCAATTTAGTTTGTAGGGCTTCAAAAACAGCCATCAATTTAGTTTGTAGGGCTTCAAACAAATAGCCACACAAAAGAGTAATTAGACTCTAAAGATTTATTAACAGCATTTGACAGAATCACATACTTTAACACATAGTTTTTCAGTCTATGACTTACTATTGGCAACTGGATTTCTTCCAACAGCGATGTCTTTAGCCAATGAAGAGGCTTTGGATAGGGACCGCACTGCATAATCTACATTTCTGTCAAGACCAAAGAAAAGAGCACTCAAGTAAAAATTAGAATGTACTTTACTGATTAATTCTTTTACCAAGGGAACCTTTTATTTGTCTCAAACAAATAATTCCAATTTTTATCTGACTGGCTTTACTGACCCAAGTACAGATGTACAGAAAATACAGTTGTATAAACACATGCGCTAACACACACTTGCAACTGAAACTAAGGTACACTATTTTTCTTCCATATTATGACAGGTTATTATGCGGACATGATCAAGGATTTTTGAACCTACCATGTATTTTTTTACACTGACACTATTCTAGCAACAAATTTTTCTTAGAAGGATAGGCAAGAGAGACATATTACCAGAGGTACATTATTTTATGACAAATGAGCAATGTCTGTGACAAAGACACGTTACTATCGTCATGATTTAGGATGTTATCTTTCTGACAGCAAAAAGACAAAATGTTTTTTTCTTGTATCGTAAATAAAAGAATATATGTAACAAGAGGCTCAAACAGGCCTGATATTGCTCACCTGGATTACGTAACTTAACAGTTGACCATTTCACTAATCCAGCTTATGTAGTACCATATTATAAAAACAGAACCTTGCGTAAATTATCTCCGTACCTTTATATCATGTCAATATTACTTATTTTACTAGTCAAATAAAAATAGATTCTAAAGAAAAAGGCATAAAATGCAAAATCTCTTGCTCATCCAATGTCTTGATGATGTAAACCTACTTAATAGGTTTTATCAAAATTGTTTGAGAAATATTGTCTCTAGAGCTAGAGAGGTAACAAGCTCAGCCAACCACATGCATGATCATCTCATTATTGTGCACAAATCTCACTTGTTACAGAACCCAAGACAATGATGATATAAGCTTATTTACCAAGTTGGGGCAAAATCTAATCAAAATTGGCTCTCCAGAGTGATAACAAACTCGGCCAATCACATACAATATTACTTTATAAATATGCACAAATCTTGCACATCAGGCCTAGAATTTAATAAAACTTTCCTTGTAGCCAGAAGGACGAGTAGATTGAGAAATTCACTTGTCCTGCTGAATCTTCACTAGTCCTTCCCACAAAACAATGTCAGATATTTATCTAGATTAACAACACTTTATTTCTTAAATATCGCAATCATTCATAATTCAGAAGTACAAATCTTACTTTAGAAAACCACCAAGGTTACTAGAAAATATTCACTACAAGTTCACACACACACACAAAAAAATGACAGATTATCCAGAAATTAACTGTAAATATAGTTGACTCAGTAAACATTTTTTTGAGGGTCATCATCCTGAAAAAAGAAACCAAATAACTAAATAAGAGAAAAAGACAAATACCTCATTCACACTGGTCATTACGTATCGCAACTCCACAGACAGACAATTTAAGGCAATACCCGTTGTGCTACAGTGAAAGCACGGTGAGAAGATCTCTCATTATTGCAGTATAGGCAATGTACAAGTTTTCATAACAGATACAAATCTTTGAACAAAATATGTATCTCCATGATGCTAATCCTTTAAGATGGAATGGTTAATCATAATCGGGATATTGATTGCCATGGCACTACAATGGTAGTTTGACAAGTTCATAAGTCTGATTTACAGTCTTTTAGTCAGTTTCCTCTGACCTTTCCTGTCCCATTTTTGATATTCCGACATCTATGTTGGGGTGTGATGTCTGAGCTCACTGCCTTTCGAAAATTGGTATTTGCCAAAACCGCACAGTGTCGGCATAGGGTAGCTGCTTAATACCGGCTTAGCAAACTTAATTGACATTATATCAAGTCCTAGCCACATGAAATTGATAGGAAGATGATTTTATCTTCACCGAAATTGCGAATATAAAATTTGTTATGTCTTAAATTCCTTGACAGATTCATCAGGCAGAGAGCACATGTCAAAACGTTTTTGTAAATATCAGGTGACTACTACATTGACATGCGCTCTCTATGTGATGAATCAGGCTTTTTCCAGGTTGCCTGGACAACAATAGTTTTCTGGTGGTTGCTCTCAGAATACATACGTTGAAAATGATGTCTTTTCTTTTTAAAAAAATATTACATGACTTTCATTTAATTTGTTTTAATTTTTTTTTACAACAACATTGAAAAGTTGTTTTTTTTGTGTGTTGGTATCACGTGACTATTGGACCTCTGATGGCATGGACATGCTGCGAGATTTTGGTAGTCATGTCTCATCTATCAATGAATTAAATACATAACAAATGTTATACTTGCAATTTTTGAGAAGATAAATCATCTTTCTATCGATTTCATGCAGGCAGGACTCGACATAAGGTCATTTCAGTTTGCTAGACCCGGTAGTAAGTGGCTACCCAAATGTCGACACCACGATGTTGTGCTAAAATTTCAAATTTTCAATAAGCAATGCGCTCTGATCTCACACCACAACATAAATGTCTAAATATCTTGAATGAGGTAGGAAGGTCAGAGAAAACTCCGACTAACAGTTTTTGACATACAACTTTACCTTATAAACCTAACAAAACTGGTCAAGATTTATATAGCCACCGTTTTGAAATATGATTTGTAAAAATTCTCATTTGTTCTAACCCTCTTTTGGGGAGCAAATGAATCTCGGGGATTTACGTGATTAGCTCCGAGAGAACTTGGATATTCAAAAATAAAGCATGATAGTGTAAATCAATGCCAACTGGTGACAACTGAAACTTGACTAGCTATTTAACTATTAAAATTATGAAAACTACTAGTCCGATAGGAAATGTACTAGCCTCAAGCTAGTGGACTACTGCTAATTTCAAGCCCTATACATGATCAAACTCATCCAACATCTTGCTGATACAAGACCATTTAACAAGTTTGGTTAATATAAGATCAGAAATATAGTTGCAAGAGTGCTGAAAAGCTCAGCCAATCAGATGCAAGATCACATCATTAATATGCATGACCTCACTCATAAGCACATTCATCAGAGATCTTTATTATATAAGCCAATTCACCAACTCTGATTAAAATCCTAAACAAAATACCATCTTTAAAAAGGTAAAAATACATGCAGAGGTCTTGCTTATAATAAAACTCGTCCAATATTTTGATGATATTAGCCTATTTACCAAGTATGATTAAAAATGGGTTGAAAATAGTCTCTCGAGCGGCAAGAACCTCAGCCAATCAGATTCAACATCACCTCAATACTGTGTGTGGAACTTGCTCATAATAAAATTCACTGGATCTTGAAAATATAATCCTCTTAACAAATCTGATAAAAATCTAATCAGAAATCAAGTGACTAAAGTGTTGAAAAGATCAGCCAAACAGATGCAAGATCACCTCATAATATTAATATGCATAGATCTTACAATTGTATCCATCTGATTATCTTGATGATTTAAATACATTTGTAAAGTTTGATAAAAATCGGATGAGAAATACAGTCTATATAGAGTAGTAACAAGCTCACTCAGATGCAAGATCAATCACCTATTTAAAATGCGTGGATCTCCCATTATCAAACTCGCTGTGATATCTTGATCATATATGCCCATGTTCCAAGTTTGATAAAATCGGATCAGAAATATGACTTCCAGACAAACTAAGTGAATCTGATGCAAGAACACTTCATTACTTTGCATTGACCTCGCTCATTATCGATTTTGTCCAAAATCTTGATGATACAAGACCATACTCCAAGTCTGACAAGAACTGGATGAGAAACATGGTCTCAATATAGGTAACAAGCAAAGCCAATCAGATGCAAGAAGACTTCATTAATGTGCATGGATCTAGTCCATTATTGAACTCGTCTGAGATCCTGATGATATAAGACCACATTCCAAGTTTTATCAAAATAGGGTAATAAATATGGCCTATACCAGTGGTCCCCAACGCGGTGCCCGTGGGCCCCATGGCACCCGCTAAGGTTTTTGGTGTGCCTGCGGAAGAAGTTATAATAAATAATAAAAATTATTTAAAAAATGGGTCAAGTTAATTGGTTGGAGCCCGCCAGTCTCTCATAAACTCACAAATGTGCCCACAGGCACAAAAAGGTTGGGGACCCCTGGCCTATACACTGGTAACAAGTAATTGTTGACAGATAGATGATGGATGAGGCAAAACAGATGCAGGGCCACAGCATAAACTCAGGCCTTACAGCCAGGTGAGCTAACAATTGTAGGGAATTTGATAGAAAATAACTTTTACAAGGTCCTGTAGAGATCTGGAAGAAGAGGTATAAAGTAGAGCTACAACTCCATTTCTATTTAGCTAAAGCATTTATGAGGCAAAACTGGTTGGCATACCTATCTTGTGGAGTCTTCATGATGAGCTCCAGGGTACATGGTAAATCTTTGCCTCCCATGTTCACCAGCAACTCTTCTGGAAGGGAAACACAACTCTGGTTTAACTGCATGATCATTTTCAGCATGCCACCATTGAACTGGGACACAGAGGTTATCATGCAATGGCCCACCCAGCACATAGGAACGCCATTATTCACAATAACTGCTATACTGTCATTAAGAACAGGGTCATCCGGAAGCTGAAGACCACCATAGCGTACACAACAGTAGTCCATGAAATAACTCTGAAGAAGATCGTAATTGCTGGGATGAAATATTTCTTCCAAGGAAATTTCACAAGAAAATTTAATCTGCCTCTCTTTGAGAAATGAAATTGGCAGGACAAATGAAGCTATATGAATAGCTCCATTGTCAGATTGCTGGACACTCCATTCAATTTTCACGTTATGTATTATCACAGACTCTCCATGCAAGACAGCTGCACATGCTGCTTCCAAGTTCAGCAATGGAAGCCAAACAGACTGGTAGGTATTCTCATCAGGGTATGTACTTACGGCTGGAGAAACAGATTTATAAGCGAAGCAGGGCACAGGATTACGCTGATGTTCTAGACAAATACTCAGCCTTGGGGTAAGATTCAGTAACTGAAGCATAGGTGTCATTATTCCTTTGTACATCTGTGCTGACACCTGTATCTGGATTACCGAGCTTCGATGAATATCAATGGAAAACTCTGACATGTGCTTCATCTTCCCATCTACCAGAACTTCTGAAGAAATATCACTAACATAATTAGCTCCTGAAGCTGGATTCTTTACATTCTTCTTAACCAATGTTGCCGCACTACTCAACTTCTCTAGATTGTCTTCTCTAATGGCCATCAGAAACTTCTGCCAATGGTAGGCATGAATCTTGAGGACAAAACGATCAGGGTTTAGCACTCCACTATGGAAGCATTGATACAAAGTTGCTGATTGTGCATGCTGAAGATCATAGACACGCTGATCCCACTTTAAGGAGACGGAGTCAACAGATTTGACCACAACATCACTGAGAGACAAGTGCTCAAGAGGAATAGATCTCTGGCTAGATGGTATATCTGGAACTGCTGGAAACAGGACTTTCAGGACGCTATCAGTTACAGAATCAACAACAGCATTAAGAACTAATGGTCGTGCTCTTAGTGCAGAACTCAGATTCAAAGCATGGAGTTCATTTTCATACAATTTGGCTGTAGTATTGACTCCAGTGAGATTGAAACAGATTCTTTGAATATCAATCTCAGAATAAGGTGCTGGTCTAGAGTCTAAGTAGGCTGTCAGAAATCTCTGTGTGACGATGTCAAAATAACGGTGCAAAGGACCAGTGAAATGTGTACAGGGAGACAAGTTGACAGAGTAGTGACACCGTTCCTTGTCAGAGAGGTCGCCTGAGCAGGCATACATAGAACAACTCTGTATTCCATACAGATTAAGTAGAGCCACAGTTAACTGGGGATGGCTCTTGGCCTCCACAATAATGCTTTGGACATAATTGAAGTCTGCCGAATCTGAAGCTTGAACTAGTGTCTCCCATAAGTATGAATCAATATCAAATGTGTCTCGTACTTTGATATTTCTCCGCTTGATGAATGTTGCAATACAGGTGCAAGCTAGGCGGCAATTACAGACAGCCATGCCCTCTAGGAAGGGCTTCGTTAGTGCTATGGAGCTAACTGCATCTGCAGCAAATTTCAGTTTCCACTCATCTAGTTTTGCTTCAATGGGGGGACTCTGATGACAAAGAGGGGTGCATGACGGGAATTTCTGTAAAAGCAATAATGCTACCTGATGATCAGTCATTATCTTGATTTCTTGCAGAAGCTGATGTGAGGCAGGGGTAAGTTTTGCCTCATTATCCATGTCATGATAAATGTAGGCATTTCCAAGGCGCAGCTTTCTCCAGATCCTAGCAATCTGATACAAACAGAGGATGCAACTTTTAAGATAATCATTTTGTGCATTTGGATCTTGAAGAATTTCCTCTGCTTCTTGATATGTGAACCTCCTCTTGGACTGAATGATGCCTTTTGTGGGCTGAACATTAGTTACCTCTCCTGAAGGCTGTACAGTCATCAGAATGGAAAGTGTCAGATGATCTACATTTGGTTTTAAACTACAGAGATCTTTAGAAAGTCGTGGAGGAAGCATATGTATGGGTTCATTATTCATTGGATAAAGAGAAATTCCCCTGTTGATGGCTTCTTGGTCAATGCAACTATTTCTAGGTACAAAGTAGGCTACGTCAGAAATGTGAACACCAATGAGATAGCATCCATCCTCCTTCTGTGAGATGCTAAGTGCAGTATCAAGATCTTCTGCAGATGGTGAATCAATAGTGAAGGTCCAGTCACTTCTCAGATCTACACGTGATGAAATTACACTGGCAGGCAATTGATAGTTAACTGGGTACATCTGGCTGACTTCTGCAAGTAGTTCTGAACTAAAAGTTTGGGCTACATGGTGCACTCTGTTCAAGATCTGCATACCATTGTTGATGTTATCTCCTGCTGGAAGGACCCCAATAACGATCCCGACAGGCGACTGGAGACATGGTTCCCATTGTAGATATTGCACTACATAGAGTTTGGAATTTGGATTTACAGGATCAATCTTATCAAAATGGCTAAGATTTATGCTAGTGGTAGTGAGTTTATAAACACAGACATTGCCTCGTTTAACTCGCTGCAGGCTGGACTTTGTCACCAGGTTATAGATAGGTGGGATACCCTGGTTAAGAGGTAACATCCTCCCTGTGCTACTTGATTCCACCATACACAAGAACAGATAGTTATTTGGATCTGTGAATCTCTTCAGCACACCAATCACCTGTCCTTGAACTGATGTTGAAATCCCATTCTGTCTCTCATGAATCTCTTCTTTGATATCCAAAACTTCTACTACAGCCTCATCATTATGAAAAGCTTGTCCACATCTGGCTCGAGTATTCAACTGGATTTCACTAAATGGAGACACTTTGTCCAGGACTTCTGCATACATGTTAGCGAACGAGTCGATATGAATGAGACAACGTTTGTATTTGTCTGGATTATGTTTTACATATTCCTGCAGCTCTTCCTCAGTGTAGTTCGCGTATACATTTGACTCTCTGCCCTCCTCTTCTTCAGGAGGATGTCCATCCACCTGGGTGTACCACAAAACGGCATGTCCATCCTTTTCGTGAATCTTGATACATTCAACTCTTACTGGCAGCTCCATACCAGAACCACTGCCATTCACTAAACCTTGCCTAGCCATTCTAACAAGTTGTATCATAATCTCTTCTGCATTCATTACAACCTTCTGTACCTTCTGACTGGATACTCCATTTACAGACGGTGGCTCTACAGCAGAGGTTGATGGTTGACCATTTAGCTTACTGATATACTGATTCCGATTCCAGACATCTGAAGTAGATGAATCATTAATATTACTAGCTGCATCTCTCACTGGTACGTGCCTGACTGCCTGTTGGCGCTCGTTCGCAACCTGAAGCAATCTCTCTCTTGCCGGAGAGTTGAGAAGATTCTGTACCTGCTGCTTGATGGAGTCTAGTGTGAGATTTGAAGGATACAAACTGTTCATGTTTTGGCAATGTTTTAGGTACACCCTCCATACATTAACGCACTCTCCAATGGCACACAGAGCTACAGGGTCTCCTACCACAACAACAAGGGACTGTGCTCGAGTCAGGGCAGTGTTAAGAAGTTTAGAGTCAGAAAGGAAGCCAAAATCACCACTTTCGCCATCACATTCTGTCAAGCCACTGTTTTGAACATGGCTTGCCTCAATCAGATGACGTGTCCTCACTGTAGAGATGTACAGGGCCCGGAACTCTTTACCTGCAAAATAAGATTAGTGAAATAGTATGTCATTGTTTTTCTTCTAGTAAGAATACATGAATATGAACAATAAGCTGGCCATGTCCTGATTGTCTAACATTATCGACTATATCGTGCCAAGGAAATGGGAGCCAAGTGCCTTTCTCAAAAACACGAAGATGGCACAGAACCAGGCTAACGACTGAGCCTGCATCCCTTTGATTATGAGTCTGATCCTCTACCAAATAAGTTACTGGTGTTGTTCACATCAATGTGTATCCACATACCAATTAACAGGAGACTGTGGCCAAGTGTACTTGAGAAACTGCCCACATAAAAACTTCAACACTGAGGTTATTTTAGGGTGTGGACAGATGTACAGACAGATGGATGGACACATGGATGCCACAGTGACTGCCATGTTGAGCTTCTGTTGAGCTTCTGTCAAAGGCAGACTTAAAGAAAACAAATTGGCTTGTATGATTGCATGGTACATAGGCATACCTGCCAGAACATGTGTCACATTAAAAACTAAATTTGTGACCCACCCACCCCAACACAGTTGTGTTTCAAAAAACACAATTTTCACTAATCTTTGTTTTAAAAAAAATGAATGAAGCAAGAAGAGAAAGAGATTTAGAAAGCTTTCTTAACACCACAATACATGACCATCACCTGCTGAAATAGTAGACAGTTGTGCTTAATGCTCATGGAAAACTATTAACATGGGCTGTTTATACAATTAATTGTCATAGGTGATTAAAAGGTAAGTCACTCACAGATAAAGAACCACCATTGCATAGATTACTTAAGTGACAATGGCTAGGGTAATGTTGTGTTAAGAATCTTTTGTGGGTGAGCCCAGTAGGCTAATTTGAATACTGTACGTACACGAAGTGGAACAACCCAATTTGTTTGAAGTTAAGTCAATCAAAAAGATGTGTGTTGAAGAAACAAAAAATAATTACTCATTGTTGGCTTGAATGATATTTTTTTTTTGAGGGGCGGGGGAAATCTAATTTAAATTATGTAATACTTACCTGCTACTATTGCATAGCTTTCTTTACCGGAATTCCTAGTCCCCAGTCCAAGCTAATTATTCCATCCTCCAATAAGCATTGGAGGAGCCAGAATTGAAAAGAACATGATCTCAGTCTGACTTCTTCATCATTACAAACGAACGGAATAACTTCCTCTTTTGACTTGGACCGAAAGTTCAGGACATCAGAGCAGGATGGGAGGATGGAATCTTTGCAATAGTGGCAGTAAGTATTAAATAATTAAAATTAATTTTACTCTTAAAAAAACCCACATTTTAATGTGAGTAATACAATACCTACTACCATAGCATTTCTGAATTTACCTGTTAGGAGGGAGGCTGATGGCCACCTCAAAATTGATATACAAAACAACTGCACTTACCCTTACAGTACGAGTGCTCACTATTGTAGGCTGGTAGAAGGTTGGGCGACATGCTATGCTGCGACTATAAAACCCAACGAAAAACAATTGAAGGTAATACCAGACTACTTACGAGGGGAAAACATAACAGCCCTTTTAAGGGCTATCATGCCTCATTTGCCTGAATCAATGGGGTTTTCAATTTGGCTTTTTTTCGAAAACCCCTTTTGATTATACTCTTTTAAAACACAAATTTGATCAATTTCGAACCACCGTCTAAAAAATTACAACTTACAATTGTAGTGTGCGTGATACGAAAAAGATATGAGTAATTCTTATTCAAAGATTGGTATTGTTTTTTTGCAAATAATATGTACACTTTGTACACAAAATTTTCACAACTGGAAATACTCGCGTTAAATGGAAAATTTTTTGTAACTCATAGTATTGTCATAATTGAACAAGTGGCTCACACTTTATTGGTATTAGGGACAGCCCGACTTAGTTTAACTGGGCAGAATTTGATCATGTATGTACGTTCCTGGCGTTTCAGCTTCTGTCACGCTTCGCGGTTTCGGTTGCCTAGTCCGTGCCGCCTGTGCCACTCCAGACTGCATCCTAGAAGCAAATCAATCAACAAGTGCGCTACAACGCGCACATATATACCTGTAAACATTGTGGTTCTAATCCTATGTACAGGTATAATACTTACCTCACAATATCATTCCTTCAATGAACCCCCTTTGTGGGGAAACCATGCATTGATGGTGGGGTGTGGTAAATGTACACACTCTCCAATAGCGCGCATTCAATTTAACCCCCTTAATTGTGGGGAACCATGCCGCGCTGGAGGGGTGTACTCAGTAAAATCAGGTGTGTTGCAAACTGTCAACACACCTGACGATAATAACAGTGTGTTAAATCACACATTTAATCCCCCTAAGCGTGCTTCGCACGCTGTGGGGGTAAATCGTCATACATGCCCGAATGGGCGAACACGACGTTAATTCAATAATCAATCAATCAATCAATTGAAGGTAAAAAGAAGAGAAGGTAGTGTAAGACCTCTAGAAGGTAGCTTTCATAACATCATCCAAAGAGGAGTGATTCAAGCAGACCCAGGATGTATCAATAGTTCTAATTTCATGGGCTTTAATTCTCATGAAATAAAGGTCCCTCTTGATGAGGGATTGATAAGCTCTCTTGATAGTGAGGATAATCCATCTGGAAATGGTGGCTGCCAAAATATCAGAGAAATGCTGATTCCAACCCTTCATCCTCCCTTTAGTGGAACCAAATGTTGCCTTAAAGCCCTAACTAGGAAAGAGCCTATCTTTATCATCCCCAGCGCAGATTAACTGAGACTGGGGATCTCAACCTTTAGTGGAGGTAACGAAGGTAGCTGATTCTTAGCAAGAAACCAGGTTGGCAAAGAAGAGAAAGTGAATCATAGCTACCAATGAGCCATAAACAACCCTGCTCCACTCACAAGACATGAAGCTTGCTCCTTCTCTTCGCTGTTGCTAAGGAGAGCAGGAAAACTGTCTGAAGGGTAAGGTTCTTGAAGCTAGCTTCACTCAAAATTTCATAAAGGGGTTTTTGACAATGCCCAAAGAAAACATGAAAGAGTCCATCTAGGTAATACTGAGCAAGATACCAGTCTCTGAAGCTTAAAATACCTGACGAGATAGAAAGAGGAGGCTCTGATCCAATGGCAGGACCACTAGAGAACTTTATAGTGTTAGAAAGGGCTGCCCTAAAGTTCTAATAGTGGACATGGAACATTCTCTTTCCTCAAAAAGGAAGAGAAGGAAGTCTGCAAATGTATTTAAAGGGGGACAGCTAGGATCAGCACATTCCTACTGCACCAATTACACAGGATTCTCCACTTTGCATTGTAAACCCTGGAAGTAGATTGCCTCCTAGCCTGGATAATGCAGTTGGTAACCTTGCTTAAAAACTGGTCTAGTCAGATCGATTGCTTGAGATGAGCCAAGTATGAAGGTGGAGAATGTGGGCTGTTGTGGAGAGACCCCCATGCTGTGACAGCAGGTCCCTCCGCTGTGGCCACAGGGGGGGGGGGGGCAACCAGCATGAGCCATGAAGTGGAGATCCTGACTTGGTCGAGCACCTGTGGAATTATTTTGAAAGGTGGAAAAGCGCATGCATACAGATGATCTCACTTTAGACTGAAAGCGTCCATCGCCCATGCCCTCTTATCTGGTACTGGAGAGACACAAAAAGGAGCTTGTTGTTCAGCCTTGGGTCTCCCCCACAGCTGACTCTGCTACCAACTGGTGCTGAGACCATCCCATTTCCATGAGGACCACATGGCCTGTCTGGACAGACTGTCCACCAGGATATTCCTTTTGCCCGGAATAAGGTGGAATCGGAGAGTGATCACTTCCAAGGCTGCCCATCGGAGGTTCCAGACTTCCATACAAAGAGAAGTAGCATGTGTACCTCTCCGACGCCAGAGGCATGTTACTACTGATGTATTGTCTGAGGCGACCATAACACAACACATTGTTAGAAACACTACACAGATTTCCAAGTTGTTTATATGAAGAGTTGCTTCTTTCTGAGACCAAAATCCCTTAAGAACTGTCCCTTCTGGCTCCAGGAGAGCACTCCGTCCCAAATTTGATACATCAGTGTACAGAAAGGAGTATGGTTCGGGGATGTGAATTGGAAATCTGTTCAGAAACTGGTACTGATGTATCCACCAACACAGATCCAAGTTTATGGCGGGCGCAAGTAAAGTCTCCCAAGAGGAACTAAGACTACAGGTGAGTTCTGAGTTCCCAGGAGAGAGAGTTAAAGGCGAGCCGACAATAAAGCCTTGGTCAGAAGACCCATTATGCGGGACAGGATGAGACCTCTGAAATCAGTCAACTGCCTCAGGCAGTGCAGCCCTTAAAGATTTTTTGTTGTGGTCCAGAAACATCTTAGATGTCTCCAAAGCAGCATCCTTGTTAAGGTGAAGAAGCTCCACCGAGAATGCCATAGACATTTAGAATGCATGACATGATGTCTTTGCTACAGCCTCCAGCTAGTGCTAAAGTCTTGCTGGAGACAATGATTCCTCCTTAAAGGGACTGAAGGAAAGCTGCTGAAATGAGATCAGCATGCAAGGTGATCATCACTAGCATGTGGGCCTTAAGCTACAAGACATCTAGGGCTTTAAACGGGACATGAGCTCAGGTCCCAGCCGATATCCCCACTTGGGATGCACACGAGTCCAGGGGTAGGGTGGGTTGGAGGCTTAAGGAGCCAAGCTGGAGAATGAACTTGACAGTTGGAGGCAGAGACCAGCTGGTGGAGCACAGAGGTGGGTTGGTGAGGTACAGACCACCTCTTCAGCTGCCTGATGAACTCCTGGCCCTGGGAAATCTGTGTAAGTTCCGGACCATCACAGTGTGGGAGCTGCAGAAGATCTGGATGAGAGGAGACCCCATGAAGCCTCTCCAGACTGGAGAGAATCTTCTTGTCCTCAGTGTCAGAAGGCTTAGGACACAAACCTGGGGGAATGAGGTGGTAAACTTCATTCACCGCCTTATCAAGCATCCAAACTTCCTCTTCTTCCAACACCTGACCCGACAGGTGGAAAGGAGCAGGGGACCCCAATGGAGGGGGAGGAACCATCGCCATTGGTTCCTCTGAGAACTCATGGAGTCCACTATTATGTAAAGGCAATTGTCATCCTGAGCCTGTTTGTAAGGCAAGACAGGACTGTCCTTCCCAGTATCTCACTCTCTGGTGAGGAAGACATCCTCCTAGGTGAATGGGATCGCTGGGGGGGGGGGGGGAGATATATATATATATATATATATATATATATAATAACTATGTTTTGTGGGGATTTAATGGGTAAATAGGGAAGGGGGGGGGGATGTCAATCTGAACCACATCCCAAGTCAGGCAAGTACAGTCTGACTCCCTATCCTCATAGGAATTAAACAGTAACATAGAACTGGGGGGGGGGGGGTATTGACCCAACGTCTGTCCCCACACCGATAATTAGAACTTGGTGCAAAGCCTGGTGACCAGTCTGGCAATGAAGATCTGCTGATGGACAAACCCACATCAGATTTATCAGATCAACCTTGTGAGAGTGCTGCTCGTCTTTAACTGGGAATCACGACTCACTCTCCGGCGGTTTTCCTCCCTTGGGAAGCGCCAATGATCGATCCATCACTGGCATCATAATGAGCGTCAGGGATCCTTGGCCTTTAGGTGATCTTTGAATCACTGAGGTTGTGGCATGTTCCTGCCCAACAGAGCAGTTGTCATTCCCAACAGGGGAACAGATCCAAACCCCTCCTGTGAATGGAAGGGGTTGTCCAAGTGATGATGAGGAGGAACTGGTGCCCTTCTTCCTCCCTTTGTATGTGTGACAAAGTCCCACACTTGATTTGTCCAGAGACAACAAATTGGATATCCATCAAAGCATGCACAACCAGTGTACAATAGGAAGGTGGGGTGTGTATCCCACGGGGCCTTACTGTGCCTGCACTTACCCACACCCTGCAACATATTAAGCTCTGAAAGAGAAAAAAATCACACAAAACAAAATAAAATCCAGAACCCAAACAGGGTAGACAATACTTATCCTAGCACTGGAACTATGAATGGGAATACAATTTACTGAAGCACTGCTTGCCAAGCAAGGTGCAAAAACCCTTCAAACAAAAGGAACAGAGAAAACACTCAAATAAAGCAAGGACTGAGGAGATAAACACTCAAAAGACACAAAAAGGTATATAATTGGCCTAAAAGATATCAAAAGATGACAATGAAGGCAATTTTTGATAAGTGATATATCATGTGTACTACACACGAGTGAAAGGAAAAAAAATACAGAAAGGTATTCTGGATGTTGGCTATGACTACGAAGTCAGACTGGCATAATGTTCTTTTCAATTCTGGCCCTGCAACGCTAATTTAGACGAGAGAATAAATAGCTTGGACTGGGGACTTTGTGTCCATTAAAAAGAAAGCAGTGCAATATTAGCAGGTAATATATTACTGCTATTAAAATAATGTTTAAGCCATCATTAATTAAAGATTATTGGCTAGTTCATAATCAGCAGGAAAGTTTCTTTGAAGTTTGATTTTACTCCATATAAAACATGCAAAACGAGATTATTTTGGTAGTTAGAATAATGCTAAAACTGTGATCAATTTTTGAAGGCAAAATGTCAAAATGTAGCTGTGATTATGGGAAGGATGAGCCATCATCCAAGCGAGCCAAGTCTAGCAAAACTACATTTGACAAAGTTTGAATTTTTAAAACACAAGAGCTAGAGGGAGCATTTTATTCTTTGCACACACTGCAAACACAATATTGATATTAGTCATTCTGGAGTGTATGACATCTGTCGACATAGTAACACCAGTCAGTATTGGGACAATGCACATATGCACAGCACAATCCCAAAAATAATTAACATGTTTAAACAGTCTAAATAGTGTGGTCATTGCATGTCTGACACCCTCACAGCAATGCAGAAAGACCCTTTTCTTCTTGAATTTCAAACCAGTAGATTAACAAATTTTGATCAGTAGATTGGCTTCTAAACCAGAAGATTTTTTATCAGCATACATTTTACGTGTTTTAAGGGGATTGAAAACAAAACAAGTCCATTTTTTGCCATAATATGTATTCTCTTCATACTATAATAACACCGCAATATTTTAATATTCAGATTCGGATGGAAAATGTTACAATAATAATTAATTAATACAAGTCAGTATATTGTCAATTAATGAAAAAGGAAGAGTTGTTTATCTTATAGTTCACTGCAAAGATTTTTTTTTAGAAACTCCAATAGCATTTTTAGTTTCCTTCACAAGATCACTATCTGGTGACCACTGATGACATTCATTGTGATTATTAAGCTCTACACTACTCAACAAGCTCTCAATAGTTTTCTGGTCCAGATTTCACCTTGAATCATTTTTTTATTTTGTGAAGAATGGAGACTGTCCTCTCTCTATCAGCATTATAATGTGGTAATGACAGGACAACCATGCTCAGCCAGCAAACAAGTTCTAACTTCAGTTTTCCTGTTGCTGGGTTTGTAAGGTTGCTGACTGCTCTCCAGTACTCCTCCAAGCTATGTTCACCCCGAGGAGGAAATTCCAAACTTGACCTGAGATGTATTTCTGAGCCTTATCCTCAAGGGATTCTTTCTCTTCATGGCTCAGATCCAAAAATCTGTTGGCAAGTTTCATCACTGTAAATTTAAAAAAAATAAAGATTGATTTAGACTAGAAATAAACAATGAAAAAATACATGATGCATTTATGCTTTTATTAATAATTTATACCAACTTTAAAATTAATTATCTTGTAATATATTTTTAACTGATATATTTTATATAGGCCTTGAAGTTAATTTAAGTGCATGAAAACTTCAAATAGTTTATGAAATACAAAAGATGCATCCTTTGAAACACACAATGCAAACTCAGGACCTTTGCTACTCGCCTGCACACACTTAAACTCTGATATCCAAGCATTGTTGAACTTGTACAATTTTTTAGTTGGTGGTTTCTTAGCATTGTGAGAGAGCACATGTTTCGGCATTTTGACAGGAGTTGAACAACAAATGTAAGAGCTGTCCCTAAATATTTCTCTTAAAACATCTTAACAATACAATAACAATTAAACAAGACAAGAACAACAAAAATACTTACTCCTGTGTGTCTGCCGAAATCCTTTTTTATTGTCTGTCTCTCCATTTGATCTCCCGTTCAACTAAAGGTAAGCCGATTTTCATCAACGGCTCAGAAGACACCATGGACCACCTTTGACCCCTTTATTACTTATAACACCACAAAAAAACATCCCGCATTTGGTCTTAAACTCCCCAAATTACAACAATAAGGTAATCAATTAACGGCTTGCTGTGTACACATTAGCTGTTCTTTAACAATTCTAATCCTATTACTCTGCCATGCATCATTGCACCTCAATGTATTTGTGGAAACATTTCTGGTCCCCAGTAGACTGGTTCTGGCTGGTTTCTCTAATATGTTGATAGAACACATACAAATATCATGTTTGGTTATTATTCAATTGTTTTTGTTTTAATTCTTGTAATTTTCAAAGCAGTGGATTTAAACTATACATTATGTGGGGTACACGGCCTTCAAAAAGTTATTTTTCACCTACCATCAGTAGAATCACATATATGAGAATCAGTCATTGTTTTCTTGTGAACCTGTGCTTGTGAACCTGTGCTTGTGAACCTGTGCTTGTAGTGAATATCTTCACGTAACCTTGGTGGTTTTCTAAAGCAAGATTTGTACTTCTGAATTATGAATAATTGTGATATTAAAGAAATAAGTGCTGCTTATCTAGATACATGTCTGACATTGTTTTGTGGGAAGGACTAGTGAAGATTTAGCAGGACTAGTCAATTTCTCAATCAACTAGTCCTTCTGGCTAGAAAGAAATTTTAAAAAAAATTCTAGGCCTGTTCTATGCTGAGAAAAGTTCAAGATCTTCGGGGAAGTTTGAACAACAGTACCATCCAGTCTCTGATGAGTGCAAAGATGAACTCTAACAACACTTGCATCACCTTCAAACACCCCACCCCCACAATGAACTATTGAAAGCATTAAAGACTGCATCTAGTTAAGACCATTCCAATGTCCAATGGATTTTAAAGACAGAAACTTGGTGTATTTTTTCATTTAATGTCTGTGTGGTTGTGATCATGCATGTGTGTGTTGATATCTGACAATGTTAAGTCTACCAACTATTTTCTATTTAAAAGTGTATTAAATGTTTCAAAGAAAACATTTTTTATTTTCTATCATTCAAATTTTAACTTCCGGTCATTTTTTTTAATGAATAGACAACTATAATTATTCTCAATTGTATGATGTCACCTTTTTGACCCCACGTGGGACCTCAAAACAGATGTTTAAAGTCTTTTTTTTTTTTTAAACCAACACTATCTAGAAGGTTGGCATGTATGCACAGAAGGTTGGCAGTTATGCATAGAAGGTTGGCAGGTATGCATAGGAGGTTGGCAGGTATGCATAGAAGGTTGGCAAGTATGCATAGAAAGTTGGCAGGTATGCATAGGAGGTTGGCAGGTATGCATAGAAGGTTGGCAGGTATGCATAGGAATATATTTGCATATTGTTACCTTTTCTCTTTTTCAATTATAACCCCGCCCCCCCCCCTTTTTTTTTTTTTGCTGGGTGAGCTACAATTAAAGATATATAATCTTGAAATTCTTGTATATTCTGATAGATTCAACACTCCCAAGAAATTTCTACCTATACAATTCTGATGCTGGTCCAAGTCGCAATCTTGTCTTCAGTCCTGTCAAAAGGTGACAACATTAGCAGGTGAAGTACAGTAAATCACCCTATTTTAAGTAGTATAATGTGTTAAAAATGTATCAAGTCAAATTTTTTGTGTGCTTAAGTTGCAAAACTGTATCTAATGAGCTGAAATATTATGAATTTTAGTGCAAGGTTCTGTCAAAAGATACAAGCAGTTAGGAGTTTTTGAATGCTGAGATTAACACCAACACTGCAGTGTATCAGTATATACTCTGAAACCAGTCTTCAGCAGTTTTCTTTGCCAGAGATCACGAGCAAAAACCTCTTAGACAGATAGATGCTATAAAGAAGTTAATTTTGTTGGTATTTTTCGAGGACCTTTACTTCAATTGTTTCAGAAAGGCCTTTGGCTAACAAAGGTGGCATCTTCAGAAGGTATTTAGAATTCATGTTAAATAATTATGTAGTATGGGAGTTGGGGTGTAAAAGTAATTTTAATAATGTAACACTCACCAGTCATTATTGCCTTGCTACCTCCTCAGGGAAGTAAGTCCCTTAGTTCAAGCTCATAATTTCAACCTCCCATTTAAACGTACTAGAAATCTAGAACAGAAAGAACCCAGACATCGGTTTGACTACCATGTCATAGGTTCATGTGGCATACACTTCCTCTAAGATCTGAACTGGACCCAGAACTATGCTTGAGCCATCTGAGTGGGGTGGGAGGAGGGAATCTTACAATAGTGACCGGTACATATTACATTATTAAAATTAGCTTTACCCCTAAAAAACTACATTTTAATTGCAGTAATACATAACCTGTCACTATTGCCTTGCTGAATCTGCCAGGTTTGAGGAAGGTTGATGGCCTCAGAAAAACTACAATAGAACTAGTTAACACAACCTTAAAGTAGGGGTGTCCACAACTAAAAGTTGGCAGCAGATTGGGCCACTTGGTACTGAACTACTGAGACCAAGAAAATATACCTTCTCTCTGGTGCACCAAAAACTGAAGGTGAAGAGAAGAGAATACAGTTGTGGCTGCCAAAATGCAGCTCTCATAACATCCTCCAAAGACAAATGATTAAAATAGGCCCATGAAGTAGCAGTAGCCTTGACTTCATGGACTTTAATTCTCATGAACAAAGGGTCCCTCTCAGTGAGGACTGATAGGCTCTCTTGATAGTGAGGACAATCCATCTGGAAATGGTGGATGCCAAGATATCAGTGGACCCCTTAACCCTTTAGCTACGACTGCCACATCTAAGCAGTGTCGACAAGCATTGTTTACTACCCCAGTGTCGCTTATGTGCGTATAGTTCAGCAGTACTCGAAACCCCAGTGTCGCATCTATGCGGACGTGACCGCTATGTTAACTGAACGTTGATTGGTTAAAAGTACAGAAGTTTACATATTTTTGATTATCATAACCAATGAGAGGACTGTTTACTCAACATTTTGATACAAGTTTGAAAGCCGAGTTAAATTTAGACACACAGGAAGGGCTTTTCTGCACTTTACGAAACACGTGTAGTTGAGATAAACAAAGATGGATTCCGATTCAGATATGAGCGACTTTGAAGGGTTCAATGCAAGCGATATCGAAGAGTTTAATGGATCATTCTTAGAAAATGGATCAGATATTGATGTTAGTCCCGTTTCAACACCAGATGTAAGTGATTTTGAATCGGATGACGAGGAGGACATAGTCTCACTTGCACAATGGAGTGATGACCTCGCCGTGTTCGAGATCAATGATTTTGATTCTCATGTTGGTTCAACAATCGAGCTTGGACCACTAAGCAATGAGAAAGATTTTTTCTCAAGTTTTTTCCTGAATGTCTGGTGGAAAAGCTTGTGAAAGAAACAAACGATTATGCCAAGAAAATGGGGGACCAAAAGCAAGACCCGAAATGGTATGAAACCAGCATCACGGAGATGTGGGCATATCTTGGAATATACATTGTCATGAGTATTGTGCACATACGCAAATATTCCATTGCTTGGAAGACATCTGTATATTTTGGGATCCCAGGAATACCAGAAATCATGACAAGAGAAAGATTTGAAAAAATAGGGAAATATTTCCATGCCAACGACACAAGCGTCAACCCACCCAGAGGCCAACCAAGACATGACAAGATTTACATATAAGACCTTTCTATGACACAGTCTTGCATAAATGCCTGGAAAATTATGACCCTCCCAAAAAATAGTCAATTGATGAAGGCATGATTGCTTATAAAGGAAGACTGTCATTTAAGCAATACCTGCCAGCCAAACCCACAAAATTTGGCATTAAAGTCTGGGAAAGAGCCCATCCCCAAACTGGCTACGTCCATGAATTTCAAGTGTATGTTGGAAAGCCTGATGGACAGAGAGGGAGAGTTACAGAAGAAGGATTAGGATCTAGAGTGGTGAAAGACCTTACCAGAAAAATAATAAACAAAAACCACCATATATATATGGACAATTTCTTTTCAAATCCCCAGTTATTTGAAGATTTACGTCGGGATGGACTCTTCTGTTGTGGTACAGTCCGAGGAAATAGGAAAGGAATGCCAGAACCTTAAAAAAAACCAGTGGTTTAAAAAGTCAGGGGGATATGAAAATCATGCAAAAAGAGACTCTGCTCTGTGTTGCCTGGAAAGACAAGAAAATTGTCTATATTTTATTTAATAACATGGATCCCACAGCTATCCAGTGTAACTCGAAGAGAAAAAAACGGGCGACGAAAAGAAGTAACTTGCCCAAAAGTTGCAGATGAGTATTCGAAAAACAAAGGGGGGTGGGTGTGGATATTGCAGACCAAAACAGAATGCAGTACAGTTCTTGCCGTAAAGCAAAGAAATGGTGGAAATACCTTTTTTGGTTTCTAATTGATACAGCGATATGTAATGCCCTGATCTGTATGAAAGAGTCACCAAATCACTAGATCAAAACCAAATCCGGAAAAGAAAAAAA
Source organism: Margaritifera margaritifera (assembly GCA_029931535.1). Classification (NCBI taxonomy): domain Eukaryota; kingdom Metazoa; phylum Mollusca; class Bivalvia; order Unionida; family Margaritiferidae; genus Margaritifera; species Margaritifera margaritifera. Next base: position 483,885 of record JAQPZY010001590.1, on the reverse strand, counting down.
AAAGAACACAGCTTGAATTCAGAATGAACTTGGCCAAACAGATGGTTGCTGGCTTTCAGGGAAGTAGGAAAAGAAAAGCTCTGTCCAATGTTGATACTGAAGGTTTAAGGCACTGGCCAGGACGGTTCCCGAAACGTGGGAGATGCAAGATGTGTGTAAGGGAAGGGAGGAGACATGAAGTTTTCATAGGATGCAAACAATGCCAAGTACATTTATGTATGGATAATGACTGTTTTGAGAGGTACCACTCTCAACTTTGTAATTAGAGTGTGGATTTCATTCATGTTTTTATATGTACATATGTAAATATTGTATTTATTTTGTGGGATTCATAACAGTTTAAATGACTGGGATTTCTTGTATGATGGGATGTAGGAGTATATAAAGTGGAAATATATGAATAACAGACACTATACAAGGTAAGTTGTTTTTATTTCACTGAAATCCAGCAAAAACTAATGAAATAATGAATATAAATGTAACCATGTTTTTAGTGTCAGTTTCTGTAGTCAGCCATGATGATGCTCTAGTATTCAGCCTAGCAACTAGCCTCAGTCGTCTCATTAACTGATATGATAACACTCAGCAGTAGTGAAACTGCAGAACAGCTGTAGTAGCTAAAGGGTTAATAGATAATAAAATATGCTTCCTACCTCTCCGCCTCCCTTTTGATGTGGCCCAATAGAACCATTATGCCTTAACTGGGCAGAACAATTCATTATCATTCTCAGCACAGATACGACCGAGACTGGGGATCTCTATAGGGAGTAGAGCTTACTGGTATACCAACAGGTTGAGAAGATTGCTGAACCACAAACGGTGGGGCCAGAAAGGGCTATCAGAATGAGCAGTGCAATGGAAGTCCTGACTTGTCAGAGCACTTGCAGAACTGTGGGAAGGCATAAGAGAACCGACAATCCCACCTCAGACTGAAGGCGTCCACTGCCCAGGCCCTCTGATCTGGGACCGGGGAGATGTAACAGGGTAGTTTCTTCTTGGGGCCATGAACCCTGAAGAACTAGCCATTCTGGCCCCAAGTGAGCACCCCAGCCTGAATCTGATGCATCCATGAGCAGACAGGAGTGGGGATCAGGGGCATGCCTTAGGTTAAATTCTGATCCTATAGAAATCTGAGCTGTCAGGGGATCCCTGTGCAGATTCCAGTTTGCCAGAAAAAGAAACTGGAGGGCGCAAGTATAGTCTTCCTAGGGGAACCAGGTCTGCCGTGGAGTTCAAGGTCCCCAGGAGGGATAGATATAGGCAAGTCGACAACGAAGTTTGGTTTGAAGAACTGTCAAAAGCGCCAGGATTCTGACTATTGTCTAGATGGACATGAACTCATGTCCTGTTGGTGAGGAAATTCATCCCCACATAAATGAAATTCTGAGACAGAATTAGCTCTGATTTCTCCAGTTTCGGAGCAAGTCCCAGCCGGATCTTGTCAGTGGGACTCTTTGAAGTCATTGTATAGTTCCTCCTGAAGAAAAGTGTTTAAGGCAGAAAGATCAATGATAAGCTGAAACTTTTCACCCCCATCCACCCCCCTTTTTGTTTTGAATGCCAGAGAAATTTGGGAGCAGAAGGATGGAGACTGGTCGTTAATCATCTTCTCTACTGCACCCTTCTGAACCCAGTGTTGATTTCTGAAAAGAATGTGGGTCTTTGCCAGAGGAAGATGTTACCGGAACCCAATACCCTTCCTGTATTGTAGAGGGGCCCCACAAAAAGAGGTTTAAATTGGGGTTGCTTTCTGGACTAACGCTGCGTCCTTTAAACAACTTCACTAAAGACCCCTCAAGGGACAATTAGGATGAACATGCTTCCTGGCTGGTTTCAATGGGCCAGGAGCAGATGCAAGAGGGCAGTGCTGTTGGTCATGCAGGTCTGGGATGCCATGAAGTGAATGAGACCCCCAAAGAGCGTATCTGCATCCAAGAGAGCAGTCCTAAGGAGGTTCTTACTGTGGTCCAGTAAGATCTTTTAAGTGACTAGGGTAATATTCTGTTCCCGCTTCAGATGGGGGTGGGGTGGGTGGGTTTCCAACCCAGTGTCTCTCTGATGTGGGAGAGATGCTGAAGTAGTGTGAACTTCTTCTTGCAATTCCTCACTGGGAGTGTTGGGACTGCTCCTGCTAGCATGTTTTTTTAGGAGGATGGGGAATTTTTTTTGTCCCTCCTCCAGGTGTATCCCTGTTCCTCAACTGTGCATGGGGAGTGTAGGGACTACCTCTACCCAAAGGTCTTTTGCTTTTCTTGTCCCTCCTAGATCGTCTAGGTGGAGAGGAAAGCCCCCCTACCTACTTTTTGTTTGGCTCCAAAAGAGCTGAAGATGTAGGTCATTGACCTGTAACATCTGAACTGCTCTAAGGCCAAGGCATGGGCATACATGGTGCCATGTATGGGAAGGATGGTTCACTTAATAGGAATGGATGTCCCCACCTTCCATAGCGACTGAAAGGGCACATAGGGAAGGGGGGGGGGGGGGGAGATAAGCAATACGATCCCGTTCCCTAGCCAGATGCATATACACAGACTCCCTAATCCCAACAGGATTGATCACTAGAGTAGAGATGGGGGACTATTGACCTGATCCCAGTCTTTGCACTGCTGATGGTACTTGAAGACCAGTAACTGGTCAGGCCACTCTGATCTGTTGGAGGAATTCTCCTTAGACCTTATCAAGCATGATCACTGCTCTTCCCCATCAGGGTGGTGTGATCCGATCTGCTCATCGCTTTCCCTGGGCTAATGACTTTGAGAGGGTGCTGCTCACGCCTAACTGAGGTGGGCAATCACTCTCATCTGGTGTTATTCCTCCCACGGATTGAACCCAACTAGGACCTGACTGCGTTGGATCGACCGTCAGGGATCATAGGTCCTTATAATTTTTCTCCAAGGAGAAAGAGCCTATACCCTTCTGGGATCGAAAAGTCATCTTCTTTTGGGCACCTAAGGGCCCAGAGAAGGATCCCATACACTCCAAGGATCAAGGAGATGAGATGCAGAAGGGCCTTTCTTTCTCCTTTTATATGTGCACTGACTCTCGGTAAGGTCACAACATCATCTGACCAAAGACAACAGAACGGAGAGCTGTCCATGCATGCACAATAGTACACAAAAGACAGGTGGGGTGTGTATCCCACGGGGCCTACTTATGCCCACACTCTCTGACATTTTTATACCTGCAATGAAAAATTTCCTGAAACGCAAAGCAAGAGAAAATATGATTTTTTTTAATTATTTTCTTTTACTGTTTTTGAGACCTCCAAAAAGTGACTTTATAGATTTAGCATATAATAATTGTTCAATGTACCATCATATTATATTATCAAAATATATAAATATGTAGATTGCTGCTTCCCTTCTCAGGGATGTTCAATCTAGTCTCCATCGCTTAGATTGGGATTGTGCCCCCCAGAAAGAGTACTGCAACTCCTTAAGGGTATTAGATCTCTTGACTTCACGCATGACAGATCCCATAACCTCCTGGGATTGAGGAGCATCAACTCTGATAGACTTTTGCGAGTCTTCAGGGGCATAAATTATGCAAGTATTTGATTGCAAAAATGTATGGTACCAAAATGTTATTTAAAATAAAGATGGCATACTCTCCTGGCATCATGGAGTGTATTTCACTTACAAGAAGCAGTACAATAATTTAGACAGTACTGCCCCCATACTGCTTAAGTGAGTATTTACCTGAAGCCGAGCAGTAATTTATTAATGCAACAATCTAAGGTAATTACTTGGCAGTGTAAAAGTTGTATGCAACAATTAACGGAGTACTGCCCTAGTAATGCCTAATCTAGTAGTAACAAGACATCTGTGCAATGAATTATTTAATGAAAAAATTTATAACCACTGCCTAGCGATTAGATATTCGTAAATATACTGACAACACAGTACAATAAAATTATTTTATTTCAATGCAAGAATGAGTGTTCTGCCAAAGCAATTAGCTAGAAAATGCCAATTCCTAAATATGAACAAGGGATCTAAATTCTGGAACCATGACTGGGTAGGAAAACTCACCCAAGGATGGAAAGAATATAAGGGGGCATTGCCAAAACAAGTACTAATATAGTCTGCTACTACAATGCAGAATGAACTGCTCATTAAAATGGCAAAATAAAATTGCCCAAACTAAAAAGAGGGCAATAGAGACAAACAAACTTTGCAAGGACTGAAGAGATTATCCCTCAATAAACACAGAAATTCCAATTAATATGCTGAAAACATATCAAAACACATAAATAATGGCAATTTTCTGAGTGAAATTGACTATGTCCTGATGATAATAGTGTCCAGTGAAGAGAGGAAGGGTATGCCACATGAACCTATGATGTGGTAGTCAAGCTGGTTCTGGATTCTTTCCGTTCTAGATTTCTATAATGATCTCTAATGGGAGTTTGAAATTACGAGCTTGGATGAGGACACTTGTGTCCCTGAGAAGGTAGCAAGCCAATATTGACAGATATTGTATTTTGTTATTAAAACTGAATTTACCTGTATGTTGCATGTTCCCAACTGCAAAAAGACCCAGATCTGCTGTCACATAATGTGCCAGTAGGTCTATGATGTTTATTTTACTAATGGTTTCAAGGGAACAGTGTAAATGCATTCTACAACGTCAGATCGAGGTCTATGACATTCATTTGACTAATGATTTCAAGTGAACAATGCAACTGCATTCTACAATGGCAGATCTAGGTCTATGACATCATTTGACTAATGATTTCAAGGGAACAGTGTGACTTCATTCTACAATGGCACACCTCGATCTACAATGTTCACTGTTAGGTGTGTGTGCGTGTGTGTGTTATAAACAAGGAAACACAGTGAAAGCTTATGAACAATACCTTGCACATTGCTGATCCTCTCAACAGTTACATCTCTTAAAGAAGGATTTTTTTTCTTCAAAGCCTTCCTTATGAGCTGAACCTAGAACCAAAAGTAATGAAATAAAAAGCTTTATTCATTTTGTAATGTATCTACTGAATGAAAATTACTTATAGAATAATATCAGAAAAGTGGGTTTTAGTTTAAAACTAAAGATGTGTCCAATGAACATGAACCAGTGTCTAACATAAGCACAAAACTAAACCAGCTGGATGAATGGATGGATGCACAAATGGACAAGGGAATACTATATGCTTCTTCATGGTGTGGCAAACAAAACTGATGACTTGAGAAGAAGACAATTGCAATATTCTCCAAAATGTTTTGCACTTTGAGCAATTAGTTTACCACCTTTGGGATAATTTGCCTTCCTCTCTAGTACCTCTATACTCTGTGATGCGAGACTTTTTAATAAAAAAAAAATCTAGTACTTCTTTACTCTGTGATGCGAGACTTTTTAATTAAAAAAAATCAGACTCCATGATACATGATACAGCTTTCAAAAGAGTAGCAGAAAGAAGTGAAAAGAATAAGTAATAGAGCAATATTCAATACTGATAAGAATTAGGTACTACAGATCCTGAAATAGATATACACTCTGAAATGGTTAATTTTATCCGTGAAATGAAAATAAAATGTAACCAGAATGCAGAACTGATTTGTTTTTGTTTTCTTTTTGTTGGTTTGAATGGCACTTTTAACACATTCTTGGCTATATCATGCCATGGAAATGGGAGCTAAGTGACTTTCCCAAGGACACACTGAGGCAGCCAAACTGGGTTGGCCTGGGTAGAATGCAAATGAAATGCAGAATGAATGCACATGAAATGATGAATGCAATATGAAGGAAATGGAAGGAACAAATGCAGAAAATGCAGAACAATGAATGATAAACAAAAACATAACATGAATGCATTTCATAAATTGATCTGAAAATCTATTTACCTGTAATTTGGGATGCTGCTAAATTTCCACGGTCAAAAGCTCTTTTGTGTGATAATCTGGGATCAGATTCTTTACACTGACAATTTTTCACTACTTATAAGCCGTGACATTGTTCTAACAACGGCCATTAATGTGATGACATCATCAGTGGTTGCTGTTATCTGTATAATTATTATCTGAACGAAACACAATAATAAAATTTGCTCACAAATACTCTACATGATACTTTTACATTTATTGCAGTTGCAGTTCTATTTTTATTTATCATAAATTTAATGCTGTCATTTGAATTGTATGCATTTTATATTTTATTAAAGAACACTGTTAATAAGACAAGATACTAAAGCAATGGTTCTCTCCATTTAATACTATTATCAAAAATGGAAATCCCAATTTTTGGTTTGGGTTTTTATGGGTTTAACGCCATTTTTCAGCACATGATAGGCTATACATGGCGGCCAGTATATCTGGTGGAGGAAGAACCCGGGAAAATCCATGGAAGAACCACCGACCCGCGGGAAGCTACTGGCAAGCTTTCTCACATAACCACATTGGTCGAGCCCAAGACTCGAACCCACGCAGACAGAGGTGAGATGTCAGTGATAGGTAAAGGCGAGCGCCTTAAACCACTCGGCCACCCGGGGCCCCCCAATTTTTGGCAAATGCATTCCAAATGAATGAAAAAATAAATGGAAATGATGAATGAAAATGGTAAATGCAGAATGCATTTCTTGTACTATAAATAATCAAGAGGTGCTGACATTATTGACCTGGCTGACATATACCTCATAGCCAAATGCAAGAGAAGTTGGCCAACAAATATGGAACAGTAGGATGCTTTCTGTTGAAAGTTATTCCCATGCTATTGATTGTAGATGTTATGAAAACAATTGTTTCAAGGTTTCTCTAGTTTTTCTATCTTCATTCATATCTGATAGCACAACTGCATCATTTGTCCCATATTGAAAGGCCTCTCTGCCTGGACACTTTGCGTTAATGTTGTTCAAATTCTGTTCAGCAGTTTCTTGAGATAAAGTTGTTTAAATGTTTTTCCACTTCAAGTTGTGGATTGGCACCATCTGTATAAATCTGGAAGCTCTTCATGGCAGGATGCTTTCTATCATGTTTCAGGAAATTCTATTCATTGGTTTTGGAAAAGTAGTTGTATAAAGGTTTTTCAATTTTTAGTAACAGGTGACATATTTGATCTTGGATAGCATCATTTGTACCAATCTGAATGATCACAATGCCAGGATGCTTTCTATCAAGTTTTGTCAGATTGTATTCAACAGTTGTGGAGAAGTTGTTTAGATTCCACTTTGGGGTTTTTGCAGCACCAATGAAAGCGGGGAAGGCACTGGGCAAAGCATCTTCACTAGCCAAGGTTTGTCGTTCCACTTCGTTCCACATTGACCCCATAGCAAAAACAGTATCTGCCACTCCGCTATCTGTTGGATGCAGGGGCCCCGTGTGGCCGAATGGTCTAAAGCGCTCACCTTTACAGATCACTGACATCTCACCTCTGTCCACATGGATTCAAGTCTCAGCTTGGCCATTGTGGGTATGGGAGAAAGCTTGCCAGTAGCTTCCCGTGGGTCAGTGGTTGTTCCCAGGGTTTTGCAGGGGTCTTCCTCCAGCAAATATACTGGCCGCCTTGTATAGCCTACCATGTGCTGAAAAAATGGCGTTAAACCCACAAAACCAAACCAACCTGTTGGATGCAACAAAAAGTAATTTGATCCAATCGGATTGCTTGTTATATTTATGTAGGAAGATAGTTGGGAATAATCGTAGCAGCCTCTGCAGAGAAACAAAACATGTAACTTTATCCGATTTAAACCTTTCACACAAGTTTTCTTTCAAGTCAATACATGTCAACAGCATGGAAGCCACGATATTTAAAACCTACAGGAAAAGTAATGAACTCTGACTGGTCCACTGATTTCATTTGCTATGGACAGGACCTCTTCATCCCAAAAGGGCACATATTCAAAAAACTGTTTTTGTTAGATACTTATGCCAAGGGTCAATGTGGAACGAAGTAGATACACGAATCTTGGCTAGTAAAGATGAAGGCAAAGTTGTTTGATATACATCTCAAAAAAATGCAAAGAAAGCTAACTTACATTTACACGCCTTTCACCTATTTGGATTGACATTAATTTTGATCACTATTAGGAAAACAGTGCTGTCTGAAGTAGTCTGCTGATGAAAATGACTCCTTCTGTGTTCTGTGGAAATTTCCTTGAAATAGTACAATGTACACTAACTTTGCTTGTTCTTGAAATGCAGAAACAAATTTTCAGTGTAGGCATTACTATTTTCTTAAAGTGCACTTATGAAATTTTAAAATGTCCTACCAAAAAACTGAAAAACAAGTTATCGGCTCATTTAAAAAAAAATTTACTTCTTAAGTTCAGTCAGTGAAATAGCCATGCACAGCTAGCAATTTTCTATGAGATGCACACCAGAAGTAAGGCCTAGCTGTGTACTCACGAACCTAAATCAACTCCATCATTCAGATATCAAATAAAGAAAACTGAATGTTCTTTAAATCTCCATATCAGAATATACACATTGCTCTTTTTAGAACAAGGATTACCATTGGGGAAAATCAGCAGGATACCTTTCTATAAATTTTCAACCCTGTGCACAAATGCTGAACTCGAAAGCAGAACCCTTACATTTTTTCTATTTTTAATAATGAGAGACATACTTGATGGCAGATTGGCTTCATTGTAATACATTTTAAAGGTCTTCATGCCACAATACACTTTGTCAAATATGATCAAATTCTGTTTAGTGGTTTTGAAGAAGTCGTTTAACGTTTTTTTTTTTAATTTGTAGCATCGGTTGCCACATTTGATGATGTATCAGTGTCAAGTTGTAAACACTTGAAAGGCTCTATGCCAGGATGCTTTCTGTCAAATTCTGTTAAGTCATTTTTGAGAAGTTGTTGTGAAGGTTTTTCTATTTTTAGTGATGATGGCCATGTTTGATGCCAGATGGACATCATTTGTACAAATCTGAATGGTCTTCATGCCAGTAGGCTTTCTATCAATTTTCATCAACTTCCGGAGAAGAAGTGGTTTAAAGGTTTTTATATTTTTAGCAGCAGCAGCCATATTTGATGGTGGATTGGCATCATTTGTATAAATCTGAAAGGCCTTCATGCCGGGATGCTTTTTATTATTTTTGTTTGGTCAAATTCTCTTCAATAGTTTAGGACAAGTTGTTTAAAAGATTTCTATTTTCAGCATCGTCTGCCATATTTGATAGTGGATCAGCATCATTTGTACAAACTTGCAATCCCTCTATGCCAGGATGCTTCTTGTCAATTTGATCAAATTCTGTTAAGAGATGAAGTTGTTTAAGGGTTTTTCTACTTTAAGTTAATGGTGGGCATATCTGATGGTGGATCAGCATCAATTGTACAGATGCACAAGGTCTTCAAGCCAGGATGCTTTTGTCAGGTTTGGTCAAATTCTATTGAGCAGTTTTGGAGAAGGAATCATTTAAATGTTTTTCAATTTTTTTCTAACAGTAGCTTTTCTATCTCGAGAAACTGTGGCCATACCTCAAGGGGATCATCAACATCATTTGCACAAACTTGAAAGGTGTTCCTACCAGAATACCTTTCGTCAAATTTGATAAAATTCTGTTCAGCAGTTTTGAGAAGTAGTAGTTTAAAGGTTTTGTACTATTTTTAGTAATGGCAGTTTATATTTTATGGCAGATCAGCACAATTTGTATAAATTTGAAAGCTCTTCATGGCAGAATGCACTGTGCCACATTTGGTCAAAATTGGTCCGGCGGTTTTTGAGAAATTTAAGAAGCTAGTAAAAGATGAAATACAGGTCACAATGAGCTTCTCATGTTGTAAGGAGGTGGCAGTAAGAGAGATGCATATCTTCATCAATTTCATAAATCTAGCATGAACGGTGCCCAAGAAGTCAACATCAAACACAAAATTTAACCCAAGTCAGTGAAGCATAAAATATGGACCAAAATGACCTACTACTGAAATTAACGAGTAGTGCACATCAGGATGCATACCCTCACCAAGTTTCATGATTCTACTTAGGATTGTATGTAGCATGCAGAAACCAGTGTGGTCATAAACTAAATGCAAAAACTTAAGCCAGTAAAATGTTAAATGTAGGTCAGTCACCTCTTTTTGTATAGGTGTGGTTCTAAAAGAGATGTATTCAATCATCTAGTTTAAAAATTCAAGCATGATCAGCAAAAACACCAGTCTTTGAAGCATGAAATAAGGGACATAGTGAGCTACTTTTGCAATGAGACTGTAGTATTCAATATGCATTGGATCCCCTCAACAAATTTCATAAATCTTGGTATAACAGTGTGTATATATATATATATATATATATATATATATATATATATATATATATATACACACACACACACTGTGCAAAAAACCTATTTGGTCATCAGCTTAACACCAGAACTGAACCCAAGTCATTAAAATGTGAAATGTATCTCACAGTAACCTCTTATTGTAAGGGTGTAGTACTTAAAGAGATGTATACAATTTTCTAGTTTGATGATTCTAGCATGAACAGAACTTCAGAAATAAACTTAAAAGACAAAATTTAACCGAAGTCAGAGAAGGGTGAAATATAGGTCAGAGTGACAAACTTTTGTGACGAGAGTTTAGCACTCATTAAGATGCATTCCCTCATCAAGTTTCATGAATCTTGGTACAACAGTATACTGTAAAACATCTCAACACATGCCATTCCTTTTTTTGCTTCTATGTATCCAATGCTCTGTTGAAAAATTTTAATCTTCATATGAACCACCTTGTAGCATTATTCTGTTGACATTTCAGAAATTAATCTGTTTCTAGTTGCAGTGTAAATGTTAGTCTGTGCCTAGAAACCCCTCACATTCAGTGGTTTAGAGACATGGATCATAACGAAAAGGCCAATAATCTGAATATTCCTTGTTATTTTAACTTTTTAAGAGACTAATTAAAGTCCCTTTCACCTTCAACATGTTTTCATTTGTTGGACGACTTACCTAGATAATGCTATAATGTCAAAGTAAAAGCCTAATCATGCACATCTTTTCCATGAAAAACATAGGCAGATTAAAGTGACTCCTGTAAAGTTTGTCTGGTTCCCTAACCAACTTCACTGAACCTAATACAAAAACCCGATCTGGACCAAACCTAGAAAAGTGCACGACCAGATTTGACTGCTATGATAGTATTTTGGTATTTTTTGCTACTATTCCAAGCCCATAATACAAGTGTTATTTCAGTAAGACTTACAGTCCAATCATAAGGGCAGGCAGGTCTGGTAAGGGGGTGGTACTAATAGAGATGCATACAATTGGCATGAATTTCATTGAGGACCAAGCAGATATCAGAAGAAGTCTTTTAGTGGAAACTCCACGTCGAAATGACCATCTTTTCAGGAGGTGAAGTGATGACAAAATGTTCAAGATGGCCCCGGTGGAGGACATATAGTAGTTTAGATTGGCACCATTTTCATTTTGGAGCAACCAGATATCATAATAACCTTACGTCAATATGACCATCCATTAAGGAGTAGTGATAACAAGATTTTAAAGATGGCCACCATGAAGGCCATACTGGATGTCCAAGGGGCACCATTTTTTCATTTAGGACTAACTACACTGTTGCTTCTAGGATTTTTCAAAAAAAGGCTGACTCCCCCAATGAAGCTTTAAATGTGGGACAAACCTGCAAATAAGCAGGACAAATAGTTTCATGGTCTAGGGTAAAAAAAAAAGAAATTTTTTTAAAAAATATTCATCAACACTCTATGCCCATCTCTGATATTATGTCACTTGCTTACTTACAAATATGACATACTTAATTATCTTTTAACAGTACTAGTTTGGTAATATGTGCATCCTGTTGTGAATGCACTATTTTTGTTATTTACATATATCATCCCTTTATCGTTTTTCAATAGGAATGCCCATTTCTCAGTCCACTTTGCTTGAACACATGTTTGTATTTCACTTTTATCAATGGCAGCACAGTCTCAGCTCCTAAAACATCACAACCCAATTCCCCGGTCTCAGATCATGATGCCTGAGTTGGGAAAGAATAACCACCATCCTCAGAGGGAGTTGGAATTTCTCAACTTTCTAGAAATTGTTCTTTGTTGTGTCCTCCAACAAAATGCAAAAATAACTTCTGATTTGACCTTTTTCCACTTTCATACATCAAGTTCAACTATGAGTGTACAACGTAACTGGACTTTGTCTGCCTTGTCTAATCAGATTGCATGATCATCAAAACCCCTCGGATTCCTACCTATAAATCCTACATATTATAAAATCCCCTTTATGGTGAGAGTTGGTTGTGTGTGACAATGTATAAAAGATAAAGTTTCTGAGCAACAAGAATGCAAAAATGTAATATATACAAGTCGCATTATGCATCAAATGAAGGGAAATGTGTCAAATTTGAACTATAAGCGATTTTGTTCATGCTAGTAGTAGTTTAATTTGCACAAAGGTTTTGAAAAACGTGGAAATCCCACATTCACATGCTCCAGAAGCAACACTAAACCAGAACATAGGAAGAAACTGTGTGTAAAGTTTCATGGCTTTCCTCACAACTGCTAACAGACACCTGATGCAGGACTATCGCATAAGCTATTCCGGTCTTTGAAATATAGAGCTAGAAATGACAATGCATAGCAGTAGACTTTAAAATAATTTCATAATTCATCACTAAAATCAAAGCCAAGCTGCCAAACCATTCTTAAACAAAAATTTATATTCAAACGCAAACACTCCTTCTAATAATCTGTAATGAATATTGAACATACTGAGCATAGAACCAATCTAAACATACTGAGCATAGAACCAATCTAAACATACTGAGCATAGAACCAATCTAAACATACTGAGCATCGAACAAATCTAAACATACTGAGCATCGAACCAATCTAAACTTACTGAGCATAGAACCAATCTAAACATACTGAGCATAGAACCAATCTAAACATACTGAGCTTAGAACCAATCTAAACTTACTGAGCATAGAACCAATCTAAACATACTGAGCTTAGAACCAATCTAAACATACTGAACTTAGAACCAATCTACACATACTGAGCTTAGAACCAATCTAAACATACTGAGCTTAGAACCAATCTACACATACTGAGCTTAGAACCAATCTAAACATACTGAGCTTAGAACCAATCTAAACATACTGAGCTTAGAACCAATCTACACATACTGAGCTTAGAACCAATCTAAGATTCATCCCTGTTGACAAAAGCCAATATGTCTGAATGTTTTTATAACTGTTTCCATTTTTTTTATATCAGCACTGCTTTCAAGTACTGTAATTTTGCATATCAATATGTTGACAGGTTAAATTTCACAGGATAGTTAAGATTTTCTTAGCCTGCATAAGCAAACATTACTGATAATTTATATGGCACTTATTCTTGCCATATTGATCAATATTGATAAAAACTGCCTGCCCCCTACTTTCTCCAACAAGAAGGCAGGGCCTGCATGTTGACCCCACGATCAAATCATTGCTGTAAAACATGTGACTTTCACCCAAAGGTCTAAAGGTTCAGCAAGCATGTCACAGAATGAATTATCTTTGCTTTACAATAGTTCATATAAAGCACAAAAAATAACCCACCACAGGGTTTGGGAAATCTAAGTAAATGAAAAAACTTTAACCATCACGCTAATGCAAATTTTCTATGATTGTGACCTTGAACCCATGGTCAAAAGACAAGCCAGCATGTTGCAGAATGAATAATCTTAGCTTCATAATGATTCATACCATTTATGACGAGAATCTATCCAGGGGTATGGAAAATATATACAAATAAAAGAAAACCTTAATCAAATCACAAATTCTCAATGACTGTGACCATGACCCCTAGGGAAGAGGGGTCAACCAGCTTGTTGTAGAATCAATTGTATTAGCTTCATGGCAATTCATTGCAAGTACGAAGAAAATGAATGGTGTTGTAGTTTATGCTCTGTAAATGAAAATGTGAATGATGGATAGATGAACAAAGAAATGGATGAAAATGTTACAAATATTGAAGCTGAAGAATCATGAATAGGAAAAGGCACATTTACACCACTGATCTAATACATGTACCAAATTTCACTGAGATATCTTTTATGATTTTGAAGTTTTGCTCCAGAAATAAAAGTAAGAATGGATAGATGGATTGACAAATTGACAAAAACATTAAAAATATTGAAACTGATGAATTAAGAATAGAATCTAGACCACTACTTGAATATATATACCAAGTTTCATAGTGACACATCTTGAATGGTTTTGAGTTAAGCTTCAGAAATGAAAGCATGACAGATGCCTGGACTATATATCACCAGCAAACTCTGTCGGGTATGGGAAAAAAATTGGATGAAAATCAAAACCCCCTAATAATAAAAACCCAGTCTGAATTGTCTGCCTCTTAGAAAGAATGAATTTTTATTACTTGTTCATTCATTAGTGCTTATTTTATGCTTTTTATAAAGTGATACTTCATTCACAATAAAATAAACATTCGCAGCATGTATTGATGGTATCAATACTATCAATGAATAGTGATACCATCAGTGTCACACTGTTAACTGCACTACAATACTGCCTACACAGGCGTGACAGAAATTCACATATAGTAATAGTCTAATTAACTTGCAGTTGAATGATTAACTTTACAATAACACATTTTTAACATTGTTGATACCAGTGCTGCTGAAAAGTGACAAATATATCTCACAATTTACTGGCAAAACCAGGGTGAATTTCAGCTTTAATATAGTTTTGTCTAAGACACATTGTTTTAAATATTTACAATATTTCTATATAATTTGTATTGCTGAAAAGTCTTGAAAACATAAAGAAGATCAATAAAACTTTGTGATAACATCCAATTATTTGGCATTTATTTAAGACCCTTTTCAATTTAAAAAATAAATAAAATCCAAGGTATTTTCTTGCACATTCATGCAACAAAATGCATGATAGAGCTTGATAAAGAAGAGAAAAAAGTAACATTTTAAAGACTCAACAAAGCAGTCAGATGAAAATGATAAGCCTTGGATCTTGAAAAAATATATGTCAAGATTGGACGCTGTGATAAAAACACCAATAAATAGAAATAAACATATACTCCAGCACTATTATGCTCAAACAGGGATTTTATGTTTTGTATTTAAAAATTGTACTGGGAGCTGTATAGAGACTAAAAAAATGTACCTGGTCGTAATAGGGTGTGACCACTCCAATTTCCTTTGCTGAACGTTCTCCCCATGCTTCAGGCCAGTAACTGAACAGTTCCTCAACTCTTTCTACTATCTCCTGCACCTCTGACATGTTATAATACGACACACTATCCGGATCCTGCACCTCGCGTCCCTGTACTCCATAAAAAGTCAATGGGGTGATCTCCACCACTGATGGAATGTTACTTCGTGACATAAGCTTGTCTGGACCACCATAAAAGGTGGCTGCGATGAATCGAAGAATCTCCATCTTTGTTCTGTAGTTGATACTGAGCAGGATATTGAGTGGGCTTTCAGGTGAAATAAGATTTGAGTGTGAGTCATAGTAGTTGTACAATCTCTCCAAAAGTGACATATGCAGTTTCTGGTTACGAGCCTCAGCACTGTACACCTTTGGACTAATCTGCATGTGGTCCCCTGCCAAAACAATGCATGTGTTCTCATTGGCCAAAGAGATTGGCATTATGGTCTCGCACTCCAATGACTGGGCTGCCTCATCGATGAAGATGTGAGTGAAGTTTCCTTGAAGCCCCATGCTGGTTAATATCATTGACCCTGATACCGTTACAATTACAATTCGGTGACGAACAATATCCTCCCTCGTTGGAGTTTCAAAATAGCTGTTGTCAGGAGAAAGGATGCAATACTTCTTGACCTCAGGGGCCACTGTGTAGACTCTTCTTTCCTTGACATACACCCTGCGCAGGCTTACATTGAGGTTAGACTTCCTCATGTAGATGTCAAAGTGTTTGGTGATGTACAGATCTGCAGCACTAAAAAGGAAACAAAACATCTCCAGTCAGATTATACTCACAGCCATCATTTTAGGTAATCCATGTAACCTACAAATCAACACAAGTCTAAATAGGTAATACTGTCAAAACAAAGATACACATAACAGACACAACAAGATCTGATTCTGACCATTGATCAAAGGTATTTTCCATGTCCTAAGCTATGTGCAAAAGACTGGTCATGGTGCACTACAAAGAAAAATATTAAAAAAACACATTAAAGTATAGCTATGGCATAAACCTTTTACAAAACTGCAATATTAAGAGACATGTGGCATATGAAAAATAACAGAAAATGGAAAGATAGCAAACTTTGCCCTTGCCATGTTTGCCATTTGCCATGTATGACCTAAGAGTTGAATCTTTAGTCTTTCATCATGCATTAAATGTAGCATCTACGAGTCCGAGTCTTAGCATGTATATATATATATTGCCAACTTCCTTGCTCTTTCATGAACAGAGTGCCAAGTCTCAAGGCAATACAGAGTGCCAAGTCTCAAGGCAACAGAGATACAAGAGATGTTTCTATATTACACAGATGCCACTGGCAATATAACGAACAAAGCTTGATTCAATATGAAAGGCAAAGGTTTAAGTTAAACAGGGGCCATAATTCTGGAATATATTTGTTGGAAAATGTTGAAAATCAAATTGACTGTGCTCTTCTTTATATTGAGCATCATACAAAATTTATTTCAATCCATTAAGCTCTTCGAAAGTTAATCAGTGGAAATAACATTTAAAATGGATGAATGAACAGGATGAGATGTGATAAATGCATTTGGGTAAGACTATGCGACCCCATAAGCTATTTGGGGGCATACAAAAAACTAGAAATGTAAGCACAGAATATGAATGTCCTGCTGTCCCTCCTTTATACAATCCTGTAGTTAACTGTGCAAGAAAAAACGAGCAAATGGAAAACTTGACCAGAGTCACCGAGGTGTGAAACCTACATCAAAGTGACACATTTTTTGTAAGGTGACATGTTACTTAGATCCATACTCAAAAACGGATTTCTCTGTGACCACAAACGCCTCAGAAATGGACTTGGAACTTAACCAAGGTGTGATGGACAGATGTACCAATGGACCAGAGTAAGGTACACTATATGCCCCTTCCACATTTATGACTGGGCATAAGAAGAGTCACTCAAAGGGACTAACACTTTACTCAAAATGTTAATAGAACAGGAGTGGAAGTTACCTCTGGAGTAGAAGTTACCTCAATACATTACTTGAATTTGTTTCACTTTTTTTTCATCAGAGACTATTGCAATTCAGTTGCATGCCGATCTTATTCTTAACCTCTCAACCAAGAAATATTATGGGATATACCCAGTATACTGCTATTTCTGGATGATCATAAGCTTTGCCTTATATTGATTAGAAGAATGGGGAAAAATAGATAGTCCAAGCATAGCGACCAGTGCAATAAAAAAAGAACGCTTGATGGATTTTGTTCATTTTCATAAAAACAATAACTGAGCAATTTGGACATTTAATGATTGATGGGTGCAT
Source organism: Margaritifera margaritifera (assembly GCA_029931535.1). Taxonomy (NCBI): domain Eukaryota; kingdom Metazoa; phylum Mollusca; class Bivalvia; order Unionida; family Margaritiferidae; genus Margaritifera; species Margaritifera margaritifera. Next base: position 466,443 of record JAQPZY010001590.1, on the reverse strand, counting down.
CTTTATCAAATTAAAGGTAAAAGACACTGCGCCTTCTTCATTTTTTGGGCAACACTGTTGGCTCCATATTATCTCTTTTTTTTGAGGGACTTGGCATCTATTTTGCACAAATCTTGCAAGGGCTTGTCCTTTCTGAAACACTGCAGTGGATAAACTGACAAATAGAAAAATGGATCACACTAATTGCTATGTTTCACCTTTGTATACATATTTTGCAGATGCATCTAACAGACCTGAATAACAAACAGTTCAAACTCACCTATTAGACTGGGCACATATAAGGATCTTGGCTTCTGGTTGTTCTTTCAGCAGGACCATGGCTGCCTGAGCGATGGTCTCAGTCTTGCCAGTACCAAATGGACCGTACATAATAAAGGGAGGAGTGTATCCTGTCCGCTCTGCAACAATGTGACGCACAGCCTTCATCTGGTCCTCATTCAGGACTGAGGAACTAGGCAAAAATTACATTAAATACTAGTGAGGAATCTGGATGCAAAAAAACACTAAAACCATCATGGCTTAAAATGGGGTCTTGATTGCTGGATTTGGCATCAAAAGTACCAGTAGAATCTCCATTAATTATAGAAACAAAATATACCTTGAGTTGTATATCCATATTACTTTAAAGTCATGTACGATTAGCACACAAATCAAAGCTGTACACATTTCTTATCTCAGAAATTCTAGGTAAATTATTTAGTAGATCAAACAAATATAAATGTTATCTATATGTTTTTCTTCATTCTACATTTCTCTTATCTATCTATCCATCCATTCATCAGACACTAAACGAGTTCATCAAAGAATCCATCCATCTATTCGTGCAAACTACCTCTCTCAATAAAGGAAATTGTCTATGAATGTTAAATGATCATGGATAATCAACAAATAGGTTATATTTATGTTTCACTTTCTGAATCCACATCATAAAATATTTGAACTAGCTGCTGTAAAAACAGCAACCTCTGTTATTCGAACTACTGATAGCCTGAACTAATTTACTAAAAGTTAAAACCTTCAAAGTTGACAATATCCTGCCCTCTTTTCCCAATCTTAATATCTCTACCTCTATTAATTTTTTTCCTTATAGCAGAGACCCAACTTTCGTGCAAACTGCGTTATGAAATAAACTCTTGAATTCATGCAGAGTTTACTTAAATTCAAAGTGAATATAACTAGGTTGAAATGGTGTCAGGAATATACTAAACAAGGGCTTACCCAAAGGAATCGTGATAACCATAAATCTACACTGACACAATCTGATCCCCTAGACCTTAGAAAGGAAAATTACATTAACGAACAATTGCAAACTCCTGGCAGTTATAGCTATATCAAAGTCTCAGTTTCAGCAAACTTGATTCAATCATCAAGTTCCAGATCCATTTATTTCTTTAACTTAATCACTTAAAACTGCAAAATTTAAGAATTTAAATTGCAGAGATATGAAATAAAACCATGCCAAATTGTGTATACAATATCTTTAAACTTTACTTACGTTACTTTCAAAATATGTCTTTCATTCCTCAAGGGATTAATTTTTGGCACGTCAGGGAACACAATTTCTGTGTTCTTCAGCTGATCTATAGCGAAGTGCATGCGGCAGAAAAACAGTCTGTTCATCTGGAACTGTATCTCCATATTGAGAACATCATTAGCTTTCAAATTCAGCCTGCTAACACATGATGGAGACAGACAGAGGTAGATGTAGTCTCTCCCACGTCCATCGTAGTTAAAGTTCTCTTCTCGTACAATAGAGGCCTCATATACCACCTTGTCAGACTTATTCTGTGGGGCCAGTAGAACCTTTCGAACACTGTAAAATGAAACAGATAACTTGTGCAATACTATATATGCACTTTCTTACTTTGTATAAAGTCAAGTTAAGGCTTATGGAAACTTTCATTTATCTTTGTTTCTTCTTCATATAGATGAGTTAAAAAAGTCCAATGTGCATTTTTGATGAAGTAACTCTTAGTCACCTGAATCCAGGATGCGCAAGATTCGCTACTTCAAGTGAGTGATGTAACACCTGCCTTATGCCAATTATCTCCTATCTTTTTCTTTTTCCTTCGAGTGTAACTGATGCATTCAATGGTCTAATTTAAAAACAAACACCTTCACTAGCAGGAGAAAGCTTGTAAAAATAAGCAAACACTTTCATAAACTTCTAGAAGAGAAAATCAAAATTTGAGCAACAAAAAGATAGAGTGGGCTTGAGATTATTCACCTGCCTGTGCTGTTATGAACACTGTTGCTTTACTGTTTCTGTATTTTTAATACCTTTATCAAAATTTTAAGGCACATTAATTTATCTGTCCAATACTGAAAGGCCTTTGAACTAATATGCTTTTTGTGAAAGCTGATCAAATGTAGTTTGTTTTTTTTCTCAACAAGTTGTTCTAAATGTTTTTTTGTTTGTAGGAACAGTGATCATGTCTGATCACAGATCAGCATCACTGGTACAAAATTTGATAGCCCTTCATGCCAGGACTCTATGTATGGTTACCTTGTGAGGACAAGTTTGCCAGCATCTGTGTCCTCTGTTAGATTTTCCTGAAGAGGCACCTTAGCGAACAGCTCTCCTGGGTGAGCAAATACCAAGACCTCCTCCTTAATCATATCAACTACTTCAATGGCAGCACACATGTTGTAGCTGAAATAAAAGTGCAATAGCAATTACTGATGAGTAATGCATAGAATGTTGAATAAAACTGAATGACTGGCTGAAGATCCAATGAATAATCAAGAACCCCTGAATACTAAATATCAATTGAAGGCAACTATGAAGTACACAATTTTGACTACCTGTATGGGAGCAGCGGTAGCTCAGTTGGTACAGCATCGGACTCGTATTCTAGGGGTAGATGGTTCAATACCCACCCAGGCCAACCTGGGTCGGCTGCCTTGTTGTGTCCTTGGGAAAGACACTAAGTTTCCGTGTTCTTGGCATGATATAGCCTATAATGTGTTAAAAGTGCCATTTTAACCAACCAACCATTAAACTACCTGCTCTACTGACCCTATGCCTTTGTTTAAATAGAAGCTAGAAATGCATCCATATGACAATGCAGAGATGCTGCTAAAAATTTTCTTAAGAGGGGGAGGTCCCCCACACCTACCCTCAGAGGAGGGCAAGGGTAAACTAAGCTGAATGGTCGAAGATGGGTGACAACATTATTATAAGGTGTAGATACACCTAATTTAAAACAAGCATGTAATGATTTTGTATCACTTCTTTGACAATAAATGTATAAGGTAGCTGCATACGATAATTGTTGCTCAGCTGGTAAATATTCTTCTTTTGTTTCTTATCACTGCCCTTCAAATATGGCTTTGCAAACTGAAAATAATTTACTGGACCACACACATCTGTATAGTCATCAGTTTATTTATTGTTTCTGATGTTAGCCCAATGGCCTTTGAAACTCTATCACTGTAGTAGGAAAATGTCAGAATATCTTAGAGAAAAAAAAAATACTTAATCAGAATTATATATCTATAATAGATTTTATTTTGTTTTGTTCTCAGATATTCTGACATTTTCTTACTACAGTGATAGAGTTTTAAAGGTCTGTGGTTACCCTATTTCGCCGAGTAGTGTGAATTTTTCTTTGAGAACGGAATCACCTTTCACAATCAGTTTTTTGCAAAGGCAAGAACTGCTGCAATTATGACCAGTACGAATATTTTCGGGAACTGGTTTTCAGGTATCCAAAACACAATTTTCCACAATTCAGGCATGTTGTTCCTTGGATATTTCTGTCGATGTATCAGAATTTCTGCACGGCCTAAACCTTAGTAAACAACATCATGCCGGTTATTTCTGTATCACAGCTTTCTGCGCTATGTTCAGTTGGCAACAAACCGTCAGATATTTCATCCTCCCTAGTTTCGTCCTTAACAGATGATCTTTCCATCTCACTGAGTTTCCTAAAGAAATCCGTTATATTTTGTTTCAACATAACACACTACTGTCGCGCTTTAGACATTTCGATCGATGGATCAATTTACCACACAGCACCAGGAAACAATTCAATCGGAATACCTCCATAGTTTCTGCAATACTCCAACAGATCTCCATCATAAAGGTGCTTGTATTCAAACAATATTCTCCATAGATATAGGATTAATTGAGATCATCAAGAAAAGTAAAAAAAGACGATCTGATCAACTTAATTAAAAAACAAAAAATAAAAAAGTCGCGCATTGGGTTCGAGAAATCGCGGGAAGCACAGATAACTTGCACGATCTTTCCCCCATTGGCTTTTAAAAGTTGCGTGACTATCTATCACTTTTGCGAGAAACCCGCGATCCCGTGGCCTGGCAGCATCTCTGACAATGATATTCCCACCAATATGATGGAATTAATAGGGCAAAGTTCTAATTTAAACAGAACGTATGTCATGTATGTATGTGATTTAATGGCACGTAAGAACAATACTATCTATCTGGTGTCAATTAAAAGTTAGGTTCTAAAAATGTAAAGAGAAAGAATTGCAAAAAATAAATATAAAAATAAATACACCTTAGGAAGACAAAGCCTTCCAAATAAATGTAAAGAATGTAGTACTACAAGATATGCAATAAAAGGTAAAGATGTTCAAATTCTGAAAACAAGGGCACAGCTCCATAAAGTTTTGCCAGAAAACAGTAAAATTCAAAATCGACTATGGTCTTCTTCACATAAAGCCTCATAACAAAACTGGTTTCAATCTCCAAAGTCCTTCAAAAATTATTTTGTGGAAATGGTCATACTGGGGCTATAACTCTGTAAAATTTTGCTGGACAATTGTGAAAATCAAACTTTATTTAGGTCTTTTTTATGTAAAGCCTCATACCAAATTTTATTTCAATCCATGAAGTTCTCCAAAAATTAGTCAGTGGAAATAAAATTTGTGATGGATGTGATAGGACAGGATGGGATGTGATGGGAAGGATTGACATAGTGTTTCAGTCAGGCTTGACAAAAAAGGGGCCAATTGCCCCCCTTCATTTGATAATGTGGGCCAATGGTGTGATCATAATGGGCCAATGGTGTGATCATAATGGGCGAATCTCTTAATAAAATTAGATATCATTTATACAGTCCATTTTACATGTCATTTGCATGAAATACCAAATACATAACCATCTTTACTGTAGGATTCTCCTCTCTGATACCTCCAACCATACACTAACAGTGCAGGAGAAGAAGAAGTCTACAATTTGATGCCACTTCAACATTATAGTCAACCTATCTTTACAAAGTTTCAGCTTTCAAGTGGTTTATTTAAGGTGTGTGATCATGTTTTTCTTTTATTCCTCCATTTAGCATAATAACGGGGTAAAGAAATCAGTTATCAGTTATCCATGATTCTGTATCTACCTCTGAGTGAAACTTTGCAAAGTTTACAAATGATACATGGTGCCACTTACCATGTGATTGGAATCATGTACTTACAAGAATCGCAAAGACTGCACATTTTTCTTTTAGTTCAAAATGTTAATACAAAAAGAGCAAAAGTCATCTCAATTCCTTACTTGAATATGTTTCATATTTTTTCATCAAGACTATTGCAATTCAGTTGCATGATAATCTTATTCTTAACCTCTCAACCAAGAAATATTATGGAATGTACTGAATATACAACTATTTCTGGACGATCCCGAACTTTGCCATATATGGGATTAGGAGAATGGGGGAAGTAAGATAGTCCCAGCATCGCGACCAGTGCAATCGAAAAAGATCTCATGGATTTTGTTTATTTTCATAAAAACAATTGAGCAATTAGGACATATAATGATTGATTGGCACATCTGTATCAGATTAAAGGTAAAAAAAAACCAACATTCCTTTTCAATTTATATTGTGCCACTTGAGGTGCATTCAATCTTATTTCTTGTGGAACTTGGTGTCTATTTGGCACAAATCCTGCAAAGGAGCGTCATGGCCAAAACACTGGACATAGACAACATGATATAATCATTCAACAGATATGGCGGGGTTATCAAAACTGGGACAATTAGTCTACATCATCATTCACAAGAAGATGCAAGTGAGCAGCATTTTATATATCCTTCTATCTACATCAATGTCAGTAACAAAAATAGGTTGGAATAAGACTAGAATGGCTGAAAAGATAAATACAATTATTCTTCAACTGTAATCCTCCTAACGGTAGTAGTGGGTTGGTAGGGCTAGTGTTGAACCGGGGCCTAAGTAGGCTAAGGTTAACTGAAAAAGCATGATAGCATGCACCTAGCTATTCTAAGTGATTTTCTTTACTAGCAGACAATCATTAAACATGAAAATGAAAAGGCAGTTCTCCTGATATTTTATCACAAGAAGGAACGATCACAAATACCATCAGATAAAACATATTCATACTTACAAAATCACATATTAAGATAAACTACCACTCCCCACCCCCAATGAATTAGAACTAAATGCTGTAAACTCCATTTAATTTCCAATTGTATACAATGATACACTGGTTATTACAATACAAAGTGAGCTCTGTTTGGTCTCTATCATTCTGCTTTCCATTATACAAATACAGTAAAACCTATCTTGAAAGACCACTGCTATGAGACATCTTGTCTTGAGAGACCAGATTCTCATTTCATGGATTTATTGATTATTAGTGTTATGACCTGTCATGAGAGACCACAATATTTTGGCAGATGGGATAGGATTTCAAGACAAGTCATATGTATATGGATATAACCATACAGTTCTACAGATTGCATATTGTTATTTTCTGTCAACTGGAATTTATTCACAATGTTTATTATTACCTAGAAATAATCTGGTGACGAGTGATTTCCTCAAGCTCCAAAAGCTTGTGCATCTTAGGGACATAGTTATGTCGGTTGAGTTCAGTCAACACAACTTGCTGTGTCACTACACTCTCAGAAGATGAAGGCTCCTTGTACTGTCGCAGAATTTTCTCTTCATATGGGTAGCCAGCATCAGAGTCATATCTTACTATTTCCCTGTTAAGGCTTGTCCATCTGTCAAAGGTCAGCGTCTCTCGTAAATGACGCACTTTTTCATGTGAAGATTGTGTGCCAACCTCAACAGTAAGTTTTCTACAAACCACTGGCTCTGTGTCAAAGTCAAAAATAACCCATTGTTGGAATGATCCATACATTCCACCAGTGAACTGAACAGTTACATGATAGCATGGCATCCCACTGTCATCAACATCTTCAAACACTTCCCCTGGGGCAATCTGACATGATTTCTCTGTGGTAGATGGAGAGCGCAAGGAAAAGTGAAGACGATCTCTGTTATACAAAAGGGCAGCTCTGAGCATGGGGAGCTGAAAAACAGGAACACGCTGATTAATATAATATGCATGTTTAACACTAAGTAAATGTTATATATTTTTTTACAGCAAAAAAGTCCAAACTTACAAATTATGACAAAGGAATCATCTGGGTATATAAATTTGAAAAGCCCCAGTCTCTACTCAGATCTGTAGACTTCAATACATGTACAGCCTAAACAAATATTCATGCTTTAAAATTGAGGTCATGCAAATCATTCATTTATAATTTGTTCTTTTTCAAACATTTTCTGTTTCCAAAATGTTTTGATAGGTCAGATTTCAATGTAATAACTCCACTCTGAAATTATTCCAAATGCATGAAGAATGGAAGACAGAACTTGCCTGTGACTTGACGATGAAGACCCAGGTGTAGGTGGCGTTTTTCTCCTCCTTGTAGATGTTTAGTTCCTTGGGTGATATGATCTCAACTTCATCCAGAGATTCACTAATCTGAAATCAAAAGATATCACAAAGATGTGCCTTAATATATATAAAAAAATCTGCACGTGCCCTATATAGCTTTATTTGGAAAACTATACAAGTCAGTTGTAATTAACAGATACATAATTGTACTTTAAAGTATAACCAAACCTTACATGAGATGATTTAAATAAGTGCTCTATATTAAATAGTGTATTTTAACCATTTTGCCCCCTGTATAAAGCCACACTATTCATAATGCCACCTTTTCATTGGCAATGGAAGGCATAATAACAGGGGTACTGATGTATAATGGTTAAAATATTTATTTGGAGGACAAAAAATGCATTATGCTGTATTCAAAATTAAAATTCACCCAATAAATACCAACCCCTAGAGCGGTACAAGCATAACCTATGTGGCAAAAAAGCATAATCTGAGCATAAAAAGTGTAATCTATATATTACAAGCCAGAATTACAATAAACTGTATGAAAAATGTACATTTAGTTTTGCTACTAAGCTGGATTTGCAGCTGGTTAAAATTCTTACCATAAAAGGGCAAAATCCGTGTGGGTTAGTACCAGAATACAAACACAAAAAATATTGACAAGTTATTTATATACAACACTCACTTTAACTAGGCTACATGTCGAACTTTCTCTGAATGACATAAAGTCAAGTCCACAAATTCTGCAATGAGCATGACGATGTGCTCAACCTCAGTGCTGTATTACATCGCTCTCATATTCTTCTTTTTAAATTTGTAAAGCACTATTGATTTGTCTTTTTTATGATCCAACATGTTCTGAAGTTTAAAAAGATCCCTCTCCTCTAACATTTTTCAGTCATATAACATCATGAGTAACGTTGATAAAGCCTGTTTAGCTTAACATCTGGTGCCATTGTTTTTTAAAAGTATAGACTTGTCCGCTACCTAATTATATTATCAAAATATAATGACTCTGTGAGATAAATTTTCAAATTGAAAGAGCTGCTATAAATAGAAAATAAGAAAAGTACATATAGGTCTATGTGGAACAAATATACTCTTACGCTATTCTTATGCAGCTGTCTTCTTTTTTTTAGAATATTCTCAAATTTATATGATGTGTGGGATTAAAGAGATGATAATAAAATGACAAACACAACTTTTTATTGCTTTATTTTTATTTTTTTCAGTGTACCAAAAAAAGTGTAATCCAGACATAGGCGAGCGTTAAGACGTCATTAGGTGAAAAAAAGTGTAATGATTATGCCAAAAGTGTAATGGTTGGCATGTATGTCACCCACTTCCCACCATTCAAGCAAGAAAAAAAAACACAAAAAAAACCCACCAGACACAAAATAATGATTGTAAGACACTTAAAATTGGTAAAAATGGTTCTATTTAACCTACAGATACTTATTCTTACTTACCACTTTGACAGATGACTCGGAATTCTCATACTTCTCCAAAAGCTGGTCCATGTATGAGAAAACCTTTTCTTGGCGGGCCATTTCTCGTTTCATCTGTCTCCACTCATACCTTTCACGCCATTCATCAAGCTCTTCTTGACTGTGTGCATAGCGGCAAAGGTTGTACATTTCTGGGACATGCGAGTACTGACATTTGAACCCATCCTCATGCCTAATGACAAGAGAAAACAAGAGTACCATGAAAGACATGTTATATGCTCACCCTGTGTTTAATAGTCCTATATGTAGGAACTTGTATGGCACAGCTGACTGGAGATTTGCCGATGGGTCTCAATGATCTGGACCTTTGGCCAAGGTACGAGGTCTTGAACTAAAGTGCAGAATCTATTTTCTTATTAGACTTACCATGACTGTGACCTCTAGACCCCAGAAGCTAAAGGCTGCTTAATTACCCCAAGTGCATGCCATCCACAATGCTTGGACAAGGAACTTGCTCTAGAATAAAACTTATTCTGCAAAATCCATCTTTCCTTGAGCCACGATGATCTTCATCTTTGACCTTTTGATCCTAAAATCAATAGACCTCTTACATGCCTTAAGTGCAAGCCCTCCCCAAACTTTTGTCAAGGTATGCAATTTAAAATTAAGTTGTTATTCAAAAACCATTTTTCTTCTTTCAGTCACAGTAACCTTGACTTTTGACCTTATGACCCCAAAATTAATATGCTTCTTCCTTACTCTAAGTATAATCAATCCACAAACTTTAGTCCAGGTCTGTGATGTAGAATGCAAGTTATTGTGCAGAAACTATTTTTCTTCTTTCTGACACAGCGACCTTCACATTTGACCTTTTGACCCCAAAACGAATAGGCTTCCGTCTTACCCAACTTGCAAGTCATCTACAAATTTTGGTGAAGGTAGATGACAGTGAAGTAAAATTTGTGTGCAGAAACCATGTTTCTATTTTCAGTTTCTGTAATTTTAACCATTGCTCCTTTTACTCCCAAATTGATACGCTTCTTCCTTAAAAAAGTGCAAGATATCCACAAGCTATTCAGTCAGACCTAGACCTCTGACCTTTTGACACAGAAATCAACAGGCTTCTACTTTATCTCAAGTGCATGCAATCCACAAAGTTTTGTCCAGGACTAATGTTCTTGTGAAGAAGCCATTTTATTCTTTCAGTCACAGAGATGCTTACCTTTGACTTTATGACCATGAAATCAACAAGCTGCATAAGAAAGATAAAATATAACTGAGCCAATTTTTTGCTCTTTGTGTAAAGAGCTTCACCAGCAAAAGTGGTATATTTTTTCCCTACTTCATGTCTAGCATACATTCTAAAGGCTTTAGGTGCTAAGTACCTTTACAGGCAAGTTATACATCTACCCCATTATAACACACCTTGTTATAACACAATTCCAGATATAAGATGGCACTACTATGGACCACATGACCGAAATCACACCAATTTATAACAATATGGGTTGAAAGAAAATAAGGTGAAACTTAGTCTTATATCATCACTTCCTTTTCAAAACACCATAATTTACAAAATTTTTACAGTGCCCCCTATACCACTGTTCAGTATATTATGCTAATTTCGATATATCTTAGTTCCGTACATATTGCAGTCTCAATATAACGTGGTTGGCAGTTATAGACTCTGACTACCGAGTTACATGGGAGAGCTGTCTTTACTGAAATCAACAAGGTCATGGCATGCATTTTGAGCCCATAATCAAAGCATTGCTGCAGATGTGACCTTGACCCCAAGGTCAAAAGGTTGAGTGAGCAAGTCATAGAATGAACTGTAATAGCTTCATCATGATCCTTCCAAAATACTAAGAAAATCCATCAAGGAGCTTAGGAAATATAAGCAAATAAAAAAAACTTTAACCAAAACATTCACATGTATTTTCCATTACTTTGATCTTGACCCGAAGGTCAAAGGGGCAAATATGCACATCAAAGAATTAATGGTCTTAGCAAAATAATGATTCATCAAAAATAGTAACAAAGTCCAGCAAGGGGTTTAGAAGATATAAGCAAATGAAAAAACTTAACTCCAAACCCAACATGTAGGGTTTTTTTTTATTATGTAATACTTACCTGCTATTACTCCAGAGAATATTTAGCTTGGACTGGGGACTTGCTGTCCCAGCAAAGGAAAGCAATGCAAAAGGGCAAGCATGCATGTCACAGAATGAACTGTCTTAGTTTCATAATAATTCATCCCAAGAATGAACAAAATCCATCAAGGACTTTAGGTAGGAACATACGCAATGAAAAATAAAACAAACACAAATCTTCTATGAGTATGACCTTGACTCCAGGTCAATGGAACAAAAAAGTGTCACAGAATGAAATGTATAAGCTTCATAAGAGTACATGCAGTAGAATGAATTATCTAAGCTTCATAAGAGTCCATCAGTAGAATGAATTATCTAAGTTTCATAAGAGTCCATGTAGTAGAATGAATTATCTAAGTTTCATAAGAGTCCATGCAGTAGAATGAATTATCTAAGCTTCATAAGTGTCCATGTAGTAGAATGAATTATCTAAGCTTCATAAGAGTCCATGCAGTATAATGAATTATCTAAGTTTCATAAGAGTCCATGCAGTAGAATGAATTATCTAAGCTTCATAAGAGTCCATGCAGTATAATGAATTATCTAAGCTTCATAAGAGTCCATGCAGTAGAATGAATTATCTAAGCTTCATAAGAGTCCATGTAGTAGAATGAATTATCTAAGCTTCATAAGAGTCCATGCAGTAGAATGAATTATCTAAGCTTCATAAGTGTCAATGTAGTAGAATGAATTGTCTACCGTATTTTGGTGTGTATAACGCGCACCCCGATTTTCGATCCAAAATGAGTGGAAAAAATGAAGTTCTGCCATATAACGCGCATGTGATATAATACATTTTAAAATCGTGACTACACGGTAATTTCGCTCCGTTTACATAGTGCAACAACAGTCTGTCATTTTGGATAGTGAATGAAAAAGTGCAATATTGAAATTGTATCTTTCCGATTTTATGGTTGGCCCTTAAAAGGGCCCTTTAAAGGTTCGTCTAGTTGATGGAGTTCAATCTATTGCATCAAATCCCTCAAATTCCCCTTCATCGTCATCACTCTCGAAAAGTCGCTGTATGTCCTCGTCTGACACTCTCTCATGTCCGGATACTTTGCACTTGTCCCTCTGTCTGCCTGTTTTGTTCTCTGCATTTTCTTCAGTCTTTCTTTCATTCTTCTCCACTCCCTAACAGAAGACTCTCCAACATTAAACTCCCTCCCAGCGGCTCTGTTACCATGTGCTTCTGCATAGGCAATGATGGTTAGCTTGTCTTTTTCTTTGTACGATTTTCTTATACGACCGATATTGATACTTTGACTATATTCATTCAGATTCAAGATCGAACACAATATGCTATGTGAAAGTTTAGGTCCAGTATTTATACTTATTTGAATTATCATGACACCTCTAAAATATATCCCCATGTTCAAGCTAGAATTTACCAAGACAATGCATTGTAATTATGTTTGGCCCATCAAAGCTTTAGACGGCGCTGATTAGCTTTAAAAACCCCACGCTGAGTCAATTAAACACTACTCACTGTATTGTAACAAAGAAGTACCGTATCAAATACTGTTGTTTAAAATGAGAAATAAAACAAAGAAACAAGTTTATTTTCTGAAGAAAAGTAAATACATTGCAAATTTAACTAGACAAAGCAATGTGACTATGTTTAGCACATCAAAGCTTTAGTCGGTGCCGAGTACCTTGAAAAGACCACACTGTCAATGAAGCACTGATCACCGTTAAAAACACAGCGCTGAATCAATTAAATATTGCTCACCGAGACAAAGAATTGTAACTATGTTGAGCGCATCAAAGCTTACCTGGCGCCGATTACCGTGAAAAGACCACACTGAGTCAATGAAGCATTGATCACTGTATAGTCGCAAAGATATCTCAAATACTACGATTTTAGATGAGAAATAAAACTAAGAAACAAGTTTATTTTCCAAAGGAAAACAAAAATGTTTTCCGACTTCATACATTAACGCCGTGTCAGTGTTACCATAACAGGCTAACCGTAGTCACGCAAAAAATGAGAACATTAACACTGCTTGAATTCTAAATATTATATTTCAATTCAGACACGAATAAATGAAGACAAAATTAATTAGATCCACAGTTATCGAATATTGAACATTTGAAAAATATTTTCCTACTTCATACATTAATTGATTAATTTGTTTCACAACGTGTCAGTGTTACCATAACAAAGAAACCGTAGTCGCAAAAAATATGTCACCTAAAGGTACCTCGGATGAGAACATTAACACTGCTTGAATTCTACACATTTTATATTTCAATTCAACCAAGAATAAATGAAGAAAAAATGTATTAGATTCTCAGTTATGGAATACTGAACATTTACAGAACAGGTACGGTAATCCTCACAGTGGTATTTGTTCCGCTCCAATGCGGCACTTTGCACAGCTTTTGAACAAGTTACCAGTCGTTACGTACATGTACTTCCGGTCGAGGCACAGAACAAAACGCTACACAGTGATGTGAAATGAAACCAGTTTATTAACATCAGCAATCAAAGAACAAGACTATCAAGGTTTGTAAGCATTATTTATATCTTTAATAAGGCTAGTACCGGTAAACAATTTAGTTACAATGCAATGTGCAACGGATTTAATATTTCACAAGGAGTGAATGTGACACATGTAGGCGGCTATAGTGACTTCATCCTTTCGTCATATCAACCTGGAACAAATCTTTTTTGTTTAGTTCTTGTATAAAATGCGCACCCCCGACTTAAGATAATAAAATTAGGTGAAAAAACTGCGCGTTATACACACCATAAGTGTCCATGTTGTAGAATGAATTATCTAAGCTTCATAAGTGTCCATGTAGTAGAATGAATTATCTAAGTTTCATAAGAGTCCATGCAGTAGTATGAATTATCTAAGCTTCATAAGTGTCCATGTAGTAGAATGAATTATCTAAGCTTCATAAGAGTCCATGTAGAATGAATTATCTAAGCTTCATAAGTGTCCATGTAGTAGAATGAATTATCTAAGCTTCATAAGAGTCCATGTAGAATGAATTATTTAAGCTTCATAAGAGTCCATGTAGTAGAATGAATTATCTAAGCTTCATAAGAGTCCATGCAGTAGAATGAATTATCTAAGCTTCATAAGAGTCCATGTAGTAGAATGAATTATCTAAGCTTCATAAGAGTCCATCAGTAGAATGAATTATCTAAGCTTCATAAGAGTCCATCAGTAGAATGAATTATCTAAGCTTCATAAGAGTCCATGTAGTAGAATGAATTATCTAAGCTTCATAAGTGTCCATGTAGTAGAATGAATTATCTAAGCTTCATAAGAGTCCATCAGTAGAATGAATTATCTAAGCTTCATAAGTGTCCATGTAGTAGAATGAATTATCTAAGCTTCATAAGTGTCCATGCAGTAGAATGAATTATCTAAGTTTCATAAGAGTCCATGCAGTAGAATGAATTATCTAAGTTTCATAAGAGTCCATGCAGTAGAATGAATTATCTAAGCTTCATAAGCAGGGTTCGAAAATAATGGACGGACGTTAGTCCGCGACTAATAGTTTTCCTCACGGACTAATAAATAGGTTCCAATATAAGTCCGCCTGACTAATAAAAAATGAATGCATGTAATTATTTTAAAGGTTGCTTTTCTCGTATTTTTTAACGAATTCCAAAACAGAAATGCATGCAAATAACTTGTTATTTTTAGTTACTGAACTTGTTGTGACTCCCGTATGTAAATCCAGACCACCTGGGCGCTTTATATTAAGCATTACAAATGATGTGCAAAGCGTTATTGTCGCACTCACCAGGATCATAGTTAAACCAAGAAAGCAAAGAGAACAATGTGGCGGTTTTTACAAGGTGTGGAAAATCCAGCCAAAAGGCTGAAGACTGACAATAACGAAGACAAAAAGGAACGTGACAAACAGTATGCTAAAGAAAGTAGGAACCAAACTTTTCTAGAGAAATGGAAATGCAGTCAGCCGTGGCTTAACTTTAACCCCGAAGTAAATACCATGTTTTGCAGTATCTGCAGAGAGCATTCAAAAACAGAGGATGAAAAAAAGCTCATTTGTAGTTGGCTGTTCCAATTTACGGTTGGAAACAATAGTATACCATGAAACCAAATCACAAATCCATCATAAATGCTTGACCAGGAGTCGATAATTATCGAAACCCAAAGGACAGTCATCTGCAAGTAAAATCGTCATGACGATAAACAAAAAAGTTGTTGGAAGAATGTCAGTTTTGTTTAGGAATGTACACGCCCTAGTAAAAATGAGAAGGCCATTTAGCAATTATATGTGGATGCCAAAAAGGGAACTGATGTTGGTCAAACAAATCTCAATGACAAAGAGGCACAAGTGTTTTCAGAATTTATTGCACAGTGTGCAAGAAATAAACTTGAACAAAAGATCAAATCAGTGCCATTTATTAGTATTATCACTGATGGTTCCACTGATAAAGGGTTCCGTGAACAAGAAGTTGTTTATGTGAGAACTGCCATGGGTGGGCAAATATGCACTTCATTTTTGGGCATGACAGAAGTTTCACGAGCTAATGCTGATGGGATTTTGGGAGCTATTGATAATGCATCTGCATCAATTGCAATGCCTGATTACAAAAGTAAACTTGTTGGATTTGGTTCTGATGGAGCTGCTGTCAATACAGGAAAGAACAATGGTGTTACAGTAAAACCTGTCATGAGCGACCTCTGCTATGAGCGACCACCTGTCATGAGCGACCACAATCGTAATGCACGGATCGATTTTATTATATAAACGCACTGTCATGAGCGACCACCTGCAGAACGTGACCAGCGACCACGATTTCTTGGCAAAATATGCATTTCGACACTGCTATGAACGACCGCATCACAAAAACAGAGATAAACACAACTGACCTTTATTTAACTCTTTGTAACCACAACCGCTTAAGAAGCAAAGACGTTAAAAACAAATTAGGCTGGCTACCGGTTTCTTGAATTGTACAGGTCATGCATGTAGTGTCATATGTTATAGATTGTAAACCAGACTAGAGAACATGACGATTGCTCATTCGGAAATATCTAGGCTATTTCTGCGAGACTAAAGTGTGATTCATAGGATTTCCCGCGTATGGCAGCTTGTTCTAAAATAATACTGCTATGAACGACCCTATCGCGAGAACTGAGACAAACACCACTGATGTTTATTTTATCCTTTGCAACAACGACCGCTTCCAAAGTAAAGACTGTTCTAAAAAAATAAAAAATTATAAAAACAAATCAGACTGGCTACCGGTTTCCTAACTTTTGCAGGTCATGCATGTAGTTTCCTTTGTTCTTGACTGTAAACCAGACTAAAGTACATGTCACTAACTGCCATTATAGTGCCAAAGTCAAAATAGCGGTCGCATACATCATTTGTCTTTGTAGTTAATCCGTAATGCCTGGGGTGAATGAGGTATTTGTCTTTGTCTTTAATGTCATTGTGAAAGGCTTGTGTTGTTTGTTGGGGTGTTTTTGATGATACAGAGATTACAGCCCACACACCAAACCGTTATCTGTTCATCTTAGTGCAGCTGTTTACACCCTCTGTTTATAGAGTTAATCCCTCGGTGAATAAAGTCTTTGACTTTTGTCTCTATATAAATTTATTCTGTTTCTGGATAAATTAATTGTGTATTTTTATTTCATTCATTGGTACATATACATTGTATATGTATTCCATATTTCCCCAACGCTTGATCAAAACCGCTACAGTCAATATTACAATTGATCCCTTATAACATTAACACCTAGTACTTTAATAACAATGGCAGAACCTCCAATGAAAAAGAGACAAATTCTAACATTGGAGGAAAGAATTAATGTAATTGAAAGAAGTGAAAAACGGGAGACCGTTTGCAACATAGAAGCCACTTGAAACGTCGGTAAAACTCTTATTTAGGGTGTTATAAAAAGACAAGGAGTCAATTCGAAACAAACTCGTATGCTAATACTAGTACATGTACGTGTGATCTTCAAATATAAATGTGATTCATGTTTAATGATAGATGTATATCTTTATTACTATTTAAAATTATTTTCAGATTAATGTGTACAATATTTTAACAAGAACTATGAACAAAGAATACAATAAATGTACATGATTGTGCTTATTTTTCCCTCTTAAACAGTGCTGAATTTCGACCCTAGAAACTGGTCTTTTTGTACAAACCTGTCTTGAGAGACCACCTGTCTTGAGAGATCGCTTTTTGCTGGCAGAAGGGGCGGTCTCTCATGACAGGTTTTACCATATTGCTAGATTTAGAGAATCGCAGAAATGACTTGTAGGAATACATTGCCATGCTCATCGTTTGGAATTTTCTTACAAAGCTGCCATTGCAAAAAAACCTATGCATGCAAAAGTTGAGGAGCTGTTTACAAGACTTCACTATATTTATTGCAATAGCCCTTTAAATAGAAGTGATTTGTTAGGTGCATGTGAAGTGCTGGGATCACCAAGATAGTCCCTACTCGTGTTGGTTGAACTAGATGGTTGGCTAATTGGCAGAGGGCTTTGGACAATTTGTGGAAATCATATCCAGCAATAGTCAGCCACCTCCAGACATTGACTAAAACTGATCAGCCTTCACCTAGAAGAGTTGAAGCTACTGGGAAAGTAAATGGCCATCTGAAGATGTTGCCAGATCTGCATCTTGTTAATTATGCCCACTTCTTGACAGATGTCGTAACTTTACTGTCCAAGTTGTCTTTGTTTCTTCAAAATGAGTCTTGTTTGGTGTCTGAAGTGTACCTGAGAGTTCTTGCAACTATTGGTGTTTTAGAACAGTTGAAATTAAGAGATGGGGCTAGGCTAAAAAAGTTTTTGCAGGATATTGGTAATGGACCTATAAAAGAATGTCACGCTTTGTATTTAAAGAACCAAGATCCCCAACATCAGTGCAGTTATCACTTGATTGCTAGAGAGGACATGATCAACAGTTTAATAGAACACTTGGACACTCGATTTGACAAACAACAATGTGATGTATTGAAAGCCACACAGTCTGCAGATTTTCATTTATGGCCAAGAGACACAAGTCATTTCGGATTTGGTGATGAGGATGTTACTACTCTGCTGGAACATTTTTCCCCAGTAATGACAATGGCAGGCTTCTATCCAGACAAGGTTGAAGAGGAGTGGCAACTCTTGAAAAGTTTCATTTACACTTGTGGATGTCAGTTAGAGAACTTAAAATGGTGTGATGTCAACAAGAGCTTTCAAGAAGGTCACACTAACATTCTTGCACTGGGGGAAATTGTGTAAACCCTTCCAGCCTCGTCTGAAGATGCAGAGCGGGGATTCAGTGAAATGAAAATGATGAAATCTGATTGGAGATGCAGATTGTGCAGCAATGTATTGAATGACTTATTAACGATTCACTTTTTAAGTGAAGACATTGCTGATTATGATCCAGTGCCAGCTATATATTTATGGAACTCTTGTGGACCGAGACAAAGAAGACCATTGTATATGGATGATTATTCAGAATCAGATGGAGAAGATTATGATTTGGGACAAACTGATCGCAAATCAATATAAATTATAATGTGTATTAATCTCTTTTGTTGTGTTACATACATGTATTTTAAGGACTAATAGATTTTGCTGCGAACCTACGTGTCTTTTGTCCAGTAAGTCAGCTTGACTAGTTAATAAAAAAGTTAGTTTCGAACCCTGATAAGGGTCCATGCAGTAGAATGAATTATCTAAGCTTCATAAGAGTCCATGTAGTAGAATGAATTATCTAAGCTTCATAAGAGTCCATGCAGTAGAATGAAGTATCTAAGTTTCATAAGAGTCCATGCAGTAGAATGAATTATTTAAGTTTCATAAGAGTCCATGCAGTAGAATGAATTATCTAAGCTTCATAAGAGTCCATGCAGTAGAATGAATTATCTAAGCTTCATAAGTGTCCATGTAGTAGAATGAATTATCTAAGCTTCATAAGAGTCCATGTAGTAGAATGAATTATCTAAGCTTCATAAGAGTCCATCAGTAGAATGAATTATCTAAGTTTCATAAGAGTCCATCAGTAGAATGAATTATCTAAGCTTCATAAGAGTCCATGCAGTAGAATGAATTATCTAAGCTTCATAAGTCCATGCAGTAGAATGAAGTATCTAAGTTTCATAAGAGTCCATGCAGTAGAATGAATTATTTAAGTTTCATAAGAGTCCATGCAGTAAAATGAATTATCTAAGCTTCATAAGAGTCCATGCAGTAGAATGAATTATCTAAGCTTCATAAGTCTCCATGCAGTAGAATGAATTATCTAAGCTTCATAAGAGTCCATGTAGTAGAATGAATTATCTAAGCTTCATAAGAGTCCATCAGTAGAATGAATTATCTAAGTTTCATAAGAGTCCATCAGTAGAATGAATTATCTAAGCTTCATAAGAGTCCATGCAGTAGAATGAATTATCTAAGCTTCATAAGAGTCCATGCAGTAGAATGAATTATCTAAGTTTCATAACGATTAATGCCAAGTATAATGAGAATCTAACTTTAAGCAGAACCTTGAAGCAAATTTTCTCCGTCTGTAACCTTGACTACAAGGTAAAAGGGGCAAGCAAGCATGTTGTAGAATGAATGGTCTAAGTTTCATAATGATTCATTGCATGTTCCATGTAGATGAGAATCTATCAAAAGGTTTAGGAAACATATGCAAATAAAAAACTCTAACCAAAATCTTAACTGTTGACAACAACAACAACAGAAAAGTGACTGCTATGTCTCACTACCCACTAATGTGGGCTCAATAATAAATCTGTTCCTGATCAGATTTCATGTTCACGGTATCTCTCTTGGAAGCACAGTGCTCATCCCACTGATTGTGGAAAAGTGCCATATCTTGCTACCCACTAATGTGGGCTTGACAATAAATCTGTCTCAGGACAGCTGAACCTACTGACAATACAGAAATAACAATTTACCTGATCAATGTCAAAAACAGGACTCTAGAAAACATTAGGAAGGACAATTAACTATAACCACAGCAATACTTGATTTTCAAAGGAAAATCCATGAACTTACTTGCCACAAAGTTCATAGCTTCTGAGCGGTATACCCCATGGTGGTTGTCTATAGTTCCACTGATGTTCCTTATCAGAATTCACATTAAAGGTATGTCTCTCGGAAGCACAGTGTTCATCCCACTGCTTCTGACTGTTACAGCTCAGTCCACAGTAGTGACAGTAGTGCATGTTGGTCTGTCCACTTCCTGGTATCACCACACGTCCGGAGTACACGGAAGACTGACGAGCAACTGATACCACAGACTCTCCACTTATCTTGGGCTTGGCTGCTGCTGCTCGGATTTTTTGAGACTCACGACTGATCTCAGCCAGATTCTCAAGGGTTGTCACTGGAATATGAATTGTGAGAGGTTACATATCTTCATTAAAATTTGTCCAACTTTATTACTATGGAAGAGCCATATAAAGTTACAGGACCATACAGTCCTCTCATTAGGACAAAGTATAAACATTCGTATTATGTATTCTTCCACGATCATGAAAAAAAGACCAAAGCTATGCATCATTGGAGGCTGTTTTATATGACAATAATGGACAAGGTGTTGACTAGGGGTGAAACGATTAATCGATATATCGATGTATCTATAATTTTTCCATATCGATACCCCTATCGATACAAGAGGTGAAAAATCTATACCAAACAATACTTAATCTATACAAGTTACTTTAATCTTCAGCAGCTGGGAATAATTATTAGTCGTTTGCCTTTTTATTCTTTAAATTAAGAATGCATCTGAGACAGCTGTAGTAGGCATGTACTCATTTCTGTCAGTCAAAAATAAAAACTATTGACAACACCCACTCGTCTTCTATAAAATAACACAAGGTGACTAATTCACGTGGTTCAATATCTGCACACACACACACTGCCAATTCCATGCTGATTATTTTATCCCGTCAGCACATTCAGCCACTTATAACATATATCAACATAATGAAGACATTCCAGAACTATTCTCCATATATGATCTAAGTACTTTACTGATCATTTAATAACCACGTTTACATGAAGTTTATCTCTTGTTTCATCTCTTGTCTACTTGGATCGAATTTGAAGGCTGCACTTCTGGTGTGTCATGCAGTGAAATATGTAACATTAAATTCTGATTTGTGGTAATTGTTTGTTCAAGTCCAGGGAAAAACAATAACCACCAATCAGAACTAACTGTAGCTTGTTTGCTGCGTGACATGCCAGATGTATTGGTATCCAAACTCATTCCAAATGGATACAAAGCAACATAGAAACTTTATGCATAAGTGGTTTTTAAATGATCTGTAAAGTACTTAAATTGTACATGTGGAACAAGTTTGGAATATCGCTTTTTACGCTGATATATGTTATCAGTGACTGAACATGCTGACTGGATTAAAAAAGAACAAATTAGCACAGAATTGGCAAGGGGGAAGATTCCAAACCGCACGAGTTATGAGTTATAGCCACCTTGTTAATTTGAAGAAGGGGAGGGGGGTGTTGTCAATAATTTCCTCTTTCACTGACAGAAATGATTGCCTGTGGCCATGGCAGTTGTTTTGCATCTGCTGGAAGTACCATGTGAAAGATTTGGTGATTAGTTATCTCTTGCACAAGCAAATTTGTTCTGTTTTGAAGATAACAACATAATGCCTTCCAACTTCAAGTGAAGACATGAAATTGGTAACAAGATGTTTTTAAAGCATTCATGCAGTGCAAAACAAATGGAGTAGTGACCAAGATGAGTCCTGCACTGATCCAAAGGAGCAGCCTGAAATGGCTTAAAAAGTTGAATTAAAGTCACTGACAACTAACAGGTAGTCTGTTTGGAAGTATTTATTTTTTTTATTATTATCTTATCAAGGATGCTAACAGCATATGAACTGATGATAAATCTATGTCTATCTGTAATTTGCATACTGGAAATATAACCAATATGTCAACACATATTAAATGGCACCACCCTACTACTGAGAGACCTTCTAAAGATGAAAAGACTATCAAGTTGATATGTATATCGATAATGTATCGTATAGTTGGCTCTGCATTGTGAATCATATCGATACGCAGCAGAGGTGTATTGTTTCACCCCTAGTGTTGACACGCAAAGATGAATCCGTTCACAAACAAAAGTACATTAAGGGCAGCCAACAACATACAGACTGGTATGACGGCTTGATGCCAAGGCAAAAGAAGTTAAAAACCTTGCAAAGAGATATGCCATGACAGTTGATTCAGGCTGGCCTAAACAGGATTCAAATCTGTTTCCCACTGGATGTGAGTATAAACTAATTTCTAAGCCACCATGAGGAAGGAAATATTACTGCAAATATACTATTCATTAAAGATGCATCAACATACAAAGTTTCATCAGTGTAGGGTTGAAACAAAGTTTGATTTGTCTAAATGTAATAAGGTTAAAGACAGCGTACATATGTGCACAGGGTTTAACAACACAACAGCACAATACTGGCTATATATATGTACATTGTTTAACACCACAACAGCACAATACTGGCTATATATGTGTACATGGTTTAACAACACAACAGCACACTACTGGCTATATACGTGTACATGGTTTAACACAACAGCACAATACTGGCTATATATGTGTACATGGTTTAACAACTCGACAGTACAATACTAGCAATAATGTGCACAGGGTTTAACAACACAACAGCACAATACTGGCTATATACGTGTACATGGTTTAACAACACAACAGCACAATACTGGCTATATATGTGTACATGGTTAAACAACACAACAGCACAATACTGGCTATATACGTGTACATGGTTTAACAACACAACAGCACAATACTGGCTATATACGTGTACATGGTTTAACAACACAACAGCACACTACTGGCTATGTACGTGTACATGGTTTAACAACACAACAGCACACTACTGGCTATATACGTGTACATGGTTTAACAACACAACAGCACAATACTGGCTATATAGTGCCATTTAAAAGTAAAGTTTTAAAAATATTATGATAAACAATTGTCCCCACCCCCACCCACTTCAGGAAGATAATTCTAAATCCTTCCAAATAAACAAAAACATGTATGTATATATGTATGAATGCATGTATTAGTGTTTAACCCTACCTCAGCACAACAATGGCTATATCGTGCTAATTGAAAGTAAAGTTCTAAAACTGTAAAGATGAAGAATTGCACAAATACTTCAGGAAGATAAAAACTACCCCAAAAAGGTAAATATTAAGGACTACAAGATAAAATAAAAAAGGTAAAGATGTTAAAATTCTGTAAAAGGTACCACCAAATAAAAGATAAAAGGTAAAATATGTAAAATCCTTAAAACATATGGTGGTGGTTGGTTCGTTTAACAACACTTTTAACTCATTATTGGCTATATCATGCCAAGAAAATGATAGTCAAGTGCCTTTCCTAAGGGGAAACATGCAGCCAACTTGGGCTGGCCTGGGCAGGTATTGAAGCTGCAACTCTAGGATAACAACTCTGATATTTTACCAACTGAGTAACCATGGCTCCCAGTTTTGATAAGACTCAGCTACTCTCATTGAGATGCATCCATATACTAATTTTTCTGAGTGCAAGCAAAATATGGTCCAACAGAATTGAGGGCTTGAGGAATGGATAGTTGAAAACAAGTCACTCAAGCATGAAAATAATGTTACAGTGACCTACTTTTAGTAGGGCGGAGTTACTCTTTCTGAGATGAATACCAATTATCATGAGGTGAAACATGACCCAAAATATTGAGGGTTTAACAAACAAATAGCTGAATATACACAAATCAGTGTGGAAATTAGGTCTAAGTGACCTAGTTCTGGTTATACAGTCAGAGATGAACCTACATACCAATTTTCATTGGTGTAGGAGAAATAGGGTCCAAGATATAAAGGGAATAATGAACAAATGGCTGAAAAGACACAAGTCACTCGAGCATGAAAATCAAGTCATAGTGACCTAGTTTTTTTGGCAAGGTTCAGTTACTCTGTTAAACATGCATCCACATACCAGTTTTCATGTGTAGGTGAAATATGGTCCAAGATATTGAGGCTGTATTGAACAAATGGTTGAAAAGACACAAGTGAATCAAGCATGAAAATTAGATTAGTGACCTAGTTTTTGTATAGCTGTTTTAATTTTAAACGTTAAAAAAATATGTAAAGAAATTTCCACAAATTTTCTATGTGAAAATCTAACCAGGTCATCTACATATGAATACAAATACCTGTACAGCTACTAAATTTCATTTGTCTATTTCGTGATTTTTGCTTTATTGAGCTAACAAGGTTTTTGTCCAAAAAAAGTCCAAGTCCGGAAAGTTCAGAAATGTGTAATAAAACAAAAAAAAAACAAAAAAACAATTACCATAATAAAGTGTGTGAAATTTGAAGGGTTTCTGTTCTAAAATTAATTTGTGGTGATGATGATGATGATGATTGTGTGTGTGTGTGTGACATTACTTCCATAAACAGTCACCATTCAAAATACAACATGAACCAGATGTCTCAATAACACATGTAAGTTCCCAAAAATTCAACAATCTATACAAATCTGAAGAAGACTGACACTCTACTGTGCAAAAAGAATTACCAAGAAATCAAGATAAGACCGTTTCTTCCTTTTAAGGCCAAAAAAAAAAATAAAATCAAATATGTGTGTTTCTCGGCTGACCGTCCCTGTTTCACGTTGCTGACCCTACCACTCTCCCCCCCCCCCAATTTTTTTTATTTATTATAAACAAAATCACATTGCCAAAATTGATTTTTGCATCTAATTGAGCCAGTCTTGCCTGGTACTTTGAAGCACTTTAAATATTTGATTTATATATAATGTTTAAAAAAAAATATATATATATATATACCTAATTGCCTACACTAATTTTAAAACCAGTGCAATAGGAAACACACATATTTTTTTTTTTTTTGCCTAACCATGTCTACCATTTTGAATGATGAAAACACGTGGTTTCGCATCATTTCATTTATGCTGCAAGATGGTGGCCAAGTAAATAATTGCGCAGAAGTGCTTTGTCACAATCAGTGAATATCATGATTATTCATTCATCTAGGATTTATTCATCATGGATATATCATATTGTTCATCTAAGTACTTAAATGCTTTTGGCAAATCCTCACTGTGACTGATGCGTTTAAAAATTGTGTTATTTTTTGAAAATACCAGAGTTCTGCATACAAATAAAATGGTTGTAAATCTAACAATGTCAATACTGTAGAAAATTTTCAATGGATCCAGTCTATCCAAGTTCTCTGGATTTGCCCAAGAGGATATTCATGATGTGTAAGTAAATTCATACAGGAAAATAATCCCAGATTGTATCCACATCAAAGAAAATCAAGACAGTATCCCTATCCATGTCAGGAACAACTCATCACTGAAGAGATGAATGAACCTAGAACTAATTTCAAACTCTACAAATACTCATAGCAACATGTCCAAAATCACTACTTCACATGAAAATAAAGTTACATGTACTGTATTCCCATCAACAAATACCATTGTATTTCAGGGCAGTGGATGCTTGACTTGGACTTATGATGGATTTCTCGAACTGTGTTAAGACATAAACAATAGATCAAAAAGCATCACTGTGTCACCACAACCATCCTAAGCTTGGCCCATAACCTCCACTCCTACCAGTGCCTGCCAACCAAGGCCATAATTAATTACAAGCTCACTTGCTCAAGTAGACACAAGCCTAATTACTTAACATCCCCCTCTCTCCTAGCCCTGGTAGACCCAGATACACTTCATGAAATTGTAGAAGACAATGCCACTAATCAAGATAATGAAAATCCAAGTAGAAAATCCAAGTACAAGTAGTGCTAGCCAAGCAAGACCCCACTTCTTTACATCTTCACCCGCACAGACTCGCACAGGCCACATAGTGCCTAAATATATAACACTTCACCCTCTCTCCAAGCCCAGGTAGACCCAGATACTCTTCAACAAAGTGCAGAAGACAATGACACAAATCATCACGAGACATTTTCAAACATGATGCAAGTGACAGTTCACAGTGCCGTGTAAAATTATGTTCTAAGTGACTTGACAGGTACAATCAGGGATCTTAATCTATATGTGCATAATCTATATGTGCATATGTGTGTTTGTATGTATATACATATGTGTGTATATATATATATATATATATATATATATATATATATTTTCAAAGCAATCTTAACAGTAGTTTATTAGGAGTAGCAATAAGAAACTTGTGCTAACGGACAGATATTGGATGACGGACTACAGATCAGCACCATTTTCATTTAGAACCATGTAGACATGATAAGGAGTCTTTTAGTGAAAATCACATGTTGATATGACCATCCATTCCGGCGGAGTAGCGATAACACCATTTTCAAGATGGCTGTCATGGTGCCCATACTGGATGTAAGATCCACCCCATTTTCATTTAGGACCAACTAGACATCGTAAGAAGTCTTTTAGTGAAAACCCCACATCAATATAACTTTCTGTTCAGGAGGAGTTGCAATAAGAAGATTTTTAAGATGGCTGCCATGGCTGCCATATTGGACTTCAAATTGGCACCATTTTAATTTAGGACCAACTAAACATCATAAGAAGTCTTTTAGTGAAAACCCCATGATCATATCACCATCCATGTAGGAGTAGCAATAACAAGATTTTCAAGTTAACTGCCATGGCAGCCATATTGGACCCCAGATCAGTATCATTTTCATTCAGGACTAACTAGACATCATATGAAGTCTATCAGTGAAAACCCCATGTTGATATTACCATCCATTCAGGAGGAGTAGTGATAACAAGATTTTCAAGATGGCTGCCATGGTGGCCATATTGGATGTCAAAGTGCCTTTCCCAAGGTCACACCAAGGCAGTTGACCCAGGGCTGGCCTGGGTGGGTATTGAACCTGTGATACGTGGATTACAAGTCCAATGCTCTACCAAATGTACTGCAGCTCCCAATTATAAACAAAAAATGCCAAACACTACATGATGGAAAGAGCAGTGTTGCACATAGAGTGTAGGGTCGCAGGTTCCTGCAATCTTCTGTCCTATGTCCCCCAAATCTTGATCCTGTGTGCCCCCCTTTGCATGCTTTTTGTCAGAAAAATGAAAAATATGCCTACAACTTCTCATTAGTGGATGTCCACCCATTTCTCTACTAGCGCGAGCACTGTCCAAATTTGCAAAAGGCGATAAAACTGTAAGATGGCAATGAATATCTATTCTGAAACAATGTATCTGCAATGAAAACATTCAAAGTTTGTGGTAGTCGGCCAATTGCAATGTAAAGTGTTTGATGGCCATTAGTGTAATGTATTTTCAAGGTTAAAGTCATCCCTAGGGCGAGGAATATTCAGTTTATTTTGAGGTTGAATTAATGACAAAAGAGATTTAATTTATGCAAATACACAATTTGTCATTTAATTAATGATTTGTTTGGAAAGAAAATTAATTCAGAAAACATAGGTATTTATCATAATAAATGCTAGTAAATGAGTGTACACTAAAGTTAAATGAAAACAATATCCAGAACAGAAAATTCCATGGTGCAGTTTTCATGAGTTACTTGAGCACGCGATAAAACTTTGATTGCGCTAATGTAAGTGTTCAAGTAAAATATGATAGTACAGTGCAGACCACGAAGTTAAGTGGCTAAACTATCAAAGCAAACAAGATTATCTCATTTTTATACGAGTATTATACTATAAGTTATAGCTAGGAGCATTATATTACAAGTTATAGGTAGGAATATTATACTACAAGTTATAGGTAGGAGTATTATACTACAAGTTATAGGTAGGAGTATTATACTAAGTTATAGGTAGGAGTATTATACTACAAGTTATAGGTAGGAGTATTATACTAAGTTATAGGTAGGAATATTATACTACAAGTTATAGGTAGGAGTATTATACTAAGTTATAGGTAGGAATATTATACGACAAGTTATAGGTAGGAGTATTATACTACAAGTTATAGATAGGAGTATTATACCACAAGTTATAGGTAGGAGTATTATACTACAAGTTATAGGTAGGAGTATTATACTACAAGTTATAGGTAGGAGTATTATACTACAAGTTATAGGTAGGAGTATTATACTACAAGTTATAGCTAGGAGTATTATACTACAAGTTATAGGTAGGAGTATTATACTACAAGTTATAGGTAGGAGTATTATACTACAAGTTATAGATAGGAGTATTATACTACAAGTTATAGGTAGGAGTATTATACTACAAGTTATAGGTAGGAGTATTATACTACAAGTTATAGGTAGGAGTATTATACTACAAGTTATAGCTAGGAGTATTATACTACAAGTTATAGCTAGGAGTATTATACTACAAGTTATAGGTAGGAGTATTATACTACAAGTTATAAGTAGGAGTATTATACTACAAGTTATAGATAGGAGTATTATACTACAAGTTATAGGTAGGAGTATTATACTACAAGTTATAGATAGGAGTATTATACTACAAGTTATAGGTAGGAGTATTATACTACAAGTTATAGATACGAATATTATACTACAAGTTATAGCTAGGAGTATTATACTACAAGTTATAAGTAGGAATATTATACTACAAGTTATAGCTAGGAGTATTATACTACAAGTTATAGGTAGGAGTATTATACTACAAGTTATAGCTAGGAGTATTATACTACAAGTTATAGGTAGGAATATTATACTACAAGTTATAGCTAGGAGTATTATACTACAAGTTATAGCTAGGAGTATTATACTACAAGTTATAGGTAGGAATATTATACTACAAGTTATAGCTAGGAGTATTATACTACAAGTTATAGCTAGGAGTATTATACTACAAGTTATAGCTAGGAGTATTATACTACAAGTTACATGTAGGAGTATTATACTACAAGTTATAGCTAGGAGCATTATACTATAAGTTATAGGTAGGAGTATTATACCAAGTTATAGGTAGGAGTATTATACGAAGTTATAGCTAGGAGTATTATACTAAGTAATAGATAGGAGTATTATACTACAAGTTATAGCTAGGAGTATTATACTAAGTTATAGCTAGGAGTATTATACAAAGTTATAGCTAGGAGTATTATACGAAGTTATAGCTAGGAGTATTATACGAAGTTATAGCTAGGAGTATTATACGAAGTTATAGCTAGGAGTATTATACTAAGTTATAGCTAGGAGTACTATACGAAGTTATAGGTAGGAGTATTATACTAAGTTATAGCTAGGAGTATTATACTACAAGTTATAGCTAGGAGTATTATACTAAGTTATAGCTAGGAGTATTATACGAAGTTATAGGTAGGAGTATTATACTAAGTTATAGCTAGGAGTATTATACGACAAGTTATAGCTAGGAGTATTATACTACAGGTTATAGGTAGGAGTATTATACTAAGTTATAGCTAGGAGTATTATACTACAGGTTATAGGTAGGAGTATTATACTAAGTTATAGCTAGGAGTATTATACTAAGTTATAGCTAGGAGTATTATACTAAGTTATAGCTAGGAGTATTATACGAAGTTATAGGTAGGATTATTATACTAAGTTATAGCTAGGTGTATTATACTAAGTAATAGCTAGGAGTATTATACTACAAGTTATAGCTAGGAGTATTATACTATAAGTTACACGTAGGAGTATTATACTAAGTTATAGCTAGGAGTATTATACTAAGTTATAGGTAGGAGTATTATACTAAGTTATAGGTAGGAGTATTATACTAAGTTATAGCTAGGAGTATTATACTAAGTTATAGCTAGGAGTATTATACTAAGTTATAGCTAGGAGTATTATACTAAGTTATAGGTAGGAGTATTATACTAAGTTATAGCTAGGAGTATTATACTAAGTAATAGCTAGGAGTATTATACTAAGTTATAGCTAGGAGTATTATATTACAAGTTATAACTAGGAGTATTATACTATAAGTTACACGTAGGAGTATTATACTAAGTTATAGCTAGGAGTATTATACTACAAGTTATTGCCAGGAGTATTAACTAAGTTAACTTACCATTATTAATACACATCCATTTCCAGACCTCCAGTTCTTCTGTACTGTGGGCAAACTGACATGGCCCTCCACCAGTATACTGACATTTGTTCTTCTCCCGAACATACTTGCATACGATGAAATTGAAGCCTGCAGGGATTTTTCGGGGGAGGGGCCGTACCTCCTTGTTGGAGGGACTGTGAAGGTAGATTTTATTGCGCATCCAGTTGGCATGGTTCTTCTGGCAGCGGTCTTTGTTGCTGTCTTGGAAACTCAGCAGGCCTTTAGTCCAGCAGGTGCCACATACCTCATTGACAACATAGGGACACAGGTCCTCACCATTAGCAAGGGTTGTCTGATCTCCAGTCTGCTGGCCAGGGAACTTCATTAATAAGATAGAATAAAATAAAATCCAAATCCAAATTAAATCAAATCAAATTGAAGAGAAGAGAAACTTTAATTAGGTGGGAGTCATTTTTTTAATAAAATCTACACGAAGTGACAGTAGTTTATGACTTTTGAGATGCTCCCTCAACCCAGTCAAGAAGTTAGTGTTAAGCCCCAGGCAAAATGGATTGCATGTTGCCTTAGCATGTGATCATATCAACTGCGATGACAAAACGAACTCTTGCACATTCACAGGCATGTGTTTTAATAGCTTACTGAATAATTAACTCTTCCCCCCACCAAGATATCACTGCCCGATTTCTGCAAGTTATCATTTGATGATGAAAACTTAACTTGTGTTTCGAAAATAAATGATCTATATGTATACATATAACAATTTGTCTTTTAAGAATAGAATCGATGCGACTTAAATTAGGACAATTCCTAGCAGCTACTGGTCAGTGTCGCGCTTCTATGTTTCAAAATAAACACTGTTGAATAAAAATATTTCTTGTTGTCACAAAATCAAACGTTTTAAAACTAAGAAGATATTAGTTTGTGAAGAGAGAATATACATAGCCGTTAAGTTTTGATATTATCGCATAAAATTGGTTTCTAGCAGTATATAAAGCAAACTATATACAGTATATTTATTTTCCCAATAAGGGACCAAGTATTTAAATGTAACAAGCTGCAATGGTCCTGATTCACATCTACAATTATTAATATTTTATTTTCTAAAAATCACAACAAGTGTAATTTTGTTAAAGCTAAATCCTATCACACCCGCACCCCCAGTAGCACATAGAGTAGAAGTTAAATTACTTAAATCAGAATTCAAGTATGTCATGGGAATATTGTTATGAAAACACCAAGGGTTTCTGTTTAATTAAGCAACTTCAGCTGGGATAACATCCTGTAATGCAAGTGCTGAAAGACGTGAATGAAACAGTGTTAGATAAACAAGTAGCGCATCAACCGTACCCCTGGGCATAAGTGGCAACTTCAGTGTGTTTTCTCAATAAATGATATTTCATAAAAGAACTTCTTGTACTAGTTATTAATTTATCATAGTTTCCCTTTAATGTCAACACCGTTTCCAAAACCTTCTTTAAAGAAATTATGAAAAGCAGGATACAAATACCTTTATCTGTCAACTTAGAAAAATAATTATTTCAGAGTATGATAATTTTTAAATGCGCCGAATTCGTCTACACAGTATTGAAGGTTGTATCTTTCAGTGGCTGTTCATGCCATAAACGAAGTGATTTTTATGAAAAAGGTTACTTTCTTCGTCATTTTTACTTTGACGTTAGCCGCTACGCTTGTTAACAATGGCCATTCATGAAGGTGTTGAGCTTCTATCTTATTTTTTTTAGCCCCAATGTTTCAAAAGAAGCATTAACATCTGAATTAAAATGTTTTTGTTGTGTGTGGAACAATGAATTTTGGACTTGTAATATGGAGTGAGAAACACAATGTGGTCAAGTTGTGATATTTTTGCATAAAACTTGTTTCTAGCGGTATATAAAATAAACCATATAAAATTTTTATTCTCCCAATTAATCTTTCAATGCAACGCATATAATACAAGTCTAACGCAGCATCACAAAGTATTACATGTTTACAAAATCTCCATTACACTACAAGTTTTCTTTTTTTTTTAAATGCATCTTTTTTGTAATAAAATGTGTTTATTACATGCAAACATGAGAGAGAGAGAGAGAGAGATTATGCACCATAACTTTTGATCAATGTTAACCGTAGCTTTTATCGCTAACTTGGAAACAGGGATTGATAATTAGAGAGTATGCATTTTTGAAATGTGCTTCATTCATCTTCATTTTGGAATTTGTCTACTGACAACATCCTGTAATGCAAGGGCTCAAAAGACATGAATGAAAGAGCGTTAGATAAACAAATAGAAGGTTCAGCCCTAACCATATCATCCGAATGACGCGTAAAACATTCAGAAATTTAAAAGCTGTGATTGGATTCATGAACATGACATAAAACGACATGTTTAAGAAAGCTGTATTACACTACTGGCTTTCTTTGTTTAAAAAAAATGCATCTTTCTTTGTAATAAAATGTGCTTATTACATGCAAACGAGAGAGAGAGAGAGAGAGAGAGAGAGAGAGAGAGAGAGAGAGAGAAAGATGAACACAGAGACAGATTATGCACCACAATAATCGATCGATGTTACGATGTTACCCATAGTTTTTATCGCTAACTTGGAAACAGACATTGATAATCAGAGAGTATGCATTTTTGAAATGTGCTACGTTTGTCTTCATTTTGGAAATCATCTACTGACAAAATTTAGAAATACAATTTTGATTCCGCTATTTATTCCAAATAAGTAAAAAGGTACATTGCTGCTTAGCAATTCATTTTGTATTTAACAAGAATGTATATAATTAATTTGGTTATTAATCAGCTATTAGTGTGCTTTTCTTATTTTCTTATCATCTATTGTTGAATCTGGTCATAATTAAAATGTACATGTACAAACTTAAAGCTTCAAAAATTTAAAAGATTGAAATTTGAATGAGTGAGCATTACTGCAATAATCAAAGTGAACACAGTGACAGTATTTGCGACAACCTCAGAGTTAACATGACGGGTTCAAGATAAACAGGAAATAATTTGGATTTACAACCTCTGAAGCCAAAACCTTTCCACCTCTAGTTCGGAGTAGTTAACGAACTTCTGCCAGGGATACCAGTTTAAAGCCGTGAAAAATAAGAAGCTACATATTTACAGCAATCAGTTAAACAAGGGGGAGAAAGAAGTATGAACAAGAAATTCCACTTAAAGCTAAAACCCTACCGAAGTACAAAACTGCAGGCTATTTTTATTATACGGTAAATGCAATCTTATCTACAGCAGTGCTGTTAGGGCGATTATGGGCATAATTTCAGTAATTTCACATTGTTGTCCTAACCGCTAAATCCGGTATAAATACGTATTTGAATTCATGTTCGTGGAGGACAAAATGTTTTACTTGTATTCAAGTCAACTTCTTAAACAGAATACTTGGGTCAAAATGTAACAAATTAGTAGCTAACATGATCAACAATATTTGCTTGACATTCGAGGACAGTTTGCAGTATTTATCATATGTGGATTGAAAGAATGTACTGTTCCAAATAATTTGTATCTGCATTAACTCAAAATAATATAAGAGTTTATCTCTTACTGAAAATATTTAAGTGATTACACACTTTTTATTGCTTTCACCTGTCCATTCGGTAATATTAAACTCGTCAGATGACCAAACAAGCAATCCTTAAGTATATTTTTTAAAGCTGTTTGTCATAGAATGCAGCATCACGTGCTTCACAGAGTCTGAGTAAAAACAGTAGGTCTACGGGAAAAGTAAACACTTGTCTAGTTCCTGAGAAAATGTGTCGCATGGACATGTATATTTGAGTCGCAAGTATTAAACAGGCTGGAATAGTAGAGGTTGTATATTGGATAGCGCCATGTATATTTCATTGTGTGGGAACATGTTAAGCAAACCATTTAAAAGTGACTGGGATATTAAAATTAATAAAATCACAGCATTTCTCTCATTCTTTTATTTTAATAATGGAATGAAACCCGCTAATACATGTATTTACTTGTGATTTCTTGTACCTTTTGTTTGTTTAAAAACAGAATCTCTCTTCCCCCTCTTTCTCTCATTAAAATAAAGATAATTAAACTCTGTATAATTTGTGAAGCATCATTTTTGACTCTTTGCTCTGCAATTTATCTTTCATCTCTATCAATACACGTATGTGAATGCGTTTTAGTGAGCGAGTCTTTGAATATTAAACGGCATTGCGAACAAATTAAAAAGAGCACCGGTTACTAAGCCAAGGAATAAATTTACTGAAGTACCACTTCATCAAGCAAGGTGCAAACACCCTTCAAAAACAACAAAAAAAGCACACAGATACACAAAATAAAAGCAAAGACTGGGGAGAAAACTAAAACCACACCAAATAAGATTAGTCCAATAAAAAAGGAATGTATTCCGCATTTTGGATATGACTAAGTAATCAGATGTTGGGCTTTTTTATTCTGGTCAACCAATCTGTAACTGGAGGAGGAAATATTAAACTTTGACTGGGTGCTAGCATCATGGAAAAAGGTAGCAATGCAATAGTAGCGGGTATTGTTTTATTGCTATTAAATATGTCATTTAAGGTTTATCTATTATTTGGTAACTGCAGCCATATCTGATGGCAGATCAGCATAATTCTACAAAAGTTCTGCAGGTGGTCGCTCATGACAGTGCGTTTATATAATAAAATCAATCCATGCATTACGATTGTGGTCGCTCAATACTGGTTTTACTGTACCACAGTAATGATGTCGATGATAAAACCATGGGTAGGGGGAGAACTGTGCACTGAAACAAATACATTGAATTAATCAGTCTAACTGTATTTTTGCTTTTTTTCATTCCATCCATTCTGGAAACCCATTTGATATAAAATAAGAGACCAGTGCCTGTTCACTCATCATCTTGACAATAAATGTATAAAAACAGATATTTTCTTGACATGAACAGTTGTTAACTAAATTTGATTAGTACATTGGGCGTAGTTTTAACCTTGTATTCATCAAAGAAGTGTTATAAATGCATGTTTATGATAGGCACTACCTAGAAAACTCAAAATGCCCGACTCCGAACATTGTTCATCTCGAGATGATGATTTGATTTGGCAAATACTGGCTGACGATAGTGATGACAGTGATTTTGAAAGTTTTGAAGTGTTTGAGATTATTAGAGCTGGGAAAGTGTTATTAGAAATGCCCATGAGTGATTTTGAGCCTGAAAATGATGTTGAATATGAGTCCGATGTACATGCTGGATGGACAAAAACTGACAACATGCCGGTCAACCCCTGTTCAGCGGTATTTCAAAATTAAATGTATAAATGGAAAATATCAAGCCTACAGACCATTTAAGGCTATTTTTCTATTAGGATTTCTTGCATCTGATCATAGATAAAATGAATCTTTATGCACAGCAGAAAATAAATGGGACAGACTTGATTGACAACAGCCGCATGAGAAAATGGAAGCCTGTCGCACCTGATGAACTGAAACTTTTTATCCCCATTGGTCATGGCCATGGGTTTGGTGCATATATCTGATTTCAATTTTTACTGGACAGCTGAGTATGTGATATCAACCCCATACTTCAGCCCAAAAAAAAGGGTTGGGATATATTTCTAATATTCTAAGCAAGTAACACCAGAAAAGGTTATGAACTTGACAGGTGACTGTCTTTGTAAGCTTACAAGTGGACATTAGATAACAGACATACTAGAATAAATAGCAAGAAAATTGCAAAGCCTTGTGAACATTTATTAAAGACTTTAGGGGGTGTAAACTTACTTGTATTGTTCCTTGACTGGATGCTTATTAACTGTTACCTATTCTACATCTGTGATTTTCACAACTTGGATATAAAGTTGTAACAGACACACATATATATGGTTGAGCCATGAAAGAATGGAGTATTTTTTAAAAATAGATAAATTTGAACTTTTGAACAAAAAATATACAAAAATACAGATGAAATACAAAGGTAATTTATATATTTACCTGCATTTGCACCTGTAAGTGCAAATATGATAAAGTTACATATGTGACTTGAGGCATATAATAAAGTTCAGACATCAATGAATATTTTTTATATAGGGTTTGTGTATGTTATGTACAGTAATTAAAATCCTGGCAATTTAAAAGCAGAGTGCAATTTTCATATCTTTTTTCAAACAAAACTATACAGCCCTTTAAGGGTTAAAAGGGGTCCTAGATAAAAATCAAATACATATTTAAGGAAAAGAGAGGTATATTTTATCTCTGTAAGTTTCATCTGGATCTGATTAGGGGCCGAAATTGACTCTTACAGTACATACCCTTTTGGTCAAATTCTGTTGAGTGTTTTTTCAAAATGCCATGTCAAAGTTTTTCTATTTTTTGTTATGCAGCCATATCTGATAGCGAATTGACATGTACAAACTTGAAAGCCCTGCTGAGAGGTTTTTGAGAAGTTGTTCAATGGTTTTTCTATTTTTAGTAACAGCAACCATATTGATAGCAAATAGGCATCATTTGTATAAATCTGAAATCTCTTCATACTAGGATACTTTCTGTCAAATTTGGTCACATTTTCTTGCGTGATTTTTGAAAAGTAGTCCTTTTAAAGGTTTTGCTATTTTTAGTAGCTGGGGACGTATTTTATGGCAGATCGGCATCAGTAGCCTTACGGAAGCCCTTCATGAAAGGATGCTTTATGTCAAATTGGTCCAATTCTTCAAAGTGGTTTTTGAGAAGAAGCTGCTGAGGTTTTTTATATGTAATTTTGATATCTGCAGCCATATTTGATGGCAGATTAACATCAATTGTACAAGTCTGAAAACCCTTCCTGCCAGGATGCTGTAAAATTTGATCAAATTCTGTTGAGCAGTTTTTGAGAGGATGTTGTTAAAAAGCATTCAAAATATTTTGTAATAGTGGCCATATTTAATGCAGGATTGGCAGCAAATGTATAAAATGTAAAGCCCTTCATGCTAAGACATTTTATGTCAATTTTTGGTCACATTTTGCTGAGCAGTTTTTGAGAAGTAATTCCAAGGTTTTTCAATTTTTAGTAATGTCTGCCATATATGATAGTGGAATGGTACCATTTTACAAAACTGAAGGCCCTTCTTGCCAGGATATGTCAAATTTGGTTAAATTCTGCCAAGCAGTCTTTGCAAAGCTGTTTAAAGGTTTTTCTATTTTTAGCAACAGCAGCCATATTTGATCATGGATCAGTAGCTTTTGTACAAGTTAAAAAAGCCCTTCATGCCTGGATACTCCCTGTCAAATTTGATTGAAATATTTGTCCAGTGGGTTTTGAGAACTTGCAAATAGCAATTACTGATGGATGCACACTAGAAAACAAAAACAGATGCAGGGCAATACCATAGCCTCACTTTGCCTTACTGGTAGGTGAGCTAATAAAACTGACAAAGATCTAATTTTGAATGCATTGTCTACATTAAGAACTTACCTTTCCAACAGAGGAATTGGCTAAAAGGTCTGCCATTGAGCTAGCAGACTGCAGGGATGACGCTGGGGATGGGGTAAATCTTTGTGGACCCACATTTTGTGGAGGTGGCCCTTGTTTATTGATTCCCTGAAACATCTGAGACTGCTTGACAATCTCCTCACGTGTCATACTGGTGTCTCGTTCCAGCATCCAAATGTCACGTTCTACCATACTGTGTGCAAATCGACATTCAGCATTGATCCTATTGCGGCAGTAATGAAGCCATTTGCAGATTTTAAAGAAAGCTGTTTTGTGAAGAAAGCCCCTAGGGTTTACCACTGTGATAACACGAGTTGGACCCATGTGGGCCAATATCATGAAATCTGACCACTTATGTGGTGGTGCACCTACACACTGGTCTCCACTCCCTTCAATTGAAATTTTGGGTGGCTTGCTATAAAAGCACGCTTTACAGATTAATTCAAAGTATCCACTATGTTTATCTAGTATCTCTCGCAGAGAAAATCCCTTAATCAAGCTCTGATTTCTATTCTGCATAATAAATTCTGTAATATCAAACTGTCCATCTTTTTCAAGTGTCCATATATACTGTTCTATTTCATTGTGTGCAAAACTACACTGTTCTTCACCATAGCGACACAGGGATGGATTATTATATGAAACACTTCGACACAAAATATACTTTCCAGTAAACTCTCTATGATTCTTTCTTTCCCTCACTTGATACCAAACTCCATGATTGTCTCTAGGTGTCATAGCTAGGATATTCTCCTCACATTTGTGGGTACAAGGACGGAATTCATAGACTCCTAGTTTGGTAGATGGTCGGAAGCAATGCTGGCATACCACCCGATATTCATGGGTGTTCTTTAGTGGGTTTTCAAGTTTCTGACGCTTTTCTTGCTGTATTTCTGGAGGCTGGATATCAACAGAAGTGGGCTGTGGGACAGGATAACTAAATGATGGCTGCATAGGAGTCGTATAGCTTCCTGGCTGGCTTTGAATAGGAGGTGGTGGGAAGTTGAAAGGTCCTAAAATTGAATAAAGGAAAACTAGATGAGTGTGAATCTGACAGAGTTTATAGAATGAGATGAATTTCTATCACAAATCATAAAATGACATGATAACTTTCATATACCGTATTTACCTTATATCTTGGGACAAGATAAAATAAATGATATTTTTCCTGTCCCAGAACTTATGGTTTAACTTTTATTCAACAAGATCATATGTCCCAAAACTTATGAACCGAAACAAATTGTGTTGAATTTGCCCCCGCCCCCCCCACCAGCACGTCATGTTACAATAAGGTAGGTAAATTAAACGTTTATTTGATAATAAACTGAAAGAAACTAACCTTGTACTGTTCTCATATTTTCCTTTTTTTTTTTGTTCTTCATAAGCAATTGATGTATAAAAGACACAAACGTATCGACTATATTAACGTAATGTAGAGTACCGGTCATGTGTAACGCTTATGTCAGGTAAAAACATTGACACATTGTTTTATTGACGTGAATATAGATAAACGAATCATGTTTGGTTGTCCTCAAAAGTTTGAATACCGGTATATTATCAAACTGAAAATTGGATCCAGCAAAATTCCAAACAATAGAAAGAGAGAGACAGAGAAATAACAACCGATTGCTTCAAGGCACCAGCAATTCATGCATGACCCGGTGTATGTTGCAAAATTACCAATAGTGTATTATATCCAGGTTAACAATATAACAATATTTCGCAAATAAAAATCATTATTAGGAAATACATTCACCGTGAGAGCAAATAACAATATTTTCGCTAGCATGGGATACAGAATGTATTCTTAAAGACAATTAATGCCGTGTATACTATTTATCCTGCAGACAGCAATGCCTGTTTGTATCAGTTATGATTACAGATGGCAAACAATAGAAGACCAGGTGGTGAATAAACACAGCTAGTAGCGAGCAATAAACTAGTTGTTTCAACTTACCAGCAGGATATCAAATACAAAGTTTATTTTATTACAAAGCAGGCAGACCCAGGAAGCCGACTTTGGATTCTTTTAAGTGTGCAGATTTTTTATATACAAAGTCGGCCGACCAAGAAAAGCCGGCTTTGGTTTCTTTTTAGCAGTATTCACAGGAATTTTGAAAATAAATTGAAACAGTGGAATAGTCGGGGTCTGTAAGTGACACTTTGAGCATACATTGTGAAATGTACCGGTATTAAAGGATTTGCCACAACTGAACAGGTGTCAGTTGTGCGGCATGATCACAGGAAGTTGAAATAAATTCTGTCAGCTGAATATAGGACTCTACTTGGCACTGAACAAGTATCAACTTTGCGGCTCGATCAAAGGGTTGGGAAAACAAAGCGAGGCTGCCTTTACAAGCTAAGGGATTTGCACTGGCAGATAACTGAGGAAATATTACTTGGGAATTAGATCTGGCTTATGAAAAAGTCAAATACAAATCAGCTCAAAACTTTTATTGCATCAAACAGTCTTTATACAGCAAAACAAAATATAATACAAGTACGGGTTGCACCGACTTGCACGTATTTTGTAAGTAGTGCAAAAATCTAGTCTCCTATATTGCCCATAGATTTATCAAATAGATTTAACAAAATATAATACAAGTACGGGTTGCACCGACTTGCACGTATTTTGTAAGTAGTGCAAAAATCTAGTCTCCTATATTGCCCATAGATTTATCAAATTTTGTTCTTCAGAAGTTTGCAGTTAAGAAGAATAGTGTAAACAAACAACACTGAGTCGTTTTTATTTTATTTATTTAATAAAATACAAGGTTTAGTGCATTTTTTTTTACCAGCTAAGCATCGATATTATGATTCAAAAGGTGTCCCAAAACTGACGACTCAAAAAAAAAAGATCTGTCCCAGAACTTACAGTGCACAAAAAATTACTTTAAAAATTAATTTATGGTGTCCCAACATATACGGTGTCCCAAGATATACGGTAAATACGGTATGGTAAAATCAATTCATAATCTATCCCAGGTGACCAGAGTCTTTTGTTTTTCTTTGTAGTTTGTGGCATAAAGGAAATATATATAGATCATGTAATCCTTAGGATTCAAGTTTATACTTTGAAAATTTGATAAATCAATGTTTGTCATAAAATGTTTGACTGTCGAGTCAAATCTGCCTAACGGTCACCTTTATATTGCAGTCATATTGTCTCAACAGCCATTCCTCCCCATCCAACGCAAGAAATTTCCTCTATAAAATTCAAGCATTAAAATGTAACCTGCTTTCCATGGTCAATGCCAGGTGTTTCCTAAGCAAACATGGGTGTTTTACTGCTTAAAGCAGTAACTTGAGTTATGGATCATGCAAATAAAGAGTGTTTACTCCTATCTCCATGACAGAGAAAATTCTATAGTCAAACAAGAGTACCATGAACGGCACATTATACGCCTGCCTCATGTGTAATAGTCCTCTATGTACGCACTAGCAGAGTATGGTTGATCTGGAGATTATTGACCAATGGATCTCAAAGACCTGGACCTTTGGTCAAGGTATGCAGTTCTGAACTAAACTTAATCATCAGAAACCATTAATTTCTTATTAGGCTTACCATGACCATGACCTCTGACCTTTAGACCTCAGAATCTATATGTTTCTTTATTACCCTAAGTGCAAGCCATCCACAAAGTTTGGTACTGCTTGTTACTGTGTGGAAACCATTTTTCTTCTCAGTCACAGTGATGTTAACCTTTGACCTTTTGATCCCAAAATGAATAGGCTTCTTTCTTACAACAAGTACAAGTCATCCACAAACTTTGGTAATTGTAGATGGTGGAGAACTCAAGTTATTGTATGGAAACCATTTTTCTTCCTTCAGTCAGTGACCTTGACTTCTGACTTTCTGACCACAAAGGTAGAGACCATCCAATGTCTGGTACCTGTACATGGTGGAGAATTTTAGTTATTTTGGGAAACCATTTTGCTTATTTCAGTCAAAGTGACCCTGATCTTTTACCTTAACCTTGAATTCGATGGGCTTCTTGTTTACCCCAAGTGCAATCCATCCACAATGTTTGGCACCTGAGATGGTGAAGAATGCGAGTTTGTGTTTTCTGAGATTTTTTTAATACCTATTACCCTTTTTCTTGCAGCTGGATGCAATATAGTTACCAAGCTTTGTGGATTACTTGCACTTGGGCTAAGGAAGAAGCCTATCAATTTCTGGGTAATAAGGTCAAAGGTCAAAGTCACAATCTGAAGGAAGAAAAATGGTTTCCATTTATGAGTAACAATAACAAGATTTTAAAAATGACTGATGTGGTGGCCATATTGGATGTCAGATCTGCACAATTTTTTTTAAGACCAACTAAATACCATAAGAAGCCTTCTGGTGAAAACCCCATACTGATACAACTTTTAGTTTAGCTAGAGTAGCAATAACTAGATTTTCAAGATGATTGCTGTGGTGGCCAAATTGGCTGTCAGATCAGCACCATTTTCATTTAGGACCAACAAGACATCAAAAGAAGTCTTTTAATGAAAACCCCATGTTGATAAAGGAGTAGCAATAGATTTTCAAGATGACCACTGTGGCAGCTATATTGGATAAGACCAACTAGGCACCATAAGAATTCTTCCAGTGAAAACCCCATGCTGATGCGACTTCTTCGTTCAGGAGGAGTAGCAATAACAAGATTTTCAGATGACAACTGTGGTGGCCACATTGGATGTTTGAACGGAACCATTTTCATTTAGGGCCAACTAGATATCATAAGAAG
Source organism: Margaritifera margaritifera (assembly GCA_029931535.1). Taxonomy (NCBI): domain Eukaryota; kingdom Metazoa; phylum Mollusca; class Bivalvia; order Unionida; family Margaritiferidae; genus Margaritifera; species Margaritifera margaritifera. The sequence continues at coordinate 423,941 of JAQPZY010001590.1, read as the reverse complement.
TCTTCTGGTGAAACCCCATGTCAATATGACTTTCCATTCAGGAGGAGAAGCCAAAACAAGATTTTAAAGATGGCAGCCATATTTGACACAAGATCGGTACCATGTTCATTTACAACTGGCTAGACATCATAAGAAGTCTTCTGGTGAAAACCCAATGTCGATACAACTTTCGTTCAGGAGAAGTAGCAGTAACAAGATTTTTGCAGACAACTGCCATAGCAGCCACACTGGATGTCAGATCGGCACTATTTTCATTTAGGACCAACTAGACATCATATGAAGCCTTGTTGTGAAAAACCCTTGCTGATATGACCATCCATTCAGGAGAAGTAGCAATAACAACATTTTCAAGATGTTCGCTGTTGTGGCCATCTCTGATGTCTGAGCAGCACCATTTTTACCTAGGACAAACTAGACCTTGGGATGAACGTGTGTGTAAAGTTTCATGTCAATCCACCAAGTAGTTTAGAAGGAATAGCAATAATAAACTTGTGCTAACAGACAGATGGACATTGGATGATGGACAACAGGCCATCCTATAAGCTCTTCTGGTCTGTGACCATTAAAGCTAAAACTTGCGAGAGCACAGTAATTTGTTGATATGTTCATCTTCAGATTCTGACCATAATATGCAATAAGTTTCACGCAATCCATAAAAAACTGTTGGACCAGCTGTGTTAAAAAAATTCTGTTGTACACTGCATTCAAGTGCAAGATAAAAGGAAACTACCATATATATTCACTTACAAGGAACATTTTTCTACCGAAAATTTGATTGATGCCGAGTAGGGGTCGTCTTGTAAGTGCAACATACAATAAATTTGATAAACCTAGGGGTAATATTGTAAACTTTTGATTTTTGCAGTACATACAAAATTCGGTAAATTCACACATTTTTACGTTTTCATGCCACTATTCCCATCCAGAAATGCATAAGTATATGTTATGCACTGTGTTTATTTGTTTCATTATGGTATTCATTACACAATACTTGTGTTGACATTTACTTGGATTTTAATAATTTGAAAATGTTAAATTAAATATTACTTGCAACAAAGTGAAGTGTTCATGAAAGCTGTTTACCGTCGGTGTTTACTATAAAGTATATTGCTTCCATTTTCATGTAAGCAGTGTTCCAGTTACGATAAAACAATACAGGAGCAACAGGAACGGCAAAAAGCTTTCAGTGTCAGACAAGGGTAACTAGCACTTTAGAGCAATGCTGTGGAAATTAAAGGGTGCTATGCAACAATAGGGGGGCACAATGGAAAATTGAGGAGTGCCTGAAAGTAAGTGCAGGACACAACACACCTCTGAATATGGCTAGCTGGAACACTGGTGTAAGTCTGAACAACCTATATTTGTTTTATATTTTGTGTTTGCCACATAAACACTGTGTATGATGCAGCCAAAGTTTTGATTTGATTTATCTTTGCCTTTTTCACAAGTCTGATCTAATTCCCAAGTAATATTTCCTAAGTTATCTGCCAGTGCTTGTGGGATGACAAGCCTTTATCTTGTAAAGGAAGCATACCCTTTGTTTTCCCAGTTGACAATTCCTTTGAGAGAGATGTGAATGTGATATATGTTCTGTACCCAAGTATTGTCTTATAATAAATTAATTGTGGATGCTTCTTTTGAGCAATTTAACAACTCCCTGTGCATATGTGACTGTGATCCCTTAGCTTGTAAAGGCAGAACCTGCTTTGTTTTCCCAGTTGACAATCGTTTGATTGAGCTATGAATATGATACTTGTTCTGTGCCAAGTAGCATCCTATATTCAGTTTACTGTGGGTGCTTATTTTAACTCCATGTGATCATGCTGCACATTTGACACCTGTTCAGTTCTGGCAATCCTTTAATAGATTGCACAGACTATATGATCAAAGTGTTCAGAGCCCAAGTTGAATCTCCACATAAATAATGGCCCAAGACAGTGACATTTATAGAATACTGTGAATCACAAAAGTGTGAACTTTACTTTCATTGTTTATTTGTAAGATGGGATACTGTGAATCGGATCATTCTGGACTTATTTCTTAACGATGACTTAGTGGATCTTTTAGATAGCAATTGTTCATCTTGTCTTATAAGCAGGTCATAGTAAAACGTTGCCATTTAGAGTCTGGAAGTTTGGGGGGGGGGGCAACTTATAACTGAACAGGTTTATATGCAAGTATACATGGTAACAACAAGAATGCTAGAACTTGCATGTCGAACATGTGATAAAGATCATTGCTGTAAAACATGTTACTTGCACCCCAAAGTCAAAAAGTGGCGTGGGCATGTCACAGTATAAACTGACTTAGCTTCATAATTATTCATTCAAAGTATTAAGAAAATCAATCAAGAGATTTAAGAAATAAAGCAAAGAAACAAACTTGAACCAAAAACTTAAAACAAATTTTACGAGACTGTGATAGACCTGCCATCCCTAAAAAGATCTTCTCTGTAAGGAAGTCCACATTTTTCTGTAAGTTAGGCCAATTTTCCATAAAGGGTAACAAAATATCATGTACTGTTATTGTTGACTTGGAAAATATGCATTTGAAAAATTTAGAAGTGTGGTCTGATGCAGCAAAGCCAACATTATATTCAACTAAAACATTCATAAAATACACTTCGGCCTTAATGATCTCCAGTTCAGTTTCAGAAACTGCAGCCACAAACCCCTTGGAGGTCAACAACTTATTTCCACATCACTAAACTTGTGTTAATCTTTTTTAATTCATGTGGCAGTGGCAATCATCTCTCATGCAGTAAGCAATACTCAAATCAACAAGATATTATGTCCTGTAAATGTAACAGTCACCTCTCCAAGTATGTGAATACTGATTTTTATACTTCAGTGCCAGCTGTTTGCCGTTTTTAAGCAGCTGATTGATGGATGACATTTCCAGACTAGGCAAAAGCTTGATCATGCTGGCAGTTTACATGGACATAAGCAGATTAAACAGGGCTCAAAAATAGCAGTATTCCACTAGCCTGAGGCTAGTAAGTTTTCGCTTGGACTCGGTCTAATATTCCTTCTGGCTAGAAAGAAATTCATGTTAATTTCAAGGCCTAAGTATCTTAAGTAACTGTATAAAGATAGTTTGGTTTCCTGACCAACTTTACTAACTCAAAAACCCAGATCCAGACCAAATCTGAACAAGCCAATATCCAGACTTAACTGCAATTATAGGATTTTGTATATCTTGCCATTGTTCTGTAAGTTCATAACTGAAGGGTCATTCAGTAAACCATATGATAAAACTGTAAGGGTTGGCACTTCTGCTGTAACCTTGATCCCAAGGTCGAAGGATTTGCCAAGTTAAAGGGTCTTGTGAGCATGTCACACAATGAATTGTCTTATATTTATATTTTGATTCAACAAAAGTATGAAGAAAATCCATCAAAGGGATTAGGAAATATAAGCAAATGAAAAAGCCAAAAACTGCAATGCACATTTTTTTATGACTGTGACCTTGACCCCAAGGTCAAAGAGGTGAACAAGTGTGGTGTAGAATGAATCATCTTCATTTCATAATGATTTATGTTACGTATGATTAGATTATATCAAGGGGTATATGAAAAAACGGCAATTTAAACGAAATTTTCACAAAACCTTAATGCAAATTTGTTATGACTGTGACCTTAACCCCTAGGTAAAAGAGGCAAGTATGCATGTCATAGAATTAATTGTCTTAGCTTCATAACGATTCCTCACAAGTATGAAGAAAATCTATCAAAGAGTTGAAGAAATATAAGCAAACAAAAAAACTCAACTAAAACCTTGGTACAAATGCTGTACAACTGTAATATTGGCCCCAAGGTCAAAGGAGCAAGCAAGTGTTGCAGAATAAATTGTCTTGGCTTCATAATGATTCATGCCAAGTATGATGAGAATCTATCAAGAGGTTTAGGAAATATAAGCAAACAAAAAAACTTTAACCAAAACCTTACCCCCAACCAAAACCCTGTTACATTATCTTTACTGGCTACTTCCGATTTTATGGAATGCCTTGTCCATCTCTATGTAGATGGTTTAACAGCAAGTCAGCACAACACTGGCTATATAATGCTCATTAAACATTCTAAAAATGTAAAGATAACAAACTGCAAAAGAACATTAGGAATATAAATGCTTCCAAATAAATGTAAGCATGTAGATAGTCTTTCAAGATAAACAATGAAAGGTAAAGATGTTAAAATTGTTTAAAAGGTATATGAAATAAAAGATAAAGTTAAAAAAATTCAGATCTTTATAGGGCTAGGAATCTGTTATGTAGATCATACATGTGACAGAACAGAGAAGTCAGCTTAGGACAGATTAGGAGAGTTACTAAATTTGGACAGGAGTTTTGACCTCAAAAGAGGGAGGATTTTCACTGACTTGATTTTTAGCATGCAAATGGACAAAAATTACAACTATTGAACAAATTTCCTTTTCTATATTAAATTATGCACATCATCTCATCACATCAGTTCTTTGACAGTAACTTGTTGCCTTTCATACTGTCATTATATGTAGCACAAGCATTTTTAGCCTCTCTTAATAGATCATTGCCGCATTATACTTGTGCAGTCATCATTGTTTATATCAACACTTGGGAGATGATTTGTCGTTATTGGATCCAGGTTTCCACTGGAGTCAGCCTGAGTTTTCCTCAGAATAGAAAATATCCACCACTGAGTCCACAAAGAAGTTTAAATTGTTTCCTACCTGTGGGTAGATTCAGATTACGGACTGCCTGCCAGAACTGCTTTAGATTTGTGCTATCTGTGTCAAATTTGGGAAGTTCTTTTTAAAATTGACTTTACAGGAATGGCAGAATGCATATTCATGTTTCTCTGAACTTGATTCCAACCTATGAAATCCTTGTTTCCATCCATTATCGTAATTCATTTGATATTTCAGTTTTTTAGATTTTGTCATTTTAGCTTTGGGAGATAATGCACGTTTAGATATCTCAATAAACTTTAAATATCTAAGTAAAACCGACCTGTTTTATGTCACTCAAGCTCTTTTGTAATGACTAATCCAACCATAATCCATTAATGTCTTTAATCCTTTCTGAATTACTTTTGATCACACAAAGTACAATCCATCTCAACAAACATTAAACACCAAAGCCAAACTGATTCTGCCGAAAGAATTCAAGTAATGTTAATTGTTTTATGCTGCTTGAGATCTTTAGTAATCCTACCACATCCATTAACGTCTTTAATCCTTTCTGAATTACTACGAATCACACATAGTATAATCCAATGATTACTTTTAGGTCACTGTCTTTCGAATTAGCAATTAAGTGTCATGCTTGCATAAGCCACTTCATAGTCACATGATCACAGGATGTCTTTACCATAAATATATTACATTGGAAGCAAGGTGCCTGGAGAGAAAGAAAAAAAAAATGGTTTGGTTTTGGTTTTGTGGGGTTGAATGCCATTGTTCAGCACATGATAGGCTATATATGGCAGCCAGTATATTTTGGTGGAGGAAGAACCTGGGAAGACCCACGCTGGTTGAGCCAAGACTCGAACTCACATGAACTGATGTGAGATGTGTGAGTGATCTGTGAAGGGAAGCATCTTAGGAGAGGGGGGGGGGGGGAATACAAATAATTTTGTGTATGCGAGAGATTTCAATGAGCCATGGGAGAAACCTCTAATCTCGGGTGTAAAACCCTTACAGCCAGGAGGTTCCCATGTATGATAGATCACATTCCCACAAAAAGTCCAAGATTTTCTCTGGTGGTATCATCATAAAGTGTCTTAACAGAGTTCACATTAAAAATATTTTAAAAAATGATGTCTCTCAGGGTGGAAGTCAATACACTTGATCAAAATACATTCCACTGTCAGAATATGCACTCTGGTCAAAGTTCACCCTTCAGGAGGTATGCACGAGTCAGGATGTGTGCCCTATACGTGATCAGCCCAATACCTCATCTCTGCGCTTTATTCTACATGAGGTGCCACTCTCCAATGAATGTTCTGAAGCTTGTTTTGTGGAGTTTTCATTCAACATATTTTGCCTAGTATACAGAAATTCAGAGATGCCTAATATTTAAAGTCAGTATATGGAATCTTCCATTTAGAAGTGGGTGAGTGCAGCAGAAGCCCCAATAGAGGTGGGGATATAAAAGTGTGCTAAATCATCCTGAAAGTGTATTTTATTACATTTTATGAATGAACATTGCCGGACACTTTATTTACTAAGGCTTCACCTGAGCTACATGATAACTTCCTTGTTGTGCAAGATGTGTAAAGTTTTTTTTCTTCCCCAAGTCTTTTAAAAATCTTCAAATTGCAGATTTGGCTCAAATATTCTACACACTTTTTGAGCATGAAACTTAAGCACAAGCTCAAAAACCCAAATCTGATATGATATAAACAGTGCATTCATGTCTTTGTAATTAAGCATTCTAGAGTGACCCAAGTTTAAAAAAATCCTTAAAGTTGTATGATTTTAACCTTATTTAACATGCTCCTCACAGTTTATACCCTTTCAGAATATATCACAGCTGTAAGATTGTTTCGATCCCTAGGTCAGCTACACCTCAATACACTGTCTCCGTGCATGAGCACTCGAGTACACTGACTGGATGCCCACTTACTTCTCTTATCACAGCTTGAAATCCATTCAAAAACAAAGGAAAAAGAACCAGACTGTGTATGCCATTTTTCAAAAGCTCTTCATTGTGACGTTATCATTATATTGTGACATCTGTCATGTGTTGCCTAGTAATATCATCAGCCCTGTTCTCCATCACTGCAAGTAATGAATTCTTTATTTTTTCCTCCTAAATATTTGGCAAAATCTTCCCATTCTGCACTAAAGCAACTGTAGAGAAAATATCACTGCAAATACAATCTAAATTGGGTGTGATGCAGTTATCTAAGTGCAATTTTCCACAGGTGACATTTTACCACTACATTTACAGCACAATGGCAATGGTGTTATCCTATCCAAGGGAAGTAGCCCACTGTGCGGAGTATGCTAATTTTAATCAAAGTTGTAGACTGTCAACATTTTCAGACTTAAAATTTAGCTTGAATTTTGTCTTCAAAAAGTTTCAAGATTATGGGGCCTGTTGGCCTGGAAATACAAAAACTCTTGAGCTCGTGTCTGAACCCGAGTTTTTTTTTTTGACCAATCACAAATAACTTAACTTTTGAAAGCTTGTTTTTGATTGGAAGGTACTGAAAACCTAATCTCCAACGTGAGCTGAATTTTATCATATTCAGACCTGTTATTACGGCATATGTAGGCAAGTAGCCACTATACCAAATGTCCTAAATGTAACTGAAGTCATAGACTGACAGACAGACCAAATGTACAAAAAGGAAATGATTACCAGGGAATCTGTTTCTTTGGATGTTCTGAGGGAAGGATGGAAAACTTGGTCGCATGGCCTGTGGCATCTGTGGAAATGGATGTGGGAAGCGTTGCACAGGAGGAGGGGGCATTCTCATTGTGTTCTGCTGAGGTGGCATGAACCTGATAAAAAAAGAATGTATAATTTGCATGTATCTTCCTGCAAGGCATCTTCCTGCAAGTAAGGATCAAGTACATAAGAAGGAAGTGAAACAAATTTGACTGTTGAAGGTTGAAGGTTGCTTCAAGTCACAAGATTATAATATAAATGACTCCAATACATTTTTCATAATTCAAGACTTAAAAGTGTTTTTAAGACAGAGATTAACTTTCAATTGATGTATTTGATGCTATAAAGTATGACTTGGTGCTACTGTTTAATATTTTATGACATTACAATGAAAAATTTCTCTTTATACTTAATAAAGTAATGCATTGATGAGACATTTTATCAGTAATTCAAGATAAAGTAATGCATTAATGAGACATTTTAATCAGTAATTGACGATCAATGCAGAGAAATGTTTACAACTGCTGGTTTTATTTCTATTCTCCTTGAAGTAGTCTGACCAATAAGAATATGTTACAAGAACAAAATACTTAAGAATGTTATGTACATAGTAATGAAGTTAAATCAGTGTTTCCCAACCTTTTTTTGCTGCGACCCTAAATTGGCCACCAATAGGACCTCCCGACTCTCATGGTACTTTTCAGCATTAAAAAAGCAAACAAAATAATTTTTTCTGATGACCCTTTGCGACCCTACTGACTAAGAGATGAAGTTCACTTCATTAGGTCAGCAATAAATATTTAATGTGATCATGAACTTTCATTAACTAAAATAATTTAAAATTCTTTGTGTCAATTGTCATGAAATATTCCCCGATATTTAATGTAAATTCCCAGTCATAGAGAGTCAATTCTAGGATGTGCCACTGCAGGTTCATACTAGATAGATAAATAGATACCGTATTTGCCGGCCTATAAATCGATGCGGAGTATAAGTCAAATTCGCTAATTTCCTCAATTTTCAATCCTTCATCCATATATAAGTCGATGTGGTGTATAAGACGAAGCCCAAAATGATAATTATTTTTTTACACCATACTTTTCTTTTTTCACTAACGAAAAATTACATTAAAATACGGTAAAGCAATTTCAATGACATAATCCATATATAAGTTGATTCGGATTATAAGACGAAGCCCAGATTTCCAGGTCAAAAAGTATCGACTTATAGGCCACCAAATACGGTAGATATATTTTGACATTAAGCCATACAAAATAAAAAACATAAAAGAATGAAAAGAAATACAATTTATTGATGTAATACATTTACTCATTCAATTTTAAGCAGCTTGTTCATAGCCTCTTTTAGGTTCTCAGGCAAAAAGCCTTCAAATTCTGTATCAATGTCATCATCATAATCCATGTCATGTAAAGGTTCCTCGTTTCTGATCAGCACATTTCGCTTCCACTCAGACTGACACTTGTACCGCACACCTTGAAAGATGTTATTATCATTATGCACTTGTCCTTCAATGTGTCCATAGCATTTACAACCCAGTCCACCAGTCTGTTTGCTGGCTGTCTTGATCCATCGGTTGCCGCTTTCAGCAGAGGTAACTCTTCACAGGTTTGTTTATGCTCACATCAAAAGGCTGCAACTTGGATGTTCAGCCTTCATGTATTATCGCTGGCACAGCATTTCGGCGCTGCAACTGTTTATTCACATATCACTGATGTGAGCCCTGAACGAGTCCATCACTAACAGTGATCACTCTCTCTCTCGGTGCATGGCAAATAATTTTTTTAATTCATTGGAGCATTAGTGTTTCATCCATCAACCCTTGCTCTTGTAATGCAATAAGCCACCCTCTTGGTGACTTATGATCAAGATTACTCTCTCCCCTGAAAAGAATTATAGAGGGCAATACATTGCCAGATCCTGAAACAGGTATAAGGAGAATAATGCGTCTCCTCTCCAAGCCAGTTGTACGAATGAAAACATGTTTGTATTCCTCCTTCATCCGCTGTTTTCCTTGCTACAAGATCAAAAGAGATCTGTGTCTCATCCATGTTAATAATAGCATTATCGTCAAACTTGTCCTTCTTATGTCTATCCATTATCACAAACTTGTGGAACGAAGCTATTTTGTCTTCCAAATCCTTGGGTAAATGCTGGGCAAGAGAATTCTTGCTCCTGAGCACTAACCCATGTATTTTCATGAAACCCTCTCTCCAAGACCGAGAGGCATTGAATTTGTTGACCTGAAATTTTTTTGAGGCAAGTTACTTGGCATATATACAGATTCCCTCTACACTGACTGGAATTTTTCTAAGTCATGCTGAGTGAGCACCCACTGAGTTATCTTGTCCTCAATCTCTCTGCCGCATGAAATGGGGCGTCCAATCTTAGGCAGATGTCCATTCAAGTTCAGCTCTGCGGAGATGCCAAGTCTCATCCAGGTTTTCATAGTGGATTTAGAAATCTTGAATGTTTCAGCTGCAGGTCTAATTCTCAGGAGTTTGGCATGTCTAACAATGTCCTGCTTTTGCTTTAACGTATAATGTTTACAGTGATCATGCACGGAACTGATTGGAGCACTCTCAGGTTCAAGATAATCAAATTCGTCATCAAGAGCAGCTTTCTTCATGGGCAGTTCTTTTTGTGATGTATCCTTAGAGTCATTACTTCCAGGTCTCTTCTGTTGATGGTCTAATGGCCTCTTTGGAGATGGTTTTGGCAAGGGACAGTCCCTCCATGAACTAAGCAATGCCTCCTTGCTTGTCGCTTAAGGCATGATAAACTTGTCTATCAAAATTGTTACTGACAATATTAGGTTTCATGATGAGAGCCATCTTATATATAATTTAAATACCTTTTGATAGTGGTAGGTATCCTATTTATACTTTAACCTGTAATTTTTCCATGGGTGGTTGGTTATCAAAATGTATTGGATCATTATTTATCTTTGTTACTTTTTTTTTATCAGTTTGATTCAGTTAACAAAAAATACGATTGGCTGTCAGTGTAGACATCGTTACACAAAAGTACACATTGAGCAGGTGTGAAAGTCATGGCTTTCATTAAAGACAACAGATTCGGTATTATCTCTAGTTTACTTAGCAACCATGTTCCCCTATTTTAACTCATTAAACAATACACCAAAGAGTCAGTATGGATTAGAAAATTCAAAGGAATACAAAACAAACCCATTATCCATGTCTGCGGCATTATATGCCTGGATTAAGCATAGTTACTGTTCTACAGTTAATGAGCCAGTTCTCTGCTTTATAAACAAGTAAAAAATAAAAGAGAAGGGAGGAAAAAAAAAAACAGAACTACAACTACCAGTAATGTGATTTATCATTGTAGTAATCAGCAACCATGATGATTTTGTCTCATTAAACAATACGTCAAAGAGTCACTAGGGATTAGGTAGCAATTTCAAAGGAAACATGCAAGAAAAAAGTATCCTTGTTGGCAGCATTATGTGGCGTGGATTAAGGGAATTATTGTCCAGCAGTTAATCAACCAGTTCTTTATTTTACAAATAACTACAGAATATTTTTAAAAAACATAAAGAAAATAAAAAGGGAAAGAAAAGTAGAGAGAACCACAACAAGTAGGCCAGCTGTATTTAACAATATTAACATATTAATTATGATGACCCATATATTGCTACCTGCTTTTGGTATTTACCCTTGCTAGGCATGTGTAGAACTCAAACCCCTAAGGAGCCCCTCACTCTTGCTACTTAAAAAACTGATATTATAAATGGATTTTGTACTCTCGATACCAAAAAATACATGCATTTTTCTGTCATAAATACATTCAGAATCATTATTTCAAATCTTTATATTAAGTTTGTTTTCATTTCTTATTTACACAGAAATAAAGCTTGAGTGCATTTGTAAGACAGATTTTAATAATCACTGATTAGCAGAGGGGGTTAAACAGTGGATTGAGAGATTACCGTATATACTCGCATAAAATCCGGGTATAAATGCAAACATAGACCCTGATCTGCCGTCGCATACTGCACCGGCAGATCAGGGTCTATGTTGTTTGTTCTACTGATTAGTCCTTACAAACGGCATAGACCCAGATCTGCCGGTGCGTTATGCAATGGAAGATCTGGGTCTATGCAGTTTGCAGTTGATATTAGCGTATATACGGTACTGACGGTATACGGTACTGACATTGCAGTTCTCCTGGAAAGTATACCTAAAATTGTGGCTCTAATACATCTATGGTTGTGTTTTCTGGTGGATGGACATGTATCAAATTGATGAAAATAGACAAGTAATGTATGTTTTTCATTCATTACCCTATAGGTAAAGATTGAAAAAAAATGCTTGTTTTTACTTCATAACACATCATCATAGGTGCTTCCTTCGTTAGTGGGGGGAATATTTGTCTTCCCATTTGTTTTCGGACACCAAATTAAAAAATTAAATATGTCTTTGGATGGCAAAAAAAAGCGCAATGTTTTGCCCTACAAAGACATGCAGAAAATATGGTATTCCTCGCTATTCACAGGCGAGACAAGTAGACAGGCAATAGCTGTGATTGTTTTTGAAACTGACCTGTAAAACTTGAGGATCAGAGTAACCTACTTTTGGTTTGATACCATGAAGCCACTCCCCACCCCCGCCAGGTAAGTTTAAACTACATATAGTCTAAGTCTCATGACTATGGAGAAAACCAGTATCTTCCCTGTTGTAACCTTGCATGTGACATGGTTATGATAACTTTTATCATCACCTGTATTAGCAGACACTATGGGACAGATATCACTTTTCTGGTGGGAATGGTGCTGGTCATCAACCATGTCAAGATTTTACATTAAAAGTATTTTAAACAGATGGCATGTTCAGAGTAACCCTTGTTTGGAAGTGGTCTTATAGTATCCTGCAAAATGAATGCATTCAAAACACAGTTTAACATAACATAACTCGTCCTTCACAATTATTATGACTAGGGGTAATGTAACAAAAGAAAACACTCAAAAAAGCTTTCAAGATTTAAAATACAAATATTTAATTTCCTAAAATATTAAAATATTTCAACAAACAAAGTGAAAGAATTAAAAATAACTTACAGTATAGAATATCCTTAAAAGTCCTAAATTGTTCTATTGTTCACTGATCCGGAAGTTAATCCAAATATTCTGAATGAAGAATATTCCGAATGAAACCTCTAATGTGCTTGAGTGCCAACAAGAATCAGTTATATCCAAATATTATTAATTCCAAATTATCCATGTGAATATGGAATATCATACAAGTTCTAGAAATGTTTCCGATAATTCCAACGGAGCTGAATCATTCTTAAAGTTGAAGTAGCAGTACTAAATCCAAAATGTACTGTATATCTCTGAAACAGAATACCACACACAAAATGAACCAATCTCGTTTATGACCTCTCAGGCTGACGTACTATGAAAGAATGACGAACACTCCAATTACATCCTTATATATAGTTTCTATACTGCGTCTTTTAAAACAAATAATACCCATTCCTTATTCTGTCTTAAATCAAAAACTCGGTATTTACGAACTTATTCTACTTCTAGTCAACAGAATGAATCATTCTCTGTAATTGCGAAATCCCGGTCAGAACATTGAATGCAGGTCAAAATAATAATACATGTTAGCATGCGCTAGAATCACATGACATGACTAATGCTTCAAACAACAATATTGATTTTCCAGGGCCAATGTACTGGGTCACATTGAAATTACTGTCGGCTAAAACACGGTATTGGTGCTGAGAGTAGTCTCACTCACTTAAAAAATTGAAATGTTTGATAGAACATTTCAATAAAGCTCATTATATACCCTAGGGTGTCCCCTAGTCAGATCAAGTTAGATTTAGCTTGAACATGCATGCGATTTTGTTTAACCATTATTTCAATTCATTGGTATAACAACAGTTACAGACACTACACTTGGTGTATAACATGCAAGAAAAACAGCATGAAAACTTTAAAACTTTATTTTTTTTCACAGTAACATCAGTAACAGGATATCAACATTTAAAGTAAACAACATAACTGGAAGTGGTAAACAACTTAATAACAAAATCAAAACATCTATGACAAAGGTATCACTAAGAAAAAAAACCTAACCATGAAACTTTTGCATAACAAACATAAAAGACATAGAATAATCTTATTTAGGCATTTATCTAACACCAAGAAGAATATTTAAACAAACAAAATCATTAATACTGGCCAAAAGTATTGCAAACTTCCATAAGAGTCAGAAGTACATTGTCCATAAAATTGGTTACAGACAGTACAAAACTATAGCATTTCAATACAGCTGCAGAACCATACATATCTCCATAAAATTCACTTCAAAAATAATTCAACATGAACACATTGACTAGAATTATTCATTAAATGAATGTTGATTAGTTAATAAAATGATAAAACCACATTGTAACAGGTATATGTCCAATACTTGTGTTAAAATTATGAACTGGTAAATAGCACTTGAAAGTTTAATACTAAATAGTGTTTGTAAGAGTAAAATATTGAAGTATAATGAATGTTCAATAAATCATAGTCACTAAAGTATTGTTCAACCCAAAGTGCTGACTCAAACACAGACCCATATGTGATTGATCTTAAGGTTACAGACACTACACATTAAACCTTGACTTTATATTGTCATTTCAAATAGAAGTGCTTATGATTTTTTTCCAGATTTGACTTGAGCTTAGACAATTCAGCTGCATTAAACTTGAAATGACCCCTTTCATTGACTATTTGTGGAGCTTTTACCCTGTACAAGATAGCATCTAGAGCCTCTTGTGAATAATCATCTTTTTCAGGCCAAACATACATGTTGCCAGACTTTCTCATGTATTTAAGTCTAACTTCGTTATGAAGAATGTCTATTACTTCTGCTAAGTATACATCTAGAGGTCCCTTCTTTGGCTTAAGTCCTACAGCAACAAATTCTCCAGGGTGGTATTTCTCTATTGGTTTCTCTGTGTTGGTTGGTGCTTTTTTGTCAACTTTGATCTTCTTTGTCACAATGTTTTGTCTTTCTGTTGACTTCCGTTTCTTATTAGGCTTTTCGCTTGTTGCTGAGTTATGATCTTTCTGGTTACTTCCTTGTTTTCTTTTCTTGTCATTATTTTCTATTGTTGATGGATTCTTGTCTTTAAGTTGTTTTCCTTTCTGACTTAAATTATCTTTATTGAGTACTAACTTTCTCATTTCCCAGGCATTAACATTTTCGCTGAAGTTGCATCTCCCGTCAACCTTCATGCATTGCTCACAATAACAGCTCAGATTTCTTATGCTCAGTTCATAATCATTGCTTCCTGACTTTACAGCATGTAATTTTCTTGTACCTTGCAGTGTTTGCACATCAGTTTCTTCTCTATTTCTCTCAACATCTTTAACAAGGATGAACTCCCTTCTCGAAACTGTTTTAGCTTCATTATCTGTATTTTCCATTTTCAGTTTCTCTGTACAGAAATGATATACATCTTCTGCACAACCTATCACCTTTCTATTGCTGATTACAGCTCTGTAGCAAGCATTCTTGACTGTCGCACCGAGACCATCGCAAACACTCTTTCCATGTGATGTTTCGAAATAATTTCGTGTTACAGATGGCTTTTTCCTCAGACTTATGTCAGCAAAGGCTTTCTTCCCCTTATACTGGGCAGCACAGCCATCTGTCCACTCATGGATCTCCTCTACTTTCACACCTTTCTTCTTCAGAATTTCTATAGCTTTGTTCTCAAAAGTGATAGCTAAGTCTGCATCATGTTTGGTTTCTTCACTGATGCCAATAATGGCATGCTTTATCTTGAATTCTTTTTCTCCCTGTTTTTCTGTATAGTAACACATGATTGGATGTATTGTAACTTGGTTCCTGTCGAAGAATCCAGATTGTACTTCACTTTGAAAAACACACCCATAGTTCTCACTAAAGTCCATGACCATAGCAATAGAACCCTCACCAATTCTATCAACACAAATTCCCATCTGTTGCTGTTGCCATTTGGCCCTGAAAACGTGCTCTGGATACTCTTGCATGTCAGTTTCTAAGCATGTAATTAATGTTTTTATGTCTGTTTCTTTAGGCACACAGGAGACGCAACGCTTTACTTTATCATCTTTTGCTATTTCTATACTTTCCCATTGATGCCATGATATCTGCCTGTCACTATACTTTTCAACAAATGGTTTAAGGTAACTCTGCAAACATTTCACACCGCATTGTTTGCATTCTCTTCTTAAACATTTAATAGCTGGATTGGTGTCGTATTTACAAAAAGTAGCATCACTTAAGCTTTTCTTATCTACTGAAATTTCATCCAAATCTCCATTTTCTTTCACTGCTTTTTTTACATTTGTTAGTGCCTCACTTTTTAGGGCCACGTTACAGCACTTTTGGCATAAGCATGATCTTCTGCTTGTTTCAGACACCTTTTTAACATTCACTGGTTTCAATTTAGAAAATGAAGTTAATCCTATTTTGTGACTATGGTTCCTTAACTTGTAGTCTTTGTAGGCTTCTTCTAATGTCATAGTCATCACATGTTTTTGAAGTATTTCTTTTTGACCACCTTTTCTTACTTTCACAGTTTCACGTTTATTAGGCACTTCCCTACTGATTTCTGGACTTAGAAAAAAATCTTTCACAGATTTCTTTAATGGAGAGTTAAGTGCATCCCTTCTTCTTTTTCTTTGTTTCGTCTCCCACCATGTAGAACTAGGTTTTTGCCCTTTCACTGATACTTTGAAATACTTTTTTAGTCTGTGTCTTTTATATTTCTTCAGTAATGCGTCACAAATGATGTTGTATGCATGTTTCTTTGCACCCCCTTTCCTTGTTTTCACTTCTGAAATGCTCTCTGACACAGATTGTATAACAGTATCTGTCAATTCAAGTTTTTTTCTGCAATCCGGTGTCATTATCATTATATTCCTATTTAGAAACTTTGATGTTGATGGAGATTCAATTAATTTACTTATGATGACTGCTTTTCTCTTTGGGGTATTTGGTAATACTTCCTTTACCTTTTTTAATTGTCTGTACAGAGTTGCTTTAGGTAACACTTTATTCATTGGTGAATCTCTGGCTGACCCAGTATTTCCTATTTCACAATCAGTCTGAATACACTCTTGCTGTATACTTTCATTCAGTTTGATACGCATTCTCCATGCTTGGGTTCTTTTCACAGCTTCTTTCTTCTTTCTACTTAATTCAGCAGTTTTCGGACTTCTTAAATCAACACTCTTATTAACCGATATTGCCAGGGCTGCTTTTTCTATCTTTTTCAGGCGATACCTTTTCATTTCTTCACGTTTTTTCCTTCTTAATTCTTGTTGACGATTTGAATGGGAAAGTGATTGCTGTTTTTTTAGTAGTCTTGCATCTTTTCTTCTTTCTCTATCAACCCTTTTTAGCTCCTCATGTTTCGCCTTATTTTCCCTCTGTTTTTTTCTCCAGGCTTGTACCTTTAGCCTCGTCTTCTCCCTTCTAGCTTTAATCTTCTGTTCATCTTCTTCTGGCTTATCTTTGCTTCCTAAAAGCAAACAACTTCATTCTCATTTTTGTTCCTCTATCTATACGGATGAAATTTAGACTTTACAAAACATACTTGTAATGAGTACGCAATATGCTTTCATACATAAGCAAACTGGAATAACCTGTAGATTCTTAAAGAAAAGTATCTGATTGAAAAAGAAATAGCATAAAACCTGATGATTATTCAATGTTCTAGCATTTACAATGATTGCACACTTTCCTTAATAATGTAAACAACAGTCGGGTCAATTCACATGTCTAGTAGTGTCTGTAACCATTTGACAATATCAGCAATGTATCCAATACTAAGTCTGAGCTCATTGAATTCTCATAATATTTCTGTTTGAATTTACTAGTCTAATGATATGGAATGCAAAAATACTCAGTTTCAATTGCATATTGTAAGAAATCACTGAAAATGTTGCCTGTTATCAGAAATCTAGATGAAAGAAACTATAAATATACCAAAATATTACAAATTGCAGACAGACAATATGTCAAAATTTAGCCTTACACATCAATACTGTAATAGGAAACATAATTTGGCTTCATTTTTTTAAAAAAAACAGGGATAAAGTCATAGACAGTATAAAAAGGGGATATTGGTTACAGACACTACAATTTAAGAGTGTGGTTTACCATTCAATACAAACTTACCAGAGTTGTTCCCAGAGGTTTGCTTTTGTCGTCTTCCCATGTCTTAGGGATGTACCATGGTAAAGAACAGAAAAAGTAATTAGGCAGCTTCTTCTAGGATAAGAAATTCAGGTTACATTGTCTTGTAGTAAATTACTCAAACAGACAGTGCTGCAAGAATGATGCAATATTCAATCAAGAGAGTTATTGCATCACTTTTTTGCTCTTGGCTGCAGAGGTAAATAGATGATGCAACATTACATCACATAAGATGGAACTTTCTATTGAGAAAAACAATGTTTTAATGACAAGTAGAACAATACTTTTATCTTTCATTTTTATACCTGTTTGTGTAGTGTCTGTAACTTTTTTTATTGAGTTGCTGTTTTTTAATGGTACAATACAGCACCACCAATTTTGGCCAACTTGGACATCACATGGATACACATGAGCCTTTGTAGGATTTATACTTTTCCATAATGAAACAACAAAATTATTGCCATATAAACTTGTAAAGGTTACAGACACTACAAAATTTAGAACTGGAAAGTTTGACAAAGAACAAGCTCTCAATCGAATATCTTGGCTAGCCATGTGATTTAAATGGTTTTACTACTTATTATAATATAAAGTCGAGTTCTAGATGTCAATAAAAGTTATAATGAATGTTATTTTGTACAAAATGTTGGCATATAACAACAGATTAGTGTTTGAATTTCAGTGTTGAAACAAAACTTCTACTGACGGTATTTTGCTTATAAAATCCATAATATTTTACCGATTTCTTTAATTCAAGAAGCAATATTTGCAGGATAGAATTCCGCATAAAACCAGACCAATAAATGCATAATTTCAGTATGATATTTAGAGAATTCTCTATTTTATATTCAAGCTTTTTTCGAGTGAGACTACATAACGCTCAAAAATGGCCATTTTTAGAGCTTGTTTCCATGCATATCTCAACAATGGGTTACACTAACCTCTTGAAATTTTCAGGAAAGTAAGAGAGGTATATGCCAGGCTTACCAATCTTAAAAATTGGTTCATATCTTGTTTAATTTTTCTATTTCATGCATATAACATGAAAATTAATTTATCAGCACCAATACCGTGTTTTAGCCGTGTATATGTGCACTCTGCAAAATGACACCTATTAGACTATTATACAGAGGTCATAAACTA
Source organism: Margaritifera margaritifera (assembly GCA_029931535.1). Lineage (NCBI taxonomy): Eukaryota > Metazoa > Mollusca > Bivalvia > Unionida > Margaritiferidae > Margaritifera > Margaritifera margaritifera. The sequence goes on along the minus strand of JAQPZY010001590.1, from coordinate 405,192 downwards.
ATAAAACTATACTATTATAATTCCGTAACACAATCCTATGCTATATCTATTGTAAACAAGTTCTATTCCACTGATATCTAGTGGAAGTGGAATGTACTTTTTATTTTTATTTTGCATAGGGATGGGGGTCAGAACCTATTTTCACCCCTTTTTCTGCATTATTTGAATTTTTTTCTTCTAGTGGTACCCCAACAAAAAAGTGGCATTCCCTCCTCTTCCTCCAGGTAGATTTAAATGAAATTGCCCAAAATAATATCTTCAAAGTACTGTAAATATAATTCTTTTCAGTCAAATAAATTATCCTTTTGACTAGAAAATCATTCTGTATAGCTTCAAGTATAATTTCATTAATATTATCAATTGCAGTAAAACCAGTGCACAATGGTTACCAGGGAGACCATCTAAATGCAGTCCTTATGAGCAGGTTGTCTGTATATACAGGCACATTTCTGTTGAGTTTAATGTAAGTGTTACCTACAGTCCTGCTCAAGTAATTTTTCATTTCTCTGCCCCTGGTGGCTGGGCAGTTTGTCCCCTCAACACTCTGCACTGAAACATCACAATGGAGGGATAATTATCTACCATCTCACTAGTGCAACTTTGTAGGCAAGTGTTGTGCACCTCCACTTTGGACGGGCTGAGAGATGTCAGAGTGATTGAATGTTGAATAGCAAATACATGATGGCCATCCATGGACAGAACTGAGACTCAAGAGTGGTTAAGAGACTTTAGAGTGATTCAGAATTGATACCAAATGAAGAATCATATGTCGATTATATTTTTAGCCAATAAAAAAATCATTTCTAAAGAGTCTTGTGTATTCAATAAAAGTGTGTTTAAAACTGGCTGGTCTGCTTCTGAGACTTGCATACAGAATGTTAGTTTCGGCTTCTATGCACGACTTCTCTCTGCCTATATCACCTATGTAAAAAATCAATGTACATCCTAACTGCAAATTTAAACAATGTAGCATACCAATTTTCTGAGGTGCCAACCCTCAATAGTGAAAATGTGCAATCACCAACCCAAAAATCTCTAATCTGTGACCAAGATAGTTTTCAAGATGAAAAACTTTAATAAAATCTGCATTTATCCAGTTCAAAAATAGTTTTATATATGCCTTGGTGTGATCACTAGAACCTTAGATAAGCAAAAAAAATTAGTTGTGAATTCACTTTGAAATGATGGCCAATTTAGTTTTGAAGATCTGACAGTCAAGACCAATATAATTGTTTTAGAATATCTCCCAATTCTGTCCATTCATCATATACCGAACAGTTTTGTCCTCAGTTGCATACAGTAGCTGAAAATGTTTTTTGCAGGAGTAAAACTAATTTTAATCATGTAATACTTACCAGCTATTACTGCATTGCTTTATTTTTCCGGAACACCAAGTCCCATCCAAGCTAAATATTCATTCCAACATTTAGTAATTGGAGGCAAAGAATTGAAAAGAACATGATCCCAGTCTGATTCCTAAGTTATAGCCAACATACAGAATAGCTTCCTCTTTTGAAGACTACAGGACATCAGAGCAGTGTGGGAGAAGGGAATCTTTGCAATAGTAGCTGGCAAGTATTATATTTACTCCCCCCACAAAAAATACATTTTAAAAGCAGTAATAAATACCTGCTACTATTGCTTTCCTGAATTTACCAATTAGGAAGGAGGCTGATGGTCCCAAACAAAAACTGGTACAAGAAAACAGTGCATTACCCTTATTGTACTGTAAGCTGGTAGATGGCTTGGCCACACGCCATACTGTCATGATTGGACACTACTGTAAGCTGGTAGATGGCTTGGCCACGCCATACTGTCATGATTGGACACTACTGTAAGCTGGTAGATAGCTTGGCCACACGCCATACTGTCATGATTGGACACTACTGTAAGCTGGTAGATGGCTTGGCCACGCCATACTGTCATGATTGGACACTACTGTAAGCTGGTAGATAGCTTGGCCACATGCCATACTGTCATGATTGGACACTACTGTAAGCTGGTAGATGGCCTGGCCACACGCCATACTGTCATGATTGGACACTACTGTAAGCTGGTAGATGGCTTGGCCACGCCATACTGTCATGATTGGACACTACTGTAAGCTGGTAGATGGCCTGGCCACACGCCATACTGTCATGATTGGACACTACTGTAAGCTGGTAGATGGCTTGGCCACATGCCATACTGTCATGATTGGACACAATGAACAAAATACCTTCTCTCTGGTGCATTAAAATTGAAGGAAAAAGTATGAAAGGTCATGTCAGATTGTCAAAAGTCTGCTCTCATAATGTCATCTAAAGAGGAGTGACCCAAGAAGGCCCCAAGATGCAGCAATAGTCCAAACCACATGGGCTTTAATTCTCAAGAAAGATCCCTCTCAGTGAGGGACTGATAAGCTCTCTTGATAGTGAGGACAATCCACCTTGAAAAGATGGCTGCTGAAATGTCAGAGGAACCCTTAAGATAGAAGGTAAAGATTCCAACCTTTCCTTCTCCCATTAGAGGAAGCCAAATATAACCTTGGGGACTTAACCGGCAAAGAACCCTATCATGATCATCTCAGCACAGATATGACTGACACTCAGAATTTCAATAGGAATTGGAGCTGCTAAAGGTAGCTGATTGTTAGCCAGAAATCCAGGTTAGCAAAGAAGAGAAGCTGAATCATAGTTACCACTAAACCATAAACAATCCTTTTTCATTGACAAGGCATGAAGCTTACTCCTTCTCCTCGCTGATGCTGTGGTCGGTCAGGGTGTGCATGCTTCCTGACTGGTTTCAATAGGCCTGGAGTTGCGGCCAAGGACCAGTGCTGCTAGTCCCTCAAATCCTGTAATGCTATATAGGGGACAAGACTTCCAAAGAGCATCTCCGCCTCAAGTGGTGCAGTCCCCAAAAGGTTTTTGCTGTGATCCAGCAAGACCATAGATATCTCCAAGGCAGCATCCCTGCAAGGTGGAGAAGCTCAGCAGGAACCACCACTGACATCGAGGGCTCATACCATGATGTTCTTGCCACAGCCTCTGGCAAGTGCTGAAGTGGTGTTGGAGACAACAATTCCTCCTTGAAGAGACTGAAGGAGGCAGCCAAAAAGAGACCGGCAAGGGAGGTGATTTTAATTAGCACACATGTCAACCCCTAGAGTGGTGTAAGTGTAACCTAAGAAGCAAAAAAGCATAGTCTGCGCATAAAAAGTGTAATCTACATGCCATAATTACAATAAACTGTATGAAAAATGTATTTTGTTTTGCTACTAACCTGGGTCTGCAGCTGGTTAAAATTCTTATCACAAATGGGCAATATCCGTGTGGATTAGTACCAGAATACAAACACAAAACATAGTGACAAACTATTTATATACAACACTCACGTTAACTAGACCACATGTCTAACTTTCGCTGAATTATCATAAAGTCCACAAATTCTGCAATGAGCATGACGATGTGCTCAACCTGAGTATCACTCTCATATTCTTCTTTTTAAATTTGTAAAACACTATTGGTTTGTCCTTTTTATGATCCAACATGTTTTGAAATTTAAAAAGATCCCGCTGCTCTAACATTTTTCTGTCATATATCCATGGGTCACATCGATACAGCCTGTTTTGCTTAACATCTGGTGCCATTTTTTAAAATAAAAAATAGACTGGTCCCCTACCAAAATATATTATTAAAATATAATGAATCTGTGAGTCAAGTTTTCAAATCGAAGAAACTCGTTTGTTTTCTTGGAAATTTGTCAGTATACAGCTGCTATAAAAAGAAAATAAGGAAAGTACACTTCAGTTTACAATGGGCAAATGTACTCTTATGCTACTTTAACGCAGCAGTCTTCTTTTTTTAGAATATTCTCAAATTTATATGATGTGTGGGATTAAAGAGATGATAATGAAAATAACACACACAACTTTTTATTGCTTTATTCTTTTTGTTTTTTAATGAACCAAAAAAAGTCTAATCCATACACAGGCAAGCATAAAATGTAATTAGGTGAAAAAAAGAGTGATGATTATGCCAAGAGTGCAATGGTTGGCATGTATGAACTTGGGTTTGAGCCTTAAGCCCCAAGGCCTTTACCAGGAGATAAGCCCAGGTCCCAAACCGATATCCCCATTTAGAATGCACCGGAGTCCAAGGGGGGAGACAGAAAGGGCCAATTAACCTGATAGGTGGAAGCACAGACCAGTGGCTGGAGCACAGAAATGGAGGGTGGGGTGGGTAAACAGACCACCTCTTCTGCTACCTGGCAGGCTCTTGGCCATAGGAAAACTTCTGCGCAAGCTCCCGAACCATAACAGAGTGTGGGAACAGCAGAAGATCTGAATGAGAGTAGGACTCAGAAAGCTATTTTGGACTGGAGAGAATCGGAGTGTTCTCAGGCCCAGCTGGCTTTGGGCACAAGTCTAAGAGAAGGCTATCAAACATCCAGATTCCCTCCTCAAACATCTGACCCAACAGATGGGAAAGAGCAGGGGACCCGAATGAAATTAAAGGACCTGCCACAATCGGCTCTACTGGGAACATATTTGAGTCCACCAGAATGGAAAGGGCATCATCGTCCTGAACCCACTCCCAAGGGAGATGACAGTAATAGCTGTCCTCCTAGGTGAAAGGGATCCCTTCTTGACAGTCTTGGAGGCTGGAGGTGACTGAGCAGATTCCTAGCCTGTCACATTCATCATGGTATGAAACCAAGACCAGGATATCCATGATGTCATGGGATAAAGAAGACTTGCTACCAGGTACTCAAATCCTGCAGGGATTAAAGGGGAACATAGGGAAGGGGAGGATGCCAATCTGATCTCCTTCCCCAGATGGGTGAGTGAAATTCGGCTTCCTCTCCCCATGGGGATTGGACAGTAACATAGAAACCGGTGTGCATGCGTGTGTGTGTGTGTGTTGACCTGAACCCTGTCCCCAGAATTATGATCAAAGCCCAGTGTCTAACTGTGCGATGGACATAGTCTGGTGACTGGTAATCAGCACTTGAAGCCCAATGACCAGTAATCGGTCCCCGGGCACTGGCACCTGGTGCCCTGTGACCAGTCATTGGTCAAAGACTGGTCCAGCAATGAAGATCTGTCAGACAAACATGCCTTTGATCTATTAGATCAAGATAACTGTTCTTCCCTGTTGTCAGAAAGGCACAACCGACCTATGTCGGTCACAGGAACTATGTCAACCTTGAGAGGGCACTGCTCATTCCTGCCTGGAAGACAGGACTCGCTCTCAGGCACTTTTCCTCCCTTGGGAGGGGCCAACGATCTATCTTTCACCAGCACTGATGGCATCGGACCATTTGTTAGGGATTCTTGGTCTTTTAGCGATCTCTGAATCACAGAGATTACTCCGTTTTTCTGCCCCACATGGGGAGTTGGCTTCCCGAAACTAAGAAGGGATCCACACCCCTCCTGGGAATAGAGGGGGTCTTCTTGTGATGATGAGGATAAAGTGGGGCCTTCGTTCCTCCCCTTATAGGTGTGCAGACTTTCTGCCAAGTTCCACACTAGGCATGACCATAGAAAACATATTGGAAATCCATCCATACATGCACAACCTGTGCACGATAGGCAGGTGATGTGTGTATCCCATAAGGCTTTCTTGTGCCTGCACTGACCCACACCCTATAACATATTAATCACTGAATGAGAAAACATTACAAAAAACATGATAACTGAGAACCAGAGATGGGTAGGTAATACTTACCAGAACACTAGTTACAAAGAAAGGGTTAACATTGAACAGAAGCACTGCTTGCTGAGCAAGGTGCAAAATCCCTCCAAAATTATCAAAAATAACACACAAAAAACACCACTCAAAAAACACAATCGACACCAAAGGGAAAAGATTGACCAAAAAGACATTTAAAAGCAACAATGAATGCGAATTTTCATGAACAATCTTGGCACACATGTACTCGCATGAAGTCCAAGGAAAAAGTGGAAGGTATTCTGTATGTTGGCTAAGGAATCAGACTGTGATAATTTCCTTTCAATTCTGGGCCTCCAGTTACTAATTGCAGATGGTAATATTTACCTTGGAATGGCGGAAAAGGTAAGCAATGCAATAGGAGCAGGTAAAGTGTTACTGCTATTAAAACGACATTTTACTTAAAGATTAGATCACAAATATATATATATATATATATACAGTAAAACCTGTCATGAGAGACCTCTGCTATGAGCGACCACCTGTCATGAGCGACCACAATTGTAATGCACGGATCGATTTTATTATATAAACGCACTGTCGTAAGCGACCACCTGCAGAACGCGAATAGCGACCGCGATTTCTTTGCAAAATATGCATTTTGACACTGCTATGAACGACCGCATCACAAAAACAGAGATAAACACAACTGACCTTTATTTAACTCTTTGTAACCACGACCACTTAAGAAGCAAAGATGTTAAAAACAAAATCAAAAACTTAAAAACAAATTAGGCTGGCTACCGGTTTCTTCAATTCTACAGGTCATGCATGTAGTGTCATATATTATAGATTGTAAACCAGACTAGAGTACATGCCGATTGCTCATTCGGAAATACTTCGGCTATTTCTGCGAGACAAAAGTATGATCCACAGGATTTCCCGCGAAATTGCGTATGGCAGCTTGTTCTAAAATAATACTGCTATGAACGACCCTATCGCGAGAACTGAGACAAACACCACTGACGTTTATTTTATCCTTTGCAACAACGACCGCTTCCAAAGTAAAGACTGTTCTAACAACAACAAAATTATAAACACAAATTAGACTGGCTACCGGTTTCTTAACTTTTGCAGGTCATGCATGTAGTTTCCTTTGTTCTAGAATGTAAACCAGACTAAAGTACATGTCACTAACTGCCATTGTAGTGCCAAAGTCAATATAGCGGTAACATACATCATTTGTCTTTGGAGTTAATCCGTAATGCCTGGGGTGAATGAGGTCTTTGTCTTTAATGCCAATAGGTGAGAATCGTTTTCCGGATTCGATTGTCATTGTGAAAGGCTTGTGTTGTTTGTTGGGGTGTTTTTGATGTTACAGAGATTACAATCCTCACACCAAACCGTCATCTGTTTACCTTAGTGCAGCCAGTTACACCCTCTGTTTATAGAGTTAATCCCTTTGTATCGTCGGTGAATAAAGTCTTTTGTCTCTATATAAATTTATTCTGTTTCTGGATAAATTAATTGTGTATTTTTATTTCATTCATTGGTACATATACATTGTATATGTATTCCATATTTCCCCAAAGCCTGATCAAAACCGCTACAGTCGTTATTACAATTGATCCCTAATAACATTAACACCTAGCACTGTAATAACAATGGCAGAACCTCCAATGAAAAAGAAACAAATTCTAACATTGGCGGATAGAATTAATGTAATTGAAAGAAGTGAAAAATGGGAGACCGTTTGCAACATATCAGCCACTTCAAACGTCGGTAAAACTCAAATTTAGGGTGTTATAAAAAGACAAGGAGTCAATTAGAAACAAACTCGTATGCTAATACTAGTACATGTACGTGTGATCTTTAAATATAAATGTGATTCATGTTTAATGATAGATGTATATCTTTATTACTATTTAAAATTATTTTCAGATTAATGCATGCAATATTTTAACAAGAACTATGAACAAAGAATACAATAAATGTACATGATTGTGCTTATTTTTCCCTCTTAAACAGTGCTGAATTTCGACCTTGTAAACTGGTCTTTTTGTACAAACCTGTTATGAGAGACCACCTGTCTTGTGAGACCGCTTTTGCTGGCAGAAGGGGCGGTCTCTCATGACAGCTTTTACTAGATATATATATATATATATATATATATATATATATATATATATATATATATATATATATATATATATATATATATATATATTTTAAATACAGATTCAAACAAAACTTCCTCATCCAATATCCACTATTGTTGATGGGATTTTTTGTTTTTCTTGTCAAAACAATACATGTATTATGAAAATTGCAAGTTCCTGATATTCTTTATTCTAAATATTAATACCGAGTGCTTATTTGATTAGCCCCTGATTTTTAATAATTTATCTTTTGCTACTGGCCACCTCTATCATAATCCTGCAGTAATTATATATTTTTTTTCCTTCAATTCATTAAAATAGTGAACATTCACTTTTATCTGTCTCTCGATTTCTTGCATCACATCTTCTCTTTTCCTCTCTCTCTCTTGGATGCAATTAGCAAAATAATTACCAAAGACACATGTTATACAATTAACAATACCCTCCAGAATTCTGCCATTTTATAGTAAATTTGTCCTGAGACTAACATGCACTAGTTTTGTCGGCTTTTACATGTAAAGATTTTAACAACTTTTTTTTAACCCAAAATAAATCACATTTGAACAAGAATTGCACATAGAATTTTAAAGTTCTGGACAAGAAAATTTCTTATGGAGTTTGCAAACTTTACAAAATTTAAATACATTGTTTTGTGGCAAATTTTCCAGCAAAAGTACAAGCGAATGAAGCAGAACATTTCTTACAACACAGAAACTTTCAAGTTATAGTTATATTAGGGAAACGATTGATCATACTTTTTATTCATTCTGCAATATTTACCTTTCTTTCAACATGTATACTGATTTGCAACAGCTGGCTACGACTTTTACTAATCTCTGTAATTCAGTTTGATGTTTCTCTGTGAGGTGATTCTCCATGTTCAAACCCCGTGACTCCTTGACTCTACATTGTGACAATGTGAGGGGCTTATTCTTAATCCCATCCACACTCTCTCCACCCCCAATGTGATGCATGGAGGAAGAAAAATTTGTGTGAGTTGTGCAGCATGTAATCTTACATTTATACTGCTGGTACATAGCTATATGCTGTTTGACATTATAGCATGTTTTACTCAATAAATATTAATACATCATACCTGTTAGTAGCTGAGGTCTGAGGGGCTGGTGGACGAATCATGATGTTACTTGTAGGTGCTTTTGTCCCTGCCATCATACTGGGAGCAGGAATGGAAGAAGGAGGCATACTCAGAGATACAGGTGGGAGCATAGTCATTGGTTTTGAAGGTTGTGATGTAAAAGCAGATGGCTTGACAGCATCATGAACCTGCTGTAGTGTTTTCTTTACTGCCTCTGATGGCATAGGTTTAGACTGAAACTTCTTGTCATCAGCATAATTCAGACCTGGAATGTGTTGGCTCTTCTGTTCATTTACAACAGCAGTGAGTGATCTGAGAATATCACCAGTCTCTGTAGGAGAAAATAATAAATGACGTGTTAACCTTTTCATCTCAAGTTAAAAACTGAAAAATAAGACCTCATTATCTAGAAGGTGGAGGTTGTATTGTACTCCTTACAATGTATGTATTGAGCAAGTGTCATGACTAATACAAAAAAATGACCCAAACACAAAGGTGTACATTTGTTAAGGTCAATGCCACTAATGACATAGATGGTACAGTATAAATTCTCCCCCACTTTCATGCTGGTAAACTAATATTTATAAACCACTCCCTCGATAACTCGCGCCCAGATAACTTGCGAACCCGCTTATAACGCAGGGTCAGGCCATGGATCCCATTTTTTAAAACTAGAATATACCCCAAAAATTGGCCCCTATTTGTTGAATGTGAAAAAAATCATGATCAAAATTGGTAAATTAAACCTTGATATCTCACTCGTTTTATCGTCGAAAACAGTGGTTGGTACCCGGATATTTGAATCAACATAATGAAATTCTCAACTTTTAATAAGAAGTCATATATTTGTTCAATTTTCTTTCCAATCAACATTCTCAGTACACAGGTAAATACAAATATTCCACGAAATTTTGATCAATGAAAATGTCACTAATGCCAACTGGTGGCAACACTTAAAAAAATAAATACCCATTAAATAAGTTTTGTCAAGTTAAATTTGTGTTTTAGTTCTATCTTTTAATTCAGTTTCAGCGTAATCATCATAAATGCAATATGCCCTCTTGTATTCAAACATGAAAAATGTCAACCATCGCAGCTATGTCCACGAGCGTTTCCGTGAGAACCTAATTAAGTGCTGACCGTGTTTTGATCTCCGACTTGCGGAAATATTTGTTGTGTTGTTACACTCAATTAAAAGAAGACCTGCTTTGTATTATCACGTTAATTAAGTCTTTTGTATCAAATCAAATAAAGGGGTGGAATAAAAAAGAAGTTAAAAGGCATGCAAATTCTACCTGTGTAAGAGCTAGCGGTCATGGCCATGTGTCAGATCAACTCATTTCAATGGATCAATCAAACACTGTTATAAATATTATTATGTAAGTAATATAAATAAACTACCTTAAATTAGCCTACTCGTTCACAAATGTGATCAAAGATAGCAAGGCAACCAAGTGAAATGAGTACTTGGTGAATAAAAAGCTTTGTTTCATAGATATGGTTGATTATGGAGAAGCGAGTTCCAGAATTTGTAGTGAACTTAAAATTTCTAAATTGACACTCTGAGATTTCCTCAAGGATGAGAAGAAGTTTCTCTATTACTTGCAATGAAATAACGGCATGCATATTTTACTAATAAAGTAATAAATAAATAGAGTTTGACATTGACGGTTGTTTAATGAAATAAATGTCCCTAGTTTTTGAAAGAAAGGAATCTTGTTTTGTTGTGAATCAACAACAACAAAAAGCAGTGACATAATGTGCAATGTTTTCGCATACACGTCTTGTTGAAACCGCTTGGACTAATGTTGTTAACGATCTTTCAAAGATTGGGTGTCTTGAAAATAATGGTAATTTATACTAAAAAGCAAACAACTACATTAGAAAAAAGCTCTTTATTGACAATTATTCCCAATGCAATTATAAAACGAGTATTCAGCCATTAAACAGCCCCATTACCCCCCCCCCCCCCCCCCCCATACGGTTTTCTCTATATCCAGTGGGGATGGAATCTTTATGTTTTTTAGGTCCCTTGATAACTCGCACCCTCAGTTATAGTGCGGTCTATGTCTTTGGAATCCGTTGTGCACAAGTTATCGAGGGAGGTGTGTGTGTCACACACACAAATACATGGTGTATATATATTACAGCAGCAAAGAATGTTAGAGTGGATTTGTTTTTCTTAAATCAAAAAGATGTCTCCCACCCTTTCCACCATGACAATTAGACCTATTAGTAGTGGGTGCATTGCAAAGGCCCTGCTAACTAGTTTGCTCAGCAAAGGAACTTGTGTTGGGAAACAGAATCACAAGAAAGGGCATTCAGGGAACATAACGGCTCTGATGATGCTATGGTGTGGAATGCTGAAGATCCGGTTCATTAAAGGTCTTGTCAATATAAAGCTGCAGGTCAGATTTTTTTAAAATCCAACAATCCTTGGTAAAGTAACACTAAAGAAACAAAAGTCAGGAAGACATGCAATAAGTTATTTTAAAGATACCAATGTCATGAACACAGGCAATCAGTATGTATTTCTGTATATACTAGGGTTTAATTGCAAATTAGCTCAATACTGGCTGTATGGTGTTGATTAGAAGTTCTAAAAATGTAAATATAAAAAATTGCACCACCCCACCAACACAGGAATAGAAAACCTTCCCAATAAACATAAACAACTACAAAATAAAAGATAAAAAGGGAGGAGACATAACTCTTCTATCTGCTGAGGAATGCTGGAAATTGACCTCATTCTAGATAAAACCACAATCCGATTTGGTTGAAATCAAACAAACCTTATTAAGTTATGCTGCAGAAACCAATTTCAAGAGGATGGGCAATCAAGGACCTGTTGTATGTGGCATCATGGAACAATGGAAATCAAACTCATTCAAGGTCTCAACAACATAAAGCTGCATGCCAAATCTGGCTAAAATCCAACAAACTTTGGTAATGTTATGCTGGGAAACTGAAGTCTGGAGGACAGGAAATCAAGGGGAATAATGTCTGATGGCATGAAACCTTGGAAATCAAATTCATTAAATGTCTCGTCAATATAGAGTTGCATAAGAAATCTAGCTGAGATCCAACAATCCTTGATGAAGTTCAGCTGTGGAAAGAAATGTTAGGAGGAGGGAAGTCAGAAGCTATTAACCTATCTAAATGATGACACAGACAGCTGAAAATTTAAATCTTTCGAGGTCTCCTCAATATTGAGCTACATACCAAATTTGGCTGAAATCCAATAATAAAAGGTGTTACTTTGCAAAAACAAAAGTGGGTGGGACTTACAATCAGAGGCAATAACTGCTAAATGATGATGCAGAAATCTGGCAAAGGAATTCAGCCAAAGTCTCATCAATATCAATCTGCATACCAGATTTGGTTGAAATCCAATAATAATTAACGGAGGCTCTAACTCTCCTAATTGATGACCTGCTGATAATTGAATTTGTCCAAAGTCTCATCATAATCTAGCTGCTTAACACAGTACATTCTGTGTGGAAACAAAAGTGGATGGGTTTGACAGTTGGGGGCTATAACCACTGAAATACTGATAAAATCAAACCCAGCCAAGGTCTCATCAATAGGGTTATCTTGCATAGACCAAATTGTTGATGGATAGACAGATGGATGGACAGTATTTATGTGTGTATTAAGTTTTAATGGCACCTCTGCACAACAATGGCTATATGGTGCCAATTAACGGGAAAGTTATAAATATGAAAAAGTGACGAACTGCACAAAACTTTATGAAGTTAAACCCTTCCAAATAAATGTAAAAGTACATGATAAAATATAAAAATGTATTCTGTAAAAGGTATACAAAATAAAAGATAAAGGTAACATGTAAAATCCTGAAAAATCTATGGTCAAAATTTGCAATATAAACCACATTCCATTAAAATGTGTAAAATTTTCTCAGGTGGTACATCATCATACTGTTTCTTCATGGAGTTGGCATCACAATATTTCTGCCTCATGGTGGAAGTCGACACACTCAACAAGAATGTGTTCCACTGTCAGTGGACATTGGCATGGTATGCACGTTAGTCGAGGTTCACGCTTCAGGAGGTATTCACGAATCGGATATGTTTGTCCCATACATGACAGACACAATACCACCTCATCTCTGCGATTTGTTCTATATGAGGGATGTCACTATCCAATGATAGGTTTGATGTTCTGAAGCTTGTTTGTGGAATTTTCATTCCACATATTTTGCTAAGTATGAAGAACATGCCGATTTATACAATATTTCTGGTCAGAATATGTAATCTTCTATTCAGAAACAGGTGACTGCTAGTCAAGGTTCAAGCTTCAGGAGGTATTCAAGCCAATCTGACTAGGCAACCAACAATACAGAATACTTTTTCCAGACTGTATGAGCAAATGATGTTTCTGTAAGACTTTGCATATTAATGGGTTATCCAATTTCAGGTTTTGCAAGGCTTCAAGTGTGGAAAGGGAATCCTAAAAGATGACAAAATTTTATTTTGGGGAGGTTTCAATGTAGTTCAAAGATTTTAATATTATTGTAATTTCAGTGGTACAAATGGAGGCTTTATCTGGTAACCAGCTGGAGATGGTGCCATAGGATGCTGCAATGGCACTCTGTGTCTCCATCTTTTGAATCAACTTTGTGTCTCCATCTTTTGAATCAACTGTATACAGGGCCACAATAGGAGGTTCTGATTTCATCGAATTCACTGAGAAAAAAATGAGGATTTTGTTGAGGACCTTCACAAAGGTCAAATATTATTTTCAGAGGTTTTGATAACCATAGTGGTGATTTGGGAATGCAGAACCTTTCAATATTTGCCACACTGATTTTTGCTGCTTCTAGGTGAGGACGAATTTGAATGCCAAATGGTGGAACAACATTTGGTTTCCGATTTTACAAGGCTTGCTATTTGGGCCTAAAGATAGTATCATATGCAGGATTAGATGAATTAGAAGATAGTGTGGTAGTATACTGAAGAGCCATTTTTGTTTGAGACCAAGTGATGGTTCATTTGCCTTAACATAGAAGCTTTCTGATGGGGAAGTTCTAAATGCACTTGGAAAAAGTCTAAGACCCTAATTTTGTATCAGATCAAGCATCTGCAGGTAAGATTCACAAACTGATCCGTACAGAATCAAGCCATAGTCAAGTTTAGATTTTACAACCTGTATAACTGAAGCAAGACTGCTCCCCAATATGTGTTTGCCACAACTCATTTTAAATCCATGGCTTTTTGACATTTGTCCCTGAAGCATCTAATACTGTGAAACACTTTAAATTTGTGGGGTTCCAATATTTTTGGTTTTCACTGGTGAGCTAGACCATGAATTTAAAGTCACAACGAAATATCAACCAAGCCAACATTCATTCCCCCCCCCCCCCCCCGCTCCGTCATATGCAATGGAAAGGCATCACCTGTTTCTTTGTTTTAATACCACTGATATCTATAGTGCTGAGAATGCGAAATATACATTAGGGTAAGTACATGAATGACGAGGAGCACAAAACTGATTGATTACAATTGATTACAATTTAATTCAAATGCTAAATTTCATGAACATGAAAACTCATGTAAGATTGACTCTACCTGATTTATGGTAAAACTGTAATAACGGCAAGTCTTGGGACACGAAAAAAATAATTGGTTTTTTTCGTGTCCCAAGACTAATATGCATGTAAAATATATAAAATTTTCGGTGTCCAAAAACTTGAAGACACAAAAAAATGTAAAGACAAAATTGCCATATGTTACACAGCAGTGACCAGCTCGTTCAATTACCACGTCAATAAACTGTTATAAACTACTACGATTGTTTTATGTTATTATTTTGCATGTACATATTTTCCGATTTCTTCAACATGATTTAAAATAAAGGTAAATAAAGACTTCATAATTCACGGGCCCCTTACATTTCATGGAAGACCTGTACTATAGTGTACTGTACTTACACAGTGCAAATCGTACTTGGCATCACTTATATCCTTTTTTATTTACAAAAATATTAGATGCAGATTTTGCTTTATTCATCGTTTTTAACAAATCGCAATCTTCCAGATTACATTTCAGCTGCACGTTCATTACTGTTTCATTTATTTGGATTCACGTGCTCAACACTTACTGTTTTTCAGTGGTATAAGCGATCCTACAAAGTGATGTAATCTATATGAAAAGACATGCGTGTTGAATTATATAAAGCACATAACCAGCATAAATTCAAATAACTGTCATATATTCATGAAAGAATGATCGTAATATATGTTAAAATTCTGAATATAGATCGATTAAGAGCATCATTGATCCACTTTAGTTTTGTGTTTCGGCTTCACAAAATGATAATTTTCCACACATTATTCATTCCACTTTTGATTTTGGCAAGCTGGTTGTTTTGGCGTCTCCTTTGTTTACAATTGGCGGATTTGCCTTTTGTTTTCCGACAGCAATCCAGGCAAGTTAATTCTTAAAACCCTGAAATTGGTTAAAGTAAAGAAGAATTGTGTCCGGCGGCAATGCCGGTACTTTGGTGTGTGATTGGCTTCCACTGCGTAATATTAGCATGATTACCGTAGCTGAGTAAACATGAACTTATTTAAGGTCGCTTACATCAAAGCAAACTACCACGGATTTTTTTTTTTTAAAGCATTATTTCTTAAACTTCTTTATCATATTTTAGAGACATTATTTAAGTTTAGTGCAGTGGTGCCTATGATTCAAATCCAATGTATGTACTTCATTCATCACAAGTAAAATCTTCAATGTACACGTGGTGACGCCATGATGTAAACATGTGCACAATAAATGCGAGAGTTGAAATAAACACTATTTTCATTGTTCTCATACTGGTATCACATTATAATGAATTAGGCATTTCCATTTTCAATGGAAAAATACCCCAATAATTACTGGTGACTTTCGACAATTTTAATGCAATAATGCATAAATTGACAATAGTAAACTAGAGCACAAAAGGGAGAAGTTATTGTTGATGGGGTATAACATACCACTAATGCTCAATTCTTGTCATCGTCTGATTAAATTATACATATTTTAATTTGGTAGAAACAATAAGAAAACAGAGAAAAATTCAATATATTTATCGACTCTTCAAACAAATTATAACAATTTATAATATTTCCATGTAATAATTCATAATAAGGGTCCCTTAACAACCACGAAGTCATGTTTACTTTACATGAGGTTATGATCGATAAAATACACCAATCGATCAGTAGAAACAAAAATGTTTTAGGTGTCCCAAGACTTATAGTACATGAAAAAATTGCTTTAACTTAGTGTCCCCACTTTTATAGGTCAATAGTACATGAAAAAATTGCTTTAACTTAGTGTCCCCACTTTTATAGGTCATAAAAAAATTACTTTTGAAAATAATTAAGGGTGTCCCAAGACTTATAGTGTCCGAAGACTTACCGTCATTACGGTAAATGCAGTTTTACTCACTGTCTGTGTCCTTCTTTATTTCCCAAAACACATATTATTCCAATTTATAAATACAGTTTTGAACATACCAACTAACTGCTAAATAAACAATCAGCAGATCAGTCCCGCTTTCTCAAAGCCCATTTCAATCAGGTCTCTCCGAAGTGCTACTTTCTCATGTATGCAGATAAGCCACTTTGGGTGAATTGGCTTAAGGGTAGATGTTTTCAGGTCAACTGAGACCTGATTTGAATGTACATCACTGTCCATATCTTTCCAATTTATGCTTAGCGTACTTTATAACAATTCTTTCAGCACCAGTGATCACAAGTCACGCATTAATAACACCTCCATTCACCCAAACTTTACCAATCCAATTTTAGACCGCATATGTGGAATCACCCTGATGTGACCTTCTTTTGTTGTACAGTTGTGGAACCAATAGGGATGCATACAATCATCTAATCTGATGATTTGAACATGATCACAGATTGAAAAATAAACTTAAAAGACAATATTGAACCAATGTCATTGAGGGATGAATATAGGTCTCTGTGAGGGTATAGTCATTACGATGCACCACTCCTCAAGTTTCACGATTCCAGGTTAAACAGCATTTATACAGTGTGCAAAAAAAAAAAGAGTTCATGTACAAAGTTATTTATGTATAAGCTGTTGGTCAGGATGTAGGAAGAAAGAATGGTTGAGCGTCAGTGAGGCTGTACATATGTATATGCTTTTATCTGTGTGGATGCCAACACTGATGCTGATGCAAGGGGTAGTACAATAGCTCTCCTCTACTGTCTGGAGGTGAACTAAACATCACTGGAGCACAGAATTGTATTGATATGCACATCTTCAGATGATTACCATAACATTAACCAAGCACCACAGCAATCCATAAAACAAATATCCCTCAAAGGGACTGATACTCTACTGGCTGAAAAGAATTTCCAGGAATTCAAGATAAGATCATTTCTTCTTTTTAACTGCAGAGTGTTAAAACTATCTTCGATATTCTTCAGCGACAACAAGATTTTCAAATTAGCTGCTGTGGTGGACATATTCGATTTTAGCTTGGCAATATTTTCATTTGGGACCAATAAGGCATCATTAGAAGTCTTCTGGTGGAAACCCCATGTTAATATGACTTTCTGTTTCAGAGGAGCAATGATAACAAGGTTTTTAAGATGGATGTCATGGTGGCCATATTTGATATCAGATTGGCACCATTTCTATTTAGTACCAACTAGACATCATAAGAAGTCTTCTGGTGAAAACTCTGTGTCAATGAGACTTTCCATTAAGGAGGAGTAGCGATAGCAAGATTTTCAAGATGGCTCTGTGGTGGCAATATTGGACATCAGATTGGCACCATTTTCATGCAGGACCAATTAAACATCATGAGAAGTCTTTTAGTGACAACCCAATATGTCAAGCCCATAATCAAAGCATTGCAGTAAATCATGACCTTGACACCAAGGTCAAAAGGTTAAGTGGGCATAACGTATTTTGGTGTGTATAACGCGCACTTTTTTCACCTAATTTTCTTATCTTAAGTCAGGGCTGCGTGTTTTATACAAGAACTAAAAAAAAAAAAGAAATCCAGGTCGATCTGACGAGAGGATGAAGGCACTAAAGCCACCTACATGTGTCACATTCACTCCTTGTGAAATATTAAATCCGTTGCACATTGCATTGTAACT
Source organism: Margaritifera margaritifera (assembly GCA_029931535.1). NCBI lineage: Eukaryota > Metazoa > Mollusca > Bivalvia > Unionida > Margaritiferidae > Margaritifera > Margaritifera margaritifera. Next base: position 387,141 of record JAQPZY010001590.1, on the reverse strand, counting down.
AAATTGTTTACCGGTACTAGCCTTATTAAAGAAATAAACAATGCTTACAAACCTTGACAGTCTTGTTCTTTGATTGCTTATCTTAATAAACTAGTTTAATTTCACATCACTGTGTAGCGTTTTGTTCTGTGCCTCGACCGGAAATACATGTACATAACGACTGGTAACTTGTTCAAAAGCTGTGCAAAGTGCCGCATTGGAGCGGAACAAATACCACTGTGAGGATTACCGTACCTGTTCCGTAAATGTTCAGTATTCCACAACTGTTGATCTAATACATTTTTTCTTCATTTATTCTTGGTTGAATTGAAATATAATATGTGCAGAATTTAAGCAGTGTTAATGTTCTCATCAGAGGAACCTTTAGGGGACATATTTTTGCGACTACGGTTTCTTTGTTATGGTAACACTGACACGTGTGAAACAAAATAATCAATTAATGTATGAAGAAAATAATTTTTTTTTTGGAAAATAAACTTGGTTCTTAGTTTTTATTTCTCATCCTAAATGATAGTATTTTATATTTATTTCTGACTATAGAGTGATCAATGTTTCATTGACTAAGTGTGGTCTTTTCAATGTTATCAGTGGAACAAATATATGATTGCCGGTACTGTAAATGTTCAATATTCGATAAATGTTGATCTAATTAATTCTGTCTTCATTTATTCGTGTTTGAATTGAAATATAATATTTAGAATTCAAGCAGTGTTAATGTTCTCATTTTTTTTTTCTGGCTACGGTTAGCCTGTTGCGGTAACACTGACACAACATTAATGTATGAAGTCGGAAAACATTTTTTTTTTTCCTTTGGAAAATAAACTTGTTTCTTAGTTTGATTTCTCATCTTAAATCATAGAATTTGAGATATCTTTGCGACTATACAGTGATCAATGCTTCATTGACTCAGTGTGGCCTTTTCACGGTAATTGGCGCCAGGTAAGCTTTGATGCGCTTAACATAGTTACAATGCTTTGTCTCGGTGAGCAATATTTAATTGATTCAGCGCTGTGTTTTTAACGGTGATCAGTGCTTCATTGACTCAGTGGTATTTTCAAGATAATCGGCACCGGCTAAAGCTTTGATGTGCTAAACATGGTCACGATGCTTTGTCTAGGTAAATTTGCAATGTATTTACTTTTCTTCAGAAAATAAACTTGTTTCTTTGTTTTATTTCTCATTTTAAACAACAGTATTTGATACGGTACTTCTTTGTTACAATACAGTGAGCAGTGTTTAATTGACTCAGCGTGGCGTTTTTAACGGTAATCAGCGCCGGCTAAAGCTTTGATGGGCCAAACATAATTACAAAGCATTATCTTGGTAAATTCTAGCTTGGACATGGGGATATATTTTAGACGTGTCATGATAATCCAAATAAGTATAAATACTGGACCTAAACTTTCACGTAACATATTGTGTTCGATCTTGAATCTGAACGAATATAGTCAAAGTATCAACATGGGTCATATAAGAAATTCGTACAAGGCGAAAGACAAGCTAACCATCATTGCCTATGCAGAAGCACATGGAAACAGAGCCACTGGGAGGGAGTTTAATGTAGGAGAGTCTTCTATTAGGGAGTGGAGAAGAATGAAAGAAAGACTGAAGAAAATTCTGAGAACAAAACAGGCAGACAGAGGAACAAGTGCAAAATATCCGGACGTAGAGAGTGGAGTCCTTGAATGGGTCATGTATAGAAGAAAACGGAATCTCAGTATCCACGATAGAGATTCGCTTTCAGGCAATATTGATTGCAAAACAGAAGAAAATAGACGACTACAAGGGGTCTGTGAGCTGGGCCTATGCATTTTTACGACGGCACGACTTTGAGGGATTTGATGCAATAGATTGAACTCCATCGACTAGGCGAACCTTTTAAGGACCAACCATAAAATCGGAAAGATATAATTTTCAATATTGCCACTTTTTTCATTCACTATCCAAAATGGCCCACTGTTGTTGCACTATGAAAACGGAGCGAAATAGTCACGATTTTAATATGTATTATATCACATGCGCGTTATATGGCAGAACTACGTTTTTTCCACTCATTCTGGGTTGAAAATCGGGGTGCGCGTTATACACACCAAAATATGGTATTGCATAGTGTCACAGTGTTGCATATTTAGCGCATGGCTCCCTGCAATTTGTTCTCCTATGTCTTCCAAATCTTGATCCTGCGCATCCAGTGGGCACGTGTTTGTGTCAGAAAAGAATAAAAACATACGCCTACAACTTTTCATTGGTGGATGTCTGTCCATGTCTCTGTTGGTGCTAGCAGTGGCATACATCACCAAAAGGTGATAAAAACTGTAAGATGGCAATGAATATCTATTTTAAAACAATGTATCTGGCAATGAAAATATTCACGGTTTGTGGCAGTTGGCCGAGTTGCAATGTAAAGTGTTTGATAGCCATTAGTATAGCCTATTTTCGAGGTTAAAGTAACCCCTAAGACAAGGAAGATTTAATTTATTTTGAGGTTGAAATAATGAAAACAGAGACTAAATGAATGAAAATACACAAGTTGTCATTTAATTAATGACTTGTTAGTTTGGAAAGAAATGCAATTCAGAAAACAGATATTTTTTTATAATAAATGCTGGTAGATAATAAGTGTACACTAAAGTTAAATGAGAGCAAGATCTGGAACGGAAAATTCCATGGTGCAGCTCATTTCAGGTTAACCAGATATTCAAATATGTTAATGCTTTCATGAGTTACTTCAGCACATGATAAAACTTTTATTGCAATAATGCAAATGTGCAAAGAAAATATGATAGTACAGTGCAGAGAAAAAAAGTTAAGGTGGCAAAACTGTAGAAGCAAATAAGATCTCATTTTTGTAGCACCAATAGTGCATTATTTACTACTATTTTCCTTTGTCCCTCTAAAATGTTGTGTCACCCAAATTTGGAGGGTTGGGGGAACACAGTGTACCATGCACTTTGGATCCTATGAGTTATACTGGCTTCATAATTAATTTCATCTAAGCAAATAAAATGTCTTAGCTTCATGACTCAACAAAAGTATTAAGCAAATTCATCATGGAGTTTAGGAAATGTAAGCAAATGAAAATAACCAAAAACGTAATGCAAATTTTCTAACAGTTGACCTGACCCCAAGGTCAAACGGGCAAGCAAGTATGTCGCAGAATGAATTGTCTGAATCATGCTCAGTATGAAGAAAATACATCAAATGGTTTAGAAAATAAACACAAATCAAAAAAGATTCAATGAAAAAAATAACACATTTTCTATGATTGTGACCTTGACTTTAAGGTCATAGGGGCGAGCGAACTTAGCACTTAGCTCCCATATCCTCGGCATGACATAGCCAGTAATATGTTAGAAGTGCTATTAAAAACCAAACAAGCAATTATTAACCCTCTGACAGCGGGATACGACTCCAGTCGTACTTTACCTTTGCCAGCGGGATACGACTCTGGTCGTATGTTCACTACATTCCGTTACCAACATTTGCAGACACATGTTTAACTGTATAAAACGTCATCAGTTTACGTGTACTCTTTTGAAAAGAAGGAAATAAAGGTAGAAGGTACACATAGCATTGCCAGATTGTGTTTAAAAGACCCAAAAACTGGTAAAAATGTGATTTCAAAATAGAGTTTTAACGTGCCGAGATAAAATATGGCGGTCATAATCTGAAGAGGGAATTGAAGAGAGTTATGTGCTTGCTGAATTAGTTGAAAATAAAGACCATTTCACGTGGAAAATTGACATTCTAGCCAGTGGGGATCGCTATCTTTACTTCTTCAAAATGAACGGCGCTGATGATAACTGGTTATTTTAAAATTTGATTTCAAACACGACTTTTAATGTGTGGAGATCAACATGGCGGACAGCGCTGAAACAGCAATTTACGGCAGTGATGTGGATGCCAATTTTGATGAAAATATTGACAATTTGGTGGGGAAACTTTATGTTTTAAGCAGTGCAGATCATAAGCTTCACTTCGATGAAATGAACGGAGATGATGAGAACTGGTTAGTAGAAAATTTGATTTCAAAACTGAATTTTAACGTGTGTAATTCAAAATGGCGGACAGTACTGAAGCGGTCGTGATGCTGATACCGATTTTGATGAAAATTTAGACAATTTTGTGGCGGAAATTTATATTTTTGGCAGTGGGGATTGTTATCTTGCTTGCATCGAATGAACTGATCTGATGATAAATAGTTAATTGGTATTTTTGACTCGGATATTGACGATGATGAAGACATGGATGCTTTTCAAGCTAACTGGACATTTTGAGAACTTCACTTCTCATAAAGTTTGCACATATACCGATGTTGAGTGTGTGCATAATATTATGAAAATTTCCTGCATCCCTGGAAATGGACCAAAATACACCCAATATAACTCTTATATTATTACATTAAAATTTATTGTGGAATAAAAACACTGAACCAAAATGAAAATCTTTGTCGACTTACCAGTAAGGATTATTCTGTTTTTTGTTCTCCAATTCCCATGCGAGTAAATTTAATAAAATTTTAATAACTTTAGATATTCTTGATGGATTTTTACTATTTTGTCACCTTAAATGGTATAGAATTCCCCCCATTTCATACAATTACATAGAGGAGGTAAAATGAATATTACAGATAGGAAAATTGCATTGAAAGTAAGTTATTACAAAAAAATATAAAGCATTTATTTTTGCTTACATAACTTTACTTTCAACTGAAGTTTTATGTCTGAAAATTTTCAGTCAAAAAATAAATGACCTTAAGGAAAATTTTATGTTTTTTAAAATGGCTTACAACATTGAAAAATAATTTCAAAAAATTGTCCTGTAAAGCCAGATTGACCAATGTCACTGCATTCTCTCTTGCTGCTACACCACTGACTGAAAAATTTCCAGTTCTATACAACTGCCTGTCTGAATGGGCTTCAGTATGAAAAGGGTTAATAACACGTCCAAATTTTTAAAATATTCAACTTACCTATGTCATTATCTTTGCAAACTTTGATGAATCTGGCTATGTTAAATTCACCATTTCTGTCCATAGTCCACAGCCGGAGCTCAGGCTGATGATGGGGAAAAGTACACTTCTCTTCCCCAACTTTACATGGAAATCCTTGAGCAAACTGCTGACAAATCTTGTAGGGTCCTCCAAAAGAGCTACGTGCCTCTACTCTTGGTCTCACTTTCACCCAATTAATTCCTGCTTTATTGCGATTCTTGACAATCAGTACATCTCTCAGACATGTATGGGATGCCTGTACATATCGGTAACCTTTAACACCTTCTCCTATTTTAACAAAGCAATGTCGGCATGCCAGCTTAAAATCAAAGTCATCCGTGAGAGGAAACTTGAGGTTCTGCAGTTCTGGTGGAATTTGCTGCTGTGGAGGGGTTGGGTTCTGACCGGTCCCTCTTTTAGTGGTAAAAGCCTGCTGTTTGAGGGTCGCTGTACTAGACTGGCCTGTATTAACTTTAATGGGACTTTGAGAAGCTCTAGAACTTCGACCGGATGAGGCACTACTAAGGCTGAATGGAGACTCTGAGCTTACTTCTGTAATGGAACAAGAGTCACATATTAATACAATAGCAAAGTCAGGTAGAAACAATGGCTCCAAAATATCAGAACATTTAATAATAATATTTTTAAGCATAGACATGAACAATGACAATGAATGTCCACATCACATGTAATGGCCTATATTTTTGGGAAATTTCAATATTCATGAATATTCAAGTCTCTATAAAACACTGTTGCAGGTATAAATCAAAAAGGTAGTTGCTTGTGCAGGGGATTAAAACTAATTTAAGTTATGTAATACTTACCTGCTATTATTGCATTGCTACTGTGAATGACTTTATTTTTGTGGGTATCAAATTTTGTGGCTTAGTAAAAAAAATACATATTCAAGGGTATTTAATTTCACAGATTTGTCATTTTAAAAAAATTGAAAAAATTATGACCACTGATATACAAGTCCTTATAAAAGATTATACCGACATTCAATTCCATGCATCTGCTAGCAAACAGGTTTAATCTGTAATGCAGTAATTAAGCGGATTCATTAAATTATTCATTGCTAACACCTGGCATAAATGTGGAGATTTTAATCAAAGAAAATACTGATGTCCTTTTCTTCAAGCTGTCAATCTTAATTCCACTGCTATAATCAATAGTTATTAGGTTATACAGTATTCTTAAAGACAGCTATTGTTATGTATGATGTTTATATGGTGTTGTAGGTATTTTGGGAAATTGTAAATGTTTCTTCACTTTGATGTTTGCTTGGATCTTAATGTTTATCAGGAAAAACATGTTTAACTAGTGTCCTTGAATTAGGTTGTTTTGATCAATATGTTTTCTCAATTTGAAGGTCAAGGTTGATTTTTGTTTACAAGTAAAAATTCCATTAAGATGACTCATGTTCTAGAACATTCTGTCATGTGACCAATCTTTATATATACCATGTTTGGTGGACATTTATTCAGTTTTGACATTACCATCAGTCTTGTAAAGAGCTATTACAGTTGTGAAAATTCATTCCAAATTCTAAGAGAGGAATTATTTTAAATATTCATTGGATTATAACAGTGCTCATAAACTTTTGGATTTTGGATTTTTAATTGATGATTTTGGAATTTATGTGAACTTATATTCAGAGATTTTGAAATACTCCATTTTGACATCAGCACATCAAGATTACTAGTACATCAGGACTTTGGAGACCATTAGCACATCATAACATTCAAGGGCACAGCAGTGAATTCGGAACATTCTATATTTAGGACTTGTGATTAGAACAATCATTCTTATTGGATTATTAGGATTTCAAAACACATTACTGTAAGTGACTTTTTGATTTTTCATTTTAATTATCTAGTAATAAACTGCTTGTTGATTTTTTACTTGATTTGTTGGTTTCACTTTCTTTCTGTTACATTTTTCTTAGACCATAGAGTCGTAACACTATCAAAACAAAAAGTTCTCGACAATTAGGGATTAGGCACTACAACAAAGCCAATGACAGTTAACCTCTCTTTTTTAAACAATCCTTGCCATATAAAAAAAGTTTTGAAAATCAAGTTCACTGACACAGTGGTTAAAGAGCAGGAAAAATTGAAGTAAAATCTCCAACCATTATGGGCCTTCCTGATCTGAAGAGTACTCTCATAGAAGAAGCTCTTTCTCTGGAAACCGCAAATGCTGATGTTGAAACTCGCATGAAATCCCCCGTTTCCCAAAAGCAGAAACGAGGCGAGTACAGTTCATACAACAAACTTGGGCTAAAATTGTGCGATACTCGATCAAAAATGCAGTTGCAAAAGCCGAAAGAACTTTCAGTGCTGAGCTCAGGAAGAAAGTATGTGAAACAATAGACCACAGTATGCTTGATCAAATGAATAAACTCAAGAAAGCTGGTACAGAAGGCATGACAAGCCTGCCAAATCACCCCATGGGAGCCCCTTGTTGCTTGGTGACCTTGGTGCCCAACCCACATTATGATTTCATGACTGGTATTCAACATAGATGATTGCTCTGTTAAATGAACAGAAGGTTGCTTAATTAAATGAATAGGTGGATAGTGGAGATTTTCTTTCAGATAAGGTCTTGGTCGACCTGAAAACATGTACCCTTAAGCAGAGATGCTGCCAGGATTTTATCTGAAATGGGGAATCTCCCCCCTTGTCACCAAGACAAGAAGGGAGTAGAAAGAGATGGGGGAGGGGGAAATTGCACAGGTATTGTCTCATGGATATCTCTGCTACAAAAATGCATGTGATCTGGTGACTCGGCTTGACTTAAGAGCTTATGTCCTAAAATTCAAATGCCATTTTCAGATGTAAAAGGGTTATTTTTCCCATACTTTCTGTAAATATTACACAACACGCCTTCCATCTTGGTGTTGTGTTGTAACATATGTAATATAACAGCCAAGATTTCTGAAACTTTGCATCAATTTTTTTTTTTTTTGGCAGTTCATTTAACCTGGCATTTGACATTTTGACATTGTTTTAGAATTATCATATGTTTTGGTGAGAAACTCCACTTCATCCTTCACTTTCTTCTTTCTGCCATTTACTTTGCACATTCATGCCAGCACTGACTTTAGATGAAAAGAATCAGCAATTTTCTGCTCAGCCATTGGCTATAATCTCACCTTCTGGAAATGGACCAAAGTTTGCACATGCACAAATGTGAGGAAAGGGCATCAATTGTAGAACCCCTCTAGTACACACCTTTTTCTGTTATAAATAATTAGCAGGATTTCCAAGCATCCTTTTGTAATAACATACATCTGCATACTTTGGAAGGGACTGAGGTATTTTGATCAAATAAGTATCCTTACTCTTTAATTTTAATTTAGATTCTTCTTTATTCAATTTACCTTAACAGTTAAATAAAATTTATACTGTGCAGAGTGCATTTTTATATGTGCCACTTTTAACTAATTTGCAGGAGTTCTCGCACATGATTGCTTTCCAGGTGTACAAATTCATAACATTTCTGCGTGATTTGCACACTTGCGCACCCTGGCAGCATCTCTGCTTAAGCCAAGTCATGCAAAGTGGCACACATGCCAAAGTATCTCTTCCAACAGTCCCGACTGAAACATGCTTTGAGAAAGCAGACTTCATCTACTGTTTATTCAGCAGTTAGTTTATATGTGCAAAAGGTATTTAGCAACAATAATGAACAGTGTTCCACTTACTCAGTAGAATAGTGAATACAAGTGATCAACAGAAACAAAACTGCAGTGACAATCTTTTTTCCCTCATAAAACAACAAATGTATATATGTGCTTAAAAAAAGTGTAAACTGTGCTTTGAATTCATTTTTCTTGAACAACAATGCTTTCACATTTCTCAAATGTTTTGAATTTTATGGATTGCATCAAGTTTCAGTGAATATTCATTGCTATAAATGGAAATAAAATGTGCCTTTGGAAAATAAAGGAGGACACGGACTGTGAGTAAATTTGTATTACATTTGTATATAGTTTATATGTTCATGAAATTTTGCTCTTGAATTAAATCATTATCAATAAATTTCAATGTCATCATCATTCATATATGTATCCATACATATATTTCTCAGCACTATACATAGCTTTAGTATAATAACCAAGGAAACAGGCCATGCCTTACAATTGCATATGGCTGGGGGGTTGCAAATCACTGAATAAAGGGGACGGGGGCTTAATGTAGGCTTGGTTTATATTTCACTGTTACTTTAAATTCATGATCTACCTTATCCACGAAAACCATGAACATTGGTACTGGAGGATAGGGACCCTAAGGACCTTAAATGAACCACTAATACCCCCATCATCCTGGTGAAGGCTCTGGGACCAGAAGCTGGGCCAAAAGAGACTAAAACTGATGGATGTTTCTGGTCTCAGACAAAACCGCAGAAATTTCTGAGGGTTGGGAAGATAGGGATGTGAAGGTAGGAATCATGGAGATCACCCAGTCATTTGACCTATGTGGAACTTCTGACTGAGGCAGATGTCTCCATCTTAAAATGCTCTTCCAGAAAAAGATTTGTTCAGTGGGGAAAAATAGTTAACGAGTAAAAACTTTCCCCCCTTTTTTTGAAACTATGAAGATCCAGGAATAAAATCTTGGATTCCAAATGTTTGTCACTCTCTCTACTTAGAAAGGTGTACACCTCTTCCTATAGGAAAACCCCATTTCCTATAGAGATTGAACTGAAACATGGAGAAAAAATGGGATACCAGACCAATCTCTTTCTCTAAACCAGTGGTCAAAATCTGGTGCTCGGTCTGAAGATCGGTACCCAGCTCTTGGTGACTGGTAACCAGAGACAGAAAACAAGAGATTGGTACCAATCACTATATCGGTGCCCTGCAACAGACACTCTGTGGCTGTCACTTGGGACATCACCCAGTGACTGGAGCCAAGTGATAGACCTTCTATGACTGTCATTTGACACATTACCTGGTGACCATTGCCCTGTGCTCTGGTGACAGATCTTCGATGACTGTCACTTGCCACGTTATCGGGCGATTGTTGCCTGGTGACGGACCCCTGGTGACTTTCAATTGACACACTACCTGGTGACCAGCACCTGGTTCCTGGCCATCGGGTAGTAACTGGCCATTCAATGCTGACCTTAATGGGGAGTCTACGTTTGGGGAACTTGACTCAGACAATTGAGATTCCCTCGATTTCAACACAGGTTTACTCGATCAAGAAGAAGACCGTGCTTCCCTTGCACTGGGAAGCCGGGACTCGCTACTGGGTAATGATGACTTCCCTCCATCAGAAGTGCCAAGGAGTCATCCATTGTTGGAGCTGACAACTTCCTTCCATTGTCAGTGATTCCACTCTTATGGAAGCAGGCGATTTCCGTAACCAGGAAAGAAGCAAAGACCCCAACCCTTACAGAAGCTGGCAACTTCCCTAAATTGGAAAATGCCCTATACCCCTCTTGAGAATAGAGGGGGTCTTCCAGTGACAAAGAGGAAGTAGGTCCCTTCTTGCTGATCTTGTAGGCATCGCGTCTTTCAAACAAGTCCCATACCTTGTCAGGCCAAAGCCCCCCCCCCCCCCAACCATCTGTCTGTGCATATACACATAGTACACTGTTTTTAGCTGTTTGTAAGTGAGGATGAATTTTTATCCCAATGGTGGAATTAAGTTTGGTTTCTGAGCATATATATAACGTTTGGTATTTGGGCCTATAGACTATATAGGGTTAGATGGATTAGAAGACAGTTTAGTAGCATACTGAAGAGCTAATTTTGTTTGTGACAGTCCATTTGTCGCAACATAGAGGCTTTCTGAAGGGGAAATTCTAAATGCACCCAGACAGAGTCAAACTCCCTGATCAAATCAAGCATGACTGAAGTTTTGATCTTACTAATAACCTGTACATCTAGAGCAAGACCTTCCAAACTGCTCCCCAATCGGTGTTTGCAATGACTCATTTTAAATCCGGGACTTTTTTTTTTACGTCTGTCCCTGAGGTATCTAATATGTGGAAGAAAAGTTAGTGTACAGTCAAAAATAAGTCCTAAAAATTTGATCTCCTCCACAATAGGAATAAGACAACCATCAAGATAGAGTTTTGGACCATCATTAATGATGTAATGTGCAGAAGTGCATAGTTTTTAATTAAAAAAATTTGAACATGTTTTCTTCTGCTTGTTTCTGAACTCTCTTTAAGCTTGTTGACATTCAATAGCATGCATACTCTTTGACTATAACAGATCAAAAAGTTGTCAACATATAATGAGCTGTCAGTTCCTCAATTAAGACATTTCACTATGCTGTTAATTTTGATGCTGAATATGACCGACAATGTGCTGCCCCGAGGTACACCGGTCTCCCAAGGTTAACTTTCAGAAAGGATGCTTCCTACCTTAACTCTTAAGTTTCTATCTTTAAAAAAACATTGGAGATAAAGTTAGGTAGGCAGCTACTTAGCTTTAAGTTGAATAGGCCATTCATTATGCTGTACTTCCATTTGGTTTCAAACTTTCTCCAAGTCGAAAAAGACTGCAACTATTTGTTCTTTCTTTATGGAAGTTTCTCTTATAATTGCTTCAAGTCTGACAAAAGAGGGAGGTCATCTACATCTCCCAGCTTGTCCAAAAAGTCTTCAAGGAGACTGAATAATTAGTGCGAGATTTCATATTTATTCGAAGTTCGTGTCTACAAAGTATACAGGAAAGTGATCAGCATCACGAGTTTTGTTTCGGAAACAAGTGTTAATGGTGGATCGATGCTGAAGGGACAAATGGACAAAAACATTACAAATAAATTGAAACTGATGAATGGTGAATAGCATAAGTCACATCTGGACCACTTGTCTAATACATGTACCATGATTCACAGAGTAATCTTTAACAGTTTTAGAGTCATACTATTGAAATGAACACATGAATGATGGATGGACGGATGGATGAACTGAAAAATGGATCAAATGTTAAAAATATTGAAACTGAGGAAATAAGAATTTAGCAAAAGGCACATCCACATCATTAGTCATATGTGTACGAAATTTTGTCGAGCTATCTTACATGGCTCTGGAGTCTTGCTCTGGTAAATAATGCATGGACTGATAATGAGAATAGTTGGAGTTATGCTCTGGAAACAAAAATGTTTCAAGACAGACAGATGGACACAGTGATATATTACCTCCCCCTGGCACATATAATTACCTGTAGGTGAAAACTGGTCTAGTCCCATAGAACCGCTTGCAGTCTGTAGAATAAAAATGAAAACTCACTTAAATAAGATGAAATTTCATTAAATAATTATATATGCCTGCATCTGGGTGAAGATAATAAAACTAAAACCATTGGAAAGTAAATAAAGTAAAATCTTTATCAACAACAGATGAAACAAAAAGACCATAGCCTGCATGTTGAGCCTATGAGCAAAGCATTGGTGTAAAATGTGTGATTTTGACACCAAGGTCAAATGGGGAGAGCAAGCATGTTGCATAATGAATTGTCTTAGCTTCATAATGATTCATCCAATGTATCAATAAAATCCATCAAAGGGTTTATGAAAATATAAGGTAATGAAAATTTGTGTACCCAAACATTAACCATCATAGGAAGTCTTTTAGTGAAAACCCCATGTTGATATGACCATCCATTCAGGAGGAGTAGCTATAACAAGATTTTCAAGATGGCCCCTGTGGCAGCCATATTGGATGTCCACGTGGCACCATTTTCATTTAGTAGCAACTAGACCATGAGATAAATGTGTGCATAAAGTTTCATGGCAACCCTCTAAACAGTTTAGAAGTAGAAATAACAAACTTGTGCTAAAGGATGGACGGACAATAGACCCTCCCATAAGCTCATCTGGTTTATTACCAGTAGTGCTAAAAATTATTAAAAAGGTGTTCCTGCTGTTTTTTTAATGTCAAATATGCCATATTTGATAGCAGTTCAGTATCATTTGTATAATTTTAAAAGGCCTTCATCCCAGAATGCTCTCTGTCAAATTTGGTTGAATTCTGTTAAGCAGTTTTTAAGAAAACATCTGAAGGTTTTACATGTAGCAATGATCGCAAAAGATGATGGCAGATTGGTATTGTTTGTAAAAAGAATGGAAAGAACTTCATGCCTGACTGATGTACATTTTTTGAAGTTGTTTAAAGGTTTTCAGTTTTTAGCAACAGTTGCCATATTTGAAGATGGATTGGTGTCATTGGTACATGAAATATAGGTCTTGATGCTTGTATGCTTTCTGTCAAATTTGGTCAAATTCTGTTTAGAAACTTTGAGAAGTCCTCCTTTGAAGGTATTACTACCTTTAATAACAGTGGCCATATTTGATAGCCCATCTGCATAATCTGAACAAACTTTAACTGGCTTCATGTCAAGTTGCTTTCTTCTCAATTTGGTCAAATTCTGTTCAGCAGCTTTTGACAAGAAGCTGTTTAGTAATGGCTGACATATCTGATGGTGAATTAGCAACCTGTACAAACTCGAAAGGCCTTCATGTCAGAATGCTTTGTCAATTTCTCTTAAACAGTTTGTGAGGAGTCATTCTAAGGTTTTTCTATTTTAAGTAATGGCAGCCATATTTGATGGCTGATCAGCATTATTTGTAAAAACTTTAAAGGCCTTCATGCCAAAGTCATTTCAAGGTTTTGATATATTTAGTAACAGTGGCCATATGTGAAGCTGTATCAGTATCATTAGTACAAACTTGAAAGGTCATTACGCCAGTATGCTTTTTGTCAAATTTGGTCAAATTCTGCTAAGTCAGATTGAAATTGCTAAAAAAAAAAATTAAAAATTTTAACATTGGAAAATAGCAAATGCCGACGGACAACACCTGATGAATGATGGAGGACACAATGGATGGAGGAACATACCATAAGCTCACATGGCCTTATGATCAGGTGAGTTAAAAACAATTCACACTGTGACCTGGCCTTGTCGTCCTCAATGATGGGTCAGTGCTCCTTGGAGAATCTGTTGCAAGTCTGATGCCAATCTTTAGACACATGAAAGAAGTCTTTTCAACAAAAATCTTCAGGAAATGGCCAATTTGACCATGACCCTTGACTATTTTATCCTCCAAATCCCAAGGTATTCTACAACCTACCAAATATACTTGCTTATAAGTCAAGTCCAACTGCAAGCAACACAGACCCTGACCTGCCATCACATCATGCACTAGCAGATCAGGGTCTAAGTCGTTTGTTCTACTGATTACCCCTAACAAACTGCATAGACCCAGATCTGCCAGTGCATCATGTTATGGTAGATCTGGGTCTATGCAGTTTGCAGTGAGTGAGTATATCCGGTTTGTCTGAAGGAAAAAAAAATCTATGGTAACAGAAGATACTGTCTGATTTTAAAACTTTAATCTCTGACCACCAATCGAAAACTGAAACAACATCCTCATGTGACTTTGACCTTTCACATCAATGGCTTTCAATCACCAAGTTAAACTTGAAACAACTGCCCCATGTAACTCTGCCCTTTCAAATCAATGGTTTTCAATCTCTAGGGATGTTGCTTCTGCTTCATGCAGTTATGAGGAAAAGTATGATGACAATCCACTCAAAAAACACAAGATACTGACCTTTACATATTTTATTTTTACCAATATCTAACACTGAACAGATGGAAAGACACTGCAACTACTGTCTCACAGGTGAAACAATAAGACTGAGAAAAAAGATGACCAGAAACATGGTACAACAGCTCTGCTTTCTGTATGCATGTAGTTCAAACAATGGTTCCAATTCCTGAAGTGGAATCTACACAAATATTTTTATCTAATAATGTTACGTAAAGTGGCATTTATAGGTAATTTTTTTTATACAATGAGATGCTCCATTAAGATTGTATCTATTAATATCAATCATGAAATAAGATTACAATGTGGTACAGATATGGTTACTGCATAAAGCCCTCTTACTAGTATTGCAAAGCAAGAGCCTAAACGTAAGATGGATGGATGATCCCGCTACTGTTTGTTTTGTTCCTAAAAAAAAACAGCATTCAAAATATATGGGTGCACATGCAATATCCATATAATTTTGATTATGTAGGGTGTACTGTGCAAATGTAGGAAAAATCAGTCTGAACAAAATTGAAAATTGTGTATTTAATGAGTTAAAAGAAGTATAAAAAAGTATTTTTTTCATAGTTTCAGTTGTAAAATTAGCAATGCTCAACACAACAGGAATTTAAGTAGCAATGAGCTTTTGAATGTCCATCATATTATGTTTGTATATGGTACCAAATGGCATCTTTTTATATGGAACAAAGATACAGAGGACCTGTCTGCATTATTAAATATTTTGAGTTATTGAAGTCTGGAATAAATCAACAGATGAGAATTTGAAATTAGTAAACAATTTTATCGGAAAGTTGCCTTTGTTTTTTTTGTGTGAAATCTGCCAAGTATAGAAATGTGGGCACTAAATCTCATAGAAAATAGCATAAAGTCCCATGTAACAATCAAAAACAAAAAGTAGAAGTTAGCTTTCTGAAATCGGCAGCACAGACATTAGCATCATAATTTTGAGTTAGTGACAGTGAGAACTCAGGAGTGAGAATAGAGCACAATTTCTTCAAACAAGAATGTTTGCCATATATGTTCTAAATAACAAGTACAAGTGCATGTTGATCACACGATAAAAACACTGCTATAAAACATGTTACCTTGTCCCACAGATCAAAAAGGAAGAGTGGGCATATCGCAGAATATATTTTCTTAGCTTCATAATGATTCATCAAATGTATGAATAAATTCCATCCTGGGGATTAGGAAATACTTTAACCAACACATGAACACAAAATTTCTCTGAATGTGACATTGACTCCAACATCAAAGGGACGAGAGCACCTGTTGTAGAATGAATTGTCTTGGCTTCATAATGATTCTTCCCAAGTACGAAGTAAATCCATCAAGGAGTATAGGAAATATAAGCAAATGACAAGAGTCCCTTGAAAAGACTGATACTCTACTGGGCAAAAAGAAATTCAAGATAAGACCATTTTTTCCTTTTAACTGCTGAGTGTTGAAACCATCTCTAATATTCTTTAGTCAGACTGGCACAGTTTTTATTTAGGACCAAGTAGCCATCATTTGAAGCATTCTGGTGAAAACCCCATGTCAATGTGACCATCCATTCAAGGGGAGTAGTTACAACAAGATTTTCAAGACAGCCATATTGGATGCACGACTGGCACTATTTTCATTTAGAAGCAAGTAGGTATCATAAAAAGTTTATTGGTGAAAACCCCATGTTGATATAGCCATCAATTTGGGAGGAGATGAGATAACAATATTTTCAAGATAGCCACCATGGTGATCATATTGAGGGTCAGTCATTTTCATTTAGGAGCAACAAGACATCATAAGAACTCTTCTTCTCATTTTCAATGACTTTTCATTTATGACGAGTAGTCATAATAAGATTTTCAAGACGACACATCAGATCAGCACCCTTTTAATTTAGGGCCAAGAAAACTTTATAAGAAGACTTTTAGTGAAAACCCCATGTTGTATAAGAAGACCTTTAGTGTAAAACTCCATGCTGATAATATCATTAATTCAAGAGAAATAGTGATAACAAGATTTTCAACCTGGCCACTGTGGAGGCCACATTTGATATTAGATAGGCACCATTTTCATTCAGGACCAATTAGACATAATTAAAAATCTTCTGGTGCAAACCCCATGTCAATATGACTTTCCGTTCAGGATGTGTAACAATAACAATATTTTCAAGACGGCTTCCATGGTGGCCATATTGGACATCAGATCAGAACCAATTTCATTAAGGACCAACTAGACATCATAAGAAGTCTTCTAGTGAAAACTCAATGTCAACATGACTTTTCGTTCAGGAAGAGTAGCGATAAAAACATTTTCAAGACAGCTGTCACGGTGACCATATTGAATGTCAGATCGGCACCATTTTCATTTAGGAACAACTAGACATCACAAGAAATCTTTTAGTGAAAACCACATGTTGATATGACCATCCATTCAGGATGATTAGCAATAACAATATTTTCAAGATGGCTACCATGGTCATATTGGATGTCAGATCGGCACCATTTTAATTTAGGACCAACTAGACATGATAAGAAGTCTTTTAGTGAAAACTACATGTTGATATAAAAGAAATCATCCATTCAGGAGGAGTAGCAATAACAAGATTGTCAAAATGGCTGCTGAGGTGGCCATACTGGACATTAGAGGTTCACCATTTTCATTTAGGACTAACTAAATATCATAAGATGTCTTTTTGTGAAAACCCCATGTCAATTTGACTTTCTGTTCAGGAGGAGTAGCGATAATAAGATTTTCTAGATGGCTGCTGTTGTGGCCATATTAGCTGTCAGATCGCCACCATTTTAATTTAGGTTGAATTAGACATAATAAGAAGTCTTTTAGTGAAAACCCCATATTGATATGACCATCAGTTGAGGAGTAGAGACAACAAGATTTTCAAGACAGCTGCCATGGTGGCCATATTGGATATCAGATCAGCACCATTTTCATTTTGGACCAACCACACATCATAAAAAGTCTTTTGGTGAAAACCCCATGTTGATATGACCATCCATTCAGTAGGAGTAGCAATAGCAAGATTTTCAAGATGGATGTCCAAGTGGCAACATTTTCACTTACTAGACCATGGGATGAAAATGTGCATAAAGTTTCATTGCAATAGTTTAGGAGAAGTAGCGATAACAAACTTGGAAAACAAACAAATGACTGACAACGAACAATGGACCATCCCATAAGCTCTTCTAATCTATGACCAGTTGAGCACAAAAAAAAACTTGAACCAAAAACCGTAATGCAAATTTTCTATGACTGTGTCCTTGACCTCATGGTCAAAGGAGCCAGTGTTCATGCCACCAAATGAATTATCTTAGCTTCATAATGATTCATATCAAGTATGAAGAAAATCCACCAAGGGGTTTAGGAAATATACGCAAATGAAACAAATCTTTAAGCAAAACCTTAATGCACATTTTCCTTGACTGGGACCCTGACCCCAAGGAGCAAACATATCGTAGAATTTATTATCCCAACTTCATCATGAAAAATGCCAAGTATGATGGGAATCTATCAAGGGTTTTGGAAATATAGGCAAATGAAAAACTTTAACAAAAACCTTTGATGCCTCCTGCTATGTCTCACTTTTCTCACTTAAGTGGGCTAAACAAAACTTACAACTATCATTTAGTTTTCCCAACCCTACAATGTATATATAGAGTGCATGCAAAATGAAAGTTGTGCAGCCAATTTTTATGTCACAAATGCACCAATGCATCTAGGAAAAACATTGAATTTTTAATGCTCAACACACCCACCAACCCTAAAAAGACCTTCTCAATAAGGCTGTTGATATTTTTCGGTAAATTTGACCAATTTTAAGTAAGGTGTAACAAACTTCATGCTCTGCTATTGTCAACTTGAAAAGCATGCATTTGAAAAGTTCAAAAGTGCAATCTGATGCAGTGAAGACAAACATGCTCAACTAAAAGTTTTTAAAGTGCACTTAGACCTTAATTACCTCCAGTACAGTTTTAGAAACCGCAGCTGCCAAGGTCATGGAGCTTAAAGGCTTCTTGCTAGATCTCTCAACCTGACATAATCTTTCTTTTTTTTAAAATTAACATGGCAACAGCAATCTACTCTCCTGCCATAAGACATACTCAAATCAACACGACTTAATGTCCAGTAAATATACCATATATTCTCGTGTATAAGAAGATACCAATTGCAAACTGCATAGACCCAGATCTGCCATCGCATAATGCGCCGGCAGATCTGGGTCTACGCAGTTTGTAAGGACTAATCAGCAGAACAAACAACATAGATCCTGATCTGCCGGCGCATTATGCAACGGCAGTTCTGGGTCTATATTGTTTGCACTTGGACCCAGCTTATACGAGAGTATATACAGTAATTGTTGCCTTTACTGCTTTTTTTCCAAGAATCTGAATATTCCTATTTATACTTCTATGCTGACTGTATGAACTTTTTACGAGGCTGATTGTTGCTTTTACCTTCAGCGTGTTTTTGTTTGTTGGACGACATTTTGAGAAAATGCTATATGGAACAGCTTGATCATGCATGAAAAACAAGACCTCTGTGAACCATGCATAGAGGCATCTTTATTGCGACATGGATTAACAAGACTCGGTCTCAGTTGCATCTTTGCTGGGGACGATCAAGATTGACTCTCATGCTCAGTTAGGGCTTTATGGTTCTATCTGGCCATTTTGAAAGGGAGAAGGAAGGGTAGGAAGCACCCTTTCCTTCCCTTAAAGGGCTCTGCTGATATTTCAGCATCCACATTTCAATGTGGATTGTTCAGATGTCCATGAGGGCTTATCAGTCCCTTACCAAGAGGGATCTTTCATTCATGAAGATTAAAGCCCATGAGGTTCAAGCCATTGCTACCTCATGGGCCTATCTAATTCATTTGTCATTGGAGGATGGTATGAAAGCTGCATTTTTGTGGTCACACACTACCATCTCCTCCTTCTACCTTCATTCAATGGCTCACCAGAGCGAAGGCATATTTTCTCTAGGGCTCATAGTCGCAGCACAAAAAGTGACCCAAGCAGATACCAAGATTTCTACCATAAGGGTAAGTATATCCCTTTTTATACCAGTTTTTGAGGCCATCAGCCTCCCTCCGCACTGGCAAATTCAGCAACGCAATGTCGTTTGGGGGGGGGGGTAAACCCATTTTAATAATGTAACCTGTCACTATTGCCCGATTCCCTCCTCCCACCCGACTCGATGTCCCACAAATGGTGTATCCTTAAAAAGGAGGACAAGTTCTGCGCATAGACCTATGAAGTGGGAAGCAGACTGGGTCTGTGTTAATTCTAGTTCTTAACTTGTTAGAACTTTCCATTGAATTATTTGTGAAATTTCATATATAAACATCCAAGGGAGATATAACAAGTTGTGACAAAAAAGAAATGAGAGATAATCTTGTTTACTTTGAAAGTTTTGCCTCCTTAACTTTGTAGACTGCACAGATCTATTATCTTTTCTTTGGACACTTACATTTTGTAATAAACTTTTTATCAAGTGCTCAAGTAACTCATGGAAACATTTACATATCTGAACATCTGGTTCACCTGAAATGAGCTGCACTGTCGAGATTTCTGTTCCAGATCATGCTCTTATTTAACTTTAGTATTCACACATTATTCACCAGCATTTATTATAACAATTCCCATTATTTTCTGAATTTTCTTTCAAATTAATAATTCAATGATTAAATGACAAATTATGTATTTGCATAAATTTAGTCCCTTTTGTCATTAATTCAACCTTGAAATAAATTACATCGTCAAAGCTGTAGGTGTGCCTTCAGCCTCAAAAATATGCTACACTATTGGCTATCAAATACTTCACATTGCAACTCAACAGACTACCACAAACCTTGAATGTTTTGATTGCCAAATATGTTGTTTTCAATGGATATTAATTGCCAATCTACACTTATCAATTTTAGCAACTCTGGCCATTGCTAGCGCCAATACAAACGTGGACGGATATCCACTAAAGAAAAGTAGTATGCATACTTTGTATTTTTTTCCTGACAAAAATGCATGCCCCAAGGACACACATGGGTCAAGATTTGGGGGGGGGGGGGCATTGGACATATAACAAAAATTGCAGGAAACCCGTGATCGCATGCTCAAGGTGCAACACTGTAAAAGTTTGTTGTTGTTGCTAGTGTCTTTTTTTATCTTAATTTGGGCCTATGCTTCACATATTTTGTTTTAAAGTTATCATGTGCTGACACACCACGACGCAAACCATATGGTGTAAGGAACTGTCTGCAGGAGACCTGCCAACACTAACAAGACCTTGTCAGTAAGGTGGTCAATATTTTTCTATAAGTCAGACCAATTTTCATTAAGGTGTAAAAAAAACATCATGTACTGATATTGTCAAGTTAGAAAACATGCATCTAAAAAGTTCAGAAGTGTAACTGGAGACCGATGAAGCACCTGTAAACTATATGTTCAACTAGAAAATTTGTTAAGTACACTTAGACCTTAATTATCTCCAGTACAGTTTCACAAACGACAGTTTCAGAACCTATGGAGCTCAGTGGCTTCTTGCTATCTCTGAACTTGACTTAATCCTTGGCTTTTTTTTTAATTTCACATTCAGAGGTGCTGCCAGGATTTTATCTAAAAAGGTGAGCTTCCCCCCTTGTCAACAAAATAAGGGGGGAGTAGTAAAAAAGTCAGGGGGAGGAGGAAACGGCCATAGTTCAATATTAACCTAACACATAAATATCCATCTCTTTCTTTTTTCCTGCTCAACTTTGTTAGAGCTATACTAAAATCAAAATCCTCAAAACATGTCTCCTCTAGTTTTATAAGCATTAATTTGTTGATTATTTCTGAGCTTAATCTGTTCCTCATCTGTGTATAAATATTGTTCTGTGCTGAGATCTCCCTTTCACAACTTGCTGTCTGAAGGGACATATGCAAAGGTAGCTAAGCCAGCTTGAACAAGTTGGAAAACTCTTCTTTATAGTTGTTATATACAATTTTCCACAGCTCATAGGTATTGTCTTGGATATCTCGGCTATAAAATAAGATTTTTCACGAACAAGAGCGCTGCCCAAGTTTCACTTTCTTGAATCAGTGCTTTGCCGACTACTATGCCAGATTTCTTATCTGTTCCACAATGTTGTATTTGGGTTTAAATTCCATCAATGTCATAGTCTGCTTGTTCAGAGAAAGGTATTTTTTAAATAAAAAATAAATATCCTTACTTTTTAAATTTATTTTTAGATTCTTATTTATTTAATTTATCTTAACCTTTAGAGTGTTATACTGTATAGTTTTGTAGCACATGATCCCTCAAGGTAGAATTGTTTGAGAAAAGAAATGAAAACTACTCTCTACTTTTGAATTGCCTGTATTTTAATTAGGCTTGGTATTCTGCCTTTTCAATGTTTAATTTCAAACATACAGCTGAATAGGGGGTTGACCAGCATGCCACGTTTTTGTCCATCCAGCTTGTACATCTGACTCGTATTTTCAGGTTCAAAATTACTCACTGGTATTTCCAGTAACACTTTCCGAGCTCCAATAATCTCTTATACTTCAAAACCTTAAAAATCATTGTAATCATCGCTATCATCAGCTAGTATTTGCTGAACTAAATCATCATCTGAAGATGAACCATGTTGGGAGTCAGCCATTTTGGGTTTACTATGAGCTCTTACTTTAAACACGCATTTGTAAACCGTTTTTCATTAATGCAAGGTCCAAACTCGACATAATGCTTGATTCGGGGCCTAATGTGCCAATCAAATTTAGTTTAACAACCGTTCATGTCACACTGAAGTACTCAGATGTGTAAACAGTTGCCTACCTTAAAAAAAAGACAGATGATGAGACAAGCGCTACGAGACCTCTACTGGCCATGCAACTTATGCCGTGACAAACACTTTAAGGTTTAACAGTTAAATAAAACTTGTATACTGCGCAGAGTACAATTTTATATGCACGACTTTAAACTAATTTGCGGGAGTTCTCGCGCATCACTGCTTTCCAAGTGTGCAAATTCATACAAATTGTGCACAATTTGCGCACTCACAAGCCCTGGCAGCATCTCTGCACATGACGACGGCAATCATCTCTCCCACCACAAGATGTACTCAAATCATACTCAAATCAACACATAATGTCCAATAAATGTAATCATTGCCGATCCTACTTTTTTCCCCAAGAATTCTAAATATTTCTTTTTATTCTTCTGTGCTATTAAAACTTTTTAAGAGGCTTACTGTACCTTTTGTTTTGAACATGTATCGTTTGTTGGATGCCATTTTTACAAAATTTTATAAGCAACAGCTTGATCATGCAGATGTTTTGCATGAAAAAATAGCTGTAGTTTAGAGCGTCTGAGGTACTCCTGTAAAGTTAGTCTGGTTCCCTGACCAACTCCCTTGATTCTAATATGAAACCTAGATCCGAATGAAACACGGACAAGCCATTATCCGGATTTTACTGCAGCAATCGTATTTCCGTAACTTTTGCTATTATTCTGCAAGTCAATATTTTAAGGGTCATCTCCATAAGACTTACAGTCAAATCGTAAGGGTTGGCAGGTCTGCTGTAGCACAGACCCTGGGGCAATTGTTCAATTATAGGACTTTTGATAAGTCCAGGAGATGAGCTTTCACACCTCTTTTGTCTTGTGTTTTGAAGCTATAGTGTGTTTAAAAAATTGGGAAAACATGATGAGCAAACACACTTAGACGGTGACACATCTATTGATTGTCCAACAAAGAAACAATGTAGTCACCTTTGAATTAAGCTTAGTTGACAACATCTTTATTGATTGTTTGACAAATAAACAATCTGTAAACCAGACCTAGTGACCACTAAATTTGACTTCTTTTTAAGGATAAACAAATCAAAGACAAGCTGATATAATGATATTGGAGATGTCCTGGAGTGTGCCAATCAAAACTTTTGACCTATCAGACATGTCCGGCAAAATACTGGTGCTGAAGGATCTCTGTGACAAACATATAACCATTCCACTTCCATCAAACAGCCACAAGGTGCTCTGTAGTAACAGAAAAAAATCTGGGAAATAGACATAAATTTTATTTTAAATGCATAATTACTCATTGCTTCCTAGTGCATAAATCCACAATTACTCATCGCTTCCTAGTGCCTTCAGTCATAGATTATTTTTGAAGATTTGCACCATCAAAACACTAAGCATCTCATTACCCTTGTTCCTATTGCTCCTGGAGTATGAAAGTTATCCGTATCTTTCATCACATTTCCATCAGAATCATGAGGGAAGCTCCACGCTTTTTCCTCTTCCGTTATATTTGGCCGGACAATATGCAAGACATCATTAGGTTTAATGGGCACCTGCTGACGGCGTACACTTTGAAAGCTACTGGCAAACTTCTCATCATCTTCCCCGATGCTACTATCTGAGCCATCACTATCTGGTTGAGTGTTGGAGTCCAGTAAGCTGCCATTCTTCTGCTCACTCAGTGGTGTCTGTGGCAATTGTTTGTTGGATAATTTAGTCCCTTTAGGCTTGCCTGCAACAAAGATACCATCCTGAAAACATGTCTGATTGGAGGTAAAAATTGTACAGGTAATTCTACTTAAAGTGTTTCAGGAAAACCATCTAGCACACCAAAGTTACTGAAGTAGCAGCTATTTATTCCAGCTGGTGCTCTTGTTGTAGCAGCTCACATTTCTGTAAACACTTTGACCAACTGATGCAACTGCTGGGATAAACAGCTACTGCAGAAAAGCATGAGATGTTCCAAATGACTGATGTAGGTTGTTGACAGTGATTATCTGGAGGAAATAAGGTCTCCCTAATGAATCCAAGTAACTTAAATTTTACTGCACCGATTTAAAAATGACTGTTGAGTCTTGTTTTATCTTGTCTTTACAAAAATCTGTTTAAATCATATTTAACTGACCTTATGAATAATGTATACAGATGGTTCTATGGCATTCACCTGACTATCTACATAACAAGATGTGAATTCCATTTATACTTAGGATCTACCCTCACTGAAAAGTATTAGTTGCGAATGCATGCTTTTGTTTTACTGATGACATATTTAATCTTTACATAGTTCATCTCTATCAGCTATTAGTAACCATGGTGATCATTAATTATCATGAAGACATTAAGTTCAGACTAAAGTGATCTTGATAACAAAACTTTGGCCCCCTTTCCTAATTCAAGTTTTTTTAAGCACTTCTATTCTATTTAAATATTAAATCTGACTCTTTTCAAAATTAAACATTTAAACTTTGAAACATCGTTATACAGCCAGAAATCTATGACCTACCTACCTACAAGAAACAAAAAGACAAAAAAAAAATAGTACATTCCTTCCTATGGTATCAATGTAGAGATACTATAATGGGTTGATAACAAGAGTCACTCAAAGGGACTGATGCTCTACTGGGTGAAAAGAATTTACAGGAATTCAATATAAGACCATTTCTTCCTTTTAACTGCTGAGTGTTGAAACAATCTCTGATATTCTTCAGCAATAACAAAATTTTCAAATTAGCTGCTGTGGTGGACATATTGAATGTCAGATTGGTACCATTTTCAGTTAGAACCAAGTAGACATCATTAGAAGTCTTTTAGTGAAAACCCGATGTCAATATGACCATCCATTCAGGGGGTGTAGTGACAGCAAGAGTTTCAAGGCAGCCATATTCGATGTACGACTGGCACCATTTTCATTTAGAACCAACTATGTATCATAAGAAGTCTACTGGTGAAAACAAGATGTTGATATATCCATCCATTTGGGAGGAGTAGAGACAATATTTTCATTATGGCCATTATGGTGGCCATATTGAGAGTCAGTTTGCATCATTTTCATTTCAGACCAACTAGACACCATAACTCTTCTGGTCAAAACCCTATGTCATAATGATTTTCCATTTAAAAGAAGCAGCAATACCACCATGGTGGCCATATTGGACATCAGAGCAGCACCATTTTAATTCAGGACCAACAAGAAATTACAAGAAGTCTTCTAGTCAAAACCCAATGTTGGTTTAACTTTCCGCTTTGGAGGAACAATAACAAGGTTTTCAAGATGGCTGCCATGGTGGCCATACTGGATATTAGATTCACACCATTTCCATTTAGAACCAACTAGATATCATAAGAAGTCTTTTGGTGAAAGCACAATGTCAGTATGACCAGCCATCTGGAAGAAGTAGCTCTAACAATATTTTCAGGATGGTCATTTTGGTGGCCATATTGATGGTCAGATTGGCACCATTTTCATTATAACCAAGTAGACATCATAAGAAGTCTTTCAGTGAAATCCCATGCTGATATGACCATTCATTCAGATGAAGTAGTGATAAGATTTTCAAGAAGGCCACTATGGCAGCCATATTGGATGTCTGAGTGACACCATTTTCATTTAGGACCAACTAGACATCATAAGAAGTCTTTCAGTAAAAACCCATGTTGATATGACCATCCATTCTTCAGAGTAGCCATAACAAAATTTTTAAGATGGCGGCTATGGTGGCCATATTAGACTTTAGATCGGCACCATTTTCATTTGAGACCAACTAGACATCATAAGAAGTCTTCTGGTGAAAACCCCATTTTTATTCGACTTTCTGTTCAGAAGGAGTAGTGATAACAAGATTTTCAAAATGGCTGCCGTAGTGGCCATATTAGACCTCAGATCAGCACCATTTTCATTTAGGACCGACTAAACATCACAAGAAGTCTGTTTGTGAAAACTCTGTGCTGATAAGACCATCAATTCAGCAGGAGTAGCAACAAGCTTTTCAAGATGGCCACTGCAACGGCCATATGGGATGTCCAAGGGGCACCATTTTCATTTCAGGACCAACTAGACCATGGGACAAATTTGAGTGCAAAGTTTCAAGGCAATCCTCCAAGTAGTTTAGGAGGAGCAGTGATAACAAACTTGTACTAATTGATGGATGGGCAACAGACGACAGACCATCCCATAAGATCTTCTGGTCTATGACCAGTAGAAATAAAAACTAGAGATTAATGTTGTTTTTGTATAAAAATAAAATAATTTTTACGGGGTTTATAAATCTGCTTAAGAAGGTATTTTCATTGTCCATCCCTAGAAGCCAAATTTTACTTGGTGAAAGACAAAGGCTTTGAGTAACCTCGGTGTGACAGCCAGTAGTACATACAATTTCTGGAATCAATAATTACTTTCATTAACCACTAAAGATGAGGCCTCACATGAAAAGCATGCGCTCCAATCATATAATTCCTACACGCATTACTTGTGCAATACAGAGTTAATCTGTTGAGGGTAACCTATCACAATATACAATGTATAGTCATTAATATGGAAAGTTTACCACTGAATAAAGATATTTAATCCTACTTCCAACTGCACTGGTCAGAAAGGGCTAGGATGTACATAGCATGGAAGAATCTACATGGTCATAAAACAAATATTTGACCCATATTAGTATAGGTAGATGGTACACATACAGCATGCCAAAACCTTGCGAGCTGAACGAGCCGTGTTCCAAGAATTAACCAAAGCCAGTAAAAAATGAAATATACTTAAGGTCACGATGAGCTTTTTTTTGTTGTAAGAGTGTGGCAGAAACAGAGATGCATATCATCATTAATTTCACAATTCTAGCATGCACACTGCCTGAGGAATGAACGTGAACCAACAATTTAACCCAAGCCATTGAAGCATAAAATATGGACCATAATGATCTACTATTGAAATGAAGGAGTAGTGCTCATCAAGATGAATCCCCCACCAAGTTTCATGATTCTAGACAGGATAGTCTGAATATAGCATGCAAAAACATGTGGTAATTAGCTAAATGCACAAACTTAAGCCAGTAAAATGTGCAATGTAGGTCAGTGACCTTTTTCCTATGGCTGTGGTACTAAGAGAGATGTATACAATTATCAGGTTTATCTGATTTAAGCATGAACAGTAAAAACACAAAATTTCACCAAGTCACTGAAGTGAACAATGTGTCACAGTGACCTAATTTTAAGATGAGGGTGTGGTACTCATCAAGATACATTCTCTCACCAAGCTTCAGGATTCCAAGTATAACAGTATTATACAAGAGGTAAAAAGCATAAATAGTCATGAGCTAAACACAAAAACTTAACATAATTTGGCAAAATGTGAATTGTAGGTCCAAGTGACCTTCTTTTGTTGTTCGGGCGTGGCAATAACAGAGATGCAAACAATCATCTATTTTGATGATTCTGGCATGAACCCAAGTCTGTGAAATGTAAAATATGGGTCATAGTGACTAGTAGTATAATGATGTATTGATATTTTAGTATGCATCGGTTCAATGCTGTATCACAATTCACATCAGCACAAAGTCTTCTGTATCTGTATTTTAACCCAAACTGTCAATTATTTAAAATGGTTGTGAAACTCTTTTGGTTTACTGAAAATAGTACTTGGTATTATGAAGTACAGTGAAACCCTGTTAAAACATGCTTGATTATAACACAAATTTGGATACATGTAGCATGGTCATGGAGTGGCTCCTGAAATTTTACAATAATTTCACCAATTTCTTTAAGTACCACCAAATAGCTTTTGTGCCAAAATAAACGAGAGTTTGGTTTAATAATTTAGCAAGATGTGATGTATTCTTGAAGAAAAAAATATCTTGTCACTGCTTCTTGCTTATTTTTGCAAGACATTTGTTCCTAAAATAGCTGACAAATTGTTAATCTAATTATTATTGAACCATCAACAATAAAGTCATCAAGTCTTCTCTGTGTTTGTCTCCAATGCATCCTGTGTACAATCATTGCTCAATCCAAAGTAAACAATAACCAACACGTTTCCTCGGTCGTCAAGCACCAAACAAAGTGGTGGTCTAAAAAAGTTTCTCACTCACATTTATAAATCAATTAATTTACCTACCTATTCAAGGGAAAACAACTGACCACCATGCCTGTTGAATTGTTCATCTCAAGTACTTTATGAGGTCAATACCCCTGACCTCCAGGATAAATTTCAGTTAAAGTATTTTTCCAGCCTAAATACTATTCATTTCAGAAACTCCCAATATCTGCTTTATGCATTTTACAGTCAGCAAAAATCGGACCCTTTGGGCATATCCTGCAAATATCATTGTTTTGGAAAATACAGTGTTTCACAAGTTAGTGCAAGTGTATTAGCAAGAAATTCGGTATTTGGATTTGAATGGAATCTAGCAGACAAATTCTAGAAATTATGCTTCTTTTTGCACATTTTCGATGGAATTACTATTATGGATACGAGTTCGGCTGGCGAGTACATGTGTTCTAACTATTTACAATTCAGTTGCCATTATTTTTATACACATATGTACAAATAATTGGTTTATGCCCCCAAAAATAAATATTAAAAATGTAATAACCGTCTTTCTCGTTTAATATGTATCAAGTTGGCAACTGCATCACTGTAGTCAGTAGTTTTGTACCCCCACTGGACATGTATAGCCAAGAGAATACACATGCATTATTTTTTTCAGTTATCTGACTTGGTTCGATATTGCACAATATAGTGCATAGCATGATGGTACTTTGTGGACCCTGACCATTGTGTTATAGCAGGGTTTCACTGTAACACCACAGCCAGTAAAACATGGCTTAGTAATGCCAAATAAGCCTCAAATTATAAAATTTACTCAATCAGCAAGCAACAACTGCTGTTAGATTTTCTGTGGCTTTAAATGCAACGAAGATGATGAAATTGATCAATTGTTAGCAGTATACTGCAGATGCTTCAACAGCATGAGCTACTTTTGACAGACTACTAGTAGTCTCACCATACACGTGCTGACTTCGTCCGTCAGTACATTACTTATCTTTCAGCTGCAAACTCTCATCTCTTACCTGGCCATACACACAATCCTTCACATATTCTTCCCAAAATGTGGAACACAACTTGTCAAACATATTTTTTATTATAATAAAACTTACAGGCTTAGGAAATCATGCTGACAGTTCGTGTCACATGGGTTTTCAAAATGATCTGCTTCACAGCAATACGCATCAATATGTACTGTAATACAATCATTTATATCACAATATATCGCAATATGATTTCATCTGGCAATACTCACCCCTAACAGTGCCCTACTTTTGTGATGCGGGTTTAGTACTCATCAAGATTCATCTCCTCACTAAGTTTCATCTAAGTAAAACAGTCCTCACTAAGTTTCATCTAGGTTTAACAGTCCTCACTAAGTTTCATCTAGGTAAAACAGTATGTACATAGGGTGCAAAATAAATTAAATGCAAAAACCATAACCTAAACCAGTAAAATGTGAAATGTAAATCACAGTGACCTTCTTTGTTGTAAGGGCGTAGTACTAACAGGTGCATACAATCATCTAGTTTGATGAGTTTAGCATTAACAAAGCTTGAGAAATAAACCTAAACACAAAAAGTCTATGAAGTGTGACACATAGGTCAGTGATCTACTTTTGTGGTTAGGGTATACCAGGTTTAATAATTTCAGGTATAACGGTATTTGTACAGTCTGCAAACAATAGTACCATGAACAGCACATGCCTGTTCTGTATTTAATAGTCCTCAATGCAGATAACTGAATTTTTGGGGGGAAGGGGGGGGGGGGGTGAGGAAACCATTTTTCTTCATTCAGTCAGTGACCTTGACCTTTAACCTTTTGACCCCATTATCAATAGGTCTATGTCTTATTGCAAGTGCAAGCTATCCACAAAGTTTGATCCAGGTCTGTGATGTAGAACTAATGTTTTTGTGTAGAAACCAGTTTTC
This sequence comes from Margaritifera margaritifera, assembly GCA_029931535.1. Lineage (NCBI taxonomy): Eukaryota > Metazoa > Mollusca > Bivalvia > Unionida > Margaritiferidae > Margaritifera > Margaritifera margaritifera. Next base: position 356,817 of record JAQPZY010001590.1, on the reverse strand, counting down.
TTCTTTCAGTCACAGTGACCGGGATATTCAACTTCAAAATCAATTCTTCCTTACCCCAAGTGCAAGTCTTCCACAACATTTGGTCCAGGTACGTGATATGGAACTAATGTTATTGTGAAAACCATTTTTTATTCTTTCCATCACAATGACCATAACCTCTTACCTTTTCACCCCAAAACTGATTGGGTTCTTCCTTAGCCCAAATGCAAGCCATCCAAAAAAGTTTGGTAGCAGTAGATGGTGGAGGTTGAGTTACTGTGTGGAAACCATTTTTTCATCTTTCAGTCACAATAATCTTGACCTTTGACCACGAAATTGATAGTGTTCTTCTTTAACCCAAGTGCAAGCCATCAACAAAGATTGGTAACTGTAGATGGTGGGCACCTCATGTAATTGTGTATCAGACAGATGGACAGAAGAACATCATAATAGAATATGTTCTGCCCTGTGGCATATATAATCATGAACTAAATGAAAACATTTAAGAATGCATAATTAATGCACATGCATGTACAAGGTTAGCCCACTCTGCCACCTCCCCTGAGGGTAGTTAGCCTTCTCTGCTCCCACCCCAAAGGGGTACGTGACATCAAACCGGCCCCAAACTGTCTAGAAGAATGGCTGAGATTTAGTAAGGCTGTACATACATATATTCTTTTATTTGTGCAAAACCCAATGGAGACAGTTGTACAATAGCTCCCTTCTACTTCGTAGAGGTGAGCTAAAAAAGAGGATTTTTTCAGATTTTATGGATACTGATATTAATGCGAATGATCTCGAAAGATGCTCCATTGAGCATTACTAATTCATCATTTAGTCAACATTGTCAACCCTTATAAAAGAGTACGACAACAGTTATGCACTGGAAACAATCAGATGCAAAACTTACTGAAGGCTGGAATATACAGGGCAAAATCCATCAGATTTTAATCGCTCTACCTATAATGAACCAAGCATGACAGACTATGAAACCAACAAATTGCTCAAAATGTATTACCATATTCTATATAATACCCCCACTGTGGGCTTTAGAAAAATATTATTTGGGAAATTTTGTGACCTTATGGTTCATCATAATATGTGCACACTAACATTATCAAATTTTCCCATCATATGTACATTCTAGACGAGTTAGATGTACATACTAGACGAGTTAGATGTACATACTAGACGAGTTAATGTACATACTAGACGAGTTAGATGTACATACAAGACGAGTTTGATGTACATACTAGACGAGTTAGATGTACATACAAGACGAGTTAGTTCCCTCTGGCTATGTTGTGAGCTCTTCACTTTTATCGTGCTTTCTCTCTCTCAACAAGTTTGTACTGAATAAAACACATGAAAGATCTGTTTCGATTGATTTAATCCTAAAAATAGCCAGGATCGAGACATGCACTAATAATGGATATTGTGATTAGAATATTGACCAAAAAGGGGGATGTGTGCTTTATAAAGCATGTTTAGTTATTATTTCGAATACAATATGTTCTTTCATTTAGTTGAAATATGGTACAAAGGTACAGATTTTTAATAATGACAAAATGAGTATTCGAGAAGTATTGTTAAGAATTGTCTTTACCCTTTTTAGTTGGCATCTTGGTCTTCGATATGGTTTTGTGCTGAAAGGGAAAAAAAATTACACATCAAAAACCTGTTTGCATGATAAATATCCTCATGATTTACATTAACTTTAAAAAAAAAAAATTAATTCATAATTCAGTGAATTTCACAAGTTAAACTTTATTTAAGCACATCTGAAAACTAAGGAATATAAAATATGAATATAAGCCAATCTAAATTTTTTATGCAATATTAACACTTAAACATACCTGCAGTCAAGCAACTCGCATTTTTTTTTTTTCCCCAGCTTTATTTTATTACTTTGTTAGGTCTGAGGTTTAAATCAGTTATTTATATCTTTATAGCTGTGACACTCTAAATTATGAAAAATGTATTAAGACAATTACTTCTTCAGTCATTAAGTGACCAAAAAAAGATTAACCACAACTGTTTTGCTTTTAGAAGATATATCTGAGAAATGAAGAGAGAAAAATATTCATGAAAAATAAAGTCCATAAATTTATTGCATCACCTGTGACACATCGTCACTGCAGCCTAAGTAATACAATTTCAAAGAACCTTGTGAACTTGCCCTTTGACCTTTAAACACACCATTACCAGAGCAGTTTCATCTCTGTTCAGATTCTATGCCAAATCTGATAACAATCCATGCATGGAAACAGATGATTCAGCCCCTTCATATAGCTCACAATAATCTACCCCCAAATATCTAAACAATCATTCATGCTGCAAGCTTGACCTAGGACCCTTGAATCTGCAATCTGCAAGATCTACCCATCTACACTTGTAAACCTGGTTCAAACTCTAATACTGAGAGTTTCGTCTGTTTATTTTTTCCATAATGTAAACCACTAAACAGTGACCTTGACATCCAACCTCAACAGCATTAGCAAGGGATATTTAATATCCAATGGAAAACTTCTTTATTATGTCAGATGACTATTTATCCACAACAGTAGTAGATAATACTGGCATTCAAAAACTCCAACCACTGATCACAAGTAAACCTGAAACAAGTGTTCACTTCAGACTTTGATGTTTGACATCCTTGACCTTCAATCTCTAGGAAGTTTTACTCAAAGGTTCATAAGGAGGTTTAGATAACGACCAAAGAACACACAAAAGGTTCCACCTCAGCATTAACTAGTGAGAGACTGGTCTCTGGAGCTAAAAGTACATAATCAGTTCTTAAAGATACAAGTCCAACTCTATAGTGAAGCCCATAGTGAACTTGAGAGTATTAGAGAGGGTTGCTCTATAGACCTTAATGGTGGATACTGAGCAATCCTCTTCATTGAAAAGAAAAAAAAATGCAACTGCAGTTAAAGCGAGGTAGATACGATCTACACATATTCTACTGCACCAATTGCATATTATTCTCCACTTGGCATTGTAAACCTTGGAAGTTGATTGCTGTCTAGTCTAAGCAATGCATTTGGCATCCTTGTTTAACTGGTCCTGTCATATAGATAGGTTGATATAAGCCAAGCATAAAGGTGGAGAATTTGAGGGACACTCTGTGCTACGACTTATCCCTTCTCAGTGCTTAATACCCTAGAATCATCAAGCAACAGGTTGAGGAAATTGTTGAACCATGACCACTGGAGCCAGCGGGGAGTTATCAAGATGAGGTGTGACTTGGAACTTTTGACTCTCTGAGGAACCCGAGGGATTATTCTGAAAGGTGGGAAGGCATAAGCATACAGTCTATCCCACCTCATACTGAAGGCATCTGCCACCAATGCCCTCTAGTCTAGCAATGAAGAGACATAAAGAGGAAGCTTACTGTTCAGCCCTGTTGCAAACAAGTCTGCCATTGGCTTTCTCTACAGATCCACAAGTCTCTGCTACCGACTGGTGAAGAGACCATTCCATGAGGACTGCTCGCCCCTGTCTGGACAAACTGTCTGCTAGAATATTCCTCTTGCCCAGAATGTGGCAGACTCTGAGAGTGATCTTCTCTGAAGCTGTCCAATGGAGAAGGTTCAAGACTTCCAAGCAGAGAGAAGGAGCATGGGTCCCCCTTGGGCATCTTAGGTATGCTGTGACCAATGTGTTGTCCTTAGCAACCATGATGCAGTGAGGTCTTGTGTGGTTGACGCACCCTTGAAGTGAGAGAAAAACGGCCAGCATTTCTAGATTGTTGGTGTGAAGGGAAGATTCTTCCAGAGACCACAGGCCCTGCAGGATTACTCCCTCCAGCTCTAAGTAAGCACCCAGTCTGAATCTGAGGTGTCGATGTAAAGAAATGAGCGAGGTTCCAGAGCATGAATCAGAACTCTGGTCAGAAACTGATTCTGATTTTCCACCAACTCAGACGGTGTTGAAACTTGCAGAGATGCTGCCATAAATTTTCTTAAGAAGGGGAGGTCCCCCACACCTGCCTCCAGAATAGGGGAATGGGTGGTGGGGGTATACTATGCTGAATGGTAGCTGATGGGCAACAGCATTATTATAAGGTGTAGAAACACCTAATTTAAAACAAGCATTTAATGATTATGTATCAGTTCTTTGACAATAAATGTATAAGGTATCTGCATACCTAATTGTTGCTCAGCTAGTAAATATTCTTTGTTTCTGATCAATCCCATTCAAAAAAACCTTTAAAAACTGAAAATCGTTATATTGAACCACACACACACACACACATATCTTTATAATCAGTTTATTTACTGTTTCAGATGTTAGCCCACATGCCTCTGAAACTCTATCACTGCAATAAGAAAATGTCAGAATATCTTAGAAATAAATGGAGACAAAAAATCATTTCCATATATATAATCCGAATTATATATCTGTATAGGATTTTGTTTTGTTTTTTTTCTCAGAGATTTTGAATTTTTTTTTACTACATTGATACAGTTTCAAAGGTCTTTGGTTAGTCTATACCTCGGAGTAGTGTGAATTTTGCTTCGAGAACTGATTCCCCTTTCACAATCAGCCGTTTATAACAGCAGAACCGCTGCAATTATGGCCAGTCTGAATAGATTCGGGAACTGGTTTTCAGGATATATATCCAAAACACAATTTTCCACAATTCATGCATGTTGTTCATTGGATATTTCTGTTGATGTACCAGATTTTCTGCAAGGCCTAAACCATAGTTATTTCTGTATCACCAATTTTTGCGTTATGTTCAGTTAGCAGCAAACAATCAGATTTTTCATCCTTCCTAGTTTTGTCCTTAACAGATGATCTTTCCATCTCGCTGAGTCTCCTAAAGAAATCGGTAATCTTTTGTTTCAACATGACACATTACTGTTGCGCTTTAGACATTGCCTTAATGGCTGATCGACAGATCAATGTACTATACCCCTTCAGGAAACAATTCAATCAGAATACTTCCATGGTTTCTGCAATATTTTAATAGATCTCCATCATAAAGGTGCTTGAATTCAAACAATATTCTCCATAGATATAGGATTAATTGAGATCATGGAGAAAAGGCAAAAAAAGACGATCTGATCAACCTAATTAAAAAACAAAAAATTTACAAATCATGCATTGGTTATGAGAAATTGCCGGAACCATCGGTAACTTGCGCTATCTTTCCCTCATTGGGTTTTTAAAGTTGCGTGACTCTCAGCCATTTTTGTGAGAAACCCGTGATTCTGCAGTCTGGCAGCATCTCTGAACTAGGATCTTAACTTGATCTGAGTGTACAGGGGACCCTTGCATACCACCCAACCCCTAGAGAGGTATAAGCATAATCCAAGTGCCAAAAAAGTGTGATCTGAGCATAAAAAGTGTAATCTATATATTACATGCCAGAATTACAATAAACTATGAAAAATGTACATTTATTTTTGCTAATAACCTGGATCTGCAGCTGGTTAAAGTTCTTGTCACCAATCAGCAAAATCCACGTGTATTAGTACCAGAATGCAAAGACAAAACATACTGACAAATTATATATATATACAACACACACTTTAACTAGTGTACATGTCTAACTTTCGCTGAGTGATCATAAAGTCAACTCCACAAATTCTGCAATGAGCATGACAATGTGCTGTTTTACATCGCTCCCATATTCATTTTTCTAAAATTTTTAAAGAACTATTGATTCGTCCTTTTTCTGATCCAACATGTTTTGAAGTTTAAAACAATCCCTCTCCTCTAACATTTTTCAGTCATATAACATCCATGAGTCACATTGACAAAGCCAGTTTCGCTTAACATCTTGCACCATTTTTTATTACGTACATACTGGTCCACTACTATTTCTCTTCATTAACATAATGAATCTGCACGTTAAGTTTTATAATTGAAGAAACCCCACCTGTTTTCTCTGCAATTTGTCATATATAGCAAGTAAGTAAAAAAAAATGTAATGATTATGCCAAAGCATAATGGTCGGCAGGTATGTCTCTCTAGTTTCCCAGAAGGAAGAATTGGAGCTAAGTCCACTGCTGCATTCATTCCGAGTCTCCAGGAGAGAGAGGTAAAGACGAGCAGACAACAAAGTCTTCTCATCAAGTCTTGCCAAGAAAGCAAGTATTTGTGAGATTCTGTTGTGAGGAACATGGACTATTCCTTGGGGGGGGGGGGGGAGAATACATTCCCACATAAACAAATTTCTAAGAAGGGATCAGATCCGACTTCTCCTGATTGGATATTAGGCCTAGACTAGTCACCATCTCCCAACAGAGAGACTGATCCAATAGAAAGGCACATCTGAGAATGTTGTGCATCAACCAGTCCTTGAAGTACTGGAAGATGGGAACCCATAAGGACCTTAAATGAGCCACTATTACAACTCTCACCCGAGTGAAGGCTCTGGAAGCAGAAGCTAGGCCAAAAGGAAGAGCCCAAAACTTGAAGATTTCCTGTTGCAGTCAAAACCACTGGAATTTCCTGTCAGTCAGAAAGACGGGAATGTGAAGATAAGCTTCTTGGAGATCTATGGAGACCGCCCAGTCATTTGGCTTAATGGCGTTCCTGATGTGGTTGTCTCCATCTTGAACCACTCTTCCTGAAGGAATTTGTTCAAAGGGGAAATACTGATGACGAGTCAAAACTTTCCCCCTTATTTTGAAACCAAGATTTAGGAATAAAATCCCATCCTCTCTAGCTGAACCCTTCCGGAGAATGGTGTATTCCTCTTACTGTTGAGATACCAGTTGGGACCTGTGGAACTAAACAGGGGTCCTTGAAAGAGGTGGAGGGGCCCAGAAGTAAAACTGGTAATGCTCCCATATTGTGGAATTACCCTCACATTGTCCAAGAGGTCCGACCAAGCCTCTGAAAAAAGGCTTCATCTGACACCTACTGGGATGCTGGGAAGAGGTGATTTGGTAAGAGAGGGTGCGACTCCCTAGGGGCAATTGCCTCCCTCCTTAGGGAAGAGTGAGGGGTCCATAGACTTCCTACCATGGCCCCTCTGGTCACCTCATCATGAGAAAGATGGGCGGAGAAAGGAATTTAAAGCTGTGACTGATTTCAGTTCTGATGGTTTCCCCAAGTAAGCATTTAGGACGAGGAGCCATGGACCTTTCCAGATTGTTGCACTTCTCACTGGTTTAGCCATGCCTGATACCACAGTCAGGGACCAGTGTTGCTAATCCCTTTAATCTCACTAGTCCAAAAAGTGCACAAACAAATGTGCAAAACTGTTAAAACAGCATGAAAATCTAATCAGATCATCTACATGTGCATAAAAACATGCCTACTAAATTTAATTTGTCCACCTCAAATAGATTTTGCCTATGCCTAATCACGCCGACCAGGTTTTCATCAAAAGAATAAAGTCCCACAAGCTAAAAATGTGTAAACAAGAGTCTCTCGAAAGGACTGACACTTTACGAGCCAAAAAGAATTACCAGGTACTCAAGCTAAGTCCATTTCTTCTGTCCTTTTATTATTTTTAACTGCTGAGTACTGAGACCATCTTATTCCTGAGAAACTATAACATACCAAATCTGGTAACAAAAATATTTTCTGACATAAATATTTGTATGACCTGTCTAAGTTAACATGTTCGCAAGATAACTGCAAGTGCAGTACAAACTTCTTCATCATAAACACTTCAACGAGAAATGTTTGAAATAGTCCCCACATTTAAATGAACAAGTAATCCAGTTTCTATACTTGTTTACCTATAGTCTGCCTTTATGGTGTCTGACGATAAAAGAAAAATAACACCTACATTCATTTGATTTTTAGTCTTAATCCTCACAAAATTTACTTAAGACTCCTAAAATGTCATTTAATTTTATTTAGATGACCGAATTCACAGTGTTTTCAATTTGGTTTGGGTGGGGGTGGGGGTGGAGTGTCAATAGACAAAGAAAAGAGCACAGATTGAATAGCATTATTAACATCAACAAATATCCGAATCATATCTGAATACATTCAATAGAAAATATTCACATAGGAAATTTGGGTATTCATTTCAGCTCTTGATAGAAGATCACTGAACTTGTCTTAAACAATATAAACATATAACCACATTCTAAGTTTGACTAAATCTATAGCTAATATATTTTGGAAAACAAAGTCATTTAAGTGGTAACATTCAAGATATTCTTCAGCTATATCCACAAACTGTGTTCAATGATAACGAGAGTCCCTCAGAGGGACTGATGCTGTACTGGCTGAAAAGAATTTTCAGGAATCAAAGATAAGACCATTTCTTCTTTTGAACTGCGGAGTGTTGAAACCATCTCCATATTCTTGAGCAATAACAAGATTTTCAAGTTGACCAATATGGTGGCCACATTGGATGTAAGATTGGCACCATTTTCATTTAGGGCCAACTGGACATCATAAGAAATCTTAAGGTGAAAACTGCATATCAATATGACCATCCATTCAGAAGAAGTAGCTATAAAAAGATTTTCAAGAGGGAAGTCGTGGCAGCCATATTGGATGCAAGATCAGAACCGTGTTCATTTAGGACAAACTAGATACAATAAGAAGTCCATGTCAATATGACCATCCATTCAGGAGTAGTGATAACAAGATTTTCAAGATGGCCACCATGGTGGACATAATGGATGTCAGATAAGCACAATTTTTGTTCATAAGCAGCAAGACACCATAAGAAGTATTCTGGTGAAAACCCCATGTTGATTACTTTCCGTTTAGGAGATGTAGCGATAACAAGATTTCAGGATGACTGCCATGGTTACCATATCAGCACCATTTTCATTTTCATAACTTGACATCACGAGAAGTCTTTTGGTGAAAACCCCATGTCAATATGACCATCAATATGTTTAGGAGATGTATAAGATTTTCAAGATGTCTGCCATGGTGGCTATACTGAAGATCATGTCAGCACCATTTTCATTTTCATAATTAGACATCATAAGAAGTCTTTTGGTGAAAACCCGATATCAACAGGACCATCCATCTAGGAAGAGCAGCAACAAAAGATTTTCAAGATCGCTGCTTTGGCAGCAACATGTACATTCAACAGTGTAGGAGAAACTGATCTAAAAGAACTTAACATCGTTACCTAAATCTGGTTAGAAAAGTGATACTGTGTCTCACCTAGGTATAAACCAAGGACCAAGTTGACATGAGATTGCTCAATGTGCTGACATCTGCCTAATAGTCTCATGCATGAGCAGCTAGCTAACAAATCTGTGTTAATAGCATGTTTTGTGTCAAAATTCTTCTAAATGTTTTAACCAGTGTTGCACATTGAGTACGGATCGTGGGTTTCCCCACAATTATTTCTCCTATGTCCCACAAATATTGACCCTGTATGCCCCCGTGGGTGCACTTTTTCATCAGAAATTTTTTAAAAATACACCTACAACTTTTCATTAGTGGATGTCCATCCATGTTTATGTTGGCACTAGCAATAGCCAAAGTTGAGAAAGGTGATAAAAACATTTAGATGGCAATGAATATCTATCTTAAAACAATGTATCTGACAATGAAAACATTCTACTTTTGTGGTAGTTGGCTGAGTTGCAATGTAAAGTGTTTGATGCCGTTAGTGAAACGTACTTTCATGGTTAAAGTCACCTCTATGACCAGGAAGATTTCAATTATTTTGAGGTTGAAATGATGACAAAAGAGACTAAATTTTTAAGCAAATACACAATTTGTCACTTAATTAATGATTTATTAGTTTGAGAAGAGAAGTAATGCATAAAACATGGCTATCATTATAAATAAATGCTGGTGATTAATGAGTGTACACTTAAGTTAAATGAGAACAAGATCCAGAATGGAAAATTCCATGGTGCAGCTCATTTCAGGTTCACCAGATATTCAAACATGTTAATGTTTTCATGAGTTACCTAAGCACATGATAAAACTTTTGTTGCAATATTGTAAGTTTCTAAGGAAAATATGATAGTATAGTGTAGACCACAAAGTTAAGATGGTAAATCTGTCGAAGCAAGTAAGATTATCTCAATTTTTGTAGCATAATAATGCATTATGTACTACTATTTTTGTTTGTCCATCTAAAATGTGTGTCCCCTAGATTTGGAGGGTGGGGGACACAGTGTCCCCTGCCCATGGGATCCTATGTGCAACACTGCTTAACTGGTTATGATAATGGATGCTTGAAGGTTTCTCCACCTTAACTATCTTCAGCTATATTTGATGGCAAGTCAGCATCATTTCTAAAAGGCCTCCTCAAGGCCTTAATGCCACAATGTTTTGTCAGTTCTGCCAAGTAGTTTTTGAGTCATTTAAAGGTTTTTCTATTTTTCTATTTTTAGTCACAGTGGCCATATTGGATGGCAGGTCAGAAACATTGTATATGAACCTGAAAAACCTCCTTGCCATGATGCTTTCTATCAAATTTTGTCAAATTCTATTGATGGATTCTCTTTTTTGTCATTGAAAGGTTTTTATATTTTTACTAATGGCAGCCATACTGGAAGGTGGATCAACATCACTGTACAAACTTTAAGGACCTTAATTCATGCCAGGAAATTTCTTATGTCACATGTACTCAAATTCTGTCAAGCAGTGTTAAAGAAGACATCATTCAAAGGTTTTCCTTCTCTTTTTATCAGTGCTGGCAGCCATAATGGATGGCTGATCAGAATCATTTGTATCAAGTTAAAATGCTTCTTGCCACAATACAATTCCGTCAAATTTTGTTGATGGGTTTTATAGTCATTGAAAGGTTGGTTTATTTTTACTAATACAAGCCATATTGAACAGTGAATTGGCATCAAGATACAAACTTTAAAGACTTTAATTCATCAGGATGCTTTCTGTCCATGTTAGTCAAATTCTGTCAAGCTCTTTTAAAGAAAACATTGTTTAAAGGTTTTCCTCCTTCTTTTTAAGTGATGGCAGCCATATTGGATGGCTGAACAGCATAATTTGTATCAACTTGAAAGGCCTTTGTGCCACGATGCATTCAGTCAACTTTGGTGAAATTTTGTTGAGCAGTTTATGAACGTCATAAAATTAATTTCAATTTTTAGTAATGGTGGTCATATCAGATGGCAGATCAGCACCATTCGTAAAAATTTGAAAGTATGTCATGAAAGGATGCTTTCTGTCAAACTTGTTCAGATTTTGATGGGTGTTTTTTGAAAAGATGTTTAAAGGTTTTTCTAGTGATCAGCATAATTTGTATGAAACTGAATGGCTTTATGATAGGACACTTTCTGTTACATTTTATCAAATTATTTGATCAAATTGTGTATAGGGGTCTTTGTGAAGTCATTAAATATTTGTCTATTTTAATAATAACAAATGCAATATTCAATGGCATATCGGCATCATTTGCAAAAATCTGAAGATCTTCCTGCCAGAATGCTCTCTGACAAATTTGGTTGAAATTGGTCCAGTGGTTTTTGACAAGTCAAAAACAGCAAATGCTGATGAACAATACACACCACATGCAGGACCATATTATAAGCTCACTAGGCCCTATGGCAATGTAAGCTAAAATCCAACAATGTCAATACCTTCTCTGCTAGAAATACATACTCTGTGTCATGCCAATGCTTTATTAGTAAGAAAAACTTGCAAGAAAAAGACATAAATAAGGCTAAGTATTAGATGTCAGTGGGGTAAGAAAATACCTTTTCTGTTACTACAAAATTAGTGCCTGCTAGCCAATCTGAGTCTGGAACATCAGTAGATGAAGGTATGGGTTCCCCAAACTTCGCAGAAACATTTGCAATTGGTTTTTGCTTCTGTTGGTCCTCCACCAATGGAGATAACTCATCAATTAGCTCTTTTAACACCTGAAAAGAAATAAAAAGATTGCAAACGTGCACCAATCAATCTTAAAAATTTAAATTTATCAGGACCCCACAGGCACATTACCTTGATGATAATCTGAACAGAAGAGAAACACCAGCATCTTTGACGCAAGCACAAAAAAGTATGAAAAAAACCCAAAAAACTCCTCTGAACTTTAATAATAATAATAATAATAATTGGTTCGTTGTTATGGGTTTAATGCCATTTTTCAGCAAATGATAGGCTATACATGGCGGCGAGTATATTTGGTGGAGGAAGAACCCTGAGAAAACCCCAGGAAGAACCACCGACCCACGGGAAGCTACTGGCAAGCTTTCTCAAATACCCACATTAGCCGAGCCCGAGACTCGAACCCACGAGGACAGAGGTGAGATGTCAGTGGTCTGTAAAGGCGAGTGCCTTAGACCACTCTGCCACCAGGGGCCCCAATAATAATAATAATAATAATATTAATACAGTGAAACTGGTCTTGAAAGACCACTGTTATGAGAGACCACCTTTCTTGAGAGACCAGGTTCTCAGTGCACCGATTTACTCATTATATAGTGTCGTGACCTGTTATGAGAGACCCTTCTGTCTTGAGACCATGCTTATTTGGCAGAAGGGTATGGTATTTCAAGACAGGTTCTACTGTAATAAAAAAAAAAAAATAATAATAATAATAATAGTGAGTTGATGGCCAAGAGGTTACAGTAGCTCACAGGTCTTTGGTAACCAGGGTGCAGTGATGCTACATATTCAGACATGATTTTGGTTCTTTAGAAAAAAAAATATGAAATTTTGTGAAGGTTGGTCTGGGGATCCTCCCCCATTGGGATCTGAAGTGGTGGCACCCATGATTAGGGGGTCCAGGGATTGTGAGAGCAAACAAAACTACTCCTGGTGGCCCTTATCATAATATTTTGCAAAGTTGTTAATTCATTCCAACAAAAAAAATCACTTGAAAAATAACAACTTTAAACAATTCTTGAAGAATTTCACAATGTTCATTGTCTCGTCAACTTGTTCTACACTTATTACATGTGCATGTCAATGTTCACACAATAATTTGTTAATTTTTGCAGAACATATTACGTGTATATCACACTTTTCTCTTCTCATAACAGATCTTCTTTTCTTTCCTTAAAAAAGCTTTTAATTATATACATCAACTATATAAAAATATTTGTATATATTCACTTCTCTTTTCCCTCATTGGACACAACCTGTAGATACTGATGTGCTAGTTTTGCTTTTTTTGCTGCCTCAGGAAAGACTTCTTTTGCTTTCTTTTTTGTAACCATTTATTTTGTGGGCTCAATGTTCAAAGTTTTTTGCTTTCTTTTAAGCTCTTGCTTGTATTGTCTACATGCAGTTCGTATATTCAAACACAGGGTTGCATCTGCCCTCTCATGTAAGAAATCTTTCTTAAAATACTGTATTGCACTTTTTCCTGATGCCTTCAGACCGTATTTGATATTTTGTACAGAGTTGTTGGTTTCTGTTTATCCTTCCTGATTTGGAATCAATAATATCATTCCTGACACTGAAGGATGATTCTACTTGTAGGCCATGAAAACAACTCAGTAAAGACATTACCATCTTGATAGACAGGGTGTATTGCAACAATTTCATCACTTCCCCACCAGTGATCTATATGTCGTCCCTAAATTCTGGAAGAGTATAAATTTGGAATTTTCTAAGTTCCAAATCATACTGGTCCAACTCCTTCCCATTTAACATGTTGGACACTACTGTAGAGTTGGAAATAGTTGTTCAAATCTTTCTGGCAAAGATTGCAAAATGCAAGTCATCTGGCACACTTTTCTTACAAATTGACCAACTACATTCCCATCAACTCTATGTTCAAGCCAATCCCATTTCCACACATTTTTCAAACCTTTATCCAAACTTTTTGTGTCCGTGTCTCTATCTATATTTCAAGATGCCATGTTTGTCAAACATGCTTATTTCCATCAGTTTCTGTTACATGAAGATTCATTAGACAATTAGAAACTTTTGACTAATTAGAATGATCTTTACAATGATCATCTGTTAAATAACATACGGAACGAATACTATTACAAGAATCGTTATTATACGGTTAAATTATTGTGGAATGGGGCTGGACAGACCATTATTTAAAAACCAGATCGGAGATGATAATAAAAACAAACCATATAGAGGAAAATCAGATTCAGGCCAAAAGTGGAAATTTGCTTTAAAACAGAAAATAATCATCATTGTATACTGCCATATCTCATCATCAGATTCAATCAATAATAATATTGGCAAATAAATATAGCTCAATGATGTCGTTTATATTTGAGATACATGGTAAACATTGCAGCCTAAACGATACAAAGTATTAATACAGTTGTCAATAATAAGCAGATAAATCTAAAATTATTAATCAGAAAAACCTAAATCTTATATCAAAATTGTGTCATGACACAAATGCACACCAAGTACTACTGGTATCACAATATCTCAAATAGTTCTGGAGATAATAACCAGACAAGAGTGTGATGGATGGACAGACACAATTTGTAATAAAAATGGGGATAACACTTAAAATACTGATCAGACTCACTCCATTTTTTAGTTCAAAATATCAAGTCATGATACACACACACACACTCACCCACCCAACCACCCCCACACACACTTTCATATTTATGAACATTAAAAAAAACAAGCATACAGTTCTGATATATCTGGGTCCTATAGAAATTGGATATGACTGGAAGTGCATGTTGCTTTTCTTTTTTACCTATGAAGAACATGTTTATAATTCTCATGAACTGTTAATAATTAGTAGCTATCAATTAAAATACTATAATGACAGTCACTGTTTAGTACATTCAATATACTCAAGACAAATGTACACCCATCATCGCAAACCATGAGCAAAACTCCGCTATGCTCTATTTTCACCCAAGACTGCCTCTAATAAGATTTCCTTGTTTCTCATAAATATGCATAAACCTGTTTAACCAATAATAGTGAGCCCGGGTCAACATTTTTTTAATAAGGCTGACAATCAATTTTATCTTCCAAGCACAGTCACTTATTGATTGATATGAGGTCACTTCCATTGATGTTTAAGAGCTCATTCTTTGGCATGTTGATGATTACTGACAAGAAACAAGGAAATCTTATTGCATGCAGCCACAGGTTAAAAGAGAGCATAGTGAATTTTCCCCCATGGTTAGCATTAATGCTCTACACCAGGTTATACCAAAATCTACTTTTTAAATTATGTCATGTCACATTTCATTGTACACCATATCCTCAAAAGAAACAACAGGAAAAAGACCTGAAAAGTGTTTTATTTCCTCTCAATCGAAAATGGATCCCACTTAAATGCCACAACTGTGAAATGACACAGAAGCTAAAAAAAGAAAACCAGTCTACAAGTGGCTATTATCTATATGTTATGAAATAAAACCCACTCACTTTACTTTCATGCATCAAATTACACAATGGAGTACACATCCCACATGCACAAATCAAAATTACAAGCTTCATTTATTAACTGAGTCTGTTACTTCCAGAAACAGCCACTTCACAGATAGATTACAACTATTACACTTAAAGTAAGGTACTAAATATCACTCCATGAACATAATGACAACATGAAAACACATGGACTTGACTGCACAAAGTATGCTCCACTGTGGAGTATTAGATAGGATGTACAATCTGTGCTCAAAAAAACCTAAAACAACTAAAATTACTTGCCATCACTAATCCCCATGCTTTTCTTGCATATTCCACCCCACCTGCTCACACCCCACCTGCTCACACCCCACCTGCTCACACCCCACCAAACCCTCAGAGACTGACTCAGAGATCATAATGCAAAAATGTACTGGGGGGGGGGGGGGGGAGAGAGAGAGAGAGGGGAGGTGTAAGTGTGTGTAAAACTAATTTTAATGATGTAATATTTACCTGTCACTATTGCATTGCTTTCCTTTCCGGCACAGAAATTATAAGAAACTTCCATCCTCCTATCAGATGGAAAGTCCAGAACTAGAAAGAACACAGAACCAATCTGTTCCCCACATCACAGGCCCATGCACAGTAGCCGTCCTCATTCTTAGGGACACAGACTACTTGTGGGACATAAGACTGAGGTGGGAGGGAATCTGGCAATAGTGACAGGTTATTATTATATCATTAAAATTACTTTACCCCCACACACACACACACACACACTACATTTTAATATCAGTAATACAATACCTGTCACTACTGCGTTGCTGAATTTGCCAGCAAGGTGTGGA
Organism: Margaritifera margaritifera; assembly: GCA_029931535.1. Classification (NCBI taxonomy): domain Eukaryota; kingdom Metazoa; phylum Mollusca; class Bivalvia; order Unionida; family Margaritiferidae; genus Margaritifera; species Margaritifera margaritifera. The sequence continues at coordinate 340,765 of JAQPZY010001590.1, read as the reverse complement.
GGCTGATGGCCTCAAAAACTGGTATACAAAAGGATATACCCATCCATATGGTACAAATGTTGGTATCTGCTTGGGTCACTTTTGTGCCGCAACTAGTGGCCCCAAAGAAAATAAGCCTTCGCTTTTGTGCACCGAAGACCGAAGGTAGAAGAAAAAAGTAGTGTGTGACCACCAAAACACAGCTTTCATAACATCCTCCAATGATGAATGAAATAGACTGGCCCATGAGGTAGCAATAGCTTGGACCTCGTGGGCTTTTTTTTTTATGAATGAAAGGTCGCTCTCTGTAAGGAACTGATAAGCTCTCTTGATCGTGAAGACCTTGAAATAGTGGATGCTGATATATCAGCAGAGCCCTTAAGAGGCAGGAAAAGACATTTCCAACCCTTCCTTCTTCATTTCGAAGTGGCCAAATAGAACTGTAAAACCGTAACTGGGCATAAAAGTCTATCTTGATCATCTCCAGTGTAGATACAACTGATACTGGGGATCTCTATAGGTAGTGGAGCTGTTGAAGGATGGTTTTTAGCTTAAAAAACCTGGTTGACAATGGACAGAAACAGACAAGTAATTGTCAATGAACCATAAACAACTGAGGAGGAAAAATTGGGAAATGATGGTAAGCATCATGAAGGTCGATGGAGACTGCCCAGTCGCTGGGCCTTATGGCGTTCCTGACTTAAGCTGTAGTCTCCATCTTGAATGGTTCCTCCTGAAGAAACTTGTTTAAAGTGGAAAGAAAGATAATCAGCTAAAACTTTCCCCCCTTTCTGGATACCAGGGAAATCTGAAAGTAGAAGGCCAAAGACTGGTTGTTTAACACCCTCTCTACTGCACCCTTGAAGGGTGTGCACCTCTTCCCTTAACTGCACCAAATTTTACTTGTGAAAAAAAATGGGGGTCATTGCCAGAGGAGAATATTCCCAAAACTGAAGTCAATATCCTTCCTTTATTCATAGAGAGGACCGACCAATCATCCATTATGCTCGACCAGGGCTCTGAAAAGACGGCTAGTGGAGCACCCACAGGAATCCTTGGAAGAGGGATGCACGGCACGAGAGGGAGCGAGTCCCTATGAATACCACCCCCTGCCCTCCTTAGGAAAGAGAGGCCTACAAACTTCCTCCCTGGGCTTCTCTAGTGACTGCATCTAGCTGCAGATGGGCAAGAAGAATGCTTAAATTGGGGCTGCTTCCTGGACTGGTGCTGCATCCATTTAAAAAACTTTGCTGAAAGTCCTGAGTTCAAATCAGGATGGACATGCTTCCTGGCCGGTTCAATGGGCCTGGTGTGAATGCGAGGGACTTTTGTTGTTGGTCCTTCAGGTCCTGTGATGCCACGGAGATAAACCCTCGAAAGAGGGTCTTTTCCTCTAAGGAAGCAGCCCTAAGAACATATTTAGTGTAACAAAGTAAGACTTTTGAAACAGGGCAAGATCCCTGTGGACTTGGAGCAGCTCCGCTGACAGTGCTAGAGACATCGACAATGCATGCCATGAGGCTTTGGCAACTGCCTTAAAAAAGCGCTGTAGCACAGATGGAGACAGAGATTCCTCCTTCAGAAGTCTGAAGGAGACTGCAAGATCGGCATGTGAGGCTATGGCAACAAGCAACCCAGGATTAGGTTCCAGCACTTTCAGTGTCTTAACTAGAAGGCGAGCCTAGGTCTCCAAGGATATTCCCACTTGTGATGCCTGTGTCCAAGGGGGGGAGGCTTAATGGGCCAGGCAAGGGGTGCACTTTGTAGTTAGCTGCAAAGACCTGGGGTCTCCGTATAGAGGAGGGAACATACAACCCTTTACGCTGCCTATCTGGCCCTTACAAAACTAGCGAGAGAGCTCACTAACCATAGTGGAATCGGGAAGTTGCAGGAGATCTGGGCGTACGGCAGCCCCCGAGACTGGAGAGAATTTTCTTATCCTTTGAGCATGAGGGCTTGGGACACCAATCCGGGAGAAGATTCATTTGCTGCCTTATTAAAAGACCAGATCTCATCATCCTCCGCCACCCGAGTTGACAGATGGAAGGAGGTAGGGGACCCGAAGGGAGGATATGCGGAGATGCTGTCTCGGTCTGTTCTTAAGCGAACTCTCTTGAGTACACTAGGACTGACAGAATAGCTTCATCTTTCTCCCACCCCTAGGAGGCTGGACTTTCCAACCCCATGTTTCTCTGTTGTAGGAGTATCCATGTAGGGTAGGAGTATCCATGTCCCATAACTCCTCAGGCGGAGCAGTGAGACTGCCCCTAGTAGCAGACTTGGCAGGAGAATGAGAACGCTTCTCAACCTTTCTCGAGCGTTTGGGGGAAGAAGGCCGGCCTCTCTCCTTCCACTTTGTCTCCACATAAGCAGGTGATGTTGGTCTACAACTCACAACATCAGAGGATACCAATCTGATCCCCTTCCCTAGTCTGGCTTATGTATGCAGACTCCCTGTCCCCAATGGGGTTGATCAGTAGCCTGGCAGGGGGGGGGGGGGGGAGAGGGAGTGTGTCTCGACCCAATTCCTGTTCTCATACCGAGGGGACTCTAATGACCAGTACTCAAAGACCTATGCCCAGTGCCTGAAACCTGGTGACTGGCACCACTCAGGCGATTCTGATCTGATGGAGGAGTCCTCTTCAGAATTTGTATAGCAAGACTACTGCTCTCCTCTTCCAGTGTGACTCCATCTGCTTGTCGCAATAACTGGGCATAGAGAGGGTGCAGCTCCTCCCTCACAAGGGGGGATAGTGACTCACTTTCCGCCATCATTGGGCCACAAGGTTAGAGAGGATGCAGCTCCTCCCTCACAAGGGGGGATAGTGACTCACTCTCCGCCATCATTGGGCTACAAGGTTAGAGAGGGTGCTGCTCCTCTCTCACTCTTAGCCCTAGTATTTCCTTGGGACTCGGACTGAACCCTCACTGGCACTGAGTTGAATCAACCGTCAGGGGTTCAAAGGCCTCATAATTCTCTGAAGAGAATGATCCCACATTCTCCTGGGATCTAGGATTGCTCTTCTCCACTGAATAGCTAATCTTCTTCTTGGTACCTAAGGGCCCAGAGAAGGATCCCACATTCTCCTGGGATCGAGGAGTTATCTTCTTCAGAGTCCTGAATGACTTGGAGAAGGATCTTGTATGCTCCAGAGAAGAAAAGGAAGAAGGGCCTTTCTTCCTCCCCTTATAAGTTTGTCTGACCACAAACAACAGAAAAAACAACTGTCCATACGTTTGCCGCTAGCTTAAAAAAGGCAGGTGGGCTTTCCTATGCCCGCATTTGCCCAGCCTCTGCGACATTCATTGCTGCAAAAAGAAAAATTCTGAAACAAAAAAAAACAATAGTAAAAAATGTTGATTAATAGTGATGAATGGTACAAGACCTCTGTCAAATACAACACCAGCAATACACTAGCTGTCAATATGGTATTGATGATAACGAATGGTGAGACTGGCAAAACACACTATTATGGGTAATAAAGATACGAACCCCAAAACTCACTGTTGACGATATAGTAACCCCAAAACTCACTGTTGATGATAATGACTAGATAATGACTAGTGTTAGACCATCCAAACCCACTATCTGAAGATAATGATCATGCGAGACCTCCTAAGAGAGTCAAATATTCATCAACTAATATTAGTCATTGTACCAATAAACCAGATATTTTCATAATATATGTAGACGAAAAATGGAGATCACAAAAAATGCTGGATATGAATGGGAACACAATTACCTATGCGACAAGTCCAGAAACATCCCCAAAAAACTAAATTAATGATATATCGGTAAATTGGAGCAGTTATGGCCTAACCTATTTCTGAAGGAGAAGGGTAACATCAAGGGCACTGCTGCCAAAACAGAACAAAAAATGCCTCAAAACTCTACAAGAAAACTTGTAATATGATTAATAATACAATGGACTGTAAGCACTGTAACAATATTGAACCCCGTATTTAAATACCACAACATGTCTTTGATGCAAGAAAGGGCAATTTTCCACTAGAACATGACTTAATTCAACTGAACAAAGATGCTATCCGCAAGAACGAGGATAGCTACTGCACATGGGCCTATGACATGGGGGACAGACTGGATCTGTGTTCTTTCTAGTTCTGGACTTTTATAACTTTCCTTCCAAAGGGAGGATGGAATTTTCTTATATGGACAAGGGTAATTTCCATCCCAAAAAGGAAAGCAACGCAATAGTGACAGGTTTTGTATTACTGTTATTAAATGCAAAATCTATCACATATACGACACATTTTTTCTGCTATGGCTGTATATATAAAGTTGGTCAAAAAATATTTGAAAATGTCATTCAAATTGAAATTGTGCACATTTGACTTTTGACTCCTTCCCAGGGATCCAAGGTGCTGCAACCTTCTCGCTGATGGTCAAAACATGTGCAACTTAAGTAGGAAGTTTCTGGAAGTTCCACCCAGCAATTTATGAGGATATGTGATAACAGACATATGGACAGACAGAAAGAGAGCATCACAATATCCCAGATACTATTAGAAAAGTGGGCACAATAATAGGCCCAGATCTATTAAAATAAGTCTTTATAGATGTAAATATTTTATTTTTAAACTGTGATATACAAGAAGCAAAGTGTTAATTGTTGCAATATTCCAAGTCAACAAGTCAGATGCAAACAATATCAGTACCAATCATGTATTGTATTTATTGACAAGACAACAATTGTATTTATGTTCTGTTATGTTATCAATTATTTCATGTAATTATATATGTATAGCATGAACCCAACTACAAACAAATCAGTCTGTGAAGTTTCCTTTAAATCATACACTGAATAAACACAGACCAAGATCTGTTAGTGCACTGTGTGTACAGATCAGTCTGTATAGTTTGCTTTAAATCATACACAGAACACTGACCAAGATCTACTAGTGCACTGTGTGTACAGATGAGAGTTTATGCTGTTTGCTTTAAATTACACATAGAACAAACAATGCAAACCCAGATCTGATCGTGCACAATGTGTGCACAGATCAGTCAATACTGTTTGCCTTAAATCATACAAAGAACAAACAATGCACATCCAGATCTGGTGGTGCATTATGTGTTTACAGATCCGAGTTAATGTTGTTTCCTTAAATCGTTTGTTGTGTCCTTAAATCATACACAAAACAAACAATCTAGACCAGATCTGCTGGTGCATTATGTGTACAGATTTGAGTTAATGTTTGTTTAAAATCATACAGAGAAGAAACAATCTTGACCCAGATCTGCTGCTGCATTATGTGTGTATAGAGCTGAGTCTGTGTTGTTAACTTTAAATCATTCACAGAACAAACAACACAGACCCAGCTCTGCTAGTGCATTAAGCAAACAGTCTGCAGTTGGGTATGTTACTGAACATATGTGGTTGCATACATCAAGATGAGGTCATCAACAACAATAACATCTAACTCAAATGGATAGTTCCAACCTGTCAATCAAACCGATCACATTAATTATTTTTGACCAATCAAAAATAGGCATCGGATTCACTGCGTAGTTACGCGTTGCTATCCACCACATTTGCTCACAAGCACAAGACCACGCTTGATTGCGTTCTTTTTACATTGTGAAGGATTTTTAAAAATTACACAAAAAGTCACTGAAAATTTATCAGATAAATGGTTCGCCACTGTGCTTGGGGCACATACAATGCAGATTGTTGTTATCCTGAACGGCTTCAAAGTGGATTTTTTTAAAATTTTCCCGAAATCAAAAACCAACATGGAAAAATGTATGCACTGGAAGTGATACATTAATTATAATCATATTTCATATATAAATACACAAAACTTTTAAAATAATCACATCTGTTGTGCTTGTGAAAATGTTGAATACAATATTATGCTAATTGTATTCTTATTTTCGAATTGTACCGCATTATGCGACAGCAGATCAGGGTCTGTGTCGTTTGCATTTGGACCCGGCTTATACACGAGTATATACAGTATTTCTTATTTCAGTCATTTTTATTAACTTGGATTGTTTTTGTTTTTTTACATTAAATTTGGAATATCGCAATCCTGCATCATACTTTATTAGTGTTGATTTTGTTAAAATTTCAAAATTGAGCATTTAATTTTAATTAGTCTCAAGTTGACAAAAAATTTATTCTCTCTTTCTATTCTCTGATGGTCTGGCAACAACAACATGGTTGATTGGCACAGGTTGTTTTTCTTTAAGAAATTTAATCAAATACTGTAGGTTTTGGGGTTTTGAAACCATTTCCACCCTGTACATTAAGTTCTGGAATGGCCCTAATACTATTCAATATCTATACTTGCAAAATTGGATTCTGACATCATTTATTTCAAAAGTTTGAATTGAATTTTTTTTAAATAAATTTTTTATTATGGAGTTTGTAAAAAAATATTTTAACTTTATGAAGAGGTGAAACTGTAATAACATTTCTTTTGTCTTTATTAGGCCTGAGACTATAAAAAAAAAGCAATCTGTGTCCTACCATTTATTGTATTTTAGTTATGCTGACTTCAAATAAAACTTTTCTATCGTAAATTACTGATTTTATAACACCTGCAAAATGTTATGACATCAATGAAGATAAAACGTCACACACTAATTAGCAAACAAAGGTAAAAGTGGATGCAAATTTAAAAACGTCAATGTGCCTGTAGTTACTTGTTTTGATGTGCCATTATTATTTCTTTCTTTTTTAAAAGACTACGACAAATGATCATTTTACATGGATCTGAAATAATTTAAATTTACTTGTTTATCAATGATACCCTTCCAAAATGCTTTCATCCATCCAAATGAGGATACATGTTAACATAGGTTTAGGACCCAAAACACTCCCTTCGATCACTCAGGAAACTGTACAAATTGTTTATTTATTGTATTGTAACTTTAATGTTTTTCCTAAACATAATAAAATTATTAATTGATAATAAATACAAAATTGTATTGTAAATCAGAAAAAGTACTTTATTTTTTATTATTAAACGACAATTATACGACATAAATTTAATGGGTGCGAATACATAACGAAAGCTTTATTTTAAATTTTAAATAAAAATTAAAAAACACATTACTGAAATCATAGTAGAAATTCAGATTTAATTAATAAACATGCCCAACTTTGCAAAAACAGAGAGATTGTTATTTTGTCCTCTTTTAGCGAAATGTCTGCTTTAAATTTGTGAGGATGCTCATTCTTTCTCATAGACCACCAGCAACGTGCTGCAACTTGCACCTGCTTTTCGTCATCGAAAATCCAAATTTCATGAATATATCCTTGTGTGTAGTAGTTCAAACCTTTCTTTAACACACGATCTGAAACATTCTTGCATTCTAGGAAAGTTTCAGAAATACCGTCAGGAACATTTACCAATGAATCAGTAGCTGATGCTACTAAATCTGCCATTTTTACGACAGCTTGTGAGCCAGAGCAAAAGTAACTAAGTGGGCGGAGCTTATCGCTCAAAATCGGAACTATCCATTGTTGCAGCTATCAAGGAAATTAGATAAATCTGCCCCACAAACCTGTATTCTTAAATAAAAATGTGTATGCAGCCTTGTTGAATGAGGTGTATAAATGCTGCCATATCCATGGATCAACACTGGGTTTCATGTGGCAATTATGCCCTTTGGAGTTTTTATACTTATCCTTCTTCTGGGCCTCACCCAAAACAAATGACTCTGTATTCCGTATCTTGTGTGTATTGGCTGAAAACATGCAATCCTGTATGTTCTACAGTTGCACAGAAGGAAGATAAATTTTCAAGTCGAGAAATAAGACATGTTTTCTTGCCCTAATACATCATACTCAGAGCAATTTTCAAACTCGTCTGCTCCACAGAAACTTGTGTCTATTCTCATTTGCATATCAATCAAAACTACGGTTTAGAATCTCTTTAATGTCACAAATCTACCTACAAAATATCTGACAGTTGCTTTATTCCTATAAAATGGTTGGTTCAAGGGTCCTTTATCTGTACAGCATATTTCCATATCAAATCCGATGTTTGACAATTTCTAAAGCCACATGGAGTAACACAACAGTACCGTCACTCACCATTTTGAATTACTAGGCTACATCAGCAGATAATCTGCTCTTCGATCATAATCGAGTGACCAATTGAATGCAACTTTCGCTCATTCTAAAAGTTCTGGTTATTTTTGTTATGTGACTTGAGGATTCGTGGATTTGTTATGTGACTCATGTGATGAACATCTTGACATGTGACTATTAACATGGTTCAACAATGCACCAAAGTACAACATGGACAGTTTAATTGACATTGTTCTGAGCAATTTGGCTTACAATGTAAAATTAATACATCCATTTTGCAAATTTGGCACGATATTGATGGAAGAGTTGATTATCTGCCAATGAAGCATGGCAATTCAAAACGGTGATGGGTAGTACGGTTAGTAACCAGCCAAAACACATACACTTCCCCGGCCAATAACCCCCTAGGGTAAATAAATACCCTCTAGAAAATAACCCACCATCGATATTAACCACCTGGTATAAACCCCCTGGCCTATAACCCCCCAAAATTGTAAGTAACACTTACTAAACAAGTATCAAACTCATGGCTCAATCAAAGGATTGTCATGTGGGAAAACAAAGAAGGTGGTGCCTTTACAAGCTAAGGGATTATGGTCAAACATGCACAGAAAGTTGTAGAACTCTACTGGGTACTGAATAAGTATTAAATTTGTGGCTCAATCAAAAGGACTGTCAACTTCAAAAGCAAACTGAGTGCTGCGCTACCTTTACAAGCCACATGCACTGGCAGATAACTTCAGAAATATCACTTGGGAATTAAATCTGACTTATGGAAAAGGAAAATACAAATTAAATCAAAACTGTTATCACATCAAATACAGTGTTTATACAGCAAAACAAAAATATTTATACAAATACATGTTGTTTGGATTTGCATGAAAATGGAAGCAATATACTTGCTAGTGAACAACACTGACAGACACTTCACTTTGCGGTAGGTAGTATTTAATTTACCAGTAATAATTTCAATTTATTAAAATGAAAAAAACTGTAGATACAAGTATTGTGTAATGAATACCATAATGAAATGGATAAACACAGTGCAGTCATGCAACAATAATTGAAATAAAAATGTTTCATGTTAAAGAAATTGTGTAAGTATATAATGTTTTAGTTATGATTGATGCGTTAATGGGAGATGTTGTGAGTGATCCCTCGTAGATACTCTAATACATTTCGGTTGATATAGTCGAAGATGATCCGCAATATTCTGGCACTGCTGTCAGTGTAATAAATTTTAGGTGTCCAAGGGGCGTGTCCAGCTAGAAGTTGGTTACACCCAACCAGCTGCGGTGCCTGCTCTTTTTGCATTTGATTAAAAAAATTCCAGAAATTCAGGAGGTAGCTTCTGATGCCATCCTTTAATGGCACTGTTTGTTCTTGGCAGTTCTTCTTGGCTGCGTTCAAACATATTCCACATCTTCAAATTGAACATAGGCGGTAAACGTGCTCTGCGCATTGTTCTTCCTATGTATGTGTCCTCGAAAGTAATCCAAGACTGATGCGGCAGCCAGTGAAATGTGTGTTTACAGTTGTTCAAAGGCGTCAATGACTGAATCGACAAGTGCTGCAATCATTCACAGTTCTATGGCCAGTTCTGATTCAGTTTGGTACTGCTGCTGTAGACCGCAACTTTGAATTTGACGATATATGTTTTGGATCATTTGAAAGAAGCAGCCTTTATGTCGGTGTTCAGAAAGACGGCATTGATGCTGTTGATGATGGCCATTTCATAGTCAATCATGATAGAAGATGGATTTAATAGTCCTTCGAACTGCACGAGTTCCATGAACATCTGGGTGTACGTAGCCTGTTGTTTATTTGACAGTAGACAGTAGATGCATGGAACTGTTCCATCCGGAATTAGAACATGGACTGTGTACAGTTGTTCAAATAGAAGCGGCGCCGTTTTGATTGAACCAGTTTGGGAAGGCGAGAAGTAGCTAAATGTTAGCAGTGGTTGCAAAGATTAACATCCAAGTTGGTCCCGGTCCAGAAGTTATTTCTGTAGAGTGTTTTCTTGTATTCGTCTAGAATAACTAGATTCTTAATGTTATCTGGAACAGATAGAGGATTTCCTGCAGCCTGCCTCTGCTTTCTGAGTCCGTCGAACAGTAAGCATGGGTGGCAACACAGCTGAAGCTGCTGGAGTCACATTTCCAACACTGTTCAGTATGATTTGCTGAGGAGGTTCCATCAAAACCTGCACCTGTTCCTTCATTTGCTGGTATACTTTCATTTTCTCGCAGTTAGCAGCATCTGGTGCATGAGTGTGATTGTGCAAACGACCAATCACTTGATGACCTTCAACTAGCATTTCGGCATTTCTCACATTCGTATGACACAACTCCATTTGCTAAATTCTTCTGCTTAACATATATATAACCGTCATAAAGAATTTTTTCGTGAGCTTTGTCTGATTTTGATTATTTCCATTCTTAACCTTTTCTATTCTACATTTTAACACGAATGATTTTTTTACAACAACCTTAGTCTATTTATACCATTTATACCTGGAGGTTTCTTGGCTTTAGTGATCTCAGTAATCAGTCATTCCTTTGATATCTTCTCGCATTTGTAATATAGCAAAAATTGGGGGTTTCTTGTTTTCAATGGTGATCTCAGAATCAGTCGTTCCTTTGATGCCTTCTCACATTTGTAATATAGTATAAATTCCAATAGATTGAGAAGGTTGAAAAGTATATAAATATTTAGCCTAAATAGATAACATGCAGAATCAGATACTGGAAACCAATACAAAATAAAATTCTTGAAAATAATAGCATGGGGGTTTCTTGGCTTCAGTGTTTTTCTGGTTAATCATTTTTCCAAATACAAACTTTGAAGGCAAATATAATAATAATGATAATAATGTGTTCAGAATATACAAAAATTAATTATTTTTATTCTGTAATAAAATGTTTTGTTTTAATTTTGGGGTTTTTTGGTCGGGGGGGTGGGGGGTGTATTGTCTATGGGGGTTTATTGTCCGGGGGGGGGGGGGGGGGTATTTAACATAGAGGGTTCTTGGCTGGGGGTGGGTGGGTGGTGGTTATTGGTCGGGAGTTATTGGCCAAGGGGTTATTATCCTAGAATCAGTAGAGTTGTTATCCATGTGGATTTATAAGTTGTCAAACACCAGATTTCATAAGGAAATCTCTGGAGGACACCTTCAATCAACCGTAACCCAAGAACCATTAGAAATGCCAGTAAGTGTCTGAAAATGGTCTATATGTGCACTCACATCTTGTGAACAAATCTGCAATATTTGCAATATTTTATGAATAGGTGAAATCCCCAAACCACCAACATACCAGTACAGGTTTGGAGGCTGATTTATCAGACTACTATTGAGCTTGTAACAAAATTTTACAAACAAACTTGCTAAGGCAAGTCATCCAATATAAACTATAATATGCATGAATTTGCCAATTTTTGTGACCCCCTTCCCCACCACCTTCCCCCTAATACAATAATCCATATGTAAAGACAATACAATACCTTTCTACATCGGAGATATGACCACTAACTGAAATACCAACATAAATCATATTTGGCAAAACCACACAAATTAATGAACACCACAATAAATGAAATGAAATAACAAATAGTGAGTTCTGACTGCAGAGTTACAAAGAAGTCACAATGTTACCTTTTTTTATTGTTGCTCCTTCATAATTTCTTACAAATTACTTTTTTCCCCCCCTGAAACTTGTACTTTCCCGCTGTGCTTGTAATCACAAGGTATCAATTTGCACATTCATTCAGATAAGCAGTACTTACATGTAATATTCATATAGTCCTTCTGTTTCATATCAACTGAAATATTTTAGATCACAAGGTACAAACTTGGCTCTGGATTTAACACTGTTGAAGAAAAATGTTCTTTTGTAATAACATCATCTTCTATAAACTAAAATATATAGTAATTTGAAAAGATCTTACCTTGATTTTAAAGTTATAAACACACTACCATACAAGCCTACATGATTGTAGTAGGGTGGCAATCAAATAACTTGAATCCTTTACTATGTTGTGTTGTGTGTATACATGAATTTATATTACTTCAGTTTAGTCACCTTTAACAAAAAGAAACAAAAAGAGTTCCTCAACCAGAATGGGAACTTGTACACTGTACCACTACACTGTGAACTGATCTGTACAGTCTAGGTAAGACTGATAAAAGGCTATTTATAGTACCATTGGGTTTCCCATCTATACACTAATGCATGTCAAAAGGCATATCTGACAACAGCCTTCCGTTCCAGGAAGTAATGAAACAGAAACCTATAACCTTAGAGCAAATACATGAAGTCAAACTTAGTCAGAGCAAGCTGAATACAAATCTATTGATTGACAGAAGTAAAAATGTTTGTTTTATCAACTCCTGTAATGTTTCAGTTCAATCCATGGCATTGTTGAAAAAGGCCAACCTGTGCTGAACAATCTTCCTTATCTTTAAGCCAAGGATAATTTTATGTTAAAACTACATTTTACATCAACATATTTCACTATAGACTGTCAGGCAAACTCAGGGGAATCATTTGTCCCACAGAACAACTGTGATCTGAAATACAACAAGCACACAACTGAATCCATATCTGATCATTTACTCCGGACACTAAAATGAGACTGAATTTCTAACTGCAAGGGGTGGTGAGAAAAGAATGACAGGAAGTTATGAGATCAACCTATAAAAGTGCACATGCTATTTATGGAATACAATATCCAAAATTACATAAATTAAAATCTATGCAGTCTTTATATTTAAAAGCCTCCACCATATCCTGTAATCATGAAACTGTCTCAGCACAACCATGTCCCATAGTCATGAAACTGTTTCAGCAAAGTCATCTACTTCCAATTGGATGAAAAAAGGCAATAAAGATATGGAACTATAAAAAGTGTAGCAATACTTATCGTATGGAAAAAAATTTACGTACTGCCAAAGAAAATACTTATTCAGATATTAAAAAGTAATATTTTTAAAACAGGATTAGAAATGGAAATAAAATTTTGGATCTACAAGACGGTAGCAATACTTACCCTATGCAACAATTACTGTATGTACTGCTGATGCAAGTATTTATATAATATTGTAATGTAATCTTATTCCAATTGGATGGGAAAAAAAATAAAACTCTGGACTAGAAACAGGTTGCAACAATATATTTATATGTAACCTGTGCAAGCTAAGCAAGGTGTGAGAGATCCCAGGGGCTATCTATATGTCCTCATTTGCAAACTGTGCACAAAAAAGCAATAATTATACAAGGAAATAAATTCCAGAACTAAAAATGGGTGGGAATTTCTTACCCATGCCGGAACTATAAAGGGGCACATAGTAAATTAGCACCACCTTTCACCTATCAAGGTGCTTATCCTATGTTAAAAAAAAACCCGAAATAACAAATGTAAAAATAACACTTGATTGTAGTAAGGACTATGTGGAACTAACACTCAAATGAATGAAAAAACAAGTGGATTGCCAAAAACGGTTGAGAAAAGCAATAGCAAAGGCAAAATCATGGTGCAAATTAACACACATCTGATTGACAGTGCATCCAAGAAAAAGAAGGAAGTAAACAGGATGTAGGGCTTTTACATACAGTACACGCATCGTGTTTTTATGAAAAAACATGTCATGGGCGTGGAGCTTAATCATTTTCACGATGTGTCGTCGTGGACAGGATATCGTGGTCATCGTGGATTGTCCACGTCGTGGCTCGTAGTCGACGGATTAAGTTTTATTGCCCATTTGAAAGTCGCAGCAATATAATTATGTAATAGTGGACGCCCACTACCACGCGTGGAACTTACCTATCGGCTCAGCTACAGCACACAGTGCAGAATGCTCTTTTTAATTTGTACGCAATGCCGTTTAATATTCAAAGACTCACTCACTAAAACGCATTCACATACGTGTATTGAAAGAGATGAAAGATAAATTGCCGAGAAAAGAGTCACGAATGATGCTTCACAAATTATACAAAGTTTTATTATCTTAATTTTAATGGGGGGGGGGGAGATTCTGTTTTAAAGAAACAAAGGGTAAAAGAAATCACACGTAAATACATGTATTAGCAGGTTTCATTCCGTTATTAAAATAAAAGAATGCGAGAAATGTTGTGATTTTGTTTTTAATTACCCCAGTCACTTTTAAATGGTCTGCTTAAAATGTTCCCAGACAATGAAATATACACGGCGCTATGCAATATACAACCTCTACTATTCCAGCCTGTTTAGTACTTGCGACTCAAATATACATGTCCATGCGACACATTTTCTCAGGAACTAGACACGTTTACTTTTACCGTAGACCTACTGTTTTTACTCCGATTCTACGAAGCACGTGATGCTGCATTCTATGACCAACAGCTTTAAAAAATATATGTAAGATTGCTGGTTTGGCCATCTGACGAGTTTAATATTACCAAATGGACTGGTGAAAGCGATAAAAAGTGTGTAATCACAATTAATTTGCTTCAATTGGCGAAACTTTTAAAATTTCTGGTGTTTTAATTAATGTATCATTCAGTAAGATTTATTTTGTGCTTTGGAATTAATTCTTTCTCCCCTTGTTTAACTTGTACTGTATTACACGCAAGCTGAACACATCATATCTATCAATAATGCCATGTATATCACCCGAAATTGCGACGCCACGTGTTTGCCAAGACTATAAAATCTATCTCTATTAGTGCACTCATTGTTGTAAACATGTGGCTTCTTACTTTTCGTTAACTACTCCGACCTGGAGGTGGAAAAGTTTTGGCTTCAGAGATTGTAAATCCCAATTATTTCCTGTTCATTTTGAACCGTTCATATTAATTCTAAGGTGGTCGCAAATATTGTCAGGTCAACCTTGATTATTGCAGTAATGCTCTCTCATTGGACTTTCAGTCTATTAAATTTCTGAAGCATTAAGTTCGTACATGGTTAATTATGACCAGATTCGACAATAGATAATAAGAAAAAAAGACAAAGGACACTAATAGCAGGTGAATAACCCAATGAATTATATAAATTCTTGTTAAATACAAAATGAATTGCCAAGCAGCGATTTACATATTAACTTACTTATATAAAGAGTGGAATCAAAACTGTATTTCTAAATTTTGTCAGTAGACGAATTCCAAAATGAAGATGAACGAGGCACATTTCTAAAATGCATACTCTCTAATTAGCAATGCCCGTTTCCAAGTTTGCTATAAAAGCTACGGCTAACATCGATTGAAAGTTATGGTGCATAATCTCTCTCTCTCTCTCTCTCTCTCTCTCTCTCTCTCTCATGTTTGCATGTGATAAACACAATTTATTACAAAAAAGATGCATTTAAAAAAAAAAAACAGAAAGATTGTAGTGTAATACAGCTTTCTTAAACATGTAATAGCTTTGTGTTGCTGCGATAGATTTGTATTATATGCGCTGCGTTGCAAGATTAATTGGGAGAATACAAATTTTAAATGGTTTATTTTATATACCGCTAGAAACCAGTTTTACGCAAAAATATCACAACTTGACCACATTGCGTTTCTCACTCCATATTACAAGTCCAAAACTCGTTGTTCCACACGCAACAAAAATAGTTTCATTCAAAAGTTAATGCTTCTTTTGAAACATCAGGGCTACAAAAAATAAGATAGAAGCTCAACACTTCATGAATGGCCATGGTTAACAAGAGTAGCGGCTAACGTCAAAGTAAAAATGTCACTCCTCGGCTGGTGCTTGATGATAGATTCATGAATAAAGTGACGAAGAAAGTAACCTTTTTCATAAAAAATCACTTCGTTTATGGCATGAACAGTCACTGAAATAGAGCAACCTTCAATACCGTGTAGACGAATTCGGCTCATTTAAAAATTATCATACTCTGAAATAATCAGTCATTTTTCTAAGTCTAGAGATAAAGGTATTTGTATCCTGCTTTCAATAATTTCTTTAAAGAAGGTTTTGGAAACTGTGTAGACATTAAAGAAAAACTATGACAAATTAATAACTAGTACAAGAAGTTCTTTTATGAAATATCATTTATTGAGAAAACACTGAAGTTGCCGCTTATGCCCAGAGGCAGGGTTGATGCGCTACTTGTTTATCTAACGCTGTTTCATTCACGTCTTTCTAGCGCTTGCATTACAGGATGTTATGCCAGCTGAATTGGCTTCATTAAACAGAAACCCTTGGTGTTTTCATAACAATATTCCCATGACATATTTGTATTCTGATTTAAGTAATTTAACTTCTACTCTATGTGCTACTGGGAGTGCGGGTGTGATAGGATTTAGCTTTAACAAAATTACACTTGTTCTGATTTTTAGAAAATAAAATATTAATAATTTTACGTGACTCAGGACCATTGCAGCTTGTTACATTTAAATGCCTGTTTCCTTATCGGGAAAATAACAATACTATATATAGTTTGCTTTATATACCGCTAGAAAACAGTTTTACGCTATAATATCAACACTTAATGGCTATGTGTTTATGAGACTTTCTCTGTCTAAATTCGCTCTTCACAAACTAACATCTTCTTAGTTTTAAAGTGTTTGATTTTGCGATAACAAGAAACATTTTTATTCAAGTGTTTTTTTTTTTTAAAACATTGAAGCATGACACTGACCAGTAGCTGCTAGGAATTGTTCTAATTTAAGTAATTTAAGACTTCAACTCTATTTGCTTATTATGCAACGGAGTGGGGAGGGGGGGTTGTAGGCTGGGAGAGAAAGAGAGACGGAGGAGATGGGATATAGCTTAAAACAACTACACTTCTTCTAATTTGTAGATTTTTTAGACGTGCATCAAGGCCAGTACACTCCTCCCCCCCCCCTTAAATTTAAGTTAAATGTTTTACACGATAATATGAGAACTTAACATCAAATGCGTTTCTCAGTCCAAATTTGTTTTTCACAAACTAACATCTTTTTAGTTTTAAGGTGTGTGGTTTTGTGATATTTTCATTCAACAGTTATTGTACTGTACATTTTGAAACATCGAAGCGCGACATTGAACATTAGCTGATGACATGTAGAAACTGTCAAGACGGACTGTTGTTGACTCGAGGCAGGAAGCTACAGCAACAGGCATAGCGGCTGGCTTCAAAGTAAGAATGATACTCCTCAGCCAGTTCCTGGTGATGCAATGTAGATTCGTGAAAAAAGTGTGGACAGGAAATCACTTTTTTTCTCATTGAACTCACTTGTTTATGACATGAATGGCCACTGATAGAGCGCAACAGTCAATACAGTGTACACAATTCTGTGCATTTAAAAATTGCCGTACTGTCTCATAAACAATGTTATTTTAAAAGTTTATGGGTAACAGTACAGAAGAACCTTTCCGTAGTAGAAGCTCCTGTATCTTTTTTATTTTAAAATACTTTGGCAAGAATTATGACATACATGTCATAATGTGCCAGTTTTCATGATCGTACATGTTCGATATAAATATTACGGCGTTCGTTTGTAATCTCTTTCCGAGTTCTATATGTATTACTGCTTTCAATGATTTCTTCAAGGTGGGTCTTGGAAATGATATGGAAATTAAAGGGAAACTGACAAATTAATAACCAGTACACAACACACTTTTATGAAATATCATTTATTGAGAAAGAACCTCGAAGTTACCGCTTGATGCAGAACAATGTCAATTTCCGCATCTGTATATGCTAACAGGTACATATACATGTATTAAATCAGCAGGGATGTACGTTGTAGCTAAGCAATTATTTCTGATGTACGCTTTGTCATGGACAAGGGTGGAAAGATATCCAAGAAATATCAAATCTCATTTGTTCTATGTTATGCGCGTTCGTCTGTATGTATCCTCAGCCAGGCTACTGATAAATACACAGGAAATGTTACCACTGTAAAGGTACAGGTAAAGGTATGAAATTGATACCTGCCATGTTCGGTTTATGGTGTCGGAGTTTCTCCCATCTGTTTGTTTAGTGTGTCGACTCGCGGAGCGAATACAATAGAATCAGCGAGGGGTGCCATAAAACCCACTACGACTCACGACTGCAATAAAATCCGTCACGCACTTCCACTAGACTGAGTGGATTTTCACTAAATTAGTGTGAAAATCCACCAGACTGCGTGGACTTAAACTACTCATAGTGGACACTTAATCCCCTGCCCTTTCTCCACGCCCAAGCAATTTTCGTGGTGAATCATAAAAACACGATGCGTGTACTGTAGGTGTCAGACTGCAGACCTGCCAAAACTAACAAGACCTCGGTAAGGTAGTTTTCCTTAAGTTAGACAAATTTTCAGTAAGGTGTAATGCAATATCATGTACTGCTATTGTCGACCTGGAAACATGCGTTTAAAAAGTTTTAGAAGTGAGATCTGAGACTGATGCAGCGAAGGCAAACATTATGTTCAACTAAAAAGTTTGTAAAATACACTTAAGACTCTAATTACCTTCAGTACAGTTTCAGAAACTGCAGTTCCAAACCCCATGGAGGCAGTTTCAATTTCAAGTGACAACAGCAATCATCTCACCCACCCTCCCCCCATGAGATATACTCAAATCAACACAACATGATGTCCAATAAACATGATTGCAGCCTTTCCTACTTTTTTTTCCAAAAATCTAAATATTTCTTTTAAAACTTTTATGCTGATTGTTTGAACGATTTAAGAGGCTTATTGTCCCTTTTGTCTTCAAAGTGTTTGAACACCATATTAAAAAAATGCTATAATCAACAGCTTGATTGTGTGCATAGAAACACATGCAGAGACAGGAAGGATATGATTATCTCCATCTTTTTTCTGAAAAGCTTGGAGATAAACATGCATACACATACATGTGAAATGAATAGCAATGCTAGGGTGCACCGCTGACACTTGTTTTTTTTATCTTTGGAGGAAGATGCCTCTGTGGTAACAGAAGACTCCAGAAAATAAAGATTAAAGATTGTTATGGATGATTTTAGACTGAATGAATCAAGTGAACCCAATATTGGATTACAGAACAGAGTGCGCTCCTTGGCAAAGAAGCACACAATGATCATTTTCATGGGCCGACATATTTATCAATTCTGATTAGCTTGTACACCAACTGAGAGCACATGGCCAATGATCTTGGATAGCAAATGTAAAGAAGAGAATATGAAACCTTCAGCAAAAAACCTACTTCATTTAGTTCCAAAGAAGCATAATGGAAGGAAAAAATACACATGTCCAAAATAAAATTCTAGTGGGTGATGGTTAAACAAACATGAGGAATTAGGCCCGGTATGGAAGGCCCATGGCTGGAGGGCTGATAATAAAATGGGATTTTGATTTTCTTGAATAAACAAGAACAGTTAAAGATACAAAATCTTTTTTGTTTAAATTACCCTACTTTTTAACCTGGCTGATGCCCCACTTTCTCCATATCTAGAATTAACACTGCTAGAGCTAGACCCATGGCAATACAACCTCAAACACTGCAATGATGACACCATCACTGTAGGATGTCGTTTCATACATAAATTTCCAATGACTAGCATACCCTGTCAATCAAGGTTGCTGATAGCCCAGTGCAACACTGTTCCATGAACCACAACAATTTCACAGCCAGTGAACTGTACTTCTTGACTGGCCCACCTGTTTCCCAGTCAAGTTGTCCCCTGCTAGAACTAATGCAAAAGCTAGTGAGCATTTTAAAAAAAAAACAAGGTATATTACTATACAGGTCATTTGGCATTTCGGTAACTAATCGGGGCAATATGTTAGTAATCCCCTTGTAGTTCAAGCATAACAAAAACAAATACAGTTTGACTTTCAGACACGTAACAGAACAGGGAGGTCAGCTTAGAAGAGATCAGGAGATTTGCCCAATTTGATCTGGAGTGTTTAGTTCAAACCATGAGGATTTTCACTGACCTTTTTTGTAGCATCTAAATGGTAAACAAATTTCCTTTTTCTATATTAAAATATGAACATCATCTCATCACATCAGTCCTTTCACAGGAACTTGTCACCTTTCATACTGTCCATATATGTAGTATAAGCATTTTTAGCCTTTCTTAGTAGATCATTGCCTGGATTATATTTGTGGCAGTCCTCATCATTGTTGATCTCAACACCTACGAGATGATGTATCGTTATTGGACCCAAGTTTCCTCTAGAGTCAGCCTCAATTTTCCTCAGAATACAAAATGTCCTATACCAAGTCCAGCAAGAAGTTTAAATTGTTTCCTGCCTGTGGGTAGATTTAGGTTGTTGACTGCCTGCCAGAACTGTTCAAGACAGGTGCTATCTGGGTCAATATTGGCAAGTTCTTCTTAAAATCTACTTTGCAGGAATGGCAGAATGCATATTCAAGTATCTTTGAACTTGATTCCAACCACTGCAATTCCTGTTTCCATCCATTATTGAATTCTGTGTGATATTTCAGTTGACTAGAATCTGGAATTTTAGATTTGGGAGATATCTTGACAAACTTTGAAGACTGAAGACAAACCAACCCGTTTTATGTCACTTGAGCTCACTAGTAATGACTAGTTCAACCATAAACCAATAATGTTTTTAATGCTTTCAGAATTACTTCTGATCACACCTAGTATAATCTATCTAGACAAACTTTAAACATCGAAGCCCAACTGACTATGCCGAAAGAATTCATGTAATGTTAATTGTTCTATGCTGCTTGAGCTCTTTAGTAATCCAACCATAATCCATTAATGTCTTTACTTCTTCCTGAATTACTAATAATAACACATAGTATAATCCAATGATTACTTTTAGATTATTGTATTTGAATTAGCAATTAAGTGTCATGCTCATGTAATCCAGTTCACAGTCATGTGATTACAGGAAGTCTTTATCGTAAATATACAACACTGTGTGAAAAAGAAAGAAAAAAAAATGGAAAAATTTCTTTTCCAGAATTTTTAAAATAATTTTTAGCACACGTTAGATTTGATTGTGTGAAGAGATGGACAGGAGACACCTCTCATCTTGGGAGGAAATCCTCCCAGCCGGGAGGTTCACATGTATGGACTTTAGTATGAACATATAAACTGCATGAGAGAGAGAGAGAGAGAGGTGGTTAGCGTGCCGGATTCACGACCAAAAGGGTGTGGGTTCAAATCCTACAATCGGACCAGCCTGGGTCAGCTACTGTGGTGTGTCCTTGGGCAAAGCACTTTACTCCAATTGCCTCGGCATTAAATGACCAAGTTGTGTTGCTGTGCCATAAAGCAACAAAACAAAAACAAACAAACCAAGTGTAACACTTATTAGAAGATGAATTTCACATACATTATATAAATGCAAAGTACTTGCAAATAAAAGTGACAGTTTATGCACTGCAAACATTTATGTCTGTTCTAAGATTCAAAAGGATATATGCTATAGCAGTGGTTCTCAAACTTTTTTGATCGCGACCTTAAATAACATCTTTTGCGACCCAAAATGCAATACCGGTATAGGTCGCGAGGGTCCTCACAACCCTCATTTGGGGTGCGACCCGGGGTTTGGGAACCACTGTGCCATAGGTATTAGGTATTTAAATTTAAATGTAAATAATGGTACATGTATTAAAGCAAATTTAAAGCCCAATAAACAAAAAACAAAATTTGATCAATAAAATCAGATAGAAACAGCACTTTATAAACCAACCCTGTGTTGACCAGTTCTCTAAGCTGCATGTGGTTTACTCTGGAGATTATTGACCATTGGGTCTCAGTGAACTGAACTTAATGTGCAAAAACCATTATTTTCTCATCACACTTATCATGACTGTGACTTTAGACCCCAGAATCTATAGGTTTCTTTATTACTCTAAGTGCACAACATCTGCAAAGTTTGGTTAAGGAACTTAGTCTAGAACAGAAGTTATTCTGCAAAACCCATTTGTCTTTGCGCCACCATGACCTGGACCTTTAAACCCCAAAATCAATAGACCTCTTCCTTAATTTAAGTGCAAGCCCTCCACAAAGTTTGGTCTATGTATGTGGTCTTAAAATAAAGTTTTGTGCAAAAAAACATTTTTCTTCTTGGTGACTTTGACCTTTGACCTTTTGACCCCCCAAATTAAAAGATGTCTTCCTTATCCGAAGTGCAAGTCATCCACACAGTTTGGTTGAGGTATGTGATTTAGAACAAATATTATTGTGTGTAAACCATTTTATTCTTTCAGTCAGTGACTGTGGGCTTTGATCTTTTGATTCCAAAATCAATAGGATTGCTTACCCCAAGTGCAGACCATACACACAGTTTGGTAACTGTAGATGATGGAGAACTGAGTTATTGTGTGGACACCATTTTCCTCAGTCACAATGACCTTTACCCTGGACCTTTTGATTTTGAAATCAATAGAGTTCTTCCTTACTCGCTACCCACAAAGTCTGGTAACTGTTGAGGGTGCAGAACACAAGTTATTGTGCAGAAACGACAATGGTAACAGACACACTGATGACAGACTTCACAACATAATGTGGTGGGAGGAGGGAATCTTTGCAACAGTAGCAGGCATGTATATAGTTTCTGAGGGGGTAAAAGGAATTTCAGTTACATAATACTTGCCAGCTACTATTGCATTGCTTTCATCTTCAGGATGTAAAGGCCCCAGTCAAATATTCCCTCCTCCAATTAGAATTGAAAAGAACATGATCCCAACCTGACCCCTTAGTCACAGCCAACATACATAATATCATCCTCTTTGACTTGGACCGAGACTACAGGACAACAGACCAGGGTGGGAGGAGGGAATCTTTGCAATAGTTGTAGGCAAGTACTACATAATTGAAATTAAGTTTTACCCCCCTCCCCACACAACCATCCCAAGTTTGTACAAGCATAAATACATTATCTGCTACTATTGCATTGCTGGAGTTACCAGTTAGGAGGGAGGCTGATGGCCCCAAACAATAACTGTTATAAGAAAACAAATGTTATAAGAAACCAGAAGACAGAAATCATAACATCATCCAAAGAGGAGTGATTAAAGTAGGCCCAAGGTGTAGCAATAGCCTTAACCTAATTGGCATTAATTCTCGTGAAATAAAATTCAATATCGGCGAGGGACTGACAAGCTTTCTTGATAGTGAGGACAATACACCTGGAAATGACAGACGCTGAAATATTACAGCAACTCTTTAGAGGTAGAAAGAGAGAGCTGGAAGACTGTATTAAGGGTAAGGTGTTACGGAATTATGTATCATTTCTTTTAAATAATGGTATAGTTTTATTAGTTAATGACCGCTGTGTAATAGTCTAATAGGTGTCGTTTTGCAGAGTATACATATACGGTAATTTCAATGTGACCCAGTACATTGGTCCTGGGAAAATCATTATGATCATTTGAAGCATTAGTCATGTCACGTGATTCAGTGTGCGAGTTTTGCACTTGACCTGATATGGATTTCGCAATTCAGGAATGATTCATTTTGTTGACCAGAAGTTAGATATTAAGATTGTAATATTAAGGTGTTGATTTGAGGCCGAATAAGAATTTGGCTCGTTTCAATGACGCAGTACTGAAACTATAAAATAAGATGTAATCGCAGCGTTCGTCATTCTACATAGTTTCATCAGCTTGAGAGGTCTTTAACAAAATTGGTTCTTTGTATGTGATATAATGCTTCAGCTGTATTATTATATAGTACATTTTGGATTTAGTACTGCTACTTCAGAAATATTTCCAGACTACATTTTTGAGATTAAGTACTGACATTTAAATATTTAAGAAATATTCAGCTCCGTTGGAATTATTGGAAACTTTTTTAGAACTTGTGTGATATTCTACATTCACAAGGATTTATTTGGAATTAATAATATTTGGATATAACTGATTCTTGTTAGTACATCAGCACAGTGGTGTTTTCATTCGGAACATTCTTCATTCGGAATATTTTGGATAACTTCCGGATCAGTGAACAATAGAACAATTAAGGACTATTTTAGGAATTTCTAAACAGTAAGTTAATTTTAATTCTTTCACTTTCTTTGTTTGAAATATTTAATATTTTTAAGAAATTAAATTTGTTTGTAAATCTTGAAAGCTTGTTTGAGTAATTCTTTCTTTTGTTACATTACCCCTAGTCGTAACAAAGGAAGCTCGAAAAGGGGTTTAGATAACATCCAAAAAGTACACAAAAGATTCCATCAAGGCATTAACAAGCGAGATACTGCTCTCTGAACCCTGAAATACCTGATGAGATCAGAAAGATGAGGATCCGAACCAATGGCAGAACCCTTAGAGAACTTCAGGTGTTCAAAAGGGCTGCCCAATAGCCCTGAACAGGAGAAACAGAAAATTCTCTTTTCATGACAAGGAAGAGAATAAAGTCTGCAACTGCATTTAAAGAGGGACAGTCAGGATCAACGCATTTCCTATTGTACCAATAACAGAAGATTGTCCACTCTGCATCATAAACTTTGGAAGTGGATTGCCTCCTCGCCTGGGAGATGCAGTTGGCAACCTTGCTCAAAAACTGGTCTTAGCAGATTGATCATTTGAGACAAGTCAAGCATAAAAGTGGAGAATCTGTGGGTTGCTGTGTAAGAGAGATCCCGTGCTGCAACAGCAGCTCTCTCCTTTGTGGTAATCTCCTGGACTCGTCTACCAACAGTTCAAGTAGATCAATGAACTATGACCATTCTGGCCACAGATCCTGACATGGTGGAGAACCTGCAATTATTTTAAAAAGTGTGAATGAGTAATCATACATTCAATCCCACTTCAGAATGAAAGTGTCCACTGCCCTGACTCTCTGATCTGGCACTGGAAAGACATAAAAAGGGAAGCTTTCTGTTCCATCTTGTAGTGAACAAGTTAACAAATGGTCTCCCCACCAGTTGAAAAAGTGCCTCTGCTATAGATTTTGCTGAGACCATTCCGTGAGGACCACATGGCCCCATCTGGACAGGCTGTCTGCCAGAATATTTCTTTTGCCTGGAATATGGCGTACTCCAAGTGTAATCTCCTCCAAGACTGCCCATCGAAGGAGGTTTCAGACCTCACAAAAGAGGAGCATATGTACCTTCCTGACACTTCCAATTCTAATCTGAGGAGGTAATATCTAGCTTGGACTGCGGACTTGGTGTCTCAGAAAAGGTAAGTATAGCAATAGTAGCAACTAATGTATTACTGCTATTAAAATGTAAATGTATTTAATTTATTAACCTGGATATGCAGCTGATTTAAGATCTTGTCACAAATGGACAAAATCCAAGTGGATTTGTATCTGAATTTAATCACAAAACATATTTACAAAGTCTACAACCCACACAGTCAGTGTCCATGCTGGACTTCAATATTTGGGTGAAATGAACTCTCTCCAGCCAGAATTGGGTGAAGTTGGCAAAAATGGTGAACAGTGAGCATAAAAAGTTCAACATTTATAATGTTCAAAATAATCACTTTAAACTTATAATTTTGCATATTTTCATGTAAGATAATACAAATGCTGATGAAATACTATTAAACCTCAGAAAAATATTACAACTTGTCTTACCTTGCTTCACCACAGTTGTTGTACAACACTAAATAGGATGCAGCTAAAAATTGGCAACTGTTGTCATAGTACATCTTTTCATATGTTTATTGGATGAAATATTGGACAAAATGATAAAAATTTTTGTAGTAATGTACCTGGATAAATCAAGTAAGCCATAATTCGCTTATATTTGGGCTAAAAAAGTTCAATTTGTCACTCATTTGTTTCAAGGATCATGTGTAAATCTTCTGCTGGAATTGCATCGATAACAGTGTAAATTCCAGCATTTATGATCGTAAAACAAACACCAAAACTGAGAGCATAACACTTATTTTTCTAACTCATTACCTTCCCCGTTAAAGGGGAAACTGACACAAAATATGATGTCTTACTTGCATTATTAATGTAATGAATTGAAACAAAAGTAGTGGAGAGAATGGTGTGAAATCAAGGCATGGCAAAGTGAACTCTTTGGTTTTTTTTGGGGCATGTTTCGGTGAAATGACAGACTCAAGGGCAACTATTTCACAGAATTGCCCCCTAGCGTGGACTCTGGATTGGATGTCCAACTTGCCACTGTGACTGATTGTAATGTCAACTCCATAAATCTTGCAATGAGCATGGTGATGTCCTCGAGTGCTGTTATCACAATGCTTAAGCAGATATGCCAACCGTAACTAGGCCTTCTCACTAAGGCAGTCTACATTTTTCCACAAGTCAGACCAATTTTCAGTAAGGTGTAATGAAATATCATGTACTGCTACTGTTGACTTTGAAAACATGTATTTGAAAAGTTCAGAAGTGTGATTTGATGCAGCGAATTCAAACATTATGTTCAACTAAAAAGTTTGTAAACTACACTTAGACCTTTATTACCTCCTGTACAGTTTCAGAAACTGCAGTTCCAAACCCCATGGAGCTCAATGTTTTCTTGCTAGATCTCTAAACTTGATGTAATCGGTTCTTTTTTAATTTCATGTGGTCACGGCAATCATCTCTCCTGTCACAAGACATATTCAAATCAACACACGTCCAATAAACATTATTGTCTTTCCTGCTTTTTTCCCCCTACTTCTGTGCTGATTGTTTGAACTTTTTAAGAGGCTATCCCTTTCACCTTCAACGTGTGTTTATTTGTTGGATGACATTTTGAGAAGATGCTATAAGGAACAGCCTGATCATGCAGGCATTTAACATGAAGGCATGGGCTGATTAAAGCGCCTGAGGTACTCCTGCAAAGTTAGTCTGATTCCCTGACCAACTCTACTAATCTAATATAAGACCTGGATCCAGATCAAACCCCGAAAAGCCAAAATCCGGATATGACTGCAACAATCGTATTTTCGTATTTTTGGCTATTATTCTGCAAGTCCATAATTTAAGGGTCACTTCAGTAAGACTTACAGTAAAATTTTACGGGTTGGCAGGTCTGCATAAATATTTATTTGTTAATTTCAGAAGCACTCTCGATTAGTAATATTTTTGATAAGATCTGTTTTAAAAGTTCTTCTAACATTTTCAGTCATTTAACCTTCAGCAGTAAAGCCTGCTTTGCTTGACATCTTCCACCATTATTTGATAGTACAGACTGTTTCTCTAACCAATTCTCTACATTAATATAATGAATCTGAGAGAAAGGTTTTCAAATTAAAGAAACCAGTCCATTTTTTTAAAAAGTCAACTCATAGAGCTGAAGTAAGTATAACACTGAGAAAAGTACATGTACAATACATCCACTCTTTATGCAAATACTATGTGGGAGGCTACTTTTCTAGTAATGTGTCACATATAAAACAATGTTTGGAGACAATATGGGTATAATAAAGGACAAAAATAGTTTTTGCTTGCTTTATTTCATTTAATTTTGATCAATGTACCTAAAAGTGTAATCCATACACAGGCAAGCATAATACGTATTTCAAGGTATAAAATTGTAACAATTACGCCAAATTCCTAATGGTTGGCAGGTATGGATCTACCGGTTCCCGTGCAACTGCTTGATAGTTCAGCTAAGCATATAAATTAGTGACTTACCGAACCATCTGTGACAATTTTTCACTTAGAAGAATAGTGACCATTATTTTGGTCCATTTATTTCACAGAGTTGCTGGCTGCTGATTAAATGGACAGATGGCATGTATAACCCATTTTAATTGTTACAGGTCCACTGTACTGTGACATCAAGGTGAGGCAAAATTCTTAAATGTGCTTGTCAGCTGACAAGTGCAGTGTAGAAAGCACTTGTCCCATCAATAACTTTCCTCGTCTCATGATACAAAAACATGATCATGTATACGATGTTAAATTACACACACACACCTCTTGCTGTAGAACCTTTCTTCAAATATACTGTATAATAGGCAGCAATTTTGGAAGAGGAGGAGTCCCCTGAAGGGACTGATCGTCTACTGGCTGAAAAAAAATTCTAGGAATCCATGATAACGCCGTTTCTTCTTTTCGAGTGCAGAGTGTTGAAACTACCTCTGAAATTCTTGAGTAATGACAAGATTTTCAAGGCTGATGTGGTGGCCATATTGAATGTAAGATTGGCACCATTTTCATTTAGGACCAACTGGACATCTCAAGTCTTATGATGAATACCCCATGTTGATATGACCATCCTTTCAGAAGGAGTAGTGATAACAAAATTTTCAAGATGACTGGCAGATTTAATAAATGTAAAATGATTCAAGTGGCTAATGAAATAATCAAAACTAAAATTGTGCAATTCTATTTTTTCTCCAAGTATATACTTTGAACAAACTACTGCAACATATTTTTGGCTAGACAAAGAATGAGAGTGATCAGATTTCCCACCGAAGACCATGGATTGTTGACACCTTTTAGTATATTTATATCAAACTCTGTTACCTAGATGCTTAATCTCTTGCTGCCGATTTTCATGAAAACAAATAGCATTAGTTCTTGTTTGAGTTTAATTATGAAACTATTGTGGAAATGAACAGCATGCAACAAGAATAACATTTATCTAAAGATATGAAATTTTGAAAAATTTCATAAGAAAATTGTATTCATCATGCAAGCACATATGGACCAGAGCTCAGCCCAAGCAAATTCGACCAGTCCAGGAAAAGTGCTTTTTTCATGCCTGGGACACGAATATGAAACTGTTTATAACAGACTTGAAGTATGGTGCAAGGAAAACAGCATGACTACAAATACAGAAAAAACAAAAGCCCTACTAGTTACAACAAAACAAAAAGAACAAGGCTAGATAGTGACAAGTTCTATTTGACAATGTTAACCTGAATATGACCTCTTGTGATAAAATTCTTGGTGTATTTGTAGATAACAATTTAACTTGGTCTACATTAAACATGTTTCAAAACAGGTACATTCTTATCTTTGGGTACTTACAAAAATCAGAACATTCATTCCTTTTCAGTATAGAGTCATCTTTCACAAAAGTTATATTCAGCTGTAATTGGACTATTGTAATGTAATTTTGGATAATGCCTCTAATTCAAACATAACAAAACTTTTAAGACTCCAAAAGAGGGCATGCCATTTAATTCTAGATCAATTTATAGACAATTTCCAGGATGCAAAGAATTATATAACAATTTTACCAATATATGAATGAATATTCTTTAGAAAGGCCAAAATTTATGTATAAAGTGTCCAGAAAATCCATTCCATTCTACCTAAGCAATATCTTTCACCAAAGATATGCTGATGGTACTCCAAATTTAAGGTCTGATAGAAGTAAAAATTACATTATACCAAAGCCAAAGCAGGAATTGTTTAAAAAGAGCTTTCAATTTACTGGTCCACTGGTATGAAACATCATTCAGTGACATAAAGCAGGCTTCTGGCATTTCTTCCTTTCATAATCAATGTCTTAAATGAATGAAATCTTAAGACACTCGAACAGGTCTAAGTATTATAAATACCTCCTGCTTTTCTCTGCTTATACATCTTTTTACAGAATAATTTCTCAATACAATAAGATATTTTATTTATTTTTATGTGCTCACTGATGCTTGTGAGCTTGAAACTCTATTTGATTTTCAGAATAACTCAATTCTTTGGTGTTAAGCCTAGTTGTTGTCACATTTTACTGTATATACTGTATCTATTGTTCATAACAGAAGTCCTCATGGTAGATTATTTCCTGTAACTGAGTTACATTCTCTAAATAAAGTTATTATTATTATTATTATTATTAAATACAAAATGAATCCTGTTTTTAAAAAAGACAAATAATCCATGGCTCTCCAACTTCACTTCTTTCTTTCTCACCTTCAAATGAGCAATGCATGGATATTTGCAAAGCATTCATGTAGATATAAATGTTCAGACAAAAAAAATAAGCAAATTCCCAAGTACAAGGGGAAAAGAATGGGAACTGACATTTTAGGGCAAATGGTATTGGTGTTATGGCAAGTAATTATTCTTAAAGTCACTTGCAATAAGCATGTGTCTGAAAAAGAAAAAAAAATGTTTTGGAGCCCTTTAGACATAAGATTTTTGGGATGAGCCTGCAACAGAAGGTCCCTTAAAAAAAGGCTCCAGAGAAGCTATCCAACTGGAGAGGATCCTAATGTCTGAAGACCCAGAGGAATTTTGACACAGATCTGAGGGAAGGGGGAAGTAAACCACATTTATGCCTTGACAAAGGTCCATACTTCCTCTTCCTCCATCACATAACCTGCAGGCTAGGACAAAGATGGGGACCCCAAAAGAAAGGAGTTCAATAATAATAATAATAATAATAATAATAATAATAATAATAATGACTTTATTTGAAGAGGGTAACACAATTAGCTGAAGAACTAATCTAACCTGAGGCCCTAATACAAAGGAACATATTTATATAAAAATATACAGACAGACATGCACATATGCATACATATACATAGCAGCATGCATATACAACAATATATTCACTTTCTTTCCTTTCTCTTCCCCACATGAACATTCATTCATACATATAAAACCACATAGTCAATATATATGCAATATGTAATTAGTGCCAAATAGATGGGTAGTATATATAATGATGCCCAGAGGTATTCATGAATACAAATACAGCTGATTTCATTCTCACTGAAATGCACATGCTTCATTAATCACATACATCTATATCAATATATACCCATATTCATATAGTTAGCCCTCTCTCTCTCTCTCTTTACACGCGCACACACACACACACATATATATATATATATATATATATATATATATATATATATATATATATATATATATATATATATATATGCACACATATTTGCCTGAATGCTCTTTTCTGAAGATGTGATAGTTTTTATATGTTTTAAATCATTTGAATTACCCCATACAGTATTACAGTAATCTAAATAGGGTTGTATGTAACTATTATAAAATAGTTTCCTGAGCCTTTCTGGGAGAAAATGGCTTATCCTACTGAAAAGCCATAGGCTTGAATTAACTGTCAGATATATTTTGTATGTTCAGTCCATGATAGATTATTATCTACAAAAACACCAAGTACTCTATCATGACAGACAAACTGCAAATTTATATCCTTCCATATTAGACGTAGTTCATCACTATCAAGATTTGTTCTTTTTTGCAGTGTTGAGATAAGTAATATTTTAGTTTTACCAGTATTAACTACCATTACATTGCTTGTGCACCAGTTGTCCAGTTTGTTTAGGGCAGCCTGTAAAGAAATTTCCAATTTACACTTTGTGTTTTGGATGTCTGATGATGTTGCATCATCTACATAGAGATCTGTAGATGAAATGAAGTCCCCCAATAAAAGTGGCCGTTCATTAAAAAATAATATAAATAGTAATGGACCTAAAATTGAGCCTTGTGTGACTCCACATTTAATTTTTCCAGGTTCGGACAGAACGTCATTTATATAAACATGTTGTGTTCTCTCATTTAAGTATGAAGTAAACCATTTAATTGTGCTGTCATCACATTGGTAAATTTTCAGTTTGCTCGAAAGGATTTCATGATCCACTATGTCAAAAGCTTTCCTGAAATCTAAGTACAGATCCTATTATTCTACCTCTGATCAATTGCTTGAAGCCATTTTTCAAAGTGGGAGATCAAGGCAGTCTCACATGAATGATTCTGTCTAAAGCCTGATTGGTTAGCATGTAACAGCGAATGTTTGGTTAAATTTGACATGAATGAGCCATGAACATATGTTTCAATCAGTTTTGACAAATTTGGAAATATCAAAATTAGTCAGTAGTTTTCTGCATCTTCCTTAGAACCTGATTTGTGAATAGGCATAACTTTTGCAGTTTTCCATATTTTGGGGACAGATGAGGTTGCAACACTTAAATTGATTATGAATGTTATGCTTTCTGAAATAGTGGAGGCAGATGTTTTTATGAATCATGGACAATCTGATCAAATCCTGTAGCTTTCTTAATATCAAGTTCAGTGTGACATTTTTCAAAAAAAAGTTCTTTGATACTGGTGGGATAAAGAAACACTCCTCCCTAAGGGTTTTGCTGGTGCAGAACTTTTTCAATTCATCTAGGTTGTTTTCTATCACTGGTTCCTGTAATTCTGTGGTAATGTTGATGAAAAAAATCATTGAAAACATTTGCAATATCTTTGTCATCAGTGACGATGGTGTCATTTACCAGAAGTGACTGAATTCTATTGGTCTGATTTTTGTGCGTTTCGCCAACGAGTTGATTGAAAACTTTCCAAATAGAATCTGAGTTGCTCTTTTGTTTTCAAGCATTGATTGATAGTAAGTTTTGTTAGCTTGGTTAATCATTCTTGATATTTTATTTCTCCATACTTTATATTGTGCATGGTTTCCCATAGCCTTGAATTGGTCTCATGTTTTCATGGTATTTAATATTTCAGTTGTAAGCCAATTAGGTTGGATTTCATATGCTACCCAATGTATTTTCAGTGGTGCATGTTTTGAGATTACATCCATAAAAAAATCAGTCCACACCCCCCAAATCTTTATCTACATCATCAACATTTTGGCTTATATTCCATAGAACTTTCTGTAAGTGATAGTTTTGTGTGTATTGTTCCTATTTGTCTTGTATTTTACCATTCTTGTCAGAAAAGTACGGTAGTGGTCACCAAGATCTATATTCTGTACAAGGCCATTCCCATGTGATCATCACAGGATACAGTACAATGTCCG
Source organism: Margaritifera margaritifera (assembly GCA_029931535.1). Taxonomy (NCBI): domain Eukaryota; kingdom Metazoa; phylum Mollusca; class Bivalvia; order Unionida; family Margaritiferidae; genus Margaritifera; species Margaritifera margaritifera. The sequence continues at coordinate 308,145 of JAQPZY010001590.1, read as the reverse complement.
ACATATATATAAAAACTGTAAACAACCAGATTCATCTTCAAAATGTAATTAGAGATTTTATCTGAATCTCCAACAATTGTTTCAAAATTGACAGAAGACTGAGGTACACAAATTTGATTTAAAACACAAGGAGATTAACTCACAGCCATTGCTTGAATCTTTTGTCCATTCTTGGCAACTTCTAGGGCTTCTTTATATTTCTTCTGATGCTTGTAGGCAACAGCCTGTCTGTAATAGGCTTTGATATTTGTAGGAAAAATCTGTATTGCTGGAGGGAAAAAAATGAAAATTTTTTTTAATGGTCAGAAAGACTTTTTCAAACCTGACCCAGTCTGTTCAAATAGTTTTCAAAAAGAATGCATATCAAATTGACTTCTTTGCCTGTACTGATAACAATACTCTAGATGAAATCATTTTATGGATACTTTTTTTTATGGTGCTTCGGGCACCAGTTACACTAAAATTCTCAAAATTTATCCTCAAACTGAGATTTTACATTATCTTGCTTATGAAACTTTGGACAATATTAAATATTTTTGTCCGAGGTAGAAAAAAACAGCGGAAAAGATGCAAAATCACTTTTTAATTTTAAAATTTAACACATGGAAACTAATTTAATCTTGAAACAATATGCCTGCCCTGTGTTTATTAGTCCCTGTGCAGCAACCATTATTGTCTTAACAGACTTAGCTTTGACACTGGCTCAGATATTAATGCTAGTCCAGTTTCAACATCAAATGCAAGTTATTTCGGATGAGACAAGAAGGTCACAGCTCCACTTGTGCAAGAGACAAGAAGGTCACAGCTCCACTTGTGCAACTGGAGTGATGTGATTCATGTTTGATACTGATCATTTTGATACTCCTGCCAGGCAACCAGTCTCTGTAGCTGATATAACATTCAGCAGCAGGGAAGATGTACAACAGCTGTAGTAGCTAAAGGGTTAAATGGTTTCTGCCTACTTCAAGTTAAATTCCAACAAGTTCAAAAATGTCTTTAAAAAAAAAGAATAATTGCTGTAATGGCATAAAAAATCTAATCACGATATATACATATAAATATATTTACCAAAATTTGTCTACCTTGTGTGGATTTTGCTTAACCCTTTAGCTACAACAGCTTTTGTACAGTTTCACTACTGCTGAGTGTTATCATAGCAGCTAGCAAGACTACTGAGGCTGGTTGCGAAGCTGAATATTACAGTATCATCATGGTTACATTTATTTTCATTATTTTATTACTTATTGCTTGATTTCAATGAAATAAATAAACAGATTACCATATATAGTGTCAGTTATTGATATATTTCCACATTCATATAGTCCTATGTCCCGACATACAAAAAATTTAGATCCCAAGAAATGCCCACATCTCCTTGATGCTGGTATCATACCATTTCAGGTCTTTCTTTTTGGTCCCCCATTTTCTTGGCATAAGCATTCGATTCTTTAACAAGCTTTTCCATCAAACATTCGAGAAAAACTTCAGAAAAAATCTTTTTTTACTGCTTAATGGTCCAAGCTTAACATCTGAACTGATTTGACAATCAAAACAATCAGTCTCAAACACTGAGATGTCATCATTTCATTGTGCAAGTGGGACTACGGTCTCCTCATCGTCTTGATTTGAAATCACTTATATCTGGTGCTGAAACTGGACTAACATCAATATCCAAGCCAATTTCTAAGCTTGATCCATCAAACTTTTCTATATCGCTTGCATTAAACCCTTCAAACTCACTAATATCCAAATCAGAATCCATCTTTGTTTATTTCAACTACATGTCTCTTTAAAGTGCAGAACAGCCCTTCTTTTGTGTCTGAATTTAACATACCATATTACAAACTTGTAATAAAATGTCAAGTAAACGGTCACGTCACCTCATTGGTTATGATAATCAAAAAATGCATAAACTTCTGTACTTTCAACCAATCAATGTTCAGTTAACGTAATGGTCACGTATGCAAATATGCATCACTGAGATTTTGAGTAGTGCTGGACCAAGTGCATATATGCATCAGTGGCGAGCAAACAAGTGTTATCGACAGCACATATAAGAGACAGTGGGGTTGAAGAGTTATTTACAGGTGATGCATATATGCGGCAGTGGTAGCAAAAGGTTTAATCATACTAACAGGAATTTTGTAAACTAAAGCCCAAACAAGTTTAAAAATGTGCAACGTTACCATTCACATAAATGTGTACATCAATCATGCATAAATAACTTCTTGCACGTAAAATAATTTAATCAAATGTGTCCAGTTCATGCATAAAAACTGTATTTCACACAAGAACTGAATCCATAATTCCACAAGCTTATATGAATGCAGTGTACTTCTGCGAATTCCTGTCGCATTATGGTGATCTCAACCAGTCTTGACCAATTGTGCTTTGCCTAAGATAACAACTCTTGTACCATAAATGTCAACAAACATGAATACAAAATGGCACCAGTCACCTTGCAAGAGTTGTTTTAAAAGTTTGTCTACTTGTCAACAGGGAAAATAAGTGGACACAGAACAAAATTAAAATTATTAATCTAAAGCCATAATACTAAGATTAAGAAAGTTCCAGAAAATATGGTCTAAAAAAAGTTTATTTGGATACATGCCGATGATGCAATAATGCATTGTCTTGAGTGCGAACAACACCTGCCTAAAAATAAACCATTAGTTTTTATTTTGGGTACTACTGGTTACCAACAGTCTGCCCTGCTAAGACACCAAAATTCAGATATCACATTAATGCCACGCAAAACAAGTTACAAAAGCTATACATGGATGCCGCCAAGAAGTGCAAAGCAGAGAAAACTGCACATCCTCAGAGCCCAGTTCAGAACCCTCGAAGGGACTGACACTCTACTAATTGAGAAGAATTTCCACGAATTCAAGATAAGACCATTTCCTCCTTTCAACTGCAGTGTTGAAACCATCTCCAATATACTTCAGCAATAACAAGATTTTCAAATTACCTGCTATGGTGGACATATTGGATGTCAGATTGGCATCATTTTCATTTAGGACCAAGTAGTCTTCACAAGTCTTTTAGCGAAAACCCCATGTTGATATGACTTTAAATTTTGGTTTTTATGGGCTTAACGCCATTTTTCAGCACACGATAGACTATACATGACAGCCAATATATCTGGTGGAGGAAGAACCCGAGAAAATCCTAGGAACAACCACCAACCCATGGTAAGCTACTGGCAAGCTTTCTCACATGACCACATTGGCCGAATCCGAGACTCGAACCCACGCGGAGAGAGTTCAATTTTGGAGGAGTAATGATAAGATTTTCAAGATGGCTGCCATAGTGGCCCTACTGGGTATCAGATTGGCACCATTTCCATTCAGGACCAACCAGACATCATAAGAAATCTTTTCATGGTAGCACAATGTCGACATGACCAACCATATATGAGAAGTTGTGATCACAAGATTTTCAAGATGGACATTGTGGTTGCCATACTGAATGTTTAAGTAGCACCATTTTCATTTTGGACTTTTGCGACTCATAAAAAGTCTTTTAGTAAAACCCCATGTTGATATGACCATCTATTCAGGTGGTGTAGTGATAACAAGATTTTCAAGGTGGCCACTGTGGTAGCCATATTGGAAGTCAGATCGGCACCATTTTCATTTAGAGCCAACTAGACATCATAAGGTGAAAACCCCATTCAATATAACTTTCCATTCAGGAGAAGCAGCAATAACAAGATTTTCAAACTGGCTGCTGTGGTGGCCATATTGGATGTCAGACCAGCACCATTTTCATTTAGGACCAACCAGACATGGGATGAATGTGTGTAAAGTTACATGGCAATTCTCCAAGTAGTTTAGGAAGAGCAGCAATAACAATCTTGTGCTAATGGACAGATGGAAAACAGACCATCCCATAAGTTCACCTTGTCTATAAACAGTAGAGCTAAAAACTGATCTAACTCAAACGACACAGTTAAGCATTTTATCTGATTTTTTCCCTTCTGAAAGTTTTAAAAGACAGTTTTTAATACTTAATAGATCTGATCTGAGCTGTGCTTTCTCTATGCTGAGCTTCAAATTATGGACATGGAATTAACTTCTTAACCCCAAGATATAAGAAGAACTGACATGTAAATTTTTGCAAGAATATGAATCTCCCAATTTTATTTTTCCCTGACAGACTATGACTGCGAAAAGTCCTGAGCCATTGGTGGAAGAAAACAAACTTTCAAAAACTTGCTGACTTTTTTTTTGTTAAACCAACCAAAATTATCAGTAGTGGGACAATAATACATTATGATATGCAAGTTGGAATGATGCATCATAAAAATGCTTAGAAAGTACAATAATCCATCAAAATGTACCAATGTCTATATACCATATGTACTCACTTATAAATGAAGCCCAACTGCAAACGGCACATACCCAGATCTACCATCACATAATGTGCCGGCAGATCTGGGTCTAAGCAGTTTGTTAGAAGTAATATTTAGAACAAACAACATAGACCCTGATCTGCTGACTCATTATGTCATGGCAGATTAGGGTTTATGTTGTTTGCAGTTGAATTGAACTTATAAGCAAGTATATACACAGTACATGATATTTACCTGATTCGCAATCCTGGGCTGCTTCATGGTACATCTCCTGGAAAAATTACAATAATAACACCATGAATCCACTATTTTTCATGGAGTACCAATTTCATGGATTTGTAGTTGCTACAAACCATGAATGTAAAGACTCAATAAATAAAATCCTTTTGTGGAAACAATTGGACCCATTTCCTAAGCCTCACATTTATGTAACCACAAAGATTGATATATTTACGTAATTACAATTACTAAGAGTATGAATCTGATGTGACCACGAGACTATTTTTTAAAAACTGGTTGAAAATATCTGATGCAACAAAAAGAAGACTTGCACAAACTAACATAATTTGGACTTGTAAGCTCCAAAATACAATGAATCTTCACAGTAAAATTTAAATCCATTAACCCATCCACAACTGGAGTACTGTAAAACTGTACATTACATTCTCATCTGGTAGCATTTTCCCTTGTGATGGCCATGATGTCTGAACTAGGGTCTTGATTATGGGTATGTGACAAAACATCTACTAATGATTTATACCCGAGTAAAGTTGCCTCAATATATCTCCAGTATAGCTCTCCAACCATCTTTACATGGGTATTTATAAACATGTTTACGTTTTAGGACCAGACAATCTCAGAGTAAATGGATAGTAGGTTATCTCATGCAAATCAAATGGATAAAGACTGGTTTTATTTTATGCATTTTTCATAATGTCTCTACACCTCTACAAACAAGAGGCCCAAGTGGGCCTGACCCTGCAAACCTGGCTTCTATAGCTTTACTTGGTCATTTCACTATGCAGGCTTATATAATATTTTAAGAACACAACCAATGTTAAACTATCATAACATAATATGATGTGCCATATAGAAGGCATATAAAAATAATAACATTAAAAGTTACAACAAAAGTTTATATATTTTCCTGCTGCAAAAATTTGATCATTAATTGGCCCTCTGTGTACCTACAGCAGGGTGTCTGATTTATCTACATATGCACGGGATTTGATGTCATAAATTTGTGTTACATCTTAAAGTTTTCCAAAAATTTCATAGTTATTAGAAAATTTGCCCATGTTAATTAATTCTGAAACACCAGATCAGGAGAAATTTCTTTTCATATGAAAGGAGATAATTCCTCATAGGTATTGTGTGAAATATTACCTTTTTTTTTTTGGTTCTGCAAAAGATGTAACACAAAACACCAATAGCTCTTTCTCCTAGAATTTTAGCAATATCATTAAAAGTATCCAACTGATGTTGCGATTGTGTGATAATGGACACACCGAAAAACCAATCTTACTATGATCAGTATATGAAAACCATAGTCATGAAGTCAATAGCCAAGAGCCATAATTTATCCAAAATGGGAGTTTGCAAGACAAAACCCATAAAAGACGCATGTAGGTCAACTACAAAACATTCATCCCAATTTGCTTCAGAATGTATTACAAAGTTCTTGAAAGGTGTCAGTGTCAAGTAGCCACAGTGGCACAGTTGGTATAGTGCTGGACTCGTAATCCAAGGATTGGGGGTTCGATATCCACTTAGGTAAGCGGCATCAATGTGTCCTTGGGAAAGACACTTCGCTCCCAATTCCTCTGCATGATGGAGACAAAAAAACAAATGAAAGATCCATGAAAAACCAATAAACAATAACAAGCAGCATCACATGTGAAGATAAGAAATGAATTGTCATGGGCCACAACTATATCCAAAATGGAGTCCACGAGATATTGTTCATACTAAGCTGCATCGGAATATGTTGAATGGTTCTCTAGTTATGCCACTTACAAGCAACATCCCATGTGAAGAGAGAAAGATAAATTGTCTAGGGCCATAACTCTATCCAAAATGGAGTTGATGAGACGAAACCCATAAAAGGCTCATCTATGGTAGTTCTATGTGGCAATGTACACATCAACTTGCATCGTAATATATTCAATGGTTCCCTGAGCTATGCTGTTTACAAGACTCTGCTGTAGTGGAGATTTAATTATGAAAAAGGGCAATAACTCTGTCAAAATTGGACCTGAAATGACAAAACCTTTAACAGGCACATCTACATGTAATAGGCAATTTAACCAAATGGCATCCAGTTATGCATAAGAGTTGCAGAACTTTGGTGGTAAAAAGAAAAGTGAATGGACAAACAGATGGAAAAGATGATTACAATATAGCTCCCACATCTCATACATATACATATATATATATATATATATATATATATATATATATATATATATATATATATATATATATATATCAAATGGGATCAGCTTCATTTCATAATCTTTAAAACAGGTAAAAGAGGCCCAAGTAGGCCTGAGATCACTCACCTGGCTGGCATCTGCCTCAAAGCCAAATGCAGAAGCAGTTTGCAAGAAATCAGGGCCAGTAGGATGCTTTCTGAACAAATTGTTGTCCAATGCTGCTGACTGCATATGCTATGAAAACAACTCTCTAGGTTTCTCAAGTTTTTGTACCTTCATCAATATTTGATGACACATATGCATCCAGGGCTGAGCAAATTTGTTTTCATCCACTTGTCCAGGACAAGTGGTTTCAGAAAATCCACTTGTCCTACCTTACTTGTCACTTGTCCCACCTTACTTGTCACTTGTCCCAAAATTATAATCACTTGCCGAGATTTAATGAGATGTATGTAATTAATCCATAGAACGAACAAATGAAATAATATACAACATAATTATTTCTTGAATGAATTTAATTTTTCTAAAACATTGGTTGATATACATTTGGCTACTTGAGGTACATGTATATATGTTTTAGCTGCTGGATTTGAAAAAATGCCCATGTACATGTTTGCCACCTGCACCAGCACTAAGCCAGCAGTTGATAGCTGTGTCTGGGTTAAAGTCCTCAAGCTCTGGTCCATTTGGTGAAATGTTCATTAGAATTTTTAAACTCTCTTGGTTTAAGGAATTCTCACACTCAGTAGCAGTCTTACCTTTTATCCCTCCACTTTCACAAGAATTTTCCTTCTTCGAATCGTCCTTATTACCTTCCTTGCAATTTTTTTTTTAGCAAACTCATTATATCCACATAGTAAATATCAGCTTGCTTGAGAACTACTTCTAAAGTGATCATAATAAATATTATCTCTTTTAAATACGAACAGAGACAGCTAATTAATATTTGCATAATTGTTTCGCTTCAAATGCAATATCGCAAGTTGATCGTCTGTATAATCAATTAAAAATGAAAGAGTCATTACTGTCATTTAATCAGTTCATAAAGGAAACCAACACTGATATTGGGCTTAGCGACCAAATTATACGCAAATCAAAACACCTCAAACAAAACAAAATTCCATGAATTGAAGATAAAATCCTTTCTTCTTTTTAACTGTCGAGTGCTGAAACCATCTCCAATATTCCTGGCTGAAAAGATTTTCAAATTAGCCACTGGATGCAAGATAGAAACCATTTTCATTTTGGACAAACTCGTCACCATTAGAAGACTTTTGGTGAAAACCCCATGTTGACATTACCAACTATTTAGGAGAATTAATGGCATTATTTTCAATATGTACATTGTGTTGCAGCCATATCTGAGGTCAGATTGGTACCATATTCATTCAGGACCAACCAGATATCATAATTAATCTTCTGGTGAAAATCCCATGTTGATATGACTTTCCATTTAGGAGTAGCAATAACAAGACTTTCAAGATGGCTGCCATGGTGGCTACACTGGATGTCGTATCAGCACCATTTTCATTTACTACCAACTAGACATTATTAGTAGTCTTCTGGTGAAAACCCAATGTTGACATGACTTTCCATCTAGGAGGAGTAGCAACAAAATTTTCGAGATAGTCCCTGTAGCAGCCATACTGGATATCAGATCAGCACAAATGTTATTTAAGACCAGCCAGGCAACTAGACATCATAAAAAGTCTTCTGGTGAAAACCCCCTGCTGATAGGACTTTCTGTTCAAGAGAAGTAGCAATAACAAGATTTTCAAGATGGTTGCTGTGGTGGCCATATTGGAGATCAGACTGGAACCATTTTCAATTGGGACCAACTAGACATCACAAGAAGTCTTTTCGTGAAAACCCCACAATGACATGACCATCCATTCAGGTGGAGTATTGATGACAAAATTTTCAAGATGGCCACTTTGGTGGTGGCTATACTGGATGTCTGGACAGCACCATTTTCATTTAGGACCAATTAAACATCATAAGAAATCTTCTGGTGAAAACCCCATGACAAAATGACTTTCGATTAAGGAGGAGCAGCAATAACAAGATTTTCAAGATGACTGCCTTGGTGGCCATACTGGATATCAGATCAGCACCAGTTTCATTTAGGACCAACTAGACATCATATGAAGTCTTTTACTGAAACCCCCATGTTGATATGACCATCAATTCAGGACAAGTAGAGATAACAAGATTTTCAAGATGGCCACTGTGGCGGATGTCCAAGTGGAACCATTTTCATTAAGGACCAACCAGACATCATAAGATGTCTTCTGATAAAAACTCCATAAAAGATACGACTTTCCGTTCAGAAGGAGTAGCAAAAACAAGATTTTCAAGCTGGCTACCATGTGGGATGTATTTGATGTCTGATTCACACCATTTAATTTAGGACCAGCTTGTCATCATGATATGACCATCCATTCAGGAGTAGTAGTGATAACAAGATTTTCAAGATGGCTGTTGTGGTGGCTATATTTGATGTCTGAGCAGCACCATTATCATTTAGGACTGACTAAACCTTGGGATGAATGTGTGTAAAGTTTTATGGCATTCCTCCAAGTAGTTTAGGAGAAGTAGTGATAACAAACTTGTGCTAACAGATGGAGGGATGTCAGAAGATTGACCTCCAATGATGGATGACAATAGGCCATCCCATAAAGCTCTTCTGTTCTATGACCAGTAGAGCTAAAAATTAAAACCCTCCAGTTTTGCACCTTGTTTGGGAGATTGCAGGTCTCCCGCAATGTATGAGCCAATGTACCCCAAATTTGCATCCATGTGTGCCCTTACCATTAATTTTAATCCAAACAATAATTTGTCCCTTTAAAATCTTGCATGTCTTTCTGTCAAACTTTGTCAAATTCTGTCATGTGGTTTTTGAAAAGTCATTGAAAGGATTTTCTATTCTTAGTAACAGCTACTATATTTCATACAGATCAGGAGAACTGAAATTCAATGACTTTTTAATGACCAGTTTCAGTTTTCAAGAACTACTCTTAGTATCAAGTGTTCTACTTCCAGTTACTAATTTAAATAAAAAATTAAAAATAAACACAAAATATAAATAAATGTAATGAAATATAAAACAACAATGGTAATAAAATCATTGTAACTGGACCCAAATATTAAACACTGCTCTTTAGCTGCTGTACTTTCTCCTCCAGGTGCAACTCTAGTACTTTCACTTGCTCTTCTTTTCCTTTTCTTTTTCTTTAGAGTCCGTTGGACTGAGACATTAGTGTGACTGTCCCTTTCTCTTCTGTTTCATCTGCCAGTTTGTCTGCTGCCTGGAAAAGGCTGACATCCATAATATTTCAGCCTTCATCACATCACTGCTTTGCATGAAACCAGTCACCAAAACTGTACCACCATTGCCAGTTGTTGAATTTATAGAACCCACTGACAAATTGAAACGGACTTTTATGATGCAGACGACAGTGATGACAAAGAAATAAATGACATTGTTTGCACTGACCTTATGAACACGGTGATCGAAACAGCAGTCTCATATGTTTTCATTAGTTCCAACTTCAGGCAGAAATATAGATGTTTTTCTTGCACGCTACGGAAAGTGCTCTGTATTTCAAGGTCACATCCTTTCTCGACACTCAATGAAGTCTTTGTCTTGCAGGCCAACTATTGCTGAATGTGTACTTTTCAGGCATTTTGTAATGATTGCTCATTAAAAAGACTGTTGCTAATGAACTATCCTTGATTAGCGGAAACACGTATTGAAGTGAAATAGTGCACATGCGTTAATTACATCATGTAAAAGGGATGCTATGCACAATGTATGATTACTTCCAGTGGATTCTGATAATGGCAGAATGGCTAGCAGATCACAGAAAATTCAAACTGTACTTCCAATTCTTGCACTATGTAAAATAAATTACTTGCAAACAAAGATTTTTTACAATATTAAATTTTATAAGCAAAATCTCTCAAATTCAAGGACTTTCAATGACCTAGGTGAAAAATCAATGACTTTCAAGGTCTTGAAATGAGGTGTTCATTTCTCGACAACTTTCAATGACCTGTGCAAACCCTGCTGATGGATTGGCATCATTTGTATAAATTTATAAACCCTTGATACCCGAATGATTTCTGTCAAATCTGGTCAAACTCTGCTAAAAAAAAAAGTTTGAAGGGTTTTTTTTCAATTTTTAGTAATAGTGGCTATATTTGTTAGTAAATTGGCATCATCTGTACAAATCTTAAGGAACTTTATGCCAGTATGCTTTTTGTTTAAATTTGGAATTATTCTGTTGAGCAGTTTTTGATAAGTCATTTAAAGGTTTTTCTATATTTTTAACGCTATCATTCACATCAATGTGAAAGTCCTCTATGCCACTATGCTTTCTGTCAAATAGGTCAAATTCTGTTGAGAGGTTCTTGAGAAGCTGTTTAAAGGTCTTCTATTTTAAGTAATGGTGGCCATATTTGATGGCAGATTGGCATCATTTGTATCACTCTGAAAGCCCTCTATGCCATAATGTTTTCTGTCAAAGTTGGTCAAACTTTGTTGAGTGGGTTTCGAGAAGACATCGTTTTAATGTTTTTCTATTTTTAGTAATGGCAGCTATATTTGATGGTAGATCAGCACCATTTGTGCAAACTTGCCAGGATCCTTTTTTGCCAAATTTGGTTTAAATTTGACCCATAGTTTATAATAAGTTCAAAACTGCAATTGTTGGCAGATGCACAATAGATTCAGATGAAGGGCCATACCAGAAGACGGATGCAAAGTCATACCATAAGCTCCCTCTGCTTCATGACCTAGAGAGCTAAAAAAAAACACCATTATGACAGTCAAACATCTCACCTTTTTTAGACAACATTGAGCTCGATTGGAAAAGAGGGTCGAAATAAATTCCTTGTCAACATCATGGTAAAATCTCATTTCTAGGATTCGTGCCACAAATAGAGCATTTCTGTAGTGCATCCAGGCCACACCAAAGTCTTCCTCTTTAAAAAGTGCATTTCCTTCTTCTTTCAGATCTTGCATTAATAGTAAGAGAACTTGCTGCAATGTAAAGTATCAAGAATGGATTGAGTTTCTGCAATTGTTGTAACTGTACATTATACAATGCAAAAATGAAGATTGTTTTTCATATCTACTTACTGAAATTTAATTTTCCATAAATCTATGAAGCAATGTCTTCAAATAGCACTCCAAGTTGCAAGCAAAACAGTCACAATTCCAACACATGACTCCTCTGAATTGACTGAAAACAATGTCCAGGAATCCAGATAAGACCATTTATTCCTTTTAACCCTTTTAACTGCAAAGTGTTGAAACCATCTCTGCTATTCTTGAGCAATAACAAGATTTTCAAAGTGGCCACTGTGGTAGCCATACTGGATTTAAAATAGACACCAGTTTCATTTAAGACCAACTCGACATCATTATATCAAAATAACCTTCCATTTAAGAAGAGTAGCAAAAACAAGATTTTCAAGATGGCCACATACTGGATGTTAGATCAGAACCACTTTAATTTAAGATCAACAAAACATTATAAGAAGTCTTTTAGTGAAAACCCCATGCTGATATGAGCATTCATACAGGAGTATAAATAAAAAGATCTCAAGCTGGCCACTGTGGCAGCCATATTGGACATCAGATTGGCACCATTTTCATTCAGGATTGACTAGACATGACAAGAAGTCATTTGGTGAAGTAACAATAACAGGATTTTCAAGATGGCTGTTGTGGTGGCCATATTGAATGTCATATCGGCACCATTGTCATTTAGGACGAACTACACATCATAAGAAGTTTTTTTAGTGAAAACCTCATGTTGATAAGATCATCCATTCAGGAGGAGTAGTGATAACAAGATTTTCAAGATGGCCATTGTGAGGCGGCCATAGGATGTCAGATTGGTACATGTATCATTTTCATTTAAGATCAACTGGACATCATAAGAAATCTTTTGGTGAAAACCCCCATGTCAATATGACTTTCTGTTCAGGTGAAGGTGTGAGAAGATTTTCAAGATGGCTGTCGTGGTGGCCATATTGGATGGCAGATTGGCACCATTTTCATTTAGGACCAGGCAGACATCACAAGAAGTCTTGTTGTGAAAATCCTATGTTGATATGACTATCCATTCAGAAAGAGTAGCAATAACAAGACTGTGGCAGCCATATTGGATGTCAGAGCAGCACCAATTTCATTTAGGACCAACTAGACCATGGAATAAATGTATGTGTAAAGTATCATTGGTCTATGACCAGTAGAGCTAAAAACTTGTGGAATCAGCAGTACAAGTAATTTTTCACATGCCACATACCTGCCAATCCCAAGATAGGTATAGGCGTAATATAAGTGGCAAAAAAGTAATCTGAGCATAAAAAGTGTAATCTATATATTACATGTCATAATTGCAGGAAACTATGAAAAATGTACATTTATTGTCCAATGAACCAAGATCTGCAGCTGGTTAAAGTTCTTGTCACAAATGGGCAAAATCCATATGGATTAGTACCAGAATACAAACACAAAACATACTGACAAATTATATATATATATACAACACACACTTTAGCTAGTCTACATGTCTAACTTCTTGGGAGTCATAACGGTAAAGCCTGTTTTACTTGACATCTTGTGTCATTTTTTTAAGCATAGACTGATCTTCTAACAAATTCCCTTCATTAATATAATGAATCTGCAAGATATGTTTTCAAATTGCAGAAACCGATCGGTTTTCTTGGAAATATGTCATATACAGCTGCTATAAATAGAACATAATGATAGTGTCAGGAAAGTACATGCAGGTCTACGATGGACAAGTATGTATATCCTGCACAAGTGGATGTGCAAAAATGTATGTATTCTCAGAACTGTACCTGTGTAAAATTCTATATCATATTAACTAATAACAAGGGTAAATTTGCTATCAATGTAAATTCAGATCTTGCAGGAAAAAACATTAGTGTCTATTTGTTACATTAGTGTCTAATTTGTTACATTAGTGTCTATTTGTTACATTAGTGTCTATTTGTTACATTAGTGTCTAATTTGTTTCATTAGTGTCTATTTGTTACATTAGTGTCTATTTGTTACATTAGTGTCTATTTGTTACATTAGTGTCTAATTTGTTTCATTAGTGTCTATTTGTTACATTAGTGTCTATTTGTTTCATTAGTGTCTAATTTGTTTCATTAGCGTCTATTTGTTACATTAGTGTCTATTTGTTACATTAGTGTCTAATTTGTTTCTTCAATACAAATAGATAAGCATTCCATTTATAAGAGTACCGTATATGTCCTTACTGAATAAGGGTACATCTGCTGGTTGAATACTTACTTTGTTTACTTTAGGTTCCTGGTCCTCACTGCAACAAAATGAAAGCGTCATCAAAACTTCCCTTCAAAAATCTGAACAGAATGACCTTATTCCAAAACTTTCCTTTTTTACATTTTTTTTTCAGACTTTCTTAAATATATCAAGTTTATCAATATTTTCATCTCCATCATAATTTAATTCTAAACTAAATTGCTAGTACACACATAACTTCATGTGATTCCTTTTAAAATATGTCCTATTGAAAAACTTGCAGAAGCATTCAAATAACTAGGCCTATAGTAATACATAATAATAAATAGGGGTAAGCATCATGCCGAATTGCAAATTAAAGACAAAGTAAACTAATTACCGTATATACTCGCGTATAAGCTGGGTCTAAATGCAAACAACATAGACCCAGATCAGCCAGCGCATTATGCATCTATGCAGTTGGTATTGGCTTATATGCGAGTATATATGGTAGGCAAATCCACTGGAAAATAAACCAGAGATTTTCCAGGAATTTAAGACAAGACCATTTCTTCCTTTCAAATGTTGAGTGTTGAAACCATCTCCAATATTCTTCAGCGATAAAAATTTTTTCAAATTAGCTGCTGTGGTGCACATACTGGATGTTAGCTTGGCACCATTTTCATTTACGGCAAAGTAGATATCATTAGAAATCTTTTGGTGAAAACCCCATATCATAATGATCATCCATTCAGGGGGAGAAGTGACAACAAGATTTTTAAGATGGTCATTGTGGCAGTCATATTGGATGAACGACTTCTACCATTTTCATTTAAGACACACTAGGTATCATAAGAAGTCTAATGGTGAAAACCCCATATTTGATATAGCCATCCATTTGGAAGGAGTAAAGATAACATTATTTTCAAGATATGACTTTCTATTCAGGAGTAGCAATAACAAGATTTTCAAGATGGCTGCTGTGGTGGCCCTATTGGACATCAGATTGGCACCATTTTCATTTAAGACCAATTAGAGATCATATGAAGTCTTTTAGTGAAAACCTCATGTTGATACAACCATCCATTCAGATGGTATAGCAGTAACAAGATTTTCAAGATGGCATCCATATTGGACATCAGATCGGCACCATTTTCATTTAGGACCAACTAGACATCATAAGAAGTCTTTTAGTGAAAACCCCATGCTTATATCCCCATCCCTTCATGAGGAGTTGCAACAAGATTTTCAATAAAATAGCTGACTTGGTGGCTTAATTGGATTTCAGATCGTCACCATTTTTATTTACGACCAACTAGACATCATAAGAAGTCTTTTAGTGAAAACCTCATGTTGATATGACCATCCATGTGAGAGAATTAGCAAAAACAAGATTTCAAGATGTCTGCCATGGCAGCTATAATAGATGTCTGAGCAACACCATTTTCATTTAGGACCACCTAGACCATGGGATGAATGTTTGTGTACAGTTTCATGGCAATCATCAAGTAGTTTAGAAGGAGTAACAATAACAAACTAACAGTCAGATGGATGATGGACAACAGACCATCCCATAAGCTCTTCTGGTCTATGACCAGTAGAGCTAAAAATCATTCAACATCTTGATGATATTGACCTATTTACCAAATGTAATTGAAACTGGGCCTGAAATAGTCTCTTAAGTGGTACAAGGCTCAGTCAGTCATATAAAAAGCACCTCATTAATACAAGATCTTGCTCACAATAAATCACATGCATCTTGTTTATCAAGCCCGATAAAAAAAAAATACAATCAGAACCAAGTTGCTAATATGCTGACATGCTGAACTAATCAGATGCAGAATCATCTCAATAATATGCATGGCTCTTGCTCAAAAGTGTACTCATCCAAGATCTTGACAATCTAAGCCTATTTACCAAGCCTGACCAAAACTGGATCTCTGCTCTATTGAGTGGTAACAAGCTCAGCCAATTACATATAAGATCACTTTATTAATATGCATGGAATCAGCACATTATCAAACTTGTGCTAGATTTTGATCACATAATCCTACATGAAGTTTGATCAAAATCAATCAAAATATGGCTTCCAGTGGTAAAAAGCTCGGCCAATTAGATACCCTGTACATGATCACCTCATTAATACATGTGAATCTCGCTCATTATTGAACACATCTGATGTTTTGATATAAACCCATATTACATGGCAGATTGAAATCTGATCAGAAATATGGACTCCAGATTGGTAACAAGCAATTGTTGACTGACAGACAATAGATTGATGATGAAGAGTCATACCATACGAACTTGGCCTTATGGCCTGGTGAGCTAAAAATGTTTAAATTCTTTAAAAGGCATAGAAAATAAAAGATAAAGGCAAAAATTAAAATCCCTAAAAAATAAAGGGTTAAATATTGTATTAATAATCACATTCTTTTAAAAAGTCCAAAAGTTTCTCTGGTGGCACATACGTTGATCCAAGTCATTATTATGTTTGACTTAGCATTTTTACTAACCACACGATTCGTTTATTTCCCCCACCCTCCCTCTCTTTCTGTTTTACCATCATAGGTCCACAGAGAAAGAGAGATATATCTCAATTCACTCGAGTAAAACTGACAGACTTGACTGATCAAGCAACACAGAAAGACAAAGAGCGAGGCGCTTTCAGGCATTTCAATAAGAGCCTAGTTATAGGTTACAAAAGTAAACACAGTATGTGTGTGGGAGATTTGGTCAAGGAATTTACAGTATATATATATATATCTCAGGCTTTTGCAACTCTGTATCATTGTATCATTTAACACTAGAAAATTCCCATGGAAAGTGTACACATACCATTATAATGACTTCGGCTTTTGAACTAGTGCAAGTTCAATTTCAAGGTTTTCATCCAGCTCATATTCTTTTTTTCACATACTCCACAGATTTCCATTGATTTTTTTTCCTTATGGCACGAGAGAGAGAGAGAGAGAGAGAGAGAGAGAGAGAGAGAGAGAGAGAGAGAGAGAGAGAGAGAGAGAGAGAGATGGAGAGATGGAGAGGAAGAGGGAGAGATGGAACAGGAAAAGCAAAGGAGATTTCTATGAAATTATTTTTCTTGTTTTACATGTATTCATTTATAAAATATCGATTTAACAGGGAATAAGAATACTTTTTCTCCTTATTTTTTTATTTTAATAATGACTAATAACTGGAAATTCACAACTGGTCTAAAGAGTATAGAACAATATTCTACTGTTGAAACCATAATGATATGCATATTCATAAACCATGAGTGAATCATATTTATATATATATCTACCAATTCAAGATCATAAACTTGATACCTAATAAAGATCCTTATTAAACAAGCCTTCAATAAATATACTATCATTACTTATTCTTTATTAATAACCAACACAAAATTGTACAGTTGAAATCTACTCCTTTTTAAGAAAGGTATTCAGACTGGCTGAGCAGTGTCAGTCTCTGCAGACACAAAAGAGCTGAAAGTTACCAGTGCACTCATTAAAGTCAGACTTCTTTTTGTGACAAGGGTGTAGTACTCATCAAAATGCATCCCCTCATGAAATTGCATGCTTGCAAGTATAACAGTAATGTATATAAGGTGTAAAAAAAAACAACATGTGGTCATGAGTTAAACAAAAGAACGTAACCAAGAATGTATAAATAATGTACATGTACATACAAAATTAGCACCATCCCCATGTTGACAACTTGTAAATCCACATGGAATAATACAACCCTATGTCCTGTGGCCATTTCAATTTTTTGGCTACATACAGCTGTTACTAAATTCCGGTAAGTGTACAAACTGTACGCTTGTGTGTTCTGGGCAGATTTGTATGCAGCAAAATTGCATATTTTGATGAACAGGTGACTTCAGACTTTCAAATTGTCCATCAGTATCAACACAGGTTTGGGGTCCTGATTTAGCAGACTTGTCAAGTCCATGATAAAAGCATAGCTGTAAAATGGTTGAGCAAGCATATTGTAGAATACATTTTATTAGTTTCATAATGAATCATCCAATATATGACAAAATCCATATCAGAAAAAGTGCGCAAATGAAAGAACTAACCAGAACTTAAACGTGAATTTTCTGGGACTATAACCTTGACCCCAAGGTCATAGGGGCAAGCATGAATTAATTGTCTTAGCATCGTAATGATTCATGCCAAGAATAATGAGAATCTATCAAAGGATTAAGGAAATACATACAACTGAAAAACTTTAAACCTTAAACTTGTGATGACTATGCCATCAGAAAATGACTGTCTGGCTTATAAATAATAAGGGCTTGACAATAATATATAAAAAGTACCAAGACATGATTGTGTCCTGCATCAACCAAATCTGACATGGTCATCATCATGATTAAGAACCATCCCTAGAAAGGAACTGGTGCTCTACTGTCTGAAAAGAATTTCCAGAATTCAAGACAAGACCATTTCTTCGTTTTAGCTGCTGAGTGTTGAAACCATCTCTGATATTCTTGAGTGAGAAGATTTTCAAATTAGCCACTGTGGCAGCCATATTTGGATGTAAGAAAGGCACCTTTTTCATTATGGACAAACAAGACACCATTATAAGACTTTTGGTGAAAAGCCCATGTTGACATGACCATCCATTCAGGAGAATTATTGACAAGATTTTCAATATGTTCATTGTGGCTGCCATATTTGAGGTCAGTTAGGAGTAGCAATAACATTTTCAAGATGGCTGCCATGGTGGCCATACTGGATGTTGTATCAGCACCATCTTCATTTAGTACTATGTCATTTTAATAAGTCTTCTGTTGAAAACCCAATGCTGATATGACTTTGATCTGGGAGGAGTTGCAGTAAGATTTTAAAGAGGACCACTATATTGGATATCAGATTGGCACAATTTTTATTTTAAGACCAACTAGACACCATAAGGAGACTTCCTATGAAAACTCGATGCTGTTATGACTTCCCATTCTGGAGGAGTAGCAATAATGAGATTTTCAAGATGGCTGCTGTGGCACCATTTTCATTTAGGACCAACTAAACATCATTATAAGTCTTTTAGTGAAAACCCCATGCTGATATGACCATCCACCCAGGTGCAGTAGCGATAACAAGATTTACAAGATGGCTGCTGTGGTGGCCATATTGAATGTCCAGGCGGCAGCATTTTCATTTAGGACCAACTAGACATCATAAGAGGTCTTCAGATGAAAACCCCATGCCAAGGTGACTTGCCATCCTGGGGCAGAGATAAGATTTTAAAGATGGTTGCTATGACAGCCATATTGGACATCAGATTCGAACTATTTTCATTGAGGAACAAGGAGACATCATAGAAAGTCTAATACTGAAAACCCCATGTTAATATGACTTCATTCAGGAGAAGTAATGTGAAGATTTTCAAGACGGATACCAAACTGGATGTCACATCAGCACGATTTTACATTTAGGACCAACCAAATGTGATAAGAAGTTTTTCAGTGAAAACCCCATCTTGATATGACCATCCATTCAGGAGGAGAAGCAATAACAAGATTTTCAAGATGGCGGCCAGGTAGGCTATATTGGATGTCAGATCGGTGCCATTTTCATTTTGGACTCACTAGACATCATAAGAAGACTTTTAGTGAAAATCCCATCTTGATATAACTATCCATTCAGGAGAAGTAGCAATAACAAGATTTTCAAGATGGCTGCCATGGACCCCAAAATCATTAGGCTTCTTCCTTTTCCTAAGTGCAAGCCATTCACAAATTTTATATGGTGGAAAACTCAAGTTATTGTGTGTGAACTAAATTGGTAACAGACAGTTAGCTCCAGGTATGTGATGCAGAACTAATGCTATTGCGCAGAAACCATTTTTCTTCTTCCAGTCAGTGACCTTGAACTTTGGACCCCAAAATCAGTAGCTCCCTTATCCCAAGTGCAAGCCATCCACAAAGATTGCTTACTGTAGTTGTTGACAAAAATTTTGCTATTGTTTGGAAACCATTCTTCTTCTTTCAGTCAGTGACCATGCCCTTTTGACCCCAAAACTGACAGGCTTCATCCTCATACCAAATGCAATCCATCCACAAAGTTTTGTAACTAAAGTTGGCGAAAAAAAATATAGTTATGGTGCATAAACCATTATCCTTTTTTCAGTCAGTGATCTTGACCTTTGGACCCTGAAAATAAATGGGTTCTTCCTTACCAAGTGCAAGCTATCCAGAATTTGCAAACTGTAGATCGTGTAGAACTCTAGTTACTATGCAGAAACAATTTTTCTTCCTTCAGCCAGTGACCCTGACCTTTGACTCCTAAATCGCTATAGAATTCTTCCTTAACCTAAGTGCAATCCATCCACAAAATCCATTAACTGAAGATGATGGACAAAAACTACTTTTCTTCTTAGTCACAGTAACTTTGACCTTTAAGCTTTTGACCCTGAAATCAATATAATTCTTCCGTACCCCAAGTGCAAACCATCCACAAAGTTTGGTAACTGTAGATGGTGGAAAATTCAAGTTATTGTGCAGAAACAAAATTGGTGAAAAAGTCTGAAAAGTTGCAAAATAGTATCAAATCTAATCAGGTCATCTACATCTGCATATAAACATGAATACAAAATCTCATTTCTGGACCTAAAATGAATTTGCTTAATCATGCTAATAAGGTTTTCATATATCAAAAAAGTTTTAAAATGTGTAAAAATATAAAAATTGCTGTTATAGCTTGAAAATAAAATCAGATCATCTACATATGGATATAAGTGGGCCTACCAAAAACAAATTCAATAATCATAATAGATAAACGCCACTACAGCTTACTTTTATTTTGATGTTGCATAATTCCCCAATGTGGAATAAATCAGTTTCCAGGACAGGATTGTGAATGGGGTGAGGATGAGAGAGGTAATTCTAACAGTTTCATTGAAAGACTTTCACATAAATGAGCTGTACAATATTTCTTACAAGCTGATAACAGTCAAAGAATCTTCTCCAGGAAAGGCAGGGATTTCTCTTGCATAAGGGAGAATGGGGCCTGGGCCCATAATTTTGGTAACAATTTAGACCAAATTAGAAGAAAAGTTTCAGGAGTAAATTGCTAAAAATTGGAATGTCTTCATAATTTTGAAATCCTTTTCATTAGGACATAGGGCCATTTTTGGCCCTTGAGAACCCCTATAACAATCCCTGAAAGGTGAAAAGAAACTGTCAGAGAAACAAAAAGTTTATCAGACAGATCAAAATATGCACTCATAGTAACCCTTTTCATACTGAAGCCCAATCAGACAGGCAGTTGTGTAGAAATGGAAATTTTTTCAGTCAGTGGTGTAGCAGCATGAGAGAATGCAGTGACTTTGGTCAATCTGGCTTTACAGGACAATTTTTTGAAATTATTTTTCAATGTTGTATACCATTTTAAAAAGCATAAAATTTTCCTTAAGGTCATATATTTTTTGACTGAAAATTTTCAGACATAAAACTTCAGTTGAAAGTAAAGTTATGTAAGCAAAAAACAACATGCTTTACATTTTATTTTAATAACTTGCTTTCAATGCAATTTTCCTATATGCAATATTAATTT
Source organism: Margaritifera margaritifera (assembly GCA_029931535.1). Taxonomy (NCBI): domain Eukaryota; kingdom Metazoa; phylum Mollusca; class Bivalvia; order Unionida; family Margaritiferidae; genus Margaritifera; species Margaritifera margaritifera. The sequence continues at coordinate 286,503 of JAQPZY010001590.1, read as the reverse complement.
TACCTCCTATATGTAAATGTAGGAAATGAGGGGAATTTTATGCCATTCAAGAAGGTGACAAAATAATAAAAATCCATCAAGAATATCTAAAGTTATTACAATTTTATTAAATTTACTTGCATGAGAATTGGAGAACAAACAGAATAGTCCTTACTGGCAAGTCGACAAAGCTTTTCATTTTGGTTCTTCAGTGTTTTTATTCCAAAATAAATTTTAATGTAATAATATCAGAGTTAAGTTGGGTGTATTTTGGTCCATTTCCAGGGATGCAGTAAAATTTCATAATATTATGCACACACCCAACATCGGTATTTGTGCGAACTTTATGAGAAGTGAAGTTCTCAAAATGTCCAGTTAGCCTGAAAAGCATCCACGTCTTCATCATCGTCAATATCTGAGTCAAAAATACCAATTAACTATTTTTCATCTGCTCAGTTCATTTGATGCAACCAAGATCACGATCCCACGATCTCCACTGCCTAAAATATAAATTTACCCCACAAAATTGTTTGTATTTACATCAAAATCGGTATCAACATCACGGTCGCTCCAGTACTGTCCACCATTTTGAATTACACACATTAAAGTTCAGTTTTGAAATCAAATTTTCTACGAACCAGTTATCATCATCTCCGTTCATTTTGTCAAAGTCAAGCTCAGGATCTGCACTGCCTAAAACATAAATTTTCCTCACAAAATGATCTATAGTTTCATCAAAATCGGCATCCACATCAATGCCGTAACTTGCTGTTTCAGCGCTGTCCGCCATGTTGATCTCCACGCGTTAAAAGTCGTGTTTGAAATCAAATTTCAAAAAACCAGTTATCATCAGTTCCGTTCATTTTGAAGAAGTAAAGATGGTGATCCCCACTGCCTAGAGTGTCAATTTTCCACACGAAATGGTCTTTATTTTCAACTAATTCAGCAAGCACATATTTGTCTTAACTTCCCTCTTCAGAATATGACTGCCATTTTTTAATCTCCGCACGTTAAAACTCGATTTTGAAATCGAATTTTTGCCAGTTTTGGCATCTTTTAAACACAATCTGGTAATGTTATGTGTACCTTCTACCTTTATTTCCTTCTTTTAAAAATAGTACACGTAAATTGATGATGCATTAAACAGTTAAAAATATGTTTCTGCTAAGTTGTTAACGGAATATCATGAACGTACGACCAGAGTCGTATCCTGCTGGCAAAGGTAAAGTAAGACTGGAGTCGTATTCAACTGCAAAAGGGTCAATACAAGTTTTTAAAATTTTCTACAAGAGCCAAACATATTCAAACACTAGATATCCCAATTATCTGTCTACTGCAAGCAGAAATTACAATGAATATTTTGTAAAAATGCTGCTGGAAATAATTATGAGACAGCTATATTTTCTTTGGAACTTACACGAGTAGCCCCCAGAATGGTTTTATTCTCTCTTTGCGATCTTCCCTTTTCCTCATTTCGTCAAAGTCTGGGGGAACATCTCCTGGACACACCTGCTCACTCCATGGAGTCTCCATTATTCTGGAGCACTACATCAGCTCCAAACTCTGAAGCAAATTCAATATGGATATCAATCTGCATAATTGTTTTTTCTTCAATATTAGTCATATTAGTCATGGAAAATAATTGCAACAGTTTGTCTGAATACACAAACAAGGGCTTATCCCATACTGTTAATAGTTAATGTTGTAAATAATTGATTACAGGTACACATTACCATTTCAAGGGGGATTTCCACATTGTTACTAAAAATAGCTCATCAAGTCCTAAAAACAAATCAATGGATGAGATATGTCTAGGGGTACTAACAATAGTTTTCCTTCTATTGTCAATACACATTAACAATGATAAATCAAAGTACTTGAAACACACAACACAAATGTATTTTTTAATTAATGTTTGTAAAATACATACTGAATCATTATGTAGGCCAAGTGTTTCTGACATTTTTTTAAAAAACTTGTATTGAAATTCCAATTTTTTTTCTTCATATCATGATCTTTCTTAATACAGTGCCTGCTTTAGGAAAGATGCACTACTTATCTCAGTACATGAAGTACCAAGAGTTCCAAACAATAAGAGCAGTATCTATTTGGTAAGATCAACATGCAATATATACAAAAAATACTGCACAAGCCACCAAGCATACAGAATGCAACATAAACAGTACAAGCTCTCATAACATTTAAAATACACACACAATATTACATAACAACATACAACAATAGGGTTCAAACTAGCAGATGAAAAGCAAGTAAAATCTTTTTTGGAGCTGAAAAGTTGCCTTTCTTTTTTCCATGAGCATTTTTACACTTCAACAATCAACTTGGAAATGACCACCAGTGAAAAACATGGCGTTCATATATATATATATATATATATATATATATATATATATATATATATATATATATATATATATATATATATATATATATATATATATATATATATATATATATATATATATATATATATATATATATATATATATATATGCATTTAAAGGCACAACAGCCCAATAATGGCTCTATGGAAGTGGTTCCCAAACCCCGGATCACGACCCAAGAAAGATGGTATTTAGGGTCAAGATAAAAAACAGTTTTGGGAACCACTGCTCTATGGTGCCAATTAAATGTAAAGTTCTAAAAACATAAAAATCAAAAATTGCAGAAAAACTTTAGGAAGATAAACCCTTACAAATAAATGGAAACATTAAGTACTACAAGATAAGATACAAAAGAAATTCTGTAAAATGTATATAATATAAGCCATAAAGCTAAAAAACAAAAAAAAACTCTTAAAATATACGGTCAAAATTTATTATATAAACCTCATTCCCTCAAAAAGTCCCTAATTTTCGCTGGTGGTCCATCATAAAATTGATTAATCAAATTCACATAAAAAAATTCTGTCTCATGCGGTGAAAGTAGGGGTGCACAATAATATAGAATATCGGTATATTGTGGTACTCAACCTGCGATACAGTAATCGCGATATAAATATATAATATTTTGTATAGTACGATATTGATGTAAATTTTGATAAAAAGTTGCTATGAAACTCTGCTATTTTAATAAATTAATATTAGCAATGTTTCACCACTTAAAATAGTTTCCGACTGACAATGACCGATTTAATTTCTTACCTGTACCTTCGGTGATCTGCTTCAGTAAGATTTATATTATGTTTCCCTGGGAAGTTGCAGATTGGGTATCAGAAGTTACATCAAGGTAAATCTTCATCCTTCTGAAGCCTTAGCTTCTCTATGTCAACAAATAAGCACCTTGCAGCTTTTGATGACTAACCGACAATGACCTTGAGCAACAAGAGTTTCAAGCATGTATGATCTGGTGAAAGAGTAAAACGGACGGGAAGATTGATGAGGGCAATTGCTGCGTGCCGAGTATGTGAGGCTCATGTTAAGTTTTCTAAGTCTAACCTACTGTATGAACATGCACCATCCTGGGAAAATTGGGCATTACAAGAAGACAGCCAATAGATCATCGATTCTACTGATGGGAGTTCATCGTGTGATCACAATTCTGATCTTTCTAAAGCTAAAGTGTCACTGCCAACCGAGAATCTTACCAGGGCTCCTTGGCACAAAATACCCTCCCATTCTTCATGTGCTTTACTGATAACTGTCAAGGTGTGCAGATTCATCATAAAGGACTTGCGTCCATAACGAATAGTGGATTCGTCAGGGTTTAGAGACCTTTTACATAAACTTCTCCCTCGATACAATGTTCCAGGTAGGAAGCAGTTTGCAGAGGTGATCATTCCATTCTTAAATCAATATATTGCAATAATATTGTAATATTTCACATAATATTGTAATATATCGCAACATGATTTTCAATTCAATACCCACCCCTAGGTGAAAGTTGACACATTTGACAAGAATGTGTTCCACTGTCAGTGCACAATGGCAGGGTATGCACTCTGAACAAGGTTCACCCTTTAGGAGGTATGTACAAGACAGGTATGTCCATCCTATAATGCAATTGGCACAATACCACCTTGTCTCTGCAATTTGTTCTATATGAGGGATGCCCCTCTCCAATGATAGGTCTGAGTTATGAAGCTTGTTTGTGGATTTTTTGGCAACATGTTGTACCATGTATATAGAACATGCCAATTGATATAATACCTAAAGTTAGTATATGGGATATTCCATTCAAAAACAGGTGACTGCAAGGCAGCTTTGGCTGCTTTCTCCACCCTTTCATTACCCTTAATGTCAATGTGACTAGGCAACCAACAGCACAGAATACTTTTTCCAGACTGTATGAGCAAATCATGTTTCTATACGATCTGGAATATTAACAGATTGTAAAATTGAAGGTTTTGCAAGGCTTCCAGTGTGGAAAGGGAAACCAAAAGCATGACATTTGTGCAGTTCAAAGATTTGAGTATGGCTGTAATTTCTGCAATAAAAATGGATGCTTTATCTGGTAACAGACTTGAGATTGTGCCATGAGGTGTTCCAAAGGCAGCTCAAACCATGTCTCCATTTTTAAAACTGTCTGCATACAGGGATGTGTGGCCATGATAGTAGGCTCTGATTTCATTGAATTTACTCTGAAATAGGATAGGATCTGATTGAGGACTTTTTGAATTGGCAAAGATTAAATATTATTTTGGAGGGTTTTGATAACCAAGGTGGTGATTTTGGAACATAGAATTCTGCAGTGTTTCCAATGCCGATATTTGCTGTTTCTAAGTGAGGATGAATCTGCATGCCAAAAAGGTGCAATGAAATTTGGGGGGTTTTTTTGTTGGCTTTTGTTGGTTTCAACTGCACTTTTGACACAATTTTGGCTATATTATGCCGAGGAAATGGAAGCCAAGTGCCCTTCCCAAAGACACACTGAGGCAGCCAACCCTAGCTGGCCTAGGCAGGTATCAAACCCATGACCCTTAGATTTCGAGTCTGATGCTGTAAGAACTGAGCTACCGTGGCTCCCTGCAATGAAATTTGGTTTCTGAGCATACAAGGTTTGGTATTTAGGCCTAAAGACTACATCATATGCGGGATTGGATGGATTGGAACATAGTTTGGTAGTGTACTGAAGAGCCCATTTTGTTTGTCTTAAAAGTTATGGGTTTTTTGCCTCAATATAGAGGCTTTCTGAAGGCAATGTTCTAAATGCACACAGACATAGTCCAAGTCTCCGACTGTGTATTGGATCAAGCATCTGCAGGCAAGATTTACAAGCTGAACTGTACACAATCAAGCCATAGTCAAGTTTAAATCTTACTCAAGACCTGTATATATGGAGTAAGACCTGATCCTCTCCCCAATCTGTGTTTGCCATGACTTGTTTTAATTTCCAGGACTTTTCAAATTTGTCATCTAATACATGTATGTGGAAAGAAAGTTCATTTATGGTCAAAAATAAGCCCTAAAAATTTGGTCCCTTCCATACAGAAACAAGACAACTGACAAAATACCGAGTTTTGGGTCATCATGAATTCCATATAATTGGCAGAAGTACATGCAAAGTTTTAAATTTTGAAAATATAAATCCATTTTCTTCTGGCCATTCTGAACTCTAAGGTTTATGTGCCTGTTTTTGGTCATTACAATATACACTTTGGTCATATGACTTCAAATAAGCACAGCAGAAACTACTGTAATCACGGTAAGTCTTGGGACACCATAAGTCTTGGGACACCCTTAATTATTTTCAAAAGTAATTTTTTTATGACCTATAAAAGTTGGGACACGAAGTTAAAGCAATTTTTTCTTGTACTATAAGTCTTGGGACACCTAAAACATTTTTTTTGTTCTACTGATCGATCGGCGTATTTTATTGATCGTAACCTCATGTAAAATCAACAGGACTTCGTGGTTAAGGGACTCTCATTATGAATTATTATATGGAAATATTATAAATTATTACAATTGTTTGAAGAGTCAATAAATATATTGAATTTTCTTTGTTTTCTTATTATTTCTATCAAATTAAAATATGTAAAATTTAATCAGACGATGACAAGAACTGAGCATTAGCTGTATGTTATACCCATTCAACAATAACTTCTCCCTATTGTGCTCTAGTTTACTATTGTCAGTTTATGCATTATTGCATTAAAATTGTCGAAAGTCACCTGTAAATTATTGGGGAGTTTTTTTCCCTGAAAATGGAAATACCTAATTCATTACAATGTGATACCAGGATGAGAACAATGAAAATGGTGTTTATTTCAACTCGAGCATTTATTGTACGCATGTTTACATCATGGCGTCACCACGTGCACATTGAAGATTTTACTTGTGATGAATGAAGTACATACATTTGATTCGAATCATAGGCACATCTGCACTAAACTTAAATAATATCTTTAAAATACGATAAAGAAGTTTAAGAAATAATGCTTTTAAAATAAAAACTCCGTGGTAGTTTGCTTTGATGTAAGCGACCTTAAATAAGTCCTGTTTACTCAGTTACGGTAATCGTGCTAATATTACACAGTAGAAGCCAATCACACATCAAAGTACCGGCATTGCCACCGGACAAAATTCCTCTATACCCAAGCCAATTTCAGGGTTTTAACAATTAACTGGCCTGGATTGCTGTCGGAAAACAAAAGACAAATCCGCCAATTATAAACAAAGGAGACGCCAAAACAACCAGCTTGCCAAAATCAAAAGTTTAATGAATAATGCATGGAAAATGATCCTTTTGTGAAGCCGAAACACTAAACTAAAATGGATCAACGATGCTCTTAATCGATCTATTCAGAATTTTAACATATATTATATATGACAAGTTATTTGAATTTATGCTGGTTATGTGCTTTATAAAATTAAACACGCTGGCCTTTTCATATAGATTACATCACTTTGAGGATTGCTTATACCACTGAAAAACAGTAACTGTTGAGCGCGTGAATCCAAATAAATGAAACAGCAATGAACGTGTAGCTGAAATGTAATCTGGAAGAATGCGATTTGGTAAAAATGATGAATAAAGCAAAATCTGCATCGAATATTTTTGGGAATAAACAAGGATATAAGTGACGCCAAGCACGATTTGCACTGTGTAAGTACTGTACACTATAGTACAGGTCTTCCCTTAAATGTAAGCGGCCCGTGAATTATGAAGTCTTTATTTACCTTTATTTTAAATCATGTTGGAGAAATCTGAAAATATGCACATGCAAAATAATAACATCAACAATCATAGTAGTGTATAACAGTTTATTGACGAAAGACGTGGTAATTGAACGAGCTGGTCACTGCTGTGTGACATATGGCGATCTTCCCAATTTTGTCTTTACATTTTTTTGTGTCTACAAGTTTTGGGACACCAAAAATTTTATATATTTTACAGGCATATAAGTCTTGGGATAAGAAAAAAAAAAAATTATTTTTTCGTGTCCCAAGACTTACCGTGATTACATTAGACATTACAATTAATTCTAACTGAAAGGAGAACCAAGATTATATTATTGTAATTACAAATATTCAATCAATTGCCACTAGACAAGCAATCAAGCAATTTAATTTTTCCAAAACTGACAAAGTACAAAAGATTTACATTCAGTGTTATATTAACCACTTAAACATGTAGTTATAAAGTTGTGGTTACTCACCCATAACACAAGTGACCACTATGAAGATCACTATAGTGTAACGACATCTGAGCATGTGCGCTCACGTACATTTCTATTACTTCTAGACTATGCTGGAAAATGGTCACTTACCCCAGAGATCATCACGAACTTCCCATGAGAAACCAAGTTGGATCCTGAGGCAGGCTGTACATAGGTGTACAACTTGTCATTAAAATGGCAAAGATTGTTTTATGAAGCAAAGTCTTCTAGTTTCTTCCCTCTCCCATTGGTATCTTTGCAGGCCCAAAGTGTATGGTGGCCATCAAAGTCACCAAGTAGAACAAAAAGTGATGGTAAAGTGTGCAATAAATTGGTGAGGACCATATTGATTGATTGGAGTGTTTAGTGGAGGATAAACTGAGGAAATTGAAGAATTTTTGTGTATGGATGCACAAACTTGTTTCATCAATATTTGCCTTTAAACTTTGGCATTTCAACTGTATTATGATTTTAGTTGTACCCTTTTACTCTCAATTTTTTTAACTGATCTGAAATCCCCCATGTGGCAGAGTGGTCTAAGGCGCTCCCCTTTACAGATCATTGACATCTTACATCTATCCACGTGGGTTCAAGTCTCGGGTTCGGCCAACATGGGTATGCGAGAAAGCTTGCCAGTAGCTTCCCATGGGTCGTCGATTCTTCCTGGGTTCTTCTTCCACCAGATATACTGGCCGCCATGTATAGCCTATCATGTGCTGAGAAATGGTATTAAACCCACGAAACCAGCCCCCTCCCCCCCCCCCTTTGCAAAGTAGTGTGCAGCACAGGTATAGTTTGGACCCATTTAGCACACAAAGACCCTCTTATCAGTAATCTGTAATCTGACCCCTCTGAGGCTCTACAAATGGAGGTAATTTTACAAGCTTATACCATTACATACTGCCCTAATGCCATACTGTGGGCTGTTTTACCTGGTAAGGTAACCTGGGTAAGATATAATTAAATTGTGAAGATTACCAATGATTTTATTTGGGGGTTTTTCCAAAAGATAAGGTGTTGATAATACCTGCAGGAATAGACACGCGTGTGCAGTAGTGTCATATCAAAGGTATACCAAATATGGCACTTTTATTTTCTTGATCAGAATGAACAATGTAAACAGGTTCTGGAATTATGGAAGTAAAAACCAACTGAATGACAAGCTAACAAGCAAATAAAAAAAAAAGAAACCAATAAATAAATAAATATTTTTTAACAAAAGTTAACATGGAGTTTTACATTTTTTGAAACAATTCTTGAGATCTGTTAGCAGTTTTTCACCAGTGTAAGCAAGAGACTTTTTGCAAAGACTGTTGTTTCTTTTTACAATACATATAAAAAATAAATGTGCAGTGCTGTTATCTTTAAGTTCTAAAAATGAGTACAGCATTCTGCTGTAGTTTATGCAAAATTATTACTCTGTTGACCATGGTAAAGACTATATCTATCTTGTCTCAATAAATATGCATTTGCAAATGAAACTTATTTATACATTTCTCCCCTGAACTCTCACTTCTCCCTTTTTTAATCTGGAGAGTGAAGTTACATGCATCACAATCAAATGAAAGAGCTTGGAGTAGGACACACAATTTAAAGAGATGGAAAATATTAAAAGGTGGAAGATAATGGAATGAAAGGTGTATGGAGTCATTATCATTTGAAACAGTTTTAGCAGCTGATTATTATTTCCACCCAAAAGGAACAAGAGTCCCTCGAAAGGACTCACAACTAATGTCTGAATAGAATTTCCAGGAATTCAAGATAAGACCATTTCTTTTTAGCTGCTAAGTGTTGAAACCATCTCTGATATTCTTGAGCAACAAGATTTTCAAAATGGCCATTGTGGCAACCATACTGGATGCAAGATCAGCACCATTTTCATTTAACACACACCAAACTACATTAGAAGAAAACCGCATCCATTCAGGAGAATTAGTGACAAGATTTTCATTATGTTCATTGTGGCAGCCATATCTGAGGTCAGATCAGTACCATTTTCATTCAGGACCAACTAGGTAACATAATTATTCTTGTTTAAAACCATGTGTCGATGACTTTCCATTTAGGAGGAGTAGCAATAACAACATTTCAAGATGGCTGCCATTGTGGCTATACTGGATGTCAGATTGGCTCCATTTTCATTTGGTACTATGACATTATAAGAAAACTTCAGGTGAAACCCAATGTTGATGAGACTTCCCATCTAGGAGCAGAGAACCGATTTTCAAGATGGCCACTATGGTGGCCATATGGGATATCAGATAGACAATTTTTTATTTAAGAGCAACTAGACACATTTAAGTCTTCCAGTGAAAACCCTCATACTGATATGACTGTTCATCAGGAGCAGCAATAACATGATTTTTAAGATGGTTGCTATGATGGACATATTGAATGTCAAATCGGAATCATTTTCATTTAGGACCAACTAAACATCATAAGAGGTCTTTTAGTGACAACCACATGCTGATAATGACCATCCATTCAGGAGGAGTAGCCATAAAAAGTTTTTCAAGATAGCTGCAGTGGTGGCCATACTGGATGTCAGAGCAGAACAATTTTCATCTAGAACCAACTAGACCTTGGGATGTAACGAGTGTCTAAAGTTTCATGGCAGTCCTCCAAGTAGTTTAGGTGGAGTAGCAATAACAAATTGTGCTAAAAAAAAAAGACAGACATTGGAAGTCGGAAATCAGACAACAGGTCATTCCGTAAGCTCTTTTGGTCTATGATCAGTAAAGCTAAAAAAACTAATGAATAGTCCTTCAGTCATGTTAGCTGTATTAATTAAAACACAGTCTTGAATCTGTTTATGTAGTCTATCTATTAATGTTCTGTGGCAAAGAACTCCAATCTTTTACTGCATTATAATAGAAGGCAGTAGAGGATACTCCATTTACTTCTAACAAAATTAAAATCACTGCTTCTGGTATAGCTCTTACACTGAGAAAATGACTTTGCTAGGCTACTGTTGTTACGGTATTGTAAACATTGTTTAGCCCGCATGGTTTGACTGTTGTTCACATTTATCATCCCAACATTTTTAAAGATTGGACTGCCGAATATTACATCTTGGATCAAGGCTTCTGTTAAAGCAAAAAGTTTTCTTTTGAGCAATTCAAAGTTGTTGTCTTTCACCCATTTTTACCAAGTCCACAGGACCATAAAGAACAAGAGTAATCTAATGACAATGAATCACTATAAACTGTCTTAAAATTTTCATTCTAAAAGTTGCATTATCTAAATAGAAACATAAGTCTCCTGTTACCTTTCTTTGCATTTTAAATTGTTTACATTATATTAATTAGTCCCAGTTTCATCTAACTTTTCCCACTCTGTGTAAGATATTTGGACAGTTACATGTATGTTGGGGTCAATGGCAGATTTCCCATTAGGCAGACAAGGCAGCTGCCTAGGGCAGCAAAATTCAGGGTGCCGCAGATGTTAAAGCATGAAAATCTGGCAGGGCTCTCAACAGAGTTTCAGGATGAGGAGTCCTGGACTCTTCACTCATGGAACTTGGGAGTCCCCATCCTATTTCTGAGAGTCCCTGGCATAAACTCACAAGTTCCTCACTTTCAAAAAAATAGAAAGGAAAATGATAAAGTTCCTTTCATTATTTCATAACATATCTGGATTAAATTATCAGCCTCATACGATCACATTAAAGAGAAACTATTATTCAGTAATTGTCCAAGAAACTTGATATCATACTGCACTCTACCATCTGCAAACTAGTTTTTTAAATGAGCTAGTTTCTTTAGTTTTTACTTTTCTTTGACTTAATGTATACATGGCATTCTGGGTATCAAAGTTTTCAAGTACAAGATGCTCCTCCATTATTCTAATTAATTTATTAACAGTTTCACTACGCGGAACTTTGCTGCTTTGCAGTCATCATTTTTCACACTAATTTTGCGAGTTTTCTCAACAGCATACGGGATCATGTCTTTTTTTGCACAGCCCGGCAACCCTCAACTATTAAATCATCCAGGTTAAATTAGTGACGGCTAAAGGCTGATAGCTGCAAGTTAGTATTTCCATTTCAAAGGAATTTGCTTTCCAGCAGTCTTACACCACTCACAAATTGGTTTTAATGTACCATCTAATTCCATTTTTTTCAACCATGAGAACTGCTTTTCCCATTCAGGCCTCCAAGTCCTCATGTTCGTAGTTCTGCCTTCACTGTAGTTGAAATGGAGTCAGGATTAGCATTAAATATACATTCAGAGTTCAAGTTATCTTCACTTACGCTCTCACTTTCATAAAATTTTTGCCTTTTTATTAGCTTGAATGTCATTTTCATCGCAAGTCCATTTCCCCCAAAAATGAAAAGATTTTGCTGACTTGTATTTCCAAGTCAAAGTACTTTTCTGCACTCTTCAAAACAGTGTCCATCGATGCTGTAGTGCCCTTGTCTAAATCACACATACCGAAGTAGCAGTTATTATTATTATTATTATTATTATTATTATTATTATTATTATGACATATTAATGATTTGCCAGTATTGTCCATCTCCAACTCTAAGAAAGCTTTGATTACTTTGGGGATTTATATACATGTAGCCACCAATTTAACACTGTTAAAACAGCAAAGACCACTGTTTATTTGCCAAACAATCGCCATGTGCTTACATGCACATTCAATAGAACATCGGTTTCTTTGAAGTCATCACATCAGAGAAGGATTAACTGTTAATTAGTCACACTGGTTTCATGCCTGCTCACCTATATCTAGCCATTGGCTATTCCGCATATTGGACATGGCCGATCAAAAATATAAAAAGGGGATCATCACGGGAGACAAAAAGGTGCATCCTCTGAGAATTACACATGTATTTGGCAAAGAAGCTCGGGTCCCTAAGAGCACTGTCTGACTTTGTTAAAAAATTTTTAAAAATTGTGTAAAACAAACAAAATAAGCTCAGTTAAATTTCCCCATTATTTAAAGGCGTAAAGGTCTTTAAAAGCTCTAGTTTTTAGACCTTGTTTCGGGCGAGGGGGGTCAAATCTTAAAGTGCCTATGGGTGGCAAAATCATAAATCTGTCACTGGTTATGTACGTCAGAGTGCATCCCCCAATTGAAAACTTCAAATTTGCCAAACCCATCCAGCAGTAGCCGAGTTCCTGCATACTAAAAGGCCTAGCAATGTTAGGCAATCTGACATTGAGCCCTAACTGCATGCAAACAATAGAAATATGATTTATTTTTCAGACACAACAATTAGCACATATTTCGTCTGTTTAAGAATCCAACATTTCGACCAAAAATAAAGTCTTTACAAACTGGATGTCATACTTGGCCACTTCTCACCATGCTTGCTCACATGATTTAAAATCTCGTTATCTACATTTTCACTTATGTCAAAGGTCAAATGATTATGCGATACAAACAACCTATGGAGGAAAAGGCAAATGATAATTTGATTGTATTAAAAAAAAGACTAAGATTTAGCAATAGTGTGTTTAAACAATGCTAGATTGCAGAGTAGAATCAGTAAAATACTGGATGGCTCTTATGTTATGCACTTTTAGTATTTTGAAGGGCAGAAAGTTTTATCGCAATGTAGCATTCAGTTTCTAATAATAATACAATAATACTACTACTACTGACAACAGTATTATTATTATTATTATGTTACTCACTGAATAAATTGAATACATACTTACAGGAGAAAAATCTTACTATGAACGATCCAAGCTCCTCAATAACTGTATTTCATTTCCTTTAAAATATGTAACTATTCTAAAAATCAGAAATTGGAATTGGTTATGTGCAAATCCAATGTTCCTACTTTGCATATCTTCGAGTCACTGTAACTCCGTCACCATTTAAAAATGCTGATATTGAAAGATTCGTCTTTGCAATCTTTGCCTTTTCCCTCTCCATTTCTTTCAATCTCCTTTTAAAATACGGCATTTTGTCATAAAGTTGCTTATCAGTGTGAGAGTCTATTTAAGGTTTACACAATTATATACACATGCAGAGTTTGTAACTTACCTTTATTTAATTGCTGCAATTATAGTTGTAGCTTCTTCGATGAATGGTCAATAATTGACTAGTCATTTAGAATAAAGAAATTTGACAAGACCAATCCATATGTCGCAAAGACAATTCAACTTGGAAAAGATAATCTTGTAATCATATTTACTCACCAGCATGTCAAATGCTATTCAGTGAGTGAACACACTTCTGTAAGCAGTTGAAATAAACAAAGACCACCTTTGTGCATCACCACGTCATGTCTATCAGTAGACACAACAAACAGCCTCAACCTTAGACACAGATGCATTGCTATTTATGATCATAGAAATTATATCAATCACATAAGCGACTGTTTTTGTTTAGCACGACACGAAAACCTCAATTCAAGTTGGAAAGATAATCCCTTTAATCATATCTACTTGCAGGCATGTCAAATGATGTCCAGCAAGTGGACACACTGTCGCGAGCAGATCAAATGAACAAATACCTCTGGCACTTACGATCACAGAAATAATATTAATCACATAAGCTACTGTTTTTGCTTAGCAGGACATGAAAACCTCAATTCAAGTTGGAAAGATAATCCCTTTAATCGTATCTACTTACAGGCACGTTATATGCTGTTCAGTGAGTGGACACACTGTTGCAAGCAGTTCAATGAAACAAATACCTCTGCCACTTATGATCACAGAAATTATATCACGCCCATAAGTGACCTTTTGTGTTAGCTAGACACGAAAAAGGACATTTTGCAATTGAAAAAAAAAGGCATGGCAGGATGTAAAATATGAAGTGGCACGGAAAAAAATGGCATATCAAGAAAATAAAACAGGATGGTGCAATGCCATCCTAAAAGGGCCCATGGGAAACACTATATAAAGAAGAATATCAAATTTTGTGGAAAATGCCCTGTATTTTATTTGCTTACAAGATCTAGTTCGGGCTTGAGTTACTTTTAAATCAACTGCTAGTCACAGCACTAACAAGTTGGAAATTTTAAACTGTTTTTATGGTAGGCTCAAGGGTCTGCAGCAGCTGCCACACAGAACCAATTTCTGCATGGTCTTAAATTATCCTTGATTCTGTGCAGTATTTTTCTAAGTTGGTAAGATACATGTTAATTATTTCCTCTGCCAGTTTAAAATTTACTGCACAGAACCAAGAATAAGTAATGATCATGCGGTAACCACTTCCATGTGGTAACTAGTGCAGACCCTCAATACAACAAATCAAACAAAATTTTTATTAAAATCAAGATCTTCAACATAACGGAAAAATCTGATGGACACACCAATAAGTGGCCATGGTCTTTTGACCTTTTAATTCATCAATCAAATTACAGCTTTCACATTAATAAAAGTGATAAACATCATTCGGAACATAGAGGGTATGCAACAGTTGCCATACAGTTCTTACTTCCCATGAAGCATATTTGTTAGTTGCAGAGACAAAATGTACCTTGTATTGCCTGTTGATTATTTATTCAGCCAGTTCAAAATGTTTTGATGGATATAGTCAATAACCAGTTCCAATCAGCAACTGCTGCAGTCCCTCTAATACTTCTAATGATAACTCTAGCATAAAATGCAATGCCTTATCTGTTAGGTTTCTAAAATAAGTAGGCAGGGAATTCCAAAGGTACCATCATGATCACAAGCCGCGGATGACAATCAAGCTACACTCCTTATAACCCATAGCAGCCTGTGCTGAAATTTCCTCATTTTTCACAAGTGTTTATAAACAAAAATACATCATCAACAATAAAATAAAACAATCTTCTACATATCAATGAAAATATCAGTTTTATACATTGATAAGTGACTGTTTTGGGAAGAGAAACTTTGATTGGCTCATTCAAACAGTGTGAAAGGTTATGTTGGGTCTTAATGGCAAGAAAATTATGCTCACACTTGAAGACTGATGCATATTCATGAGAAATGAGGAAATCACAGCACAGACAGCGACATGTGACAAAGGATTGCAACAGATTGTCGCTTGTGGCTTACAACAATGTTATACAGGGCTGAGCAAATCCCATAGCCCGACGTCCCGGACTAGTCATTTTTGAAGTCGGGCAAGTAAAATTTTCCAAGTCGCTAGTCTGGGACAAGTGCTTTTTAAAAAAGTCGGGCTAGTCCTTATTTTCATGCTTTAATCACTATATCTACCTTTATTTGGCCAATCATGCCCTCCGGGCATACTGACTACTTGATTCTGATTCTACCCCTCTTCGTGTATACATTTACATCCTGTTACCGCTTGACTGCATATTGGGCTAAGCGACCAAATTATCGGCAAATCAAAACACGTCAAACAAAAGAAAGCCAGTATGATCAATTCGTAGTGTTTTAAGCGGCTTTGTTGCATTCAGTTTACTCAAGCCAGATTATCACGAGCGGCTCACTATGATTTTAATCCAGCGAGTCAGTGTAATTAAATTAATGAAAGGTACTTTACCAACATCAGTGTTGGTTTCTTTTATGAACTGATTAAATGACAGTAATTATTCTTTAATTTTTAATTGATTATACAGATGATTAACTTCCACGTGCGATATTGCGTTTGAAGCGAAACAATTACGCTAATTAATGAGCTGTCTCTGTTCGTATTTAAAACAGAAAATGTATGTTATGATCACTTTAGAAGTAGTTGTCAAGCAAGCTGATAGTTACTCTGTGGATAAAATGAGTTTGCTAAATTATTTTCGCAAGGATGGTAATAACGGCGATTCAGAGAAGGAAAATTTGTTTGAAAGTGGAGGGATAAAATGTAAGACTGATACTGAGTGTGCGGTACCTATTTCTCCAAAGAGACATAAGCAACAATCTGTGATCGCAAAAAATGTCAAATATGACATTTCTAAGAGACAGAGAATTCTTGGAACACTCTTAGTGAATACTCCACCTAGTCCCAGTCAATTATGCAAACTATTAGAAATCATTTTTGTTATAAGCCCATCCAATGCTGAGTGTGAACGAGGATTTAGTTCAATGAACTTAATCAAGACTTCTTTAAGGAATTCCTTAAACCAAAAGAGTTTACAAATGCTAATGAACATTTCTACAAATGGACCAGAGCTTGAGGACTTCAACCCAGACACAACTATGAACTGCTGGCTTAGAGCTGGTGCAGGTGGCAGACATATGCATGGACATTTTTTCAAATCCATCAGCTAAAACATATATACATGAACCTGAAGAAGCCAAATGTATAACAACCAATGTTTTTGAAAATTTAAATTCTTTTAAGAAATAATTATGTTGTATATTATTTTGTTTGTTTTTTCTATGGATTAAGTACATACTCCTCGTCAAATCTCAGCAAGTGATTACCATTTTGGGACCAGTGAAAAGTAAGGTGGGACTAGTGAAGAGTAAGGTGGGACTAGTGAAGAGTAAGGTGGGACTAGTGAATTTTCTGAAACCACTTGTCCTGGACTAGTGGTTAAAAAAAAAATTTGCACAGCCCTGTTATACCTTGAACATTTCTCAGTATATATCTGTAAGATCTACTTATTCTAACTAATCTCAAGTTTAATTGCAGTCATTAAGGGCTATTGGTAATGCAAATAGGCTTAACAGGGTGGGTGGGTGTGGTATAGCCATATATCACTTATACTTATAGTATGCAAGAAGTTAAAAGTTATAATTTATTAACTTAAAAACTAAATTAAATGTGCAGGTACAATCTATTTGGTGGAAAAGATATTTATAAGAGTTAAAATAGACCTTTTTATATTGTATTTTATGTGCAATAGATCACTGCATTGAGATGGTATTAAGCTGTCGCATTGTAATTATCATGTTGCATGAAGACTAAGCAAGATGCAGTGAGCATTAGTTTTCATATACACTGAGCCTTGCATATAATGCATGTGGCAAATGTCATGATGCCATGTAATGGGGGCTGCCATATTGGTCTTCTTCCAGTCAACTCAGTCCCATGACTGATTGTCATATTTTAAACATACCTGTAACCCGATGGCTATCAAACTTTCCATATTGAAAGTACATTTGTGGACAGTACTATCAAGAAAATTCCTAAACATTCCTGAAATACATACTGTGAAATGACTTATTTGCGTGTTCACATTTTACTTCTTTTCTGCTCTTCTTTCACCGCATGTGGTTCTGTAAATATTACTCCGCTGATTTTATATCTTCACATACTGTCATCTTTCGTTCTCAATACCCATCTAATGATGATGAAAAGTACTTGACATGAGCTAATTATGCTAGATAAACCTTATATGTATGCATAAATGGGATATATACTGAATTTGTGAGAAGGCACTTAACCTAATGCCAGTGTGTAGTTCAAATTTTAAAAAAAAAAAAAACGTTTAACAAAATTACAAACTCATCAGGTAAGATATATCAGCAGTTGCATGCTTTAGAAGGTACTTCATTCAATTCTGTTGGCTGTTACGGTTGTCAATAATCATGAATTTTAAACTAAGTATTGTGCAACATGCAAAGTGAAGATGAATATGACATGTATACATGTATATATCCATGTGCTTTTCTACAGTGGATTTTACGGCGTGTTGAATAAGTCACAGGTAAATATATAAAGACATGTGAACTGAGAATATGAAAATATTCCAGACTATTAATTTTGGGGTTCATCATGTTTGGGACTGAAAATTGTGTCATTAATATTATTACCAAAATGCATGTACAATTGTGTCATTGTCTTCATCATAAAATGCTGCTTATGGCCAGTGCAGGCCTCCCGACTTTTTTCTTTTGGAACTACTGTCAACATTGTTCAGAACCAACAAAACTTTTTTATTTGCAAACATTATGTGCAGAAAAACAGCTCAAGTTCAATGTCTGCAAGTTTTGTACAAAATCCACTTCTTGCCACTAAATGGATTATTCATAAGTGTTAGTGACATTTCTTTTTCGCTGCATACAGACTCCATATTGCTGTACACAACAAAGTCGGTGGACAAAATGGTATGGAATTGTTTTTATGACAAGTTATTCTTTCACACTCACTGCTAAATGTTACAGTATACTTAACTGAAAGAAATGGGACATCACCATTACCATAGTTTTGAGCCATTTCTTCACAATCAGAGTACCATCCCCAACCCACCAGTACTGAATTATGTATTACCAATTGCACTTAATGCACCCGATTTTCATTCATTATACTTGTATTTAACTCAACCTATGTTGTGTCTCTTAGTTTTCTTTAGTTGCTAGTGTCATTTGTTTTGTTTTTGTTGTTTTTATGGGGGGGGTCCCAATATTCATGGAAATATCACAGACACAAAAGGAGTAGGAACTTCTGGCAACAAATCGATCCTATTTTGCAGGGGAGGTCATTCGGTGAGCAAAACTTACTTCGCCATACTCTGGCAAATGAAATTCACCCTAACCTACCATTTTTATCGAAACAATATGTAAGATACCAAACATCGTTCTCTTATTTCATATCTATAAAACAATTCGTAAGAATTTTAGTTAACCAAGTTACAATGACAACGTCAACAGGTGGCCAAAATCACAGTCTTCCCGAGAAGTTGCCGACTTCAAATATGCAGCACTGGACAGTAGCAATGTCACGGAAGCTTTTAAAATACAATGCTACATTGTTTATGACACATTTTTAGCAACTGCTACATCGACATTATGAAGCCTACTATAAACTGAGCTGAATACTGCTTACCTCTTGTATGTTATAACGGGAGCAAGAGGACAAAAATGAAATCTTATCATCCCGCGTTTTCTTCCATAACTCTTTCAAGAACAAGGCATGAGGTGGGTTCGTCTGAATTCCAAAAAGTTTTGATGCGAAACGACTTTTTAATATCCACTGCTGAGGCAAAACAAATACAAAGGTGGAATTAGTACAGAATAGCACATTTCATACATACATAAAAACATATCCAGAATGAGAATTATATCTTTATTTATTTTATATATATGTTTTTTTAAGTATTTCATTTTCATTGCATGACGTCATTTACGCATGACCCGGTCAGTTCTATTCCTGACAATCCCAAGGATATGCAAAATAGATAACGTTACACACATGTATCAACTTGCTGGGTTAGGGGGTAAAGTAAATGTTCCATAAAAAAATAAATGTTCAAAACTGATACATTTAGGTAAATTATGCATTCCTCAGCTTCAACACAGCAATATGGTCATGAATAATAACGATCAAACTTAGATATGTACACTACAGGTTGTGTTATTGCATCACCATTAATGTTTAGGATGAATATTTCCGGCGTTCTTGCTCAATTACACAACATATGCCTGCATAATGTAAATAATCTCCTAGTATAAATATCAATAATAGTTTTCCTTGCAACGTATCTTTCCAAAAACCATAGACTAAGGCTCGCCAGTAGTATAGATATGTAGGTGATAGGTACCAAAAAACAAAAATAATATTTTTTTGTATTATTATTATTATTTTTTTTTTTTTAATATTCCGTATAGGAAGTTTTATTTTAAAAAAATATTAAAAATTAAAATTTACATTTACTAGACCAACATTTAGTGTATTTTTTTAAGTCATTTAAAATTACAAAATCACTCAGGCTGAAATACAAATAAATATAGTTTCTTCTGCTTGACTTTGATTTTAGCTCCTCGCTAGACTATAGCCGGCTAGAAATCTCATTCATGCCACTTATGAATGACAAATGGTTTGCTTTATCTAGCTACGATGCCGTAACCTCAACATAGATGAAGCTGCGAAGTGACCCTATAGGTTCCGCTCTACAATTTCAGATTTTCATTAGAGTTTAATTTGTAAAGAAAGATAATTTCGCAGATTTTCTTCACTGTTATTCCTGGCTACTTAAAAAAAAATAACATTGTTTATCGTAGGTATTATTAAAAGAACTTTTAATTCCCTTTATTTTGATGCATGATTGATGGGTGTACATTGGGTTGGAGAGTATACAACTTGGCCTTACTTCAAATGTACACCTAAAAAAAAAGAAAAGAAAAAATGCTATGTCCGGTTGGTAATTTTACTTGCTAAAGTTAGTGTACTTTGGACTTGTTCAGGCTCAGTTTTCGAGTACATGTGAGCAGCTATTTTCATTAGCTGTCTGCTTTAGATAGTGCATGATTTCGATAATTACAGCATGTAAAGAAATGTAAGTCACAGTACCTGAAAGAAAGTATAGAGGTATGCCAATATTCTCTCTATTGTGCATGTTGCAAATGCAAAATACATCACCTAATACCTGACCCTTTTAAAGAACTACGTGATAACTATAGAGCTTTACCATAGTTGTTAATGATGCAATAAAATTACAGTTGAAGTTACCAAGCAGTTTGTGCCTCTTCTTACAAAACACGAGCGTCTATATGAAATAGAACATTTTTCTGTCGGTTTCTCGTGCTCATCCAGTCAGATTGTTTATTCAGAATGGCGGCATATTCTTTAGGATATTACCCTTCAGTAGTTCAGAGGACACTAAGAGTCGTTTCTGGCAAGATCTTGCTTTTTATTTGAAGCTGTTAAGCTGAAAAAAACTATGGACACTGTAGTCTGTAATAATATGTATGCATAGTTATGAACATCAGTGAAAGAGTGGGAAAAAAGCAGTCGGGTGCGAATCACACCTGGCTGCTCCATTGATATATATAGGATCAAATTAGTACAATGCAATGTTTATCAAGCGACAATGGGTCAGTGAGTACATTAAATCTATGGCGGCCAAATCAAACATCATAAATTTGCACCAAACTGAAGAACAAAATCTGCCTCACTTGACACTGGATATTTTTGCAACAAAACTTTCTGAAATTTTTAGCAAGCGACAATAGGTAACCGTTTAGTGAGAGAATTAAATCTAGGACGACAAAAGCAAATACAGTATTACAAATTGTAAACTCACTTAGCTCCATACAACATTAATGTCGATGTCAGATATGTCTTGACACACTTAGTAGAATGCAAAAGTAAGCCAATGCCTGTCTTTTACGTGTGTTTTTTCTTCTCTACATTTTGTTTATTACCTAATGAAGGCTATGTTTGTGTATCTGTGTAAGTACTCTTGCTCTTTTGTCTTCTTTCACTCTATGTATGATAATATATAAATATGTTTCTATGTATAGTGTGTGTATATTCCAACCTTTTTCTCTCCTTTCACTTCACTGCTAGGATTGTAAGGATTATAAGGATGGTAGGATGTGGTAGTTTTGTTTATAAGGGATGGTACTGAAGTTATACGGGAATAGCGGAAGTAAGGAGAGCTTGTTTTGTTTTAAAAGTGTTTAACTTCTTTAACATCCACCTTCTTTTACATCCTACCCTTTGCGTGACAGTTTAAATGTGTGTTTGTGTGTATATTCCTAATTTCGCAATATTAGCACTATTTTTAGTCTAAGCCAATTTGATCGAATGTTCCGAGTTTTTCCTAGTCGCCGCTAAGTTCAAGAACAGTTTCGTAATTTAGCATTACGTTTAGTCATATCTATTTTAGTGTTATTACGAGTTCGTTTCCTTTATTAGAGCTATTTATAACATCAGTACAATATATGCAAATTTACCGACACCGCCAACATAGTCTAGTATAGGTAATGTTCTATATATAAATCTCGAATATATAAGAGGCACGAGTACAGACGTACATGACGAGATTCGTCGCACACGTCTATAATTCAAATTCAGTCAGAGGCACGAGTCAGATTTTTGTCCAAGAGACTTCCCTTCCTCTGTTTGGTCTGTAAAAGGGCCAGTGATAGGTGTGTGCTGTTGGATAGTAGATAACTATGTATTTGATCACTAGACACGGTATGTTGGATAGTAAATGTAGGATATTGGCTACTACAAACGACGTGGTGGATAATAGGTGTGGGTGTTGGATAGTAGATAACTAGGCATTGGTAAGTACGCACGGCATGTTGGATAGTATATGTGGGGTTTTGGATATGATTGGGTGTTGGTCACTACACACGGTGTGTTGGATAATAAGTATTGTTCACTACACACAGTGTGTTGATAGTGTGGTTTAAGGTGCTGGATAGAATATGACTGAGTATTGGTACTATACACGGCATGTTGCCCATTTGAGGTCAACAACTTCTAACAATGTATACAATGTGCTCTCGACGACATAGATGTCATGAAACGTATGGCGTTACACGGCATTTCAGTTCGAGTGCAGACCGATGCAAAATGCTACACTGTTACAAACATACATTTCAAAATGGCGAGTTAAGAATAATTTCCCGTTAGAGGCTACTCATTTTTTGCACTGTATAACAGGGGAGTCCCATATATACCTATTTCGTCACACTTTACTACTGGTAAGGGTAGTAATATTAGTAATATGCTTTAGCAAACTGCAAGGCATTATTTCACTTTATAAAAAAGCAAACTATTTGTAATATCCATTCTTGTCTGAACCATTGCCAAAACTGTAAAATTGCTTTAGAGTCTAATGAAGCTGCAGACAATGTTATTTTGCATTAGGTGTTCTCTACTAATTCAAAATGTACTGCCAGAGAAAAAAGAAGAAAATGCTCTTGCGGCGACAGATTTTAAATCTTACTAAAATAAAAGCTACAATTGTGGTCTGGTGGGATGGCCACCTGTCGGATTGCAGGGCTCAGATTGGCGAGAATCTGCTGGCTAGCTAAAATAGTCACAGGGTGCGAGTTCCTTTGTGCTGGAGAACTTAAAACCAGCTGAGAGGAGGAGAGGTGCTCCTTGAACTGCTGGGGAAGTAAAATAATCAGCAGGGGCAACGACACAATCACTAGACTTTGGATTTTTCAAAAATATGTGCCAAAATTTATTATAATGTTTTTATACATATTTAAAAATAAACATTCACAGTTTACGCATCAGAAATAATTAATTGTTAATTCTATCTATTGTGAAATATTTCTAAATTCATATACATGCAAAATAGTGAAATATATCTTTAATTTAGTTAAATAAATAAAAATAGTTACAGATATATTGAAATATTTCTTAGTTAAATGAATATAAATTAAGACTTCTGTAACCGACGAGCCAATATCAGAACAAGTTAAAACAAATGCAACCCCCTTTAATGCGTTAACAACTAGTAAAGACTTGAGACATAGGATTAACAGGAATTGTTAATGGATACTTGCTACAAGACTTAAAGATTAATTTAATGGAACTTGAAATGCGTATAAATTTTACTTTCGGTAAGAATCAAGATTTGCGCCAACAAAAAAAAAAAAAAAAAAAAAAAAATGTAAACAAATTAAATGACGTTGAATTATATTTTAAGATCTTCATTATAAACATTCGGCAATTTGGCTCAGTGAAAGTTCAGCTAGACTTACACATCAAATGGACGAAACCTAGGATGTGCAGCTATTAGAGCAGGGGTGGGCAAACTACGGCCCGCGGGCCGCATGTGGCCCGCCAAGGGCTTTCATGCGGCCCGCCAAGGGTTTTCATGCGGCCTAGGAACAAGTCCTATGTTCACGCTGTTTAATTTTCTCAAGGGTAAAATTTCTTTCTAATTTTGAGAGAAATGTAACCACGCGATGCCAAATACCCACCCAGTGGGAAAAGCCATAGAAATTTCAATAGAACTTTGTTTGGCTTGTTTCGCATTCTATTCATATATCTATGATTTTTTTCCCACCGGGTGGGTCGATCGAGGTGCGCGCGCGCATGCGTTGTCTTTCACTGTTCACACGCTCGTGATTGGCTGAGTGCGTCGTCAGTGTGTCTTGACTGTGTGTCATCGGAACCAGCGCGCTTACGCGCCAAAAAGATTTTTTGAACAGTGTATGCACCCGGCATGGCAGACGAGTGACTCGCAGTCAACGCGAAATTGTTGAAGTGAAGAATTTACCGGGATTGACAGTTCCGTATCGATCTATACATTTAAAAAAGCTTTTATTATCTGCCAAATTTACTCAAAATGAGTTGTTCGAGGATATCTAGAAAGCGAAAAATTGAAAATGAATGCCGTGCGTTTAACAAGGAGTGGACTGACAAGTATTTCTTTACTGATGTTGGAGTTAAAGCTGTGTGTTTGATTTGTCAAGACACTATTGCCGTTTTCAAGGAGTTCAATTTGAAACGTCACTTTCAAACTAAGCACGGTAACTTTGGAAAAAATTTCTCAAAACAAGAACTGCAAAAGAAAGCAACTGATCTGCTAAAAAAGTTGAAACAACAGCAAGCTGTGTTTGTGGAAACACTTATCTTTACAAGAGAATGCAACAAAGGCAAGTTTCGTGTTGGCCAACAAAATCGCAAAGCAAAACAAACCATTTTCGGAAGCAGAATTTATTAAAGATTGTATGATTGATGCTGTCAGTGTTGTGTGTCCTGAAGCCAAGTCAAAAGTAGAAGCCATATCATTATCACGAAGAAGTATTGTTCGTCGCATAGACGCAATTGCAGTGAATCTTCAAGAACAACTGTTAAACGCTAGTGATAGTTTTCAGTGGTTTTCGATTGCTTTGGATGAGAGTAATGATCTTCAGGATACTGCACAGTTGCTTATTTTTATCAGAGGAATTGATGCAAACTTTGACATTACAGAGGAATTGTTATCTATGGAGTCTCTCAAAGACACTTGTACTGGGAAAGATTTGTACAACAGTGTCATTAACAGTTTAATCAGATCTGGATTAAGCTTAGATAAACTGGCAAGTATTACAACTGATGGGGCTCCTTCACTCACAGGTAAACATTGCGGCCTTGTGAAGTTAATGAATGATAAAATTAAAGAAGATTTCCCACTGCACAGTGTACTGTCCTTTCACTGCATCATAGATCAAGAAAGCCTCTGTAAGTCTTCTTTAAATCTTAAGCATGTTGTGGATCCAGTCGTGTGTGCAGTGAATGCAATAAGAGCAAGGGGACTGAAACACAGGCAGTTCCGAAGCCTGTTGGAAGATATTGAAGCTGATTTTACTGATGTGCTGTACCACACAAATGTCCGCTGGTTAAGCATGGGAAAAGTAATAAAGAGGGTGTGGGACCTCAAAGCAGAGATTCTCGTGTTTTTTTCTATGAAAGATATCTCTGGTGACTTTTCAAAACAAATGCAGAGTGAAGAATGGATTTGTGATTTTGCATTTGCTGTGGACATAATGCAAAAATTGAATGAGCTGAACACTAAACTTCAAGGAAAAGGTGTATTTGCTCATGAATTGTACGTGGAAGTGAAATCCTTTCAAATGGGGCTTAAACTTTTTGCCAAGCAGCTGAATGAGCAGAACTTTGCTCATTTTCCTCTTTTGAAGACGCAGACTGTTTCACAAGCATTATCTGACAAGTACAGTTGTCAGATCACGGCTTTAAAAGAAGAATTTATCAGGAGGTTTGCTGATTTCAAGGCAATGGAACAACAGTTCGACCTGCTCAGCTCACCCTTTGCTTGTGACATTGAAACAGCCACTGAAAAACTGCAGATGGAACTGATTGATTTGCAGGCCGACAACTCCTTAAGAAGAACTTTTGAAACCAAACCCCTGATTGAGTTTTATGCTTCTCTACACCCAGGAAAGTTTCAAAATCTGAAAGAATTTGCCAGAAAGATGTTTGTGTTGTTTGCATCAACCTACATTTGTGAGCAGACTTTCTCTACTATGAAAGTCAACAAGTCAAGGAACAGATCGCTTCTCACAGATTCAAATCTTCACTCAGTTTTAAAGATCAGCACGAGCAACATGTCACCAAATTTTGACAAACTGGTCAATGAATGTGATCAGCTGCATCATTCGCACTGACTCTGTTTATGTTACTCTGTTTATCAAATAAATGTGCTTCTTTTGAAGTTTAAGTTTTCAAATATTAACAACATATTAACAACTGAAAATTAATTATGATGTTATTTAGAAAAACCTTTTGTTTTTGCTATTTCAAATATTAATTATTTTACTTAATGAACTATGCGGCCCGCTAAAGTTGTAAATTTGTGTATGCGGCCCTTGCACTGGAAAGTTTGCCCACCTCTGTATTAGAGTATATACATTTTTACTTAAAGACAAGGTTTCAAAGATATTAAACACAAGTGAAAGGGATAATGTAATTGAACGTTATTTCTACGTGTTACATCTAAAATCTGGAGAAGAAAAAGAACCAACAGTACAAAATGGATGTTTGACAAGATTAAATATCTAACCTTACTCATAGCTATCAACCGCACAGGGGAATCTGGTACATCTATTTGCCTGAACTTTTAAAGAAAATTAAAGCTTGCATCAACTTTAAACAAAATAAATAACGATACGTGTTCTTTTACAGTCTGGAATATATGTTAAACAAACCAATGAATATTATATATAGACAACCAAAACAGAATTTAGATATCTTGCTTTTCAAAATTGGTGTCATCACAGATAAACAGACATTACGGACAGAAAAATATCTGTAAAATAATGTTTGAATTTATTCAATACGCACACAAAAAGGAAAATATCACAACACAAAACACTGTGATACAAAAATCGATCGATATAATATATGAAAAGGGCTATGTTGTTAAATTTAAAAGTCAGCTAAAAGCGTTATATGTTATATGCTTTAAGCGCGGACATGAAGGAAAATATCTCTCCAAAGTGGAAACGCAGACGTGAAGGAAAACATCCCTAGGTGTAGCACACAATACAAGTCAAGAGGAATCACACTGATCTAATATAAACTATCCTTTTTATTTTTTCAAACAAATCTATTATTACTTACACTGAGAGACTTCTGATACATAGAGTAGGAGTGTTTATACACATACTATCACACTGAGGTAGGGGTTTAAGTTTTACATGTTAAAGACATGCACAAAGATACAAACACGTACTATTTTTGCAATGATTGAGTAGTATTTCTTTTCTAAGAGACTTGGGTGACCCTGAAAAGTGTATTTGGTTATTGTCCTGGATCGTTGATGTTATTAACGATATCCAGGTCGACTACGCTTCACTGTGGGTCTCACCACACAACAGGGGCACCTTTTTTCTAAGTGAGCCTAAAACTGGTTTCATCTGTCACCATCTTCAATTCCTTCTCTTCCTTTTCTCGATGCTGTTAATCCTTTTATTTCTTCTTTTCCGATTTTTTTCCTCTGTTCATTTCTTCTTTCAACACTTCTTCAATGAGATCGTTCGCCACCTTCAAATAAATTCTCCGTTTCTGGTCTATTCTATTTTGAACCAAATATTTTACCCTGTGCAAGAGCACCAGGGCTTCCCCTTATTTATCAATGGTAGACATAGCAGGTGACAAGTTAACGATGGATGGCGCAATTGGAGAACGCACCGCTTTATATGCTAGAAGCACAGACGTGAAGGAAAACATTTCTCAGATTCTTACGCGGAGGTGACAGAAAACATCCCTCTTTAAAAAAAAATCAAAGATGGACAGAGAGAACGTGAAACAGCATGTTAAAAAGAATTTTTTCTTTCTAAAATACGAGCCAACACCATTTTTTTTTAAAATCAGCATTTTTTAAAATAAGCCCCGCTAACTGAACTATAAACAATCCGATATAAAGGAAGCAGTAAGGCTAGTCCCTTCCTATTCAAGTACAAATACCAAACATTAAACATGAACATATTTACAAGGTTGACAACGTTGTGGAGTAAGACTAGACATCCAATTATCTAGTACAGTATCATTTTGCCATCGATACACACTACATTTATGTGCTAAAGAAAATAGATTGCCATAATGTTCACAAAATACATGTCTAATTTGTCATCGTTTCTGGACAAATCACGTTCAAAACAAGTCAGTACATGTACTAATGGGAACCCAAGACTGAGTTGAAGAAGGAAATACACACAATATTGACCACACACACAATCGAATCTGATCCTTGTAATTTCACTGTATCGAATAGAGTGGATACAGCATTTCTTGTCATAAAGTCAATGATATTGTCTTCGAGAGGAGGAAATCCATAAGAATCAAAATAGTCTACACTTTGGTCCTTGTAAAAGTAGATGGCTACCCAATGGGTTCCTATGCGATGACTGTCGTCCGTCTTGATTACATAAGCTTGAACGTCATTTGGTTTTCTACCAGAAAGTTCATCTTTAGCACACACCACTGCATTCCAAGAAACTGTGAGTGAGAAGTTATTGAGGATCAAAGTTATTCATTTTTTTTTTTCTCCATTTTTCACGCAGGTAAAAATGAGTCCTCAGTTCACACTAAATATTTCCTTGAAAATATCTGTCAAGTAAGTCGATCAACGGAAAGTTTCGGTACTCTGTTGCAAGAGAGCTTCAGTGTGTTACGTTTCCAAAGAAGTCAATGGAGGTAGGGAATGGTCACTCAAGTTTTCCCACCTCTCTTTCAAGATCTTCTCTTCTGAGACGAGGGTCCATACGTCTTCCACTTGCTACTCCAACTTGTCTTCTTGACTCATCATCAAACATTTTCCAACCGTAACAATGTTCTCTGGTCAGGACTGTGATTCTTTTAGCCAAGTGATGAGCAAAATAGGAGACCAAGTGTTGTTCTTGTTCTGGCCATCTGGACGTCATGACTGTACCGTCCTCTTCGTTTTCTTCACTTGTGGTCTGTGACTGCTGTTCTGGATAGAAAACATCATCTTCGCCTATTTCCATGAGTTCGTGTTTTTGTTTGTTTGTTTGTTTGTTTGTTTGTTTTTTGTTTTTTTTTTTTTAAAAATATTCTATGATTACTGCTTTCAAACTGTTGATTTCCAGAATATTATCGAATCCTGTATACAAGATGCCAATGACGCTCACATTCTTTACCAGAGCCAGTACAAACTGAAGTTCCAAACGGAGTTGGCCTGATTTTAGGGTGTAAATGTCTTTCGTCGCTGCCTTGATCTGGAGTGAAATCAAATATCCAGAAGGCATATCCTACAACATGATTGTCGCACGAAATGCCGTGGCTACTGTTGGTTCCTAATTGCCATGTGGCTTCAAACAGAGTCAAGTAAGATCTCAGGTACTAGTAATTGTTCTGGCCAAAGTTAGGTTCAAAGGGTCTGGCACACAACATCTAGCCGTCTCGGGTGATTTCTATCTTGGACACGTTGAAATGTCGGAGCTCGAATGGATTTTGATCGATAGCTCCGTTGAGGGCTGCGTTTCTGACGGTGCCAATTAGTAAACGTTTGGGCAGTCGACCTTGGAAAACATGATTTTAGATCTTGGATCGGAGTCCAGAGGCAACGATGAAGGTTTTCACTTCCACTTGTCGTAGAGGATACTTAGCTGTCGTTCTGATCAGAGTTTGACGGATGTCATTTTCCACTTTAGGTAAGACTTCCACACGTCGCGCGTAAAGTCTGGCTTCTTCGATGTAAGTTTTGTACTCGTTAGCATTAGCCATCAAATGGAACAGGATACTACATCGATTCAGTCTTAGACGTTTTGTCTTGCAACACATGTTCAAGCGTAAACGATCCATAATTTCTAAACTACGTCCTTGTTTAATTTTCTTTCCGCGGTCGTTAAATCCAACATTGAAAGCATCGTCATCCGCAGTCAACTCTGCGTCATTAAACTTGTTCAACGTGTCAGGTTTCCACACCACTGAGGCATCCAGATGTGTGTTCTTGATTCTTTGCCGTACGTCAAAAGATTTTCAAGGTAAGCTCGTTAAGGGTAAGTCTCTATGTTGCTGCTGACAGTTTGCTGTTCAATTACAAATCCCATCTTGTGGTGGAGGCAGATGGTGTTGGCTCAGGATCACTCGTGCATTCTTCAAAATCACTAGCGTGAACTTCTACCAACACATCTCTCGGCGTATGTGGCCATACAGAACGTCGTCGTCTCTTGGCTTCTGGTTTCTCGTTGGAAAGGTTTGATCTTTTCATGGTGATTCAAAATTTGACTTGACAAGGGTTCACACTCTCTCCCTATATATAGATAGAGACACCTTCTACCTAAGAGAACTCATTCAGTTTCAATCTGTGGAGATGGAAGAGCCACAACAGATCACACATCTTAGCAGAGATTTACAGAGAGTTATTTGAAAGTACACTTCCAACAAGACTTCTGACTACTCCTCTTGAGATAAAGACAAAATACCCGCTATGTCTATCAGGAAAAAGGACATTGGGCTCAAGAATGTCACATTGTCAAAGAAAAGGAACCACAACTTAGACAGGAGAAAAGAGAAACAAAAGTTAAGATACATGTTATCAATGTCAAGAAAAAGGTCATTTGTCTTCCGAGTGTTCCAAGAAAAAAAGAGAACAAGGAGGAACGTTCATAAGGAAAAACAGAAGAAGAGTCCATTACGGTAAAGACATTCAAAACGATAAGACAAGCAAAAGAAGCAAAAGAAGAAAACCCCATACAAGTGAAAATTTGAAAAAGAAAGACAGTAAAGAAAGAAGAACAAATGGACATTTGTGATGTATACTGAAATTACATTTTGATTATTAAGATAAGTGTATCTTTGTTTTGATTTACTTTTTTAGTATGAATAAGATAACACACTCGCGCACACACACGTATTATGAAGGAGGGATTTGAGTTTTGTTTCATTTGGCAATCATTGAATAGTATCTCTTTTCGGGTTTTTTAATTATAAAAAACACTGATGGACTTTTCAATACAATCTGCAACTGTCTTAAACATTTTCCACGTCCAAGTCCAACTCATGCTGCTGTTTTGGTGGTAGTGGTGATTGCTGCAGCTGCAATGGTAGTGAAAGTGGGTGTAGTCATGGCAGGTTTAGAAGCCTTGGATTGTGAAGGTCTCTTATTCTTAGGTTTCGCCAATAAGTTTGATACATTTCTCTCAGATGTTTTAACTGTTTTTTAACAGACTGACCGTTTTGTTTTTATTCTTTTCCTCCTTCTCACTATTCAAAGTTTTCCTAATCTCTTCTACTTCCTTTCTGTTTACCTCATGTTGTTGTTGTTGTTTATTGTTGTTGTTGTTGTTGTTAACCAAACGTTTGTTCTTCTTTCTGACGTTGCAAATAACTCTAAATCTTCCTTCTGTTTTGTTTTTTTTTTTTTGTTTTTTTGTTCTTTTTATGAAATCACCATATACCGGTATTGATGGAAAAGGAAGTGAAGGTGGTACCACCGGCAACAATTCTTGCAAAGAAGATAAGATTTCGCACAAACCAAACTGAAGTTATTCTCGTTTGGAAGAAAACTCGCATCAGCAGCAGTAGTCGTACTGTCACTCCGAGTATAAGAGGTATTCACTACAGGCGCACCCCAATACATCGTCTTCATTTCAGCAATGTGTATTGTACTTGAACTCTTGAGCAATGGTACATCGTAGGAACGCTGGTGCGCGTATATATATATTGACGTCACGCGTCCGCTGTATTCTGATTGGAAGATAGACAACACATCTTCACTGAATTATGTTACACGCATTCTGAATTGTGGAACTTCCCAATCCATTTCGATTCAGTCCTAGATTCTATATAGAGGTGCGTTGGCTCACTGTTTCATCTGTTCTCAAGACAACCCGACAAGATGTGGACAAGCGTTGAGTCCTCTACCATCATTACAAGCATACTGTTTAATCCGGAGTACCCCATATATGTCTAGGCAACATGTCCGATCGCACGCATCACAGATACAGCTTTTTGGAAGAGAAGAGTGTATGTGGAAAGGCAATGATGTCTCAAGAGAGTATTTGTTTATGGACCAGGTGTAAACAGTAGCTTGCGAAGAAAAATTGTGAAGCAGTGTCACCGATGATAACCCTCTTTAGTTAACCCACCCCAGCGGCCCTTTTCAGAGCAACACAGATCTTTTAGAAAAGAGAGATACTACTCAATCATCGCCACTGTTTGTTTGTATCTTTGTGTATGTCTGAGTCTGTTTACAACCAACTAAAACTTAAAACCCCTCACCTCTCTAGTGTGTACATAAGCACTTCTACCTTTACTTGTGGGTGTTAGTATGTGATTTTCATCCCCCTTCTTTTACATCCTACCCCTTTCGTTGGATAGTTGGTGTGGGGTATTGGTCACTACACATGGCGTGTTGGATAGTTAATGTGGGGTATTGGATAGTATGTATAGGGTGTTGGATAGTAGATAACTAATCATTGGTCACTTCTCACAGCTTGTTGGATAGTATGTGTGGGGTATTAGATAGTAGATGACCAAGTATCAGTCACTACACACGCCGTGTTAGATAGTACATGTGGGGTATTGGATAGTAGATGCATACGTGTTGGTCACTACACACGGCGTGTTGGATAGTAGATAACTGGATATTGGATTGTATATCACTGGATGGTGGAAAGTTCATAACTAGGTGTTGGATAGTAGATCACTGGGTATTGTTCACTCTACACTGCGTGTTGGATAGTAGGTGCTGTTTTTAACATTACATTTCCCGTTTGCCCCCATATTCCCTTGATCCTATGAGTATAAAAATGATACTATGAGGTCATAATGTTAATTTCCAATTGCCCCCCAAGAACCACATTAATGTTAATCCTACTGACTTTTTAACGTTACATTTCCCGTTGGATCCCATATTCTCTTGATCACCCCAGTATAAAAATGTTTCCCGTTTGATCCCATAGTGTCATTTCCATGTAATTCCACGGCATTATGTTAATTCCCGTTAGACCCACAAGTGCCACATTTTACTACTAACGTACCAAAAATCAAATTTTTTTTTCTGTCACATCGTCGTGATTTGTTGTGTCATTGGAGCAGCTATTGCAGACATGAGTTTGCAACAAGGCGATACATACTTGTGGATCATTTTACTCAGCAGTTGTATTGGTTATCTTGTTCTCAATCCCTCGTGGAAATATATGGACAGTAGCAACGGCAACGACAAAGGCAGTAACAGTAGCCACGACTAGAATAATTAAAGTCACAGCAACCCTTTGGAATTATTGGAAAATCATATCAGGAGACAAGAACAAACGAACTATAGATAATCAATTATATTTGACTTTACCTAGTTACAGTTCTCTGGATGTGTTTCCCAACACGTTTTTGCTGTTTCACGGGAAACTTACCTCAAGCCATACAATTGGACGACGAAACTTATTGGGAATTAGCTTTGTTAGAAATCATTCATCCCACTCAGGTCTTAAATATCACCGAGGATCAACCCAGTTTTGAAATACTCAATAAACAAATACAAGAAGACTTAGACAAAAATTATCCTGGCTATTACGAAAATAAAATACCAGTGGCAGCCAATTCCAGATTAAATGTGTATGACATGAGAATTATTGCAGGATATTATTTTAGTGCTCGACATCTCGTCGATATGATTTAGAATGTTTTCAACGATCAGTTTAGCAATGCACTTGAGATAACCAATAGACGTGCACTGATCGAATACCATCCACTCTCTCTCCTCGTCTTAAAATGAATTTTTCCGACAGCAAAACGCTGTCCATCAAATTTTCTCCAAACGTGTTTGGTATTCTGGATAGAAACACGGCCCTCACTCCAACAAAAGACATAAATAACAACAACAAATAGTTCAAGCATGTTTGAATTGAACGAACGACTCAATTTGATGTTTGTGTACTCCAGTGTCGTCGAGTATATCATGGTGGGAAACAGCTGCTCCTTTGCTGAGAGTCATTACCTTCAAAGTGGATTCTGCAATTAGTGCTAACAATTAAGGAGAAAACTCTTATCGCATTCACCGAGAATTTGTGCATCTCCATTATTTTCCGGTCAGTAAATCATATTTTGACAGTCTGAATATTGGTATAAAAGGAGATCTCGGACAAAATGTTCAAAAATCCAAACGAAAAGTCACCGTCCGTTAAACAACATTCTCGACTGAGTTGTTACTCGTGTAACGAGGGCATGGTTTGGGGAGTATGTTCGATCGGTCTTTCATCCTGTCACACCCGTCCTGAATCCTGTTGTCTCCAAAGGACTGCATGCTGTTGCCCTGTCGCAAGGAAAAGAATTCATCGTGCTGATCGACAATTGAGTCACAAACAAGCGTTACTGAATGCTGGAGCAAATGTGTTGATCCAGACAGGAAAAAGGGCTCTTTGGAACCTCAATAAAACCACAGCTTCTCTCGAGATAGAAGTGAAGATATCTGTTATATCTGTCGAGATAAAAGACATAGGGACACACAATGTCTACAACGTCGAAAAAAAGAACCCCTAATCCTAAGAAAGGAAAACAGAAGTCATTACACAAAAGCCAAGACCAATATTTTGTGTGTCACGAGCAAATCCATTGGCTTTCAGAGTGTCCTCCACACAAAAGGAAAAACAAAATCGAACTTCTATGACATATTTGAAGTTTCATTGTGATTCTTATTCACGAGAATATACCAAACGTAAGTGACATTCAAAATAGTATCATTATTATTAATAATAGAATATAGATACACACACATTTTTAGAAGGGTTCTTTTGGGGGGAAATGATTGAGTAATATGAATTTTCTGAGAGATTTTAGTGTCCCTGAAAAGGGCCGTTGTTTTGAAAAAAAGTCCGCAAAAAATCATAGAGCTTCCATCATCAGCTGTAACTGTCTTAAATCTTTTCCTCGTCCCAGAATACCGCTGTTGCCGGCGTCGTCGTCCTTGTTGTAATTGCTGCAGCTGATAACAATGATGATAAATGGTTTGATTTTTGGGAAGCAAGGAAGGATTATTTCTCCTAGACTTTAAATTTTTTAAAATTTTTTAAAATTTTTTTATTTTTCTAACACTATAACACTCTCATCTCTTTAAGGTCATCTAGGATTTGATGTATGTAAAAATGTGTGTTAGTAGTCATCATATACACTCATTCTCTACCCTCATCTGTTTTGTTTGTAAGGGTGAGTGTTGGAAGATAAAAATATGTATTTATTTGTGAGGACGAATGTTAGTGATCCTACCCATTAAATATCTTGTATCCTCTTTCACATGAGTTATTACGTAAGTATATAGGTGTTGGATAGTAAATAAGGTGTGTTGAATTGTAATTGTGTGTAATAGTACTATTAACTATATAATCTATATCCGCTTTCACGTGTATTTGTGTGCGTGTGTGATGTTAGAAAACAAATAACCTATCTTTAATTGTAATTATCAGTGATAGTAACTATATACCATTTGTCCCCTTTCAAATCAGTTTGTATGCATGTGTGTGGGTCTCTCTCTCTCAAAAAAAAAAAAAAAAAAAAATATTTTTTTTTTTTACATTAATCCTGCAAATTATTAGTGACTGAACTTATATGAACTGCTGTTATACCATAGTCTGTCATCCATACAGTATCGTATGCTCTTTACTCTTAACGGCAAACGAACACATTTTTAGGAAAAACGCTTGGCTAAATAGAGTAATAAAATTGTTTAAGTACCAATTCTAACTCTCAACACAATCATAATCATGTTTGAAAACGATGGAGAAATCGGGCATTGATGAGTGTTGAGTGCAAACCGAAATTAAGTTAAAGTCAATATTTGGGTGCAGCTGCTGTTATCGAACTAGACTGCAAGCTTGCCAAGGCCAAAAATTCACGTTAGAATGCAGAAATAAACAAAATAAAGAACCAAATTCCATATAATTAAAATCGCAATCAGTAAAATCTTTTGTTTAAAGATGTTACGCTCTGAAATCTGTCGAATGTGAACGCTCTGTGATGTTTGTACAGTACTCCCAGCCCAAAAATGTTCACTGTATCAATCCGCGCAAGAAATGTGTTAACAAAAATAAAAATCTCTTTATTTTCGTTTTAAAACAGTAATTATTTTGACAAAATGCACAATTTGAAGTATTATTTGTAGAAGCTACATTTCTAAATGTTCGCGTTCTACAATTATTGTAAATTTCGAAACTTCTTTTTATCGATGTACTAATGCAATCGCTAATCACATTGCCACAGAATGGAGCGAAAAAATCCATGCAAATCGACAGTTTTTGCATTCAAAATATATAATAAAAGGAACATCTGTTTGTTTTTTTAAAAGTCGATATAAGAAAATATTTCACTCGTGAAGTGGAAACATTTTTGTACTGTCACTCGTGGCTTCAACGCTCGTGACAATACAATGTTTCCCACTTCACTCGTGAAACATTTCCTTATATCTACTCAGAAAACGTAGATATCTTCTATATATATAAATCTCGGGGATGTGCAGTAACAATTAGACAGCATTCTGTCCAAGGGACATATCTTCCTCTGTTTGGTCTGTAAAATGGGGAGTGTTGGATAATGATAGTGAGTGACTGTCTGTCTAAAATTAGGTGTTAATCGGCATTAATTTACCCCTCCCCCACCCACTTCCAACTTTACGTCCTACCCTTCCCCATCTATTTGTAGGTGTGGGTGCTCGCCAGTAACACTTGTCTGTGAATTAGTGGATTTTCCAAGAGAAATAATTTTGATTATTCACTGGAGTATCAAGATTTTTTTTTTACTAGAGTCAACAGACATCGATAACATTGTGAGCAAAGAATTTCATCCACGATGTTGTCACTTGCTTGGATTAGATGTAAGCATGGCGACCTGTCACGCACGAGTACCAAGTTCGAATCCCAGAATACACTTTTCATCAATGTGCTTTTTTTGTCTTTTTTTTTAAAATTAGGAAGCAGAATTATGTTACTACCGATAGTTTCTGTGCGATATACACAAAACATTGCAGAACATAAACGGTATCTAGCTGACATTATCGCTAAGGATACTGTAAGATATCGTCTGCTGCTTCAATCTGGTATACACTTTAGCTAGCCAATACATTTAAGCATACAATAAAAACAAATTTTGCTTGTTCCGTGTAAATAAGGGATATATTTAATCTCGTGAAAATACTGAGTTGTTCACCCACTCAATGAAATATATATGTTATTCACTGAATACAAACAAATGTTCTATATGCATTGGTTAGTATGGGTGGGTGCTGGTCAGTTGGTGTGGGTGCTGGTCAGTAAAACTGTTGATTGGTTAGTAGGCGTGAGCGTTGGTTAGTAGATGTGGGTGCTGGTCAGTAAGATTGTGTTGGTCATTATGTGTGGGTGATGGTTAATAGGTGTATGTGCTGGTCAATAGATGTTGGTGCTGGTCAGTAACACTGTGAATTTGTTAGTAAGCGTGGGTGTTGGTTAATACATGTGGGTGCTGGTCAGTAAAACTGTGTGTTGGTCAGTAGGTGTATGTGCTGGTTAGTAGAGGTGGGTTCTTGTCAGTAACATTGTGTTGGTTAATAAGTGTGGGTGTTGACTAGTATATATGGGTGCTGGTCAATAAGACTGTGTGTTGGTCAGTAGGTGCGGGTGATGGTCTGTAGATGTATGTGCTGGTTAGTAGAGGTGGGTGCTGGTCAGTAAAATGCTGTTTTTTTTAACATGACATATCCCCCCGTCCCTTAACATTTGGCAACACTGTAACCTAATGGTAATTTCCCCTTGTCCCAACACTGTCCCATGATATTAAACCTTTCGACTTTTTTTTTTTTTACATTACATTTCCCCCTGTCCCAATACAGTCCATAATGTTAAGCCTATGGACTTGTTAACATGCAATTCCCCTTGTCCCCATACGGTCCCATTTCAAACGGCGACCTTACTGTTAATTGCCATTGTCACCATACAGTCTCACTCCTCCCCATAGAGTCCCCTATTATTACGCGTTACGTGCTCACTAAATACAATGACCCACTATTAAACCAGATACAGTAGTGAAGATTTCTATTCAATTGTATTGGTTGCTCATAAGGAACTCAAAGCATATTTCGAAGCAACGTGGTAAATGACGGTGCAATACAGATTTCGTTGAGTTTTTGTTTTATTTTTATTTCCTTGTATGTTAAGCCGATAACATTGCATTGATACACTTTAGTATCCTTCGGAAATATTAAATTAGTGGGATGAAACCAATAGTGAAATATTATTACAAATTGATCGCTATATCGTGCTACTCTTATTACAGTTATCCACTGCATGGGTTTACCGTATATCTTTGAAGAGAAAAATATATGCTTCGGATTACAATTTCGTGTAAATTTTGATTAGTGGACCAGTCTGAATTACAGTCGTGTCAAGATGGCGGACACAGTGACAGGCATGGTCTCGGAGGAGGTGTCGGCGAACTCTAAGCTTGGTGGTGAAAGTGTTGGCCAGGAAGAAACTTTCACAGTGGAAAGTATGTCCAAAATATAACTAGATTTATAAAATCTATGAAAAACAAAAATTATAAAGACACTTTTGTGTAGCACTGCAGTCACCACATGTCGGTTTGTTGCCATGTTTTCCATATGTTTCTGTGTACAACCAACTTTCGGATACGTTAAAAGTCAGTAGTTGGTGCGTTCTTAATTGACAGAACAAAACAAACAACGAATATACAAATTATAATGTACAATGTCATAACTAGACATGATATGAAATCTAGATAGCATGGAGTTTCTTCCTCGGGGAATAAAATTCTTCGCCGGCAACTGGTGTTGAGTCTCACTTTCGAACTTTCCTTGTAAACGATCAAAACTGGCCAATTGCAAATAAAGTCTATTGTTTCCTCAGTGATAAACTGCAGAGAGATCTTAACTTGTGGTCCAAACAGGTGCTTTGTGTAGCCATTTCACCTTCATTAATGCTGACCAATGAAAACCCTAGTACTACAATGTAAGACATCCACCCTGATATTTATGATGTTTGGGTGCTTCGTCTTACTACTTACATAAATGGCGTTGTGTAGCGTGATCCACGGTCGACTGACGGGAATTAGAGGCCACATTTTCAGGAATATCTCACAAACTTGGCAGCCCATATTGACACTTTTCCACAAATTAAAGTCTAATTACAGTAGTCGGACTAAACTTACTCTGATGTCTTTTCCTGATGGAATAAAATTCTGACATAAGCAAGTGGACGCATTCTTCATGTTTCGTTGACATACATTTCAGTTGGTTGAAATGCGATGGGAGCTAAGGAATGCCGAAGTTCGTTTATTGTAAAAAAACAGCAATTATTGCCTGAAAATTTGATTGAAAATCATGAAATTGGCAACTTTTAATAAAAAGGTCATATATTTTGCTCCATTTTCTTAAAAATAAACAATTCTCAGTTCACTGTAAATATCATTGTACGATAAAGTATCAATTAAAATTTTAGTAACGCTTAATGGTGGCAATATTTTAAGAAATAAATACCAATTAAATAAGTCTTGTCCTGGTTTCATTTTTACTGGTCATAGTCTAGTTGTGGTTTTGTGGGTTTAATGCCATTTTTAAGCACGATAGGCTATACATAGCAGCCAGAATAACTGGTGGAGGAAGAACCTGGGAAAACCCCTGGAATAACCACCGACAACAGGAAGCTACTGGCAAGCTTTCTCACTTACCCACATTGGCTGAGCCCAAGACTTGAACCCACACGGATAGAAGTGAGATGGCAGTGATCTGTAAAGCTTAACACCTTGGCCATAGACTGGAAAATTACTAAATGAAAATGTTGGGTCATTCCTTGAGATTACAACAAGCAATGAAGTCACAACATGAAAATAAAGAGCTAGTGCTGAAAAGAGCACAAAAGTTTCTATTTGAATATTTGTTGAATGTATTCAGGCAGAATTAGAATATTCATCCATGTTAATAAGCTATCAAATCCATCTTTTTTTTTTCTTTGTCTATTTTTGGATTTAATGACCACCCCCACCTTCCACTGCCAGGGTGCTTTGAAAACACTCTGAACGTGGTCAGTAAACTCTAATTGCATTTAAATGACATTTTGGGGGTCTTGCATACATTTTGGGGAGATTCCGAATCCTTCTTTTCTCAGCTTGACCCAAGTTTTCCTATTAGGGCCTGCTTGTGTCCAAGGCCTACAGAGAGCAGATATGGGGTGTTTTGTTGTAGATTGTTTAAAATAACTTTTATTGAGAAATCCTGTTATGTTGTTTACCTTGTGAAACCTGGTCACTGCTATCCACATATAGACATAATGACCATATATTAGATATCTTCATTGTTCAGTTCATAACCTCTTGCTGTTCTAACCAGTGGAGTTTTTTCCTACTTAAAAGATAGTTTATTCATAAGTAATTATTTAAAAAATGTTTGATAAAGTACTTTTAACATTTAACACCTTTCTTATGGTCAAATAATTTTTGAGTTACCTATTTGATTGGTAGTACTTGTTCAACATTTTCCAGGGCATTCATTGTGCATTCTAGTGATTAGGGTTTGAAGCTGAGCAGTTTATCAGTAAAGAGGTTTAGAGTGTGCAGCTGTCATATTCTCTTATCAAGAACCAACATCTTTACGTCTTGAAAAATCCTTAAAATATTCTTCTTACCTGGAAGTATGTGGGTGGTCATGAAATGGAAATAAATCTGTATTTTTGGCTTGTAGGGATTTCAGTTCCTCTATCTTACATAAATTAGGATCACTAGATTGCTCGAAGACATCAGTAGTGTTAATACTTTGATTCAGTATAAAATCTTGGCAATTGCCCTACAAAATAGTGTGACATTTCCCTGACTGCCAGTGATATTTTCAAGCTCAGATGTTGAGGTATACACATTTTCATTGAGTGAGTTATTGAATGTTGCATTGGAGTGCAACATGAAACAGTTGATCTGTTTTTAAAAAGAGAAGTCAAATATGTAATGTGCCTTTTCATCAGAAGATGGAATGAAATTAAACATTATTTTTTAAATGTACAGGGCTGAGCAAATTTTTTTTCATCCACTAGTCCAGGACAAGTGGTTTCAGAAAATTCACTTGTCCCACCTTACTTTTCACTTGTCTCACCTTACTCTTCACTTGTCCCACCTTACTTTTTACTTGTCCCAAAATGATAATCACTTGCAGAGATTTGATGAGATGTATGCACTTAATCCATAGAAAAAACAAACAAAATAATATACAACATATATATTTCTTAAAAGAATTTAATTTTTCAAAAACATTGGTTGTTATACATTTGGCTTCTTCATGTTCATGTATATATGTTTTAGCTGATGGATTTGAAAAAATGTCCATGTATATGTCTGCCACCTGCACCAGCACTAAGCCAGCAGTTGATAGCTCTGTCTGTGTTAAAGTCCTCAATATATTGTGCTGCACAGGCCTTGTGGGGTCCAGACATGTCATGAGACTTGATTGGTTCAATCCTGAATTTGTCAGTTCCACTGACAAATACACTGGGTGAATTTCCAACCTGTTCCAGTTTTGGATATTGTTTGCAATAACTGCAAAACATCTTTCCTTCTGAGTCAATACATTCAAGCCAGGGATAACAA
Source organism: Margaritifera margaritifera (assembly GCA_029931535.1). Taxonomy (NCBI): domain Eukaryota; kingdom Metazoa; phylum Mollusca; class Bivalvia; order Unionida; family Margaritiferidae; genus Margaritifera; species Margaritifera margaritifera. Next base: position 244,793 of record JAQPZY010001590.1, on the reverse strand, counting down.
TCAACCCAATATGGCTGAAAATTTCTCTGTCTCTTAGTAGTGTCATATTTAACATTTTTTGCCACCACGGATTCTTGCTTATGTCTCTTTGGAGAAATAGCTACCGCACACTCAGTAGCAGTCTTACGTTTTATCCCTCCACTTTCACAAAAATGTTCCTTCTCCTAATCGCCCTTATTACCTTCCTTGCGAAAATAATTTAGCAAACTCATTTTATCCACAGAGTAACTATCAGCTTACTTGACAACTACTTCTAAAGTGATCATAACATACATTTTCTTTTTTAAATACGAACAGAAACAGCTAATTTATTAGAGTAATTGTTTCGCTTCAAACCCATTATCGTACATGGAAGTTAATCATCTGTATAATCAATTAAAAATTAAAGCATCATTAACTGCCATTTAATCAGTTCAAAAAGGAAACCAACACTGATGTCGGTAAAGTACCTTTCATTAATTTAATTACACTGACTCGCTGGATTAAAATCGTAGTGAGCCGCTTGTGAGGATCTGGCAACAAGGCTGCTTGAAACACTGCTAATTGATCATACTGGCTTTCTTTTGTTTGACGTGTTTTGATTTGCCGATAATTTGGTCGCTTAGCCCAATATGCAATCGAGCAATTATCACTGACCACATTTATGTGTTATACAGGATGTAAATGTATACATGAAGAGGGGTAGAATCAAGTATTCAGTACGCCCTGAGGGCATGATTGGCCACGTAAAGGTAGATATAGTGATTAAAGCACGAAAATAAGGACTTGCCCGACTTTTTTAAAAAGCATTTGTATCGGACTAGCGACTTGGAAAATTGTACTTGCCCGACTTCGAAAATGAATAGTCCGGGACGCCGGGCTATGGGATTTGGTCAGCCCTGATGTAATTTGTGATAAGTATTTTTTATTTTGTTTCAGTTCTTCAGATAACAAAAGAAGCACAACAGCAACATGGTTTAAGACATGGAGATCACCAGCGATATAGGTAAAGTTTTATTTCATACATAGCATTTTATTAAATACACCCTCAAGTCTTTCCCCAGGGGAGGGGAATTGCTGCCCCTGGGTCATACCTTGGAAACTGTTGTAATGGCCTCATATAACAAACAGTAGGTTTGAAGGATATGTAGAGACACATCAGACATATATTCAGTACAGATCCTGGGTCATGCCCCAGGGGTAGGAGATTTTTAACCCTGGGTTGTAACTTTGAAACTGTTGAGATCCCCCACTGTATAACCATATATAGATTTGAGGGATATAAGTAGACAAAATCGGACATTTATCCAATACAAACAATGGAGCATGCCCCTGCGTTAGGGGATTTGCTCCTGTGGCATGATTTGGAAACTGTCAAGATCCCCACCCTATGACCCTATATACATTTAATGGGCAATGAGGAGATAAATGCACTTGTGCATTCAACTCGGGCCTTGGGTCATGCCACTGGAGATGGGGACTTGCCTTTGGCTTATAACTTGGAAACTATAAAGATCCCCACCTGAAAACCATACATACATCAACTGGACATGAAAAGACAAGTACACATTTACAGTGTTACAACATTGTCCCAAGGGTTAGGCCATGCCCCTTGTGACAGCTTTGATGCTCATGGATATGCAATGCCTTTGACCTAATTCATATGGTAATTTGTTTTTATCTTAACTGGTATTAACTTGCATTTTATGTACAATGGCTGGTTTGAGGAATTGACTTGATTTTTGTGCATAAATTTGTTGCTCGTTGTTTTTTTGCATATATCTGACAAGAAGCATAAGTGCCATGGGCTGGTTAGTGATTGTCATTGAGTTGCCTCTTCCTCTTGGACATGCACAGGTATATAGTGTACATGTATGTAATTAACATAGATTTACTATCCCATGATTTGAAGCTCAATTCCAGACTGTGTCATGATAGTGTACAAAAACACAAAATTTGGGCACTTAATGATTTGAAACCAGATCATAATTGGTTCTTATCAGCCAGTAAATAAAATCAACTGAAATAAACTAAATAGCAGTTATGAAACAAAATGTAACCAATTTGATTTGATCCATTAACATACCCACATCATAAGAGGGGTGATGGAATAATGAGGAATTTTATTGTGGGGGAATCACTTTATTAATATTTGAAATATACCAAAAACGCTTTTTTGTTCACAGCTAGTGTATATGTTTAGCAGTTTCTGTCTGCATTTATATCAAAATATTCGATAGTCAGTAGTGAAAAATAGTGTTGTCCCTTTAATAAGAATATACACTGCTCCCTACTTTTAGCATGCCTGAATAATTTGTTACCCCACTTATAACATCGGGGCAGGTATGGGTCCCATTTTTTCATATAGAAAATACCGAATAAATAATCCCCAATTTGCTGAACATTAATAAAATTGTGATCAAAATTGGCAAATGAAACTAAATATATGACTTTTTATTGTCAAAAACTGCAGTTAGTATGAGGAAATTTTGAATCAACATCATGAAATAAGCTGCTTTTAATAAGAACTCTTATGTTGTGTTAAATTCTTGTTTGTAAAAAAATTCTCAGTACACTGTAAGTAACAATATACGAAGAAATGTTGATCACTGAAAATGTTGGTAAATGCCTACTGATGGCAACGTTTCAAAAAATAAATACGAATTAAATAAGTCTTGTCAAGAGAAAATTGGTTTCATTGTAATTATCACAAATGCGATATGTCCTCTTCTATTCAAATATGAAAAATGTAAATTGACTGTCAAAGCGATATCCGCAATTGTTTCTGTGAGAACCTAATTAAGTGCTTGATCTGCGACTTGCGGAAGTGTTTGTTACATTGTTACAATTAATTCAAAGTAGACCTGTTTTATATTATCACGTTAATTAGGCTTTTGTATCGAATCAAGTAAAGGAGGTAGAATAAAAAATATTAAAAGATATGGAAATCCTACCTGTGTAAGAGCTAGCGGTCATGGTCTTGTGTCAAGTCAGCTTGTTCCAGATGACCGTTCATAGTATAATATAAATAACATCATTAAAGTATATAACATTAATCAGTGGTTTATCCTAATCATTCACAAATGTAATCAAGGATAGCAAGATAACCAAGTGAAAGGTGTGCATGAAAAACTTAGTGTCATAAATAAAGGTCATTATGGAGAAGCAAGATTCAAAGTTTGTAGTGAACTTAAAATTATAGAGTTGACATTCAAAGATGAGCAGAAATTACTCAATTACTTGCAATGAAATCAATAGCATCAATGCTTTATTGATAGAACAAGAAAAATTTAAAACAGCTTAAGTTTTGACGTTTCTTAAAATAAATGTCCATCTTTTCTTTAAAAAAGAATCTAGTTCTGTTCTGAATCAACAATAATACTAGAATGTATCTACATTCACATGCAAAAAAACTTTGCAGTATTACACGCATTTTTTGCTGGTGCACACATGTATTGAAAAGTCACAGGGCAGTTTTTAATGATCTTTCAAAGATTGGTTATCTTGAAAATAAAGGTAATTTATAAAGATTATGTGTACAACTTCATTAGAAATAGTTTTATATTAACATTTATTCCCAATGCAATTGAACCACTTAAACCCCTGCCCCTCTCTTTGCACTGTCAATTTTCAGGTTTTCTTTTTGCTGCAGTTTATGTTTTGGGATGCCATTGTGCGCAAGTTCTAGAGGGAGAGGTATATAACAATCTAAACTATAAATAAAAAGATTTATTCAAAATACAAAATCAGTCTGTGCTATTTTTATTTATTTCCATTCCTTCCTAATTAAAATCAAGGACCAATTCAGTTTCAGATTAAGTTTTTACAACAAATAGATAAAACATATATTAAGATTGTGTATCTTTTTCATTTAAGTATCAGCATGTTTGACCCTCAAGACTCGCGACTTTGTGAAGATATTAAAAGGAAGCAATTTTCAGGATGGTATTTTTATTACCGGTATACCATTTGCTCGTATGCGTATGTAACAAATGCCTTGCATGAAATACCAGCATTATAATATTGTTGCATGTTTCCATTACAGGAGTTTTTGTTCCAGAAGAATCAGGCGCATACGGAAGTCACTTCATTTTCCACAAGGAGACAAAAGACGAGTTACACCTAAGAAGATCAAAGTTGAAATTCTGAAGGATGTGCGGTATGTAAAAAGGGAGTATTTATCTTTTTTAGCTCTACTGGTCATAGACCAGAAGAACTTATATGACGGTCTGTTGTCCATTTTCAGTCTTCCGACATCCGTCCATTAGCACAAGTTTGTTATTGCTACTCCTCCTAAACTACATGGAGGATTGCCTTGAAACTTTGCACGCACATTCATCCCATGGTCTAGTTGGTCCTAACTGAAAATGGTGCTGCTTAGACATCCAATATGGCCACCATGGCAGCCATCTTGAAAATCTTGTTATTGCTACTATCCCTGAATGAATGGTCATATCAACATGGGGTTTTCACTAAAAGACTTATTGTGATGTTAAGTTGGTCCTAAATAAAAACGGTGCCGATCTGACTTCCAATATGGCAGCCATCTTGAAAATCTTGTTATAGCTACTCTGCCTGAAATATCAACATGTGGTTTTCACTAAAAGACTTCTTATGATGTCTAGCTGGTTCTAAATGAAAATGGTGCCGATCTGACATCCAACATGTCCAATATGGCAGTCATCTTATAAAATCTTATTATTACAACCCTTGTTGAACAGAAAGAAATATTGAAGTGGGGTTTTCACCAGGAGACTTCTTATGATGTCCAGTTGATCTTCAATGACAATAGTGCTGATCTGACATCCAATATGGCCACTGCAGCAGCCATCTTGAAAATCTTGTTATTGCTACTCCTCTCCAAATGGATGGCTATATCAACATAGGGTTTTCACCAATAGACTTCTTATGATACCTAGTTGGTCCTAAATGAAAATGGTGCTAGTCGTATATCCAATATGGCCGCCACACTGACTGTCTTAAAAATCTTATCACTACTTCACCTGAGTGGATGATCATTATGACAAGGGGTTTTCACCAAGTCCTAAATGAAAATGGAGCCAGTCATAGATCCAATATGGCTGCCATGATGACTGTCTTAAAAATCTTGTTGTAACTACTCCCCCTGAATGGATGATCATTATGATATGAGGTTTTCACCAAAAGACTTCTAATGATATCTATGTTGTCCTAAATGAAAATGGTGCCAAGCTGACATCCAATATGTGTACCACAGCAACTAATTTGAAAATCTTGTTATCGCTGAAGAATATCAGAGATAGTTTCAACACTCGACAGTTGAAAGGAAGAATTGGTCTTGTATTCCTGGAAATTATTTTCTCCCAGTTAGCCCCTTCAAGGGACTTTTGTTTTAATTTAAAATACAGCCAATCCCATGCACCAACCCAACCCAATCACATTACCCACCCTCCCTCCTAGACTGTGATCCGTCTGCCGTAACCCAAAGTCCATTACATATATTACTTGACCTCCTGCTCCGACTGCATGTATAAAATTTGGCTTAAAAGAAGATTAAAAATGTGCCTATTATTGCAAAATTTGTATATTGACCTTTGGCTCCACACAAAGACCACAAAGGAGGGGGCTACATTAATTTTACCCCTCTTGTGTTACCATAAAGACAAATTATTACCAGGTATGTGAATTTCTTCTTAGTGGTTTAGGAGAAGGTACCATTGTGGACAGCTGGACATTTAGTTGGAGGGTATTACAGTATCCTCAGGTTAAAGGTATGGGATCAATAGAAGAAGTGTAACAACAGAAAAATGGAGTTTTTTCTTTGTGCATTTGCAGGAAGTGACAAATTATTGAATATATGTTTGCAAAATATTTACTTTTAAAATTTAAGTGACATTAGGCCCCAGTAAAATGTCAGATGAACTTGATAGTCATATTAACGATACGAGTTTATGTTAAACTTTGAACCAGTCTTCACAACCTGCATATAGAATTAAAATATTAAGATAACTGGTGCTTGGAATAATAATTATTAAACATTAATACTCGTGCCAATATTGTGGAAAGATTGAAACCCTCTTAACTTTAAGTGCATCAAAATCCATACTTAAAATTCATTCCTCGAAGTTTAAACCTTCTTTGCACATTAGGAAAAACCATGCGATCCCTTTGTTCGATGATTTCCTTCATTCCCAGAATTTCTGCAGAAAATTTCCCTGAATAATGCTAAAACAATAAAATTCTTCCTCTGCCTGCAGCTATCTTCACCTGATTTTATTTGAGGCTGAGAGAGCCTGGGGTTTCGCCATGCAGCTGAAGACAGAAGCAAATACGGAGCCAAGGAAGAAATTTCACATGATCAGTCGCCTGAAGAAGGCTGTTCAGCATGCAGAGGAACTCCATAATCTCTGTGAAACTGACAAATGTGATGCTCGCACAAAATTAGAGTCACAGGTAGGTTAGAATTGTAATTTACTTAAATCATATTTTGGTTAATTGTTTAAGTTGCATACAAATCTACTTGCAGACATTGGATATCTCTTCTAATTGGATATTTTGTTTTTGTGGGTTTTAGTGGCACTTTTAACACATTGTTGGCTACATCATGTCCAGGAAATGGGAACTTAGTGCATTTTCCAAGGATGCATCAAAACAGCCAAACCAGGCTGGCCTGGGTGAGTATTGAACCCACAACCCTTGGGTTATGAGTTGGATGCTCTACCAATTGAGCTACCATGCCTCGCTTAAAGGTCAAAGGTGACATATATAAGGATTACCCTTATTTAGTAGATGAAATATGGGGCAGAGTACTTTTTGAAGTACTCATGTACAAGCACAGGTGCTTTTTTTTGTTAAGTGAGAGTACAAGTACTTCTGGCTTTCCTAATAATAGGACTACAAGCATGAGCATTATACACCTTCAGAAAGTTCTCACAAGTACAATTATTGTACTTTTGACACAGTACACCCAAACCCCACTATAGCACGAAGATTAGGGTCCACAGTGCCATCGTGCTATGTGGCATATGCAGTAGTGACAAGTCAGTACATGACCTTACTTAGGCTTAACAAATGGGTGGTAGTGTATGATTAGGCACAAAGCTCAAGCTTCGATGGCACAGTTACCATCATAAATCGATGAATATTAAACGAAAAACAAGGAAAGTAGAGTGATTGCATACTTTATATTTGATTTTATACAGAGCATCCCGCATTGGTACATATATGTATAGCATGAATAGTTAAAGTATAGATACATGTACTCACCATCCAATCTCATTGCATCCATAACAGTGAATACATGATAATTCCATCAAAAATACGAATAAAGAAGCATATGTTGTAGTCATTTCAGCATAGATTATGATGCATCTGAATTCAGTGCAAAACAAAAATAAAAAAAATAATGTAAGGAAAGATAAAGAACATTTACAGTTTACTATGTATGCACCTGCATGTGTCAAGGCCATTTAGAGTGTATGTCAGTGTTGTCATGTTGGCGCATTTACTCAAATTAAATATTAGTTGTTGTTTTAAAAATTTAATGCTAATATAGTTTAACCAAAGTCTATTAAATTCTGATTATTTAATGCTCTGCACCTTAACTGTCATCAAGAAACTTCAGATAAAAATTGATGATCGCTATGGACTTTTACAATGGTGGGTGAAGAAAAGAGCACGTCCGATCTAATCATCACAAAAAGGGTTGTACAATTTTATTTTTTTTCAACTTGCATAGCTTTCATTGTGACATCACACAGAGATGCCAGAGCGCGCGAATCGCTCAAAATTTTCGCGCATATAAAAATGTACTCTGCACAGTATACAATTTTTATTTAACTGTTAACACTTAAAGTGCTCGTCGTGGCATGAGTACTTCGGCTTGACATGAACGGTTGTTAAACTAAAATTGAGTGGCACATTGGGCAATGGAACAAGTATTCTGTCAAGTTTGAACCTGGCATTCATGAAGGAAGTTTTACAAATGCATGTTTAAAGCAAGGGCTCCTAGAAAATGCAAAATGGCTGACTCCCAACATGGTTCTTCTTCAGATGATGATTTCGTTCAGCACATACTGGCTGATGATAATGATTTTTAAGGTTTTGAAGTATATTAGATTATTGGAGCTCGAAAAATGTTACTGGAAATACTAGTGAGTAATTTTGAATCCAAATAGGAATGTAGAATACAAGTAGTTTTGAATCCAAAAATGATGTAGAATACGAGTCAGATGTACATGCTGGATGGACAAGAACAGACTGCATGCCGGTTGACCTCCTATTCAGCAGTATTTCGAAATGTCAAAAAGGCACAATATCAAGCCTAATTAAAACACAGGCAGTTTAAAAGTAGAGTGCAATTTTCAGTTCTTTTCTTAAACAATTCTGCCTTGAGGGATCATGTGCTACAAAAATATATAGCACTCTAAGGATTAAGAAAAAATGAATAAATAAGAATCTAAAAAGAATTTTAAAAGTAAGGATATTTATTTTTGATCAAAATACCTGTCTGAACAAGCGGACTATGGCATTGATGGACTTAAAACCCAATACAACACTGTGAAACAGATAAGAAATCTGGCATAATACACCGCTCCCTCTATAACTTGGGAACCCACTTATAACGCGGGGTCAGGCATGGATCCCATTTTTTAAAACTAGAAAATACCCCAAAAATTGGACCCTATTTGTTCAACATGAAAAAAATCATGATCAAAATTAGTAAATGAAACCTTGATATATCGGTCATTTTATTGTCAAAAACAGTGGTTAGTACCTGGAAATTTGAATCAACATCATGACATTTTCAACTTTTAATAAGAAGTCATATATTTTGTTCAATTTTCTTTCCAAAGAACATTCTCTGTACACTGTAAATAGCAATATTTGACAAAATTTCAATTTATGAAAATGTTACTAATGCCTACTGGTTGCAACGCTTAAAAAAATAAATACCAATTAAATAAGTTTTGTCAAGTTAAATTTGTATTTTAGTTCTATGTTTTAATTCAGCTTCAGTGTAATCATCATAAATGCAATATGCCCTCGTATTCAAACGTGAAAAATATAATTCAACCGTTCAAGCTATGTCTGCGAGCGTTTCCGTGAGAACCTAATTAAGTGCCGACTGTTTTTTTATCTCCGAATTGCAGAAGTATTTTTTGTGTTGTTACACTCAGTTAAAAGCAGACCTGCTTCGTATTATCACATTAATTACATCTTTTGTATGAAATCAAATAAAGGAGGTGGAATAAAAGAAAAGTTAAAAGGCGTGCAAATAATACCTGTGTACGAGCTAGCGGTCACGGCCATGTGTCGGGTCAACTCATTTCAATTGATCAATCGAACACTGTTATAAATATTATTATGTAAGTAATATAATTACTCTACCTTAAATTAGCCTACTCATTCACAAATGTGATCAAAGATAGTAAGGCAAACAAGCCAAACGAGTACTTGATGAATAAAAAGCTTTGTTTCACAGATATGTTTCATTACAGAGAAGCAAGTTCCAGAGTTTGTATTGAACTTAAAATTTCTAAATTGCCACTCAGAGATTTCCTCAAAGATGAGAAGAAGTTTCACTGTTAATTGCAATGAAATCATGGCATCCATATTTTATTACTAGAACAATAAATAAATTGAGTTTCGACGTTGATGGTTGTTATACGAAATAATTGTCCCCAGTTTTTGAAAAAAAGGAATCTTATTTTGTTGTGAATCAACAACAACAAAAAGCAGTGAAGTAATACACAATGTTTTCACATACGCGTGTTGTTGAAACCTCTTGGACTAATGTTGTTGACGATCTTTATTAGGTTAGGTATTTGAAAATATAGATAATTTATGCAAAAAAGCAAACAACTACATTAGAGAAAAGCTCTTTATTGACACTTATTCCCAATGCAATTATAAAAAACGAGTATTCAGCCATTAAACAGTCCCTTTACTACCCCCACCCCGTGGTTTTCTCGATATCCAGCGGGGATGTCATCCCCTTCTTAATTTTTTTGAGGCCCCTCTGTAACTCGCGCCCTCACTTATAGTGTGATCTATGATTTTGTACCCCATTGTGCATTGAGTTATCGAGTTAGAGGTGTAGTCAGCCAAGCACCGATTCAAGAAAGTGAAACTTTTGCAAAGCTCTTGTTAGTGAAAAATCTCATTTTGGAGCAGGGATATCCAAAAGACAATACGTATGAGCTGTGGAAAATTGTACATAACGACCATAAAGAACAGTTTCCCAACTTGTTCAAGATGGCTTGGCTAGCTATGCATATGTCCCTTCAGACAGCAGATTGTGAAAGGGTGTTCTCAGAACAGAACAATATTCATACACAGATAAGGAACAGATTAAGCTCAGAAATGATCAACAGATTAATGCTTATACAACTAGAGGATACATCTTTTGAGGATTTTTATTTCAAAAGAGCTCAAACAAAATGGACCATGAAGAACGAAAGAGATGGGTATTTATGTGTTAGGTAAATATTGAACTGTGGCTGTTTCCTCCTGCCGCTCGCTTTTTTTCTGCTCCCCCCTTTAGATAAAATCCTGGCAACGTCCCTGCATCACAGTGCATGACATTCAATCCGGTTTGTACTGCATCACACTGTTAGGTTGACCTAGTCCAAAAATGTCCACATACTTTAACATTGAGTTTTGCCATATGTGTTTCTCGGGGAGTATAAATAATGACCTTCCAAAGGAATATGGATGTATGAGGATCCAAATAAAGTGAATAATTGCCATTTAAAGGTGTGTGTAATCAAATTCTAAAGAGTGACACCCATTACTGATATAGTCATTACTGAATGCATACATGACCTGTATGACTTTTACTATAGCAGTGTCTGTATAAATATCAAACCACTAGAATTTATTAATCTGAATACTGTACATAATTCTTTCAACTACAGCATTAATAATTGTTAATGAAGAAATGGAGTTATTTTTTTCCAGGAATGGGTGATATTGATTGTGTGATTGTCTGACAACATGGTTAAGCCATGTGTGCATAATGATGGCTTTAATTTTTTTATGTTTTTATATAGCAGACTCTGATAAATTCAACAACCTTAAGCTGTGAGATTGTTATTTTGATTAACAAATAATTGATTTATAAATTTGGATGAGAAACATTTTGTTGACCACCGCATTGTTTGGTGTTTGGTTGTGTATGCTGGTTGACTGAGCAAACATCTTTTGGCTATTGCAACATAGTCTGGACTAGGCAATGATTGTGCACAGGATGCATTGAAGCCAATCAAAAAGACTTTATAGCTTTATTGTTTATGGTTCAATAATAATGAGATGAACATCTTTCAAAAATAAGCTAAAATCCAAATGCAATTATTGACTGTTGACACAGTTGAAACGAACATTCACAAATAGAAACTTTTAACATCTTATTCATATGAAGAAAGACACAGTGATAAGACGTTTTTTTCCACAAGAATCCAACACATCTTGCCAAATTATTAAATCATACTCTTGTTTATTTTGGCAATAACACTTTATAGTACTTAAAGAAATTGGTGAAATTATCTGAATTTGTGTTATAATGAATCGTGTTTAAGCACTGTACAGAAAAGAATCACATCTTGTTGCACTGCATACCAGATTCTTTATTTTAAGTATGAATTATTTTTCAAAAACAAGTTACTTTCAGTTTTTTTGTTCTACTAGTTATAGACCAAGATTGCCATGAAACTTTACACACACGTGCATCCTAAGGTCTAGTTGGTCCTAAATGAAAATGGTGCTGCTCAGACATAAAATATGGCCACCACAGTGGCCATCTTTAACATATTATCGCCACTCCACCTGAATGGATGGTTGTGTCAGCATGGGTTTATTTATGTTGTCTAGTTGGACCTAAATAAAAATGGTGCTGATCTGATATCCAGTATGGCCACTATAGTGGTCATCTTGAAAATCTTATTGCTGCTACTGCTGAATGAAAAGTCATATCGGCATGGGGTTTCACCAGAAGACTTCTTATGATGTCTGGTTGGGCTTAAATAAAAATGGTGCCACCCAGATCCAGTATGGCCACCACAGCTGCCATTTTGAAAATCTTGATCATACTGTTCCACCTGAATGGAAGGTTAACGTGAGATTTGTACTAAAAGACTTCATAATGATGTATAGTTGGGCCTAAATGAAAACGGTACTAATCTGATATCTAATATGGCCACCACAGCAGCTATCTTGAAAATCTTGTTTTTGCTATTGCTTCTGAATGGAGAGTCATATCAGCATGGGGTTTTAACTCGAAGACTTCTTATGGTATCTAGTTGATCTAAAATAAAATTTTGCCAATCTGATATGGCCACCAAAGTGACATCTTAAAACTCTTATCGCTACTCCTCCAATGTGGAAAGTCGTATCAACATTGGATTTTCACCAGAAAACTTCATTTGCTGTCTAGTTGATACTAGATGAACATGGTGCCAATTGAACTTTCCAGTATGGCCATCATGGCAGCCATCTTGAAAATTTTGTTATTGCTACTCCCCCTAAATGGAAAGTCATATCAACATGGAGTTTTAACCAGAAGACTAATTATGATATCTAGTTGGTCCTGAATGAAAATGGTGCTGATTGGGCCTCAAATATATCACAATGAACATATTGAAAATCTTGTCACTAATTCTCCCGAGTGGATGGTTATATTAACATGGGGTTTTCATCAAAAGTCTTCTAATGGTGTCCAGATTGTCCTAAATGGAAATGGTGCCACATGGACATCCAATATGGCCACCACAGCAGCCATCTTGAAAATCTTTTTATCACAACTGTTTCTGAATGGGAAGTCACATTGACGTGGGGTTCCACTAAAATACTTCTGATGATGTTTAGTTTTTTCTAAATGAAATGGTGCCACTTGGACATCCAATATGGCTGCCACCACAGCCATCTTGAAAATCTTGTTATTGCTGCTTCTGAAGGGATTATTATATCAGCATGGGGTTTTCACTAAAAGGTTTCTTTGATCTTGTTGGTCCTAAATGAAAATGTTGCTGATCTGACATCCAATATGGCTGACATGCTATCCATCTTAAAAATCTTGTAATTACTACTACTTCTAGATAGAAAGTCATATCAATATTGGATTTTCACCAAAAGACTTCTTATGATGTTTAGTTGGTAGGGGTGTGGGTTCAAATTCTACCATTGGACCAGACTGGGTCAGCTACCATGGTGTGTCCATGGGCAAGGCACCTTACTCCACAGCAGCCATCTTGAACATTTTGTTATTGCAACTTCTAAATGGGGAGTCATATTGATATATCGTTTTCACCAGAAGACTTCTTATGCTATCTAGTGGGTACTGAATGAAAATGGTGCCAAACTGACCTCCTATATGGCCACCTTTGCAGGCATCTTGAAAATATTCTTATAGATACTCTTCTAAAAGGGAAAGTCATATCGACATAGGGTTTTCACCAGAAGACTTATTATGGTGTCTGGTTGTTTCTGAATGAAATAATGTCAATCTGAAATCCAATATGGCTACTGTGGTGTCCATCTTAAAAATCTTGTTATCCCTAACACCTGAATTGATGGCTAGATCAAAATTGGGTTTTCACCAAAAGACTTGTTATATTAGTTTATCCTAAATGAAAATGGTGCAAATTTTATATCAAATATGGCTGCCCTGATGGCCATCTTGAAAGTCTTATTATCATTACTCCTTCTGGATGGATGGTCTTATTGGCAAAGGTTTTTCACCAGAGAGCTTATAATATTTACTTGGTCCTAAATAAATGATCTAATATGGCCACCACAATGGCTAATTTGAAAATTTTGTTATTGCTCAGCACTTAGCAGTTAAAGAGAAGGGGTTGTCATATACTGAATTTCTGGAAATTCTTTTCAGATAGTAGAGTGCAAGTTCCTTGGAAGGACTGTTGTTATGATTTCATCCAGCATACATTAATGTCACTCTCTCCAACTTTCAGTCATGGTCATGAACAGTTGCTTCATTAGGATGCTACAGAAGGGAAGTTTTTTGATTGTTTATGCAAATATATTGTTGATTATATAAAGACAGTCTGAAAGAAAAGATCACATAAACATCGGACAGAGAGTGTAATACAAAACTACACTAACACAGCGTTACAGAACAAATAAATGTATGTGTGCCCTAGTTTCATGCTTGATTGGTAAAAAAAAGTTATGCTTTATATACATGTGTAGGCATTTATTTTAATTTCTGATTACTTCATGAAAACCAAACTGTCATGATATGTAAGAGGGGATTAACTTTCGCTTGGTGTGAACAATCATATCCTGTCACAGTATAATATGGTGCCTTGATGATTACATGCTTTAATAATGGACTGATGTGTGAATGACTTGACTTATGAGGTACTCTCTGGAAGTTAATTTTTTACACAAAATTCCTCGAAATATGAATTGGACAATTGAATTCTTGTTAATCTTTTTCACAGAAAAACACCGCATGTGACTGGGTTTGAAATCTTTTAATATAGTTACACCAAGTTTTGTGGCCTGGTTTTCAGATTCTAAATGAAAAAGTACACCATGAATTGCATTACATCATCGTTCCATGTTGATAATACTCTATTTCCTGGTTCAGAAAAAGATGTTTGTTACTTCTGTGGTTTTTCCATTGTTGTTCAGTTTTCCTTAGTGAAGTGAATAAAAACATTTGAACTGTAATAGCTGTACCATAAAATTAAGTAATAATGCACTTTTCTTTTTTCAGGCCTACCTTGCATTTATAAAGGGAAGTGTTGCATTTGAACTTGAGAACTGGAAAAGTGCAATAGAAAGCTACAGTAATGCAAAGTAAGTAGAAAATCCAACATTTCCATGATTTCTTCATGTAAATAATGTCCTTAGTTATATACTGTATCTGATATTTATCTGATGAAAATCCTTCATTTTTACAAAACTTTGCCAGATATTTCAGGGTCCATGCTTGGGGATGATTCAGGAGAAACAGTCACCCGTGAGTCTCTCATTGGGCCTAAACATGCCAAAACAGCACAAAGTTCACTTCTCCTTGCCTTGATTTCATGCCATTCGCAAACATGGTTTTGTTTCATTTCAATGGATTAATAATCTAAGTAAAACAATGATTTTTGTGTCGGTTTTCTCTTCAAAGAGGAAGCTGGAAAGCGAGAAAAAGAAGTTTGATGCTCCTTCTAATTTGATGATCATAAATGTCAGAAATTACATTGCTATCTACAGAATTCCCACTGGAAATATACACATGATTTTCCAAAAAATGATGTATAAATGGAACTTTTGTAGTCCAATCGGAAGTGAATTTTGACTCGTTTGGATGTAAAAAAAGAACTTCTACTATGGAAACAGTTGCTGATTTTTTACTGTAACCTATTTTCAAGGTTGCCGTTTTATACAATAACTATGTTGTACATGGACTGGTGAAGCAAAATAAGAAAAGTTTTAATAGTATTTCATAAGTATTTTAAACATCTGACATGAAAATATGCAAAAAGTTGAAAGTGACTATTTTAACTTTCTATGCTTACTTTTCCCAATTTTTGACAATTCTGGCTGACGAGAGAATATTGCCCAAATATTCGAGTCAAGCATGGACACTGTATTTACTAAGGATATCTATGTCTGATAACAAACCCATCCCCAACTGGTTGACAATTTTATTACGCTGGCCCTCTGGTCTCATCATTGGAGAAATACAGTATATGTCCTGATCAATATCTCAATAGTCATTACAATTATTTTACTGCAGATGAGAATTCTTATTGAGAAATAATAACAGGAGAGTAGCCTTCACAATCGATAAAAGTAACCTTAATAACAGGAGAGTAGCCTTCACAATCGATAAAAGTAACCTTAATAACAGGAGAGTAGTCTTCACAATCGATAAAAGTAACCTTAATTTCATTACATGGCTCCCTTTGTACATTACAGAATCAATTTTATGAAAGTAAGAAATTCATACCATCCATCATGGCACAGAAAAATTGCACCTGGTTTGTTTTAACTTCACACAGACACCGAGTTACTTTCATGATAGCATTTTCAGGAGAATAGCTGTGTTTTCTCTGATGCAAGATACAAATTATTGTCCCCCTAAAACAAAATCCTTTGCATCCATGTGGATGCAAATCATCTGTTGCCATTTATATATGTGATTTTGTATTGTACTTAATGTGTCGCCGATTTTGATGCCATAAATGCTTGAATTTTCTGATTCTGTGGAATTTAAGCTTTTTGGTTACCAATGATAATAGACTGTGACTTTATCATATTCATCTATCAAGAATTAAACATTCTGATCAGTATATGCATACCATTTAATTGCTAGTCATGGTCAAGTTTCTTCAGGTCATGAACCCATGAAAAAATGGCACAAGGCAAGCTGATGCTCAGTCAAAATAGACCAATCAGAATGTTGAGTCAGATGATTCTTAATATTAGCAAGTAAATAAATGGTTTCGTAGTTCTTTCATAAGTGGTTTATTTATTATTCATGGTTGAAATATGACCATGCTAAAGGTTTGATGACGTGATGTGTGCTTACAAACTGGTCAGTCAAATCCATTTACAACTGGATGTACAAACTTTAGAAAGTCAACACTAATTCATCACCAAGAGTCAAAATCTCACATCAGAGGGTTGAAAAAACTTCAGTTACAATCATGCTTCAAAAAGCTGTGGAAAACATCAAATCTGCACAGGAAAATTCTTTTAAAAGTTATTATGAACTTTAAGACGTACAGTTATGGACAGTGTATGTTGTGTCAAAAAATGGCATTGCAGCTAATACTTTCCCAGACTTTATGGAGCTGCAGAAAACAAATGGTTGGAGTGATGCTGATGAGCACTATACTAAACCAGAATTATTTCTAAGATGGAAAGTGCAATATTTGATAATATTGTAAAGTCTTTTCTAAATGACATTAGTGATAGCCCTTATTGGCATCACGCTTGATGAAACATGTGACATTTCTGTTGAGAAAAACATAAGTTATGTAAATAATGGAAAGGTTTTTGTTTCCTTTCGTGGGAACAAGCCAGTAACTAACAGCACACTGCAGAAGGAATCCAAACTGTTCTTTGTGATTTTTAAATGAAAAAGGCATTGTATTAAAAAGTGACTAATCATCTATAATGGGCCTAGGTACTGATGGAACTTAAGTCATGTTAGAGTGACATAATGGTCTGGGAGTCAAATTGAAACAACTAAATAACAAATTAGTGCAAGTCCATTGTATTGCATCTAGGTTGAATTTGTCTTCCTCCCAAGCTAACAAGGGTAGACAATATACAAAGGATTACAGACCTTATATTCAAACCCTGTATCTTTTTTTACTCAGATTCTCAAGTTCACTTTGATCAACTAAGAATACTGTAGCAGTTACTTATTGGCAGTGTTTATTAGGTACCAGAGGGTACATCAGTAACGTGGCTTTCAGTTGAAAATGCTGTCAAAATGATATTAAATTGACCAAGTATTAATGTCACTTGAAGTTGATAAGGACAAGACTGGTAAAGCTAAAGGCATCTGGAAGTTTGCTGCCACCTCACTTTTTCTGCTTGTAATATCTTTTCTCATTGACATTCTCACAGTTATTGGGATTTTAAGTTTTACATTGTCAAAAGATAAAAGTTAATTTATCTTCTATCAGATGTAATGTTGACTCGACTTCAGATACCCTTGAAACAATTGAAACAATGAGGCAGGGTTCTCATGCTGTTGATACAGTATTCACTGCTCTTGGCAATGCACCAGGAAATGGTTAGAAAAATCATTACAAACGTGTGCGGATTAAAGATGACCATAACCTATAGAGGACATTTGAATCTGTTAGAACCAGGTTCTTGGACAATATCTTGAACAGTCCGAGGGACAGATTCCCAAAGGATCAACTGGATGTTCTTGAATCTTGATTGGATTGTTAACCCCAGAAGGCACCTAGGTACTGAGCAACAAGCAGATTTGATTACCCAGGCAAATGAGAATTTGTATGAACACTCTGCAGATATGATATACTTGGCTTTGTCATATAGACATGTGCAAGATTTTGAAGGTTTTACTGAACTTTTGATGACTGACTACAGTCATGTCTATCCTGTTCTTGTCAAATTGGCTTCGGTGGCCTTTGCAATCATTGTAACCAGTAAACTTTGTAAAAGGCGTTTTTTCGACAAAATATTCTAAAAAACAACAACAAAAAAAACAGGCTGTACCCTGAGAGGCTAAACAGAATTTTGATGACAAGTTTTGTTGGCTCCTCCCATGCATGCAATAGATTTCCTAGCTGTAGCTGGTGCCTTTAGTCAAATGGAAACCATGAGAAAATAAACTTTTTATTGCACACTGTCGGTCAGCAGTCTGTTGACCGAATTTGAGGCTCTACAATATGTAAATGAGTTAAAATATTTTACTTTTTTTGGAGACCGAAAATGATTCCAAGTTGGACAATTGACTTTGAATTGTTTAAAATGTCATTATGAACTTGAATTAAGTGGAGAATACACTCGTTGAACTTTAATTTGCTACATATGTCACTTCCTAATGAGGACACCATTAAAGTTGGAGAAATAATTAACACTACAGTATAGGTATACAGCTTTTTATTTTTCCTTCTCAATTTCCTTTGTACTTACCAGAATTTAAATTCCTGACATTTGCTGTCTTGGTCCCCCAAAACTGCTTTTGACCCCCAATTTGCCTTGGACAGCTGCCATAAGGAGGTTGATATGCACCAAAGGTCAACATCATTTATTTTTTAATAGCTTGAATCCTTTTATACAGGATTCTGCTTTCATGAATTTTGGATAAAATAAAGTCCTTATGTAAGTACGTATCTAAATATAATGTATGCATTTATTCCAAAGTTTAACACAAACTCCTTCATTGATGTTATCTAGTAGATTTTATTTATTCTAATTCAGGATTCTCAATCCTGTTACAATAAAGATCATTTGTTCTCCAGGACAATCTATGAGAAGCTGGCCAGTGCCTTTACAGAGGATCTTCAGAGTCTGTATCTTCAGCGGGTCAGTGAAGTGGAGCCCAACATCCGCTACTGCGCATACAACATTGGGGACGAGTCAGCCATCAAGGACCTTATGAAAATGAGACGAAAGGCTGGAGGGGATCAGCTTTCATCACAGATAGATGTAAGAATTGTCCCCAGTAGATTTATGTTCTCTTTAATCCCCTGTTATGAATATGACCATTTGCCATGTCGATCGATTTCTCCATTCATATGTCATTCAGACATATTCTGTGCACCATTATTTGTTCAGTTTTTGATTTATTGTGCTGAAATTTTGTAAACATTATGACCACAATCTATAATTATGTATCTCTTAAGTCCTTTTGGATATGGTGAATTTTTTTTGTAGGTATGTTTTTTTTTTTTACACAATTCTAATGATGCAATTAATTTTTAAGTCAGACTTATTATGTTATGGCATTGTCCATCCATTCACTGTTGCTTGTCCAACCCATAACCTTGTAACGTTTGGAGAGATTTCATGATACTTTGCCCAAGTACATCGTGACAAGATGGTGTGTTACATGCCATAACGAAGCCCCCCTGCCTCAAGGTCAAGGTCATGGCTATGGAAAAGGTAATTCTGTGACTTGTGTCCTTATCCAGAGCATAATTTTTGATTCACAGAAGATATTTTAATGAAACTTTAGCCGGCTATATATCTTGTATAGACGATGTGCCACATACTATAGCCATGCCACCTACCTAAAAGTGTGGGTCACTGCGAGGGAAAATGTAACTTGTATCCTTGTCTGGAGCAAGGGAAAAAAAAATCAATGATCTCTATCCATGTATGGGTATAACTTTTACACCAGTGAAGATATTTTAATAAAACTTCCATTTATACAATATATCTTGACTTGAAAGTTTATTCATCAGATACATTCACTGATCACATTAACATTAGGAAATAATCTCTGCTACCTCTTGAATTGAGCCCCATTCAGAAAGTCAATAATGTCATCTTTCCCGTCTGTATGCCATGTGGACAGAGGGAAGAAACTCTTACCTATTACCTCCCCTTACCAATGCTTGGTGGATACACCTCATCTGGACATTTACCATTTTAAGCTTTTGCTTGGTAGAATCAACATTATATGACTTAGCCACTCAGAATGCAAGAATATCTTCATTATTTTGACCATCCATCTAGAAAGTTGGTATAGTATTGTGTATTAATGTATTTTATTTCTGATAAATATTTGTGTGAATTTTTTGCAGTTATGGGATGCATTATTCTGACCTTTTGCTCCAACACAGTATCATTGGTGCTTGTTGTTGGTTGATTATTTGTGCACACCACCTGTATCTTTCATTTGTTAAAGTAACAAGTGTTGTTATTGTTATATGTGATACTTGTCTCTCTATCACAAAGTGTTCTTTGACTTCTACCTGCATTGCATGTGCAATGTAATCAGAAGGGATTTGGTCCATGGTATTGTGAAAAGAACAAAAGAGAGATGTGTGCAGCCTCAGTCGACAGAATACAACATATTGAGTCTTCCCAGAAGATGTCATCAGTTGACATCATGAGGGTGACTGTTACATCTGGCCAACTAAAAAAATGGAGGAGCAAGGGGTTTTGGAGATGCCAACCCTGCATCCTTCCCAGATGCTGACGTAAGAATCTATGATACAGTTTGCTGGCTTTGGGGGAATTTATGTCCCAACTTCTATTGCAAATTTCCAATAGTGACTTGCAGTTACGAAAGAGAATTCTCCCATATTTCGGCAGCCCACTGGGCATAAGACCCCCACATCGAATCTGCAAGTCCAGGTGCCTGAGGTATTTTTTGGATATTGATGATCCATACTTCCATGCAGTGTGCTGCCACTCCAGCCATCTGTTCGTACCAGGGTTGCATCTAGGACATACGATAGTGAAAATTCTGCTAAAATTGAAAATTTCATGTCTCATTTTTGAATCGGGGGGGGGGGGAGGATAATCATACCCAAAAAATAAGGATTGAGTGCATATTTTCATGAATCGTGCACACTTTGTTTCCAAGAAATGTAGAAATTACCTGTTTTGCTCCTGTATGGTGTTGCTATGGTGGAACACCATTTCAGTTGGTTGAAGAGCAACGATAGGTGACGAATGCCAAATTTGGTTGAACTAATGCTGTAAGTTTCTTTAACAAAATCATTAGTCTAATTACATTCAGCTAAATACGAATGAACATATTTGTTTTGTTAAAGAAAATCAACACCTAGTTCAACCAACTTTGGCATTCCACAGCTACCATCGCTCTTCCAACAACTGAAATGGCTGTCAACAAAGTTTGTAAAATGCAACCATGATTGTGCCTGGATTTACTTTGATAAGGAAAAAGGCCTCAGAGTCTAAGTGGTAACAATGCCAACTATGCGAGATATTCTAGAAAATTTGGCCTATGTCAATGCTGTTGGAACAAAGCTACACAGTACTGATTGTTATGGCAGAAAGACGTCGACGCCCCATCATACATGTCAGAGTTGATGTCTCCACATCGTACATGTCAGGGTTGATGTCTCCCCATCATACATGTCAGGGTCGATGATTCCCCATAATACATGTCAGGGTCGATGATTCCCCATAATACATGTCAGGGTTGATGTCTCCACATCGTACATGTCAGGGTTGATGTCTCCCCATCATACATGTCAGGGTCGATGATTCCCCATCATACATGTCAGGGTCGATGATTCCCCATAATACATGTCAGGGTCGATGATTCCCCATCATACATGTCAGGGTCGATGATTCCCCATAATACATGTCAGGGTTGATGTCTCCACATCGTACATGTCAGGGTCGATGATTCCCCATAATACATGTCAGGGTCGATGATTCCCCATAATACATGTCAGGGTCGATGATTCCCCATAATACATGTCAGGGTCGATGATTCCCCATAATACATGTCAGGGTTGATGTCTTACATTGTAGGACTAACATCATATAATGTGCCAGCAGATCTTGATTCACTCCATTTTGTTCTGTTGGTTTATTTGTATGATCATTAATTTTGTTTTGGTTCAGATTTTGTCTCGAAAGCAAAAAGAATCAAATTTGGAAAAATCATGATGGTATTATTATAAAATTGTGTAGTTATAATTATAAAATTATTAGATTTAGCATGTGACCTTTTTCCCAATACTTAATTGGCATTGTGAACATGCAGAACCTCAATCCTTGAATGTACTGTTTTTGGAACATCAAAACTGTTTTGCATCCTTCACAACTTATTTATCCGGAATGCAAATAATCACAGACAGAAGACATAAAGTTACAGGAGAAGGTTTTATTTTTATTTATTATCATTTGTGCCATTATCAAGCAATTCTTAAAAAAATAAATTGGTCAAAATAAGTTAAATATCAAGAATGTTGTAAAAGATTATTGAAAATTTACTGTTAATTATCAGATACAAAATCCTAATACTTTGATTCAAATAAGCAAAAATGTAAAGGATACTAATTGAATTATGAAATATATCGTAAAGGTATATGTTTCTTGTAAATTTCCACAAATTATAATAACAAAGAACCACCTTTGAAAATCAGTTCTGACAGATCGACATCAAACTATAACACTGTAAACCTTTATAAACAGTGTTACTGATGCAGTTATCAGCTGTGAGTCACATTGCTAACACATGTTGAGTAGCAGACTGGATGCCTATTATGGCGGGAAGTTGATTTGCCCTGTCAGAATAGTTATTAAGGATTTTTATGAGTACTTGCTGATTGAAAAAAAGAGAATTAGTGAAATGGTCTTTTTTTCATGATATGTATCTTTGTTTCATTTCACAACTGATAAGGATAGGATTTTTGACAAATTTTTCTGTCTGTGTGACTCGATGTTGATCAGTGTACATTAATGTTGTCGTTGTGATGTCATTAAAAGATGTGTTCTCTCGAGAACTGTGAGTTTATGACACTGCGTCAAAATAGGGGAGCATCAAAATAGGGTGTGGGACGATACTTGCCAAAGTGTTGTTAAAATGGTGGTGGGCTTATCATCTAGCATGGGCTTGCATTGGATAAATTTGGATATAATATTTGTCTTGCAGTCTTTATTATCACAGACAAGGGAGAAACAAGCTGCCACTTTGTCGGAAGTAACATGGAGAGGTCGCATGGTTCCAGTAAAAAATGAACCAGTCCGGTTATTCTTACTCAATCTACAGGAAAGCCCCAAGGAAATAGAAAAGGCACAGGGGTTGGACAATAAGATATCTATATATGAGAGTATATTGAAGCAATGTATTGATGCACAGCAGGCTCTGAGAGACACCTTGCAGGATGATCAGGTATATGTTTGGCGATTCTAAATCTTAATTAAAAAGATTCAGACCAAATCAAAGCCAGTATTTGTACATTTTAAGTGAGATTTAAATTTAAAGTCTGGAGTAACATTATTTGAAAGGTTGAGTACAAGTTTATGATGGATGGACCAGGTACACATTTTGCTCCAATCTAATTATTATGTCAAATTCACAATCTGTAATAAATTCTGGTTTGACATATATTGATCTGCATCAGTCTTTCATCAGTTGAGTGAGTGGTATTGGGAAAGATGAGGAAATAATGTATAAAGTAAGAATTTTAGGCTGTAGTTATCATGTCAGATAAAAAGAGGAAGTGTTTTGGTCTTTCCATTTTCCTAATTGTTATCTTTGACTTGAAATTTTCATATTTCATTCAAATTTTTTCAGGTTGATAATTATAGCTGCAGAAATTTTTTACTAACACATGCACCTTGTTTTTGAGGTGGAGTGAAAAAAAAATTGTGCTTAATATTTATAAGTGTTCTTTGAAAACTGAATCTTGTTGTAAATTCATATGGTCTATAATTCTACGTGGTAAATCACTGTTTTGTCAGAAATAGGACTCCTTTTAACTGCTGCTTGGTGTAATATCTGATTTCTGTTGATCCAACTATAATATTTTTACAATACCAACATTTTTTATCCAGTTGTTGCAAAAATATGATGTTTTGATAGGGACAGTTGTCATAAATGAGACTAGACTACAGGGCCAGGTTGAAAGTGAGTAGCCACCTGAGGGAGAAAAAAAAAACTAAAGTTGTTTCGGAAAAGTTTTAGTTTTGAGGAGATCTAATGAAGAATGGTGACCAGAGTGTTAGGTTGGTACAGTGCTCACTCACCGTTTTGGAATATTTAACTCAAATTTAATACTCGCATACTCACAAAAGGTGTGAGTCAATTGTAGATTATGTGAGTTGAGATCTTTTTGCAAGTGCTAAGTTCTCCAATGATATACAGCAGATCATTAGTAAAACTCCTTGAAGTACATAAATTGGGGAAAACACACATGCTTAATGCAAAACATAAAATGAAGCTTGTTTGGTATTGATTCCTTTACCATGAGATATGCTGTTTAGCATATGCCTCATACTGTGATCATACATGTATCTTTTGATAGCAAACAGTGCTCAAGGCTGCATCCACTCTATTTTTTTTATGAGGAACAGGATATCTCTTTTGCACCCAACCATTTTATGCACAAATAAGGAAATATTTCTCCAATTTCATTCTCATTTAGGTAAATTCTGTTGCTATGTCTTCTCTGATGACATGATGACATGCTCTGTTAGTATTTTTTCTACAATGGCTGTTAAGAGATTTATTAGCATGACTGTCCCCTAAAAACCAAATGGTGGTCCCTAATACATTCTTGTTCAGTCCTGGTGAGGCTGAATGTTCATGAATCTTGAATGATCCAAAAATACAAACTTGGATGTGTGTATAAATCAGACTTCAGTTAAAAACAAGAAAAACAATTTAGTTGTACATGCAGTTTTCAAAATTCTAAATTGGTAGTAACAGTTACAATAAGAACTGATAGAAAAGTGTTGCAGTTACTTCTTATTCCCAAACTCCAGGATTGCAGTATAGTTAATTAATAACAGTATCATCTGCCGTTCTAATTTCATTCCTGTCCTTGATTCATGTGCCATGTTTCTTGCACCTTGCATGCTTGTTCCCAGATCCTGTTATCAGTGTTCACATATTCATGTCTTGGCTTTTTTCCATTTCTATTTATGGAAACCTATGTTGGGGATTTCTTAGACACGTAAGACAATATAAAAAAAAATTGGTTCCTATCATGTGTACTTCGTATATCATTTTAGAAAAATAAAAATAACTAAAATGGAACAGTATACATTATGGAATTCTTAATTGGATTATTTTTAAATATAAAAACAAAAATGTCTGTTGTGAAATAGTCTAAAACAAAAACACTTTAAAAATGCACCATACTCTTTGTATTGTGATATATGTTATTGAAATATCTTAAAGAAGAAAAAAATCTTTAAAAAAAATGCACCAATTTTTTTTTTTTGGGGGGGGGGAATATTTTTATCATCATTATTTTGACATTTTTATTACAATTGAATATGCTTTGGAAAGCAACAGAATATATTACACTCAAATAATAAAAATATAGAGACACAATAAACAATTGATTTCTACACTTTGGCCTAATCGGCACATTCCAATCGTGCATCTCGTATTCTTTATGTCAGGGGCATGAAGCATGAACAAACTTCTGGAAGTAAGTAAACTTTGACACACTTGGAGAAACGGTAACTTTCATATGATTTAGAGGGATGCTAAACATTTCTTATTGTTGAATGAACTGAGTAGATATAGTCGAACACTTTCAATAGCGATTTTAATAGTTCAGTCCAATATTATAATGTAAGCATTAAAATTCACATTAAGGGTGCAAACCATGGCTGGTTGATCATAATTTATATAAAAAAATGTCAGTAAAAATATAATTTTTCAAGTTAAATTTCTCACCACTAGTGAACAAAACTGCAAAAAAAGTTAAATTTGAGTCCTGTCCAGTACAGTTGGCCACAGAGTTGTTACTTGCAGGGCTCAAGAAAACCATATGTCCTCTCTTCCTGACCAGGTAAAATTGGCTGGGCTGAGTAAACTTTTTTATGTACTCGTCCCTGTGCTGTGTAGATGCTGATTCGCACCTTCAGAATAAATCTGTGTGCATTTACTACCCTTAACAAGTGTCAAACTTCAGCATCACTTAACATTTGGTGTGCGTCAGTTTTAAATAACCTTTGCCTAAGTTGCCGGCTTGTTTTCAATCTCAAACATGTTGCAAAGGAAACTACCTTGTTTTGTTTTGCAGTTACCCGATGTAAGCTTGATACTAGAATGGGTAAATATAGTGAACATATTATGTAGCAGTTTAACACCTAGCCCTTGAAATGGTATTCGCATTTACAGTGGCATTTTTCAGTAATTTAGGCATCATTTTTGATGCAAAGTTTCCCTTTCAGCGAGCTATCACATCTTTATGAGTTGGATGTCTAAGAAGTCAAGAGAGAGAGACTGTCAAAATTTGGGGGATTTTTCATCTGGTCAGGCAATGTTACAGTTGCCCCAAGTAATCGGTATTTTGAGGACTGAAGCTTTTATTGATACATTGTCACGCCAAATGGAAGATGTCAGCAGATATTTCTATAAGTATGTGATTACTTTTCTCAAGAAAAATTTTGCCAATTTACATTCGAAATGAGTATTTTAAGTGTCTCAGCCAATTCCCACCAACGTTCACACTATTCATGCTTTGGTAATCTATTCATAAAGCAGACAATGTCAAGACAACAGCTGATTGATCGAAATCTAGTTGGGGTAATGACCTAGAAATGTTCCAGTTCTTTTGGACAATCAGCAATCTTCCTTTTATGGGGCCCTTTTGTAGCTCTGTAGAATGGAGGTTTGACCAAAATGGATCATTTAATATGAAAACTGTGGAAATTTAGACGGTTGGAAGTTACTGACATTTTTCTGGTAAAAAGTAATTACATAAATAAATATCTGCTGGTGTCTTTACTTTGGCATAACAATATATTAATAATAATATAAATAATTAATATTAGTCTTGAAAATACTGGTAATCTGGGGCAAGTGTAACAATGTCTGACCAAACGAAAATCATAAAATGTTGACATTCTCTGTCTCTTAACTTATCCCATTTCTAACTCATAAAGATGCATGATAGCTCATTAAAAAGGAAAATTCTGACACCTAGATTACTGAAAAGTTTCACTGTAAATGGGATTACCACTAAGAAATCAAGGACTATGTGGGCAACAGCAATTTCTCAAGTTACAAACATTGTCTCTTATTATATGTTTATCGAAAGAACCATGTATTAGAATATAATATTTTCATGGTTTTTACCCAATTTAGTATCAAGCTTACATGCAGTTCTTGAGTAAAAGCATAAGCAGTCTAGTGGAGAAGTGTACTGTGTTGAGTATAATATGGTATGTGGATATATCTTGATGTTTACAACACCAAAGAAGCTCTAGGGTAGGCTTAACATGCAAGCCATGGTTAGTTTATTGCTAATCTCTTGCCAACAAAGTTAGGAGGTGATATAGCATTTTACTCATTCATTCATGAGTTCATTTATTCATTGTCTTCTCAATATTTTGTTATCTTGGTATTTCAGACCCTATTTCACCTACATTTATGAACATTAGTATGTGGATGCATCTGGGGAAGAGCATGCCAAAACTAGGTCAATGTGACCTAATTTGCCTGTTTGACTAATGTTTGTATTTTCAGCTGTTTTGATAAACGTCACTCAGCCACGCAGAAAGCTAGGTGAGTGTGACCTAATTTGCATGCTCAAGTGGTTTTTCAGCTGTTTGTTTGTTATACCCTCATTATTTTGGATGCTATTACCTGCACTCGTGAAAATTGATATATGGATATGTCTCAGAGATATGGATAAAAGTAACTCAGCTATACCAAAACTAGGTTATTTTGACCTAATTTGCATGCTTGACTGACTTTTTTATTTTCACCTGTTCATTCATTACACCCTCAGTATCTTGGATCCTATTTTACCGACACATAAAAATTGACATATGGATTCATCATGGTGAAAGTAACTCCACCATACCAAAACTAGGTCAGTGTGATCTTGAAAAGTGGTATTTCAGTTGTTACCTCTACAGTTCATAGACCAGAAGAGCATAAGGATGGTCTGTTGTCTGTCGTCCGTCCATCCGTTAGCACACTACTTGAAGGATTACCTTGAAACTTTACTTACACATTCATCCCATGGTCTAGTTGGTTCTAAATGAAAATGGTGCTGCTTGGACACCCAATATGACCACTACAATGGCCATCTTTAAAATCTTGTTAACACTACTCCCCCTGAATGGACAGTCATATCAACATGGGGTTTTCACTGAAAGACTGCTTATGATGTCTAGTTGGTCCCAAATGAAAATGGTGCTGATCTGATGTCCAATATAACCACTATGACTGCCATCTTGAACATCCTATTATTGCTAATCCTCCTGAATGGAAAGTCATATCAACATGGGGTTTTCACCAGAAGACTTCGTACGATGTCTAGTTGGTACTAAATGAAAATGGTGCTGATCTGGCATCCAATATGGCCACCATAGCAGCCATCTTGAAAATCTTGTTACTGCTACCCCTCCTAAATGGATGGTCATATCAACATGGGGTTTTCACTTAAAGACTTTTTATGATGTCCAGTTGGTCCTAAATGATAATGGTTCCTATCTGACGTCCAATATGGCCACCATGGCAGCCATCTTGAAAATCTTGTTATAGCTACTTCTTCTCATTGGATGGTCAGATCAGGATGGAGTTTCGACTAAAATCCTCTTGTGATGTCTAGCTGATCCTAAAAAAAAATTTGTGCTGATCTGACATCCAATGTGGCCACCATGTCAGCCATCTTGAAAATCTTCTTATCACAACTCTAACTGAACAGAAAGTCATATTGATGTGGGGTTTTCATCAGAAGACTTCTTATGCTGTCCAGTTGATCTTAAATGAAAATGGCACCTATATGACATCCAATATGGCCACCACAGCAGCCAATTTGAAAATATTGCTATTGCTACTCTTATGAATGGAAAGTCATATCTTGAAAATATTGTTATCTCTACACCTCTCCAAATGGATGGCTATATCAACATGGAGTTTTCACCAATAGACTTCTTATGATACCTAGTTGGTCCTAAATGAAAATGGTGCCAGTTGTACAACCAATATGGCTGCCATGACAACTGTCTTAAAAATCTTGTTGTCACTACTCCCCCTAAATGGATAATCATTATGAGGGGTTTTTCACAAAGTCCTAAATGAAAATGGTGCCAGTCATACATCCAATATGGCTGCCATGATGACTGTCTTAAAAATCTTGTTGTCACTACTCCTCCTGAATGGATGATCATTATATGGGGATTTTCACTAAAATACTTCTAAAGATGTCTACTTTCTCCCAAATGAAAACGGTGCCAAGCTGACATCCAATATGTGTACCACAGCAACTATTTTGAAAATCATGTTATCACTGAAGAATATCAGAGATGGTTTAAACACTTGACAGTTAAAGGAAGAAATTGTCTTATCTTGAATTCCTGGAGAAAAAAAATTGCCAAGTAGAGTATCATTCCCTTCAAGGTACTCCTGTCCATTTGTTACATCCCCAATATCATGGACCTTATTTTATCTACACTCATGAAAAATTGGCATGTGCATCAAAAAGAAAATAAATCAACCATACCAACACTATGTCAACACCACCATATATTCACACTTCAATGATTTTTTAGCTCTATTGGTCATAGACCAGAAGAGTTTATGGGATGGTCTGTTGTCTATAGTCCATCCGTCCGTTAGCACAAGTTTCTTATAGCTACTCCTCCTAAAGTACTTGGAGGATTGCCATGAAACTTTACGCACACGTTCATCACATTATTGCTAATCCTCCTGAATGGAAAGTCATATCAACATGGGGTTTTCACCAGAAGACTTCTTGTGATATCTAGTTGGACCTAAATGAAAATGGTTTCTATGGCCACTATGGCTGCTATTTTGAAAATGTGGCCACCATTGCTGCTATCTTGAATAGCCACCATTGCTGCTATCTTGAAAATGTGGCCACCATTGCTGCTATCTTGAAAATGTGGCCACCATGGCTGCTATCTTGAAAATGTGGCCACCATTGCTGCTATCTTGAATAGCCACCATTGCTGCTATCTTGAAAATGTGGCCACCATGGCTGCTATCTTGAAAATGTGGCCACCGTTGCTACTATCTTGAATAGCCACCATTGCTGCTATCTTGAAAATTTTATTATTGCTAGTCCTCCTCAACAGAAAGTCATATGAACATGGAGTTTTCAGCTGAAGACTTCTTATGGTATGTAGTTGGTTCTAAATTAAAATGGTGCCGATCTGACCTCCAATATGGCTACTATGGTGGCCATTTTGAAAATCTTGTTATTGCTACTCCTAGATGAATGGTCATATTGACACGGGTTTTTCACCAAAGTCTCCTTATGATGTTTAGTTGGTCCTAAATGAAAATGGTGCTGATCTGACATCCAGTATGGTCACCATGGCAGCCATCTTGAAAATCTTGTTATTGTTACTCCTTTGAAATGGATGGTCATATTCACATGAGGTTTTCACCAAAAGACTTCTAATGATATCTAGTTGGTCCTAAATGAAAATGGTGCTGATCTTACATCAAATGTGGGTGCCAGAGCAGCTAATTTGAAAACCTTGCCATTGCTCAGAAATATCAGAGATGGTTTCAACACTCCACAGCCACAGAGATGCTGCTAGGACGCGCGACTGCACGAATCGCGCAAAATTTGTACTAACTCATGCACTTGGAAAGCAGTGATGCGCGAGAACTCCTGCAAATTAGTTTAAAGTCACGCATATAAAAATGTATTCTGCGCAGTATACAATTTTTATTTAACTGTTAACCCATAAAGTGCTTGTCGGGGCATAAGTCGCACCGCCAGTAGAAGTCTCGTAGCGCTTGTCTCTTTATCGGTCTTTTTTCCGGTAGGCAACTGGTTACACTACATTCAGCTTGATATGAATGGCTGTTAAACTAAATTTGATTGGCATATTGGGCCCTGGAATAAGCATTGTCGAGTTTTAACATTTCATTCGTGAAGGAAGTTTTACAAATGCTTGTTTAAAGTAAATAAAAAATGGCTGACTTGCAACATGGTTCATCTTCAGATGACGATTTCGTTCGGCAAATACTGGCTGATGATAGCGATGATGACAATGATTTTTAAATTTTTTAAGTATATGAGATTATTGGAGCCCGGAAAGTGTTACTGGAAATACCAGTGAGTAATTTTGAACCAGAAAATGATGTTGAATACGAGTCCGATGTACATGATGGATGGACAAAAACACAGCATGCCGGTCAAACCCCAATTAAGTGGTCCTTCGAAATGTCACAAAGGCAGAATACTAAGTCTAATTAAAGTACAAGCAATTTAAAAGTAGAGTGCAATTTTTCATTTCTTTGCTCAAACAATTCTGCCTTGAGGGATCTTGTGCTACCAAACTATATAGCACTCTAAGGGTTAAGATAAATTGTATAAATAAAAATCTAAAAAGAAATAAAAAAGTAAGGATATTTATTTTTAATCAGAATAACTCTGTCTGAACAAGCTGACTATGGCATTGATGGACTTAAAATCCTAATACAAAATTGTGGAACAGATCATAAATTTGGCATACATGTAGTAGTCAGCAAAGAACTGATTCAGGAAAGTGAAACTTTGGCAGAGCTCTTGTTAGTGACAAATATTATTTGGAGCAGAGATATCCAAGAGACAATACCTCTGAGCTGCTGAAAATTATACAAAACAACCATAAAGAACATTTTTTCAACTTGTTCAAGCTGGCTTAGCTAGCTATGCATATGTGAAAGAGGGTTATCAGCACAGAACAATATTCATACACAGATAAGGCACAAATTAAGCTCAGAAATGATCAGCAGATTAATGCTTATACAACTAGAGGAGACATCTTTTGAGGATTTAAATTTCAATAGAGCATGAAAAAAGAAAGAGATGGATAATTATGTGTTACGTAAATACTTAACTATGGCCATTTCCTCCTCCCCCTCATTTTTTTTCTACTCCCCCTTATTTTGGTGACAAGGGGGGAGCTACCCCCTTTAGATAAAATCCTGGCCGCATCTCTGCTGCTAGAGAGAAGAAATAGTCTCACCTTGAATTCCTGGAAATTCTTTTTGGACAGTAGAGTGTTGGCCCTTTCGAGGGAATCTTGTTTCTTTTTAGGTACCTGTTTATTACATCCTCAATATCTTCGACCCTATTTAACCAATAGTTCTTAAAATTGCAATGTGGAGGGATGTTAAAATAAGCAATCCTACTATATAAAAACTAGGTCATTGTAACCTAATTTTCACACTTGAGTGACTTCATGTTTTAAGTTGTCCATTTCTTGCACCCTCAATATATTGGACAGGTTTTTACCAGCACTCATGAAACTTGGCGTGTACAGGCATCACAAATAGGTTAACTCTACCATGCCAAAACTAGGTCACTATACCCCAAATTTCATGCTTAAGTGACTTTTGTATTTGAGCTGTCTGTTTGTTACACCAAGAATATCTTGGACCCTGTTTCACCTACACTCATACAAATTAGTATGTTCATGCATCCAAAGGAGAATAACTCAATTATACCAAAAGTATATCATTGTGACCTAATCTTCAGGATTGAGTGACTATGGTATTTTCCTCTATATCTGTCTATATATTGTCAGCTGTTCCTTATGTGCCCTTGTTGGTGAGGGGATTCATGTTTATGAGTAAACACCATGTTATATCTCATGTTTTCCTTTATTTCATTGTAGAATGTCAGGGGGCAAGTTATGTACCCTCTAATATTGATTTAACCTTTTACTTTTTTTATTTTTTTACCCAGGGATTCAAGGCAGCCATGAGAGGTCTGCCTGTAGAGGGCAAGGTCTCGAATCAACACTACCTACATAGCTACCTAACCTACATCAAACTGACCAAGACAGTGGACAGGAATCTGCTCCTTATAGACAATCTAAAGAATTACCTGCCTGGTAAGCAGGTGGAGGATGGCCACAAGATCACTAAACCACAAGATCTTGTTCGACTCTATGATATTATTATACAGGTAATAACATCCCTATCAAAATTACCAAATTACGTAACTCCACCTGTCTGGTACCAAATAAAATTTCAAATAAAAACTCTGGACCCACAGCACTTTCAGATTTTCATGTTCTTCTGAGTAAATATGTAGTGAATTACACAGAAGGGGTTGATCTTAATCCATCTCAAACTGTTTGTGTAAAAAGTGATTGTCTTTATAGTGGAAATTAATGGATTTTAGCTGCAACTAATTTTAAACATATTGTTACCACCCACAGTATTTAAGTAAGGCTCTAGTAAGATAATCCAAAGCTGGATTAACACAACTTGATTATATTAAACTGTATTTGTTATTTTTTCAGAATTTAGGAGAAATACCCAATATTTCTGGTCTTCAAGATGACACGGTATTAGAGGAAGAAATGGGAACAAGAACACTAGGTTTTAAAGCATTTAGGTAAGGCTGTTATACAGTAAACAGCATTTATAACAACACCAGATGTTACAAAATATTATGTACATCACAAGGTCCATTCCAGTGTTTAATATATTATTACTTTGATAAAAATGATTCTGAATTCAGATTGGCTCAACAGGTGACATATGCTGAACTGTAATTATGGTGTATTGGTTTCTTCACAGTGATTTCAGCTCAGCAAAACAACATTGTGTGCTTGAATGGGGATATTTTTAGATCGTGGTATGAAAGTAATAAAACAATTATGGGCTTTTGTTTTTGCTCAATACATTGTTTTATTGATCTGTGAAATATAGATATTGGCCTCTGCTTTGCATCAGCCAATATCATATTTCACAGCTCAGTAAAACAATATATTAAACTTGGCAAAAGTCCATAATTGTATATTTTACCTCCATTATGGTAAAATTCAGATATATAAATATGACTTTGTATTAGTCCCATGGACTTCATTATATGGTGCCGTTTTTATACAGCATCTTAACTTGGAGTAAAGTTTTAATAAAATTTTTTGCATGGTGATTATTTGTAAACTACATTGGGAAATTGCATTAAACTGGAGTTTTCAAATGAGTTGGTTATTATGGGCTTAACATTCAGATACTGGTTTTAAGTTTGACTTTACAGAAATGTTTCCGAGGGGCAAAATTTTGAGTTGAGTACATACTCAAGATGAGAAAGTTCTTGGAAAGCAAAGCCTGGAGTTTACTATAATTCATTCATGCCCATTTATCATGCTTAGGAAAACATGCAGTAATAGGAATTTCTTGTGATTTGTATCTTGAAAAGTTTAGTTATTAAAGATTTCATTTCTGATGTGATATAAGGGCCAGACAAGGTTTGCATCATCATCAAGAAGCAGTCAGTTTAATCATAGTAAGGTAAGTCATTTTAACCTTCTTTTGATCAGTCACTGTGACCTTTTTGATCCCTAGCAAATGACAAAGTCATGTCTTGTGTTGTAGTAATGATATATAGGCTGGAGATGATACTGATGATGATGGTGGTTGTGGTTGTGCTTCTTTATCTTCTCTTTTTGTTGTTGTTGTTATTAATATTATTATTATCATCTAGAAGTATGATGATGAATATTAAATTGGAACATTTCTTAATAGCCAGATTTTGTACTCACCCTAAAATTATTCCGATGATGAAAAAACTATTGTTTTGGAAAAATTTACTTTCATTCAAAAAGTTGTCAATTAGCAGCTTGCCATTTTGAAATCCTGACTGGAGGTCTATATTTATATGTAAGTATGGCTTAGTGCCAAAAGGGAAGGTGAAAACTTGCATTGTTTATGTTCATATATTTTTAAGTACATGTACAGCTTACTGCCAAAAGGGAAGGTAAAAACTTGCATTATTTATGTTTGTAACTTAGGAAACCAACGGTACAATTTTGGAATGTTAGATGCTTTTGTAAACAATATAGTCTGTAAGTGCAGAAAACTGAGTGGTGGACAGAAAACATTCATAATGAGAGAGTTTGC
The DNA here is from genome assembly GCA_029931535.1 of Margaritifera margaritifera. Classification (NCBI taxonomy): domain Eukaryota; kingdom Metazoa; phylum Mollusca; class Bivalvia; order Unionida; family Margaritiferidae; genus Margaritifera; species Margaritifera margaritifera. The sequence goes on along the minus strand of JAQPZY010001590.1, from coordinate 209,830 downwards.
AAAATACATATCCTTGCGCTCATCCTCTTTGTTCTACCCACCACCAAAATCTGTGCCTTTATCTAAATTCATCTTTTCATGCCCAGTATGTCTGTATGTTGTTAAAGTTATGACTTGGGGAACTACAACTGTATGCATCAAGGACATGATCCAAGGCTCTTACATTTGTAGAACTTACCTTTTAACTGGCACCATATAACCAGTATTGTGCTGATGTGCCATTAAATCCTACACACACACACACACACACACATTTGATCACTTCATCAAACATGATGACGCTTTGGGTGAGTGATCTCTTAAACCAGTCACTATACAGAATTGCAGTGAAGGCTGTTCCATTTAAACATACATGGTACCAAGGAAAGGCAGGTTTTGTAAAATATATGCTAGGGTACTCTGATTACTGAAAGAAATAATATGAAAATGATACATAATTCAAAATTGCGTCTGACTACTCCATGTTGAAAGTGTCTCCCTTGGGTACCAGGTATGTTTTTCTGGAACAGCCCTGATCATGATGTGGTTAAATCTGATAAATAAAAGAATTTGAACACCAGAATGATTACTAGGCATTTATTAGAGAATTGAACAATGAATGAAAAGAGAATAAATTTTAGTGTTGAGAATTTTATAAGTACTGGAGGAAAGTCATCTTCAGTGACAAATCTAAGGTCATGATATAGGACAATCTGAAAGTTTTATGTGGGAAAAGAATGTGCACCCCAATGTCTTGGTATCACACCCAGATCAACTTGAAGTTCAATGAAGGCAAAACATATTTTAAAATAATTGATGACAATGTCTGGCCTGTTATAGCATGGTATTTTTGCTGATGAATAGTATATCTTTTAGGATGTTAATGCATCTGTGCACAGGGCTTGTATTGTCCAGCATGTTGCACAGGGCTTGTATTGTCCAGCATGTTGCACAGGGCTTGTATTGTCCAGCATGTTGCACAGGGCTTGTATTGTCCAGCATGTTAATAAAGGAGGGATTTAAACTTGAAAATATGATGTGCGATTTTCGCATAATTGGTTGATATTTTTGGTGCGAAGTTTTAGAAGTTAGTATGAATTCAGCAGTCACGCATCCTAGAATAGACCCTGAAATCATTTTAAAGGTATGTATTGGCAGGCCCAAAGTCTACTCTGAAACATGATAGAAAATGTTTGGCTTTGGTTAAAAAGAAAGCTACAAGTCTGTTCAGGACTTGAAGACAAGGATGTGTGGATGTCTCTACACCTTAGGGGCCCCGGGTGGCAAGTGGTCTAAGGCGCTCGCCTTTACAGATCACTGACATCTCACCTATGTCCGCATGGGTTCGAGTCTCGGGCTCGGCCAACGTGGATATGTGACAAAGCTTGCCAGTAGCTTCCCGTGAGTCGGTGGTTCTTCCCGGGGATTTCTTGGGTTCTTCCTCCACCAAATATACTGGCCGCCATGTATAGCCTATCATGTGCTGAAAAATGGTATTAAACCCCTAACAACTAAGTAACTAACTCTACACCTTAATTACCTTCACAACTTTAATATCGGACCACAAAAGATAATACAAGTTCTAAAGGCAAAGGGGCACATCACAAAATAATAACATAGGAGCAAAATTAATTAGATTTAATATTTCCTGCAAACTGCCAGAATAATTTTTAATGTAATGGTCAGTCATATTGCTTTTACCTTCACTTTGGGCTCCAAGCTGTATATAAGGTAAGATATATTATAATTCATCTTATTTATTTCCATAAAATTCTATTTTAGGTGTTTTTATATAGCACAATTTTATGCAGCAGCTAAAAAATGGAGGGAGGCCATAGGTTTATACGACAGACTTTTGTCGTATGCTAGTCAGTCACTGAGTGTGTACAAGAAGTTGCCAATAGAAGCTGTGAACAGGGTAAAAAGTTAACCTTTTTTTCTCTTCATATTTTCGAATTGTAATTTTTTTTTATATTTATTTTTATCACTTGTATATATTTGGAAAGAGTTTTATCACAGAACCTTTGGAGCACTCTATTATCAGTTTAAGTCTATGGGATTTGATGGGGTATAGTCTCATCATTTACAAATTTTAAGTTATACATTACGTATATGCGTTTTATGTATTGATGTATTATTATTTTTATGAATCATTCATCCAAGTATATTAGCAAAACACTAACATTAAACACAGGTTTTCTGATCATTGGTAGAGCTTTACTAAAGTTTGGCAACATTTTCTCATATATAAATATTTTTTAGAAGGCAGAAAAAAAATTGCTCACTGATCAGAGGGGAAAATTTAAAAAGAAAACTTGGCAACTGTCATTGCCAATGCTTATTGATCAGCATAGCTGGCAATTATTTTGATGAGAAAGTCTTTGCTGACTGGAAAATGTTCCAATATTTGTTCTATAATCGCCTGAATTTCCAATAATAAGTCGCATACTTTCTCAAAGATAACATTAATTCTGGCATAGTCATCAAATAATTGTACAAATAAATTGCTGTCAGTACTTAATTACTGTCAGAATTGTGTACCTTTTCATGTGGCTTATCAGCCTTACTGCAGTTGTCATGGACAGGTGACCAACCAATCCAACTGCATAATTAACCAGAGCTTTACTTTACTTGCTTCAGGTCATGACACAGGGTGACTTACAAAGGCAAATGATTGAATCAGATGGATTACAATTTATAATTTGTGTTTTGTTCTGAAAGCCAATATGTTGAAATGACTGCAGGAAAGAAACAACAATGTATTGTAAACAATGAGCACTGATATACAAGGCATTCTGAATAAAGGGAGAGTCTCATACATGGTTAATACAATTAAGTCTGTGATCAAAAACACGACCCAGAAAAATTCATGGGGTTATAGAATTCAGGAAGACGAAGAAGTTTGACTTTTATTTACCTCTTATTCTACATTCAGAGTGATGATTTTGTTTGTAATTTCTCTATTGATATAATTTCGAAATTATCAGTGAGCAGTATCATGCAAAGAAATTATCATTGTTGCAGCTCCTTTCTATTGAGCCAGAGATTTAAAGTTCTTAAACACGCATTTTTAGTTAACCTGGCTGTAAGGCCAAGTATGCTTATTTTAAGGCCCTGCATCTATCATGCATCCATTGTGTGTTGTGTGACTAACAACAATTGCTATTTTTAACTTCTTTTCAAAACACTTCTAATCCAGATTTCAACTGAACTTAGTGGATAGCATCCTCGCATGAAGGCCTTTGAAGTTTATGCAGATGGTGGCTTTCCATGATCAAATATGACCACTGTTACTTAAAATAGAAAAACATTTAAATGACTTCTCAAAAGCCACTCAGCGGAATTTGACAGAAAGCATACTGGCATAGAGGGCTTTAAACTTTGTACAGATGATTCTGACCTGCATTTAAATATGGCTGCTATTACTAAAAATAGAAAAACTTTTAAAGACTTCTCAAAAACAGCAGAACAGAATTTAACCAAATTTGACAGTAAACCTCCTGGCATGAAGGCCTTTCAGATTTGTACAAATTATCCAAATGCACCTTCAGGTATGGCCATGGTTACTGAAAATAGTAAAACCTTTAAAGGACTCGTCACCGGAACTGCTGAGCAGAGTTTGACCAAATTTGACAAACTATTATTTCATTAAGGGCTTTGAAGTTTATACAAATAATGCTGATCTGATTTCATATATAGCTGCTGCTACTAAATGCATACAAACTTTTAAATGACTTCTCAAAACTGCTGAACAGAATTAGTTAAAATTTGATAGAAAGCATCATTGTATTAAGGGCTTTCATATTTGTACGAATTATGCCACGGGAGCTCAGTTGGTAGAGTGTTGGACGTGTAATCTAAGGGTTACGGGTTTGACACCAGCCCCGGCAAGCAATCATGCATCCTATACACACATACACACTTATTGGGCATCAAAATACAAACAAAGTTATGCAACTGACTTTGGCCTCTGGGTCTATTCTTACACCCCCTGGGTCATAACTTAAAAGCTGTCAAGATCCCCACTTATAACCATATATAAAGAAAAATTTATATATGCAACTGACATTGACACCAGAGTTCATCCTTACCCCCAGGGATTTAGCCCATATGTAATAACTTGGAAAATATTGAGATTCCTACCCTATAATCATATTGCTTGTCATGAAAAGAAAATTCTGATGTGCAACTAAAATAGGCTCCTTGATTGATTCTTACCTCTCTGGGATTTGACCCAAGGGGTGCAGATTTTTTGGGTGACATAACTAAGTGGGAGAGTACAGGGATGTGTTTTACAAACATTAGTTTTTACATGCAATACAAATATTATCCTAAATGCACCAGTGGAGTGCATAAAAATGCCCTCTTTCATAAAGATGGTAATCTCAGAAGAGACCTTTCCATGCTTAAAATGCTTTTTGCGCCCCTGCCCTGACGTAGTCTTGGGACAACACCTGTGATAGTGATTAAAGATATTATGTTATTAAATCAAATCCCACCAAAATATCACTGGCTGGTAGCTTTTATGAAACACATCTTTATTTTATGCGGCTGGTCTAATCACATTTTTTGTCAAATCCGTTGAATAAAAAATCGGATGAAGAATTCCTATTAAATATTAACTTTTTTTAAAATATGCAAGAAAAATGCAAAGATTTACTTTAGGGAATTGTATGAAAAGTAAACAGTAAACTTTTGTAAAAACAGCTTCATGTGCATAAACAGTGGGCGTTTCTGAACTGTTTCTGTGTAAAAAGTTGCTTCTGAAGATTTTTATTTTATTGTGTACCTAGTGTATAATTATCCCGTCACTTTTTGAAGAAAAGTTGGAGATTATGTGATCCTGTCCATCTGTATGTGCATGCACTTATTGGGCATAAAAGAACAAATTTAAACATGTAACTGACATTGGACCTGGGGTTCATCCCTAATTCCTAAGGAATTAACCTCTGTTTCCTAACTTGGAATCTGTCATGGTCCCTACCCTTTAACTATATATACACTTGCTGAGCATGAAAAGACCAATTTATAATGCAACTGACATTGACCCTAGGGTCCATCCCCACACCCAGGGACTTAACATGCATGCATGCACACACACGCACACAATTCCTGGATGTATTCTTACCCTCCAGGACTTGACCATAGGGGCAGAGATTGTGGGTGGGACAAAGTTCTGGAGCACATCAATATTTTATTCCTAAAGCCTCTAAATCCCTAAGAAAGATTCTCTATTTGTGACTTATTTATGCTGTGTATTTTCAGGGAGAAGTCTCAAAGCTGGAGGAATTAGTTCAAGAGGTGGAAGGACTGAAGTATTCATGCCATGCCTCTAGCATATTGGACACAGAGAACCTGACAGATCAAATAGGAAGTCTCGTTGTTACTGAGAAGAAGGTAGCTAATTTGTAGATATGAAGTGCTTATTTACTTAGTTTTATTTTGCTTTGGTATGTAGATGTTCTACAAGTGAATATTTTTGTCTCACCTGCATGGTAAGACATAAGTGTTACTTTTCGGCTGGTGGCGACATCATTGGTGTCAATATTATTAAAGTTTGGTGTTAACTTTTTGCTTGTCAGATACAGGGGTCTACATAAATACACATATACAGGTGAGATGGTGGGTTCCATAGAATACTTGTAAAAACATAGCTGCTATTATCAACAGTTACTGTGGCAAATTCCACTAGTATTTATAAGTGGTGGCTGAGGATGATAAAGTCAGTTTTCAAGATGCTCATCCTATTGGACGAGTGGTATTTTAAGTAGATTAAGTATTATGTACAGTGTAGGATGCATAAAGTTCATGCAGGACAAGTTAAAGTTTCAAGTCACTTGCCTTGCAGGACATGCAGCTAACATAAGATTTGTCTAGTCCTGCTTATAGCCACTGCTTGATGTAATACAGAGATCATACACCAGAACCAGTGGTTTCATGATGTAATACAGAGATCATACACCAGAACCAGTGGTTTCATTTGGAAATTAAGGTGAAGCTTAAGTTGTCAACCTCATTTATAAGTGCTCTAGGGTACTGTATACGGGAATATTTCTGTGCTTTTAAATTTTAACATATTTTCAATTTTTTTTACAAAAATTGGTTAATTTTCATGATTTTTATGTCTGCCATTTTTGTGGAGCATGTTATGCTATGACTCTGTTTGTCTGTTAACTATTCCTTTTCTGCTCGATAACTTCAGTTCTACAGTACATACCTTCACCAAACTTTGTGGATAGCATGCACTTAGGAAAAGGAAGAAGCCTATCAATTTGGGGGTTAAAAGGTCAAAGATCAAGGTCGCTGACGGAAAGAAGAAAAATGGTTTCTGCATAATAACTTGAGTTTCTACATCACAGACCTGGACTAAACTTTGAGGATGGCTTGCACTTGGAGTAAGAAAGAAGTCTGTTCGATTTGGGAGTGAAAAGGTCAAAGGTCAAGGTTGCTGACTGAAAGAAGAAAAACAGTTTTTGTATAGTAGCTTTAGTTCTAGACTATGTACCTTGACCATAATAGGTTTAGTTCTAGACATATCTTGACCAGAGTTTGTCGAGGGCTTGCACTTAAGGTATGGAAGATCTCTTTTGATTTTGGGTCCAAAGGTTTAGAGTATTCTAGAGCAAGGCTCAATGTGCTCTCCTGCATGTCATAAGAGGCTAATATTTTGGAAGCAGGAGCCATAGTGGCTCAGTGTTTATCCTGACTCACGATCAAAAGGGTGTAGGTTTGAATCCTATCATTGGATCAACCTGGGTCAGCTACTGTGGTATATCCTTGGGAAAGGCACTTTATTCCATTTTGTCTCGGTACTGAATAACCTACTTGTATTTCTGTGCTGTAAAAAAACATCAAACAAAACAAACCAAATTCTGAAACAAGTTCCTTCACCAAACTTTGTTAATGTCTTGCACTTAGTGTAATAAAAGCAACCAAAAAATTCCTCATCTAGAGGTCAGAAGTAACAGTCATGGCAAGTCCAATAAGAAAATAATGGTTTCTGCACAGTAATTTGAGTTTAAGACTGCATACCATGACCAAAGGTTCAGTTCATTGAGATCCTTTGGTCAATTATCTCCCGAGTCAACCATGCCCTGCAAGTTCCTATTTAGAGGACTATTCAGTGTGGGGCAGACATATAATGTGCAGTTCACAGTTCTCTTGTATGATGTTTTGGTGAGTGTGGAAAAATGTGTTTTATGCAAAACCTTGAGGCATACACTCTGCAGTGTTTACGATCACACCAGTGGCAATTATTCACCATAAGTTAATACACGTAAAAGGTGTTTGGTGAATAAAGCTATCAGCTTTGTTCAGTAAATTATCTATTGTTTGTTATTATCTTATTGTGCATGTATCTCATCGCATCTCTCCCGTAACCTGGCAGGTCGTAGGGGCGCCACTGATGACTTTGCGACAATCTCTTTCCATTTTGCCCTGTTCTCCACTGCTCTTTGGGACTTTGCAAAGTCCAAGCCTGTCCACTCTTTGATACTATCTTCCCATCTCTTCTTCTGTCTGCTTTGTTTTCTCTTTCCTCTCACTGTGCCCTGTAAGATTGTCTTTGACAGGCCAGATGAGCATGAGACATGACCATATCATCTTAGTTTACATTTCTTTACGGTGGTGAGCAGATCTTCATATGGTCCAATTGCACCTTTGATCCTAATGTGCACCTCCTCATTTGAGATGTGGTCTAAGAATGAGATTTTCAGTATCCTTCGATAACATCTCATCTCTAGGGCATGGATTCTTCTCTCTGGTTCTGCAGTCAGGGTCCATGTTTCACATGCATACAGGAATATGGACATGACAAGGGAGCGTATAAGCTTGATTTTGGACCCAATCGTGATGTTGCTGTCCTTCTGGTGCAACTACCATCAAAGTACGGGCAAGAAAAAACATCACCATTGGAACGTGGAATGTCAGGACATTAAGACTTACAGGGAAACTTGAGGAGCTAACCCATGAGTTGGGAAGATACCAATGGCACATCCTTGGACTCTGCGAGATGCGCTGGAAGAATTTTGGAGATCAACAGATGAAGGACACCGGATCTACTTCAGTGGACATGAGGACAAGCATGAGCATGGAGTTGGTTTTATGTTACATAAGGATATTGTGATTGCAGTCATGGGTTGTCGACCAGTGTCTAACAGGCTGATTACCATCCGCTTGAGGGCATCTCCCTTCAACATCACCATCATAGAGGTTTATGCCCCAACATCTGATCATGATGATGAGGAAATGGATGCGTTCTACGGCCAACTTCAAATTCTTATTGACCAGACACCCAAGAGGATATTCTAGTTATTCAAGGAGACTGGAATGCCAAGGTTGGAGTAGATGCACAAGCAGACTGGCAAGAAGTCTGTGGTCCATACTGTAATGAACAGACCAGTGAGAGAGGACTCAAGCTCCTGAACTTGGCCACCTACAATAACCTAGTGCTAACGAATACCCTTGGCCCCCACAAATTATCTAGAAGATGGACTTGGCACAGTCCAGACGGAAAACATGACAACCAAATTGACTACATCTTGGTGAGGAAGTGCTTCCAATCTAGCGTTAACATTGCAAGAACATGTAGCTTCCCAGGAGCGGACATAGGAAGCGACCATGACTTGCTGATGTTGAATATCAAACTTCGTCTGAGGAAGACCAACAAGCCAAGACAGGTTAGGACCAGGTTTGAACTTGAAAAACTTAAAGATCCAAACATGGCACAAGCATTTGAAGCATCAATAGGCGGCAAATGTGCACCACTCACAATTCTGGGTGCTGAAGAAATAAACCTAGACTCCTTGATCACCACCTTCAATACGGCAATAATAGGCACAGTCAATGAGATCCTTGGCAGGCATTGTAGGATAAAAGAATTTTGCATATATATGTCGGCTAAATTTTATCAGCATTCAACTTTCTTGTTGCTGCTTGAGTCCAACTGCATAGTCTCTCCATCAGATACATTCCCCAATCACATTTAATGTTAGGAATATAAGCTGCACTTCCTCTTAAATACAGCAATGCCAGAAAAACAAAAATTTCACCTTTCATGTCTATATACCATATAGACAAAAAATGTTACCCTTCATGTCTATATAACATAGAGACAAAAAATTGACCTTTCATGTCTATATACCATATAGACAAAAAATGGCACCTTTCATGTCTATATACTATATAGACAAAGGGAAGAAGCTCTTACCCATTACCTTCTCTTCGCTTCCGCTAGGTGGCACTTGTTTAAACTTTCACTCAGTATGAGTAACATTGTCCTGCATTGCCTCAGTCCTTCAAGAATCTTCACGATTTTGAACCATCCATCCATAATTGGTGAAATTTTATGTGTTGAAGTGTCTGCAAAGGATTGGTAACCATTGTTGGGATTATTTTGTGTACAGTAAAGATTGTTTTACAGGGGACGGGGCTTTTTATGACATTATAACAGGGAAACGTTATATCCAAATTCATCGTTTATATTTCAGAATGTTTATGTACTTGTCCATGTCGATGTACATGTCAGTGATGTTGGACATAAATGTTGTAAACAATTTATACTGGTATGGTTACTGTCAGAATTTTTTTTTTGAACTCGTATGTGACGGTATTTAAATTTTCAGACAACAATCATTTGTATAAGTAGATGTTATCATGAAAAAAATGGATAAACCAGTTAGTTTTACCATCTGATGAAAGTGTCCACATATATGTACATGTACCTGCAGGTCAATCGTTAAATTTGCTTTTATGTGAAAATGTCTTTGTTCAATAACTTAACGAATAGTAAATTAGTTCTTTATTTATTTTGATGGTTAGAAATTTCCAAAAGTTGTATGTTTTTATTCATCTGAGATTTTTTGTTTCCCAATGACATGCAAATGCTCATACAGAATATCAGGGGTGTCACTCTGAGCTTGTTGGTACAGTCTAATGTTTGCTACGCTATGTAGAACCTCACTGACTCAGGGTACAATGGTTGGTACTGAATCATCATCATCCTCGTCACTTCCAGTAGCAGAAACATTGGTTGCTTCCTGGCAATCACAAATTTTACAAACAATATCTTCAATTGTTGTTATTGCAAATTTGACAACATCACTGTTGGAATTAACATAATCAGTAACCTAAATAAACCCGATTGACTTAACATGAGAGAGAGAGTGAGAGATTGATTTTGGATATTGTATCCATCTCATAGTCCAAAACATCATATAATTTAAATCAAAATACAAAAAATGCATGCTAGTTTATGGTTCAAGATGTTTCTTTTTCTTCTTTGTCCGAAAAAACTCCAACAATTTCTGAACATCTGAGATTGCAATATTGTCACCAGAAAGGGGGAGGGAAAAAGAGAGATTAGTATTTGGATCATAATTATTTTCCACTTTATTATTCATTTTTTAAAATAAATTTAATTAAGTTTTTTTATTATAGACAGGTATTAAACTTCTGTTGTTACTTGCTGGGCTATAATTGGACTGCTAAATTCGACACTGGTTTTGTGTAATATAAATGACACCTTTCCCAATCTGGGATCTAAAATTTACATTTTTTGATGCTTATTATCTCAATATTTTATAACACTATTGACAGTGCCTTGATTTGTGTTGAACATTCACTGAAAGCCAGGTCCTACTGCATCAGAATCTAAGCTGGCTAGAAGTTGTGTATTACACAACCAAGTGAATATGTGCTGTTGTGTGCTAGTGTATATGTATGAGTACATGAGTGTGTTGCAACCAGAATAAACTGTTATTGACTTTCAACCCTAATTAACAGTAAACCCTTATGTTAAGTATTATAAAAACCCACAAAATGAAAACAAAGGCAACTGTAACAATTTTTAGTGAGATTAATGATATCAATAACAAGAGACCCTTGATTTTTTCAGTCCAGCCTATTATTTAGCATAAAAACTTGAACATTGAGTTTAATCTAGGTTGTAGACAGTATTACTGTTACTGCTTAAGGACTAAGCATGTGGCTTCCATTTCACTTTAAAGTCTGTTTTTTTCTCTTTTTTTTTTTTTTTTTTTTATAAACTAGTTGTCACTTGGAATTAAATAGTGCATATCTCATTGGATTACTTTTCCTTTGTAACAGTGTGATAAATTTATGCTGCTCAAAAGAGAAGATGAAAGCTGTGCCTCTCTTCAAGCCAGTTCATAAGTTACTTAAGATTTCTTTGAAACAAAGTTGAAATATAAAAGTCGTAGAAGTATCAGAGATATATTCTTTCCTCTGATCATGTCTTAAACTTGGTAGACAATATTGTTTAATTGAATTAGGGGTGTACAAAGGTTTTTGATATCAGCAAAAAAGGCAAATAGAAGTTGTGCATTGAAGCAGACCAGCATTTGCTAAACACATGTATTGAATGCAAAAGACTCTTTTGAAGTGGTTTTTATTGCTTAAGCATATAATTGCCATAAAGATGATTCTACATTTGATATCTGATTTTCAATCATCTTTCATGCATTGGCTATTCATTGTCAGTCACTCCGACATCTCCCAACTCCTCAGTGGAGGTGCAACATGTGCCTGCAGAATTGTGTTGGTGAGTTACTAGGTACTAACACCTCCACCACAACAATTCATTGTGGAGCTAGCATGAAGAGGATTTAACTGCCCCACTATGATGACTGAAGAAATGAAAAATCACATGAGCTGTACTTAGTCCATGCTGTATGCAGTTTGGTGTTCAACATAAGCAAACACATTATTATAGTGAGGAACTTAAGCATCTGCATTACAGCACTACAGAGTGACTTGCAATGATTCGATTGTTGCAAGATGTACACTAGGTTGGCGCAAGAATTTTTCTAGTAGTAGCCAAATTTTGCCCAGAAAGATACTGACATGTTTGATCATCTAGTGTGTCAGAAAATGGATGCACTAAGGAATTTTATGTTATGTACATAGATCATATTCAGCTTCACTCACTACCCATTATTAACTAATATTTTCTTTCCGAATTTTCCCTCTTTTCACAATTTTTTTTCTTTTCAAACTAATAAAAGTTTGATTTATTGCCAAAATTGGGAATTTCTGCCGGTGTTAATTTGTTCAGAAATGTAACCCTTATATCATTTTATAGAACCTAAAAAATGTTATACTGGCAGATATCAGTGACTTCAAGGCAAAATCTGCAGATAACTGCAAATGCCCCCAAATTTTCAGTCACCAAATCTGTTGGTTTAATTGAAATGAATTGCCATTTGAACATTTTGATTGCCAATGGCGCTTTTGGTGATCACTAATGCTAACTTAGTCTAAAAACCGTTATATCACACTTACTGTGTCTTGTGTTTTACAGCCTGCATTTTCTCAAAGATAGTAAAAAATTGTTTTACAGAGTCCTTATACTGGGACATTAATAATATACATTCATCTATTCATCTTTCCTTTCAGCCCCTCATCGAAAGGTTAGATCAGTATGTGGAGGATATCTTGCTTACCAGCAAGAAACCCAACCTTGTGCACTTCCCTCCAGACTTTGAGCCTATCCCATGTAGGCCATTATTCTTTGATTTAGCCCTAAACAATGTTGATTTCCCATCACTGGAAGACAAGATGGAATCCAAGAAGGCAGGTGGGCTGACAGGCTTTGTAAAAGGATGGTTATGGGGTGGAAAAAAGTAGTTTGCACTCTCATTATACCTAGAATGGCATACTAAATCAAAGTAGGAGTGGAAGGATATTCTTCAGCATTATCAAATACAATAGTAAAGATTGACATGCAGATATAGTGATTCACTTGAGAAGATTTGTGTTCAGTGGTGAAAGTATTTTGATGCTTAATTAAGCAAGATATATTATAAGTGTCTGCTGGAACAGTGTTGTACCATGGTTGAGCTGTCTGCGCTACATTTTCTTTATTTTCGTCCCCATGTTATGATTAAGATGTGGTGATTTTTGTAGTGTTGTGTGGGACATGGACAGTTTTACATTGGCTGATGTCTCAAGGACATGCCTAAAGTGCATCACTGGATGTGTTGAACATATGATTAATAACAAATAAAAGACTAATGAAAATTAGTACAAGCATGTTAGAAATTGTGCTGAAACAATTCAACTTATTTAAATTTAATTATTATGTTATTCTTTAAATTCCATGATGCCATTTCATTTTATGAACTCTACAAAAAAACTTGTTGCTTATATTTTGGCTGTAACTTTTGTATTGGTAGTTTGATAGAAAATTGTCTGTGGCAGCATTTGTTCAGGACAACTACCATCAACTTATTTTAAAAATCGTATCTTTACATAATGTAAACTAAAGTCGATAATCAGATAAAATATTTCCACATTTGGACAGTTTTGCAGAAAAACTGAGCCCATCAAAGATGTTTAAGGTAGTATTAAAGAACACACAAATTAGTTTTCAGTTTTCTGAAGAGAATACCAAGGTTCATTTTAGTCCTTAAGTAGCAAGATCACACAAATGATTTAACCAGTATATTTGGTAGAGGTGCATGGTATTACTGGTATACTGGTTTATTATAGTGTTTTGTTCCAGTGGTACATACCATGGTACTTTTTGACCATACTGGTACTTTAGCAGTTTCTGTCAGTAAGGAATATATGAGTAATCTTGTTACAAATTTTAGTGATATTAAAAGCATGTTTTATTTTTTCACAACAAAATACTTCCAGCAATTAAATTTTTACGAAATAGTTGCATTTGTCACAAATTCTTCAACTATAATATAATTGCGATATACCGTGGTACCTATTGCAGTATGTGCAGAAATACTGCAGCACAAACATTTTCGTGGTACCCAGCTCTTATATTCTGTAAATGTCAAGTAACAGTAAAGTTACTACACAGGCAATAGTTTGGTTCTGGGTTTGATCCATGGAACTTGCACTTGGCAGAAGTAGTTACCTTCTATCCAAGGTTTCTGGTTGATTCAATTGTCTCTGGTTTCCCCTGCCTTTGGGATAAGGTATGGAGACTACATGGAACATTTGGAACATAGCTCTCCAACAATCTGTAGACAGGCCTATAGGACTGTTCGACTCATAAGAGGCAAAACAGTTAAGAATGTTATGACCTAAAATTCATGTGCAAAAATCTTGTGCAGCAAATGCTTGTGTCCAGTAAGTTTTATGTTGCCTGTAAGTTTTTTATTGTGGTGTAGAGACATTAAGAAAAGTTCCCAAAATATAAGTCAGTTTTTGTCAGTTTGATTTCAAGCAGATACCTGCCATCCCCTTATTCTGAGATTTGCTGGTCCTAAAACACAAACATGTTTATAAAAACTTGTCTAAAGATCATTGGAGAGTTATACTTGATATACTGTGAATTTGGTATTATTATGTAAACATGTCCTCTTGCAAAGAAAAGAGGACGTCTTCCCCTGATAGAGACACATCCACAGATTTAAGCACTGACAATAAAACCACATACATTGACACACATGAAAATAAATGAACTTGGTGACTTGCCAGAGTCTGTACAATCTGTATTATACAGTGAGTTGACAGAGCCTGGACAGTCTGTATTATACAGTGAGTTGACAGAGCCTGGACAGTCTGTATTATACAGTGAGTTGACAGAGCCTGGACAGTCTGTATTATACAGTGAGTTGACAGAGCCTGGACAGTCTGTACTATACAGTGAGTTGACAGAGTCTGTGCAATCTGTATTATACAGTGAGTTGACAGAGCCTGGACAGTCTATATTAGAAGTATCAAGAAGTTTAAATACTGCCACAGAACAAAATTATGAGAGAAAGATTCTAACTATAGATTGGAGTGTTTCAACTGATAGGTCCAATATACAAATGGTATTGATGAGTTTTATAAAACTGTATGTATTTTAGCGAACTATGGTCCGGTGCTGATAGATTTTGACCAATTGTATTTTCTGTAAATGTTCACTTTAACATGCTCTTGTAAGAATAATAAGTCTGCAGAGACACTGTTGGATTGATGAATATGTGCAATCCAGATACCATATGTACCCACTTGTAAGTCAAGTCCAACTGCAAACAACATAGACCCTGATCTGCCATTGAATAATGTGCTGGCAGATTAGGGTCTATGTTATTTATTCTACTGATTACTACTAACAAACTGCATTGACCTAGATCTGCCAGCACATGTGATGGCAGATCCGTGTCTGTGCAGTTTGCAGTTGTACTCTATTTATAAGCGAGTATACACAGTACTAATATTAAACAGTTGGGCTTGAGAATAAAGTAGCAGTCGGTATATGTCTGATTGAAGTATAATGAGACTCCGTTGTTTAATTTAAATGTAATTTCTAAAGCAAACTTTTTAAATATTTCGAAAACATTGTTTTGTCATAATATTTCATTATTATGCTTTGATTTCTGAGATTTCACAACAAAATAGGTTCTGTAAATGTGTTACTTTCAGACATTGTTACCTCAATTTTCGTTTGTTGCCTGTCAAAGTTCTTAAGGAATACGGGAATTTACATCTAACTTGCTATCATATGTAATTACAATGCACATGATCAGAGGTCCAGAAAATGTTTGAACTGTTGGACATTCGTTCCATTAGGACCAGTTATAGTCAACCCCACATGCTCTCACACCCACCCACCCTTCATCTTTCCTTTGAAAGTGAACTCCATTGCATATCAACATTTTGTCTTTTATTCTAATTTTATAGTCATTATTTAGTTTTGGAATTACAACATTCTTAAAATCTGATGTAATCCTTTTTATTTACATTTTCTCATAATGTGGCCAGAGAAGCAGATGTCGGCTTAATATTACTCAGATGTACATGGAGCAGTTGCTAAGATAGGTACATCTAGTGCAGCTGGAGAATGACTTTGAAACAGAATGATTTACATAGTAGTGGTTGGGATGTTTGCTGTTACAATCAGACTTACTACTCCCCATTTTTTACTGTGCATTAGTAAAGAACCATTGTTATTGGCATACACTGTAATGTGTAAAAAGATTCATTAACTTTTTTCTATCCTTTGCTTTTTTGAAAATGTCTAAACTGTTTCTGCGGATCACTCTTCACCCATGAAATCAAATGGTCTACTCACAGACTTGGTTGAGGCAGAGATTACATTGTACCATTTACAAAAGCCCCAAGGCACTTTCACACCTTTTGCAGTGTATATCTAGAATATAGGACAAGGTCAGTATGTATTATAAGTTTCAGTTAAAATAATTATTCATCAATTCTAAATATGAGTTTCTTAGCATAAACTCTCAATGTTCAATTTGGGCATTTTATAATCAGTCACAAAAATCAGTCCTGTCAGACATGTCTGACTAATGTGACTGATTCCAGAGTCCTGCAGATGATGTATTTTGTTTCATAGTGTGAGCAGTTGTTATTTAGCAAATCAAGTTGTTGTATTGTCATCCCTTCAGCAGAGAAAACTCTAGTAATGTGATGCAATTAGCAAAATCACTAGATGAAGTTCTTTTAGTGGTTTGATTTTGTAATCTTGCAGAATGTTACAAGGTTTGATTGCTGTCAAAAATGTTAATGATTAAAGCCATCAGATAATGTGTGTATGACGGTGGGTATTTGTGTTAGAGAGTTTTGTTATGCAATTTTTCATAAGAGTAAAAATGATTGTACATTATTTGTTAGTTTCCTTTGTCTGCTTGTTTTTCAGAATTTTTTCCAAAGATTTCTTTTATTTAAATGGACATGTTTATTTTCTTATTTATGGAAGTGTTTTTTTTCAAATGCTGAAAATAAGGTTTTCAGCTAAAATGAATTGATCTTACTAGAAATAATCACCTGTAATTTTATATGGTGATTTTGAAACTTTTCAAGCATGAAATTAAACTGAAGTTTTAAGTCCTCAAATTTCAGCTTTCTTCAGTTTAATTAAAGAATAAAGTTAGAAACATAGAACATTAAAATGTATGTATGTAGTAGTGTTTTATGGCACCTCAGCACAAAAGTGGTTATGTAGTGCCAACAAAAGGTAAAGTTAAAAAAAATGTAAAATGGAATTGCACCAAAATTTGGGAAAATAAAGCCTTCCAAATAAATGTATGATTAAGCACAAGAAGATAAAATATAAAACATAAAGATGTTAAAATTCTGTAAAATGTATATAAAATAACAGAAAAGGGTAGCACATAGAACATTAAAGGCTTTCTTAACTTCTGTTCAACTCCTTGCTTGCCAGATTTCAGTGAAACATAACTTGTGGCATCTACATAGATTTTTGTATTTTGAACAGTAGATCAAGCATTGGGCTCAAAAGGTTTTGTATTGAGAACTTGGCACAATGAAGTTTTTCCCAATATCAGGAAATTTGTATAGCTTTTTCTACTGGTTGAGAGCATTTTTAACTCTGTCTTGGTAGATAAAACAGACACATTTGGTTTAAATTTTTTTTGTTTTTTGTCTTGCAAATAGGGTTCAGATAGTATATACGCAAGTATTTTCTTATTAAGTGTAGTTTTCTGACAGTTGAACATGCTTGTTTTTCACAATTTTGTATGAATTTCACATAAAACGGCAATAATGTTACAGATCTATAATAAGAGATAATTAAAGCAATGTGCAATTTGTAGCTAACATGGCCATAAGGCCAATTGTGCTTATGGTATGGTCCTTCGTGCATTATGTGTCATCAGTCAACAATTGTTATTTTCAGCTTCTGAAAAACCATTGGACCAGTTTCAACCAAACTTGGCACAGAGCACCCTCTCATGACAACCTTTCAAGTTTATACAAATTATGCCAATCAACCATAAAATATGGCCGCAGTTACTAAACACAGAAAAGCCTTTAAATGACTTCAACACTGCTAAACAGAATTTGGCAAACCATCCTGATATGAAGAACTTTCAAACTGGTACCAGTGATGCCTATTTGCCATCCAATATGGCCATAAATACTAAAAATAGAAAAACATTTAAATTACTTTGTTATTAAAACTGCTTAATAGACTTTGACCAAATTAGACAGCATCCTGGCATGAAGACCTCTCATGCTAGTACAAATGATGCCAATCCGCCATCAGTATATAGCCACTGTTATTGAAAACTTAAATTTTTTTAAAAAAGACTTCTCCAAAACTGCTGAACAGAATAAATTTGACAGAAAGCATCCTGGCATGAAGACCTTTCAAATAATGATCCTGATCTGCCATCATGGCTGTCATTGCTAAAAGTAGGAAAAATGTTAAAGGTCTTCTTTTCAAAAACTAGTGAAAAGAATTTGACTACATTTGACAAAAAGCATCCTGGCATAAAGGCCTTTCAGATTGTTTTAATGGTGCTGATCTGCCATCAAACATGGCTACTATTTCAAAAATAGAAAAACCATACTTCTAAAAACAGCTCAGTAGAATTTGACCAGATTTGACAGAACAGAAAACATCCCTTTATAAAGGTCTTTCAGTATTGTATGAACGAAGCAGATCCACCATAAAATATGGCTGCCATAACTAACAATAGGAAACCCTTGAAATGACTTTCTCAAGAATAGCCAAACAGAATTTGATAAAATATGATAGAAAGTATCCAAAAGTCCTTACAATTTTTAAAAATGATGCCAGTCTGGCTGCCATTACTAAAAACAGAAAAGAGAATTAAATGCCTTCGAAAAATTGCATTTCAGAATTTGACCAGATTTGGCAGAACATATAAAGGGCTTTTCAGGTTTTACAAATAATGCCAATCTGCCATCAAATATGGCCACTGTTACTTAAAACAGAAAAATCTGTCTACCACTTTTTCTCCAGAACTGCTGAACAGAATTTTTGACCTAAATCTGACGGAAAGCATTTGGGCATGAAAGTCTTTCAAGGTGTACAAATGATGCTGATCCACCATCAAATATGGCCACCATTACTACAAATAGAAAAACCTTTAAATTACTTTCTCTCAAAAACCACTGGACAGTATTGGACCAGATTTAAGAGAAAACATTCAGGCATCATGACCTTCAAATTTATAAAAATGATGCTTAGTTGCCATCAAATATGGCTGGCATTACAAAGAAATAGAAACTTTCTGATAACTTCTCACAAACCAATGAACAGAATTTTACCATATTTGTCAAAAAGCTTCCTGGCATGAAGACCTTTCAGTTTTTCCACAAATGAAGCTGATCCACTCCTTGATATGATCATTGTTACTGAAAACAGAAAAACATTGAAATGTCTTCTCCAAAAATGGTTAACAGAATTTGACCAAATTTCACAGAAAGTATCTTGGCATAATGCCTTTCATGTTTGCTCAAAGAATGCTAATCTGCCTTCCAATATGGCTGCCATTACTAAAAAATACAAAAACCTTTGTATATCCGAAAGCATCTTAACCCAGATTGCTTGACCAACTGCCCGTACATTTAGCTTGTAGAGAGATGTCAGCCAGGTGAGCAATTTCAGGCTTTGAGACTCTTGTTACATATTACTGGAAAATAAAATATTCTGTGTTTACTTGTTTTATAAATATGCAGCCCAATTAGCTAACATTTATATTCAGAGGTCTTTATTGATTTTGTATGTACATCATCAAAGATTCCTATCAAACTTTGTGGAAGTTTCATTCTTGCTTTTTTATGTCTCATTTGCAAAGTTGAATGTGTAAATGGCGTGGGTGAGTATGTCTTTGCACCTTTTCGGAAGAATGACAACTCTTCTATACACATGTTGCAAATGCTAATCTCATTTCGTGAAATCAGTGGTGTTTATATGCCATATATGTATAATAATAAAATTATATGAAGAAAGATGATTTTGTTTTAGTTTATTTTATCCGCCGTATTTGATAAGCATTAGTCTTGAACAATGCTTTTTGTGGTCATTTTCAATTTACACTTCACTTTAACCAGGAGAGACTAAGGCCAGTCTTCAAAAGGGAACAGACATTTAGTAGCTGTTTGATTCTTTTCGATCAGCCCATGTTAGTGGGAAGCGAAGTATAGTAGTCACTGTTTGACACATTGTCATCATCAACAATTTCATTAGGTTTTGGTTAGTTTTTCATTTGCATGCATTTCCTAAACTCTTTCATAGGTAATATTCTTATGATACTTGGCATAAATCATTATGTAGCTCAGACAATTTTTTATTCTACAATATATTTGCTTGCCCCTTTTACCTTGGGGTCAAGGTCACAGTCATAAAAAAATGTGCTTGAAGGTTTTGGTTAAAGCTGATAAATTTACTTGTATTTCCTAAACCCCTTGATAGATTCTCATCATATTTCACATGAATCTTTATGAAGGTAAGATGGTTCATTCTACAACACACTTGCTTGACCCCATGACCTTGAAGTCAAGGTCAGTAATAGAAGATTTGCATTGTGGTTTTCATGGGGGCCCTGGGGGGGGGGGGGGTAAGTCGTCTAAGGTGCTCACCTTTACAGATCACTGACATCTCACCTCTGTCCGTGTGGGTTTGGGTCTTGGCTCAACCAATGTGGGTACATGCGAAAGCTTGCCAAGAGCTTCCTGTGGGTTGGTGCTTCTTCCCGGGTTCTTTCTCCACCAAGCATACTGGCCACCATGTATAGCCCATCATGTGCTGAAAAATGGTGTTAATTCCCACAAAAACCAAACCAATTGTTTTGGTTCAAATTGTTATACATGCTTATATTTCCTAAACCCCTATATTTTTCATCATACTTTGGATAAATCAATATGAAGCTAAGACAATTCATTCTGTGATGTGTGCTTGCCTCTTTGACCTTACAGTCAAGTTCATGGTCATATACATTTTTTTTATCTATATGTATATTGATTTGATTAAGTGCATGTAACCATAGTCCCTTTTGTAAGTTGCATTTTAAGTTTTGGTTAAGTTGTCAACAGGATGTTGACTGATATTTGAGTTCAAAGCCAATCGTGTTGATAATTATTCACACCAAGGTTGGGGATTTTTCACAAGAACGATGCATGTTCTATTGCATTGTGGGTCATTAAATGACATGTGTCCTTTTATGAAATAGGTCATTTGAAAAGTGTATATAAGGACTTGATGAATGCATTATGATCATTCCTATTTTAAACCCCGTTTTAAAATCATTCCTTTTTTAAAATCAGTCTTTGGGATTCTGTTTATGATCAGAGTTTTTAGTTGTGTTGTAGACACAAATCGAAAGGAATTATTTATTTGAACATTCATTGGAATCACCATAATGTGCTCATTAACCTTTGGATTTATATATATGACTTTTGCATTTTGTGGACATTCTCAAAGATATTCTGGATTGTATCGTTGTGGTATATCAGGACATTCAAGAGTATTCATTCGGAACATTCTGTGATTTCTGACTTGTGTTTAGGACATTTAGGATTATTTAAAATTTAATTCACAATTTGTAAATGTCGTTTGAATTTTCATTTTAATTACAGAGAAATAAAGTTTGTTGATTTTACATATATTGTTGGTTTCACTTTCTTTCTGTTACAATATTTTAAGACCTTGAGTCGTAACAGAAATTGGGGGCTTGTCCGGGATGTGAATTTCTTTAAATTACAATTTAAATTTACTTTGTTTCAGAATTTATTTCACCCATTTGAATATTTTAATTCCATTTGAGAAATCTTGAGTAAAACCAGCAAGCATTCACAATGTCATCTAAGGTTGAGAACTTTGTTTCAAGTCCTACCCTGGTAGGGTTAGAGTCTTTGAGTATTTCCAAATTTCAATATGGCACAACTTTTAGAAATCAAACATCTGATAGGACTGATCAGAGATTCTTATCTCTTCATACGTGCACTTATTGTAAAAATGAAGGGCACATTATCTCTGATTGCTACAGGTTGAAAATTAAACTTCAGAAATCCTTATCTCTACCTACATGCACTTACTGTAAAAAGAAAGGGCACGTGATTGCTACAGGTTGAAAAATAAACAACAGAATAAAGATGGAGCTATTCCAAATGGTCTTGTTTCAAAAAGGTCGTGGTCTTGTATTGAAGGCAATACATGTGGGGTCCGACAAACCCCAGTCTGATTCTATTTTGGAGACTTGTGAACCATTCATGTTGGAAGGTTCTGTATCACTTATTGGTGATTCTGCCAAACCTATCCCTACTGTAATATTAAGGGACACAGGAGCTTCTCAGAGTCTATTATTACCAGGACTTTGTCTCTGTATGAGAAGTCTTCTTCTAGTGACAGTGTACTTATCCTGGGATTAGAGTGTGGTTTTGTAAATTTTCCTCTCCATCGTGTCAATTTGGCATCAGACTTAGTTTCTGGACATGTGACTGTTGGGGCAGTGACTTCTTTACCTATTGAAGGTATCCATTTACTGCTTGGCAATGACCTAGCTAGAGATAAGGTAGTGGTTAATCCACTTGTAACCGACAAGCTTTGTTTGAATCAAAGAGTTGATCCTATTGAAATTGAAATCCCTGATTTGTATTCTGCTTGTGCAGTTACCAGAGCTATGGCCAAGAGCTGTTGAGAATGATGTTGAGCAGGAAATTATTCCTTTAGCTGACACATTTATTGGTCAGCCTTTTGATGAAGTCACTTTTTCATGGTATAGATCGGCCAATAGGTATTGATCACAGTGATCCTCTTTTTACTACTCATTCTCTCTATTCTAATCAGGGTGACAAAAGACAATCACTCGTTGTCTTATAGGAACAAGATCCTGAGATCTCCAGTTTGTTTCAGAGGGCTATTAGTGAAACTGAAGCCACATAAGTCCCAGATTGTTATTGTTTTGAAAAATTAGGTCCATATGAGAAAATGGAGACCACCTGAGGTACCTGCTAGTGACTAGTGATCAGTGAGCTATCAAATTGTCATTCCTAAGTCATATCGACAGGAAATTCTTAGTCTAGCCCATGAAACTCCCTTGGCTGATCATTTAGGAGTCAATAAGACTTATCACAAGATCTTAAATAATTTTTATTGGCCAAAGCTTAAAAGTGATGTTTCTAAATACTGTGGATCTTGTCACACTTGTCAACTGGTAGGAAAACCCAATCAGAAGATACCTAAGGCTCATCTGCAGCCTTATTCCTGCATTTGACAAACCAATTCCTTTGAGAAATATTAAAACTAAAACCATTGTAAAAGCTTGGTAAAGTTTTTTACACTTGTTGGCTCTCCCAAATCTCTCATCTGATCAAGGGTTTTTATGTCCGTAATTTTCCAACAAGTTATGCATGAATTGGGCATTCAATAGTTTAAGTCTTCTGCCTATCACCTGAAAGTCAAGGTGCTTTAGAAAGATTTCATCAAATTTTGAAGAATATGATTCAGTCATATTGCTTTGGTACAGGAAAGGAGTGGGATGAGGGTGTTCATTTGTTGTTGTTTGATGTTGGGGAATCAGTTCAGGAATCATTGGGGTTTAGTCTTTTGAACTGGTTTTTGGACAAACTGTCAGTGGACCATTGAAGTTATTGAAAGAGAAACTTCTTCCAATTGAGGTTTCAAAGATTAATCTTCTTGACTATGTACATGTATCTGATTTAATATATAAGTTGTCAAAGGCTTGTGAAGTAGAAAGAACTAATCTTCACTCTACTCAGTCAAAAATAAAATAAAGGTATGACAGAAATACTCAGGAAAGGAGTTTTGAGCCTGGTGATAACGTTCTGGCTCTCTTTCCCCGACCTCAAAATCCTCTTCAGGCTAAATTTTATGGTCTTTATACTGTTGAAAAGAAAGTAAATGACTTAAATTATATCGTTAACACTCCTGGGAAGTGGAAACGGCAACAACTTGATCACATAAATATATTAAAGAAGTATTTTGACAGAGATAGCCCAGTTATTTATTTAATTAATTCAGTTGTACCTGTCCCACACAATGAGGATGTAAGCAATGGAATACAATCGGACTGTAGTGACTTTTGTTTAAAAAGAATTCGGAATTTGGAAATACTGAACAATCTGAACCAGAAATTTTCACATCTACCACAGCAAGAGAGAAATGAACTAAAACAGTTATTACACAAGTATGAGCACTTGTTTCCTGATGTTCTAACACAAACAAATAAGATTTATCACGACGCTGAAATAGTGGATTCTACACCTGTGAAACCCTTACAGGATGAATCCTTTCCAGCAGGAATATTTGAATAAGGAAATTCAATATTTACTTGAGAATGATTTCATAGAACTAAGTAAAAATAACGAGTTCACGATGTATTCTTGTGCCTAAACCAGATAATACATTCCGTATGTGTATTGACTATAGAAAAGTCAACATTGTCACCAAAACGGATTCATTTCCAATGCCAAGAATAGATGATTGCATCGACAAAATTGGAAATGTGAAATACATCACAAAGTTTGACCTTTTAAAAGGATTCTGGCAAATTCCACTAACAGAAAGGGCAAAAAAAATGTCAGCATTTGCAACTCCAGATGGGCTTTATCAATATAAAGTGATGCCTTTCCGTATGAAAAATTCTCCGTCAACATTCCAGCACTTTATGAACATGATAACATTCGGTCTAGATAATTGTGATGCAAACATCAATGACGTCATGGTCTACAATGACACCTGGGATGATCACTTGGAAACCATTAGGAAATTCTTCGATCAACTCGTTGATGCAATTGCGACGATTAATTTATGCAAAAGTGAGTTTTGCCATGGTTGTGTCACATTTTTAGAACATATTGTGGGACATGGTCAAGTTAAACCTATTGAAGCTAAAGTTAAGGCTATCTCTGAATTCTTTGTGCCTGGTAGTAAAAAGAACTGGTGCACTCTCAAGTACATAGAAGTACTATATTGTTTTATTTTGTGCATATTTTGTTTAATTCAGCTAAGTGTCATTCATAAGATATCTCACTATGTGATTTTGATTATTACAGTATTATGTGCATATTTGATTAATATGTAAAAGAAAGCTTTGTTGCATATATCTTTTTTTTTTCTTTATGAGGGGAGGTGTTCTGTATACTGAATCTATTAAATGCGCGTAACCTTGGTCCATGTAGTAAGTAGCATTTTAAGTTTTGGTTAAGTTGTCAACAGGATGCTGACTGATGTTTGAGTTCAAGGCCAATCGTGGTTGGGGATTTTCCACAAGAATGATGCATGTTCTATTGCATTGTGGGTCATTAAATGATGCACATCCTGTTATGAAATAGGTCATTAGAAAAGTTTATATAAGGACTTGATGAATACATTATAATCATTCCTATTTTAAATCCTGTTTTAAAATCAGTCCTTGGGAATCTGTTTATGATCAGAGTTTTTAGTGGTGCTGTAGACATAATTCGAAAGGAATTATTTATTTGAACATTCATTGGAATTACCATAAAGTGCTCATTAACCTTTGGATTTATATATATGACTTTTGGGTATTTGTGAACATTCTGAAAGATATTCTGGATTGTATCATTGTGGAATATCAGGAAATTAATTCGGAACATTCATTCATTTGGAACATTCTGTAATTTCCGACTTGTGTTTAGGACAGGATTATTTGGAATTTAATTCACAAATTGTAAGTGTCTTTTCAATTTTTGATTTTAATTACAGAGAAATAAATTGTTGATTTTATATACATTGTTGGTTTCACTTTCTTTCCGTTACATTATTTTAAGACCTAGAGTCAAAGCAATTTGCATTAATGTTTTGATTTTTTATTTGCTTACATTTCTTAAACCCCTTCATGGATTTTCTTTATACATGGGATGAAGCATTATGAACCGAAGACAATTCATTCTGCAACATGCTCACTCAACAATCTGACCTTGGGGTGAAGGTCAAATGTTTAACAACAATGCTTTGTTTGTGGGCTAAACATTGCAGGCCCTGGCCTTTTTATTATCTAATTCATGATGACTATCATAAAACTTATTACAAATGAGTCACATTGTGTGTTTTTCCATCTTTCTTTCTAATCGTTCAACTATTTGGTTTTATTGTATTTATCTGAGTGTGAAAAATGTGCACACAACTTCAAACTGTGTAAAACCAGATCATAATGTGAGAACAGATCTAGGTCTATGCTGCTGTGTAAGCCCAGATAACGTGCCAGCAGATCTAGGTCTATGCAGCTGTGTAAACCCAGATAATAATGTGCCAGCAGATCTAGGTCTATGCAGCTGTGTAAACCCAGATAATAATGTGCCAGCAGATCTAGGTCTATGCAGCTGTATAAACCCAGATAATAATGTGCCAGCAGATCTAGGTCTATGCAGCTGTGTAAACCCAGATAATAATGTGCCAGCAGATCTAGGTCTATGCAGCTGTGTAAACCCAGATAATAATGTGCCAGCAGATCTAGGTCTATGCTGCTGACTTAAATTAAAATGGCAAAGCCCAAGACGAGTGCAGCTGACCTGGCTTCTCGTGACATCAGTGATTGACATTGTGTATGATGTTACAGAGATGTGACACACGAGTGTTCCAAGTCTTGGCAATTGAAATTACTACACTGAATGGTATATATCTTGATTTTTTCTATTGCTGTCCTTTTTTCATTTTTTTACATAAAGATACATAATTTTGGTTTATTCCAAACTTGGTTGGTTTTTAATGGCAATTTTAACAAATTATTGGCTATATAATGGCAGGAAGTGGAGCTAAGTGCCTTTCCTGAGGACACACTGAGGCAACCAACCTGGTGATTACCAACTAGGAATGTTTTGGATATTTTCACTCTTAATGAGTAGGTATTAAACCCATGACACTTGACTTACGAGTCCGACAATCAATGAACAGAGCTACCACGACTCCCCAACTGGTTTGTAACAAGTTACACAAATATATCTTTGTGAAAGATTAGAAATCTAATGCTTAACTCGGCTCCAATTTTACAATGAACTTCCAGTTGATGAAAATTTGTCAAGCATCCTCTATGGAAAATCTATATTGATATATATATATAAAAGTTCCCTTTCATGCTGTGCTCGCTATAGCAAACAGTGCAGACTCTGATCTGCCTACACTTTATGCACCAGTAGATATGGATCTATGCTGCTGGCAAATGGGCACATTTTAGACACAAGGAAATACAGTAAAATTTATCAAACAGCCATATCTCCTGTCTGTATATTTGGTTTGTGATCACTTTGTACATTGGTTCTCCTACAAATAAGGTCATTTTTCTTCAAATGGTCAAGGCCACATAGGCCATGACAATGGAAAAAAAGTGACATGGATTCTCCACATATAAGAATATGAATTCTGAGATACACTAGATAGCAAAGTTTAGTGACTCCTAAAATAAATATATTAAGTTCTTTTTAAAAAGTTTCTTATTACAATCTCTGTTGAATCCTTTCTGAATCCTGGTAATAATGTTAATCTTGTTAATAATAAATACATGTATCAACACAACTTTCTTATATAATAGCGTAACTTTCTAGACATGTCCATGAACTTATCATGTCTATATACAGTCTGCATGACATACTACCTAGAGTTTAGAATAGGGCTTTTTAAAAAGCTTCTTTAAGATACTGTAAAACTTATAATTGAGTAAACCAAATGATACAGAACAAATAAATTCCCAACATCCTACCATTTTCAATGGTTCATCCTGTGGAAATTAAATATTTGTGGGGATAAACTGTAATAGTTTGGCAGTAAAAATACAATTTCGTGGGGATAACATTTCACAAAGTCACAATGTTGACATTAAAACCATATCAGAATTACTTCTCTGTGTGCTGGATTTAATTCCATGGATACTTGTTACACACACCCACATATAAAATAAAGTTCTCCATAAATATTTCAGATTTTACATTATATTTCTGTCAACAGATGCTGCACTATTAAAAGCTACTATCATGTACATTTTATTTAAAACTTCACATGCTCTCCTAGCATGACCAGGAAGGAAAACCACACATGAGAAAGCATTTAAATTCTTTATTTTTCACACTGATTATTTGTGCAAACACTACATTTACAGATAATAATATTTGTCAGTTAAGATACCAATTTGGTCTCTTTAACATACTGCTAGCGATATTATCTATTCATCCATGTTGTTGGGGGGCAAAAACCACATGTACAAGAAGTTCAAGTAACTTCATTCTTTTGTTACTTTCATTCACATGAGTATGAATTGATTTAATTGATTTCACATGTGCACATTACTTATCTATCACTCGCATTCCAAGCATACTTAAGCTACTGTGTTTCTGATGCATCAATTACCCTCATCATCAATGCTCACTCTCAGTCCCAGTCTTTAAGACTACAGCCACTGGGTTTATCAGACCCAGTCTTTCAGACTACAGCCACTGGGTTTATCAGACCCAATCTTTCAGACTAAAGCCACTGGGTTTATGAGAATTTTTTCTTCACACATACTTTTTTATATATTTTTCACCTCTCTCTCACAAATCTTTCACAGTTTGATCTACATCAACAACAAATTTTCTTCAAGTCATATTTGCCTTTCTTGCTATTTTTTGCTTGGAGGGATTTCATACTTATGGCATAGTGTCCACTGGTCTTACTAAAATTAGTAACACAGTTAAGAACCAATGACCTTTCATGTCAATTTTATGTCGATGGAGGCAACTCAAATTTAGGTAAATGAGCAAGTTAACCCCCTAGGATATTGTAAAATGATTTTTAAAAAAAAAAGGAAATCACCACAATAGATCAGTAATTCCTCAAATAATGTTTCAAATATCAATATAATTTCTCTTGTGACATACAAAGAATAGAAAATTGAGAAAATATTTAGCTTTGGCGCCGTATTTTTACACTAGTAAAAAGGACCATGAATAGCAACATATCTGGAGTTGTGCTCTTCTATCTGATTTTAAGTAAATTAGTATCACTTCAACCCACCAAGCCATCAGTATTCAATACTTTGATTAACGTCCTAGTAGATCAATACAGAAAATAACAAATATATCACTACTTTTATTTTGTACAATAGCTCATGAAAGTACACTAAATGTCTAAATTATCACAGCTATCCCACCTATGACTGATTTCAAAGTAACATTTACAAATACATGTACCAATTACATGCATGACAACTTAAATCCAAGTAACAACAAATTTACATTAGATTATAAATGCCAATAAAAATGAACTAAGACACCAAACATAATGAAGTAAAAAATTTCATGAATTTCATTAAAAATGTTTTTTTTTTAAAAATTACACATCAATTCCATATGAACATGGGGAGAAACCAACTTGCAGAACAACATTACTTCAAAATACAAAAATTCTTAAGCAACAAAAAAAAAAAAATCTTAATAAATACTATTGCTTTGAGACAAGTTAAAGCCATAAAAAAAATCGAAACACGAGTTCTGAAACTGACTGGAAGGAAATTAAAGTATAGATATTATGTTACATAGGAGCTATAATTGGTCAAGCAGGTGGTACTTTGAAAAAATGTAACTATCAAACAAGAAACCAGGAATGACAAAGTCTAACCCCCCCCCCAAGCCAATATGATAATAAACAATAATGGGTACTCAATCTGGTGTCAAGTGATACCTGTCGATCACTGTGTACACTAGACCAAACAGCCAATCATAACTCAGAAAGGACCAACTTTCCTCGACAACAGCCAAGTTTGGACTGACTGTTGTTGAAATTTGCCCCTCTTTTATTTGGGGATCTCAGCATTTAAAAATGAAAGATTAACCACTTTGTTGGTTAAATGCATTTTTTTTCTATGACCTGCAAAGAATTGTTCCTGCTGACAAGAAATGGAGGTTTGGTGAACAAAACTATACCACAGTTTTCATCATTACATGGTATAGTCTCATGTAGGGTATACATACATATCACATCTTACTCAACTGAAACAGTAAAAAAATTCAGTCATCAAATTACAGCGCGATTTGAAATTTAAAGTGTTAATACCGTATTATATCTGATCATAATCCCATACCTAATTATAAGCCCACCTCATTTTTACAGAATTTCAGCAAATATTTACTAAGGATACCTCTCACTGATATTAAGTCCACCCCACAATGCACCCACCCCATGTTTTCATGGAGAAAAACAGCATACAGAATACTCAAGAAACTAAAACTTGTTTCAAAGCTTGACACATAATTTGTATTAGTTCTGTACAGCCTAATCTAATTCCCTGTATAACCGATATACAAAATAATGAGATCAATATTATAACAATGCAATAGGAAAGATACCAATGGGTAATATCTATCACAAAGTATGGGAATGCTACTGACTTGCTAACTATTAGCTTTCAGATCACAGACAAATTCTAAATTGTACTACATGCCTCCATTATATCACTTGGATACTCAAGTACTGGGAAAAAAAACTTGTGTTACAGAAATAACTTGCAGAAATTTTACTGTACCCTTGATCATATTTAAAAAATGATATATGAGCATAATGAAATATTCACAATTATTTCTCGCTAGTGTATGCTATTGTTTTCAATGTGGACAGGAATCCAATTTCTACTTGATAGGTTAATCAATTTCAAATGCGAAAATTAAGACCTATTTTAAAAGTATTCAACATAAGCACATCTACTTGTAAAAACAATTATACAGTTGAAAATCTTAATATTTGTGAGGACAAATGTATGTACATGTATACATACTACAATATATTTCATGCAAATTAAAACAAGCTGTTATTAAAATTTCTGGCCAAATGTTATTTACTTAACTTCTTTCATTTTCTTAATGTAAAACAACTGAGGCAGATCCTCCATCTGAATAAAGTTATTTCCCCATTTAATTTTGCCTTTTTTTATGTCATCTTTCTTATGGATATTTTATTTAGATTTCCTAATTGCAACCAAATTTGTTTATCACACAACAAAGCCTTTACAACTTTCAAAAACCTGTGCACAGTCTCATTTCATGTATCAGACTGACATTTCCATTAAAATTTGGAGTAATCTGACCAGTGAATTAAGCATCTGGTATGGAAATTATAAAACTGTTGCATTGGAGCTTGAGATTTTGTCTCAACCAATCATAAATTACATCACTTTTGAAAGATCGTTTCTGATTGGCTGATTATGGAAATTCAAGGTCAGAGTTATGATCTCCAAGCCAGATCTCATTAGATCTTCTGAAAATCATTCTCATGTTGTATTCAATAGCTGGATAAACAAAATCAGATTAGTGAGATAAGTAATTATCTTACATGTGACATCATGTGTTAGTATTTGAATTTCACATAACTAAATTTGTACATCTGATTTTGCATTACACACACACAACTACAAATGACAAACCCAGATCCATCATGTCAGATAAGGGTATACTGTTTTACTTAAAAATTTGGAGCAAACAGATTAGTGTGTGAAATTGAGCAAAAACACCTACTGACCAGCAGGTCTGATAACTTGGAATAACTGCCCATCCTGTATATCATTAAACAGTCCTGTGGTTCAACATCTCTTGAAAGACCAGATATACATGTATGTAATTTACAGGAAAACAGTTTATGTATAAAATTCAAAACAGCACAGAGACTACATAATTTTGAATCACAAGTACCATACTACCATTTCTTGACCAGTTGTCAATTAAATATAATTATTCATATGAATCAGTGACCTCTGTACATAATCATACATATAAAAGCTCAGAAAATAGTAAACATTAGTCCTGGAGTGTGCCATTTCAAGAACTGGAGCATGCCATTTCAGGAACAATACTGGTTGTGAACTGATTCATCAACTAAGGTGACTTTGGAATAACCTTAATTGGCAAGATGACTCATCTCATAAATATGGAATGATAAATCTGTTCTGACCGGTTTATTTGTTTCAAGATATCCAATCAAATGCTAAATAACTAAAGAGGGAATGATGACAAATTTAAAGAACCACAGTTGCAAGTTTAACCTCAAATGTTTACTTACACTTTGGAATGAAACAATTGTTTGTAACTCAAAGTTGTAAATATCAGAAAGTGGTTGCATGACTTTTGGCAATTTTATATAGCTAAAAAATCTACTCGACAATAATTGGCCTTAGACAGCTGAGCTTGTAGTAATTTTGCACACTGAAACAGTATATCCTGATCTGCCATAGAATATGCCATGACAGATCAAAGTCTAGAGGTTTGTAGCTGAGTGTGTGATAGACATAGATAAATATACAACAAATTAAAGAGCAGGTATTTGAAACAAGTATGCTATAAACAGAAAAAGAAAAACAAATTATGCAAGGAGTTATGGAATAGAATGAGTTTGATTTGACCCTGAAGAACATTTATCACATTCTAAAGTCATATCACAGATGTCCTTTTGCTGACTCAGACTGCAAGTATTTGGTTTTGTCAGGGATGTAAAAACATATTTGTTTTAGTGAGGCAACTACTATAAAGTCAGAGTGAACTTTGAAAATTAAATGTGGCAGTCATCATCGAATACATACATGATTTGCACCCCCCCACCCCACCAAGAGGGCAGCTATGTATATCCCAGTCACACCCATTTCAAGACCCTTCTGTCTTTGTCATAACATATATGCGTCTAAGATCATACATTACATGATTGGCTAACATCCTGACATGCTTGGTAAATTAATATGGTGAGATATAGCTGCAATGTCTGGTTTAAAATGAGATGGCAACCTGGTGTTAAAGAATCATCTCTTATGGTGATTGGGTACTGATTACCTTTAGTTATATAGAAAATATTGAGATATGTACACCAATCAAGTTTACTGTCTATTTATTTGTCAATATAATTTGAACTTCAAAATAAATTTATTGTAAATTCTTCCTACTGCTCAACATTCTGTGCTCAACAAAACCAACACTGACTTAAATCAATCAAAATGCATCTACTGAATATACATGGCATTGAACATTATTGAACAAATCCTACATGCATATTACTGAATGGCATTCATGTTGCTCTTTTGTTAAAAGAAAATTATGATTTACTACACCACACATGTTATAAGATAAATGGTCTTTATTTCATCAGTAAACTAAGTGTTCTTGCAACTATAGACATGATTTCACACAACAAGCTATGCCAAGTCTTACAATGGATTAGATTACAGAAGATACACACTGATCAAACTAAGATGCAAGCATGCATAGATATATCACAGATATCTTTATACATTATGTATCAAGGTTGCCAAAACTCACTGCATCTCTGATTCTCCGAGTCAATGTCCAAAATATGCAATACCTGAAGTACAAGATTTAGGACAACAGTGACAACTTTAAATGCTAATTAACTATCTCATTTATTCAAATAAAGTAAACTCTAGAGATCATAATACTCACATACTACAATTATATCATTATATGCAAATATCACTATATCAGATGTAGTATATATGAGACTAGAAGGGGCCGTGTCGTGTTGTTTACCAGTAATATACTGCATGTGATGTCGTTATAAATGCAGTTGACTGTACCATATTTTCAATCATTCTGACTGACACAATGTCCCCATACATAAAATTTGCTCTTCATATCATTAACAATGTTATAGGCTTAATCTGCCACCACCACCACTCTTTCACCAGAAGTATAAACAATGGATCTTGCATCAAATTGGCAGCCACTAAAATATGCACATACTATATGTCTCAATCTTCCTTATATTAAAGATGAGGTCTCTATTTCATCTCTTCAATCTTTCCATTTAAGAATCTTGTGCAACTCTTTACACTAAGAATTTATGTCTGAGGCACTAAAGATATTCAATATGAACAAGGCACAAGCATACCACACATACCACTCCATTCTCTATCTCAATAAAAAAAAATTGGTAAAGCTCATGTTTTTGACTACTGAATTTCATATGGTAAAAGATTTACTTTTTCAACAATAGAAACAGACATACCGTATATACTCGCATATAATCTCATACCAACTGCAAACTGCATAGACCCAGATCTGCCATCGCATAATGCGCTGGCAGATCTGGGTATATGCAGTTTGTAGGGACTAATCAGTAGAACAAACAACATAGACCCTGATCTGCCGGCGCATTATGCGACGGCAGATCAGGATCTATGTTGTTTACATTTGGACTTGGATTATATGTGAGTATATACGGTACTTAACAAAAAAGAAAAGTATCACTGTTATGTATCCTGAAACCCCCATGCTGACTCGAGGATGTAGAATAGGCTCAATGCACCCTCCAGCATTTTGTAAGATGCAACTAATGGAGGCTGAAGCTGCAGTGGCTTAACGGTAAGTGTCCCGGACTTATGACCAAAAGGATACAGGTTTGAAACCTACCATCTAATCAGCCTGGGTTGGCTACATTCATGTGTCCTTGGACATGGCACTTTAGTCCAACTGCCTTATCACTAAATAACTACTTGTTTTGCTGTGCCGTAAAACACCAAACCAGATCCTGAAACTTTCTTTTAGTTCAGATGTACATGTTGCATGCATGAAAGAACACCAAAACTACCCATAAAACACTTGTTTCAAAAGAAGCATGTTCAATTCAAATTCTTCAGTGTTTACTTTGGCCTCAGTAATGATCATCTAATCTAATAAATGCACATTATGAAGTAATGCTTTTCTTTCTGTTTAGCATATTTTTATGTAAACAGTCCATCAATTTATGTTGAGTCTGCAGATGATTTGTCTTTGATACTAGCTCCAAATTATGTGAAATTAACACTGCAATAGTAGACAAACAATTGCAAAAATACATGTTTATTATGTTTACAAACAATTATCACGTTAACAAGTTAAGATTCTAATTATCGACTTGCTACTATGTACTTGCTTCTCCTGGGCTACAAAATGTAGCCATCTGTTATCCAGAATAGCAATTTTCTACATGAAATTACCTACCCAGATACAAATTTTGTCTAACAACACTTCACACTATACATCTATTAACAAAAGCAGTTTTTTCACTGTTAAGTAATCTTAGCTTCAGGAGATCTGTGACTATTGTTTGATAAAAGTTTAATTGCCATTCCACAAGTTTCTTTAAAATCAGATGACTCCATGGGATAGTATTTTATCTGTTATGGTAATTTTTATCAAGACAGAATTTGCTGTATTTTTTAATATTCTTTATCTTTATCAGAGCATGATCAAATTTTGTTCTGGTGTTAAAGTTGAGCACTGCTTCAGTTCATCAAATAAGGAAATTTTACGTCAAAGGAAACTTTTTCTACAGAATCCAATTTCCTTTCAGCAATACCATACAAGGATGCTTCATCAATTTGAATACCACAGTCTCAGTGCCTGAATTAGACACCTGAACTAGTTTAAAAAAAGAAATTCTTCAACAAATTCATCAACTGAAAAAACTGTAAAAGATTATCTACTGATAAAAAGGAATTAAAAACTCATAATACATGTTTAACAGTAAAATTAATTTGTGTCCTATGTTGATAAGATGAAACTGAACATTTTGTGTGATTAATACAATTAACAAAGTTTCCAAAGAAATTTGTAATTAAGTTCCAATAGCGCATACAGTATAATTAGTCTGTTATAATTTTCTGACATATGGCATGAATTGATAATTGTTTTTTAAAAAAAAGAAATTATTCAGGCATATATACAGACTAATGTATGGCTACAATGTGGATCCTGATTTAATTAGTGGTTTTTCTTTTCCAGAATATCTCAGGTTGAAAGAATGTCATATACATAGAATTTATTGAAAATATTAACTGCATTAGTCTGTATGCTACTGGGGAAAATGTGGGTCACAATGAGCCATTTTATCACATTGAACATTTTAGTTTCATATTCACAAGTGGCTCAGTCATTAACATGCCAGTCTCATGACCAAAAGGGTGCAGATTTGAATCTAGCATTGGATCAGTCCTGGTCTGCTATCAAGGTGCACAACTGGACAAGGCACTTTACTCCAATTACCTCAGCACTAAATAACTGACTGGTGTTACTATGCCATAAAACACCAAAGCTAACAGGATTTAATTAAATACACGATATTGCAAATTTGCACTAGATGAATGGAATATTCCCAGCTGTAGAATACTTTAACTTGATCTTTATAATGATGTTAATGCTATATAATTCTTTCGCAAAGAGCAAACCTAGTGTCTCAAAATAATTCAATGATTTACACATATGAATTTCACATAGTTTGTAATGATCACAACTGATAATCTTGGATAGGGAGTTTATTATATGTAAATGCTTGATTTGAAAAGGTGTTGTACATATACATGAATATCAAACTAAAATGATCGATGTATGAAACTAGCTCATTGTGACTACTTCCCTGTAGACTAAAGACTAATGCAATTATCATTTTAAATAAATTCTATGCATATGATATTCCTTAAACCTGAGATCTTCCACAAAAAAAGTCACTAAAGATTATTAGTGGAAATGGTTCATAATCAAAACCTTTCCTGTAATCCAAAAACTTGTAAATTTATACTTCTGTTTAAATCAAAATTGTTACTGCCTATTGCTAAGAATGTCTGCTTTTGCAATCTCCATGCTTACTGCCGAGCTCAAACTGACTTGATCATTACACTATGACGCAAACTGACATGGTTGCAACTTCTGTGTCTCATTAAAAACAATTTTTAAAAAATACTTAAAATTTTTTAATAATCACAATATCAGTCCTGTGAAAGAGAGTGATAAAGTCAACACAAAGAGTCCCTTAAAGTGACTGATGCTCTATTGGCTGAAAATATTTTCCAGGAATCCAAGATAAAACCATTTCTTCTTTTGATCTGCTGAGTGCTGAAACCATCTTCGATATTCTTCAGCAATAACAAGATTTTTATGATAGCCACTATGATGGCCATATTGGGTGTAAGATTGGCGCCATTTTCATTTAGGACCAACCAGATATCACGACTCCAAGTCGATATGACCATTCATCCAGAAGGAGTATCAATTACAAGATTTTCAAGATGGCAGACATGGTGGCTATAATAGAGGTCAAATTAGCATCATTGTCATTTAGGACCAACCAGACATCATAAAAAGTCTTTTGGTGAAAACCCCATGTCGATATCAATTTTCATTGAGGAGGAGTAGCAATAAGAATGACTTCAAGATGGCTTCTGTGCCAGCCATATTGGATACCCAAGTGTCCTCATTTTCATTTAGAACTAACTAGACATCATAAAAAGTCTTTTAGTCACAACCTCATGTTGAAATCACCATCTGTTCAGGAGTAGACATAACATGATTTTCAAGATGGCCACTGTGGTTACAATATTGATGTCCGAGTGGCACCATTTTCATTTAGAACCAAACAAACCTTGGGATGAAATGCATGAGTAAGGTTTCATTGCAATCCTCCATGTTGTTTAGAAGGAAGAGGAGTAGCAATAACTTGTGCAAACTAATGGACAGATGACAGACAACACGCCATCCTATAAGCTCTTCTGGTCTATGACCAGTATAACTAAAAAAGTATACCAGATCTTGGAAAATTATTAGTGATTTACAAAGTACTATATGTCGGCTGTGGAGGCTTTCTGATCTTAATAACTGTGTCACACTCGAAAAATTCACTCACCAACATACCCTTTTCTTTGTGTGCTTGATAAGAGGATTCAATGATTTTTAAATACTCATTCAGCTATTATTTTAGGTGCAACTGGTGACGGGGTACTTTTTCCCCATATTTTCTATCTATTGATCCTTATTTTTGGGGGGATGGATATTTAACAGGGAAAATGCAACCAAAATTTTTTAGTGTTTTTGAATGGCTTGGACCCTCAGCTATGTAAAAATATCCATTTAAAAAAAAAAGTTGAATACATCAGTATTTCACAAGTAATCATAAATAAAAAGAAGTATTTATAAACAAGGATTTTTATTTTGACTTTTAGCCCCTCCCCCGCGTTTTTTGTTCATCATCAATATATTGTTTTGTGTACAAAGGATTTGATTTGCACAAAGGATGCAAGTTAATGAAAATCAAGATACATTATGTAAAAACAAACAAGTGACCCAAGTGGGCCTGAGATTGTCCACCTGGCTGACATCTGCAAATGCAGTTGGTCATGAAATCTGGGTTAGAAGGATGCTTTCTGTAGAAATTTTGTCCAATGCTGTTGATTGCATGTTATGAAAACAACTGTTTCAAGGTTTCTCTAGTTTTCATATCTTCATTCATTCTTTATGGCATATCAGCATCATCAGAACTGAAAAGCCTTCAAGCAAGAACACTTTCTATCAAATTTAGTCAAATTCTGTTGAACAACTTGTTAGGAAGTTATTAAAAGTTTATATATTTTTTGAAACAGCAACCAAATTAATGGCAGATAGGCATAATTTGTACAAACTTAAAAACCCATCATGCCATGATCTCTGTCAAATTTAATAAAATTCTGTTTAGTGATGTTTGAAAAGTAAGTTAAAGGATTTACTATTTTTACTAATGGTGGCCATATTTAATGGCAAATCAGCATCATTTGTACAAATTTGAAAGCCCTAATGCCATAATGTTTTCTGCCAAATTTGGTCCAATTCTTCTGAGCACCTTTCATGAAGAATTTGTTTAACATTTTTTCATATTTTTAGAAACTGTGACCATATTTCATGGCAGATTGGCATAATTTACTCAAATTTGAAAGGCTTTATGCCAGATTACTTACTGTAAAATTTAGTCAAATTCTGTTGAGTGGGTTTTGAGATGAAGTAGTTTAAAGGTTTTATATTTTTAGCAACAATGGCTACATCTGATGGTGGATTGGCATTATCTGTACAAATTTTAAAGGCCTCTATGCCAGGACAATTTCTGTCAAATTTGGTCCAATTCTGCTGAGTGGTTTTTGACGTCATTTCAAGGTATTTCTGTTTTTAGTAATGGTGGCTATATTTGATGGTGGATTGATATCATTTGTATAAATCTGAAAACCATCTACGTCAGGATGCTTTCTACCAAATTTGGTTGAATTCTGTTGAGCAGTTTTTGAGAAGAAATCATTTAATGGTTTTTCTATTTTTACTAATGGCAGCAACACTTTTGACTTGCCTGGTGAGTTCATTTCTGTGCACCATCAGCCCTTTCCTTGACTTTGTTTCATCCTTTTTGGGTTTGAAAACATGCCCATGGGTGCCGTTAATTGTGGTGCGGGTTCAATTCCTGCCTAGAATGAATTATAACTCTCTAACCTGTTTGATTATATTTGGGTCATTCTGTATATAAAATTTCTTTCATATAATCAAATATCCTGACATACAATGTGGGAACCAGAGATAATAGTATCCACTGAACAAATTTGAAAGGCCATAATGCCAGAATGCTCTCTGTAAAAAAAACATGTGCAAATTGGTCAAGTGGTTTCTAAGTTGCAAATAGTAACTGTGCATAGATGACGCTAGACACATGACAGATGATGCACCATGGATAAAGAACCATATTATAAGCTTACTTGGCTTTACAGCCAGGTGAGCTAAAATTTCTATACATAAAATCACACAAGCTAAAAAAACAAAAAAACAAAAAAACAAAAAACAAACCACATCTTCTTGACGAGATCTTTTTGATATGGATGTAGAAAAATGAAATACAAGTCTAATGTTATCAAGGCATTAGTAGCAATGGAAACCCCAAAAAGAGCAAGTCCTTCACAAGAAGCATATAAATCTCACAATACTATTTCACTGATTATCCATTACATACACAGTGCAAATAAGATGGCAACAGTGATAATGATTCATTACTTAAAATATAAATGCTAAAATTAAAGTACCCAACATTGTGTATATGGCTAGAAAGCTGGTAACTAAGTGTGAAATGTACAACTTTGCACCAAGAAAACCTTCGCAGTAAGTTTTGAGGCTAACAATACAATATGAAATTCAAAGGCTATGAATATACTTGCATGGGAAAAGAATTTTGTTGTACTGTCCTAACCTTTCTCATTTCATATCATAAACTTTCTCATTTAACATTCATTTTTGTTATTCTTCTAGTTCACTTTTAGGCATCAGTTTTATGTCCCTATTGTTTCACATATTATCATGCTGGGTCCAACAAATCTGAAAATCAGATGGTAGTCCAACAGGCTAACATGAAAAGAACCTGGTAGCTTAGCTTAAATTCAGTAGTCCAGCAGGCTACCATGAAAAGAACCTGTAGCCTAGCTTAAATTCAGTAACCCATCAGGCTACCATGAAAAGAACCTGGTAGCCTAGCTTAAATTCAGTAGCCCAGTAGGCTACCAGGAAAAGAAGCTGGTAGTCTAGCTTAAATTCAGTAGCCCAGTAGGCTACCAGGAAAAAAAATCTGGAAGCCTAGCTTAAATTCAGTTGTCCAGAGAAGGCATTGTAATATTAAATTATTAAATGTAGCGTTAAAATTTCCCTTCTTTCTTGCTACGATTCATTACTGATTATTCTCCTTTCGAAACATTGTATATTTTGAAGAAAAAAACCTCATGAAAAAAAATTAAGGAAGAAGTCCAATGAACTACAGGAATTTAACATATTGTAGCCCTGATCCTGCATTTTGGTAGCCCCAGGGTTCCGAGCACAAGATTTGCTGGATCCTGTCATGACAATTCTGCAAATTTTTAATGTCAGATTTCATTTTGCTACCCTGTATTACAATTTATTATTACTAACAATGACTGTTTAATGCATCTTGACTGCCCTTAAAGTTGGAAACATGTGAAAAGAACAGGATGTATCTAAAAAATTTAAACTTAGTTCAGTTGAGATACAAGTACGAACTTGGAGATGTGCATTTTAAAATTTTTAAACTTAAGGTTGAAAAATTCTGTTCTTTGTTATCATCATTTTTGTATTCATCTAATACAACTCATTGTCAATACAGAAAAAACAGCCAACAACAGGGATTATCTGGTCTAATAATAGTAACCATGTGCTTCCTGTGGGTGAATTGGCGCCACAGCTAGCTAGGGTCAGCACTACAATCCCGTGCATGTCATGACAGATTAACCTCAGGTGGCAGCCAATCATTTCTTGTCTATGTACTATTCAATCTAATGAGTAACACCTGTTTGGTAATTCATACAAAATGCTTGTTTGTGAACTATTGAAGTATATGACAAAATTGTTAAGAACAGCTTTAAAAATTCTGGACAAATTATACAGGAGTAGAGCGGGATTGGGGGTATTCAGACAGCTAAGTCATTTATATGTTTTATCTGCACATATTTGTGATACATGAGTAATGACAATTTTTGAAGCAGCTATCGGAGGTTCCACTTATAATCAGAAATGCTTGTAATGTTTATCAACATTGATCAAGTGATTTTTCACCCCATCAGATTCATAGTCAGTGTGTGTCAGACTGGATGGTTTCCACTGAAACCGGACATTATGTCAAGTAATATTGGACATTGTAGTTTGTTTTTTTTTAAATTGAGAACATAAATGACAATGAAACAATTTGATAATAAGCAGAGTTAGTTACATATATTCTATTATTAAGCTGTACTGTACATTTTTATTTTTATTTTTTTGGGGGGGGGGTCGTAGCTGGGATCAAAACTGTGTGCTTGTGTATATCACTGTTATGTTTCTTCTCAGACCTCTATACATCATTTAAAGTTCACTTAACAAAGGGTGTCATGAGAAACATTTATTTTCACAAAATATTGACAAAAAATTTATGAGGCAATGCTAAACATCACTAACATCTGAATCCTCACTGTAAAATCCTAAATTGCATCATTGTTCAGGTCCTATTGTGTGTCTGATTCTGATAGCTTTACATTCTATTTCTAAGTTAATGTCCGGGAAGAAACGAATGTTTTAATTTCTTGTAGTGTGAATCTGGACACCCACATGACTGTTATAATACGTGCCATTACAAGATGCCATATCAACAAATTACTTTCTCCAAAAGGTGACTTTGTGTATTATGTCATTGGCGGGTATACAAATACAATGCTCCTAGATGGTTGGTTAAATGTTTACTCATTGCATATAAGCACATGTATAATAACTTACACACCTATCTAGTTATCCAATACATGTAGACAGTCCGATGAATTTTCCCATGGTCTAAAAAAGACGATGTGTAGATGGAATGTGCAAGTCAACGCACATTTTTAAAGTGCAAGATGGGAAGCATTTGCATATAAAAAAAAACATGTGTTGATTAGTTAGCAAGTGTCCGGTACTCACCCAGCCAGACAAAAACTTGACTTGGCTCTATGTCCAAGAATATATTAAAAATGAAGTTGGCTCATAATTGTCTGAACATTCAAAAATTGGGAGAAAATTTAATTTTATAGCCAGTCAATAGACGGGAATAGGCTATAACACAATCCAATGAACACTTCTTAATGTTACTTATAAATTCAAAATCCTCCCATGGCCTAAAGATGAATTCATGATCCAATTGGGGTGTAAAATTATGAACATCAATATTCTGAATACCAATACCAGAAGAATATATATTTATTAGGCCATTTATTCTTGGAATAATAATATTCTGTCGCTTTTCTGAAAGACAATCTTGTGATACAATAAACACTAAAAAGGTTACTGTCGTACTGCAAGGTTTACATGTTAGGAGGATTCATCGGAATCACAATGCAGAAATTATGGTTCTAAAATCTATTCACAATTAATTACCATCTACATAAGCCATGTACACAATACATACAAATAAATCAAACAATACATAAATCAACACCTTGACTGCCAAAGAAGCCCAACTAGAGTTCCATACCATAGCTAAAATGCACCTTTTAAAAGGAAGTTAAATTTTCTTTCAATGGTTACTGTGATATGAAAAACCACCAACTTGGAGTACTTTCATTTATTTTAGTCAACAATATAAGTAGTAGATACAAAATTTTCTTTTCAAAGTCACAAGGATATGGTGAAAAAAATCAGAGAATACAAGCACAAGCATTTTTCTTTTTTGTGTTTTAATTGCTAAATGCAAAGCAAACTTTCATACATGATATTCATGTATACAGTTAACTCTCATTACAACAACCAACTTGGTGGCAAGCAATTTCATTGTTATATCAAGTTTGCCACTGAATCGATTTAGGCATTTTCTGAAAAGAATTTGTTTAAAGGTTTTATTTCTTCTATTTTTAGTAACTGGCCATTTGCAGTGACAGACTAGCATCATTTGTACAAATTTATCCTGGCAGATTTTCTCAAATCATCATACCATAACTGTTGTTTATTTTACCTTTTCCATAAATTTTAAACAAATTTTAAAAAAATACCACTAGCTTGTTATACACAATTATGTCAACTCTGATTAACAATGCAAGTACCTGATTTGCTTTGCACACCTGGTAACATCTGGGATTTACAGGAAGATCATAAGTCTTGATTGATAATTAGTCTCTTCAGAATAAAGTTCAACACATGGTCAGCAGATTTCAGGCAGTGTTGTTGTAATGGTGAGTTTATAAAGGTAATTTGCATGCTTATTAAAAAAAAATAACTGTTGGCATTGAAACTCGAATGTTCTGTTGTGTAAAATTTAACAGTGTGTACATTCATTCCAACCAAATTTTCGTCTTTGTAATGAGAGTTGGCTGTATTTTAATTCCTTACATTTTATCAACTTTAACTGAGTCTTCAGTAAAGCTGAATACATGCTACAATTTGTAGAAGATACAAATTTCGTTATGTTTTGGATAAATTCAGTGCATACCCATGATTATTTCAAATAACAGTTGTAAACTGGTATTGTTAACATATGAATACATGCAAAATAAATTTATACCAGTTGTACATGTTGCAGAATAAGTCTGACATAATAACATTTAAATTGTGCACATCACACAATTCTATTTTATTAGCATATTACATATTCATGGATTGCTATACTGATGCAAGAAATGTTTCCTCAAAATACCAGAACTCTATTTCAGCTCATCTGGCAGTGTACAATCTAACTTAATGCATCACACTCCTAACTGCTCCAAGACTGATCATATTTTCTACCAACAAGTCAACCTTTAATTATGAAAAAAAACGTAATGTCTTTATTTTATGTAAGATGAGCCCTAATTAACTATAATTGATTTAACAACAGTGGTTCGAGTCAACAAAAACGTAATGACTGCTAATCATGATTAATTCTTAAAAGCTCACAATTTTTTAACTTTTCTGAATGTTGAATAGAAGCTTGTTGACTTGTTTCACAGTGTGTATGATACGTTTTCTATTCCTTTGGCCAGTTTTTAGATCTTGGGAAGTTTGGGTGCACTGACGACAGGATTATTTTGCTCCAACAGTTTCCGACCCTCTGTTTTGTAATCAAAGGTACATTCATGAGACTCCGCATACCGATGTGTAGCACAAAAATTATTCCCACATCTGAAAAAGAAATCAGTATTGATCAAATCCATGTTGGGAAAGGACACTCAACAGTATATTTTGTACTGATCACAATAAACTTAGCGACATAATGCTCCTTTGTCAGAAAAATTGCACGCAAAAGATAAAATTACACACAATGAATAAGGATTGGGATTTACAATTAGAAATGTGTTTCATGGAG
Organism: Margaritifera margaritifera; assembly: GCA_029931535.1. Classification (NCBI taxonomy): domain Eukaryota; kingdom Metazoa; phylum Mollusca; class Bivalvia; order Unionida; family Margaritiferidae; genus Margaritifera; species Margaritifera margaritifera. The sequence goes on along the minus strand of JAQPZY010001590.1, from coordinate 165,552 downwards.
CACAAATGCTGTGCCACAGTGACCTAAATGCTAAATTTACTTAGATGGATGTGCAGACATCCGCAATTAAGGTACTGACTACAGGTACTGATTCTGCATATGCCTAACATGAGAAAGACTGAATAAAACAGAACATGCCGCAAACACTGCCGTATTTTTTCCACATAAATCTTCAAATGTATACTCTCAAATACAACAGAAAACAGCTACATCAAAATGTAAGTAAAATAAGACACTTGTGTTCACAAAATTAAGGCCCTTATTTCTGAAAAATTATCGCACGGGAAATTGATCAATTAATGTCCATTTAACTTAAATGGAGCAAGAAATTTCATTTAAATGAAGTTGTCCAATTTTAACCTGCAGAGGAATTCTGAAATTTGACAAATTATCTGTAAAAGAAAAAGAGACAAAAGTGCCCAAGTAATTGGAAAATCATTTGATACATTTGATGGTTTCATTGTTTACCTTTCTGATATGTTTGTTTGTTTGTTTTTATGGGTTTAACGCCATTTTTCAGCACATGATAGGCTATATATGGTGGCCAGTATATCTGGTGGATGAAGAACCCGGCAAAATCGCGGGAAGAACCACCGACCCATGGGAGGCTACTGGCAAGCTTTCTCACATAACCCCATTGGCCGAGCCTGAGACTCGAACCCACGTGGACAGAGGTGAGATGGCAGCGGTCGGTAAAGGCCAGTGCCTTAGACCACTCGGCCACCCGGGGCTCATTCTGATATGTAATCACAAACTAGAAGAATATATATATATATACACACACACACACACTTATAAGCATTACGATTACTTTTCTCATTTTCTTGAAAATTAAAAAAACACTTACAATATTTGATTTAAACAAATCTTTGAAATGTCAGCTAATTTTTAAAATTTTGTAATATAAGTAGTATTTGGGAAGAAGTACCATTTTTCTTTCATACTTGTTTGAGAAGTAAATACTCACCTTTATAACTAATTCAATATATGAATTTGATTAAAAAATGAGAAAAAGGACAGTTGTAATTTAAGTCTTTGATAGGCAAAATCATTTATAGCTTTTAAGTCTACAGGGCATTTACAAATTTGACATTCATCGACATAGTGAATAGAACTGAATTTATTGATCAATTAATTAATGTAATTATTTGTTGAAATGAACAATTATTTAATTCGTTCATCTGTGTGTTTATTTATCGGTATTTATAATTAAATTATGTACCTACACATGTGGTATTCTCATAAAAACATACGAGAATTAGAGAACAAAAAAATATGTGAGCGAAAGTGAAGGTACAAAAATTATTACCTATTTTAGTTGGGGTGATTGATTAGGACCAAAAATTCAAAAAAAAATTTCTTTTGAACACCATCTGATAAAATAATTCAAAATGTTGAAACATGAAATAAATAACTGAGGAAAATAAGAATTATACCATGAATTACAAACTCGGGATAAAAACGAACAATTATACAAAATTACACAGGAAAAGTTCTAAAGTATAACAACAATTAAACTTTCGGGCAATCAATTCGCTAAATATTGTTTTCACAGTGATGTACTGTTAAGCTAAATGCCTGTGCAAATAAATTATATTTACAGTAAATGTGTATGAATATAGCTTCCATAGTACAGAGCGCTGGGCAATATCAGTACCGTAATGGTGGAATGTCATGTGATAAACATATGGCTGCGTCCATTAAAACTGTAATCAAAAGGTCTATATTTACAACAGAATTAGGACACTTTACAAAATACATTTCATTTAGTATAGGTAACCTTTTTTAACCGACTGTTAAGATGCGATGTACCAAACATTTGTATCTGTTCTTGATGCAATCTTTAATTGTGATCAAATTTTTATTGGGAATTCATTGCAACCAATGTTTATAACCCTGTACCTTAGGAAAGTATTTGACATTGCTACCACTCACAATGTCTACATAAAAGAAACATGGCTATCATGTTTAATGTACATTCAAAAAGTTCCCTTATAAAACATATTGCATTTAACAGCAAGGACCAAAATTAGAAATAAAGCGTCATGAAGAACAACAATGTTAGAGTGTTGCAAATAGCTTAATGACCTCCATCTGATGGCTGGTGGATCAAAATATGCATTATTACTTCTCAACATTTCAGAAATTTCTAAGAGGTTCTGAGAGGCCAAAATTAGGTCCTTGTGCCAATAAGAAACATTTCAAAATATATTCAAATTAGCAATTTGAACCACTTCATGGGTTCAGGTCTAGTTCCAATCACCTTTGAAAAATACCTGCATTTATACTCTCTTTGTCTTTTTATTCTAAAAGTATACTCTTTTTATGCAAGAAGTTCCCATTCACTGAACAGTAAAAGCTTATATTTCTTTTGGTGCAAAGTTACTTGGCACTGACACAACACCATACTAAATGCATTCCAATAAAACAGCTATAGCTATTGGTCTTCACATACAAGTAATATCTACATGTACATATCTCTTTCATTCACTGGATCAGTGATTTGGGTCAATACTATCATATTCATTTTCTATCACTCCCCCCCCCCCCCACACACACACACCCACCCACCCACACCCACACCCACAAAGTGACAAGCATATCTACAAATGATTGCAAAACTACCTATATAAGATTATTTTCCTGTGTTACAAGAAAGACAGCATGGGTTCCTTGAAGGGACTGACACTCTACTGGCTGGAAAGAACTTCCAGGAATTCAAGACCTTTTGTTCCTTATAACTGCTGAGTATTGAAACTATGTCAGATATTCTGCAGTGATAACAAGATTTTCCAATTAGCTGCTGTGGTGGACATATTGGATGACATTGGAATGATTTTCATTTAGAACCAGGTAGACATCATTAGAAGTCTTTTTGTGAAAACCCCATTTTCAATATAACCATCCATTCAAAGGGAGCAGTGGCAGCAAGATTTTCAAGATGGCCATAATCGCCACCATATTGGACTTACAACTGGCACCATTTTCAATTGGGACCAAGTAGGTATCATAAGAAGTCTTATGATGAAAACCCCATGTTCATATATCCATTGATCTGGGAGAAGTAGAGATAACATTTTCATGATGGCCACCATGTTGGCAATATTGAGGGTCAGTTTGCATAATTTTCATTTAGGACAATCTAGAAATCATAAGAACTATTAAGATTTCCAATATGGCCACTATGGTGGCCATACTGGATGTCAGATCGGCACCATTTGAATTCAGGACCAACAATACATCATAAGAAGTCTTCTGGTGAAAACCTTATGTTGATCTGACTTTCTGTTTTTGTGGAGAAACAATAATAAGATTTTCAAGCTGGCTGCTCAAGTGGCCATATTGGATATAAGATTAGCACTATTTCCATTTAGGACCAACTATACATCATAAGTCTTTTGGTGAAAGCACAATGTCAATATGACCAGCCATCTCGAAGAAGTAGTGAAAACAAAATTTTCAAGATGACCATTGTGTCAACCATATTGGAGGTCAGATTGGCACCATTTTCATTTAGGACCAACCAGACATCATAAGATGTCCTTCAATGAAAACCCCATATTGATATGACCATTCATTCATGAGAACTAGTGACAAGATTTTCAAGCTGGCCACTGTGGTGGCCATATTAGATGTCTGAGCAGCAGCATTTTCATTTAGGACCAACTAGACATCATAAGAAGTCTTTTAGTGAAATTCCCATGTTGACACAACCATAAACTCAGGAGTAGTGATAAGAGTTTCAAAATGGCCACTGTGGTGGTCATATTGGGCATGTGAGGAGCACCATTTTCCTTTAGGACCAAGTAGACATTATAAGAAATCTTCTGGTGAAAACACCATGTCACTTTTCATTCACGTGGAGTATCGATAACAAGATTTTCAAGATGACTGCTGTGATGGCCATATTGGACATCAGATCAGCACCATTTTCATTAAGGACCAACCAGACACCATAAAAAATCTCTCAGTGAAAACCACACACTGATATGACCATCCATTCAGAAGGAGTAACAATAACAAGATTTTAAAGATGACCATCACAGTGGCCATATTGGACATCAGATCAGCACCATTTTTATTTAGGACAACTAGACATCATAAGAAGTCTTCTGGTAAAAACCCCATGTCAATAAGACTTTCCGTTCAGGAAGAGTAATGATAACAAGTTTTTCAAGATGGCTCACATGGTGGCTTTATTGGACATCAGACTTTGGCAACATTTTCATTGAGGACCAACTAAACATCATATGAAGTCTTTTAATGAAAACCACATGTTGATATGACCATCCATTCAGAAGGAGTAGCAATAACAAGATTTTCATGATGGCCACTGTGGTGGCCATATTAGATGTCTAATTGGCACCATTTCCATTTAGGACATGGCATGAATGTGCAAAGTTTCATGGCAATCCTCCAGGTAGTTTAGAAGGAGTAGAAATTACAACCTAATGCTAATGGACAGACAGACAACACACCATGCCATGAGCCCTCTTGGTCTATGACCAGTAGAGCTAAAAAACGGTTATGTACCATATATACTCGCGTATAAGCTGGGTCCAAATGCAAACAACATAGACCCTGATCTGCCGTCACATAATGCGCCGGCAGATCGGGGTCCATGTTGTTTGTTCTACTGATTTGTCCTTACAAACTGCATAGGCCTAGATTTGCCAGCACATTATGTGATGGCATATCTGGGTATATTCAGTTTGCAGTTGATACGGTAATCATCAAGTTAAACATACAGTATTATTAAGGGTACAAGGTTCACCATTATCTTTTCAGGGTTAATTTGTTTCACTATACTATAAGCTATTCCATGGTGTAAAAATGTGCTCAAAGCAATAGATAAAAGTACTATATACTTGCTATAGTGTGCCTATCATTAGTGTCTATAACCACCTACTGCATTATGTACCAAACTGCAGTATAGTGTGAACAGCATTATAAACCAAACTGCAGTATATCAAGAACCATGTATGTACCAAACTGCAGTATATCAAGAATGATCACATTGTTACAAATGTTTTAAAAAAGGAAATAGAGATGTAATACTAAGCTTCATCTTGCTTTCTTTCAACCAAACTGTCATACATTTGATAGACCAATTCAAATACAATTGTTTAATTTTGGTCATGGGGTCCTTAGAGGTGACGCTTTATAATGATGGAGAGCTGTTGTAATAAATATTCATAATCATTAAATTATGTAGCACGGTTGTCTTTCTAGCATTTTTAAAGATTTCTAGATACAATGAAATGTATCTCATGAACGGATGGATGATCATACTCTTATAAATAAATGACTTGAATGTATCAATACCATATTATATTTTGTAATACCATATTATATTTTGTAATACCATATCATATTGTATTATTCAGCAACATTTATATATTTTTCATGTCTTGTGAAAATGATTTTGTGATCTCTTTATTGCACATTTGAAACGAGTCTACATTACTCAATGCTGCTATGTACTATCACAGTACAGCACACCATTTGTAAAATATAAGTGACAACACTGAAAAATATCAGCAATCTGTGATTAATATTCCTTAAGCAGAGCCTACTGCATGAATAATGTGTCATGCATGTGCATGCGTGTTTGAAATGAGAGAAAAAAAGAAAGAAAGAGGCTTAATGTGCACATAATTATCAGTTTACCTGCACTGGTAGCTGCTGGCAAGACCCGTCTTCTTCCCACATACAAAGCACCTCTTGGCAGCCTTTTTCTTGGACTTGACTGGGGGAAGTCTGTGGGTAGGAGAAAGGAGTCGCCCATCTCGACTACTTGTCATACGCTGAAGTCTGGCAGACTACAGAACACAAACATATCGTATGTTATCAGATTCTACAAGTAAGATCACTAATTTGGACAAATATCTTTTCAGTTTCTCATTTCATGGCAGTTTTATACCTCAAATTTGGCATTAGGGCTACACAAATCCCTTCCAAAGCAACCAGGGACAAAATGGAAATTTTGTCAGACAAGTAAGATGGTGTCATTTGCTGGAAATTTTATGTACAGTAATGAGGAACAAGAGTATGGTGGATGGCATGATATACTCACCACATCTTTACTAGTTCTCTATGAACATAATGAAATTTCTGTGCAGAAACCAATTTTCTTTTTTCAGTCAGTTACCTTGACCTTTTGACCCCCAAATGCAAACCATCCACAAAGTTTGGTCCAGGTCTGTGGTGTTGAACTACTGTTATTGTGCCAGCCTCCAAATTGATAGGGTTCTTCTTTCTCCCAATTGCAAGCCATCCACAAAGTTTGGTAAATGTAGACTCTGAAGAACAAGTTATTGTGCAGAAACCATGTTTCTTCTTTCACAGTCACAGTGACCTTAACTTTCAAGCTTCTGACCCCAAAATAAATAGTGTTTTTCCTTATCCCAAGTGCAAGCCATCCACAAAGTTTAGTAAATGTAGATGGTGGGGAACTTAATTTATTATGCAGAAACCATTTTCCTTCTGTTAGTCACAGTGAAATTGTCCCTTGAGGTTTTGATCCAGAAATTCGTAGGGTCTACTTTACCCTAAGTGCTAGCCATCCACAAAAACCAAATTGGTAACAGACGTATGGATGGACAATATCATAACATAATACACAGTGTGTTGTGGTGGGCATATAACAAAGGAAAATATTCTGAATACAGGATGGATTTAATGAAGAAATAAAGGTAGGGCTTGAAAATATAATGCACAATTTTTTTGCATTAAGTTAATTTTGTTAGCACAATTTAAAAAAATTATTGCAAACCCCACAATCACGCATTGTACATTAGACCATGAAAAAGAATATTTATATTTTATCTATGTTGTAAAATAATCAGTCCATATCTTAATGCATATGGGTTCAACAGAACACGCTCCTGGTAAATAATATGTTTACCTTGCTTTCCAGGTACACCTCTCCCTTAACAATTCGCGCCCAAAGAACTCATGAACGCGAGGTCAGGTGTGGACCCCATTTTTTTCTTTCAGAAAATACCAAAAGAATTGGCCCCTGTTTGTTGAATGTGAAGAAAATAGTGATCAAAATTGCTCAAATGAAACATTGATATATCACTTGCTTTATCGTTAAAAATTGCGGTTAGTCCCCAGAAATTTAGAATCAACATTGTGAAATTTTCAAGTTTTAATAAGAAATCACATATTTTGTTAGATTTTCTTAGGAAAAATATTTTTTCAATACACTATAAATAACAAAATATGGAGAAATAGCGATCAATGAAAAATCCTGGCAAATGCTAACAGGTGGCAACACTGAAGAAATAAACACCAATTAAAGATGTCTTGTCTGGTGAAATGCAAGTTTTAATCTTTTAATTCTGTTTCAATATAATCAATATAATCATCGTATGTTCTCTTCTATTCAAACATAAAAAGAGTCAATCGACTGTCACACTGATACCCGCAAGCACTTCTGTGAGAACTTAAGTGTCAACTGTGTTTCGATCTACAACTTGGGGAAGTGTTTGCTGCATTGTAACAACTGATTAAAACAGACCTACATTGTTTAATCACGTTAATTGTTGTTTACCCTTGGGTGTTTACTAGCAAGTATATTACTCCCATTTTCATGCAAGTTCAAACAACTTGTATTTGTATTATATTGTTTGTATTTTGCTGCATAAACACTGTTTGTATTTGATGCAATAAAAGTTTTGATTTTATTCATATTTGCCTTTTTTTTATAAGCCAAATCTATATCACATGTAATATTTTGCAAGTTATCTGCTAGTGCAAAACTCTCTGCTTGTAAATACAGCACTCACTTTGTTTTCACATTTGACAATCCTTGGATCGAGCCATTTGATACTTGTTCACTGCCAATCAGAGTCCTACAACTCTCTGTGCACCTCTGACCGTAATCCCTTAACTTGAGAAGACAGCACACACTTTGTTTTCCAGTCAACAACCCTTTGATCAAGCTGCAAATTTGATACTTGTTCAGTGCCAAGTAGAATCCTATATTCAGTTAAAAGAGTTTATTTGAACTTCCTGTGATCATGCTGCACAACTGACACCTGTTCAGCTGTGGTATATCCTTTAATAGATTTCACAGCATGTATGTTCAAAGTGTCACCCACAAAGCCCAAGCTTAGTCTCCAAATAAGAACCCACAGATGACAGTAAAGACAAGAAATTAGAATCGGACAATGTTTATGACGACCAGGATGAATTCTTGGACTTTGCACCAGATGACATAAGACACTAACATTTGCAGGACACTGTGAATCACAAAAGTATGGACTTTACTTTCATTGTTTGTTCTAAGATGTATGGAATTAACATATTATGGAATATTGTGAATCAGATCATTCTGGACTACTATTATTATACTGGTATGTGACCTATAATAGAATTCATGGATTTATCATATAAATGGATTTAATACGTAAAGCATTATGGATTTCTATGGATTTTATTAGACGAAGATGAACAAAATGTAAGTTGTCAATTTATTTATTACATATTCCACTCAATAATATAATTGTATTTATTTTACACTGGCTTCGTCTTTATTTTCCCTATCTATCTATCTATCCAGGTTGGTTAGTTTATTTTTCCAAAGTGCAACTTCAACTCACTTATGATAAGTCAACTCTTATCGAGGGATCTGAATTTGCAAAGTACACCTCGACTTATTGGAGGGTGAAAGAGAAATTAGCTTTTTGCAACCCTAAAAATAAGGGGAGAGAGGGGCTGACCTATAATTGAGTATATATGGCATCTATCTATCTAGTGATAGAAGAATAAAAAATAGAAAACAAGACAAGTTTTGATGTTGTTTCTCCAAACTGATGTCTACCTATCTGAAAAAAGAAATCTTGTTTGATTCTGAATGAACAATAACACTAGAATGTATCCAATTCAACACAAAAGGCAGTGACGTAATACACACTGTTTTCAGCAGTACACATGTGAAGTGTACTGAAACCTCTTGGAATACTGTTTTTAACAATCTTTTATCCTGAAATTAAAGGTAACTTAAACAGCAAAATAAACAACTCCATTATAAAAAAACTATCTGTTCACAATTATTTTCAACACGATTATAAAACGAGTATTCAACAATGTAACATGCCCTCACCCTCACTCCTATTTGCCTCTCTCTGTTGATCTCCATCCCTCACTTAGTTTTTCAAAGGTAACTTGGTAACTCGTGCCCTCACTAATATCACAGTCTATTTTTTGGACCCTGTTGTCGCGAGTTATCGAGGAAGAGGTGCACACTCCAAGACGTAACAATCATCCAAGTATATATTTCCTGCAGCCTTTTTCAAAGGAACAAAGCTCAAAACACACACTTAATGCTACATTTGGCCACATTCTCCATGCACAGATAAATTGGCATATTATGAAAAAGCAGGAAATCTTATCTTCTAATTTCCTGCCAGAAACCGCGTTATACTGAGAACTGCTATATGTACGGAACTGCAATATACTGAGAATAGCATAATATACAGAACAGTGGTATAGTGGGATCTATCAAATTTTTTTAAATAATGGTATTTTGGAAAGGAAATGAAGATATAAGATTATGTTTCACCTTGTTTTCTTTCAACCCATATTGTTATACATTGGTATGAGTTTGGTCATGAGGGCCATAGTAGTACTGCACAATATCTGGAATCACGTTATAACAAGGCATTATAATAGGGGAGACCTGTACTCCCTCATTATAGCACTGTCCTTAGGAGCCATGGAGTATACCGTCTAATAGTGAGACTGCCTTATAATCCATTACATAATGCATATAATTCTACTACTGAAATATGAAATGGGATCCATTACTATACCTGCCTTATAACATGAACCATGTTATAATGAAGGGCAGTATAATAAGGATGAGCTGTACTGGGTGTTCATATTACTTACCATTAACCTTCCCTCTGGAGTGGTTATGCGTCCTTCTTGAAAAGTTGTATTCCCCAGAGTATAATTTCCTGATACTCTAGTCTTACTAGCACTTGTCACAGTTATATTTCCAATCCGTGAAGACCCTACTTTCTCCAGAGATGCTTGACGCAGTAGTCCTGACATTGCCCTAGCTTCACATGTAGTTAAACTTTCTAAAGTGAATTCTTTTCTTTTTTCATGACCACTAAATTTAGATGAAGTAGTTGGCTTTCCAAGAGTTTCTCGAAGACTCTCAAGCAATGAGAGATCTCCCTTAAGTTTACTTTTACCCTTTGATGAATTGGGAGGTCTGAGAGAATCTCGCAGAGTTTCTAAACTAACATCTTTCTTTTTACTTGAGGTAACTGACCTTGAGCCTGAAGCATCATTTAAGCTACTAAGCCTAAGTAGATCATGCTTTTTAGCCGAAGTCACAGGTGTATCATCAGTATTATCACAGTTTGCAGTATCACTCTCTATTGAATTTTTGTGTGCCTTTTCCTTTATCACCTCAGCTGATGCTGCAGACTCCCCTTTTTCAGCTTCATCTTCCTTAACACTAGTTAAAGCTTGCTGACCTAAAGATTTTTCCTGGTTCTCTGGTTGCTTTTTGGGAGATCCAGAAGATGTGGAAGGTTTTGATTCTTCCTGAGAGTCTTTTTCAGTGGCCCCAGAACTTTCTTTTTTCTCTTTCTCTGAGGTTATTTTTACCTCACTGGGTAGGTGATGCTGCAATACAGAGTGACCAACTGGAGGTAGGCAGAGATTTCTATTCAAAGCAGGACCAAGGGAGTAACTTGTGCTAGGAAGATGACGAAGCTTTGTGGACCTTCCACTTGCTGAGCGACCTGAAGAGGGAGGATGAGGCTTCCTTCTTGGCTGCAATTAAAGTCATACACATCATGTACAATAAATTGTTGATGGAAATGTTAACAGTTGAAAATCTAAAAGTCTTCCTGAACCTACTGTTAACTCCTCAACAGGGAGCATAATCCAGCTGTCTCCATCATACAACTTTACTTGTCTCGAAATCATTCTGTAAAATATTCTGAACAGTAATAAGAGTGCATTTGTACAGTTTCAGTAAAATTTCTCCATCTAGAATAACATTTATTACACAAAATGCTGAGCAAAGTTCTATGACGGAGAGACATGGCTTTCAGAAAGCCACTAAGCTTCTGAGAGTGCATGACTCCCCACCCCCTATGTACAAATGGTATGCCAGTCCATCAAAGGTTAACCACCCACATCATGAGCTAGCTGGTCCTGGTGCCCAATTACAGCCAAATTAAGTGAAGCAAACAAGAATATGTGCATTTCTAAAGAAGGCAACAGCTATAGCCAGAGTGCTGGATCAAAATTTATACCTAAAAAGTAATGTACCAAAATTAACTTTTTCCTTCTTTGGTAAAGTTAGGCTTGGTAAAATTACCTCCTTTGTTTTGATCCATTTTTCACAAACTGATTCCTGTCACTGAAAAGGCAAACCAATACATGACATGAACAAGAGTCCCTCAAAGGGACTGATGCTCTACTGACCAAAAAGAATTTCCTGGAATTCAAGATAAGACCATTTCTTCCTTGTAACTGCTGAGTGTTGAAATCATCTCTGATATTCTTCAGCAATAACAAGATTTTCAAATTAGCTGCTATGGATGTCAGATTGGCACCATTTTCATTTAGGACAAATAAGACATCATTTAGGACCAACAAGGCATCATAAAGTGGAAACTCCATGTTGATATGACTTTCTGTTTTGGAGAAGTCACAATAACAAGATTTTCAAGATGGCTGCCATGGTGGCCAAAATTGGATATCAAATTGGCACCATTTCCATTTAGGACCAGTCAGACATTATAAGAAATCTTTTGGTGAAAGCACAATATTGATATCACCAGTCATTCATTCATGATTAGTGATAAAAAGATTTTCAAGGTGCCCATATTGGATGTCTGAGCAGCACCATTTTCATTTAGGGCAAACTAGACATAAGAAGTCATTTAGTAAAAACCTGTTGATACGACCATCCATTCAAGAGTAGCGATAACATAACAAGATTTTCAAGATTGCCACTGTGGCAGCCATATCAGATGTGCAAGCAGCACCCATTTCATTTAGGACCAACTAGACATCATAAGAAGACTTCTGGTGAAAACCCCATGGCAATAGGACTATTTTCTTAGGAGTAGTAGCAATAAAAAGATTTTTAAGATGTCCATATTGGACATCAGATCGGCACCATTTCCATATAGCTCCAGCTAGACATCATAAGGACTCTTTTAGTGAAAACCCCATGTTGATATGACCATCCATTGAGGAGAGTTAGTGATAACAAGATTTCAAGATGGCTGCTGTGGAAACCATATTGGACATTAGATCGGTACCATTTTCATTTAGGACCAACTAGATTTCATAAGAAGTCTTCTGATACAAATCCTATGTCAAGAGGATTTTCCATTCATCAGGAGTAGCGATAAAAAGATTTTCAAGGTGGCTGCTGTGGCGTCCATATTGGACATCAGATCGACACCAATTTCATTTGGGACCAACTAAGACATCATACGAAGTCTTTTAGTGAAAACTCCATGTTGATATGACCATCCATTCAGGAGGAGTAACTAAAACAAAATTTTCAAGATGGCCACTGTGGTGGCCATACTGGATTTCCAGATTACACTATTTTCATTTAGGACCAACTAGAGATCATATGAAGTTTTCTCTGAAAAACCCACGTTGATATGAACATCCATTCAGGAGGAGTAGCGATAACAAGATTTTCAAGATGGCTGCTCTAGCAGCCATACTGGATGTCCGAGCAGCGCCATTTTCATTAGGACCAACTAGAGCATGCAATGAATGTGTGTGTAAAGTTTCAGGGCAGTCCTCCAAGTACTTATGGATGAAGGAGGAGTAGCAATAACAACTTATGGTAACAGACTGACAAACGACAGACTATCCCGTAAGTTTTTCTGTTCTATGACCATTGGATCTAAATACCTGGTATGTATAAGGAAAGCTATACATATCTGGGGGGGGGGGTGGGGGGACACATTTGGGGGAGTACAAGTTTTGCAAACATCTTTCCTTTAAATTCTGTTACAAGTATGACCCCTGCATATTCTCTTACATTTCAAAATGGGAATAATTTCTATTTTTCAGCAATCAACCTGCAACTGGGAGTGGGTACTGAATTGAAAATCATATTACAATATAATACTAAATAAATTACAGCTCTAGCTATAATGCTGTACTTGGCATCCATAAATGCCAGCTGTGTTATGTGCCAAATTTCAGCATAGCAAAAATTCTATGAATATGTATGCATGTTGTGCATGTGTGTGTGTGTGTGTGTGTGTGTGGTGTTTTGGTGTAAACAAAATGTCTGTCAAATGTATAGCAATGTCAGTTTATGTAAATTAAATATTTTTATTTCAATTCATGGTATTTATCAAATAACTGTTTAAAAAAGGAAAAAAAGATATAATTCTAAGCTGCCTGTTGTTTTCTTCTGACCCATATTGTAATTCATTTGATAGATCAGACCATATGATTAATATTAAAACAAAGGTGTAAAACCCACCTTTAATAAATATCCTTGCCAATCCTCGTTTCTAATCTACAGCTGCATTGTCATCAAGTTTAAAGTGATTGAAATTGATGAAAAATCTCAGTCACTTGGAGAAAGAAAATGAATTATTAAATTCCGATCGCATTTGAGGTCAACACATCTTGACTTATGACTTCTAAACACATTTTGCAATTAAATAAATGAACATCTAATTATTTATCTGTAAAAATGTGCAAGGAGTAATGTCATGTCATTTTTGTCAATTAAATATCTCTTCTTCATTTCAAAGCATCAGTTACATATGCTGATTAGCAACTGAATGCCATCACACAATGTGCAACACACTTTTAGCAATTCTAAAGCACAAAATACAAAATGCATGTATGTAATCAATTTGAAATCCATTGATGTCTAAAAAAAGAGCAGTCCTTCACAAAATGTACTAATCCAAATAGAATAGGCACTGTTCACTCAGTACAATACAAATTATATATTTCTGACTTCCATACCAGCTAACATGTACACTGTTTTGTACAATAGCTGACACGGACCAATTATAACAGTGGTTCATTAAAGACATGGGTAATTTCATATTTGCTATAGCCTGTTAGGAATACAATATCTGACATTGACTGAACACAACAGAGGCAAATTGAAGTCAAAGGCTGATTGTAAAAACACATTCTGGCAATGTGAAAATCAAATAAATGGTTTTAATGTAAGGTTTTCTGCTCATGAATATTCAAAATTTTAACACACCTTTTATCTAAATGCAATTTTGGTCACGGGCTCCATAGCATTACCACTTTATATATGGTAGCTCATTATAGTGAAATGCATTTTAAGGGGAGAGAACTGTGTGTTATGATATTCTGATGACACTTTATATTTGGAGGCACTCTACAGATATTATGTACATCTGAGAGAGTGATAGGTGTAAGGTAAAGTTGTTTGAATTTACAAGATGCACCATGAAGAGAATGTTGCCATGCCTCTGTGCTATTTTGTACTGTGGCTGAAATTTCTTTACATTTTGTACTTGTAAAAATTGTATATGATCTAAGCACACAGCTGACAAAAATGGCCACACCCATGTGCCAGAAAAATCAGCCTGAATTAGTCCAAAGGACACTACTTTAGCTGTTAGTAAAAGTGGGAAAACAAATTTTGCCAGAGTAGGCAATACCAGCTTCTGAAAGTACAATGAATGAATTACAAAATATATAAAAAGTATTTTTTTAAAAAAAGTTATCAGCTCATTTTTTTACAATTCACCTTTCAAGTCCAGGAAGTGAAAATGACCAAGCAGAGCTAGCAGTTTTTTTTATATGTACACATCTGAAGTAAGACCAAGCAGTATACTCTATAACCCAAATTGCACCCATCAATCATACACCAAAATAAAGAGAAATAAAAGTTCTTTTAATAATACATAAGATATGCAAGGTCTTTTTTTAATAGCCAGGATAACCAGTGAGGAAAACCTGGGAAATTCTTTTTCTTTCAAAATCTAACCCTATGCAAAATATGAAACTGTAGAGTGCCACCTTTGAAAGCTCATTATAGTGAAGTGCATATTAAGGGGAGAGAACTGTATTGTGATATATTGATGACACTTTATATATGGAAGCTCATTAAGGTGGCGCTCTAAGCACACAGCTGACCAAAATGACTGCTCCCATGTGCTCAAAAAATCAGCCTGAATTAGTGCAATAAATGAATTACAAAATATATAAAAAGTAAAAAAAAGTTATCAGCTCGTTTTTTTTACAATTTACCTTTGAAGTCCAGGAAGTGAAAATGACCAAGCGGAGCTAGCAGTTTTTTTATAAGTGCACATCTGAAGTAAGGCCAAGCTGTATACTCTATAGCCCAAATTGCCCCCATCAATCATACACCAAAATAAAGGGAATTAAATGTTCTTTTAACAATACCTAAGATATACAAGGTATTTTTAAAATACATGTAGCCAGGATAACTAGTGAGGAAAACCTTAAAAATCGAACCCTATGCAAAATACGAAACTGTAGAGCGCTAACTTATATATGGAAGTTCATTATAGTGAAGTGCATTTAATCAGAGAGAACTCATTATTGTGATATACTGATAATACTTTATATATGGAAGCTCATTAAAGTGAAGTGCATTTTAAAT
Organism: Margaritifera margaritifera; assembly: GCA_029931535.1. Lineage (NCBI taxonomy): Eukaryota > Metazoa > Mollusca > Bivalvia > Unionida > Margaritiferidae > Margaritifera > Margaritifera margaritifera. The sequence goes on along the minus strand of JAQPZY010001590.1, from coordinate 149,909 downwards.
TGGAGAGAACTATATTGTGATATACTTTATATATGGGAACTCATTAAAGTGAAGTGCATTTTAATGGGAGAGAATGGTATTGCGATATAATGAGGACACTGGAGTCATACATGTAGCTGAGCATAAGCTCTCCTGACCTTTATACAGGCAAGCTAAAGATCGCCAACACAAAGCAGAAGATCATAATATACAAAATGTCCTTGTTTGGTACTAGATTTGCATATACCGAACTCAGTGAGATTTTAGTTATTTGTAGTTCCACCAGAATACTAAAAGCTAGGATAATATTTTCTGCATCCTGCAATCGTCCCATTAATCTTCCCATCTGATTTGCTTTTGAATCTATAATGCTAACCATGCTAGAGATTTTTTTTTAACTAGGTTGTACACACAGGGGCCCCCGAGATAGCTGTCTTTGTGGTTTTTTTTCATTTTTACTACAGCAGGGCTGAGCAAATCCCAAAGCCCGACGTCCCAGACTAGTTATTTTTTAAGTCGGGCAAGTAAAATTTTCCAAGTCACTAGTCCGGGACAAGTGCTTTTTTAAAAAAGTCGGGCTAGTCCTTATTTTCGTGCTTTAATCACTATATCTACCTTTATTTGGCCAATCATGCCCTCCGGGCGTACTGAATACATGTACTTGATTCTACCCCTCTTCGTGTATACATTTACATCCTGTCACCGCTTGACTGCATATTGGGCTAAGCGACCAAATTATCGGCAAATCAAAACACGTCAAACAAAAGAAAGCCAGTATGATCAATTAGTAGTGTTTTAAGCGGCTTTGTTGCATTGAGTTTACTCAAGCCAGATTATCACGAGTGGCTCACGATGATTTTAATCTAGCGAGTCAGTGTAATTAAATTAATGAAAGGTACTTTCCCGACATCAGTGTTGGTTTCTTTTATGAACTGATTAAATGACAGTAATGATTCTTTAATTTTTAATTGATTATACAGATGATTAACTTCCACGTGCAATATTGCGTTTGAAGCGAAACAATTACGCAAATTAATGAGCTGTCTCTGTTCGTATTTAAAAGAGAAAATATATGTTATGATCACTTTAGAAGTAGTTGTCAAGCAAGCTGATAGTTACTCTGTTGATAAAATGAGTTTGCAAAATTATTTTCGCAAGGAAGGTAATAATGGCGATTCGGAGAAGGAAAATTTGTTTGAAAGTGGAGGGATAAAATGTAAGACTGATACTGAGTGTGCGGTACCTATTTCTCCAAAGAGACATAAGCAACAATCTGTGATGGCAAAAAATGTCAAATATGACACTACTAAGAGACAGAGTGCTGGTGTAGGTGGCAGACATATACATGGACATTTTTTCAAATCCATCAGCTAAAACATATATACATGAACCTGAAGAAGCCAAATGTATAACAACCAATGTTATTGAAAAATTAAATTCTTTTAAGAAATATTTATGTTGTATATTATTTCATTTGTTTTTTCTATGGATTAAGTACATACATCTCATCAAAACTCAGCAAGTGATTACCATTTTGGGACCAGTGAAAAGTAAGATGGGACTAGTGAAGAGTAAGGTGGGACTAGTGAAGAGCAAGGTGGGACTAGTGAATTTTCTGAAACCACTTGTCCTGGACTAGTGGTTAAAAAAAAAATTTGCTCAGCCCTGTACAGGATAAAATACACTAACACAGTATCCACAATTCCCTGTGAACATACTCAGCCATGCTTGATGAACTTGTTACAGTGTAGCTTAAAGTTTAGGTCAGTCAGCGATCAATATGAACAAAGTGCTTATTTATTAACATCTAAATAATGGGGGCTTCTTGGTGATGAAGATTCACAATTATGAAAGTTTCTATTACCTTTATTCAGAATAAGCCCATGTCAACTGGAAATAATGTGTCAAGTGGGAAAATGCTCCTAATATTAATTTTATGAAAATAATGAAGTTTTATAAGAACATTTTTCAAATGTTAAATCAGTATCATGTTATATCAATATTATAAATTAATATTGTGAAGTATTTTATCACTAGGTTCATACCACCATATAGCAAAATTCAGTATTAGCACACACTGCTACTAAAAATGTGTTCATGGAAAACAGAGGCCCCACTGCAGTGCCATGAAACTGACCTAAACACAAAATCTAACCATGGTGTGATGGACAGAGTGACAAGGGCAAAAGTATATATACCTCTTTTGTTGTGAGATATAACCAAAGTATAATCAATGATTACACAGCTCACCTCAAAGAAGCATCTAGTAGTCTCCAGTAGCCATTGCAAACATTAACAAAGGCCTAAGTGGGCCTGATATTGCTCACCTGACACTTGACCATTTCTCTATGCAGGCTTATGTAGTATTGTAACAACACAAACTAGGTCAACTATCTCCCACACTTTATATCATGTTGATTTTACCTATTTTACCACAGACTGATAAAACTTCTTTGCAAAAGATAGAGGCATATTTAATATACATTGTCTCTTGCACATATTCAAAGTCATTCTGGGAGTGTTTCACGAGAAAAGCATATTGGGGTATTTTTTTATTATTATTATTAAAAGCTAAAAATACCAAATATAAATTTCAAATAGTCTGTTAAAAATGGCACTGAATATATGAAATACCATAAAATAATGCACAATACATGTCATATTATATAAATGACAAAATGTTTAAATACTAGCAACAATGTTTCACAAAATGTAACAAACCTGCTTCCAAATATTTAAGAATTTTAAATAAGGTAAAGTTTGTAGAAATAATTCTCTGCAAATAAATTTATAAACTTTGACAGTTTTTTTTACAAGAAATAATATCTAATTGGAGCAAAATCAAAATCTGAAAAAACCCCACAACAATTTCTTGCTAACAAATATCTACAATTGTGTAGAGAAATTCTGATCCTTAATTACAACACTGCACAAAGTTTATGCTAGTCTGCAATTGTACACTGTCTCTAACTGTTAGTTATAATAAGGCATGTATCGAACTTGTCCAAGATCCTGACAATACAAGTGTATATTCCAAGTTTGAATAAAATCAGATCAGAAATATTGTCTCCAGAGTGGTAACAAGCTCATCTAATAAGATGCAAGGCAACCTCACAAATATGCATGGATTTTGCTCATAATTTAACATATCCAAGATCTTGAAGATATAAGCATATGTTTTAAGTTTAATCAAAAATCTGATCAGACAGAAATGTCTTTCTGAATAGTAACAACCTCAGCCAATCTGACCATGATATTAATGATAAAGCTATATTCCAAGTTTTATTAAAATCAGATCAAAAACATGGCCGGCAGAGTGGTAACAAGCAAATGTTGACAGCTGGATGACAGACACATGGACATACCATAAGCTCACTTGGCCTTATAGCCAGGTGAGCTAGAAAAGCAAACGGTTATTTTATATAGTATACTTAGATCGGTCTGACAGAACTGTCAAAAGTCATCATCTGCTTCAGTCTCAGGCCAGCCATTAAAGTTCTCTACCTGGAGTCCTCTGTATTATTCTCTACATACTGCCTGGCCTCATGTATAAAGGGCTTTATCTTTGATTTTCTTCAGATGATTGTTTATGTTAACAAGAGTCCCTTGAAGGGACAGATGCTTTACCATCCAAAAATAGATTTCTAAGAATTCAAGATAAGACAATTTCTTCTGTTTAACTGCCGAGTGTTGAAACCATCTCTAAAATTCTTAAGCGATAAGATTTTTAAATTAGCCACTGTGGCAGCCATATTAGATGAAAGACCAGCACCCTTTTCATTTAAGGCAAACTAGACACCATTAGAAGAATGTCTGTAAAATCCCCAATAGAATTAGTGACAAGATTTTCAATATGTTCATCGTGGCAGACATATTTAAGGTCAGATCAGCACCATTTTCATTCAGGACCAACTAGATTTTCATAATTAGTCTTCTGGTGCAAAAAACCTGAGCAAAATTCAAAATTTTGAGCAAGAATGTACAAGTGATGTACAAAGTTAGCCCCCTCTTTAGGGGGGGAGGTATGTGCTATGAAAACCACCCCAAACTGTTGCCAAGGTACTAAAAAGAAAGAATGGTTGAGATGCAGTGAGTCTGTACATATGTATTGTGCAGATGCCAACACCGAGGCTTGGTATAGTATAAAAGCTTTCTTCTACTTCATAGAGGTGCTCCAAAAAGCACTTTATAATTCTATACTTACCTTTTTGCTGATATTTATTTTTTCCATTTTGAATCGTAACTGCCTGACTTTTTCACGCATGTGTTCATTTTCTTCCACTTTATCCTTGGAGGGAGCCTCCTCCTCCTCCTCTTCATCATTGAAGTTGTACATTGAAGCACCGCTGAAATAGGGGACTGATCTATTAACAATGTGACACAATGAACAACAAATATGGGTTCCACAAAACACTTTAACTCGCCTGTAAACGACACTTTGATGCATTTTTAAATGACCTTCAAAACCTTACGAAAAGGTATGTTGTTAATGATGATAACATTACTGCAATAAAAGTGAAACCTACCGGTATGTCTTCTGATGTTCTCATGCATGCAAAAACAAAATCTTTGTAGAAAATAATGGAACTGATTAACTGTCAGAGCTTTCTGTTGAACTTTGAAAGCAAAGTGCTACATATCTCAGTCTGAGGGCCAAGCATACAAAACAAAGGAAACCCTACACTGAAAGTTGACAGAAGTGTTGAGAAAGCTGGGACGTATTCTACTGAAACCTGTTATTGTGCAAAGAACTTGTTCATAGATTCATGGGAGAAGAGAAAATCGGCAACTCGATACATGAGCTATTTCCATGGCTCACCATGGCAAATCTTGATGCTTTTTGATAATATGTCTTTCCCCTTCCCACACCACCACCACCTTGACCAAGGGGTTGTAACCCAAGCTAATGTCCAATATATTAAGTGTCCTCCTAATATAAATACATGTGCAAAGTTTGGTAAAAAATTTCACTTTAATTGTAATTTTTGTATATTTGGCACCGAACCCCCTCCAAGGGACCCCAGGGGATAGGGCTAAAAATCATACCCCTCTCACAGATAGTCAAATGTGGGCAATCTACATGTATATACCATGTTATGTGAACTTCCACTCTGCATAGACAGATTGATGGATAGAGGGAGGCATGGAGGGTCTCACAATATCCCCTCATGTAAGTGTGGGGATAAAAACAAAAGAAATGCATTCTTTGCTTGAAGATGATTGGTGATCAACTCTATAGATTAGGGTTTAGGGTTTTTTTTATAACAAACAGTGCCAGGTACCAGGTATTTAATGTACGACTTTCATATTTATGGAAATTGCATACTACGTGTACATTTATGCATACAACTTTTTATGACACACATGATATTAAAAGAGAAATCTCTAAGTACCGTATTTACCGTATATGTTCGGACACCATAAATTAATTTTTAAAGTAATTTTTTGTGCACTGTAAGTTCTGGGACAGATTGTTTTTTTCGAGTCGTAAGTTTTGGGACACCTTTTGAATCATAATATTGATGCTTAGCTGTTAAAAAAAATGCACTAGAAAATTAAATTAAATAAATAAAATAAAAACCGGTCAGTGTTGTTTGTTTACACTTGTCTTCTTATCCGCAAACTTTTGAAGAACAAAATTTGATAAATCTAAGGGCAATATAGGAGACTAGATGTTTGCACTACGTACAAAATACGTGCAAGTCAGAGCAACCCGTACTTGTATTATATTTTGTTTTGCTGTATAAACACTGTTGGATGCAATAAAAGTTTTGAGTTGATTTATATTTGCCTTTTTCATAAGCCAGATCTAATTCCCAAGTAATATTTCCTCAGTTATCAGCCATATTTAAATTGAGTGAAATTAGATTTTTACAAAAATAATTGGGTATTTTTTCAATCTGAAACGATTTTTTAAAGTAAACACTACAACAACTACTTTAACTAACGCTTTCCTATCTCAAGTTTATTGCCTTGTTTTTGATGAGTTTCAATTTCAATTGATTCTGCATCATAGGAACTGGAACCACAAGTATCTTTGAAAAATGTAACTGGAAACAGTAAATGTAACTTTCTTAAAACTGTTGTTATAACTTTAACATACACACCACTCCCTCAACAACTCATGCCAGGATAACTTGTGAACCCACTTATAATGCAGGGTCAGGCATGGATCCCTTTTTTTAAATAGAAAATACTCAAAAAATTGGCCCTAATTTGTTGAACTTGAAGAAAATCGTCACAGAAATTGGTAAAAGAAATGATATATCGCTGGTTTTATCATCAAAAACGGTGGTTAGTACACGGAAATTTGAATCATCATCAGAACACGTAGCTTCCCATTGCCAGAACACGTAGCTTCCCAGGAGCTGATATAGGAAGCGACCATGACTTGCTGATGATGACTATCAAACTTCGTCTGAGGAAGACCAATAAGCTAAGACAAGTTAGGATCAGGTTCAACCTTGAAAAACTTAAAGATCCAAGCGTGGCACAAGCCTTTGAAGCATCAATAGGCGGCAAATTTGCGCCACTCACAATTCTGGGACATGAAGAAATAAACCTAGACTCCTTGATCATCACCTTCAACAAGGCAGTAATAGACACAGCCAGAGAGATCCTTGGCAAGCATCGTAGAATAAAGAAGCCCTGGGTCACAGTAGATATCCTCGACCTCTGCGATGTGAGGAGAAAACTGAGGAGTAAGCGAGGAGACCATGAAGGAGCAAAAAAATACAATGAGATTAACAACAAGATTAAGAAGAGCATAAAGAGAGCAAAAGAAAGCTGGTTAGAGGACCAATGCAAGGAAGTCGAGAAAAGCCTGAACCAGAATGACAGTAAAAGGGCATACCAGTTGTTGAAAGACCTGACAACAGAGAAACAGGGGAGATCTAATACGATTCAGGATAAGGCTGGTAAGAGTCTGACAGAAAACCAAGACATTCTTAACAGATGGACGGAATATTGTTCGGAGCTTTACAACCAGGAGACTTCTGGAGGCCAAGCTTTACTAAACGTACCACTGACCACAACAGAGATTGACCACCCGATCCTCAGGGACGAAGTAGAGGCTGCAGTAAAGGCACTAAAGAAGGGGAAGTCAGCTGGGGTAGACAATATACCAGAAGAACTTGTTCAAGCAGGAGGAACTTCCATGATAGATGTCCTCACAACAATCTGCAACCAAATCTGGCAAACAGGAGAATGGCCCACCCCATGGACCCAGTCTCTGATCGTGACTCTTCCTAAAAAAGAGAATCTACAACTGTGCCAGAACTACCGAATAATCAGTCTCATCAGTCACCCAAGCAAGGTTATGCTTAAGATCATCCTCAACAGACTTAAACCCCAAGCAGAGCACATCATTGCGGAAGAACAGGCAGGTTTCAGAGCAGGACATAGCACTACAGAACAGATCTTCAATCTTAGAATCCTGTGTGAAAAATATCTCAAGCATCAACAGAACCTCTATCATGTCTTCAATGACTTCAAGAAGGCTTTTGACAAGGTATGGCATGCAACCTTGTGGGCCACCATGCGGATATACAACATAAATGCAAAACTAATCCACACTATAGAAACCCTGTATGACAAGGCGACTAGTACAGTTCTCGTCAATGGCAACATAGGAGACTGGTTCAGAACCACAGTCGGAGTCGTCTCTCACCCACTCTCTTCAACATCTACCTGGAAAGGATCATGTCTGATGCCTTGGAAGACCATGAGGGCAGTGTCAGTGTTGGAGGCAGAACAATCATGAACCTGCGCTTCGCTGATGATATCGATGGCTTAGCAGGAGATGAAGAAGAAATGGAAACCTTAGTGAAGATATGGGATGGAGATCAATGCTGAAAAGACAAACCTAATGACAAACAACCTGAGTGGCATCCAAGAGGAAATAAGAGTGAATGGACAGAAGTTGGGCACAGTAACAAGCTTCAAGTACATAGGTGCTATCGCCTCTGATGAAGGTTCAAAACCTGAGGTTCTTTCCAGGATTGCGCAGACAACAGCTGCTCTGGCTAGGCTGAAGCCTATTTGGAAAGAAGCCATGGTGGCCATATTGGATGTAAAATCAGCACCATTTTCATTTAGGACCAACTAGACATCATAAGAAGTCTAATTATTGAAAACACCACGTTGATATGACCCTCTGTTCAGGAGAAGTACATGTAGCTTTAGCAAGATTGTCAAGAGTACCACTGTGGTGGCCATATTGGAAATCTGAGTGGCACCATTTTCATTTAGGGCCAACTAGACCCTGAGATGAATGTGATTTGAAAAGTTTCATGGCAATCCTCCAAATAGTTTAGAAGAAGTAGCAATAACAAACTTGAAACCTACTATAATTCATCTTGGAGCTTCTCATTAAAATTTTTTAAAGACATATTTTTAAAAGATCTTTGGGTAAAGAAAAATGTAAAATCAAAGCCACATTTCTTCATTTTGTACTCTTGCCTTACATAATAACTAAGAAGAGATATGCAAGGGGTAAATATCACGTAAAACAATGCAAAAGATAGCTAAAAGAAAATCCTTCTGTGATATTTAATGGGGTTTTCCCCCATTACCGTCTCCATTTACTGAAAATGTTATTGTTGAAAAAAAGTTTGAAAATTTCTTTTTTGAGGTAATAGTACTTAATTTCTCTTAATTCTAGAAATGCCAAGACTGCGCTGATGCATTGCACAATATCACTAATTCTTCCCAACAATATGCAACAATTAATTTTTTGTATTTCCTTTTTTTTTTTTTTTGTTGTTGTTGTTATCAATGGCTCAAATTATGCTAGAGAATTTTATAAAAAAATGGATATGGGGTTTGTAAGTGTTGCAGATTTAAAAGGAAGTATAAATAAAAACCTCTATATTGGATTTTGTGTGTAACTCACTGTGATGTATGCCTGATGACTAATCATAACTGTTTCCAAAATTGAAAAACTCAGTGTCCTTTGCTGCAAAGAAGATTAAACCCTGCCTCTGACTGTCACTTTCTGTCCTACAGAACCATAATTGGGATCACAATTTTATGTGCATCTGATACAATGGAAAGGGATGTAACTCGTACAGTATTTGCCCTGGTTACTTTAAAGCATGAATTAGACCCTCTGATTAAGGAATTCTAGATCTATCCAGAAAAGTATCATGCCTGAACTCAGTACACTGACAGCCTTTACACCCTGTAATAGAAAATTACTGGGAAAAAAATCAATGTTTTCCTCTATGAAAAAAAAAACCAGAGTGTAATTAACAATTGCATACATGTAGCTCATCTCTACTTTTATTAGTCTCCAGCAGCCATTGTAAACATCACCATGCAGAAAATACATTCCGACTATAGTGATCTTGGCCCCTTTTCCAACTAAAGATTTTTTTGCAATCTTTTATTTATACATCTGAACTTTTAATCATTTTAAAATTTGAAATTTGAACTTTTAAAATCTGCTTGGAAATCTATTATCATTGTCCACCCCTAGAAGCTAGATATTACTGGGGCCAAAGTCAAAGGTTTTGAGCAACCTAGAAGTGACAGCTTGCAGTACACTATACATAGTTCATGCATCAATATTTACTTTAATTACTCACTACTGGTGAGGCCTCATAAACATATTTATTTCTACTTCCAATTGCCTTGGTCAGAAAGGGCCTTCTGAGTAGGGTAGTATGTATATACCATATATACTTGTGTATAATCCAGGTCCAAATGCAAAACAACATAGATCCTGATCTGCCGGCACATAATGTGCTGGCAGATCAGGGTCTATGTTGTTTGTTCTACTGATTATTCCTTACAAACTGCATAGACCCAGATCTGCCGGCGCATTATGCGATGTCAGATCTGGATCTATGCACTTGGTATTAGCTTATACGCGAGTATATACGGTAGGTCTAGCATGGATGAATCCATGTGATCATAAAAACAAACACTTAATGCATTAGAAGAATATAAAATGTAGGTCACCGTGACCTTCTTTGTTTCTAAGTGCATAATGGTAGGAGAGATAAATCCATTATCAAGTTTCATGACTGGAACATAGACAACACCCAAGAAATAAACTTCTAACACAAAATTTGAACAAAGTCACTGAGCATGAAATATAGGTCACAGAGACTTCTTTTGTCAAAAAGGATGTAGAACTTATCAAGATGCATCCACTCGTCAAGTTTCATGATTCTTGGTAGGATAATATGCATATAACATGCCAAAAACTCAAGTGGTCATGAGCTAAATGCAAAACTTAACCAATGCCGGTAAAAGATGAAATATAGGTCACTATGAGCCTCTGTTGTTCTCTGAGTCTGGTAGTAACAGAGATGCATATCTTCATCAATTCCACGATTACAACATGAAAAATCTTAAGAAATGAAGATCAAACAAAATTTTTTACCCAAGACAGTATAGCATAAAATATGGCTGATACTGACCACCTACTGAAATGAGAGAGTACTGATCATACACTGTACACACAGGATAGTATGCACAAAGCAGGCAAAAAATATATGCGGTCATGAGCTAAATGCAACAACTTAACCTAAGCCAGTAAAATGTGAAATATAAGTCACAGTGACCTTTTTAGGAATGGGTGTGGTACTAACACAGATGTACAAAATCATCTAGTTTAAGCACAGCTTGAACAGCAACATTTTTTAAATTGAGCCGAAGTCAATGAAATGTGAAATATCAGTCACAGTGACCTATATTTGAGATGAGGGTATAGTACTTATCAAGATGCATCCTCTCTACATGTTACAAGAGTTGATAAAAACACCAATGTGGTCATGAGCTAAATGTCAAAACAAAAGCCAGTCAAAAGTTAAATGTAGGTCACAATGACCTTCTTTTGTTGTATGGGGTGTGCTACTAACAAGGATGCATACAATCACCTAGTTTGATAATTCTAGCATGAACAGTGCTTGAGACTGAAACCAAGGCAGTGAAGCATGAAATATGGGTCACAGCGGTCTACATTGTGATGAGGGTGTAGTACTCATCAAGATATATCTCCTCACCAAACTTCATGAATATTGTTATAACAGTATGTATACAGGATGCTAAAAAACTATCTGGTTTACAGCTAAACTCCAAAACTGAATATAAGCCAATAAAATGTGAAATGTAGGTCACAATCAATGACATTCTTTTGTGGTAAGGGTATGGTACTAGCAGAGATGTATACAATCCTCCAGTTTGATGGTTCTAGCATAAACAGAGGATAAGAAATAAAATTAAAATAAACAATTCAACCAAAGTCATTGAACCATGACGTATAGGTTATAGTGACCTACTTCTGTGATGAGAGTGTAGTATTCATCAAGATGATCTAGGTATAACAATATATATATATATATATATATATATATATATATATATATATATATATATATATATATATATATATATATATATATATATATATATATATCTGGTCATAAGCTAAATGCAAAAGCTTAGCCTAAGCCAGTAAAATGTGAAATGTAGGTCACAGTGACATTCTTTTGTAGGAAGCGTATAGTACTAATAGAGATGCATACAATCATTTAGTTTGATGATTCTAGCATGAACGGAGTTTGCAAAATAAACTTAGAACACAAAATTTAACCAAAGAGAGTATAGCATGAAATATAGGTTACAGTGACATACAATTGTGATGAGGGTGTAGTACTCATCAAGATGCATCCCCTCTCAAATTTTCATGCGGGGTTCATAAGCTTTTTGAAACAAAAATTTCCAAGTCTTTTCCTGAATGAAATTGATTTCTTCAAGGTTCATTTATGACCCCTACTGAACAGAAACAAAAACATTTTGGGTTAGAAAACATGCATTTTTAAAATCAAAAGCTTTATCTATTTTGATACTCTCCCATAACATCTGAATTAGACATATGACCAGGTACTAAACCACAGGATGGATCACTAGAAACAAGTACAACTATTGAAATTCATATTAAATTTGCATGTAACTCATTAAAATTTACAGAATAAAAATATTAACTTTACCCTGGTTAACAATAACTGCATATGTTGGCAAGAAGAATTTGGCAAAAAGTCCTCACAATCATATACCTTTGTATAAAAAGAAGGACTTTTTTTTATATTAAATCCACTTTGGCTCCCTAACATCTACTTTCAATGTAATTCAAGTATAGACTGTATATTTAATGGAGTAATTGCCAAGGACACCCAGAGCCAGGGATTCTGCATCGAATATTGCCCAGCTGGTAGAGTTCTATGTATTTAGGTAGTAAAATTCACCAAAAAGATGAGATGGGATGGAGAAGGTTACTATTGACAATAATGCTTAATACCGTGTTCCCAGTACAAACTACCAAATAATAACAAACATTTATCTCAATACATTTTTGTTAACTTTACACATTAAAAGGGGAACTGGGGAAGATAAGCTCTATTCTTTTCCTCTTACACTTACTGAGATCACACATCGCTGACAGGATGTTGGCACCTTGTGATGCTAGACTGGTCTTCATACCTTCTGCATAAGAAATTATACAGACATGGAGCTTACTAAAGGGTAACCAGTCCACTGAGTGCTTGCACTGACTATACAACATCCTCTGAAAATTCTAGTAAGAAACTCGATAAAATCAACTCATAATCAGTTCAAATAGCACTCATTTATGTATGTTTTCTATGATCAAGTGGCAGATGAAAATTTCTGGTTTTTCCCCCCAACTTTGATCAATATCTGCAAAATTAAAGGGCTTTTCCAGTCAGGAACACACCTACTCTTTTTCCAGACTTTTTCCCAATTTTCCGTTAGCGTGGGAACCCTGTTCATGACTCTAGGTATAAAAGTATATATACAGGGTGCAAAAAAACTAGTTGGTCACGAGCTAAATGCAAAACATTAACCAAGATCTTCAAGATCTTGGTTAATGCTGTGGCAGCCATATTGGATTGGATGGATATCCTGGCAGCACCATTTTCATTTAGGACCAACTAGACATCATAATAAGTCTTCTGGTGAAAATTCCATGCTGATATGACTTTCCATTCAGAAGGAGTAGCAATAAGACTTTTAAGATGGTTGCCATGGCAGCCATACTAATACTGGATGTCAGATTGGCACGATTTCTACTCAAGACCAAGCAGACATCATATGAAGTCTTTTAGTGAAAACCCCATGTTGATATGCTCAGGAATGGGTACTCGAGATGAGGAATTCAAAGGAGGAGTAATGTTAGTAAGATTTTCAAGGGAGCCGCTGTGGCAGCCATATTGGATGTCAGAATGGCACCATTTTCATTTAGGACCAACTAGGCATCATAAAAAGTCTTCTGGTGAAAACCCCATGCTGATATTAGTTTCTATTAAAAAAAAGTAGTGATAACACAATTTTCAAGACAGCTGACATGGCGGCTATACTGAATGTCAGATTGGCACCATTTTCATCTAGGACCAACTAGACATCACAAGAAATCTTTCAGTGGGAACACCATGTTGATATGACCATCCATTCAGGTGGAGCAGCAAAAACAAGATTTCCAACATGGCCATTGTGGTGGCCATATTAGATGTCTGAGCAGCACCATTTTCATTTAGGACACATCTGATCTTGGGATAAATGTGTTTCAAGTTTCATGGCAATCCTCCAAATAGTTTAGGACTAGCAATAACAAACTTGTGCTCACAGATGGATGGACAACAGGCCATCCCAGAAGCTCCTCTGGTCTATGACCAGTAGAGCTAACAGTTCTTCTGGTCTATGACCAGTAGAGCTAATAACTATTTCAATCAGAAATAGATCTGACACAAGTCCTGGCTGTAATTGTAGCCAACTGTCTGTAGTCTGTCATATAAACCATGACAGCTGGTCAAAAATCAAGAGTTACGTAGTAAGGTACTTTTCAGTACTGCCAGAGTAGCTGATTTAATATTTACCCGCACCCCCCAAAACCAGTTCCGATGATGCAATGTCAAACTTCACGGGAAAAATCTTCATTATTGAAATGTTAAGACTTTCTTTAAATCTGAGTGCTTGATTTTTACTTGTCCAAAACTAATCACAACTCCACACTTGGAGCATTGCTATACTCAACAAAAATGTCCTCACTCATAGTCAAAAAGACACTTTTGAATTTGGTGTCCTACAGGAGGCGCTCTACAGATATTATGTACTTCTGAGAGAGTGACAGGTGTAAGGTGAAGTTGTTTGAATTTGCAACATGCACAATGAAGAGAATGTTGACATACCTCTATGCTATTTTCATGTACTGTGGCTGAAATTTCTTTACATATTATACTTGTGGAAACTGTACATGATCTAAGCACACAGCTGACAAAATAACCACTCCCATGTGCTCGAAAAATCAGGCTGAATAAGTCCAAAGTACACTATTTTTAGCAGTTATTAAAATAGTGAACATTTTTTTTGCCAGAGTAGGCAATGCCAGCTTCTGAAAGTACAATGAATAAATTAAGAAATATATAAAAAGTTAAAAAAAGTTATCTGCTCTTTTTTTTTTACAATTTAGCTTTGAAATCCAGGAAGTGAAAATGACCAAGTGGAGCTAGCAGTTTTTTGATAGGTGCACATCTGAAGTAAGACCAAGCTGTATACTCTATAACCCAAATTGCACCCATCAATCATACACCAAAATAAAGGTAATTAAAGGTTCTTTTAATATTTCTTAAGACGTACAAGGTCTTTTTTAAACAGCCAGGATAACCAGTGAGGAAAACCTGGCAAATTCTTTTTCTTTAAAAATCTAACCCTATGCAAAATACTAAACTGTAGAGTGTCACCAAAGCAAATCAAGCAATTCACTGATAGTTTGGAGTAGACTAATGGATGGAGAGAACTCTAGCATACTATAATGATTGCAAAGACTATATGTAAAATTCATACTTTAAATCATATTCCACATTTGTGTTGAAATTTCCACCAAAAATACAGCAAAAATGTAGATGTAAACAGCTCTGCAGAAAAAAATTATGGTCCATGGAACAAAGTTTATATTCACTGAAATCTATATTCAAATCTTATTCTGTACATGCAGACATTAGAAATACAGACATTTAGAAATCTATATTCAAATGTTATTCTGTGCATACAGACATTTAGAAATCTATATTCAAATGTTATTCTGTGCATACAGACATTTAGAAATCTATATTCAAATGTTATTCTGTACATACAGACATTTAGAAATCTATATTCAAATGTTATTCTGTGCATACAGACATTTAGAAATCTATATTCAAATGTTATTCTGTACATACAGACATTTAGAAATCTATATTTGAATGTTATTCTGTGCATCCAGACATTTAGAAATCTATATTCAAATGTTATTCTGTACATACAGACATTTAGAAATCTATATTCAAATGTTATTCTGTACATAGTCATTCAGAAATAGGGATTTAGTCCAAGATATTATGGGCTTGGAACTAAGTCTATATTTAAATGTTACAGTAAATTCTGTCTTGAGAGACCGCCCCTTCTGCCAACAAAATGTGGTCTCTCAAGACAGATGCTCGCTCATCACAGGTTTGTACAAAAAGACCAGTTCAGCACATTTTATATTGTATTCTTTATTCATAGTTCTTGTTAAAATATTGCATGCATTTATCTGAAAATAATTTTATATAGCAATAAAGATATAATTCTATCATTAAACATGAATCACATTTATATTTGAAGATCACAAGTACATGTACATGTATTAGCATATGAATTCGTTTCTAACTGACTCCTTGTCTTTTATAATACCCTGAATTTGAGTTTTACTGACGTTTAAACTGGCTGCTATTTTGCAAGAGGTCTCCCCTTTTTCACTTCTTTCAATTACATTCATTCTTTCCTCCAGTGTTAGAATTTGTCTATTTTTCATTGGAGGTTCTACCATTGTTATTAAGGCGCTAGGTGATAACTTTATCAGTGATCAATTGTAATAACGACTGTAGCAGTTTTTATCAGGCTATGGGGAAATACAGAATATATATACAATGTATATGTATCAATGAATGAAATAAAAAGATATAACTCATCCAGAAACAGAATAAATTTATTTATAAACAAAAGTCTAAGGCTTAATACACCAACGACATGATGGGATTAACTCTATAAACAAAGGGTGTAACCGGCCACACTAAAGCTTAGATTAAGGTGAACAGATCATGGCTTGGTGTATGGGCTGTAATCACTGTAACATCAAAAAAAGCAACAAACAACACAACCCTTAAACTATGACAACTGAATCCATCAAATGATTCTCACTTACTGGTATTAAAGACAGAGACAAAGACCTCATTCACCCGAGGCATTACAGATTAACTCCAAAGACAAACAATGTACGCGACCACTACACTGACTTTGGCACTACTATCGCATTTAGCGACATGTACTTTAGTTTGGTTCACAGTCTATAACAAATGACACTACTTGCATGACCCGTAAAAATTCAGGAAACCAGTAGCCAGCCTAATTTTGTTTGTTTGTTTGTTTGTTTTTGTTTAGAACAGTCCTTACTTCTTAAGCAGTCATGGTTAAAAAGGATTAAATAAAGGTCAGCGGTGTTTGTCTCTGTTCTCGTGTTACGGCCGTTCATAGCAGTGTTATTTTAGAACAATCTGCATGTACTTTAGTCTGGTTTACAATCTACAACATATGACACTATATGCATGACCTGTAAGATTTAAAAAACTGGTAGCCAACCTAATTTTATTTTTGTTTTTGTTTAAAACAATCCATACTTTTTAAGCAGTCGTGGTTACAAAGGATTAAATAAAGGTCAGTGGTGTTTATCTCTGTTTTTGTGATGTGCTCATTCATAGCAGTGTTGAAATGCATATTTTGCCAAGAAATCGTGTTCACTGATCAAGTTCTGCAGGTGGTCGTTCACGACAGTGCATTAATATAATAAAATCGATCTGTGCATTATGATTGTGGTCATAAATGACAGGTGGTTGCTCATAGCAGAGGTCGCTCAAGACAGGTTTTACTGTATTCTGTGCATACCGACATTCTTAAATTGTGATTCAGTCTTGGATATTTTTTTTTACATGATACAATCACTTTTTTTGTACAATATCAAAATATTTACCTTAAAGATTCAGAAAGTGGAGTAAGAGTGCCATCTCCTCTGTCTACAACTCGAAAAAAGTTTAGTTGGTCCCCTTCTCTAAATACCAGTAATGTGACTTGTCTGTTGCCTGGCAACTTCTCCCAGATTTCATCACGATTTGCTTCAACATATTCTGCCATTTCCCTGAGCTGTGGATCCTCCATAGGGACTGAAACATCAAATACAGAATTTATTGATAATTCTTATTATATAAAGAATCTATCAAAGAATCCAGATATTTGTACAGAAAAAATGAACACCAATTTAAACCAAGAATATCTGGGGAATGCTTTGTCTTGCCTGTTTCCTTACACTACCTCAACAATCATATTACTGTGACATACTTATCTATGAGTATTACTCCAAAAGAAAAATACACCAAAATATACTCCTTCTGTAGCATTCCCCAGAGACTTTCAAAGAACAGTTACACTTTCATAACTTTTTTCTTAGAAAGTTTCTGTAAATGAAATGAACTTAATTAATAACTGATCACTGAACTGTTACTTTCTTTTGATTCCATAATCTGAAATACTTGCCATGACAAGTGACAGTTTGCAACTTCTACTATGCTCAGACAATAATTAACTCATAAGTCCTTGAATGCATACACCAAAAAGTTTGATTCCCATGTCACAAAGTTTGTGTAACCATACATTAATTATCAGTAACTGACACAGAGTATGGTAATTTGGCGAATTTAAATTTACAGCTAATCAAAATTATTATCTAGCAGCCATAATGGTGAAGTTTTCCAAAGCTCTCGCATCTAGCTGAATTTGAAAAATCAGACTCCTCAGTTGACAGTAATACATACTATTCCAGGGTTCATTCTAGGTCCCTTGCACCAAAACTGGCCCTTTCTCAGGTGCACAAAAGTTCCCCCAATGATGCCCATAGGACGTATACAAAAAAATAATAAAGAAAATAAAGATAAAAGATCATTACAGCTGACTTAAGACAGAATTTAGCACATCCCAAGGTTTATGAATAGACTGTGCTCATTGCCAAAGAAGCATAAGATGATCAATTTTATTGGCTGACAGAAATGTCTGACTGATTTTGCTAAGCTTGGGCACCAATTGAGATTATGTGGTGGATCACTGTTAGAATATGTAAAGAGAAGATGAAATCTTCAGCAAAAGTAGTGCTGCATTTATTTTCAAAGTAGTGTACAGGGAGGAGCAATGTAGACTGGAATGTCCAAAATAGATTCTAGACAGGAATGGGTACTCGAGATGAGGAATTCAAATCCCTGTATGGAAGACTCAACAGATCATGAACTGTGGATATGGTTATTTTAGCAGACAAGGAAATTGTAGAAAACAATGCTGTAGCTTCACTCCGTGATAACTGATTCAAAGCATATAACACTGGAAAACTGAATATTGATAGTGGAAATGAATAAATCTACAACGTGAGTGCCTGTGATACTGATATGTGTTGGAATTTCTTCAATAAACAAGAAACAGGTAAGGGTATTTGTGACCCCTGTTTTTCTAAATGACCCCACTTTTCAACCAGGTAGGGACCACTGGGTCCCAATTTTTCCATTTCTGGAATTAATACTGATATCCAGTACCGGTACATACTGCAGAATTACTTTTCCTATAATTCATGATACATGTACCATTCTGTTTAAGCGAACATGAGCACATGTAGCACAGTGGTCCATCTCTCAACTTTGTATCTCCCATCTAAAAACAGCTACATGTTGGTATGAATCAGGAGCTAGACTAATAAAGCGGCTGAAATCTACATCAAAACCAGATCCATACTGAGCTGAAACAAATAACTGAATAATCTGAATCAGAATACTTTTTTGCAAATATTCAAATATACAACTGGTATTCAAATATTCATTTGTTCAACTTGTGAGTTTGGCAGCATTTTGAAATAGAAACAACGGTGAAATGTAAACAATGCAACATTGAATGAGTTTACAGGAGAACAACATTCAAACTGCTAAGTCACCTGATCTTCAAACTCAGACTCATAAGGTAAACATAATAAATACATTCTGAATAGTCACAATGCTCACATCACTATTTCTTTTCAATGTAATTCCGGCACTCTTGAAAAGATAACAGGTATAATATGGCAAGTTGATGAAGAACATGGTACAGAATTGGGATCATATAGAAGTCAACAAAGCCTTTACATACCAATCAAGTTCCAAGCGCACAAATTTTTACAAGTTTTTCTGGACATTCATTCTGTCAAGAGCAGATGTAGTCAATCCCACCTACAATTACCACCCCCACCCCCTGATCATCTTATCTCAGAAACTTGAATCCAATATATTTCTACATTTGGTCTTTTATTCAAGTTTTGAAGCCATTACTGTACACAGCTGTAGAATTGCCAATGTCCTTTAAGTCTGACACTATCCTTTTCTTAACTTTCTTAAAAGTCAGTAATGTCGATGTTAGTTTCATGTCACTAAGATGTACCTGGGTGAGTTCACATGACATTTGAAAAAAAGCAGATTTAAGTTGTTTGCAAGGAGTCTGCTGTTTACAATAGAGCTTGCTACTCTCTGTTTTAGCTGTGCATTAGTACAAAGTCATAGTTATCAGCATGTATATTTTAAGTTGTAGTTGGATTATTTCAATTGGCTGAGGTAGAGAACTAGTTCACAGGTATCTGGCCCTGGTAGAGGTAACATGGTACAGTTTACAAAAGCCTTGAGGCCTTATGACACCTTTTATAATGTTCATCTTACATACATGTATAAGATGAAGTTAATACTGTTAATACTGTTTATGGATTTCATTTAAAACAATTATGTATTAAGTCTGAATATGAGTTTCTTATGGCTTATAATCGGTCAAAAGTCAGTCCCATCTGACGAGTCCAGCACATATGACAAATTCTGGAGGCCTGCAATCAATGTACCCAAATTTAATTAAATTAACACTTCTGTGTAATACTGACTGTGAACACATCACTTCCGAATGAAATTTTTGAGATAGTCGCCACCTTTAACTGAATAGTTTCTGCCCTTATTTACCATCCGTCTCCAGTACTAAAGGAATGTGTATGTTTGGATTGAGTTTTGAAGATCAACAGGGAAAATAACACCTATATTCATTTGATTTTTAGTCTGAATCCTCACAAAATTTACTTAAGACTCCTAAAATGTCATTTCATTTTATTTAGATGACCGAGTTCACAATGTTTACAATGCAGCTTGGCAGGGTTGGGGATTTGGGAGATTTGTCAATATCTACAAGAGTAAACCAAAAAAAAGAAGAGTATCGGTTTAATTTATTCACATTGACAAATATTCAAATCCTATCCAAATACATTAAACAAATATCTGAAAAGGAAACTTTGGTATTGGTTTCAGTTCTGGAAACATGTACACTTGTGGAAGAATGTTCAAATGACTGGAATATTTTGTACCCAGACAAGAAAGAAACAAGATTTTTAATATTATGGTATTGGTCACTTGTAACCATTTCCCACTTTGAGCAGAATTACAAAGAATTATGATGAACAAAACTAGGGCAAACTTGGATGCAACTTGCCATCTTATTGCATCACACTTCAAATTGTTTTTGTTGCAAGGATGCAAGGTAGGATCATTTTGCATCCAGATTTAATATTTTACATCCAGGAGCAAGTTTTAGACCATATCAAGGGGTTAGAGTTTTCTACAACACAAAAAATTTATCATAAAATCTAGAGCTGATCACTATTTCCATGACTTTAAGCAACATTGAGTACTAACATAATCCTTTATATGCACTGGTGTAGGATAGGAAAATTCCAACCGAGGGTCTGAATTTGCATCAGACTTGAGGTTTTGCTGAGTTCTGATGCAAAATTCTGATCCTGAGGGTGGAATTATATCGCTCAAAGTGGCTTTCATAATTAATATTTCACTAATCAGGCTTACAGTATGTAATATTGTAAGAACACACAACCTATGTAAACAATATCCCAACTTTATATCATGTTCATTTTACTTATTTTATACTATATTCTAATAAAAAATCCTTTCTAAAGATAAAGGCATGATTAATATGCATAATCTCATGCTGATAATCAGTCATGCAAGATCTTGATTATACAGACCCATTTACCAAGTTTTAAAGAAACTGGATGAGAAATTTAGTCTCTAAGTCTAGAGAGTTACATGTAACAAGCTCAGTCAATCAGATGCATGTTATTTCAATAATATGCACAGATCTCATTTATTATAGAATCTAGTATTGACAAGATAAGTCAATCAGATGCATGTTATCTCAATAATATGCACAGATCTCATTTATTACAGAATCTAGTATTGACAAGATAAGTCAATCAGATGCATGTTATCTCAATAATATGCACAGATCTCATTTATTATAGAATCTAGTATTGACAAGATCAGCCAATCAGATGCATGTTATTTCAATAATATGCACAGATCTCATTTATTATAGAATCTAGTATTGACAAGATCAGCCAATCAGATGCAAAACCACTTCATTAATATGCCTGCATCTTGCTCATAACTACTCATCCAAGATCTTGATGATTTAAGCCTATTTACCAAATCTGATCAAACTTGGATCAAAAATAGTTGTTTGCTTAAACTTAGATCAAAAATACAGTAGTTTGATCAAACTTGGATCCAAAATAGTCTCTAGAGTGGTAACAAGTTCATCCAATCTGATGTAAGATCACCTCATTAAGTGGATCTCACTCGTCATCATACAAGAGCTTGATGATATAAGCCTATATTTCAAGTTTGATGAAAATCAGATCAGAAATTTGGCTTCCAGAATGGTAACAAGCTCAGTCAATCAGATGGAAGGTCACCTCATTAATATGTGTATATATGGCTCATTATCGAATCTGTGAGAGATTTTGATGATGTAAGTATATATATGTAGTCCAAGTTTCATCAAAATATTCTCAGAAATATGGATCCCAGAGCGGTGACAAGCTAAGCCAATCAGATGCAAGATCACTTCATTAATAAGAGTGGACCTTGCTCATCACTGAATTTGTCAGAGATTTGGATGATATATGCACATATATTCCAATTTTAATAAAAATCCGATCAGAAATATTGGCCTCCAGTGTGGTAAAAAGCTCAGTCAAACATGCAAGATCACCTCGTTAATATACTTATATCTTGCTCATTTTTGAAGTTGTCCAAGATACTGATGATATAAACCCATATTTCAAGTTTGAACAAAATCGGATTAAAAAAATATGGCCTCCAGAGTGGTAACAAGCAATGTTGGGATGGACGCTGAACATAATTATGTCCATACCATAAGCTCACTAGGCCTTATGGCCAGGTGAGCTAAAAAATCCCTCCATGCAGATCCTATGAATTTATTCCACAAAGAATCATGCTCTATAAGACTTTTTGAAATTACTGAATGCAACCTAGATTGACATACTGTAAGATGGGCATGTAAATATGACTACTGATGTCATGGCTGGGCAAATCCCATAGCCCAACGTCCCCGACTATTCATTTTCGAAGTCGGGCAAGTTAAATTTTCCAAGTCACTAGTCCTATTTTCATGCCATAACCACTTTATCTACCTTTATCTGGCTGATCATGCCCTCCAGGTGTACTGAATGCTTGATTCTAACCCTCTCCAGGTGTTTATTTACATCCAGTATCACACCTACTGGCGTTTATTGATAACTCTTGCATGTGTGCACGTTATATTAGTGCTTAACTGCATATTGGGCTAAGCGACTAAATTATTGGCCAATCAAAACACCTGAGACAAAACAAAGCTGGTATGATTAATTAGCAGTGTTTTAAACATCTTCCTTGGATTGTGTTTACTTAAACCAGATCCTCACGAATGATTCACCCTATGATTTTAATCCAGCGATTCAATCCAATTAAATTTACGGCACTTTACCAACATTAGTGTCGGTTCCCTTTATGAACTGATTAAATGATAGTGATGATTCTCTAATTTTTACTAGTAATTCATTATACAGAGGATTACATGTAACTTTCACGTCCCAAAATTGTGTTTGAAGCGAAATAATTACACTAATTAAGGAGCTATCTCTGTTCATATTTAAAGGTCAAAATATATGTTATGATCACTTTAGAAGTAGTTGTCAAGCAAGGTGATATTTACTATGTGGATAAAATGAGTTTACTAAATTATTTTTTCAAAGAAGTTAATTAGGAAGAGTTGGCAAATGAAAATTTTTGTGAAAGTGAAGGAGTCAAATGTAAGACTGCCACTGAGTTTGAGATAACTGTTTCTGCAAAGAGACATAAGCCAGACTCTGTGGCAACAAAAAATGTCAAATATGACCCTACTAAGAGACTGAGAAATTTCAACCAGTGTATTTGTCAATGGAACTGACAAATTTAGGATTAAACCAATCAAGTCTCATGATAGTTCTGGACCTCACAAGGCCTGTGCACTTAAGGAAAGTCTGAATTCCAGTAAATTCCTTTCCATTCTTGCTGATGGAAGTACTGATGCTACCATATTGGAGCAAGAAATAGTGCATACAAGATACCTGGACAATGGAGAACTGAAAACCTCTGATGTAACAAAATTTACAATATCAACCTATGTTTTTGAAAAATTAATTTCTTTTAAGAAATAAATATGTTGTACATTATTTCGTTTGTTCTTTGTTCTTTCTATGGATTAAAGTGTAAAATCTTGACAAGTGATTTACATTTGGGACAAGTGAAAAGGTAGGTGGACAAGTACATTTTCTGAAACCACTTGTCCTGGACAAGTGGATGAAAATAAAATTTGCTCAGCCCTGGATGTGTACAAAAAATAAATATATGTACCAATTAAATTCTGCACCGGTCTACGACTGACACCTTAGTCACTTGAAACTGCTGTAGCAAAAAGCCCACATGCCCCACCTGCACCAATACAAGACAGCTAATTTAATTTTGCACTGGTGTGTAAGTTGGCCACTCAACCAATAAGGTGTGCTTTCTCATATTGATTTCGAGTGAATTTATATCCAAATCTCAGAAATACCTTCAAAAATTAATATACCATATATACTCGCGTATAAGTTGATACCAACTGCAAACTGCATAGACCCAGATCTGCTGTCACATAATGCGCTGGCATATCTGGGTCTATGCAGTTTGTAAGGACTAATCAGTAGAACAAACAACATAGACCGTGATCTGCCGGCACATTATACGACGGCAGATCAGGGTCTATGTTGTTTGCATTTGGAACCTGCTTATACATGAGTATATAAGGTACTCCATACCCTGATGTGGAGCAAAAATGGCACCGATTTGGAACAGATAAAGCATAACATGAAGGCCTGGGCCTGCATGTTGAATCGATGATCAAAGCATTGCTGTAAAATGGGACCTTGACCTCAAGATCAAAAAGGGTGAACACAAAATTAAATGTCTTCGCTTCATTGATTCATGCCAAGTATGATGAGAATTATATTCAACTTAGACCTTGGCCCCAAAGTAAAAGGGGCAAGCAAGCAGAATGAACGGTCTTAGCTTCATAATGATTCATGCTAAGTACGATGAGAATCTATCAAGGGGTTTATGAAATTTAGCAAATGAAAAACTTTAACCAAAACTTTACGAACTGATGATGATGATGCCAGAAAAGTGACTGCTATGTCTTGCTTCCCACTAGCATGACCTTGGGAAAAAATGACAACATTCATGAATTTTTTTTTCCTATTTAGAAAGAGCATATAATCTTTGATTTAGACAGAAGAATTCTGTGTAAACTTGAAAATGTGGATAAAACACAAATTGATAATTAATGAAGTTAAAGCTATAGAAATATAGCAGACAATTGTGACATCATGTGATGATATCATACAAACAAGTCAAAGTGGCAATGTCCTAACAAAATGCTATTTTGCTGTTGTGTCATATAAGATGAAAGAGATATTCTCTGATGATATTCTACACTGGAAACAGGATCATACACATATAAGAATTTGAGAAAAAAACTATCCCTTCATAGGACCCAGGTCCACTGCAGGTTGATCCCAAAACCCTCGCTGGTATCCATGTTTAGTTCGGGTGACAAGAGCTACTAGCTAATAGCAAGGGCCAAGCTACTTATTAGCACATTATTTGCTATAAAACAAAGTTTCTCATTTCAAAATTTAACCACATGATCATACTGGAATTTTGTGCTAACAGTCATAATTTCATAACAAGACATGAATCCCTCCAAGTGACTGACGCTCTACTGTCTGAAAAGAATTTCCAGGAATTCAAGATAAAACCTTTTCTTCTTTTTAAAACTGCCAAGTGTTGAAACCATCTCTGATATTCTGGAGCAATAAGATTTTCAAATCAGCCACTATGGTAGCCATATTGGATGAAAGATCAGTACCATTTTCATTTGGGACAAACTAGACACCTTTGGAAGACATTTTGGTGGAAAATTCATGCCAATATCACTATCCATTCAGGAGAATTAGTGACAAGATTTTCAATATGATCATCATGGCAGCCATACTGGATGTCTGCGGGGCACCATCTTCATTTAGGACCAGCTAGACATCATAAGTCTTTTGGTGAAAACGCTATGTTGATATGACCATCAATTCTGGAGTAGCTACAACAAGATTAAAGATGGCCACCATATTGGCTTTCAGATCAGCATAATTTTCATTCAGGACCAACTAAACACTCTAAAAAGTCTTCTGGTGTACACCCCATGTCAATATGACTTTCCATTTCAGAGGAGTAGCAACAAGATTTTCAAAATGGCTGCCATGGTGGCCATATTTAAGGTCAGATCAGCACCATTTTCATCCAGAACCAACTAGATACCATACTTAGTCTTCTAGTGAAAACCCCATGTTGATATGACTTTCCATTTACAAGGAGTAGCACTAGCCTGATTTTCAAGATGTCCCTACTGGATGTCAGATCAGCACCATTTTCATTAGTACCTACTCGACAAGATAAAAAGTCTTCTGGTGAAAACCCAATGTCCATATGATTTCCATCAAGAAGGAGTAACAATAAAAGTTTTGAGATGGCATATCAGATTGGCACAAATTTTATTTAGCATTAATTAGACACCATAAGTCTTGCAGTGAAAACCCTATGCTGATATGACTTTCTGTTCAGGAGGAGTAGCAATAAGATTTTCAAGATTGTTGCTATGGTTGCAATATTGGACATCAGATCGGCATCATTTTCATTTAGGACCAACCAAACATCATAACAAATCTTTTAGTGAAAACACTATGATGAACAATATTTTCAAGATGGCTGCTGTAGTGGCCATATTGGATGTTTAATAAGCACCAGGTGTGAAGGTTACTGCTTCTGCCTGATGTGGGTTGAGTGACTAGGAAGCAGGTCTATACATGGTTTATACAACCCCATAAAGTTGTTTTTCAAGGAGTTTGTAAGGACTTCCACAAATTTTCAAGCATTTTTTCTTACCAAAATCGAACTTTCTCCATGTTACTCTGTTTACCACTACACAATTAGGTACAAAAGTAGAAAAAACACAACTAATCATGACTACATAAATAATTACAAAAGTAGGAGAAAAGCATAACTAATCATGACTACATAAATAGGTACAAAAGCAGAAGAAAAAGATAACTAGTCATGACTACATAAATAGGTATAAAGGTAGAAAAAAAACATAACTAATCATCACTGCATAATTAGGTACAAAAGTAGAAGAAAAAAACATAACTAATCACTACATAAATAGGTATAAAGGTAGAAAAAACCATAAATAATCATCACTACATAAATAGGTATAAAAGTAGAAGAAAAACATAACTAGTCATCACTACATAAATAGGTATAAAAGTAGAAAAAGAACATAACTAATCATCACTACATGAATAGGTACAAGAGTAGAAAAAAAAACATAACTAATCATCACTGCATAAACAGGTACAAAAGTAGAAGAAACAACACACAACTATTTGGCATCCCACTAAACCAAAGGGATGCTACTCCATCTGGTAACAACCTGGATTGTATATTTTTCAATAAACACAGATTTTATTCCATTTTATTTATAAAGAATTTTAAATATGCAAGTAAAAAAAATTCTGAATTTAAAAAGTGATATATTTTATTCAATTGTAAAGTTCTGCATCCCCTTAGATAAATTTAAGGAGTTTTTCAACAAATTCAAGAATTTTTCAAGGATAAAACCAACTTTTCCAAATTCAAGAAGTTTTCAAGGCAACCCTTCAAATTCAAAGATTTTTCAAGATTGTGCGATCAGTGCTATAAAAATGTCGAGTCAAAAAAGCTATAGACTAGTTCAAAGGTTGCCTTATTCAACCAAGTCATAACCTATGGTAGGTTCATTTCTGACAAAGGGCCTAGATATTCAGTCTTGACAAGTCAAAATTGGCTAGAAGGACAGAGAGGTCTTTGTTCTGTCCTCTCTTCTATGATGCAGGCTACCAAGCAACCTTTTATGAAAACAGTAGAGATAAAGTAGGGCTATTGTTTGTTATTTTAGGTGGGGGAAAACAGGGAAAATCAGACATCATAAAAGTAGGGCAGAATCACAAGATTGATTACCTTTTGTATTTGAACCCACCATATCTCTACTCGCAACTCTGCTCCTCCAAGCCAGAAATCTTATTTTTCCAGGAATAAACTGGTTGCACAATGCAGCAGCCAACCTTTATCTGAAACTGCAGTTCAGACAAGGTTGACATGCTGCCCCTATCTGTCATGGAGAACAGCAAATATATGGACAAGACTGTCTAGACATATTCAAGACATCAGAGTTCCTGATGTTCCCTTAAAACTGCACAAATTACTGAAAAGAAAGTACTGAGAGGCAAAGAACCTCTCCATGCTTCCTAGTACATATAATGTCTCTAAAATGTTCAGGATATAGGGTTAGTATGGCTGATTTGAAGAAAAGTTGGGAAAAGTAGGGACCCAAATGAAAAAGTAGAGGAAAGTAGGGCCAATTGAAAGCCTGAAATGATGACAAAAGATGTCTGCAGTCGTGGAACAATAGCCCTTTATAGTGATTGGAGTCAACTTCTTTTCCTCAAAAAGCCAAATGAGGAAGTTAGCTATTTGTGGTACCAAGGCTTTTATGAGCGAGATACTTGCACCACTGGGAGAAAAGTCTCCATTTCCCATTAAAAGCTTCCAAAGTGGTGGGCCTTCTTGCCCAACCAATTCTGTCCACCACTTACTCAGAGATCTCTTTCTTTCTGAAGGCCTGTTTCAAATGAGCGAAGCATGCAGGTTCAAAATCTCTAAGTTTGGATGGAAAACCTGCATGCATGGTTGTTTCAGGAAGTGAAGAGAAGGACCAGATTTCCTGGGAATCTCTGCTACTAGATTCTGGAGGTCACTGATCCATGATTTTTCCCATTTGTGGAGATCAATCAGGATCAGAATTGTAGAAGGAAAGGCACATGTTTTAATTTATATGTTATGCAGTTGGAACTGCCTCAGTGGCTTACCACTTTGGCCTCGTCAGAAAAACTTGACATGGGAAATTACGTTATGGTTCACAGAATACCCATGATTAGATTGGTATGTACTTCATTGGAATTACAAACACACACAATATCAACTGACAAGCTTGGAGCTTAATGATTTGTCATTTTAGCCCTCTACTATGCTCAGGTGCACAAAGAAAGTGGAAAAAGTGAACCTAAAATTCATCAACTCTCCATAACGGTTAAAATGCACTGTCCCTTGCGACACATAATCCCATTCAAACTCCCACAACCCGCAAGAAGCATTTTGCCTTTAACAACTTACTCCTTCTAGTGTTGATTGGCCCTCCTCGCATGGCCAGGACTAGTTTTAGTGTGGCACCTTCATGGATGCTGTAGTCATGGAGACAATAATCATCTTCCAACTCCATTGAGTTCCAGATCAAGTGCTGCTGGGCAATTGGAATACCTGAAAATGCAAAAATAAAGGCAAAATTAAATAGAGATGTCTCTTGATGAAGAATCTTACCATTGCAAATTCTAAAGTTAAACAAGCACCAACTTTCAACTCCAAAGAAATGTATGTATATATGAATACACTGTCTTTCAAGCGCCCTTTTGTAAAACAAGTAGGGATAACGCTAAAACGGTGAATTTTGCTAAAAGAAATGAAAAAGCTGAAACAAATAGCAAATACAGTAGGTAAACTTACAACAAAAAAGTCAGGCAGAATCTATGTATGTAAGATCAGAAATTAATAAAATTCGAAGATTTCACACCAGAAAGTTTACTGCCTAGTTTGGTTGAAATTGGTCCAGGGTTTGTGAGAAGCTGACAAAATAATTTTTGATGGATACACCAAAGATGATGGATGACTGATTATGCAAAACAGACAAAAGGACCACACCATAAGCTCAACTGGCTTTATGGTCATATGAGCTAAAAATGATCTTAAAAATATAGGGACAGTACGGCTTTTTTCACAAATGGTAGGAAAAAAATGGAGGTTATTAAAAACAGAGGAAAAGTAGGAAAAACTTGGGTCACTGGAAAGATTGGAATACAATCAAACCTATCATGAGTGATCACCTCTTCTGCCAACAAAAAGATAGACCATCAGGACAAGACATTACATGACATCATATAAGATCATATATTTGTACAGTAAAAATAAGGTCTTTGACAGAGTTCTCCCAAAACAATGGTCTTTCAAACCAGGTTTTACTGCACTTCTTTATTGCAAACACCTCTCTCTAAAAAGAATAGTTACCATATATACTCGCGTATAAGCTGATACCAACTGCAAACTGCATAGACCCAGATCTGCCCTCGCATAATGCACCAGCAGATCTGGGTCTAAGTTGTTTGTTCTACTGATTAGTCCTTACAAACTGCATACACCTAGATCTGCCGGCGCATTATGCGACGGCAGATCTGGCTCTATGCAGTTTGCAGTTGGTATAGGTTTATACGCAAGTATATACGGTAGTCTCCAAAGCAGTCATTATGGCAATGGACTTGTGTAGATAGATTTGTTATCTATTCTGCAATGAATGTCAGCGTTGAAAATATCAGATAGCCTGATGCCCGGGGCACCTCTAAATGTAGATTAGCCACTCCCATATTTTAAGTGAGTTGCCCATTGGGCTTGTAAAAAAAAGTGTTACATGCATCTAATTTGCCTGAAAAACCCTGAGGGAACTGAGTAAATGTGGCACTTGCATTTTGAAGTTCTTAAAAAACATTGATAAATTATTAATATTCACCCCCTGCTGGGGATCAATTCACAGGTCCCTCACCATTATGAAAAACATCTGTTTACTTGTTTTGAAAGCTGTAAACTTTATGTACAAAGCAAAGAATGTGACCTATGAATGTGGAACAATACTATTTATGTTCTCTGTATTTCATTGGTTAGCTATAATTAGCACTAATATGCCATTTAAGAATAATAATAAGCTATCCCATGCTCATGTGAACAAGGTAATGCAACACTGGTTAAATATATCAAACAGTATCTATGTGATACTTTTGCAATAAAGTTACTGGTAAGCTTGGGAATTAGAGACTTGTAAAAGCATCCATGACAATCCATTTAATTTAAGGAATTGTTGATAGCCACTGATTCTACTGATATATGTAGTGGTGTTTTCTGTAATTGTGATGCATCCACTTTACCATGACATGAATTAATTATGAAACTTGAAGGAATTATTTTTACTGATTGAAATAAGAAAAGACCCATGGCTTTCCAACTTCATTTCCATGTTCAACTTTGACTGAGCAACATGTGGAACTTTCTGCAAAGTACAGAAAACAAAAGAACTTCCATTATTTTCTTCATAAAATCAGTTTGAAACCGTAAGGGAAACTGCTAAGGGGTAATAATGGCGGACATCGCTGTGTCTTGGAAGTACGTCTTCATCAGACTGTCTGTTTTCGTAATTCATTGGGCACAAACATTAAGGAAATTATAAAATTTGTAGAAAGCATAGTGTAACTATTTTATGTGATAAAAGATTTAGCCTAGAAATAAAAATGTGTTGGTCAGAAACGTATGGGACAATTCTGTTGTAGAATTGATAAGCACTGTAACTTAAGGTCAAGGTTGTTAGCTTACATTGCACATTTTTGTGCAAATGCAAGAAAAAGTAGCAAAGAAAAAAATATCCAACCAGTACATCCCCGTTTTCTAAAAATAGATGCATCTACTTTTAAAAACAATAACAAAAATGTCAGTCAAAAGATTCACATTTAATTTAGACTCAACTCCCTAAAAATGCAGTTGTAAAGATGATATTAATCATCAGTGACCACTGTGGTTTGAATGAATGAACACTATGATGTTTAAGACACCATCTCCGATATTCTTCAGCAATAACAAGATTTTTATGATAGCCACTATGATGGCCATATTGGGTGTAAGATTGGCGCCATTTTCATTTAGGACCAACCAGATATCACGACTCCAAGTCGATATGACCATTCATCCAGAAGGAGTACATGTGCTCTCATGTGCGTGTTATAGCCTAATATAGGGGTTGTTTCAAACCAATTTGGTAATGTTTTCGACTGCAATTTTCTAGTGAAGTATCTAACAAAAAATTAAATTTGTTTTCTAAGTGGCAGTTGCTTAAGTCTTTTTACCTATTTGTAATTACAATACTGTAATCTAAGTACTCCTGTCAGGTAAAATTAATTGCAATGTATAGTTTCTGCTATGCTTTTTTGAAGTCATATGGCCAAAATACATTGCATATTTCTCTCCATCTAAACATACACGCTTTTAAGTATGAATACACTACATATGAGTATGATACATTCATACACATACAAAATATGTTTACAATATAGATACAACTTACAGAATTTTCTACTTGAAGATAAAATATTGCTTAAAACTAATGTTAAATGCAAATATGCATAATGAGAAATACAGGACATGGTTCAAATAAGAGAACCTTAGCACACAAACACGTACACACATACTAGGGGTGAAACGATACACCTGTGCCGCGTATCGATACGATTCACGATACACAGCCTACGATAAGATACATTATCGATTCTCAGTTTAAAGAATAAAAAGGCAAACGACTAATAATTATTCATGACTGCTGATGATTAAAGTAACTTATATAGGGTAAATATCGTTTTGGATCGATTCTTCACCTCTTGTATCGATACGTGTATCGATATGGCAAAAGTATTGATGCATCGATATACCGATGAATCGTTTCACCCCTAACACACACACATATATATATATATATATATATATATATATATATATATATATATATATATATATATATATATATATATATATATATCTTGCATCGCTGCCACTTCTCCCTGTTCTGCTCTCACTTCTCCCTATTCTGTCCAAAAGGAGAAGTCACTTCTCCATAAAATTCAAGTCTAGCTTGACCCCTGATCGTGACCCTTTAACTTTTTACTTTCAGAGCAATGAAGATTTTCCATGTCCTACAGTAAACCATTAAAAATCATCAGAAAGCCTAATGATAATCTGCTGAAGAAGATGGAAAGAGATAAGTTGTTTGTTTGTTTTTTTTCTAGAAAGGATTCCTAGAAAAATATTTCAATTGGAAAAAAAAATTCTTAATAATTCAAACATCCCATACAGTATGAGCTCTCCAAAGAAAGTAATATTATCCATTTTGACTAATCATTCATACACATTCCAGTTAAATGTTGGATTTAGAGGGCATGACCACAGCCTGCAGAAAAGAGATCTTGTTTGCTGTACTTACAGGATTAATGATCTTTCTGCCCTTGCAACAGCAATATGATAGTTACCATATATACTGGTGTATAAGTTGATACCAACTGCAAACTGCATAGACCCAGATCTGCCATAGCATAATGTACCGGCAGATCTGAGTCTATGCAGTTTGTAAGGACTAATCAGTAGAACAAACAACATAGACCCTGATCTGCTGGCGCACTAAGTAATGGCAGATCAGGGTCTATATTGTTTACATTTTGGACCCGACTTATATGCAAGTATATACAGTAGATCTCACTGATCCAATCTCTGTTAACCAGACAATCTATTATGCAAGAATGTTTAACATAACATTAAGGTCGAAATTTGTTGAACCATCTTTTGGGCCTAGAAAACCTCATTTGCATTTTTTTTACAGGAACATTCTGAAGGATTACCAAATCTGACTATGTTTAAACTGATCACCATGAATAAACTGGCATGCCAAATGTAAAATCAGCTGACCTGAGTCTGTGCTATTCACAAATGCATGAAATCATACTGTTAGTTCTGAATGCAAGTGGCATTCATTTGATCAGTGAACCTGTGTGTAAAGAGAATTTGCTTTCTGGCAAACACCCAATAAGATAATTCAAATTTGAAAAACTATCTCTTTCTACCCTTTGTATACTCTTTTGCAGTGCATGTACTTGGTAGACTTAAAATGAATGGCTAGCAAAGCAAAATTTAGAACATACAAAGCAAAATTCAGAACATACAAAGTATTTTTATCATGAACTATTTAGATTGGTGACAGGGGACAACACATCAATTTGTATGTAAAGTTATTTTAATACTATATATATATATATATATATATATATATATATATATATATATATATATATATATATATATATATATATATATATATATATATATATATATATATAATGGGACAACACATCAATTTGTATGTAGAATGTAAACTTATTTCAATACTACATCAAGTATATATATATATCCAACCAAAATCAAACAAGACCTCTCTACTCTGAGAAACCAACCAACCAACCAACCAACCATAAAACTAACCAAGCAACAAACAAACAAAAATTCCTCTTCTGCATACATTTTTAACTAAAAAATCTAAAAATATGCCTACATTTAAAAAAAAAGGTAATCAAAAAGTTGATTAAATATTAACAAGGGTTCCTCGGAACAAAATGTTTTGTCTGTGAATGACATTATGATGATGTACCGTATTTGACTATACTGTATGCTTACAAAATTATTATTTCTGTAAATTGCATGAGGTTAGAGCTCATTATAATAAGCGCACACCAAAAAAGTCACAAACAATTTCTCTATCACAAGTACATGTATGTACATGGTAGAAGAGTTAGCCCCCTTTTGGTACATTGGGCACTCTCCACTGAGGAGGTTCATACCCTCTCCCGATATGGTCAATGTTTGGCAAAGTTGTTTGCTCTAAAACTCTCACAGTGAAGAGAAAGTTAGCAATCACCTACATGGTTTTCACCTACTTGGGTTGATCATCTTTTTTTATGATTACTAGGAAAGCCATGTGCTGTGTGAAGCCGACAGCTTATGAAAATGACTGCTGCTGTGTATTCAGTAAAGGAACTTGAAAATAGCACAAATCAGACTAGTTTTTCCTTTTTCTTAAAATACATTAAATATGTATATATGGGGCTTAATGGTACATCAGCACAATCCTGGCTATACAGTGCCAAGTAAGGTCAGGTACATGTATCCCCAAAACGATGCACAAAACAAACACAAAGCCAAAAGAGTAAAATCCTTAAAATAAAATGTCCAATTTTTTATATATATAAACCACACTCTTTTAAAAAGTTCAAGTTCTTCTTAGCAGGAATGTCATCACTGGACACGATCAGGCAAAAAGTTGCCTCTATTAGTAGCTTCTTATGACATCCAGGAGGATGTATCAGGCCTATTGTATCCCTGAGCTGGCAGAGGGCCTTAAAATTGCATGAATTTTTTCAGTGTATGTATTAGAATTTTCTGAAAGTGCACTTACAAAGTTTTAATATACCATCTATACTCGCGTATAATCTAGGTCCAAATGCAAACAACATAGACCCTGATCTGCCATCGCATAATGCACCGGCAGATCAGGGTCTATGCTGTTTGTTCTACTGATTAGTCCTTACAAACTGCATAGACCCAGATCTGCCAGCACATTATGCGATGGCAGATCTGGGTCAATTCAGTTTGCAGTTGGTATCGGCTTATACGTGTGTATATATGGTATATATAAAACTATATAAAAGTTTTCAGCGTATTTTTTTGCTTTTTGATTCTCAACCTCTTAAGTTCTGAAAGTGAAAATGGCCATGAAGAGCTAGCAATCTTCTGAGAGATGCACATCAGGAGTAAGGCCTTGGTACACTAAAACCCAAATAAATCCCAATTATTCAGACATAAAAATAAAGAAAACTGTACATTCCTTACACTCTCCCTAAGCTATATATACTCCTTTTTTATAAATCGTATTACGAGTGAGGAAAATCCAAGGAATACCTTATCATAAAATTTTTAACTCTGTGCAAAAATGTGCTAAACACTGGAGAGGAACTGGATTAGCAACATGTTTAAAATGTGTATTGTCAAATTTTTATGATGTTACCCTCCACTAGTCTGCACACACTGTACACAGTTCATTGTTTACAATTTTATGCATTCATTTGTTCTAACATACCCCCATGTGGTTCTTTAGTGAAATAGGAGATCTCAAAAGTGCATGCAAGGTGGAATTTTGAGACTGATTTCAACAGCAAAATCCACTGCTAATGGAGACAATAAACATAGATGGTAATAAGTTCAATGAAAATAATGATGTTCTAGGCAGATTTCAGCACAAGACAAGTTGAGATCGAGATGTGCATGGTCAGCTCTGAATATTTTTTGGAGTTTTCACCAAAAGAAGTATGTGCCCTTATCAATGCATTGTAGATATTACGTTGAATATGGTAGCTTTCTGCTCATGCAGGCAAGACAGGAACACCTGGCATATCAGGTTACAAACTTAAGTCGTAAAAGTTAAATTATCCCCAAGAATTGGTGGAAAGGTGGACAAGATATGTGACTTTCAAAACTTGAACACAGCACCTCAACACTGTCGACAACGATGTCACCAGCTTTCTGCTTATGCAAGCAAAACAGAAACCCTAGCATATCAGGGTACAAACCTCGAACATAGATTAACATTTTACAAAAGATTCAATTAATACAGCAACACAGTACCTTAACACTCTTAATGACAACAATGACAATGCTGTTGACAAAAAAAGTGATACAGAACCTATGTATCACCATTTGCAAGGGAAACAAATGTGATCTACCACAATCTTAAAATCAGACATCCCTTGGGGACTTGCTCCCAATTTAGAACAAATATAACAGGTATTCATAGCAGTGGCAATCAATATTGATATAAACAGCAGTGACTCTCCTTTAAGATCATTTAGTAAGGTGGTCCTATCCTTGAAAGTGTTGTGATATTAATGTATCAAGACATTGTATGATGTACCTCCAAAGTGTTGGCAAACTCCAAAGTGCTTTTATTATTTTCAATCTAACGTTTCGGTCAATAAAAATCAAAATTATATACTACTGTCTCACACTCTAATTTCCTTTTTTGTTTGACCCAAAAGTGACAGTGCAGTGTCTGAAGACGCTATTTTGCAAAGTCTTTAACTTTTTAACATGCATTAAAACATTTTATTTGGCAGTGGACAAAAACAATTTTTATATGTGAAATACCAGATTTTAATTAAAATAAATATCTTACATAAGTTATAATAAACAATGAATTACACCAGGTGCCTGCTTTTAATAACAACACTTCAGGTGGTACATTTTAAATTTTGTCCAATTTAAGGCATAAAGTTTTTTAAGTTATAAATCTGTCTTGTTTCTGTTTCAAAGCAGTGGCATGATCATAATGTACCAATAAATGCTAAACAACTCTCCCACCAATACTATACCCACACATAGTAACAACAACTGATGCCGATTTGCTTTGTCATGTATCACACAAAGGCATGAGGCGTACAAGCTTGTTTCTGATTCATCAATACAAATCATGTAACTAGATACCTACGCTCATTGAATTATTCTTTGTGATTGTTGTTAAACAAGATCAGGCATCTATTAGCAAAGAAAGAAGTACCAAATACACCAATTTAATATATATGTATGGGCTATAAGGCACATCAATACTGAGTCATCACAATCAACAAGTCCATACAGGCCCTAGAGTGTTATTAATCAAAAGCCAAGTATTTTGTTTCCATCTGTGATAATATATATCAAATGGTTTCGTAAACTAAAACACTGACTTATGCATATGTAATGAAATTCTTCATAACAACCAAACATTTTTCACAATTACAGTTGAAACTGTATGCCTATGCCATGTATCAATACATATTGTGATATACAACATGTAATTTGATACATAACAATGCACATACAAAATAAAGAGGCGAATGACTAATAATTATTCATGGCCATTGATTATTTAAAGTAACTTTTTTAAGGTATAGTATCTCCTCCTTCAATATTGATGTATCATAGCGGCAAAATTACTGATGCATCAATAAATCTGTAAATCATTTCACCCCTATCCACAATATTGTGAAATGTATTTGCAGCAAAGAAAATAAATACATAATAAAAATACATATTGAAGACTGAAAGATAATTCCAAAGATTATACTCATATCAAAGACATGATTGAGTGTTACAATTTGGCATCTGGCAATCTCTGTAAAAACACATGGTACTTTGATAAATGTTTTATACCAAAATCAGTTCAAGTGACTAAAATGACATCTAGTGAATTGCCAATACTTCCTTCTTGGGAGGATACAGTGTAGCTTCTTAACATTGTCCTTTAACAGACTGATCAACTAAACAAAGACACCATACACCAGATTCTTCAGTTGTGTACTGGAGCTGAAGGTAAGATGTATTTTTGTTTCTATAACAAAGTTCTACATTGTCATCGTGCTGTGTACTTGGCATAATACATATAAACATCATCTGATCTGAAGATAATGAATTGTTCCAAATCATAAATACATGTAATGTTTCAGGGATTGACCACATTATTTACTGATCTGCCCAACTGATCTAAGCTATTATTTGGCTTTTGTTTATAGGGCCTAATCAAAATGTTCACAAAACAGGACACCTGTCATTGTGGTCCATTTGATCACAGTTATAATTAGTACGACAAAGGGGCAAGACAAACAGTAAATTTTTAATGTGTTGAGGTTTACACCCTATGTCATAAACATATGTATCTTTCAGAATGACCTTTGTGTAAACAAGTGCAATCTAGGTATACTATATAACTTTTGACAAGCCATGTACCATTCTTAACTTTCTGTGAACGAGAATGAAAATCAGAGCTCGAAAAATTTGACTCCTCCGCTTGTATTTATGAGTGATGACTGATAAAGGGCAAGTCACTTTTTTTGAATGAGTGGCATTTTAAGCAGATCCAATACCACCTACATTGTAGGAGTAGCAAAACTGGTATAGAACAGATAAAAGTTCCAATTCACTTTCCCCGTAGGACCAGTAGCCAACTGAACATATTTTGAGCCCTGAAAATGACATATTCAGAAAAAAGGGCTGTTCCAAATGAAATGAATATGGTGAAACAGACCCATGAAAATTCTACAAGTTTTCTAAGAAAGTGATTTGACTCGTTCATATCTTTTCTTTCATTATATTTTAATTTTGCTCAATTTGACGATTTGGTGCTACATATAGTGGCCAGATATATTTCAACACCTTGAACATCGTCATGGTAGGTAAGAAACTTGATGCCTGCATTAAGAAGTTACAATCTTTGTTTAAATGTATTGCATCTACCTGAAATCTTCTGTACTTGGTGACAGATACATCCTTTTGAGATTAAAAATTACCTTGCACATCTAGGGATTGATGTGTAAAGGCTTCTACTGAAAACCTCCTGTACCAGCTGGGCAGTTCGATTATTGATCTTATCCTTTTCTGAAGCTTAATTTTAATGGTTTCCGAACATTTTTTATTACATACATGTATGAAAGCTGATGGACAATTCAAACAAGGGATATTATTTTTGATGTTTCCACTCAACCACTCAATCTATGACAGGGTGTGTTAGCATCCTGAAAATTCTTGACAATAAAAGGCCATGGGTAGCATATAGATGTAAAATAAAAAATGCTTTATGTAGACAAATGCCAACTATTTTTCCATTTGATGCCAGTATTTCATAAGACTCTTGAGATGTAACATTCTGACACCAAACTGATTTACAAAATTCAAGAAAATGCCAGAAATTCAATTGTTGCCATCTTCTTATGACTTGTACCATGAATTACGTCAACAAATGTATTTTCCTCGCAATATCAAACACAATCAAGAATTTAATATTGGCATAAAAATTATCTGATTTTGGGATGTAATAATTAGGACAAAAATGTTACACCCAGATATGGTGAAAAATAATCTTATAATTTATTTCATTCTGAGGATCTCGAATGTGTGTAGTTGTGTTTTGTCAGCAATATGAATGCCAACGACAGCCCTCTTGATGAACAACTAGGCATTATGACAACAATTAATCATGACATCCTCATTGTGGACATGAAAAAACTTGGGAATCTCCTGAACATTTTGCTGGAAAATTTTAGTTTTTAAATTTATTTTACTTTTATGATCAATTAAGTATACATCAGTGTTATCTCTACTGTTAACTGTAGATGACAGGCACCAACTTGAAGTTTTGCTGACTATTTCTGGAAATAATGACACTTTTCACAGACTTAACACTTATTTTATGACACCGAATTCTCTACCTTATATCTACACACATTCCTACAATCTCATTCACAAGTGTTACCTCCATCTCCATCTCTCTCTCTCTCTCTCTCTCACTGGGGAGGTCTAGATCACAGTAAGCAAACAACAATGTACTGTAACATGCATGCAATCACACACCTGGACAGGATTGCATATTTTTTGCCATTTCTTACAAAATGTGCTAGGATTATAAATGCACATCTACTGGTATTCTCTATGTTTATGGAGCAAGGGTTATCAAATGTCATTCTTAGTGTAGGTCCTCCACTACTAGTGTATTCAAATGTCTGCTCTCTCTCTAAAGCTGTCCCCAGATACAGTTTATCTCAAGGTCACATCTATACTGCAGCACAATTAGGAAAATTTCCTTCTGTCTGTCAATTATATCATACATATCCAAAACTGTATGAACTAGACTGGGCCAGTGGCTTCTGTAATGATAAATCTGCCAAATTATATAACAAAGCAAATGTTGGTTTTCAAAATGATTTCAGCTAAGACCCACAGAAATCCAAGTCACATTATGGTCTTATGCCCTTAGAGATCAGCAGCACTTTCTTAATTTTCCAAGGTCTGGCTATGACTGCATGCTAACTGCTATATATGGGAATAAGCCGCAATTAACCATGTCACGAAGGACAGTAGTACCTAAATGAAAGTCCCATACATGCTTTACATTAAATATATTGTTTAATAAAACAAGAAATATTCCAAATATTAAATATATCTTTTAATAAAACAAGAAATATTCTTAAATATTTCTCACTCAGTCTGGTGTATGTTATATACATGTATTATACTCAGTAAAAATATGATATGACTATGGGTTTGGTTTGGTTTGGTGTTTTACGGCACAGCAACACAAGTAAGTTATTTAGTGCCGAGGCAATTGGAGTAAAGTGCCTTGCCCAAGGACACACCACAGTAGCTGACCCAGGCTGGTCCAATGGTAGGATTTGAACCTGCACCCTTTGGGTCGTGAGTCCGGCACGCTAACCACTGAGCCACCGCGGCTCACAATATGACTACGACATAGATCTGCAAGTTAGGAATGTATACACAAATGTGATCTACATATCTCTCTATAGTGAGAGTCCCTGCTTCAGTTTCTGATCTGAGACCTGCTGTTTTCAAAATGTATATATACTGGACCCCCAGTTTGGGGAGAAATGTGTTCCTGAAATCTCTGATG
The DNA here is from genome assembly GCA_029931535.1 of Margaritifera margaritifera. NCBI lineage: Eukaryota > Metazoa > Mollusca > Bivalvia > Unionida > Margaritiferidae > Margaritifera > Margaritifera margaritifera. Next base: position 109,100 of record JAQPZY010001590.1, on the reverse strand, counting down.
CAATCACTGATACAACTAACAGAATACAACTATATCTGGTGAAAGGTTGGGGGCGACTTAACAAACACTATGACTACATGTATAAAGATAAGCCTGTACTTCTGTCTGAATACACACAATACTGGACACAAAGAAATTTAATCATAAACCCATTGAATCAGTAGTGTATACAAGTATTTTCAAAAGAATGTTCTTGAGAGCACTTGATTAGTATTTGACTTTTCAGAACAGAGAATTATCATTCTATTTATTCAATGAAGGATCACAGCTCTTGTAAAATCTTATCTCATACAGACTGCACGTTTGGAAGATTTGTTTTTTGAATACACCAAAATATTATCTGCAATACATAATAGTTCACTTGCAGGTGGCTTTAAATATTACTAAAATATGGTATGGCCTGATTAAGTGAAAACTCTTATCTTAGCTGTGCATGTGATGGCATGCAAAGGTGACCTTGTAATATAAACTATGTAATTATTTACAGGCACCCATTTTCACAGTGAAGAAAAAAATTAAAGGAATGCTGTGATATATTTTGATGTTCTTGTTTTGTATGTAATTTTAACACTTTAACACTAATAGGATAAGATTTTAACCAATTTACACCAATTATTATGATCAGTTGTAGAATTTTTGTACTGATAACCAATCTTGGCTATTCAGTTCTATTGCATGTAATTTTTACACTTATTATGATAATTAACATACATTTAATGTTATAAACACACTATAGTTTGATGATTCAGCCACAAGTAAGTTTAGGCAAACAATATTATCTACCAAATTATTATACACATTTTTGTGGTATAATGCATATGCCTGTATTTTCAAAGTTATTTTTTCACAAGAAGTTTTTTTAAATGTAATTCCATCTTAATGTTCTTATTTTCGTTCAAATTATGATGCAATTCCTTCCTGCAAATTATTTTGTTTTGCCTGATGTACATTATAAACATGTATATATTCCTAATGATGGATGAAACTATTCTATCATGCAGGGATAACTTTCACACACACACACCTCAAATTTCCCACTGTAACTCTTTAAAAAAAGGTATACAGAAATCTGAAGCAATTATGTGGAAAACAAGCACTTTTTTACTGTCTGATACTTGTCACCATTGAGTAGGTACAGTAACAAGAGTCCCTTGAAGGGACAGACACTCTGCTGGCCAAAAAGAATTTCCAGGAATTTCCAGATTTTCAAAATGGCTGCTATGGGAACTATGTTGGATGTCAGATCAGCACCATTTTCATTTAGGATGAACTAGACATCATAAGAAGTCTTTTTCAGTAAAAACCCAGAGTTGATATGATCATCCATTCAGGAGGAGTAGCAAGATCATGATTTTCAAGATGGCCATTGTGGTGGCCATATTGGATGTCCAAGCAGCACCATTTTCATTTAGGACCAACAAGACCATGGGATGAATGTGGGTGTAAAGTTTCATGGCAATCCTCTGAGTAGTTTATTGGGAGTAGCGATAACAAACTTGTGTTAACAGACAGACCATCTCATAAGTTCTCCTGGTCTATGACAAGTCAAGCTAAAACTGGACCATCTAAGCATTGCATTAGAGGACAGGAAATTTCAAATTATCAATTAAGCTCTAGGCATGGCAGTCCTTGATTTTAGGACAAGAAGAATCAGCTCCTGGACAAACAGTTTTTATTATGCTGGGTTTCCAGTTTTCTATACAATGGACTCCCAGTTGTTGAAGGAATTAACTGTTGACTTCATTTTCAAAATCTTTTTAAAAAGTTTTAACATGGAATTTGGAATTGGGGGAGCTTCACATTAAAAAAAAACTGAGCTAGACATAATTGTTGTTCTATTGCCTTGGACAAATGAACAGTGCTAAAAAAAACAGACAGCTCAATACCCTGAGCAACTCCCATATTTAATGTGAGCTGCCTGTCGGGCTTTTCAGTTTCAGTTTTTGAAAGACACTTGTAAATAATTAATATTCAGTCCCCTGCTTGGGCTCTATTTGTAGGTCCCTAACCCTGTAGAAGAGCATCTGCTAACTTGTATTCTGTTCACATTTTGGAAATATAAACAAGCTTTATACTCTAAAAGAGGAATACTTGCATCATTATTCTGGAGTGGGACTTCAGGAAATACACTGGGACTTGAGAGATATTTGACATGGAATTTCACCTTCGGATACTGAAGGTAGTTAAGGTAGAAAAGATGCTGTTAAGTTTAACAACATTTCCTTTCTGACATATCAAAATTTATATTAATAAATATTTTGAAAATTAAATGTATTTGATCTATGTTTCCAAAGACAAATGTTTAAAAATATTCTTTAAAAGATGTAGATATTTCAATTTAACAGCAAGCAGCACATGATATGCACATTTCATGACCTTTATTCTACTAATGACCATAACCTTTGAGCTAGAGACTTGACTATTGTATGATAAGGTGAGGACCCAAGTAAAGTTTCCAACAAATCTGTACAGGTTAAAAAGTGACAACCTTGATATGGAACAGGCCACTCACTTACATGATCCCTAGATGTGACCTTGACCTTTATGGCAGGGGGTATAACTGAATATGGGACAAACTGTCAAGCCAAGATATGCAGCAGGCTAAAGTTTAATTTAAATATCTTCACTGGTTGAAAAGTTATATCCATATGTGGATGGAGGTCACTGATGTATATTTTCCCTTGCCATGACCTTGAGGCAGGGGATGATAGCCATGTAACACACCATGTATACATGATATATAATTGGTTAAAGTTCCATTATAATATCTTTAGTGGTTCAAAAGTTATACTCCAGACAAGTATACAAGTCACCAAATTACATTTGTCCATGCTGTAAACTTGACCTTAAGATGGGGGGGGGGGGCCTGGCTTTGGTACGGGACACACTGTCGAGTCATGATACACACCTGGGCAAAGTTTCATGAAAATCTCTCCAACTGTTACAAAATTATGGGCTGGAGAAGCAAATTTTTAAAGGACAGACAGCTGGATGGATAAAGCCATAACATAATACATCTTGGAGCAGCATCTGCAAAATTATTAACCAACAATGACATATCAGCCCATTTTCATTGTCTCTGCAGTGTTTAACTCATTAACCCCACATGCCACATTTACGTGTCATGAGGTTGAACCCTACTTCTGAGCTCTGTAACATCAACATCATTTATGATACACCTAAGCGGGTGGTATTACAGAACAGGAGAAAGATGTAGTTCCACAATGATACCAAATAATGTAGACCTTATTACTCACATTAAAAAATACAGTGGGAAAAACATAATTTTTGAGATTCGATTTTTTGGGGGGTCAAAAATTAACAGTTTCTAAACCAGAGTTTGTTTCTGGATTTTAAACTTTTTGGGCCTTAGATCTGAAGCAGACCAGTCCAAACTGCACATGGACAGATGAACCTTTGCAAAAAGTAGGATAAGTTTAAGATTAGGAGTAAAAAGGGGCCAGGACATGAAACTCGTGGGTCCAATATGAAGAAAAAAACAAGTCCAATTTTGACCCTTCTGAACAAGTGGGGGGAAACAGCCAATCAAAAACAACATGTTTTATACACCTAAGCATCCAGCTAAACAAAAATCTCTTGGAAACAGACGTGTTTGGATGCATTCAGAACTCACACCCCTAAAATATGTTTCCTACCCTCATTTCTGGCAAAAATGAAAAGAATCAGAATGGGTCAATGAGTTAAATTAAGTGAACTGAGGAGTTTGGTGAATGGTAAACATTAACATTTCGCTTTCTGCCAATATTAATCGTCTTGCAAAGAGATCACATGACAGTCCATCCTTGTGGATCAACAGCATCTATTTCTGGATTTCAAACTGCTTTAACCATGAATTGTTGTTAAGTGAGATCAGTACAGTATCAGTAAGAGCTCACCATCTGACGGTTTTCAAAACCTAAGAAGTTCAAATTTGCCAGTGTAAACAGCTTGGGGGAAGACCTGTGGAAAACTGGATGTTGTAGCCAGGGGAGGAACCCCTGGCTTTATAGAGTTGTGTAGCAGTGGCCATTGTGTGATGTCACAGATCACTACTTCATATCTAAAAATGGAATGCAGCCCCAGCTTTGGGCAAACATATTATAATATGGCAGGCCAGTACAATCATTTTAATTATAAAATACTGCACTTAGAGAAAAAGAATAAAGCAAATTAACTTTTAATCAAAATAATGAAGCAGTAATTAGAATATTAATTAAGTGATAGTTACAGTAGTATATGTTCTAGTTAAAACATTACCAAAGAATGTGTGAAATTAAATTATAAAAACATCTTTTGAAACTGCTGGATAAAATTCCCGGTTACAAAATGACTTATGCTTTGATAGAAAATCACTCTGGGGTGCAACTGAAACAATGGTTAGATTGTAGAGATCTCAAATTGAGTGGAAATCGAAGTGATTTGATCAAAAGGTAAGAAAAATTCAATGTGTATACTGCTTGTATATTCAATGCTTCCAATGAAATGGTAAAGTTGAACATGCATCATGCCTATATATATATAATGTCAATCCACCCCACCCACCCCCAACAACAACATCAACAAAAAAGAAGTAAATATACTACCAAAGCAATCTTACCTTTTCCCTCCAAGTTTAGGAGCTGAATTATTTTTTAAAAACATGCCCTTATTTTGAAAACCAGAACGGGCAATGCTGGACAAATGCCAGTCTTTTTGTAACCTTGTTGTTTTGTAACCGGGATTTTTAACCGGCAATTTCAAAAGATGTTTTTATAATTTAATTTCATACAGTCTTTGGTAATGTTTTACCTAGAACATATACTACCAAAATGATCACTTCATTATTATTCTAATTACTGCTTCAAATTAATTTATTTAAAAGTTAATTTGCTTTATTCATTTTCTCTAAGTATGGTATTTTATAATTTAAATGATAATCTGATTGATCGCTTTGTACATACTTTTCTTGCTGCCAACAACCTTGACATAAGGCTGTTCTGTTCTGTTCTATTCGTACATGTCTTAAACACTATTAATAAACTTATTCTTGAGACTTTATACACTATAATACTTATGTATACAAACTGTTATTTTAAGATCCATTTTAGACTCATATATTTTTCTGATTTTATTGTACTTTCAACAATTGTAAAATTTTACTTCATTTTCATTATTAATAATAAAAATACATAATTATAAACATTAGTCATTCTTTTCTATTAAATGCAACTAATGTTAATGGACAATACAATAGCATATGTAGAAATACTGGGTACAAAACATTCTCGTTACGAAACGACGTGCACCCCACTGGACTTCCTCCTGCCCAAATTCAAGTTCATTACCTCAAAACATGTTATTGTTTAATCATTTGTTTTTTCAAAGTGCATGATTAAAAAAAAGTGAACTAATAGTGTCTTTTTATCAGTCCAGACCCTTGAGTCCTTGTATCATTTCTGTAACATAATGACAATTAAATGATGAAGTAGCTTGTGCTCTAACATGGGGAAAACATTTTTTACTGTCAGTTAAAATCAAGGGATTTTTCCAATGAGGTGTAGGATGTGATCAAATTTGAAAGGGTTAGTTTGTTTTACTCTATTCAAAATGGGCACAGTTAAACAATTTTTATTATCAAAATGTACTTTATTCTTGTAAATCACTTCCAAAAAGTTACAACTGAATCGTACAAAGTTATTATTATTATTATTATTATTATTTATCCTCATATCTCTTTGCATAGAGGCAGGAAACAGTCAGTCCATTTCTATAACAACAGTGTTTCAAAACCATTATTTAAAAGTCCCCCTTGGACAACACGCAAAAGTTATCACTTAGAAAAAAATGAAAACAACAATAAGGTCTACTGAATGCTATATTAACATCATCTTGTCCAAAAACAATATGGCCTAAGGCACAATGCCTTGTGGGTAAATGACATCATATAATATTTATAGAACACAAGGGGCTCGCTAAACAATGCTACTGAGCAGCATCTGGGACATCAATAATCAACAATGAGGTATCAGCCCAGTTTCACTGTCTGCATAATGTTTAAATTTGTTACTAAACTGCAGTTTGCTGAAGGTAATCATTAATGTGACTTTATGGATACAAAAATCTTCTTGTGTTTACAAAGAGATCATATGACAGTCCATCCTAAAAATTGACAATGAAAAGGTCTATTCTGGCTTTCTAATGACTTTAACCATGACTTGTTGTGAAGCAAGACCAGTACAGTATCAGTAATCCAGCCTGTGCTATTAAGGCTATAGTTCCCTCACAATTCACAGTCTGGGAGGCATTAATAAAGTTTGCCAATGATCAAGCCTCCAGTATTGATTGTGCCTAGACACACCACTCCAGTCCAGGGGGTAATTTAAACTGACAAACCCCACAGCTGGAGAGGTAATATGCAGATAGTCAAGTGCATATCACTGAACTAAATCATTAAAATAGTTCTTTATGAAACCTGATGATTGAAATAATTAACTTGCTGGGACTAGTAAATTTAGATGAGACAGCAAGAGTCTAGAGAGGCAAAGTCTGGATTTTAAACTTGGTTTAAAAAAAAAATATATATATATATATATATATTATAGCCTTACAGTAAACAGCTCATCAGAAGATTTGGGACTGCATCTGGTTTTGTATGAATAGCTGCACTTCTCACACCGTACAAATTAAGAATGATCACTTGTGCAATGTTGGTGTATTTACCTTTTTAAGATGTATTAGTCTTATATACATGTAGTTAAGAATGAAAGCATTTACTCCAACATCTCATAAGCGATTATCCTTAATTAGTTATTTAAAACTACAGTAATCACTTCTACACCCAAGTGTGCACAGCACAGATAAAGATCTGCCATCACATAATATGCCAACATTATCTGGGTCTACATTGTTGACTTTACTTCTGGACAGCAACCAACACCCTGCTTGACATCACCACCATTCAGGACAGCAATCAAAACCAGCTTAACATTACCACCATTCAGGACAGCAATCAATACCCTGCTTGACATTACCACCATTCAGGACAACAATCAACACCCATTACCACCATTCAGGACAGCAATCAACACCCTGCTTGACATTATCACCATTTAGTCAACACTCTGCTTGACATTACCACTAGGGGTGAAACAATTAACCAATATATCGATACTTTTTCTATATCGATACCCATATCGATACAAAACAATACTTACTCTATGCAAGTTACTTTAAGCTTCAACAGTCGTGAATAATTATTAGTCATTTGTCTTTTCATTCTTTAAATTGAGAATTCATCTGAGACAGCCGTAGCAAGTACATGCACTTATATCTGTCAGTAAAAGATAAAGCAATTGACAACATCCACTCGCCTTCTACAAATTAACACAAGGCGACTAACTCACGTGGTTCGAAATCTGACCCTTTCTCCCGCCCCAATTCCATGCTAATTAGTTTATCTCGTCTGCATCTTCAGCCCCTGATAACATATATCAACAGAAAGAAGACATTGCAGATTTCTTCCCTATGTATGATTTAAGTACTTTACTGATCATTTAACAACCACTTGTATGCGAAATATATCTGTTGCATCGCATCTTGTCTACTTGGATCGAATTGAAGGCTACACATCCGGTGTGTCATGCAGTGTTACATGCAATTCTGATTAGTGGTTATTGTTTGTTCAAGTCCAGGTTGAAACAATAACCACCAATCATAACTAACTGTAGCGTGACATACCAGAAATATTGGCATCCAAACTCTATCCAAATAGGTACAAAGCAACATACAAACTTCACACAAAAGTGACTATTAAATGATATGTGTAAAGTACTTAAATCGTACATGGGGAATAAGTTTGGATATCTCCTTTTATGTTGATATATGTAATCAGCGACCGAACCTGCTGAAGGGATAAAAAAAAAAGCACAGAATCGGCAAAGGAGTAGATTAAAAACTGCACAAGTTATAGCCACCTCATCAATTTGTAAAAAGGGAGTGGGTGTTGTCAATAATTTCCTTTTCACTGAGAGAAACAAATGTCTGTGGCTACGGCAGTTGATTTGCATCTGCAGGAAGTACAATGTGAACGATTTGGCTATTAGTCATCTCCGCTCCCACACTCGGACTTGTTCTAGATAAGAATTTCCTTGCACAAGGAAATTGCACTGTTTCTTCTGTTTCGAAGATAACACCTTAATCTCTTCAAAATTTAAGTGAAGACATGAAACTGGCAATAAGATGTTTTAAAAACATTTATTCAATGTAAAACAAAGGGCATGGTGACCAGGATGAGTCATGCATATGATCAAATGGAGAAGTCTGACATGGCCTAAAAGGGTGAATAAAAATCTCTAACAGCTAGTCTGTTTAGAAGTTTTTTTTTTTTAAATCTTGTCAAGGATGCAAATGGCATATGAACAGATGATAAGTCTATGTTTGTTTGTAATGTGCATACTGGAAATATACCCAATATGTCAACACATAAAAAATGTCACCACCCTACCATTGACAGACATTCTAAAAATGAAAAGACCATCAAGTTGATATGTGTATCGATAATGTATCGTATCGTAGGCTGTGTATCAAGAATCGTATCGATGCGTGGTAGAGGTGTATCATTTCACCCCTAATTACCACCATTCAGGACAGCAATCAAGACCCTGCTTGACATTACCACCATTCAGATGAAAAATACTACTGCAATTCTATAAAATATTCAAGATCACATGATAAGCCTAAAAGGGAGACTTTTCAATGTGTGACAATTCTAACCTGCTTTATACAAATAAATAAATAATTGAGCAAATAGTTTGCCATTTGATTTTAACATAAAGCAGGAGCAGGCATCGGCAACCTTTTAGAACTGCTGTGCCAGGTCCACTCAATTGTACAGTGCTGTGTAGAGGACTGTGTGTTTGAGGCAAGTCATATTCCAAAGATTTGGCACTTTCCAAAGATCTGGCGTGTCACCGTTGTCATGCATGCCATAGGTTGCTGACTCATGATCTAGAACTTGCAATCTGAAATCAAGCCACTTATTTAATGCTTCTTCCTGCTATGACTGCCATCTAGGGCTGGCAGTACACATGTAAACGATATCGCTTCATGTTTGTCACATAAACGTTACAAAATCAATATTCAGTTTAAAAAAATAAAATGTGATCTACAGCTTGAAAAATGTTTGGAATTCTGGTCACATCAAAATGGCTGACAAAAAAAGAAGAGTCCCTCAAAGGGACTGATGCTTTACTGTCCAATAAAACTTCCGGGAATTCAAGATAAGACCATTTCTTCTTTTCCGCTGCTGACTGTTAAAACAATCTCTGATATTCTTCAGTGATCAGATTTTCCAATTAGCCACTATAGCAGCCATATTGGATGTAAGATCTATGCCATTTTAATTAATGACAAACCAGACACCATTAGAGGACTTCTGGTGCAAACTTCATGCCAATATGACCCTCCATTTAGGAGAATTTTAGTGACAAGTTTCAATATTTACATTGTGGCATCCATACTGGATGTCTCCAGGGGACCATTTTCATTTAGGACCAACTAGGTATCATAAGAAGTCTTTTGGTGAAAACTATGTCTATATGACCATCAATTCTGGAGTAGCCATAACAAGATTTTCAAGATGGCAACCAAACCACATCAGTTAGATCAGCCACTTCTGTGGAAAGTTTTAAAGAAAAACATCTTAAATATTTGAAACTTGATTGTTAATTGACCTTTACATGTCAGTATACCTTGTAACATCTCCTGTCTCTACTCCAACTGTCTTGTCTCTGTGCATGGTAATCTGTGTTTTGGGTTTTAGAATAGATGAGGGCCTCAAGGGAGACTAGATACATCTGTAATCTAATTGAGCTACCCTCATTAAATAAAGAATTATTATTATTATTATTGGATCTCATTTCAGCATTATTTTCAGTCAGAACCAACTACACTGTAGACACGATAAGAAGTCTTCTGGTGAACATCACATGTCAATATGACTTCCCATTTACATGTAGGAGGAGCAGCTACAAGAAACTTTTTAAGACGGCTGCCATGGTGGGCATATTTGAGGTCGGATCGGTACCATTATCATTCAGGCCCAACAAGATATCATTATTAGTCTTCGGATGATAACCCCATGGCGATATGACTTTCTATTGTGGAACAGCAATAACAAGATTTTCAAGATGGCTGCCATGGTAGCGATAATGTCAGATTTACACCATTTTCATTTAGTACCAACATGACATCATAACAAGTCTTTTAGTGAAAACCCAATGTCGACATAACTTTTCATCTAGTAGTAGCGAGAAGATTGTTTTCAAGATGGCCATACTGGATATCAGATCAAAACAGTTTTTATTTAAGACCAACTAGACACCATGAGAAGTATTCCATTGAAAGCCCCAGGCTGATATGACTCTCCATTCAGAAGGAGTAGCAATGAAAAGATTTTCAAGATGACTGCTGTGGTGGCCATATTGGATGTCAGATCGGCACCATTTTCATTTAGGACCAAGTAGACATATAAGAAGTCATGTAGTGAAAACCCTCACTCAACCACCTATAGCTTTCAAAACTCTTGTACTTTCTTCTATGTCAAAAGTAAAATTGCAAACGTGCAATGACAAATTAGTCATGATGAGTGCATGTGATCTGAAACCTCACAGCATAGTGGAGAGGGAAGGTTTCTGAAGTGTATGCACCAAGCTAAATCCTTCATTTTTATTTTGAATATTCATTTTGACATGCTGTAAATTACAAGAAGCTTAATACATGTATAAACAAATGTCCGCTTTGCCAGTCTTAAACTACAAGCAATGTTACATCATCTAAGTTTAATGTGTTTAGAGATGACCTGCTGCTGCTAATAAGTGACTGTCTGATGTAACACAGTTTAACTGACATAAGTGTATTGTGCCATGCTGTATGCATGTTAACAAAAAAAATCAGAGAAAAATAGAGTTTTTGCTTCCATGAGGTTTATCCAAGTCAAAGCAAATTAATGATGCCAGCTTAGTATTATAGCTTACTCTGCAGCTCATAATGGAGTGATGATTACATCATCCATATGTTATATCTTAGCTCACTCTATCATAGTGCTATGAATTCGAGTAGTGTTTACAATTTCTGTCTCTTACTAAATAATAACAAGAGTCCCTCCCAGGGATTTGTGCTCTACTGAGTGAAAAGAATTTCCACTAATTCAAGATAAGACCATTTCTTCCTTTAAACTGTCGAATGCTGTAATCACCTCTGATATTCTTCAGTGATAATAAGATTTTCAAATCAGCTGCTGTGGTGGACATATTGGATGTCATTTTTTCACCATTTTTACTTAGGGTCATCATTAGAAGACTTTTGGTGAAAACCCGATGTCAATATGACCATCCATTCAGGGGGAGTAGCTGCAGCAAGATTTTCAAGACAGCCATCATGGATGTACAATTGGCACCATTTTAATTTAGGACCAACTAGGTATATAAAAAATCTATTAGTGAAAATCCCATGTTGATATAAACGTTCATTTGGGAGAAATAGAGATATTTTCAAGATGGCAACCATGGTGGCTATGCAGATTTTCAGTTTGCATTATTTTCATTTAGGATCAGCTATACATCGTAAGAAGTCTTTTAGTAAAAACCCCAACTTGATATGACCAACCATTCTGGAGGAATATTGATAACAAGATTCTTAAGATGGTAGACATACTAGATGTGCATATGGCACCATTTTCATTTAGTACCAACAAGATATCATAAATAGCAATAACAAGATTTTCAAGATGGCTGCCATGGTGGCCATTTTGGACATCATTTTCATTTAGGATCAACATAAAAAGTCTTTTAGTGAAAACCCCATGTTGATATAACACCAGCCATCAGAAGTAGCAATAACAAGATTTTCAAGATGGCTGCTGTGGCTGCCATATTTGTTCTCCAAGCCATGCCATTTTCATTTAGGACCAACTAGACCATGGGATGAATGTGTGTGTAAAGTTTCATGGCAACCTTCCAAGTAGTTTAGGAGGAGTACCCTTATAAAAATGTACCCTTATAAAAATGCAATCCTAAATCAAGCTCTAGCTTGTGATAGCTCAAAGCAAGCTCACTATAAGCTTGTTATTATCTTAATTGTAGCTAGCAGACTAGATTGGAGCTCGAAAGAGCTTGTAAAAGAAATCTGGCAACATGCAAACAGTTTCTTGCGTGATCTTGCTAGCAAACCCTGCAGAATTATTAATTATCATCTATAAAACTGTATATAGTGATGATGATAAATTGCTACATAATGTAACATTTGTGTCTATAAAATCATTAATTTGAATATTCCCTGTCTATTAGTTATTTTATTTCATTTTAACTTTTTATTGCATTGGTATATTAACCTTAGGGAATTATGCCGGAGCACTGTGGATGTTGTTATATATTTGCAAGTTTTTGACAACTGACCCCTATGTACTTGCATCTTTTTGTTGGTACCTACATTAAAGAATTTATAATGCACAAAATGATCAATGAATAACCTTAACTATGTAATGTCAATATTGATATCTCACATTAGTGAAAAGCAACATGCTCAGAATCAGTGCAAGCAACAGGACACGAACCAGCACTTAATTCAGCACAGCAATTTGTCACAAGATATAAAAAGTTACTGTCCAGACGCCATTGTGGAGTTGGATCCACAAGCTTCACCCTAGTGAAAATGTGACTTAAATTTAAGTGCATATCACTGAAACGTCCTTATTTCACTAAAATTTTAGTATTTCACCAAATTTCACTAAAATTTCACTGATACTGCCAAAATTTCTGCGAGACTCCAATACAGAAAAATCTCACCAATTCACATGAACTGCTCATAAACCGCACAGGAGAACCTTGTTAGAAACGTGTGCAAATTGGGTAGACTTTGCAAGTTCATGTGTGCAGTTTGTTACATCTTGGGAGCCAGGGAAAAACTAACCAAATTTTCACATGTGCAGATTTTGCTCATGTGAGAATTTGAATGTTCACATAAGAAAGTATAACTTAGAAAACATTCTTTTCCATTACATCTATTTTTTAAAATAAGGCAGAGTTCCAATTTCTCATGTGAGTTATCACATGAGAAATTTGGGCTTTGATTCTGATCAAACACTTACTTTAAATTTGTCCTAAGTTGGATATTCTCATGTGAGTTTTCACATGAGTAATTTGGATTTAAATATTCTGTGTAAATGTTGAATGTTGAGCAGAGCATCCAGATTATTGTCAAATTAGACAATTCTTTTGAATACAATATTACTCAATGACAAAATTCTAAAGTTTAAGAATCCCATCTGCACATCATATTCAATGTATTTTAAACAATGGTATCAAAAAAGTGAATTTTTAATCAATTTCCAGTAGCAAATGTACAAGAAATAATTTTATGGTAAAGATGCCCTCAATTAAATGAAATATGAAGATTATTTTTTAATTTCCAGTAATTCCAATATCAAAACTTTTAATAATAATAGTAATAATAATAATAATAATAATAATAATAATAATAATAATAATAATAATAATAAACAACTCCATTATTCATAGAATTAAAGGAAAGTAAATGAATGTGATTTTAATTCCTGTATTATACATTTCCATACAATATCAATGCTTAAATAATGAATATTCTTCACCAAAAAGGGGGAAACAAAGCAACCATTATTTATAACACTGTGAAATAGTATCATTACCATTACACCACTCCCATGATAACTCGCGAACCCACTTATAACGCCAAGTCAGGTGTGGATCCCATTTTTTTGCTGGAAAATACACAAAAATTGACCCCTATTTGTTGAACGTGAAGAAAATTGCGATCAAAATTGGTAAATGAAACCTTGATAGACTGCTTGTTTTATCGTCGAAAGTGGTTAGTACCCCAAATTAGAGGTCAACAGTGAAACTGCATGATTAATAGCAAACAAAACTTGAGTATGTGTAATGAGTTCTCTAGAAAGGGTGTGTATGTAAAACAATATACATAGTTCAAAATTAGGATTTATTTTTTCACTAACCCATAGAATCACCAAAATAATATTGGTACTGATCCTGCCTAAATTTCACTGATCCTGCTAAAATCAAACAAGCCAGTTCAGTTTCTAATTCAACATTTATTATTCATTATTCAACTAAAAACAATAACAACTGTACTTCACTCGACAATCAAGTACCCTGTACACTTTCATATTTCTCCAAATACTTGGTGCAGAAGGTGCACAACATCACAGCCTCTCCTGGGTCATACTTCAGCCATTTGTCTTCATTTTCCCAGCATTTCTGGTACTTTCTTAGTCTCTTCTCTTGCTTATATCTGTGATTGCACTCTCTCCTGTCATTTCTTCCATTTCAGTGGCAGCTACACACCTTGCAAATACTTCTACATGTTTACAATTGTCACCACACAATGCACAGCAACAAATATTAAAACATTGTTTGGTATAATTCAATTTTATAGATGATAATTAATTTATCTACTGGGTTTGCTAGTAAGATTGCACAAGCAACAGTACTTGCATGTTGCAAAATTTCGTCTACAAGCTCACTGTGAGCTACCACCTAGTCTGCTAACTACAGTTAAGATCGTAAAAAGTTTATAGCAAGTTTGTTATGAACTGTCACAAGCTCACGCAAGCTTGATTTAGGACTGCATTTTTATAAGGGTTGACAGTGCATCACAAGCTTGTATACTCTTTGCAAGCTTGCTAACTAGCTGGTCGACAGCACGCCGTGAACGTGTATGTTCATTGCAAGTTTGTTGTGAGCTTGCAGGTGCAAAATTTTAGTGAGTTTGCTAGAAGTTCATTGAAAGCATGCAATGAGCATGTTTATAAGCATATTGCGAGCTCACAACGACTTCATAATCGTTCCAGTTCTGATTTCCATGTGCTATACTGCAAAGTCATGCGCTCGAGCGTGCAAAGTTTCAGCAAGCTGGTTAATTTCTTGAAATAAGTTCGCCATTTTTGTAGGGGTAGTGATAACAAACCTGTGCTGATGGATCGATAGAGACGTCAGGTGAAAAACTATCCTATGCGCATTTCTGGTCTATACATTTTTTAAAAATCACAAAACAGTGCAGCTATGAAAGAAAATGATTGTGTAATCAAAAAGTATCTAACAACTTGGAAAACCATAAGCAATTTATGACCTGCCAGAAATCTGCATCACAGGTGAAAAAATTAACTATTCAACGTGCACTTTTCTTAATGTCCCTGGTATAAGAGGAATCTATGATATTCAACTTAAATTTTATACATTTTTTAACGCTCATTCCCCGATTCTTTTATGGACAGTTGGCAACAGGACAAAATTTTTTATACGTTTCTATGTATTTCCCCCTAACATATGGATATGTATTTACTTATGTGTACAGCAAGAAAAATGCACAAAAACCTATAAATCTTACAGTAATTGTGAACCACTTGGACCTTAGATATGTAATTTGAAGAAAAATTTAAAAAATTCCAACAGCTAAATACTCAAACTTTCATCAGCGATCATCCTTAACCACATTCAGCATTTCAGAAACCTTTTCAATTTGTGATTGAGGCATGCAAGGCCACTTATACTGACCAACCTACTTGATCCAGACCCTTGTGCCAAGTGGTTATGTGTTCCTGAATTAATGCAGAGGTCAAGAGTCAAGGTACCACAAACCCTCTGTCAGAGACAACCATATAATTCTAGTTGACAAGTACCATACTAACACACTTAGTACATATTTCCATCTTTTACTATCTCAGGAAAAACTGATGCCCAATAAAATAGACAAACTTGCATCACCACTAACTGTAGAAGACTACTCACTGAAATATTAGACATCAACCAATGGTTAATCTGTTGATCACCACTCCCATACCTTATGCTTATCAGAGGTGGCAAAGTATCCCTAAGGGCAATTATTACGGATTTTTACAGGTATTTAGGCCTTTATCAGGTGTTCTAGAGGCTTAAAATAATTATCTACTGAAATCAAGTGAACTGTGGAAAACCCCTGCCAAAGATTGGCAAACTATACCGAGAACTTTTGGCAAACTACATTTACATACATGTAGCTAGCAAAGAATTAAGTGTACATGAGAAAATGAATCGATAAACACAACACATACTCAACAAGGATTGCTCTTTCACCCAAATCTATTATATTTGAAATAATTTATTTCATAAAATTTCCGTTTTATCTCCAGAAAGACAAAACTGACATTTTTTTTGTGTTGCCTAATTCAAACCGAGGTTTCTATTTTAAAATACGAAACATATCACGACATTTGATCTATGGGATTATACGTTACTTAAATAAAAATCTAAGAATGTTAATCTATTATTACAACACTTAAATGCAAAACTATGTACTCAAAATGAATGCCCCGTTTTAGGAAACAAAAAAAGTGTATTTTGTTGTTCATGAAATTTTACAAGTTTAGCCAGTCAAATGTTTGTCACATTTCATCTACAGCAATGCAGAATAAGGTACTTAAAGTACCATATGAGCTTAGGTGAAGGAAAATTCATTTGTTCAAACAGGGACTGGGAAATTATACAGAATTTATACTATTTTTGAAGTATTTTTGCTCATCACAACCTGACTTTATACCATGCTCAATAATTTTGGCTTCATAAAATTTAGTTTGAATCACAGGAGACGAAAAACAACTCATCATTTTTTCAACTGTCAAAGCACAACTTCAAGCAGAAGACATACATGCATTTGAGGAAATTAATTTTTGTGACTGTCAATCATAACCTGAGCACCACTGATAGTATCACACCACTGTGATGTCAAATACACATGGTTCTGCTGAGTTTTCTGTGGACTATTAATATTGGTCATAGGAGCTATTTTTTATCAGCACTCCTTGAAAATATTTTCTTCAAATATTAAACAAATTTATATATATATATATATATATATATATATATATATATATATATATATATATATAATAAGTCTTTTTTAATTGAGATTGATATAATGTAACTTGATACATATACATAAGGAAGAAAACAAATATGACTGTTACACAGTCAAAATGTCAAAACAAAAATTAATTGAATTCATTTGTTAACAATGTGTTGTATATAATTTTCTGTCAAACTATCAGGTATTTAGAAACTCTTTCCAATGTTGAAAATATGACAGGAACACCAACCACCCACCTATCCATCTATGAAATATATATAACTTCCTCAGAATTTACATTTTCTGAACTACCAGTTACTTCTGCCTGACAAATATTTTTCCACCTTATTTTAAAATTTTCCAGACTCCGAGAGTTCAATTCTTTCAAAGTTATGCTTCCATTTATTTGTTTCAGTTGGTGCTGTGACCAACCCTTAACTGTGTGGTGTACAGAGAAAGCTGCAAACTTGCTTATTTGTAGCCCTTTTACAATGGGATATGATTTCGGTCGTATGATTACTACATTCCGTCTTCCACTTTGTGGAAGTGTGCATTTAACCAAGTAATATGTCACAATTTTAGATGTCCTCTTCTGAAAAGAAGGAAATAAAGGTAGAATGTACACTTTAGTCACATAATGAGTTTTTAAAAAACCCCAAATGGGTAACAATTTGATTAAAAAATTGAGTATTAATGTGCGGAGATCAAAATGGCAGTCAGTATTGAAGAGGCAAGTGATAGCAGTTATGTGCTTGCTGAATTAGTTAAAAATAAAGACAATTTAGTGTTGAAAATTGACATTTTAGACAGCGGGGATCATTATTTGATGATAACTGGTTATTTGAAAATTTGATTTCAAACATGAGTTTTAACATGCGGAGATCAACATGGCGGACAGCAATGAAGCAACAAATTATGACAGTGATGTGGATGTCGATTTAGATGAAAATATAGACAATTTTGTGGGGGAAATGGATGTTTTACACAGCGGAGATAGTGATTTTTTCAATGAAATGAACAGAGATGACGATAACTGGTTAGTAGAAAATTTTATTTCAAACTAAATTTTAAAGTGCAGAGATCAAAATAGAGGACAGTACTGTACTGAAGCGGTAAGTGATGACAGTGGTGTGGATGCCGATTTTGATTAAAATATAGACAACTGTGTGTGGAAATATTTTAGGCAGTGGGAATTATGATCTTGACCACATTGAAATAAACTGTGTGGCTGATAACTAGTTCATTTAGTATTTCTGACTCGGATATTGATGATGATGAAACTTATGCTTTTCAAGCTAGCTGGACATTTTGTGAACTTCACTGCTCATGAAGTTTGTGCATAATATTATGAAATTTTACTGCATTCCTGGAAATGAACCAAAATAAACCAACAAAACTGATATTTTTACATTATAATTCAATATGGAATAAAAATACTGAAACAAAATGAACAGCTTTGTCAACTTTCCAGAAAGGATCTACATGTATTCTGCTTGCTCTCTAATTCTCATGCGAGTAAATAAATTGAAATAACCTTTAACATTCTTGATGGATTTTTATTATTATGTTACCATCTTGAATGATGTAAAATTCCTCACATGTCATATACTTACATAGAGGAGGTAAAATAAATGTTGCTGATAGAAAAATTGCACTGAAAGTAAGTTATAAAAAAAAAATGTAAAGCATGTTTTTTTTAGTTTACTTAACTTTACTTTCAACTGAACTTTTTACATCTGAAAATTTTCGATCAAAAAACATAACTTTAAAGAAAATTTTATGCTTTTTAAAATGGTACATAACTTTGAAAACTTATTTGAAAAACTTATCCAGTAAAGTCAGACTGACCAACATCACTGCATTCTCTCATGCTGTTACACCAATGACTGAAAAATTGTCCAGTTCTACACAACTGCCTGGCTGATTGGGCTTCAGTATGAAAAGTAATTGTTAAATATATTCAAATGACACAAAACAATTTAATCTGAAGCATTTATACAAATTTTCTGTGTATATTGCTCCTGCCATAATCAGTTAATGTTGCATGATGGCGTATTTGGTCCATATAAACCATTACATGTGAGAAAATTGTTGCAAAAATTCTGTTCTCACAATGTACTTGCACTGTATTTATAATAAAGTTTTCAACTGATCATCTTTTCCCTCAATTTCTATGCAAATGTTCAGGTATTCCAACCTCAATTTACTACACAACACCTGGTTCTGAAAGTCAATCCCAAATTTTTCAAACGTATGGGTCAGTTGGCCTGAAAACACAAAAACAAGAGTCCCTCAAAGGAACTGACACTCTACTGAGCTAAAAGAATTTTCAGGAATTCAAGATAAGACCATTTAATTCATTTAACTGCTGAGTGCTGAAACCATCTTTGATATTCTTCAGTGTTAACAAGATTTTCAAATTAGCTGCTGTTGTGGACATATTGGATGTCAACCTGGCACCATTTGCATTTAGGATCAACAAGGCATCATAAGAAGTCTTCTGGAGGAAAGACCCATGTTAATATGACTTTCTGTTTTGGAGGAGCAAGATGCCATGGTAGCCATATTCAATATCAGATTGGCACCATTTCTACTTAGTACCAAGTAGACACCATAAGTAGTCTTTTTCGTAAAAGCACAATGTCGATATGACAAGCCATCTAGGAGTAGTAGTGAGAGATCTCGGTTTAAGTTCTGTCCCTACCATGCAATTTTCTTCCATATTCAAATAAAATAAATGTTAAGGTGGCACTCTACAGTTTCACATTTTGCACAGGATTAGATTTTTAAAAAAAAAGAATTACCCAGGTTTTCCTCACTGGCTGTCCTGGCTATTTAAAAAAAGACCTTGTATATCTTAGGTATTATTAAAAGAACTTTTAATTCCCTTTATGTTGGTGTATGATTGATGGGTGCAACCTGGAGTATACAGCTTGGTCTAACTTAAGATGTGCACCTGTAAAAAAAACAGCTAGCTCTGCTCGGTTATTTTCACTTCCTGGACATCAAAAAGCAAATTTTAAAAAAAGAGCAGATAACTTTTTTTACTTTTTATATATTTTGTAATTCATTAATTGTACTTTCAGAAGCTGGTATTGCCTACTCTGACAAAATTGGTTTCCCTATTTTAATAACTGCTGAAAATAATGTACTTTTGACTAATTCAGGCTCATTTTTTTTGAGTATTTTGGAGTGGCCATTTCTGTATGCTGAGTGCTCAGATCTTGTACAATTTCCACAAGTACAACATGTAAAGAAATTCCAGCCACAGTACATGAAAGTAGCATAGAGGTATCCCAACATTCTCTTCATTGTGCATGTTGCAAATGCAAACAACTTCATGTTACAACTATCACTCTCTCATAAGTACAAAATATCTGTAGAGTGCCCCGTAATGGAAGCCACACACACCATAATCAAGGTACTCTTGTACTGAAGTACACTTCAAAAAGGACTTGTCAAAATAGTGCACAAAACACACATACCAAAAGGTGTTTAATGATGTAAATCCACCATTACGTTTGTTTCTCAACAGAAAAGAAACAAAATCAGGTGAAATAAATTAGGCAGCTAAACTAGCAATAACACAGTAGCATAAAACTTAATCCATGGGAGACCATAAGGACAACTTAATCCATGGGAGACCATAAGGACAACTTAATCCATGGGAGACCATAAGGACAACTTAATCCATGGGAGACCATAAGGACAACTTAATCCATGGGAGACCATAAGGACAACTTAATCCATGGGAGACCATAACAACAACTTAATCCATGGGAGACCATAAGGACAACTTAATCCATGGGAGACCATAAGGACAACTTAATCCATGGGAGACCATAAGGACAACTTAATCCATGGGAGACCATAAGGACAACTTAATCCATGGGAGACCATAACAACAGCTTAATCCATGGGAGACCATAACAACAACTTAATCCATGGGAGACCATAACAACATTATAAAAGGTATACTAAGGGGCGTTATAGTGAGGGACCACTGTATACAACCTTGTTCAGTTTTAGTTAACCAGTAATGACAATGTCAGATAGATACAAGCACAGTTTTATTTGGTTTTGTGGAGTTAAACGGCATTTTCAGCACATGATAGGCTATATATGGTGGCCAGTATATTTGGTGGAGGAAGCCCCCTGGAAGAACCACCGACCCGTGAAAAGCTGCTGTCAAGCTGTCTCACATACCCAAGTTGGTCAAGCCGAGACCTGAACTCGTGTGGACAGAGGTAAGATGTGTGAGTGATCTGTAAAGGCAAGCACCTCAGACCAATCGGCCACCCAGGGCCCCAGATACAAGCGCAATAAACTTGTTTTGAAAGACCACTGATTATTAAAGACTAGTTTCCATGCACATTTCAAGTGTTGTAACCTCCAATGAGAGACCACATTTCTTGAAACCACTTTTTGTTGGCAGAAGAAGGGATCACGCAACCAGGCAAAGTGGGCAACTAAGTCACTGAAAAAATGTAAACTTTGCCTTCTTCTATTAGGAGAGCGAAAATGACTTCGCCCTGTCATTATTTTTTTTAGATCTACACCAAGTAATTTTAGTTTATGGCTTTTGAGATGTTCACTCAACCCAGTCAAGTAGTGTTAAGCACCAGGTGAAATGGATTGCATGTTACCTTGGCAGGTGTTCATATCAATTGCGTCAACAAAACAAACTTGCAAATTCACAGGCATATGTTTGACCAATTAACTATTTCTCCTTGCATGATATCGCTGCCCGATTTCTGCAAGTTATCATATGATGATGAAAACTTGACTTGTTTTTTTAAATTAAATCATCTATATGTAAGTAACAATGTGTTTTAAGAATAGAATTGATGAAAGCACTTTCTAAATGTATATTTTGAAGATTTTAACTGCTGTGCTTGCATTATTTTCCACATAAAATCAGTCTGAAACTGTAAGTGAACCTGCTAAAGGGTATTAATGGTGGACATCGCGGTGTCTTCGAGGTACGTCTTCATAAGAATGTCTGTTTTCATAATTCACAGGGCAGATAAATTTAAGGAAATCATACAATTCATAGAAAGCAAAGTGTAACTATTATTGATAAAAGATTTAGCCTAAATATAAAAATTTGTTGGACAGAAACATATGGGACAATGCTTGTGGAATTGATGAGCGCTGTAACTTAGGGTCAAGGTTGTTTTCTTACATCACTCATCTTTGTGAAAAGTAGCGTAGAAAAATATCCAACCAATACATGACGTTATTACGAGTACATGTACGTAGACAAATATTAAAACCATACATTTTCAATCATATCTAGGGATTGTTGTAATGAAGCTAGAAAGTGAGTGGTCATATGAAGAAAATCCCTGTTTCCAGAAATAGATGCATCTACTTTTAAAAACTTCAAAAATGACAGTCAAAAGATTCACATTTAATTTAGAATCAACTCCCTCAAATTGCAGTTGTAAAGTCAGGGTTCTCAATAGATTTAAAAACTGAAGAGTCCTTTGACCCTTGACCCCACAATCCCTCAAAGCTGAAATCTCAATAGTTAGTCATAACCTGATAGCTGGGATTGTTCGTTATTCGTGGAGCACACTGATGTTCAATATTTCATTTCTCGTGTTGAATAAAGAGAAACACTTGTACAGTATTTAGCAAAAAACAGACAAGCCAAAAGTGAGAGACATGGCCATTACTGATTTTTATATAAGTGTTTCTCTTTCTAATTATGTATAATGCATGTATATTTGGTATATTAAACAGACAAAGGATTATTTTATACTTTAAAGATTAGACCTGCCCTCATGGCAAACAGGTATGATTTTTCAGCTTCCTTACACCAGTCACAGATCATCACTATTTCCATCATTCACATTATTTTTAACCATGGATATTCACTTTTCCACTTTTCCTTCAACTTTCTAAACACTTTAGGAGATTTATTCTCCTTCCCCTCAGAATTGCTCCAAACTTTTTGGTTCTTTGGAGTCTGGGGCTCAGAATGATCACTATCAGGTCATTTCTGAGACTGAGACAGATAAGAAAATATGATTCTTTGAGCCATTGTGATTTAATAGTTCACAAATACATCTAATATAACAAAATTATTCCATCTCATTATTCAGTCTCGAGTAATTCCAAAGCACTAAATAAATAACTGAGCATAATGTCCCATAAATTCTAACTGAATGATACATTAATTAAAACACCCAAATTTGTAAACATTTCACAAATTGAAGCAAATTAATTGCCAATAAAACACAATTAAAGTTTGTCCACTTATCTATGACAACTGGTCTCATGAGTTGTCATATTTTCCAGTTTTTTCTAATTGATTATAATTTGATGACAATCAAACAAACGCCGATTTTGACCAAAAGTTAATCCAATCAAGTCATTATTGATGCAAATTATTTCAAGTAACAACGACATTTAAGTATTATTCAGAAAGAAAAATAAATTCAAAGGAAATGTTGCAACCAATAAAAACTGCAATTTTGTGCACATTTGTTCTCAAATCCAACACATAACATGAAAATAAAAAGACTGAAGAAACAGACAAAATCACCAGATCTTTTGCCTCATTTGCATGTGCAGTCGGCACAAACCCTGCATTCTGTATTTCAAACTATATATATATAGATATATATATATATATAAGGAAAGGAACCACAAAAAGTAAACAAATGCTATAAATGAACATGATGTAAAAATTGAATCATGTGCACACAAAAACAAAACAAATAGTCGTTCATGATCATTATAATATACTGAAAACAATGTAGTCTTGATACAAGTCAATAAAACAACACAATGCATTATTGCAAACAGTTATATCCGCCTGATCAACAAAGTAAAATGTAACACGGCTCCCGAAAGCCTATTTTCGTTAGGTTGAAATGGTTGAAGGAGGTTATGAGAATAAAGGATATAGAAACTCGTACAATAATTTTCACAAACAAAGTTGTTATCCTTGAGAATGATAACGATAATATTACTTATAAATGAAAGAAAATCAAGAAGATTAGTAATGCTGTCTTCTCATGTGAATAAATGAATATTGTAACCTTCAACCCGGGGGAGGGGTGGAGAATGTTTACCTTCCAGCCTTTGTATCTTAGCCTTCACCGACATAATTGTCTCAAACGGAGACACTCGCAGCTCAAAGGCTGCTCCTGTCAACGTCTCGATGTACAGCTCCATGTCAGGGGAAAGTCCTCGAATGTCGAGGCTTTCTGTAGATGATGATCTCTAGCTTTTCCAATTTCAATCCATGATTCTGAGAATGACCTCACGAAAGATTATCAAAACAATCCCAAACTTCTGCTGAAATCTTGAAGTCAGTGTCATTTAACCATTGGAATTAACTTGCTATTAACAGGACAACATTAACTTTCCATAATCGAACAGCTGTTACAATAGTTGCGTCAACTATATAACATATATCTCGCTGAAACTTCACAATACCCCACACCGAGTGGTAATATCAAGATGGTGGTCTCAATTATTTCCTGCTCAGGAATTCGGGATTTCTCAGGTGCCCGTATGTGGTAGTTACGGACAACAATTAATCACGTGATACTTTGTGTGTACAAAAACTTCCTACATCTCACACATGCACAAGTTACGGATTAAAAAAAAAGAAGAAAAAAAAAAAAAAAAGGAATAAGTCATTCTATACTATAGTACTCCTAAATCCGATGTATTTGTAATCATTAGTTACAGTAATTATTATGCTGCCTGTTTATATCCTGACTGTTTAAATTCTGCCACTTAATTTTTTAAAAGAAATAATTAGTCTAAGCTACAAGTGTCTTTGGGGGAGTCCGTAAGTCCATGTGTCCCAGTCTGTACATGTTTTTCAAACTTAATATTGACCAGACTGATTGCAATAAAATTGGATGTGGTATACAAATTTACAAAAATATAAATGTAACCCCAAAAATATTATATTTTTTGAATGAATATATGTTTCATACTTGCTCTATAAATGATGTGAAATTGGCAGTTGTTACATACGTGCGTTTTAAATTGATCATTCATTCCACTCAGACGAAGGGCATGCTCGATTGGATGTCCTGAACATGTTCTAGAACTGTGCCGTCACATCGGCGAATCTAACATTTTGGACAATGTACTGGAATTGTACCGTCATAAAGGTGAATCGAACGTTTTGGAACAGATTTAAGTATGGCAGATCAGGCAGCTCTGTTAGCGATCACTGAAGACGAAAGTGCTGAAAATGACGACACTGACATTGTTATTGATGCTCTTATTCTAACGTCAAAAAATGAACATATTAATATCCTAGCAACATTAATTTTCATAACATACTTTCATTTTCCTACAACATAAGAATAAATGTTATTTTACAAACATTTTATTTCCACAGGGAGAATATCAGTTATTATCAAAGTCTCTACTAGATTTTTTTAAAATCAGTGTATCATTTATTGCCACCTATTGTAGTTTTTGTACATAGTAATTTAGTTAACCAAGAAAGACGTTCGGCTGCTAGTACGTACGGATGAAAGGTCGTACAGACAGATATGGGAGAATCAACATTTTAATAAGATTGTTAATAATGGCAATATTATTTAACTTTGCATGCTGGTATTGAACTAACTATATAGGACAAGTGTTGATTTTAAATTCAAAATCTTGGGCCTACTATTCTGTTCAAATAATTTAAGCAAACAACACTGAAACCACTTTAAAATGAAATATGCCAAAGTACATGTATCATGCCGCTGCATGGTAAATCCATTTCATCTGAACTTTTTTTAAGCATCAACAGTACTTTCCCCAACACTACCTACCAAATTTTCAAAGATAAAATGATAATAATAAATGCTCCTTACCCCCTTTGCGTGCGTGTTCCACGGCGGCCTTTAGAGTGAAAAAATACGCTTTGCAACCTCTGTATGCGTGCATGGCAGAAGACATTTCACAACATCACGTTGCTGAGAATTTTACCACAGAACAATATGAACATGTTGAAAAGAGTCGAAACGAATCATGTCATTGAACGTTTATTTGACATTTTGTATACCAAATTTGGACAGAATATACCAGATTGATGTTCGACAGAAAAGAATATATAACATTACACATAGACGGGAATGAACTAGTCAGCGGAAGTGCATATATACAGTTGACCGACTGAGTTCCAAGTTTAAAAAATCTTGCCTTAATGTGCAAAACAATGATAAGAACTGTTTCTATGCAGTCGAATCAATCTTGAATACTGTTAAAATCAAAGCCAAAGGACTTCTTGCTCCAATTTGAACAACGTACTCTAGTTGGTTCAATAAATGTCCGATGAGAATTGAGACATAAACAAATTTGAAAATGAATTTAATATACCAGTCAATGTTTTTGAAATATTGGAGGTGACTTCGCGAAGCCACAAGACTCGTCAGTAGTAATATGTGCCCCATGTTAAAAGGTTGAATTGATTATTATAGGCCTAAACGGGAATCTAACATTGTTGTTTAAATTAGTTATTTACTATCCAACACATAATTTTTTTCATAGGCTATCCAACACACACTTTTTGATTATCATCCAACACATACTATTTGATTACTATCCAACACTCTTTTTGATATACTACCCAACACATACGTTTTGATTACTATCCATCACCCACTTTTTGATTACCATGCAACACATACTTTTGATATACTATCCAACACTCTGTATGTAGTGACGAAAATCCCCACATCTACTATCCAACGAAAAGGGTAGGAGTTTTTATACACGGTATAATTACATGCATACAAACATACTATCACATACAAATAAGGGTAGGACTGTTTATAGACACACCATATTCACACAAACATACTATCACACACAAGCATGGATAGGAGTGTTTATAGACACTATACTGACACAAGCATACTATACTATCACACACAAGAGGGTAAGGGATTTTAAGTTTAAGTTGGGTTGTGAACACAGAAATAGACATAGACATGCACAAACATACAAACATAACACACATTCATTAACAATAATTTCTGAGTAGTATCTCTCTTTTCTAGAGATCTGGGTGGCCCTGAAAATGGCCGTTGCAGTTTGTTAACCAAAGAAGAGGGTTAACATATACCCAGGACCGGATTAAGACCTTTAGAGGCAATAATCACTGAAAAGATTATGGTGCCCCCCCCCCATGTAATTCAAAATAAAAACAATACTAAACTTCTAATTTCTCTTTTTTTTTTTTTTTTTTTTTGGTGACCCTGCTTTGCTGGTGCCCTAAGAACGTGCTTAATCTACCAATTGGGTAATCCAGCACTGCACATACCACACCGCTTCATAGCTCAACACCGCAAACTTCTCCTCACAGACGGACCGTAAGACATCCTTCAGGCACCCTTACCTCTCCACATAGATTCTTTTCTTCCATATAGCTGTGTCTGTGATCCTAGTAATGGCCCACGATGCCTTGACATATACCAGGAAAGTCCGGAATAAACAACATGCTGCAAATGATGGTCGATGGTTCTAGTTTTACCCAGATCTCGTCAGGTTGTCTTAAGAACAGATGACAAAATGGACCAATGCACTTATATATATATATATATATATATATATATATATATATATATATATATATATATATATATATATATATATATATATATATATAAGAGACGGATTGAAATGTTCCACCAATCAGAATGCGTGTAACATAATTCAGTCAGGGCGCGTTGTCTCCCTTCAAATCAGAAGACAGCGGGCGCATGGCGTCACTTTAAAAATATATATGCTCACCAGCGTGCCTACGATTTACCATTGCCAAACAGTTTGAGTACAATAAATATAGCTAATAATATGAAGACGATCTACTGGGGTGAGCCTGCCGGGGATTCATTGTATACTCGGAGTGATAGTACGATTACTACTACTACTGCTACTGTAGCAGATATTCTTCAAGAGGAGGGCGACTTCAGTTTGGCTTTGTACGATTTCCCATCGTCTCCGCAAGAATTTTGCAGCCAATAGTATCACTTTCACCTCCCTCTCCATCATTACTAGTGTATGATGATTTCAGCAAGAAACAGAAGAACTAGTTGGAGAGTTTTTTACAACGTCATAAAGAAGAAGAACAAGTATTTGTTCAACAAGAAGAAGAAGAAGAAGAAGAGGAAAAAAGAAAGCGAGAGGAAGATAAGAAGAGAAAAACTTTGAACGGTTAGAAGAAGGAAGAGAGTGACACAGAACATTTTGGTGGAGTTCAACCATCTGAGAGAAATGTATCAGACTTCTTTAGCCAAGGCGAAGAGAACGTGGACGACACAAAGTTTTATTGGTGGATGAACTTCGCAGTACCAAACGAAGTATCGTCCAAATTAACAACCAGCAAGATGAAATGTTTTTGGACACACGTGTTGGTCGAACTTATGTCGAAAAGAACTATACAGCGGAAGGAAACGATCGGTATACGTTGAAAGTATACCCTCAAGTTGTTCGTTGAGCTCTCGTGTTTCGAGGACTAGATTTCCCAGATAGAAAATACATTCACATTTATCATCATCAAGAGTATTTCGATGCCATTACAACCAGCACAGGATTTCTTGGATGCCAATACTGTTGCTTGAAATGTGATCAAGGATATAGCCATCGAGACCAATATATTCATCGTAAAGAGAGATATCGTTGGTATTTAGCTTCCAGACCTTGCATTTCTGAAGGAAAAGAAATAATTCATTGCTTTACTCGCAAGCGAACCATGGTCAGTCCAACTTGTTACGAACAACATCTCATTAAACAATTACAACAACAACAGAAAAGTGCTTGTTAATTATTGAGAGTCTGCTCCACTTGTGGACATCTTGTTCGACGAATAACCAAAAGTCACACGTTTGTGTAGGAAAGAAAAGATGTCGTTTTTGTGACCAAATTGTTGACTTCAGTCATCAGTGTTATATTAAAAATATGACAATGAACTCGAGGATATTTTAAATGACGACCAGAACAAGAATAATAAGAAGAAACATGGATTTTTTAGCTTTTTTGATTTTGAATGTTCACAAGAGACTGGAATTCATATCCCTAATTTTTCCGTTGCTCATCGTGCTTGTGACAAATGTATAAAAGAACCTTTATTTTTTCATTGTCCAACTTGAAGTAAGATTCCAGGAGGAGGAGAAAAGATCTTTCGGGGCTCTCGTACTCTTGCTGATTTTGCCAAATGGATTATAGACCCCACCGACGACACTTGGAGTGAAGTGGAAATCCAGCGTTGCGGAAACTGTCATCGATATGCTACAGTCATGGCTCACACTTTCTCAGGATACGACGGACAATTTCTTTTGAAACATTATTCAGAACAAGAGACACTGAATTTCCAACAGTCGTCATGAACGGAGCCAAAATCATTTACACGAAATTGGAATATTTCGACAATTATTTTTGGATCATTGAGATATCGATCCCTTGAAGGAAGCTTCTACAATTGCAAAAGCATGTGGATTAGTCTATCGAAAAAAGTTCTATAGCGAGAACAAACTAGCCGTCATACGACCTCAATCCTATCTCTCTGTTAGCCGTCGATATTCCGCCAAAGCTTTGAGCTGGCTCCATTACTTGTGTGAAAATGAAGACAAGTCGATATAACATGCTAGAAACGGTGGACAAAAGAAAATTTGAAGCCTTTTCGTGGATGTTGAATTAAAAAACCCACAGATGCTCTACGAATTTCAAGGATGTTTATTTCACGACTGCCCAACTTCTGTTCCTCAACGAGACCTGAAAAGTCGTTTCTCAGAGTTCACCATGGAAGAGTACGACCAAACATACCAAAGACGCCTGAGGTTAGAAAGTCACGAATACCAAGTGATAGAAATGTGGGAACACGACTACGATCGACGTTTCAAAACCGATCCAAAATTTAAACGCATCGTCGAAGAGTACGACGTGGTGGTCATCGAACCTCTAAATCCATGCGACAGTTTTGTTTGGAGGACGAATCAGTGCGACACACTTGTTGTACGAAATGGATGAATCTCAAGGAGAGCAAATCAAATACATCAATGTGTGTTCCTTGCATCATTGGGTGTGCAGATATGCTCGATTCCCACTGGTCACCGTGAAATGTTGACAGAATATATTGACGTGGAACACATTCGCCAATAAAAAGGTTTAATAAAATGCAAAGTGCTGCCACCGACGAACTTGTACCATCCTGTTTTACCTCATAATTGCCACGGAAAACTGATGTTTCCTTTATGCTGTGCGTGTGCTGAAACATGTAATCAGGACCAACTTTATCGCCACGATGTTCAAGAACGAGTCTTGACAGGAACGTGGATGAGTGCAGAATTGTTTCATGCTCTCGATCGTAGATTCAACTTGTTAAAAGTATACGAAATGTGGCACTTTCCTACCACAGAGCAATACCAACAATATTACGACTCCATTGAAGTAATTTTTCAGGCTACGTCAACGAATTTCTAAAATTGAAGCAAGAGGCTTGTCAGACTCCAGAAGACAAAGAGGCATTTAAAGAACGGTACCGATCCTTAGAAGGCATCACTTTGGAACACGTGGAAAAGAACGAAGAATGACGATCGTTTGCAAAAGTTATGCTGAATCGTTTGTGGGGGAAATTTTCTCAACGTCCGATTTTGCCAGATCCATGTCGATACTTTCAACTCGTCGACGATAAAGGCAAACTCATTAAACACGTGGGAATCATACGTGAAAATTTGATTTTGGTGAATTATGACGAAGTCGCATAACTTGCCCCCCCCCCCCCCCCACCCCGGCAAGTTTGCCAATATCATCATTGCAACGTACGTGACAGTTAATGCCCATTAAAAATTGTATTCTGTCTTGCAAACATTAGGAGATCGAGTCCTTTACTTTGACACCGACAGTTTAGTAACATTACATCGATCACCCTGGAAGCTATCAACCCCGCATCGAAGACAAACGTTTAGGAGCTTGGACCGATGAACATCCCGAAGACACTATTTTGAGTTTCGCTAGTGGTGGACAAATATATTACGATTACCAGTACCGAGACAACTTAATACCAGATGTTACCACGCCTAGTCAAAGCTTACAATCAATCGTACCATCGTAGCATCGGCTGTACGCCAAAAGAAGCGACACCTGAAAAAGAAGTGATGGTGTTTGATCGATTGTTTGGAACGTCAAAGACCAGAAACTGGAAAAACAAAACACACTTTTGACAAAGGTTATTTACCCAGCTGGAGGACATAATTGTTTCGTGTCACAGGACAAATGCGTGAACGTAATCCTCAAGTCTATAAATTGGATGATATGAATGGAGCAGTACTAAAAGGAACTTTTTACTTGCCTTAGTTACAACGAGTGACTAAGAAAGAAGACGACAAGCACGATATCGAAAGCATTCTTGATCGAAAAGCACGTAAAGTGGGAAAACGTCGACCTCAAGAGGGGAAAGTTCGTTGGAAATTATATCCACCTTGTTTTGATTCTTGGATTGCTGCTTCACAAGTCATCGACAATAAAAAGACGTTGAAGTTACCATCATGCCGTTAAAACACAGCTACATCTCCTTCTCAGAGTTCCTCTCTCCAAGAACTACAAAAACAACCCCTGTGGGTGTGGTGTGGAGAACATCTTAGAAATAAAATCGTCTTTTTCTGCCAAATCTTTGTGATGTATTGTGTCATTGGAGTAGCCATTGGAAATTTGAGTTTGCAACAAGGAGATCAATTATTGTGGACTATTTTACTCAACAGTTGTAGTTGTTATCTTCTTAGTCCGTCGTTGAAATATGCCGACAGTAATAACAACAACGGTAGCCTCGCCAATGCCAGTCACAACAACACATCTTGCAGTCACATCAGCAGTCCTCTTCTGGAACATTTGGAAAATCATTCTCCTTTGACCCCGAGTGACTCCTCGGAGACTAGAACCACCGAAATATGAATAAGCACTGTTATTTAACATACCCAGTGACAATTCTGTGCATGTTTTTCCCAACAACACATTATGCTGTTTCACGGCCAAATTTGCTCAAGCCATTCAATTGGATCACGAAGCTCATTGGGAAGTAACTTTGGTAGAAATCATTCATCCTACTCAAGCCATCAATATCAAAGAAAGCCAAAAGACTTTTGTTGCTGATATCCTCAACGAACAAGTTCCAAAAAAAACTTGGACAAAAATGATCATGTCTATCACGAATCTAAAAAAGCCATCAAGAGAGAATCCTCAGTTGAACACCTATACCATGAGAATTCATGCAGGATATTATTTCAATGCTCAACATCTCGTCGAAACGATTTCAGCTATTTTCAACCCATCAGTTTGGCAAAGCACTGGAGAAAACTCGCCGAAGTGTACGGATACCATACAATTGCTCGTCGTCTTAAAATGTATTTTTTTGACGGCAAAAGCCTGTCCGTTACTTTTTCTCCCGGTTTCTTTGCTATTCTGGGTGGAAAGATCTCTCTCGTTCCTATGAAAGATATTCACAACAACAATCGATTCTACAGCTATTTTCGCTTCCCTTCCCTATCGAATTCAACGAAGGACTAACTTTGATGTTTGTGTGATCGGATGTCGTAGACTGCAACGTCGTGGGAAGCACAACCGCTCCGTTGCTGAGGGTCATTCCTCTTAAAGTGGATTCTGCCATGACTTCTTACGATGAAGGAGGAAACAAGTATCACGTTCACAGAGAATTTGTATATCCTCATTATCTTCTTGTCAGTAAATCGTATTTTGACAGTGTCAATAATAGTATAAAAGGAGATCTTCACCAAATTTTCTATTATCTAAAGGAAAAGTCACTGTGAAACTACATTTTCGTAATAAATTCTCCAGTGGATTGTAACAGATGTATCTTGTGTAGCAATGAGTCGCTGGAGGACGAGGACATGGTATAGGAGATATGTTAAAATCAGCTTTTCGTACAGCAGCACCCGTGTTAAAAACAGTGGTGACTCGAGGATTGCATGCTTTAAAAGATGCAGCTTTGACGCAAGGAAAAGAATTTCTCCAAAATATACTCATCGAACAACAATGTCATAGAGAAGCCTTAATGAGAGCAGAAAAAAAATGTGTTGTTTCAAACTGGAAAAGACCTCCTAGGAAGCCAAGACACACCTATAAATTCGCTCAACACTTCTGCCCAAAACATTACGCCCTCCTCTACGCCACAACAAGGACAAGGCAGAAAGAGACGTTTAAAACCCTTGAAACTTTATAGACACATTTAGAAAAAGGATAAGAAAAGAAAAACAGCTGTCAGAGAATTGTGCGTTTTTGATTACTAATTGAAAAAAAAGTAAAATGATGCACCGAGGTTTTTCAAATGTTTCAAATCAGAACTCTATCTGTTTGCCATGCCACCAACGATGATGACGATACAAGAATCTCAGTGGGTAGAATTTCATCTTCGCTCGTCTTTGACCACTTCAGCACCTATCGAATTTGAAATCAAAGGACAAACCGAAGATTACATCGATCTCATTAACCGTTACTTGTACCTGAAAGTCAAAGTTTTAAAAACAGACAACAGCAATCCAGACGCCGATGCCAGAGCGGGTCCCCTTCAACAATTTTATGTATTAATTGTTCAGGGAAGTGGATTTGTACTTGAATAACAAACTAGTCAGCAGCAGCACGGACACATAACCTTACCCAGCTTATCTGGAAATTCTCTTGACGTACAGAAAATAAGCCTAGAGAACACACATCTAGATGCTTCAGTGGTATGGAATCCTGACACTTTGGACAGGTTCAACAACACAGCATTGACTGCGGATGATGATCTTCACAATATTAGTCTCCTGTTTTGCTCATCACTTGGCTGAAAGAATCAAACAATTGACCATAGAACATTGCCATGGTTGTCAAATCGATCATCCTAGTCAGAAACAACACAACCAATGTTTGGTGACGAGTCAAGAAGAAATGTTGGAAGAATACCTGGAAGATGCATGGACACTGATATTGGAATAGAAGATCTTGAAAGAGTGGTATAAAAACTTGCGCGACCATTACTCACCTCCATTGACTTCTATGGAAACGAAACGCATCGAAGCTCTCTTGCAACAGAGTACGGAAACGCCCCGTTCATCAACTAACTTGACAGATGTTAGCAAGGAAAGTGTCAAGCGTGAAGTGATGACTTATCATTAACTGTGAAAAATAAAAACGAATACCTGGGAACTTCATTAACATTTGACTCACAGTTTCTTGGAAGACAGTGGTATGTGCTAAAGATGAACTTCCTCATCGAAAACCTAAAGACGTTCAAACCTATGTCATCAACACAGACGACAATCATCGCCCAGGAACCGACTGGGTATCCGTCTAGTTTCCCAGTGTGGAATATTTTTATTTCTATGGATTACCTTTCCTGGAAGACGGCATCATCGACTTTATGAGAAGAAATGCCGTATCCACTCAGTTCAATAATGTGAGATCACAAGGATCAGATTCAATTGTGTGTGCACAATATTGTGTGTATTTGCTTCATCAACGCAGTCTTGGGTTCCCGTTAGAACATGTAGTGATTTGTTTTGGAAGTGATTTCTATCGAAACTATGATAAAATAGAAAGGTGGTTTTCTTCAGCATTGATGACAAAATGACACTGTACTAGAACAACGGAAATCTTATCTGACTCCACAACGTTGTCAACCATGTAAATACGATCAAATTTAATGTTTGAGTATTTGTAAATTAAAAGGAAGGAACTGGCCCTAATCCTCGTTCTTCATAGTTGATGTTTCAGTTAGCGGGGCGTATTAATAAAAATGTTGCTTTAGAAGAAAACAAAAATGGTGTTAACTTGTTTTTTTGAAAGAACCATTTTTGTTGACAAGCTCATTTATTCTCTCTGTCGATCTTTGAAATTTTTCTAAAAGGATGTTTTCCTTCACCTCTGGGTAACTGAACTTAAAGGATGTTTTCATTCACGTCCATGCTATTCACATATAAAGCGGTGTGTTCACCAGTCTTGCTATCTATCGTCGACTAAGTCAGACCTTTGTTCGACTAGAATATGTTCGGCGCAACATGAATCAAGTCAAAGAGCTACATCCAGACAGAATATTGTTCAAGAGGGTCATGAACCATTTTAAATTGTCCAAAGAACTTGTCCTCTCAATGTTGGAGGATGAAGTTGTAGAGGACAAGAAGGAGTGGTAGAAAGAAAAGAGGGAACGCCAGGGAAGACGATTTGTTCAGACAACAGACAACAGACTTGACAACCAATGACAATCATGTTCGAGTGTCACAGACGCGTTCCCTCCTGCGTCGTCAGACTTGTGGTGAGGACTCCACGAGTATCCCAACAGCGGAGGAGGACCCCCAAGACTGAAGACTGGGCCTACCAGACTGAAGATTGGAATATGGAAATGGAACAGCAATGGAGGAGACACCACTCCCCCCCCCCGACCCAAGACTGGGATATGGAGTAACAGCAGCAGCAGCAGCAACAAACAACCACAACAATAACAGCATAGACAGCCTGACATAGTCCCTCAAGAAGAGGATTAGGAAAGTGAGGCAAATTTTGCTCACTCTTCTCTACCTATCTCCATCAATCTTTGAGCTGGGGATAGATGGAGTAGATGTGCTGCCTGCAGAGTTAGGCCCGGGAGGCGCAGACACTATGTGTATAAAATAATCAGGGTCACTCAAACCTCTTCGAAAGAGAAATACAGCTCAAAATCATTGCTACTCTATGCGTTTTATGTTTGTATGTTTTTCCATGTCTGTTCACAACTAACTAAAACTTATAACTCTGTCCTGTGTGTGGTTGTATGTTTGTGAGTATAGTGTGTCTATAAACACTCCTACCCTTGCTTGTGTGTAATACTGTATGTATATTTCATTCCCTTTTTTATTACACCCTACCCATTTCATTGGTGAGGGTTCTGGTCACCACACACGACATGTTGAATAGTATATGTGGGATACTGAATAGTAGATAAATAAGTGATGGATAGTAGATAACTAAGTAATCGATAGTAGATAATTAAGTGATATCTTGTAGATCACTAAAGATTGAATAGTAGATAGCTATTTCACATTACATTTCTGTCTAACCCTATACAAACCCATACACATTTTTCAACATGGAGGCGTAATGTTAAATTCCCGTAGATCCCGAGATGGTCCCCCAATGTAAACCAACGGCGTAATGTTAATTCCCGTAGAGCCCTCAAGTGTCACATATTACTAATAACGAGGTCAACAACTTCTAACAATGTAACAATGTAGTCTCAATGTAACATTCCCGTTAGAGGTCCCATGGTCCCATTTGAGGTCAAGAACTTCTAACAGTGTAACAATGTATACAATGTGCTCTCGACAGCATAGATGTCAGCTTTATAGCCTCAATGTTAAAGTCCCTTAGAGGGCTAAAACGTTCCATAATGTAAACCTATGGAGTAATGTTAATTCCCGTAGAGGGCTATAGAATCTTATATTACTAATCCTGTTGATAGAGTTTTGCAGTCAGTGTATCGAATATCGGCAATCATTTGGTTACTTTTCATTTAGAATGAGCACTGGTTGTTCAGAAAAAAAAAAGAAAGAATACCAGCGTTACTACCTGCATTCATTGTACACCGGTGCACACTTGCACCGCCATCTCACATCTCACAAACTTAATACGTGGGAAGGCATTTCTCACAGAAACCCCACTTAAAGTTCCGAAGAGCTTCAAAGAACGGACCTAGTCACAGCTGACAAGTGTGGACGTTCACTTTTCGCATTTGTAACTTTTGTAAAGGTTTCTCCAAATCAATTAAATCTTTTCTCAGCTCTTCATCCGTTGGTCTATTTCGCTAATGCTGCCTTGCACCTCACCTATGTTACTGACCACTTCTCAATCAACGTACTCTTTTGTATCTGTTTTAGATAATCCAACATCAGCGAGTAATTTGTTGTCGATATTGGTGAATGTAACAACTTTTATCACTTTGATTTTATCATTAAATATCTGTAATTGGAAGATCGTAAGTTTTCTTCTTTGATATAATCATGCTCTAATTCGCATTAACATTTCTTTTTACGTAATTTGTCCTTTTGGTTATCTCTATTAAATCATTTTTTCTGCAATTCTGACAACGGATTAGTTTTAGTCGTCTTCTTGTTGCATCGGCCAGTAATTTGTCTTCAAATAACTGATTGGTGTTCTGAACTCTTGATAGTTTTGTTTGATTTCGTTATTCAAGTCTCCATGTATCTTCTCCAACTGACATTGTAAAGTGCCATAGTTTTCCAGAGATTTTGTTTTCTACTCTATGCCACTTATCAAGGCTTCTATTTTCATTGTTCATCCTCTGTTCAATCAGTTGTAAACATTGCCTAACGTTAGGTAAATCATCTGCTCTTCCCCTTGCTGATTGTAGGGTGTGTACTACAGTAGACAACGTATTGAATCTCTGCTGAAACAAGTTTTAAGCTCCATTTTGTTCTCTGCTCTCATCAGTCTGTTTTTATATCTCTGAGATTTGCTTCGTTCTTTCATTGCCATTCTGTTCAATAACAGCTTCTTCCCTCCACGTCTTGATATCTTTCACATTGTTTTCACTAACTGTGTTTAGTATTTGTTTAACAACTCTTCTGAATGCAACTTTTTAAAAATTATTTGCTGCTTCAGTTAACCTTTACCCCCGCAAGTTATCATTTGTAATCACTGTTTCTTGGAAGTATCTCTTCATTAGACCGTCTGTTTTCGGAATTCATTGGGCACATACATTAAGACACATATACAGTTCGTAGAAAGCAAAGTCTAAATATTATGTGAATTTTATGTCAGAAACGTATGGGACAATGCTATATTGTGGAATTCGAGAAGCGCTGTGAGGTCAAGGTCGTTTTCTCATATCACTCAGTTTTGTGAAAATATGAAAAAAGAAGCGAAGCAAATAATATCTAACCCCTACAAAATGTTTTTACGATTACGTAGACCAAAATTAAAAACCATAAATTTGCAATCCTATCTGTGCATTGTTGTAACGAAGCTAGACAGTGTGAGTCGTGAAATTATGAAAATCCACGTTTCAAAATATAGATGCACCCACATGGCATGCGTGGTGTTATATTTGTTCTTGGCTGTATACAGATTCAGTTGAAAAGAAGGATCAACACTAATTCATTTATATCTCTACTTTAATGCTTCAGTTCATCGTCGATGAATAGCTAAGGCAGTGTTTTATCGATGACAATTTAATTAAACATCAAAGTTTTGATGCAATTATATATTTAGAGCTTGACAATATTCGCAGTTCCAGTGTTACTGATTCTAGCATTTTTAAGCACAGTACAATCACTTTCACAAAAGCATATTTTCTCGAGTTATTCACGGTCTTCCTAGGCCTGCTTGATGTTTTTGTGCCTATTAGAGGTTAATACATATATATTTCAAAATGTGTTTTTGTTATTTGTCCTTTCAAAATGACACAAAAAACAAGTATGACGTATATAGTGAGTGGATCGAACTATGGTAATTAGCACAAGTACTATAGCATTCCCCCCCCCACTCCCCATGACCCCCAACCGCCCGGGTAGTTTGTGCCACTCTTCGATTATAAGACGATATTTTTAAAAATTGCACATATCTTAGTAATTTCATTCATTAATTTATGATTTTCAGCCCGATTGTCGATAGTGGGTCCATAACATTGTCATCTTCTTCGCCTTTCAAACCAAACGGGAGTTTCTATACTAACATGGCATCCACAGTGTGGGCGAGTTTATTTTGATGAAGAATTTGTACAATAAAATTACAATTCTTCAAACTACTTACTGGACATGTTTCCAAATTTAAGCGCATATTGTGTTCCCTTTCTAATTTTTTTATTACTTTTTGGGGAGGGGCTCAATTTTTTTAAAATATTAAAACTAGAAATTAACATTATTGGATGCAGTCGATGCATTGTTTATTTTCTATGTATGTGTAGTCCAAAAAGACATCCCTTCGCTGAAAATGGACTTTTCCAGGAACCGGAAAATCACCGTGAATAGGTTCCACCTTTTCGGGCTTTGATAGTGAAGAGGTTAACTGTGTTCCACCATTACCAGATTGGGTGTCAGATTCTGATTTAGAAGTGGGTGAAGAGTGCATTGATATAGATTTTAATGATCTTAGTGATGTGGAACTGTCATCAAACGAAGAGGAAGAGAAGATGAGAGACAGCCCCTGAAATGAGTAACTTGACAGTCAGTCCAACTATTCCAAAGATTATGACTTTTGGTCATCAGCTGCCATTACAGTTGACATTGGGGAGTTTATTGAACCCATTGGACCAACAACTCTGCTATAACATGCCACACCACTGGATTATTTTTATTTACTGTTTGATGATGACTTATTACACGTGCTAGCAGACAAGACCAACAGCTTCGAAGCCCAGCAGCATGGCGGTGAGCAGCATGTGGAAATACACGAATCCAGAAGAGATGAAGGGATTTAATGGACTCCTCTTCCTCATGGGAATCATTTGTAGACAGAGGGCAAGCTCTGCCATCCAGAGCAGCAAAAATACTCTGTAAGGGGTTCAAATGGAAAAGTCACCATATTTATATGGACATTTTTTTTACCAGCACTGAGCTGTTCTGGACCTTGGAATCCAAAGGAATATATGCGTGTGGCGCAGTGAAATCCACCTTCCCCGCAGGAGCTACAGAGGCCCAGCAAGCAACATAGAGGACACAGCCTTTTCTGTCATCATATATATATATATATATATATATATATATATATATATATATATATATATATATATATATATATATATATATATATATATATATATATATATATATATATATGCTGAACATTTTTATTGATATTTGATAATACGAAGCGGTTTATATTACTCATTGGTTTTTTTCGGTTTATTTTCAAAGCAAGTTTACTTAGGAGTTATGCTTATTGTCAAAGTAAAACTATCGGTAGACAGTAGGACAATGATCTGTGTGCATCTGAAAAAATACCTGTACATCACAAGGAATAATAAGAATTTTAAAACCATGCTTTTTAATCAGAATTGATGAAGAATATGTTCTGTCCTAATTGATATATTGTTTTACAATTATATATTTACATATAGTTAATAATATTTGTGTTCCTTTTCTGAAGATGCAAGTTTCTCCAGATGTTAACAGGACACATTTAATATTGAAATATATTAGGTATTGTATCTTTGAGACTATTGTACTTTCCAGAGCACATTCTCATAGGAACTTGGTGGCTTTTCGTCAAGTTATGCTTTCTTCCTAGGCCGGCATAATTTAAATTTTTTAGACTGCACATACATACACACAAAAGACTGATACACACAGAGTAAAACAAAACTATGCAATCCTTGCTAATTGATGATTTAGAAATACATATTCAGCAAGAAATAAAACTGCAAATATGGTTGGTTGTTAAACTAAGTGTATGACCTCTCAAGAGATAGATTTGGGGTACAAATACAATATTTATCTCATGGGCAATAAATACTACTCTCAACATTTCATACATGGAAGTTTGGCAGGTGGAAACACAAACAAGTAATTTTTTTCTTAAGTCGAGATTTTTTTTACAGGTCTACATTCTGTCCGCCAACTCTACAGCAACTATAGAGGAGACAACCTTTCGAGGCATAAGGGTGCATTGAGGCTCGAGATTTCTCATTGGCCAGCAGGTCACAATTACCAGATCGATGTAGGTGGGGTTGACCCAGCAATCAACTTAGGTACAAGTATCCGGTTGGAAGGACCAGCTACAAATGGTGGAAATATTTTTTGTCCACTTCCTTCTGAATCTATCTTTGAGCAATGATTTTATTATATTGTATGAGACTGACACTCTGAAGAAGACTAGGAAGAAGTACACCCTTCTGGACTTCCACATAGATATTGCTAGAATACTGATTGGGGACTTTTGTAGGCGCAAACAAGGAAAAATTATTCCTGCTGCACAGCCTCTACGTCTTTAACACTATATGGCTAGATTGGGCACAATGCACATGCAAGCAGTGTTCAAAAAATCATAAGCGTGATGTGCTAAATGTGATGTACACATGTGCCCCGGTGTGTGTTTTTAGGCATACCGCCAGCAGCTAGGTGTACGGGAAGAGTAGTGTTGATATAGTTTTTGATAATTGTTTTATTTATTCGCCTATTAGAATTATTTGTGATAAATCATTAACCGTGAAATTTCATATTTTTACATTTACTTTCATCACTAGTTGAATACATTTACCACAAATTATAATCTTCAAATGTAAAGTTGTATTGTTTTCCTTCATTACTTTTAAATTTGCACTAATATCATACATATATATGACCATCCTATGCAGTACACAAAATAAAGGCCGTTTTGACAAAAATCATTTTCAGTGAAAAGAAAATTGTACAATGTATAATCATCTGTTATCAAGTGTATTCAGTGTATGAGGATACAATTATAGACTTTATACTTTTACCAAGAGTCTTGGAAATTTGACACACTACTCATATTTCTTGTGAACTAATATGAATAGGGGCCTTTTATACACTATATATGTGTTCCAATATATAACTGAAAGTTTACATGTTAAAATAATTATATTTTTAATTGACACACTGAAATAGCATGAAGAAAATGAATCAAATCTCTTTTTTATCATTACAAGTATTTTAGAAATGCTTGCCGTTACCATGACAACCGATGTTCTTGACTCTTATTCTTTATGACATTTTATATTAAAGTATTTGCATATTTAAATGATATTATACCATACTTAATCTTATTGTTTGAATCATTTCTAAGTCAGAAAATCACCCCACAGAGGCAGATGCGCAATGTATGCTTGATGTGTATTTAGTGGTTATGTTGTGTAACTTTTCTCTGACACTTAAACATACAACAACAAAAAAAACAACAACATAATTTTGCTTGAAAAGTTCATATTAAGTGGTTCTTTTCTGCTGATATCATTGTTTTAAGTAAAAACATTTGTTTTTGGAAGCTTATTAAAGCATTTGAGTTACTTACTATGACAAAATACATTATATGAAATGTATCTAATATATTTGTTGCAATGGCAACTGACAAGTAGAAATTGCAGTACTCGATTGTTGCCAAATATGTCAAGCTTATTACTTCATAAATCTAATATGTAAGTTTCATCAAGTTAGGACACAAAATATGTGAAATATTCTTTCCGGATTTCAACAAAGCAGTTAGATTGTAGATTTTACTGCATCGGACAAACATTCAGAGGAAATCAGGCATACCTGACTGGGACGGCTGAGGAGGAAAGGATTAATTTGTCAGAGTCACGTAAATTGACAATACTGTTACTACTGCGATCTAAGTCGCTGTTAATAGTTAGTCATTGTTAATAATACTGTTGTATCTTTCCTATATGTTTTTGTTTCAATTTTTAATGGTTCACTTGGACCTTGAAGTGATATTTTTTGCAATTATTCTATACGTACTCTCGTTAATTACGTTGAAAATGCACATTTTAGGCATACCTAGAAAATATATTATTCTTCCATCTTCATCTCTTATGCTGATGCTCAATCTGTTAATTGTACCTCTCTGTAATTATCGTAAACGTTGCACGAAACAAAGTCACCGTAAAACACATTGTTAACTGCTACATACTGAGTAAACATGAGGAATCATTAGTGTAATTTTCTGTGTAATTAATTTGGTCCAGAAAAATATAAAATTGTTGATTTTCGAAAACCCGCAATATGTATTTGATTCAGTAGATGCTTGTGGTGTTCTCTAGCTGTTAAATCCTAACAATTTAGAATTGTAGTTGGTTATGTATACTGTGCAATTGTCACTCGGAGTGATTTTAACCTTTGGGGTGTGATTCGGACATTCAACATCAACACTTTCTTCGGTTGTCACCATTTGCAGTCATTCCCTCTTTGCCTTTTT
The DNA here is from genome assembly GCA_029931535.1 of Margaritifera margaritifera. Classification (NCBI taxonomy): domain Eukaryota; kingdom Metazoa; phylum Mollusca; class Bivalvia; order Unionida; family Margaritiferidae; genus Margaritifera; species Margaritifera margaritifera. Next base: position 66,305 of record JAQPZY010001590.1, on the reverse strand, counting down.
CATGTACATCTCGGGGTTGTAATAACCATCTAGAATTAAGACAGTATCCGTTTTGTTCTTGTCATTGATGAAGTAAAAGAGATTGTTTTTGAGTTCATCAGAAATGTAATACCCCAAAACAAACTCTACTCTCTGTAAATAAATGGAGATTGAGTGCAATTTCAATTATCGATTAGATTGGTAAAATAGAGTTTGTTTTCAGGACGCTACTCAGTTGTAATGTAATTCTGTTGACTTGAGCTGTCCAGTTATCTATCATTCTTTCTTTTCAATTTCTTCGCTTCATTTTCTCCTGATTGAGTTTTTCATCTCCTTGCACTCACTGTACTCGTTAACGTTGAAAATAAACTCATCACCGCTTACCTTGTTATCAGTGATCGCTTTGCTTATCAATTCATCAATACTGTTCTATTCTGATGTTACTATTGCATCCTGTTTCAAACGTTTGCCATGAAACAATTTTTCATTCAGACTTTATAAAACAATTCCCATGACTGCTGTGCTAAATCCAGTGAGAGTCAGTGAAACAACTATATCAATAGCTTTTCCAGATAAACATGATCCAGCCGTTAAAATACCTACACCAGCTGAAACTGTTTCCATACATCTAACCATTTCAGAGCTTTGTATATCGTTCTATGTTTCTTTTTCATTCCTTTGTAGAGTTCGATCTTCTGGGCCAAATCAATGTTTTATCTCGTTTACCTCTCGAATACATTGTGTTGTTGTTTCACTCATCTCATACATTATTTATGTAACAAAAGAATATACAGATTGTATCACGATTCTGTATGGTATGAGTCCATTGGTTATCATGTAGTCTGTTGTGATTTGGGCAAAATAACCTGGAATAATGAGCTTGAAATCTTTTTCAATGTCCATTATTGATGGTAGACCAAGTGTAAACTTTAATAGCTTCTTGAAAATCATGCTGTGTGCAACAGTAATGGCAAAGCTGTATGGTATTAAAAATTTTGTCAGGCAAAAAATCAATGTGCTATCAAGTAGCAGTCAATTGTGAACTGTCTGAGTGTATCGGGATCATTACCATTGCAGTTTCTTCAGTGTCTGTGGTTGATGGCGCACTTAAAAGTATTATGTATGTAGCTGTGGGAAGAGATTTTAGTGCTGCGTGGTAAACATAGTTAATAATAGTTTTTGTTTCGCTCGACATGTTTCTATTTATTTGCTGTAAAAGTTAACCAGCTGGAGAACAGACTTAAAGTTTTGTTATAATATTTCTGGTATTGCATTGTATGACACTGCCATGGTTAGATTTTGTTCTTGTGATTTTAATAATTCTTCATTGTTATTTTTAATTGCACTTACCACTTTTTGTTCAAATGTTGAAGCACATTACGTTTTGACCAAATAAACAATATTCCCAAATGAGCTATCCCACCACCTATCAAATAGTAGATTGTATTGTTTGAAATTGTTTAATTTCTTTCACGTTGTGCTATTTCACTTATTGTTACAGCATCTTGCTCCTTTTTCAAACATTGAAGTTTTGCTCGGTTACATGCCTGTTAAAGTTTCCCAAGCTACATAACAAGTTCAACTTTTCGTTCTTTGCGAAGTTAGCTTTTCAGATACTGTTTTAACCTTGATTTCGTCTTTTTTCTCTCTCTCCCTCTCCCTTGCTTACCTTCTAATTATTTTACAATTAAATCTGAAAGATAGATAAACACAAATCTGAATAAGAACAAAGGTAAGTTATACGCTGACTTACAGTGTACTTACAAGTAGCTAAAGTACTTATAGTGTACTTACAAGTAGATAAGTACTTACGGTGTACTTACAAGTAGCTAAAGTACTTACAGTGTACTTACAAGTAGCTAAGTACTTACAGTGTACTTACAAGTAGCTAAAGTACTTACAGTGTACTTACAAGTAGCTAAGTACTTACAGTGTACTTACAAGTAGCTAAAGTACTTATAGTGTACTTACAAGTAGCTAAGTACTTACACTGTATTTACAAGTAGCTAAGTACTTATAGTGTACTTACAAGTAGCTAAGTACTTACAGTGTACTTACAAGTAGCTAAGTACTTACAGTGTACTTACAAGTAGCTAAGTACTTACAGTGTACTTACAAGTAGCTAAGTACTTACAGTGTACTTACAAGTAGCTAAGTACTTACAGTGTACTTACAAGTAGCTAAAGTACTTACAGTGTACTTACAAGTAGTTAAAGTACTTACAGTGTACTTACAAGTAGCTAAAGTACTTACAGTGTACTTACAAGTAGCTAAAGTACTTACAGTGTACTTACAAGTAGCTAAAGTACTTTGTAATGTGACCGTGGAAATGGATTCCAAAGCATGTCCTATGTGTGGAGAAGTTAAAAACAAATTAACCGAGTTATTTTGTACTGTGATTTTGAATTACCACAATTATAAAATTTTATCATCTCATTTATTTCAGTAGTAATGTTCTCATAACACGTTGGTGGTCCATAAACCTTATAGAAGCTATATTTAGAAATCAGGGAACAAATATAGCAGAAGATAATTACAAATTATACAAGGTTAACATACTGTTATCACAGAGATGTATCACATCTACCATGTACCACATCAGATATACCAGGTTATGTAGTCATAAAATCAGGATTTCTCATTGAAATATTTGTAGAGGTATAATTTCTTAAATCCTGAAACATTACGTGCTTGTTTGATAACATGCTGCAAATTGTTCCATAAAACTGTACTAGCGTAAGCGACAGATTTTTGTAAAATTACTCTGTCCAAACTTCTGGTACACACACACACACACACACACACACACACACACACACACACACACACACACACACACACACACACACACACACATATATATATATATAGTTGTTTTCATTCGACCGTGTACTCTTTGTGCTAAAGGAAAGTGCCATCGCTTTTTATGCTAATATCCTAATATATATTTTCCCACGTAGCTTATGATGTCCGATAATTCAATTTAATTTTTAATTCAATTTACATCAATGCTATTTTTAGAAATTAGTGAACGGCGTTCATTAATTTCCAATAATAAATAGCTCTGTGTTTTCCTCCACATAGTTGACGATGCTAGATAATTCGTTTCACACCAAGGCAAAGAGCATTCCCCCACGTAGTCGATGATGCTAGATAATTCATTTCACACCAAGGCACAGAGTATTCCCCCACATAGTTGATGATGCTAGATAAGTCATTTCAAAACAAGGCACAGAGTATTCCCCCACATAGTTGATGATGCTAGATAAGTCATTTCACACCAAGGCACAGAGTTTTGCAAATATTAATGAACGTAAATATTTTGTTTGATGCATATATTAAGCTCGATTTCTGAAAAGAGATTTGATTGTATTTCATTCTAACCTTTCAAAATGTTTCAAACATGAATGAACTTAAATATTTCATTTAATGCACATATTAAATCAATTAAAAGCTTGATTTCTAAATAGAGATTTGTATTTTATTAACACATATATCATATAATATCACTTCCATGTAACCAATAATTACAACGTTATTTAAAGTCAGCATTATATTTTGTGTTCCATAATGGTAAAAGGTGTGCTTTAATTATAATTGTCTACAATTTTTTCGAAGTCGTCTGTTTCAGTGATAACATGTGCTATTTATTAGGGATTTTGATGAGCTGAATTCAAATATGACAATTAAAACAACTGATTGGCTACTGTTTCCAAGATATTTAAGTTTTTACATTTTACGTCTATGTATATTGTGTACATAGTAGACTTTTAATCATAAATTGTAAACTTAGGTCTTTTCATGTGTTAATGGTTGCTTTACATGATAATATTTCACCTGTCCTGTTATTTAGCACTTTTAAAAAAACAGCGAAAGGGTTATATAAATAAAAAATATATTGAAACAAAAGTCAAAAAACTATTATGTACATATAAGCACATAGTTTAGTCCTTATTCAGTGTCTACTCAACGCTTCTTGGCTTGTCTCTTGTATTCATTTAATGGAGCATCTCTTGTCACTGTCCAGCAATGGTCTGCAAGCATTGATGGGCTCCATTTGCCCTGATAGCGTTTCTCCATTGTTGCAATGTCCTGGTGAAATCTCTCGCCCTGCTCGTCTAGATGAGAGTGCAAAAAATGTATCGTAAGTGACATGTTGCAACCAAGGCTTTTATATGCCTTGAGGAGGTTTTCCACCAACTCCCTGTAGTTGTCTGCCTTGTTGTTTCCCAGAAAATTTGTTGCCACTAACTGGACGGCTTTCCATGCTGTATTTTCATTGCAAGGCAGTGCACGGTGAAATGCATCATCTCGAAGAAGTTCACGAATCTGAGGACCAGTAAAGACACCTTCCTTTATCTTAGTTTCACTTAACCTTGGAACTTTTCCACGGATGTACTTGAAAGCTGCTTGTATTTTGTCCATGGCCTTGACAAAGTTCTTCGTGGGACCCAGCTTGATGTGCAAGGGTGGTAACAAAATCTTCCTTGATTCAACAAGTGGTGGATGCTGAACACTTTTCATCCCAGGCTCCATTGACTGTCGGAGTGGTCAATCTCTTTTGATGTAGTGGGAATCTCTCGCACGACTATCCCATTCACAGAGAAAACAGCAGTACTTTGTGTATCCAGTCTGCAGACCAAGCAAGACAGCAAGAACCATGAAATCGCCACAAAGCTGCCAATGATGTTGGTCATAGTTTATGCACCTCAAAAGTTGTTTCATGTTTTGATAGGTTTCCTTCAAATGGACTGCATGGCCAACTGGAACTGATGTCAAAACACTGCCATTATGCAGCAAAACAGCTGTAAGACTCGTCTTCGATTAATCAATGAACAGTCTCCACTCATCTGGATCATGAACGATGTTGAGGGCTGCCATCACACCATCGATGTTGTTGCAGGTTACAAGATCACCTTCCATGAAGAAGAATGGGACAAGATCCTTTTGACGGTCACGGAAAATGGCAACCCTAACATCACCTGCCAGGAGATTCCACTGCTGTAGTCTGGAGCCCAACAGCTCTGCCTTACTCTTGGGTAGTTCCAAATGCCTGACAAGGTCATTCAGTTTACCTTGTGTTATGAGGTCTGGTTCAGAGGAGGATCACCTTGTGTTATGAGATCTGGTTCAGAGGAGGAGGATGGGAGAAAATATGGGTCATGTGACATTTATGGTTCAGGACTAAAAGTTTCATCCTCTTCCTCTTTCTCGTCTGACTCAAGTGAGAATGATTCTGGTGCATCAGGAACCGGCAGTCCTTATCCGCGGGGTACTGGGCGTATATACAGTCCACTTTTTCTTCTTTGACACACCTTTCCCAACTGGAGGCACCATGCAGAAGTAACAATTGCTGATATGATCTGTTGGCTCTCTCCAAATCATTGGTACTGCAAAAGGCATAGATTTCCTTTTCCTGTTCACCCACTGGCGAAGATTTGTTGCACAAGTGTTGCAGCATATGTGTGGGGCCCACCTCTTGTCCTGATCTCCAAAATAAAGATGATAGGCTTTCTTAACCATAGTGGTTATACTGCGCTTTTGTGATGCAAAAGTCACTTCACCACAAACATAGCAGAAGTTATCTGCATTGTTCACACAAGTACGAGGTATCTCTGCTCACTTTGGCTAAACAGAAATGTGTCCCTTTGCAAAATCAAACACTGACAAATAAGAGAGCACGACACTGTATGATTTGTCGAGCTGATATAGGGCAATTTCTTCAGCAGAGTGATGTAAGCTTAGTTATGATTGCATCATCCATGACTTCTAGGAATAACATGATGCAATTCATATCATGTATGATGCAATACCAGCTTCCGATTGCATCATTCATTGTTTTGCCTAAAAAGTAAGTACTGTCCAAACCCAGTCATAGATTTATTCATAGATCCAGTCAAAGATGTATCTTAGTCATTTCTGGTTTAAATTGAGATCCCTTCCCTTTATAACTCACTTATCCTCCGCCATTCCCAAGTCAAGGGTCGTATATACTGACCCAGTATAATATCTTTAAAACTAGAGCTAATCAACAATTTTAAGCATCATTTTCGTTCTCAGTGACCCAGAATTAGTAAAGTTTGACAACATTTATTGCGAAAGCATTTTGGCTGTAGACCAGTGTTATAGTGTCGTTGATTAAACGGGTTTTGCTGGTGAGATCAACTCCCTAGTATTGTTTGCATTTAAATTAGTTGAATGTGTACTGATCGAAGTATTAAAACGACAGTGATAATATGATGAGACAGTTTTAATTGATTAAAATGTCTTTAGTTATTCTGCTTGGAAAATAATAATGATTAGATTTTCATCATTGGAATTATAGTTCAATAAATTGGCAATATATAGTACTTTAAAAGCTGATAAAAACTAGTTACATCGCTTCAACAATGAAAATAATAGACACAGATTAGCAAAATATATTTCATCTTTCAACAGAGATAACACCACCACTTTCGTTACGTTATTATTTTCTCTATTATAATTAATACGAGTTCCAAAATATTCGCAGAATATAGACGTATGATATGGTATTCAATTTAATTTGACAGGACTCCTGTTTTATTTATTAGTGTATGTTTACATATATATATATATATATATATATATATATATATATATATATATATATATATATATATATATACATATATATATACACATACATATATATATACACATACATATATATATATATACATATATACATATATACATATATATATATATAAGGGGTGAAACGATTAATCGATATATCGATACTTTTTCTATATCGATACCCATATTGATACAAGAGGGGTAGAATCGATACACAACGATACTTACTCAATGCAAGTTACTTTAATCTTCAGCAGTCGTGAATAATTATTAGTCATTTGCCTTTTCATTCTTTAAATTAAGAATTCATCTGAGACGGCCGTAGCAAGTACATGCACTCATTTCTGTCAGTAAAAAATAAAAACTATTGACAACACACACTCGCCTTCTGCAAATTAACAGGTGATTAACTCAGGTGGTTCGAAATCTGCCCTCTTCCCCCGACCCAATTACATGCTAATTAGTTTATCCCGTCTGCATCTTCGGCCACTGATAACATATATCAACGGAAAGAAGACATTGCAGATTTGTTCCCCATGTATGATTTAGGTACTTTACTGATCATTTAATAACCACTTTTACGCGAAATTTATCTGTTGCATCGCATCTTGTCTACTTCGATCGAATTGAAGGCCACACTTCCGGTGTGTCACACAGTGAAATATATTGCATTCAATTCCGATTTGTAGTTATTGTTTTTTCAAGTCCAGGGTAAAACAATAACCACCAATCATAACTAACTGTAGCGTGTTCACTGCGTGACATACCGGAAATATTGTCATCCAAACTCTATCCAAATAGATACAAAGCAACATTGAAACTTCACACAAAAGTGTCTCTTAAATGATCTGTAAAGTACTATATCGTACATGGGGAATAAGTTTGGAATGTCTCCTTTTATGTTGATATATGTAATCAGCGACCGAACGTGCCGATTGGATGAAAAAAAAATTAGCACAGAATCGGCAAGGGGGCAGATTCCAAACCGCACGAGTTATAGCCACCTTGTCAATTTGTAGAAGGGGAGTGGGTGTTGTCAATAATTTCCTTTATCATTGACAGGAAGTACAATGTGAAGGATTTGGTTGTTAGTCATCTCCGCTCCCACACTTGAACTTGTTCTAGATAAGATTTTACTTGCACAAGGAAATTGCACTGTTTCTTCCGTTTTGAAGATAACATCGTAATGCCTTCAAAATTTAAGTGAAGATATGAAATTGGTAATAAGATGTTTTAAAAACATTCATTCAATGCAAAACAAAGGGCGTGGTGACCAGGATGAGTCATGCATCTGATCGAATGGAGCAGCCGGAAATGGCCTTAAAGGTTGAATCTAAATCATTAACAGCTAACAGGTAGTCTGTTTGGAAGTATTATGTTTTTTAACTTTTTTTTTTATCTTGTCAAGGATGAGAATGGCATATGAACAGATGATACGTCTATGTTTTTTTGTAATCTGCATACTAGAAATACACCCAATATGTCAACACATAAAAAATGGCACCACCCTACCATTGACAGACCTTCTAAAGATGAAAAGGCCATCAAGTTGATATGTGTATCGATAATGTATCGTATCGTAGGCTGTGTATCAAGAATCGTATCGATGCGTGGTAGAGGTGTATCATTTCACCCCTATTTACCACCATTCAGGACAGCAATCAAGACCCTGCTTGACATTAACACCATTCAGATGAAAAATACTACTGCAATTCTATAAAATATTCAAGATTATCGAGAATCGTATCGATACGTGGTTATAACATATGTTATTGTCAAAACATTACACAATGGGATTGGGCACAAGTTCTAACAACTTAAATTAGCCCTCTCCCTACATGATACAAGTATTACAACATATATCAACATGACAACAGTGACTAATAATGAAGAATGGTTGGAGAGAGAGAGAGAGAGAGAGAGAGAGAGAGAGAGAGAGAGAGAGAGAGAGAGAGAGAGAGAACGGTGGCACAATGAAATCGTTCAGTATCAGTTATATTTGCACACATGTTGTAAAATTCTATATTTTTCATTTGCATCGCCGTTTCCCCAAAGCAGTAAATCTAAGCTAACAGTTGGATATGACACTGAGAGTAATTTCCTCATCAACTCAGTTCGTTGCTGACTATACTTGGGACACTGCGTGAAGAAATGCTTAGTGGTTTCCATCCCACCACAGGAACAAAAAGGGGTGTCAAACAAGTTGAACGCGGTAAAGATCAGCTTTTAACGAGCTTACATTGTGTCGCTATCTAGTATGGATAATGTTTAGGGCTCGATGTTTAAAACTGGGCATATTGTTGGCTTTGAAAATTGGGCATAAACGCTTTTTCAAAGCACTGTAAGACATGCTACATTGTGTATCCTGTTCAAGATTGTTCCACAAGGCCATTGTTGATGGAATAAAAGATGATTTGCTGGAATTTAGCCTGAAATTACAAGTGGCTATATTTTTTAGACGTCGGAGGTTATAATTTCTTTGTTCGGACACAGGGGGTAGTAATAATTCAAACAGATAGTCCGGCGTTTGCTTCGTTTTAATATTGTAAAGCGTTAATAACTTTTGTCTCTTTCGTCTAGACTCCAGACTTTCCCACCCTGTTTCAAAATAGAGAGATTTCCTACTAGAGTATTTCGGAAGTCCTGTAACTACTCTTGCCGCTACAAGCTGTATTTTTTTAAATTTTTTTCTGAATCGATCAACGGACATCCATCCCAGACTATACTGGCATATTCCAAGATTGGTCTGATATAGGTTATATACAGTTTTGATAAAATTTGCTTACTAAGTTTGTATTTTAGTTTTCTAAGAATGGCTATTCGGGATGATGCTGTTTTTAAAATACTATCAATGTGACAAGTCCGTTTCATACTTGATGAAAGTAGTAATCCAAGATGGCAATGGGAATCCACATACCGAAGATCAGTATTTTCAAAGACAAATTCAGGAATATGTTACTTTCTTGTTCGTAAAAAAACATAGCAACTGTTTTTTTCTGGGTTAAACTTTAAAAGCCATTGCTTACACCATTTATGCAGTTTTATTAAATCATTATTCATGACTAGTTCTATTTCAGCACAAAATAAAGGGAATGAATAATGCAGAGATGAGTCATCTGCAAAGAGACGGACGAGGGAACTCAAACCATCAGCAATATCGTTTACGTAGATTAGAAACAGGAGAGGCCCAAGTACGGATCCTTGTGGCACACCAGCATTTATAATTGTTTCTAGTGAGTAAGCATCGTTCAAAATAACCATTTGTTTTCTATTACTTAGATAATTTTCAAACCATTTTAGCATATTACCCGAGACACCGTATTCGTTCAATTTAAATAATAAACCTCTGTGCCAGACCTGATCAAAAGCTTTTAATAGATCACAAAATACGATAAAAGAATTATGAGTTTGTTCCAATGACAAGCATATACTATGATACAGTTCAAGAAGTTGAAAAACAATTGAGTGGCCAGGAAGGAATCCTGACTGATACTTATAAAAGAGACTGTTTTTATGAAAATAGTTATACACTTGTTTAAAAATGCATCTTTCAAAACTTTTTGCGACGCAGCTAAGTAAAGAGATTGGTCTATACTTGGAAACCTCATGTAAACCACCTTTTTTTAGGAATGGGAAGTATATGCGCAAGTTTCCATTTGTCTGGGAATTTGTTTTCCTTCAACGATCGATTGAAGATCATTTTTAGCGGTGCGCTAATAGTTCAAAGACGCCTTTAAGCATTTTGTGACTTACCCAGTTACTTTATTGGCAGAAATAAATTTAATAAATATCTATAATTTCTTTTTCAGAGATAGTTAATTTCGTTGAGAGTATCAAAGCATCTTTTTGGAGAGGTAGGGAGGGAAACATTACTATCATCAATAGTTGAAATCGAAGTAAAATACTCATTTAATAAGTTAGCCTTTTCTTTTTCATTATAAATGCAAAAGGAAACATTATTTCTTATAATTTTGAGTGGTTGGATAGTGTTTGAAGGATTTATCTCTTTCAAAAGTGATTTTGTAATTTTCCAAAACATTTTGGGATCTTTTTTCTCGGAGTCTGAAAGATGTGCATCAATATTATCCATATGTTGCTCTTTAGCATACTTTATCATGTTGTTTACTTTATTCCTGATTTGTTTGAATGTATTCCAGTCGGTTGGCCTACCACGAGTGAGGGCAACTTTGTGTGCTCTGTCTCTTTTCCTTATCATTATTCTAAACTGGGAATCAAACCACGGTTTATCAGTTGGGCTAATTGTTACAGTTTTACAAGGAATACACAAAGTTGAGTACTCCAAGAATTTGGTTGTGAATATATCAGCTGCAGCATCAATATATCTTGGTGTTAGCAATAGATCGGCCCAGTCTGTTGCTCTTATCACTGTGTTGAATTTGTTGAGATCAGCTTTACTGTAAATCCAGACACGGCGCTTCAACGTCATGACAGCCAAAGTCCGAATCGTTCAGACGTTTGCTAATTAGTTTATCAGAAGCTTATACCATGATGCCGCCTCCGTGACAGTTTCTGTCTTTTCTAAAAGGCTTATTAAAACCATCGAGTTTTAAAATATCCATATCGATGTTAGAATTTAAATGCGTTTCACTAAAGCATAAGATTGAAAAATCTTCAGCAATACTTTCCTAATAATCAAGTTTTTATCGGATGCTTCTAATATTTAAATGAAGTATAGAAATCCCATTACCTTGGTTAGGTCCCGGATTTGTTTCAATATCCCCACAAAAAGTTAGTAAGAGGAAAATTAATAAGACGAATGGAATATTCTTGATCAATGGCAGTACACCAATTGCGTGTAATTGTTTAAGTAACATATTTCGCGATATATTTCTGGAGTTCATGTTCATGCATTTACCTCTAATCATGGAACGATTGTTGAATACCCCGATGGAGATTCTGTACTCCATTATGCAGTGATCTATAATCATTAGGAATTTTATGCTGTTGTGACCGTTCCCCATCGGGGGTATTCGCTATTTTTCCAAGATATGGAAAAATCATATATAGAAGTCTGATTTTACAACACTGTAGTAGTAACATTGTGCCCGGAGGAAGAGAAAAGAATGACAGAGAAAAATAGATAGACAGAACAATAGATGCAAACATGCTTGCAAGGTTCTCGTGATTGAGATTGTTTGCTGGTTAATTTAGGATTAACCAGCAAATTATCTCAATCACGAGATGCGTGGCAGAGGTGTATCGTTTCACCCCCAATATATATATATATATATATATATATATATATATATATATATATATATATATATATATATATATATATATATATATTACCGGTATACCGGTTTACCGTGGTATCTTTATGCGGTGGTACGTATTACGGTACTTTTTCACTGTACCGGAACTTCGGTAGTTTCCGTCAGTAAGGAATGTACGGAAATTCCAGAGTACTCTTGTCGCGAATTTAATGATATTGGCAGCATATTTTCATTTTTCATGACAAAATAATTAAAAAGATTATTATCATTTTTTGTATTATACAAAACACTTGTAATTTGGGACAAATTAATTTTGAATATTACAAATATATTATTTATGATCCTTTAATCACATGTTTGACACGTGCCACGAATGCCAATGTGGTGGCCAAGAGGGAAATTGTGAAAGATATTCGGGCCAAATCCAACTTTTGGAAAAATTTCAGATTTAAAAAAAAGTCTTTTTTTAAAAAAAAAATTTACTAGCGTATTTTAATGTGTTAAGTACATGTATTCCTTTCTACGACTGCGAATCATCCTAAGATGAGGCAGCTGCTCCCGATTTTGTGCTGATTTTAATGATATATGGGTTCATTGACTGTTCTTAGTCAACGTTATTGTGTTCGTCATGCATTGGTTGTTCTGTTGGAATGTGTTTTTCCAAATATTTCTTTGGAAACGAGAACTATTAGATTTTTTCTCGGTCGTCTTGCCCCACTGCTACAAGTTGTAGTACAACCGCCTTTTTTGTTGAACATACCACCATCACGTTGATACCGGCCAGTCCACCCGTTTATGCTATGATGGACCCTCATTATTTGCATTAAATAACCACTCCTAGGCGCTCCGTACTACATTGTGCACTAGACTAAACGACCTTGGACTACATTCATCTTCACTTAAATGTAAACGGCAGCGAAAAAATAAACGTTGCTTCAAAGCCGGCCAGCGTAGAACAGGAAGAAAAATTCCAGTTATCTCCCTTTCCTTTACAAAGATTTGAAAACTCGACCGTTAATTTTAACAATTTAATTTAAATTCATCTTCAATCACCAATCTTTTAGGTCTGAGCAACCAATACATAGCATTATTCAACGCCCAATCAGTTGGACCACCGGAAAAGCGCACAGAAATAGTCAACTTTATCAATAGTCAGGATATCGACATCTTTTTCCTGACAGAAACATGGCTAAAAACATCAGGCGATGATCCAAAGTGCGCGGATCTACCCCCCTCCCCCCGCTTACTCCATCAAGTCGTTCCCCCGCCACACACGTGGAGGTGGAATTGCTGTCATCGCAAAGAACTCCATACTCCACCGTCCTAACTACACTGCAATCTTCAATTTCGACCACATATCGATTGAACTTGTCCAAGCCACCTTCACAGTGGAACAAAGGTCAGTCTATTTTTTCTGGCTCTACCGCCATCCTCCTAAGTGGCAGCGCGACTTGGGGGGGGGGATTGCTCACGGGCGATGGGGGGGGGGGGCGCTGTCGGGAGCTTTAATTATTTTTTTAGCTGTAACTGGGGCATAGATGGGGGTGGGGGGGGTGGAGGTTTACAACTGACATAAAAACTATTCTCTGTGGCAAAGTAGGGGCGCCACTAAATAACATTGCTCCTGGGCGCCCCAAACCCTAGCGCCACCACTGCTCCTCCTAGTCTAAAAAAACAAACTGACTAAATCTCTCTTTTTGGAACAGTTTCCCAACCTCCTAGAATATGGAAATTAGATAGGCAGCCTGATTAATTTAGGAGATTTTAAGTTTCACTTTTACTGTCCTGGAAACGAATACACATCAAAACTCCTAGATTCCATTCATGTTTTCAACCTCAAACAGTCAGTTAACCAAACAACCCATAAACATGGTCACATTTTAGACCGGATTCTTCATAGAGAACTCATGATAATATTCTACAGTCTTCATTGGAGTCCCACGAACTTGTATCAGATCACCTCAGTGTCATATGCCATCTTGACGTATCAGTTCCTAATCCTCCATCTTTGTTTGCTACTAACAGATAACTCTGTATGATTAATAGAACCCAACTAATGCATGTCATCCAAGAAAATCTAACAACTTTGTTACCTCCTACAGTAGAACAACTTGATAAGTGCTTGCGTTCATTTCTTGACAAATATGCCCCAGCAACCAAGTGCAGAGTATCTATTCAGAAGTGCTCTCCATGGTATAGTAGTGTTAGGGACCAGCTTCGCACTGCTAAAAATGACCGCTGTAAGGCTGAGAGGCTTTGGCTTTCACCCGGTCATACTATTCATAAGCAAATCAATGAAGCCGCTAAGAAGAATGTCACAAACATAGTGCATGCAGCGAAATCAACCTATTTCAGTACAAAGATCACTGAAGGCTCCAGCTGCAAAGAGCTCTTCTATATTACTAACAAGCTAATGTTAAGGAACAAACGTACACAACGTTCTCCCCGGTCAAACTTCCGAACCTGTTTGCAAATTTCTTCCGTAACAAAGTGCACACCATTAGAGATCAGCTTGACAACACAATTTCAATCGACTCATCGTCACCACATAGTTTTGATACAGAATTCCAAAGGCAACCTTTAACAGCATTTGAGCCAGTCTCTAAGGATTTCTTACGTACAATCTTGATGCAGAGTACCCCAACGTCATGTGAACTTTATCCGATTCCGACATAACTGCTGCTTGAGTGCTTAGATTCAATATTGCCTTCACTAACCGATGTTGTTAATACTTCTCTCTCATCTGGGGAATTCCCATCATTTTTCAAAACTGCCATTGTAAAGCCTCTGTTGAAGAAACCAACCAACGCTTGACCCTAACGATTTAGAAACTACCACCCTGTTTCTAACCTCCTATTCATGTCAAAAATCTTGGAAAATGTTGTTCTGTCACAACTGGTATTTCATCTGAATTTAAAGTCTTTCTTAGCAATGTACAGTCTGCATATCTCCCTCACCACAATACCGAAACTGCCCTTCTGAAAGTAGTTAACGACCTTCTCTCTGCTTTGGACAGTGGAAAGATCACACTCTCCTTGATTTGTCTGCAGCATTTGACACAATAGACCATGATATATTACTTCACCGTCTCCAGCATGTATTTGGCATTCGCCATATAGCCTTACTATGGTTCAAGTTATACTTAGTTGACAGGACACAAATTGTGTCTTTAAATGGAAAACATTCCAGCCAGTTGATTTAAGTTTTGGTGTTCCACAGGGGTCTGTTCTTAGACCCGTTCTCTTCGTTCTACACACTCAGCCCCTCTCAAGTGTCATAGATCATCATCCGGTGTCTCACCATTTGTACGCTGATGACACTCAAATATACAAATCTAGCCACCCAACTGAAGTTGATGTTACCATCCAAGACGCAGAGAGGTGCATTTTCGATGTGAAGTCATGGATGACATGTAACAAGCTTCAGATGAATGATGATAAAACTGAAGCCATTCTGATCGCCACACAAAGACCTTCTCATTCCCGTCCTTCACCTCAAGCAATAAGTATCAGCAACACCAACATTAAATTTACACAATCAGTACGAAACCTAGGTGTCACTCTCGACGGGACTCTCTCATTACAACAACATGTCATGAACATATGCATGGCTGCATATCTGGAGCTGAGACGTATCAGCTTTATTCGCAATTTTCTTTCAGTTGATGCCACTAAAACACTTGTGTGTTCCTTATTACTCTCTAGACTGGACTATTGTAATTCTCTTTTATCTGGTTCGCCTCAGTATCTCCTACAGAAACTTCAAAAAGTTCAAAACACTGCTGTTCGGATCATCCTTAGAATACCAAGAACCGAGCACTCTTCCCCCCCCCCCCCCTGCTATGTACCCTCCACTGGTTATATGTTCGCTCCAGAATCAAACACAAAATCTGTTCTCTATACTACATTCCGTTGACTGCCTCTAGTCCAAAGTACCTACAGGACCTCAACCACGTGTACACCCCTTCCAGATACTTGCGCTCATCTTCCGACACTCTTATTCCAATTATTCCCACTATCAAAGCAAAGTCCTACGGACAACGTTCTTTTGCGTACCATGGCCCATCTACCTGGAACGAATTGCCAGTTGAACTTAGATACAAAGACACTGTGATCTCATTCAAGAGTGCTCTTAAAACTCACCTATTTCGACTGCAAGAACAGACTTAAAGACTTAGCAATGTTTCCTTAGCTTAATTATTTTCAGCATATTTTTCTGTTTGTAATTTCATAGTGTTTGTTTTTGTAATCGTGTCCATATATATGTCCTTATGTGTTAACTAATATTATAAAGCACTTAGATCTTCCAAAGATTAAGCACTGTACTAAGTCTTTATTATTATTATTATTATTATTATTATTATTATTATTATTATTATTTTCAAGAGAACAATTGTTTTCTGTTTGAATTTTACGTAATTTCTCAAGTAAACTAAATATTTTCTCGCTTGTAGAGTAAGTGTGTTTTATGTTTACTGGCCCTATGGAATAAATATCTTGCCCGGGTGTTGGCACCCCATTCAAAGTTTCCCTGCCCTATTATATCAACAGCGTAGCTGGTAAATTGTAGGCTTCAGTATCAACACTTCCTATTTTTATCAACAAGCTCTCTAATTTCAGCACAATGTCTTTCACAGGGTGTCAGCTATAATGTAAGATTAATCATCCCACTTCAGTTACAGTTTTTAGATTACAACTTATACAACAATTATCATACACATATCAAATGCATCTACTATAAGGTAATGATCAATTAATTTTCGGGGCAAGGGGGAGGGCTGCAATTTTCATTTGATTTTATATATTTTCGTTTCTTTTATCTCAAGATATTTTTTTCTTCAAATAATATAATGGTGTTATTTTGCTATAAATCAGAACAAGATATTTTTCCAGCTATTGACAGACGGAATTTTTTTGTAAAAAAGCGTTAGGCCCCTGCCGCAGAACATTAAATTGTTAGTTACTAATATACCGTGGTACGTATCGCGGTATGTTCAGAAATATTGCGGTATACCGCGGCACACAATTTTTCGTGGTACCGAGCTCCTAATATATATATATGGAAAAAATGTACTGCAAGGACTTTTCACGATTTTTTAGGGTTAGCAATCGCAGTATTGTTCAATAAAATAAAGTAAACTATTTCAATTTTGCACAAAATGTTTGATTTGCTTGGAAATAATTTCAGTTTAATTGGTAATGCAAGATAAACAGTCTTAGATTATTTAATTTGATTTTGATTTGTATATAGAACTAAGCCGTTATCTCACGTAAACAAAAAGAACTAAGCCATTATCTCACGTAAACTCGGAATTGTGTTCCCTTAAATGCAGTTTTGAGCTGCTCATCTTACCTGTGAAAAAATGAAAAATATCATATGCTAAGCAATGTAAATGTCACATTTACATCTTAGACGAAACTTTATGATATATGAAACAAGGTTCGAATGAGCCCGTAATTTATGGTCCAAATAAGCCTAGTCCGAATCAGCCAGCACCGGAGCGAACGAGCCTTTAGGACAACCATCAATCGGAAGTTGCAAATGGACGGCCAGGTACTAGGTTAAAGAGTTCCCGCCCTTACAATACTCTTCTGAAGAGTATCAGAGGTCATAGGTATCAGAAGTCATTGATTCGCTGGTACCTGGAAGAAAGTATGAATCTGTTGAAATCAGATGTGAAATACATTATAGCAGCATTCCAGTACAGTGGTCAGCACAGGGGCTCGTATCGTTGCTTACAAATACATGTATATCCTCGGAGCGCCATATTTGGTGCCCATACCGTGAATGTTAACGCTTGTATTCTAATATTGTGAAAAGCTGTTAAAATCACCATAGAATGTGTTCAACTATATCTATTTAATTTACTCATAATTGAAAAGTATTTATAAACTCTATAAATCCTTTGCGAGCTACCGTTTTTCTGAGCGTGTCATAATTTGCGATTTCCAGAAGGTCATCCATGGTTCGTGCCCCTGAAATAAAGGTCACGTGACGTAAGATTGGAATGTGACAATTAGGCCAAAGTGTGCAGATATATCGTTTATAATGTCTCTGTATTTTCAATAATTGCATTTGTAATATATTTCATTCCTTTCGTACGCATATTGACTGCAATAAAACACATACAAAATGATGGCAAAAGTATTTTGAAAAAATTTTAAAAAATAGGATGCATTTTTTTCTTATTTTCTTATTTTATTTTCACGCAATTTCGATATATAATTATCGAATTTAATGATACGCTAAACTTTGAAAAGATTTTTTTTTCTTCAGGCTATGTCACAACAAAGATTTTTCCCCTACATATAATAATCCAATAAAGAATTTCATACTGCATACTCTTCCATTGGATTTATTGTTTCTAACATGATATAAGAAGTCCATGTTATAGAAACAAAGTTTTTATATTGCTTTTGCCATCTGAGAAATCTCTGTTGTGGATTTCCTACGAATAAAAAGGTAAAAAAAAACAACATGTGAACACCAGCCCTAGCTTGAACAGCTAACACTCATGCCAGGGCCACAAACTTGAGGCAAATATGGCATTATTAAAATTGGCCATTTTCATTGTGTTTTTTAAATTTGAATTGTAGTACGTATTTAAATTTAATTTCATCGAATATTTCTTAATCAGCACTTACTGTCATTGTAAACAAATGCTAGTGACCCAGTTGATGACGTCAGGATCTCAAAACAAGTGCGTGAGGTCGCGAGAAACATGGCACACGATTCAAGGATGAGCACGAAGTTAGGAGGGTCGACGATACTATAGGTTAATATAGTACATTTATGATTGAGAGGTAAATTGTAAGCAACAATATGAGCCTGTGGTGGTCTGTAGGGATAAAGATGAGATAATGTATTGTCTTTCATCCAACTAGAGCAAGAAGTTATTTGTCACTCTTTTTTTTTATGACAGCCACCAGCCATGTCAGAAAAAAAGAAAAAGGTGCAGAACAACTTGTTGGTCTATGATCCAACAAAAGGATATGACAATGACAACACAATTACTAATTATCTAATATAAAATGTTAACATTGAAAATTTGCTTGCTCTCTCTCATTTTTGCCTTTCACACACCCATCCTTTACATTGCCCACATATAGATGTTTCAGTTTAACCTTAATTATTAGAACCTTTAATAGGAAATAAACTAATTTATTATAACAGGCGAAATTCTCCTGGAGAGTTGCTAGCAAGTTTACTGATTAATTTATTGTCAGCTCATATTGACTTTGCCCCTGTTAGGGGTTTGCCTTTTTACAGAATTTTCATATACATAATTAATAATTAAGAGTGTCATATCATAATCAAACATGCTTAATAAATAGTAAAATAACTTATCTCTGTCATTATGGATATTCCAAAACAACTTTAATTTCATGATTTTTATAGATTGAGTGAAGTATATATGCCAGAAAGCTTATAACAATGTTAAAAAGCTAGCACATTGTAAAACTAGATTGAGTGATTAATAAGTGCAGTCCCCCCCCCCCCTCCTCCTCCAGTACACTTTATTTAATTGCGAGTTCTGTCCAATATTTTACAGATAAAGGTACAGTATAGGTGGGTCTCTCTGTCTCCCCTGCCAGTGGGTTTGGGGATGTTAAACACTGGGTTTAGAAAGTAAGCTTCATCATATCAATTTGTTCATTACGTTGCAGGAGTTTGACGTTTCATTGTCCCCCACCACCACAAAAAAAATTAAAACTTGAGACTCCACCCCACCCCACCCCCCCAACAAAAAAGAAAAGAAACAAACAACCCAAACAAAATACCAGCAGCTATACATGTAGATGTAGTTTTATGGACGTGAAGTGTCAATGATTACACTGGCCATTTTGGTCATATGACTTAAAATGATCACAGCAAAAGTATACATTGTATAACTAGCCATATTACTTTATGGTAGTTGCTAATAGATAACAATATTTAATAAACTGTTTAATTTAAAAGTTATTGGATGAAAGCCCTGTAAATGTTAAGGAGTGTACATGCACAATTGTATTCAGACCATAGTGTCACTGATGTTATGGGCGAGCAACCTCAAAATTACAACTATATGTTTAAGGTTTGGTTTGTTTTTGTGGGTTTAACACCATTTTTCAGCACATGATAGGCTATACATGGCGGTCAGAATATTTGGTGGCGAAAGAACCACCGACCCACAGAGAAGTCACTGTCAGGCTTTTTCACATACCCACATTGGTCAAACCAAGACTCAAACTCACGCGGACAGAGGCGAGATGTATGAGTGATCTGTAAAGGCGAGCAACCTTAAACCTTAGACCACTAAGCAACCTGGGGCCCCATATGTTTAAGGGGGCAAGTCAGTTGTTAGGAGATATGAATATTTTGGAGTTTTTTTGTTAAGGTAAAAAAAATAAACAAAAAATAGGTTGTTCTAGTAACAGTTTTTAAATATTTTTACCTATTTGCAATTACCATGATGTCTTAAGTTGTATGATAATCCTATATAAAAAAACAACAAGGACTTTGACTTCAAGCCCCTGTGTTGTAGAACAATAGACTCTACCATGTGTATTGATGTAGGGTAGGAAAATTCCTCCCAAGCACAGAGATCTGGGCCATAACAGGGGAGATTGTTGGTGGAAGTGGAGGGTAGGGAGATTCTATGTGTTATAGAAATGACATATATGACATTCCTACCCTCCATTTCACCACCCATCCATTTTGTTATGGTCTAAGTCCCTCAGCACCCAAGGGATCCTAAAAGCCTCGCTTCTGCATGCATGGAATTTTCCTGTCCCACATCAATACAAATGGTTGATTATTTCTCACATTTCTAGGCCAAAAAATGTCAGTTTGAAACAAAATGGCTACCAATTGCTAATGTTAAAGCAGTTAAAGGTCAAATTATGATCTTTGGGGAAAAACAATTGATCTTTAATAAGAGTGTATAAGATTTACTTTCTGTGAAAGAAGTGTAAACTGGAAAATATGGTTAAAATGCAGATAATATAGCATCAGCAATGAAACCAATAGAAAAGTGGCAGATGACATGACGTCCAGTGGTCTCCCCAAGGCTGTTTACTGTCGCCATACATTTGACAGAACAAGGACATCAGATCAGTAGATTTCAAAATTTTTATCAGTAGATTGGCTTCTAAATCGGTAGGAATTTTATTGACATAAATGTTATGCATTTTAAGGCAACTGAAAACAAAACAAGTGCATTTTTTGCCATAGTATGTACTCTTCATATTATAATAAAACAACAAGTTTTGAAAATGATTCAGATTTTGATTGCTGTGATACAATAATATTTAATTAATGTGAGTCAGGGTATTATCAATTAAATGAAAAAGGAGGAGTGGTATATCTCTTAGTTCACTGCAAGGATTTGTTTATAAAATCCACAAGTATTTTTTGTTTCCTACACAAGTTTACAGTCTGATGTCAACTGATGACATTCATTGTGATTATTAAGTTTCACACTAAACGGGCTTTCACAAGTTTTCTGGTTCAGATTTCCCCTATGCAATGGTGTCTGCACATGTCTGGTGATATAACTTCTCCTCCCATATACTATCTTAAAATCCATTTTGTATGAAACATGCAATGCAAATTCAGGACCTTTGCTGCTCGCCTGCACCAAATTAAACTCTGTTTTCCAAGCATGGTTGAACTATTTGTTAGCTATGTTTTTTTAGCATTGGGGGAAAGCGCATGTTTCAGCAATTTGACATGAATTGACCAAAGCAAGATATGAGCTTCCCTTAAATATACCTCTTAAAACATCTTGAAAAACAATAATAATTGAACAAAACAACAAATCAAAATGCTTATGCAAGTGTTTCTGTAGAAATAATTTTTTGGTCGGTCTCTCCATATTATCTCACCTCAGCCAAATGTCAGTCAGGTTAATCAAAGTGTAAGTCACAAGCCATGATGGACCTCCTTTGAGCCATTAATTACTTCTAACACCTCAATAAATATCCCACCTTTGACCATAAAGTCTCCAAATTAGGACAACAAGGTAACCAATTTACAGCTTGTTGTGTACATATGCCAGCCATTGTGTAACAATTCCTAATCAGATTAGTAATCACTTGGCACACATCATTGCACTAGTTGTTGCACTGGTGGTACTGTTCCAATCCCCAGTAGACTGGTTATGACTGGTTTCAGTAATGTGTACATAGAATGCATAGACATATAGTTTTTGATAATTCATTTTTTTTAAAAAACTTAATTTTTAAAAGCAGTAGATTTAAACTAGAAAATGTTATGTGTAGTAGACTGCCTTTGAAACAGTATTTTTCTGTATAATCACATGTATGCATCGCAGTCCCAGTATGCTATCATTTCAGTCCTCTATGCTTTTAAACATGCCAGTATGTTTGCACCAGTGCTGATATGCTTTTATGTTCCCTGCTATCCTTTAAAACTTATTATGGTATATAAACATTCTGTCACCTAATAACAAACCCTGTCATTCGAATGATCCTTTTCTTATCACTTCTTAAGTGTGTAATTAAGATAGTCCAGGATAATTACTCACATGTACAGTGGTTATCTTTTGTACCAGGCTTGACCCGATTGCCAGAAATTATGTTGCAATCTGTCAGTGACTCAGTGGACTTATCCAGTTCCAGTACTAATAAAATTAATAATTTTATCCAATATTTCATCCTATAAACACATGAAAAAAAGACTTCTAGTAGAAGTCAAGCTAGGCTTGAATTTTAGGGAGTAGTGACTTCTTCTTTTGGACAGAATAGGGAGAAGTAAAAGCAGAACAGGGAGAAGTGGCAGCAAAGCAACCAATGCAATATATATATATATATATATATATATATATATATATATATATATATATATATATATATATATATATGTGTGTGTGTGTGTGTGTGCTCTGCTTCTCTTATGTGGACTGTGGACTGTATTTTTAATTATGCTTATTTGCATTTTACATTGGTTTTAAACGATTATTTGTTTTCAAGTAGAAAATTCTCTATGTTGTATGTATATTACAAACACATTTTGTAAGTGTATGAATGTATCATACTCATATGCAATGTATTCATACTTGAAAGTGTGCATGTTTAGATGGAGAGAAATATGATATAATTTTTGGCCATATGACTTCAAAAAAGCATAGCAGAAATTATACATTGTAATTAATTTTAACTGACAGGAGCACTTAGATTACAGAATATTAAATAAAAAATTGGTAAAAATACTTAAGCAACTGCCACTTAATGAATACATTAATTTTGTGTAGTTTCTTCACTAGAAAACGTCAGTCAAACAGAGTTCTAAAAGTTTTAAATAACCCCTATAACACAGACATGAGAGTACGTGTACATGTGTCTTCAACATTATAGTGTTCATCCATTCAAACCACAATGGTCACTGATGAGTAATCTCAACTTTACAACTGCATTTTGAGGAGATTGATTCTAAAACTATGTGAATCTTTTGACTTTACTATTTTGTTGAAGTTTTTAAAAGTATAAAAATTAAATTGCTTGTTCTTGTGGCAGTTGATTAAATATTTATACCTATTTATAATTACAGTGATGCAATCTATGTGAAACGATGAAATGAAACAAAGTAACTGAATCAACACAAAGCTATATACAAATATGAAGATATGGTGCGACACATGCCATATATAGAAACATCTATTTATAGCTTTGTTGCAATGATCCCTTGATAGGGTTGAAAATTTATGGTTTTAATATTTGTCTACGTACTCGTAGTAATGTCCTGTATTATTTGGATAATTCTTTCTTTGCTACTTTATCTCATATTTTCACAAAAATGAATGATGTAAGAAAACAACCTTGACCTTAAGTTACAGTGCTTATCGTCCATTCCACAACATACCATTGTCCCATACGTTTCCGACCAACACATTTTTATCATTTCACCCAAATATCAGAGTCTATCATGGTCCCTTAATTAATAACCTAGGTTATTTGGACTCTTTACTTTCCTTGCTACAATCATTATAGTAATTTCTATCCCAAAAGTCAGTTTAGTTAATAAAGGATGGGTTTTTTTAAGGTCTGATTAGGAATGTGTTTGGATTTGAGCCCCAAAACAGGTCCAGAAAAATCACATTGATTTTCCTGTAAGGACTTTGATTTTAATGTGACAGTAAAGAAATGTGGGGTAGTAAAGGGGTAAAACAGATAGATATATATATATATATATATAATTTAAATTGAAAGAATAGTGAACTTTGGCATGAAAAAAGAATATTTTGTAAATATATGTATTTTCTTCTTTATTTCATTTTTTTTTCTTCTCACATTTATGATGATAACACATGTTTCTGAAAACATTTTTTTATGCTACCACGTGCTTACCCCAATGCTATCAAAAATTCCTAGGGTGATCACTGGATGTGACATCCATGCCATAACACAATGCTCACGCAAAAAACACGATTTTGGACTCCCAAACCCCCTGACACAATCGTGTTTCGTAAAACATGATTTTCAGCAATCTTAGCGGGAACAAAATCCCCCCCCCCCCATAAAAGTAAATTTTTTGATCACAGTGATATATGCCTGTAATCTGTGGTATGTATAAACAGTAAATAGTCTTGCTCAGAGCTGATGTAAGACTATCCTCGGGGCAGTTTATACAGATGTGTTAGAGAAAATTAAAATGTGAGGCAGTCAGCGATAAACAGACACCTTTCAGAGATTACTGAATTGGCTCACAATAGCTAGGATGAGGTGTTGTATCAAATCCTTTGAGCACTGCTGAGGGAGAGCCCATTACAGTCCTATGACAAAGGTACTTTGGTCTGCTCAAACTGAGCAAACTGAATTAGCTCTGTTATCATCACCTTGTCAAATACATTACACAGTACTGTTAATCTAAACATTTCTCACCACCATTTCTGTAATAAGATACCTCCAATGTTAGGGCTGGTGGTACATACATTGTCTGTATATAGCATGATTGTTTTGGTCATTCACATTTTCAGTGTAATTGTATAAACATATGTATATATACATACAATATATATAATTTTTCGTTATTTTGTTCCACACTGATGCCGGTAGACAAAGAAGCATGAGTTTACGCATGGTAAATATTTCTTATTCTATATCATTTTAATACTTACAAATATATATTTTTACATTATTATTACTTTTCTGTTTTCTTTTTACATTCTTTAATTGTATGTGTATAACAGTGCACAGCACTTGACACTTCCTAGCCTCTTTATTCCGTATATATCATAGAAAAGTGTCCTAAATTTTAAATTAATCTGTCAGAGTAATTTAAAATTATTAAATATAATTTACATATAGTGTATTTTACAACATTCCCCATGGTAGGCATGGTAAAGTCAAACTGAATCTGACACTTTTCTTAACCATAATAACATTTGGATATTAGTAGTTATCATGAACTATGTTTTTATCACACATTGTCTTTAATTTATATATCTACATGTAACTTAGAAAATGTATTTAAATTCATCCGATATCATGTAAGATGCAGATCAAAAACTTACAGAAGTACAATAAATTATATTTACTGACATTATCAAATACAAAGATCACGGAATGTCTGTAGCACTTGGAATTTTTTTGTGTGGAAAAAACCCCTAAAGAAACTTCTAATATGTTCAGAGAACAAACATGCCAATGCCAATATGGTAACATTAAAACAAAAATTAAAGATGTAACGTTAAATTCTTGGGTCAGTTAAGGATAATAATCCAGAATTTTAAAGGAAACAAAAGGTGATCATTTGACTTGACATAGATCTTGTAAGCCTATAATCATAATACAATTTTGTGCCAAATCAAATCAAAATTTGTGATGCAAAAATAATCTTCTAAGTCAACAAGCCAGTTCTCAGGCACATTTTCACATAAAATCTTAAAATGAAACTTGATCTAGTTCTCCTTGATGCTAAACTCACACTAATTATAATTGCAGTTATCACGAAGTTCTTTGCAAATGAGCAAAAATTAAATTTATGCTGCATGGAACAGATATGGACAATGCTATGTGGTCCCTTCGTTGGATATGGCAGCACAGTGGTGCAAATACATTAACGGTCTTCAAGTTTACCGGAAGAAAATATCAAAGATCGTATGTGCATTTTTATTGAGGCTAGACATTAAATGTATAGTATTTTCTATCAAAAGTATCTGATTAACTCTTGAAGAGAATTAAGATATCTATTTTAAACCATATTTACACTTTTACACTTTTCTCAACATAACATGCTTAAATATTAATAAAACCAGTTGGTGTTCATAAATTGTGATTGCATGACAATGTCATATACAATTTTATTAGTAATAACATCAAAATGCTCTCAATGAATCCATGTTCCATGAAATGTACCATAGTATAGGAAGAATAAGTATTCATAAAATATCTCGTAGGAAGTCACTGAATTTCTTCTTTTTTTTTTTTTACATCACTGGATTCTTTTCAGAAATTACTCCTGAACTATTTCTGTAAAAATATCCTCGTTGAAAGACCTGCAGTTTTCTATGCTTGATGGAGTATGCTACGTTCCATCTGAAGACTTTTTAAAACTACTTAAAGACAACCATACTAGGACCATTGACAAGGAATTGCGTGTTGCAAATGTTTTGAGAGAAATACAGGGATACAAACACTCCAACAAAGTAGTAGAGGGCAAAACGTATCTTACATTATCGGCAATATTACATTATTGCTTTGCTCATGAATATGACAGTCATTTGCAAGAACATTGTAGAAACTGTGCAAAACTTTCTTTTTCAAACCAAAAGTAAAGATTTTGATAAAACAATTCTAAATTTATACAAGACTGTGGCTTATGGTCGTTTGACAGCTACATACCTTGAAGAACATCTATTGTCCGAATTTAGAGTCAAAGAAGATATTCCAACCCTCTGTAGTGAATACAGAACTCGGAATGGAATAAAATTTGTCTCTTTGAGTACCATTTTAGTCGCAGAGATGAAGACATTTCAATTACATATGAAGATGAAGTAAAACAAAAATTGAGGTTCTATGAGGAAATAAAATTAGGTCATGGACTAAACAATGCAATTGTGACTGAGTCAAGCAGAGTAATTTCCAAATGCAAGCAGAGAATGTTGGCTGCAGAAAGACAGGATGGAGAGCACATTTTCCCAGGCCAGGACCACTATGTAGAGGTAATAGAGGCTGCAGTGTTGACTAAAGCCGATCTCTACTACCCTGGCCATATAAAACTGGTATCTTGTGTTGAATGTTCCATTGTGAGCACCAAACTGGTATCCAAGTCTTTGTGGAAGTTAGCAGAGATTTTGATCCTATTTCAGATGTTGCAGACCTAATCAGGCATGTTTTGTTCAGTGACCATAGTGCATTCTGTCCAAATATTGTATTCTTTCGTGCTGGTGGTCTTGATAAATATAATCATCTAACAAGTTTCAGTAGATTTCATGTTCAAGATGACATCATGCTGGGCAAGCTTCAAGAACATATTGTCTTTGAAATCAAAATTACTGGACATGTCTCAGCTGCGCCAGATAAAGAAAGTGTATGCACTGCATGTCAGAGCACGCTTGCATACAAACCACTGCACTGGAGGACATATAGTTTGTTAGAAGAGTGGCATTTGGACATACATTTACTGGTACACATTATTCTGGAAGGCTTCATTAACCGTAAAAGCATCTGGAAGGCAAAGAATCCAGTGACATTACTGAAAACAAAGCTTTTCCAACTATACCAAGCGTATGGCAGACTTTTAAATATCTTCAACAGAACACACACAGGAATCATTCAAGACAGGGGTACATTGGAACTTGCAATGCATTATCACAGCATAAACACTGTGTTTGACATAACAGCTGAAGCAGAAGCAACAAGAAGCTTAAGAGAGGCAGAGAGATTGTTGAAAGCAAAAGCAGAACCTGATCTGTGCTATTACAAGTCCTATATTAAGCGGTACTCAATTTTCTGTGAAACAGAAAATGGAGTACAACAGAAGATAATCAGGATAAAAGATTGTCTCCTGATCTTGATGATAGACAACCTTGTAAGATTGAAACACAGAAGTGATCCCAATCCTGGTGAAAGCAGGTCACTTCAGTTGTGCACATTGCCACTCACCTTAAAGGGAATACCACGGGATGCTGCCATTGTAAGAACTTGGCATGCCGCTGAATGCAGACACAAAAATGCCTTCGTATGCAGCTGCATGAAAGAAATTGAGCTGACAAAGATGAAGGACGAATGTGCATTTTAGAAGAATTCCCAGATGAGTCAGGCGTTAGACAGAGGCATGAGCAGTTGCGAAGATGGTCATTTATACCTTGGTGGTCCAAGATTTCAGAAGGTAATAATATCACTCATTATTAGCTTAAGTTGTAATACTATTGTTATTGTATCAATCATGTTATCTTCAATTTATAAAAAGTGACAACTATAAAAGTGAACATGAAAATAAAAACTAAAACTGCATAAGTTTACCTGCAATTTAGAGGAAGGATTGATCTCCATTGTAAAAAACATAGTAAAAACTCTATCTCATTTGATTTAGCTGAGTTGCCAGACAAAGAGAAAAAGGACATGAGTTGATTTATTTATCATTACCTCATAAATTGATTGGAAGATGCCAGAAATGATATGCACAAATTTCTCCCAAATAACTTTAAGATAATTTGTCAATCACGAAGCTTCTTTGCATCATTATCTTTCATAAAGGACAGTGTGGATGTGTGGGAAGATACACCTAAGCGACAAAACTGACATTGCTTCATCACACTGCTAACTCACAGAAGAATGTTTTTAATATAAAGTATGAGAGAATTGTGAGTTTTAATCAAGGCAAAAGAGAAATCTTTTGTATACAGATTCTTACTCCTATCATTCATTTATCACAGTTGGCATAAGGGATGAAGAATTAAACTTACACTACTGGGACTGAATATAACAAGTAGACGAGGAAACATTTCTGTAAAACACATATTTAATTTTGCATTTGAATGCTAGTAATATTTTTCTTTTTTCAAAGGATGGAGAGGCGGGTGCTGACACTGAAGCATATATTCCAATTGATCATGACGGAGCAGACTTTGCTGATGCTGTGGATGAGGAGGAAACGGATTTGAACCAGTTATTGGAAGATGTATCGTTAGAATCACAAAACTATTGAGAAATGTACAAGTGACCAAGTCTAGATGGGTCCTGAAGAAGAGCCTGTGACTAATTTAACTGATTGCAAGTATGATGCTGGTGCTTATGATGAGGTGAATACAGTCAATGCATTTGTTGGTTATTTTGGATTTATGCAATTTCGGCATCCTCCAACTTTACGCAGACATCCAAAACCAGCTACAGGTAGAGATGATGATATATACAAGATAAGGGAAGTACTTGATGATGTACTATTGAAAAGTGGAAACCTAAAACCAGAATATGCAGTGGTATGTGCCTTGTGAAGAATCTGAGATTATTGTGAATCTGAACGTCTGGAAATGATCTAGGAAAGATTTTGAAAGATTGGGATGATAAATTCCAGTATTTCATACAAAAGGGGTGTGAAATAAATGCCACATTTGCTCTCCATGTTGAGATGATGAAACATTGTGATGAAGTTATTACCATTGCTCTGGCTGAACATATGGGGGGTTCTGTTGGTTACCATTTACTTTTGTCTGCCGTGAAGTCATCTTTGCCATTTGCCTTTCTCAATGGAGCAACTTCATATGCTGGATACTGCACCAATCTTTTGCACTACCATTACAGTGCAGGTGTATTCCACAGAAATATGAAATACACCCTTTTCTCCACTCCCTAGACACAGCACTGTGAATTTCGCATTGGATATGCAACGTGAAATGGAACATAAAGATGTACTGAAAAGCTTCAGATCAGGATCAACTATGCATGCTGTCTTACCAAGGATGGCCCTGATCGATGAATTAGAGGAAGTTCATGATTCACTCACAAACGATGAAAAGTTGGGGGAGTCAACGGAAGACAGAGAGGAGCATTCTCTATATTTTACCATGAAAACAACAGATCTGAAACATATTCTTCCCAGTATGTCTCTTATACTGTGAAGAAATGGCCTGTCGCTGGAAGCTAGTATCATACCATAAAATATTTACTCCAAAGAATGCTTAATGTTGTCACCATTGGTGTTGGATGCAACAAAAAAGAGTGTTGGTATCTATCTAATCGAGAAATACATCAGCCAAGAGTCCCTACTAGGACATACACAGCATGATAAGCTATCATTAGAAAATGTTGACGGGCCTAAATCCTTAGTTGATAGGGTGAAGAAAATGAAAGGAAACACCATAAATCAAACTCGTTTTAAGGACAAAGCAGTTATAGGAAGTGATAGACAAATGAACGAAGAGAAGCGTATCAAAAAGGTGACATCTATGAAGAAACATAGACTGCCTTAGTTCAGAGATGAATGCTTGTAAGGCCATTTTGAAACCAGTTAGTTCAAAGCCTAAAGTAATGAAAGCAACTGGAATACAGAGAGCTATTATATCCTTGCTGGTCAATCAGCTGAAAGCATCAGAAAGTGCTGTTGGTAACACAAATATGGACCTTCTGCAGGTAGGGGATGATGAATTATCACTATTAGCTGAGGCTGGTCGTGTTTTTTTAAAAGAGAAAGCCATACCAGCAGGCATATCGACCAACATCAATGTAGCTACTTTTGAGTATGCAGGGGTAAAGTTCAAAGCCTATTTAGTGAGTTGCAAACAGTATTTAAACTTTGTTCAGAACTAATTAAGACACCCTCAGAGCTGGATGCCACCAGAAACCGCATTTTTACGTGTTCTGATTCTTTTGTATGTATATTCACCAAATGTATTTTGTTATATCGCCATTCATGCATTGTAGTTTGATATTATGATTAATTGGACTGAATTGTAAAAGTGTTTGTTTTATTTTCTTAAGTTATACCCATTCTCTTAATAATGAATTGTTTATTATACATTAAAATTATAAGACATTATTGGTTATGTTTCCCGATTCAACATCTTCTGTTTCTATCTCTAAATATGCTCTGAGATAAGAAAATAAACTAATCTTTATCATTTTTTTGTTGTTGTACCTTACAGAGTTCATTTTTGTCAAGCCTGTCTTGGCAGAAGCTTGACTTATTGATCACTTTGGTGTCCGTATGTGTGTCCCGTGTCTGTCCATTCATCAAACCCTATATTACAGTTAATGCTAACGTTGTTTGGATTCAGCTCAATGCTGAAGTTGTTTACTTTCTAGTTAAGTGAAAAGTGGGTTCAACAAATAGGGGATCTCTTGTTTCTTATCTCTATGAGTTTTCACTATACATGGATGCAGACTAGATGAGCTCAGACTAATTAGTAATGTCTGTAAGATTCTCTCTTGACCAAGGATTGTTAGGCAATTAAATCAATTAAATCTATTAATCACTGATAATACATTTCTGCAATAACTATTATCAGGACCACAATATACATTCGTCACTATAAACTCTCTCTCTCTCTCTCGTACTTGAATGCCTGCACATATACTTTCTATCCTCATGTGTGGATGTATCTTGTTACAGAACTGGGGGAGAAAAATGTTTAGATTAGTGGTATAGTGTAATTTATTTCACAAGGTGATGATAACAGAGCCTGATTCAGTTGCTCAGTTTGAGAAGACCAAAGTACTTTGTCGTAGGACTGATTAGGCTAATTTGCATAGGTAAAGTGCACTAAGTGGAACAACCCAATTTGTCTGAAGTTAAATACGTCAAACAGATGTGTGTTGGAAAAAAAATGTTATTACATACACCTCACTGACTGCATTGAATGAGAATGTTGAAGCCGTCTTTATTAAAGTTTGTGATCAGCGGCAGCGTTTCTTTGAAGTCGGATTTGTACTCCATATATAAAATTCAAAACATGATTATTTTGGTAGGTTGAACAACAGCACCATTCAATCTCTAATGCAGTGTTGCACCTAGGATCCAATAATCAGGGGACACTGTGTCCCTTACCCTCCAGAATTGGGGGACACACAACATTTTAAAGGGATAAAGGAATATTGTAGTACATAATCCACTAGAAGTGCAACAAAAAAAATTTTTTTTTAAATTAAAAAAAATGAGTTAATCTTATTTGCTTCGCCAGTTTTGCCACCTTAACTTTCTCATATTTTCTTTGGAAATGTACATGATTGCAATAAACGTTTTATCATGTGATCAAGTATCAAGCTAACATGAAAATATCAACATGTTTGAATATCTGGTTATCCTTGCAATAAACTGCACCATGGAATTTTAATAATATAAAAGTATGAAATCATTGATCAAATGAGAAATTGTGTATTTGCATAAATCGGTACCTTTTTCCATTAATTCAGCCTGAGAATAAATTAAATCTTCACTGCCGTAGGCGTGTCTTTAACCTCGCAAATACGTTACAATAGTGGTGATCAAAGACTTTAGCAATTCGGCCGACTACCACAAACCTTAAATGTTTTCATTGCCAGATTCATTGTTTTGAAATGGATATTCATTGCCATCTTGCAGGTTTTATCACTTTTAGCGACTTTGGCCATTGCTTGCGCCAACATAGATCATCTATTAGATGTGGATGCACATTCGCGAAGGAAAAGTGTAGGCATATTTGTGGACACAAAAAAAATGACACTTGCATTACTGTCAGACCAACCAAAGTAAGCAGCACAGACTACATGTAATTAAAACTACATTTCACTGTCCAATGGATTTTAAAGACAGTAACTTGGTGTATTTTTGTATTTAATATCAGTTAGGTTATGACCATGTTAACAATTCTAAGTTTCCCTTTTTTTTTCTTTTTTTGTTGTTGTAAGTATATTAAATGCTTCAGAGAAAATATTTTCTTTTATTCAGATTTGAATTTCCAGTCATTTGCTATAGGCTGATTTGAAAAGATAACTTATTCTCATTTGGATGCGGGCGCTTTTGGGGGGACACGTGCACTGACCCCCTTGGGACCTCAAAACACACTTTTTGAGTCTCAAAAACCGACTAACACTGTCTGGGAATA
Organism: Margaritifera margaritifera; assembly: GCA_029931535.1. NCBI lineage: Eukaryota > Metazoa > Mollusca > Bivalvia > Unionida > Margaritiferidae > Margaritifera > Margaritifera margaritifera. Next base: position 33,470 of record JAQPZY010001590.1, on the reverse strand, counting down.
TGGCAAGTATGGATGTCATGTATGTGACAACATAAAAACAAGCCAAAGTACATATACATGTCGTGATGCATGAATCAAAATGCTATTTTGACATCATGTGAGGTAGTAAGAGACACGTGTCGTATTCATTAGCTTATTGGACAGATATAGATTTCACAGTATTCCAAGGAATCTGTGAAGACATCACAAGCCTGATAAAAAAAATTTTTTTCATCCACTTGTCCAGGACATGTGATTTCAGAAAATTCACTTGTTCCAATTACCTATTCACTTGTCCCAGAATGTCAGTCTCTTGTTTATGATTCAATAAGCTGTATGTACTTTAATCCATAGCAAAAAAAAAAAAAAAGAAATAAAGTACAACATATTTAATTCTTCAAGGGGATTATTTTTTGTTAGTTCTCTGTAGTCAGGATATCTTATGTACACTATTTCTTTCTCCAGCATGGTAGTATCAGTACTTCCATCAGCAAGAATGGTAAGGAATTTACTGGAATTCAGAATTTCCCTAACTTCTTCTCTGAGACTCGATCAAATGACAGCACAGAATCTCTTGTCCTGAGTCTCTTCTTATAATTAGCACCAAGTTCAACTCCATTCCATGCCAGAAAATGGTTTCTTTAGTGGACTAGGGTGTATATTGTGTTAAAGACAGCTCTCATTTTGTTAAAATTTATTTTATTTCATTCTCCATTAGTTTTGAAATGGATGCCCTTGTGGAGCATCAGCAACTCTAACTAAGGATTTTCTGCACATGCTAGTGTCATGCATATACCATGCTGCACAGGGGCTTTATGAGGTCCAAAACTTACATGAGACCTGATTGGTTAAATACTGAATTTCTCAGTTCCATTGACAAATACACTGGTTGAATTTCCAACCTGTACCACCATGGAATATTGTTTGCAATAACTGCAAAACATCTTTCCTTCAGAGTCAAGGAATTCAGGCCATGAATAATTATTCACCCAATGTGGCTAAAAATTTCTCAGAGTCTTAGTTGTGTTATATTTGACATTTTTTTTTGCTGCCAAAGAGTCATGCTTATGTCTGTGTAGGGCAATAGTTCCCTCAGACTTAGTGGCACAGCAGAAATTAGATGATGACAAGAGACAGCATGATTGCAAAATTGCTTGGAAAATGAACACAAATGGCTGAAGTATGACCCAGGAGAGGTTGTGATGTTGTGCACTTTTTGCACTAAGTATTCGGAGAAATACGAAAGTGCGTGGGGTACTTCATTCATTGATGTGCGTAAAAACTGGAAAAAATCATCCCTGGAATCACACAACACAAGATCCATACACATAATGGCAGAGAATACATGAATTTAGCAGAATAAGTGAAATTTAGGCAGGATCAGTAAAAAAAACTTTATTTTTGTGATTTCCTGTGGGTTAGTGAACAAAATCCTAATTTATATATATATATATATATATATATATATATATATATATATATATATATATATATATATATATATATATATATATATATATATATATATAAACACACAATTAAACCCCTCCAGAATGAAAAAACAAATTTAATTTTTGGTTTTGAGAGGTTTTTCAGTTTACTGAGGGTTTTGCAGATGCGACAAAATGTCTTTATAAGCGTGTATATGATGAGAAAGAGAATGTAATTATGGGAGAACATTTGTGTATGTATACACAAATTAAGAAAGCTGTTTTATAACATCTAATGAATAATTAACTGAACAACGTATTGTCCTTACAAATATCATATCCAGTCAGATGAATAAATATAGTTGCTCCACATAGAAATACAGTCCTCGTCTCAAGAAGCCTTTAAGGAACAAGATAATTTTATAACTTTACTAATTTTATCCTGTAAGGATAGTTCAATCCTATAGCACTTAGCTTGTCATTCTGACATCTTGACATGTGAGTGAAGAAAAATGACAGTCATGACTACTTAAATGCATGTATGTAATAATTTTCTCCTTTGAAAAATCAATTTCCATTTGCACAGCATCAAATGCAAGGTCACATGCCTGGATAAATAAAGCACAGTTATTTAATTAATAAAACGAACAGAAAACATTCTTTGGATCATTTATTCAAACAATTAGCATCAATCACAATTAGATCATAAGCAGATAAACATAATCTTACTTAAATGTCTTATCTACAGACATTTAGTGATTAATAATTTACCTCTAAAGTTGGCTCTTTTTTTATGGTGCAAAGACTTCAGATTAGCCCAATGGTTGGACCTAATCTGTGTCGGTGCACGTGTAATGAATTGTTTTAACTTTGTGTGCCCATGGGGAATTTTCTCACCGATAAACATACAATTGTAAACAGTATTTGCTAATGGTAAAGAATCTTGTCCAATGTGTGTCAGGAATTTAGCAGCAAAAATAAATTTCCAAGTTTGAAATGAGTTTTGGTTTTATGGGGTTCTTTTTAGTGTAAAATTGAAATTTGGGATTAAAAGGACTAGGGACTCTAGATCACTGTAATGGCCTCAGAAAATGTCACCAAAAAAATTTCTTTATTTTAAAAACTTTTTTATTTATTTTGTATAGACATACCTTTGTCTTTAATAATACGTTATAATTTTCATATTTATCGCGTGCGATGACGTCATCGGCAGCCGCGCGTGAGGTGTAAAATGCGAAAAATGTGACAAATTCGTCTGATTATAATGTATTTATACAAATTTAACTATTCCCGCAGTCATGAAACAACGGGAAACTTTCAATACATTTCCCTTATTAGATAAATTGTAATCTCAGAAAATTGTATGTTGTTTCACTCATGTGGGATACGGTAATTTTAAAGAAAATGGTTAGATTCTATGGGAGGCAACAGTGACGCTTTTATCGCAGCAGCAGTTTACAAGGTATGTAAATTTAATTTTACAAATATTATGCCACAATAAATGAGTAAAGTATGAAATTAAATGCAGTTATACTTTATCAGATACACATATTCTTTAGAAATTAAGGAAAATCTTCACAGTTTAAATATTTCCAGGCGGTGTTGATTTGCAGACGACGTGTTTTATGACGATGTTGACAATCCAGCTTGGTTTATAACATATTTGTATCAGACTGGTATTTTGGACAAATATTTCTCTATAACAGCATTATATATATAGTGCTATGAAATACTGTGAAACTGTTGTTAATTCGTTTTGAAATTTTTGGTAAATAAAATTACAATCTTAGAAAGCGATTGACATACATATGCATAGAAGGTCTGAAGCAGTTTCCGTACGGAACCAGTCAGGCCTACCTCACGTTCATCACTTATTGAACACTCAATGTAGTACAATTTGAATTGGCAGAATAAATAATTAACATTCAATATAAGGTACATTTTGTCTCAGCAATTAACAAAAATAATCCATGAGAATTAACGATCGTGCGGTAACTGGTGCCAGATTTTCTAGGGGACTCTAGTTCCAAACTCACTACGTTTATAACTGGAAGGGTTAGTGAGGAAAAGCGCTATGAATATATGATTTATATTGATTTGCAAACAAGTACAAAACCATATTTTATATAAACAGTGTGCTAAAGACCAGAAACATTTAGTAGAAAGAAAATACTTGTGGCTGCAACAGAGTACAAGAAAATTTATATAGCTCTTATAAATACATTTCATTCACACAGAGTTTCGTGGTCCAATTCTATAATGTCCGCCTGTATACAGAGCCGACCTGGGTTCGATTCTCAGTATCATAGGATATTTTTTTTTCTTCTCATTTCAACTTAGTACAGATAGTAATCAGTAATAAATTTATTTTCCAGAATGATATGAAAAAATCTTAATGGTCACCAATTATTTAGTTTTAAAAAAAATTGAATTACTAAGTTAAGATATTAACATGTAATAATTGTATTTTCCTGATGATTATAAAACAATCTCAATAGTCACCACTGATTTTTTTTATTTTTGTAAAAAAAAAAAAAGACTAATTGTACATAGTATCATACATAGTGTCGTTATATGTTTTATTCTTCAGCATTTAATTTGAAGATGTAGTGACAAAGATTACTAGTAAGGAGATTATGTGATGCAGGAAAAGATGGCTGACTCTAAAAGCAGGTACTTGAAGAAGAAAGTTCATTATTTGTTATGTCAAAAATTAATTACCTCATGGGTAAAATATTTAGAAAAATTACATCTTGTTGCAAGGACATGTGCTAGAAAAAAGTATATAGACTGCAATGCAGTCTCGAAATGTATATCATATCACTAATTAATTATTTAACTGAATATTCAAATGAATAAATAACATCTAGGACTCAAATATCAATTGAATAAGAAAAAAAATCACTAATTACAAAAAACTACATGTCCCGTCCTTTAGCTTTAAATACAGCATGTTCACAATCAGACTACAGGTCATGAACAGCATAATTATTATAGAGATTCTACACTTTTACTTTTCAAAAAACAGTATTTCGTATTTGAACAGGGAATCATTTAAGCAATAAAAAGCAGGATGCCCAGTTGTTTATATGATTATAAGAATTCAATTGAGAAAGTTTAGTAGTATGGGAATGGCCCATTCTCAGAAATCAAAATAAAAAAAATAACTACAGGTCTTTGAGCTTTTCTGGACCATAGTGAAATTTAAAAAGCAAACCAATGCGGTAAAAGCGAATTGATTCATAATTTATGTTTACAACCGAATTTTCATAAGAAAAATGTACTCAGTGGATAACAATCGCACTGACTTAGATGGACTTCTCTATACCACAACCAGTTAAAATCTGAATAGCCCAGAATCAATTTTATAGACCTCTTTCACAGAAAAAAATATGAATGTTCTATTTATTGTTTTTCAAAATCATCTGTAACATTTGTAGAGTGGAGAAAAGACTAAAACTTGGTATACAAAGTATAAAAAGATCTCACGCAATTGTGTTAAAAAGCAAATTCATCTTAACTATATTACTTACGGTTGCATTGACTAATTTTATTGAAAGAAATAAATTTGCACAAAATGAAGAGGATAAAATTTCGATCGGAAAGTTTAACATTCGCCCTATCGTTATCCAATAAAATCTATTTGATGAAAATTAATTTGAACAATGGTCTTTCTGAATCAAAGTGAAATAAAGAAATTTTAATTACTCTTGCATGCTTTTCAAAAAGTGTGAGAATGACAATTCAGTATTTATTTTCGTATTTTTTTTTAAAAGGCTAAAGGGGACAAAAGCGTACAAGGATTGTACAAAAAATAACGAATGAGTAATCAATTTTTTTTATTACTTTGAATGGTTTGTTCTGAGATCATTTTTGCTCAAGAGTCAATGAGAGTTATCATCGATTTTTACAACATTTGCATTGAGAAAGACAAAATAATTAACTAATTTTGTAAATTCTTTGTTTGACTTTAGGTATTTTAGTATTTTTTCAACGTTTTTATATCTCATTCAGGGATATGACCTTTTTTCGTTCACCTTTAGCAATGTTATCTCTTGTCAATTACTGTTAGAAATATTTAACAATTCACTAAGTAAGATTTCAAATCCATTATTTAGAACAAACAGTTATATGTTACGGAATGTATATGTTCAATTTGTGTTCTGGGAGAATTGCTTATAAATCGATTTGACTCAGTTTTAGTCCTTTCTTTGATGATTTCCAAAAGTTTTGGTTAAACGAAGTTTTGCTGATTGTTATCAGCTCTGCTGATAGCTGAGCCAGCCGGTGCTGTTAAATTCTTCTTCTCTGTTACTCATTCGATTTCTTCAACTTTTTTGTATTGACCTGTAATTTTTGATCCATAGATTCTAAACTCCTATTCATGTTGTGGACAAAATGTTTATTACTGTAAAAAAAAAAAAAAAACGTGGATAACCTGTGTTCTGTTTCATCGTGCACCTAAGATGCAACGTACTGATTTTGACACCATGGCTCTGCAGCAGTGCTTGTCCCTTTAGAACAAGGTCATTTTCTGTCATAGTTATGTTCTTCATAGTTTACATTTTGGATTGAAACTCATTCTTTACAGCTTCTGCTTCATCGAATAATTAAATGCCCCCACCCCCTCCTTTCAAATATTGATAATTGGTATTCTGGTTTTCCGTGAGCACGTCTTCACCCTTAAAATTTTTTTGTTTGCTACTTTTCTCTCTTCTTTCTCAACCGGTCGGATTTCGAAATTTTTGTCATCGTCAATTCTTTTGGTGCCAGTGTTAGTTAACACTTTTCGTCGATTTAATTATATTGTTACACATATCCCGCGCTACCATGTTGATCAATATTTACTTGCCTAATGTTTTTGCAAACATAATATTTTACTACTGATTAACTTATTTGTACCAATATTTTTCAAATTTCCTTCTATCAGTTATTTCTCTGTTTTATTTGTAATATTTTACAACTAACTGCAAATTTGGTGCAAGTTGTCTCTGACACATTGTTACAGTCTGTTGTGACACACCACCTCAAACAGAGATGATACCATTTATTTCTGTAGAATAATTTCGGTTACTATTAGATGTTAGATGAAATTTCACGAAAATAAATGTGTTTTACAAAACTGTAGATCTACACACAGCTGAGCGTGTATTTTATTTTTTATTTCATCCACGTTTTGTAAAAAGACCTCCTATATCAATTGATTCTGCTTAATTTTGTGATAATTCTTTGTGATTGAAGGTTTTATTTAAATCAAATACATATTTTATTATTTCCTCGTACCGCACAGTTTTATGGACGTCTTTACATTGTTCATGGTAAGAAGTTTGTCAAGGAAATATGTGTAATTGAATGTGTATTTGGCACGACTGCTATACCTACTCTAAGTGAAATTTGAAAGGAGTTTTGAAGCCGTCATGATTTCATCAACATTTATGTGACTTTCATTACCCTTTATTTTGTTCAAATTATCATAGACTAACTTGTAGTCTTTATTATTTTATTTTTTAGCATATTTGAGATGTAGTTTGAATCAGCCTTATATTTTTTAAAATGTTATCTCGCTTTATTTCTTCCGTATTGTCATTAGTTATATGTGACGCTCTGGGTACCAAAATGACCCTCTGGGTACAAGGGGAATTTAACATTAGTCCATTGATGTAACATTGGTATGACCCTCTGGGTACAAGGGAAATTTAACATTAGTTCATATGCCTATGATGGTTATGAGAATGGTTTTTAAAATGATTTCTGGGTACAAGGGGAATAGTAATGTTAAAAATGTTTATAGGAATAACATGATGGCACTGTAGGGGAATATAATGTTAAAACTCCACCTAATATTAATACGCCGTTTCGACTGACCAACACCCAGTCATCTACTGACCAACACCCATACTTACTAACCAACACGCCTTTTGAATGACCGACACCCACACTTTCTGACCAACGAATAGGGTCGGAATATATACACACTATACACACAAACACACATATATACTATCACACAAATGTTATGATGTGAAAGAAGGGAAATAAAATATAAGTGACACCCCTTATAAACAAAACTAAAACTTCCCTTTCGACCCTTATCACCCTATAACTTCCCTACCATCCCCTTACAAACAAAACTAAAATACCCCTACCACCCTTATAATCCCTATAACCCTATTTGTGATGCGAAAGGAGAAAAAGGATGTACACACACTATGCACAAACATATTTATATGCTGTCATACACAAGTGTGTCAGAGTGCTCACGCTCTCTCTCTCTCTCTCTCTCTCACACACACACACACACACACACATGGTAGGAGTGCTCGCGTTGTTATGTACATTGAATTTATTATATGTATCCATGAGGTAAGTTGTACTTTAGTCATTTTGTAAATAACATATTTACTGCATTTGAGTTCAAGGTCAGTTTTGTTTACATAGCATATAACAATTAGATTGGAATTGTCCATATCTTGTTTTGAGAAAAGTCAATTACGCACCGGAAATTTCCATTAGAGTTACTCATATTCTAGAATATTCTCTCAGGTGATTTATCCTTATATTTATACAGCTTTGGTATACGAGATTTCATTCCTATACTAAACTTTATATTATTAAGATCAGTCTATTAAGGAATTTTTTTAGCAATCAGATGTTACAGCTGTGAAAACCGGAGCAAATTCAGAGAGAGGAATTATTTATTTGAAATATTCATTGGAATTACTAAAAGTGCTCATTCTCATATTGGATTAATACTTGACTTTGGGATTTATGTGAATTTATTCAAAGATATTATGGATTACATCATTCAGGCATATCAGGACATTCAAGACTACTGACATATCAGGACATTCAAGGCTACTGGAATTCATTCGGAACATTCTATATTTAGGACTTGTGATTAGGACACTTAGGATTATTGGATTATTTGGATTTTAATTCACGTTACTGTAAGTGTCTTTTGAATTTTCACCTTAATTGTCTACAAATAAATTGCTTCTTGATTTTACTCACATTGTTGGTTTCACTTTCTTTCTGTTACATTATTTTAAGACCTAGAGTCGTAACAACGCTCACACACACAAACACATACACCTTGCACAGAAATATCCATGGGGGATTTAAGCTTTAGTTTCGCAAGATATACACGGACATGAAACACACAATATTTTGGAAATGAGTGAGTAGAGTAGTATCTCTTTTCCGTTAGTTTTGGCCACACTCATCTTAGAGTCCACACTTCCCGGGCCGGGCTCCAAAAGCACCACATCTACTTCTCCGTTCGTTTTCTCCCCAAGAATTGACGGAGACAGAGGGCCTAAGACTATGCTTGTCTGCCTCCATCTCCAAGTCCTCAGTTTGAGGGATCATAAGTTGGTCTGGTTGTTGTTCCTGCTGCTCTTAGTGTCATTCTTCTTATTATTATTCCCTTTGCCTCCTCCTCTCCTGTACCCTCATCCATCTTTCATTGAGGCGCGGAAATTTTCTCTCCCTCCTCTCTTGCATCCGCGCCTGCTTCTCTTCCGCCCATACCCTATTTATCTTCTCTGTGTCTTCCTCCAACACTTCTCGGATCAATTGTTTTGCCTTTCTAAAGGCTACCATCACCCACTTCAGTTGCCTTCGATACGGATAGCATTCCATTATTCCACCCGGCACAGGAAGAGCTCCACTCTGTTTAGCAAGCACATGGCTTCAATCAACTTCCCGACTTGCACTGGCTGTCTCATTCTTGACATCTTTCTCGAGACGACGATGGATGGCAAGACCGACTTTATATGCTAGAGACGCGGACGACAAGGAAAACATTTCTCATATTCGGTACGCGGACGTGAAAGAAAACAGGTACGTAGAAAAATTCAAAGATCGACAGGGAGAAAGGAGAAGACTATGTCAAAAGAAACGACAACAACATCAACCCCCTCTCCCAACCAACCAAACAAACAGCACCATTTTTTTCAACATCAACAAAATTTAATACGCCCTGCTCACTCAAAAGTCAACAAAGAATGAAGAGGAAGGATTAGGACTAGTCCGATTATCTTCATGTACAACTGCCAAATACCCAAACAAAACACTGTTAAAAAGAACGTATTTATAAGGTTGACAAAGTTGAGAAGTAAGACTTGACTTTCAATGATCTATTACATCGTCATTTTACCATCGATCGACACTACGTTTTTGAACTAAAGAAAACAGATATCCGTAATGATCACTAAACCACATTTCTATTTTTGGCATCGTTTCTAGAGAAATCACGTCCAAAACAAGTCAGTAAATGTTCTAATGGGAACCCAAGACTGCAATAATGAAGAAAATACACACAGTATTGTCCACACACTCTCGAATCTGATCCTTGTAATTTCACATTATTGAATTGAGTGGATACAGCATTTCTTCTCATAAAGTCTATGATCTCGTCTTTGAGAGGAGGTAATCCATAGGAATAAAAATATTCCACAATGTGGTCGTTAGGAAAGTAAACGCCTACTGAATGGGTTTCTGTGTGATGACTGTCGCCCGAGTTGATGACATAAACTCAAACGTCTTTAAGTATTTAATGAGGAAGGTCATCTTTAGCACACACCACTGGATTCCAAGGAGCTATGTACGAGATTATAAAGATTTTTCAAGTAAGTCCATGAACGGGAAGTCTTCTTTTCTCTGTTGCAAGAGAGCTTTGATGCGTTTCTTCTCCAAGGAAGTCAATGGATGTAGGGGATGGTTACTCAAATTTGTATACCACTCTCTCAAGATATTCTCATCCGGGATGAGTGTCCATGCTTCTTGCAGATAGTCTTCAAACTTTCGTTCTTGACGCATCGTCAAACATTTGTCGTGTCGCATATGACGAGGATGATCGATTTGACAACCATAGGAATGTTCTCTGATCAGGAGTGTGGTTCTTCCAGCCAAGTGGAGAGCAAATCAGGAGATTATGTGTTGTTCTTGTTTTGGCCATCATGACGTCATGGGTCTGTGGCTCCTGTTATGGATGGAAACCATCATCGTTTTCGCCTATGTCTATGGCGTCGTGTTCAAGTTTGTTTTAAAAGTCTAGGATCACTTCTCTCAGACTGTTGATTTCCAGAGTATTATTAAATTCTGCATACAACATCACGTTCACTGTGTTCACGAGGGCTAGTGTAAACTGAAGTTCCACACGGAGTTGACCTGATTTTATAGGGTGGAAATGTCCCTCGTCGCTGCCTTGATCAGGAGTTAAATCAAATACCCACAAAGCACATCCTCCTGCATAATCGTCGTACGAAATGCCGTGGCTACTGTTGGTTCCTAATTGTCCTGTGGCTTCAGATTCAAGTAAGATCTCGAGTAATTTTCTGGGCAACGTTATGTTCAAACGGCCTGGTACACCACATCTGACCGTCTCTGGTGACTTCTATCTAGGACGCGTTTAAGTGTTGGAACTGGAAAGGAGTTTGATCAATAGTTCCCTTGAGGGCAGCATTGTGGACGATGCCAATGAACAAACGTTTAGGCAGCTGACTTTGGAAGACATGATCTTCGATCTTGGATAGGAGTTCAGAGGCAATGATGAAAATTATGAGTTTCATTCGTCACAGCGGATACTTGGCTGTAGTTCTGGTCAGAGTTTGACTGATATCGTTTCCCTCTTGAGGTAGGACTTCCACACAACGAACATATAGTCGTGGCTACTTCGATGATAGTTTTGTACTCGTTAGTATCAGCCATCAAATGGAACACGGTACTACTTCAATTCAGTCTCAGACGCACATTCACGCCATTCACCAAATACTTGTCTTGGAACCACATGTCCAATTGTAAACGATCAATCGCTTCTAAACTACGGCATTTTTTGATTTTCTTTTGGCGGTCGTTAAATCCAACATTGTGAGGATCGTCAGCTTCTGTGAAGGCATCCAAGATGTCAGGTTTGCACACCACACAAGCATCGAGGTGTGTGTTCTTGGCTTCTTTTCCGTACATCAATAGATTTTCGAGGTTAGCTCGGTAAGGGTAAGTGTCCATGCTGCTGCTAACCAGTTTGTTGTTCAAGTACAAATCCACTTTGCTGAACAACGAATGCATGATATTGTTGGCAGTAGCCACTCTGGCATCGGCGCCTGGATTGTTGTTGTCCGTTTTGAGAACTTTGACTTTCAGGTTGATTCAATACGAGCTGAGGTGGTAAATGAAGACAACGGATGAAATTCTATCCGCTGTGATTATTGTATCGTCATCATTGTCGCTGGTATTGCAAACAGATCGAGTTCTGTTTTGGAACATTCGCAAGAATCTCGGTGCATCTTTTATTTTATCTTTTTTTTTAGTTTGTTTAGTTTTTAGTAAACAAAGAGGTCAAAATCTCTGACTGTTATTCTTTTCTCATTCTTTTTCTGGTCATGTCTATGAGGTCTGAAAGGTTTTCGACGTCTCTTTCTGCCTTGTCTTTTGCTGTGGCATAGAAGAGGAATCAATGCCTTCGTCTGAAGTGTGAAGCGAATTTATAGGGGTGTCTCGGCGCGTCATGAGTTATTTTTCTTTCTGAATCAGTACATTTTTCCTGCTTTCATTAAGGCTTGTTTGGGATTTTGCTGGTCGTCGAACACGTTGCGTCAAGGCAGCATCTTTTAAAGCATATAATCAACGAATCACCATAAGTTTCAAACTGCTATTACCAAGGATTTTGAAGAAGATAGCCAATACAGTTGCTGAGTCAAATAGTCCACAGTTGTTTATCTCATTGTTGCAAAAATCAAATTCCAATCGCTGATCCAATGACACAATAACACCACAAATATATGACAGAAAAAGACCATTTTACTTTAGGAACACGTTCTCCACACCACAAACACTGTGGTTGTTGTTTTTGTAGTTCTTGGAGCGATGAACTCTAAGAAGGGGCTGAATCAGTGTTTAACAGCAAGTTTGTGACGTCTACTTCTTTCTATAGTCCATGACTTGTGAAGCTGCAATCCAAGAATCGAAAGTGGGTGGATATCCTTTCCAACGGACTTTTAACTTCTTGGATACGATGTTTTTCCACTTTTGTGTTCTTCGATCCAGAATGCTTTGGATATCGTACACGTCATCTTTCTTGGTCACTTGTTGTAACTCGGGGAAGTAAAAAGTTCATTTTAAAACTTCTCCGTTCACATCCTCCAATTTATAGACATGTGGGTCACGTCCAAGTGCTTTTCCTATGACACAAAGCAATTCTGTCGTTTAATTCGGTAAATAGTCCTTGTCAAAAGTGCATTTTGCTTTTTCCAGTGCGAACACAATCTCCGATGTATAACACTTCTCTCTTTTTTTCTGGTCTTCGATGTTCCAAACAATCGATCAAACACGGTCACTTCGTTTTGAAGTGTCACTTCTTCTGGAGCACATCCGATGCTACGATGGTACGATTGATTTTAAACTTTGATCAAACGTGGTAACACGTCGATGTATTTGAGAGTATGCTGATGTGTAAATCATTTCCAGACACCTTCTTTCAAGGTTCTTTGAAAACATTCCATGACACTGGCTTTAGTTTCAGGATTTTCAGTGGTAAAAAATGAATGTGTCTTTTTGTCAATTCTTTTTGAAAAGCTTGCTTAAGAAATTCGGTGCTTTTGTCTGTTTGCAATCGCAGCGGATATCGACCACTTTGGTTCAAGACGATTTTTAAAGATCGAATTAACTCTGAACCTGTTTTAGAGGTCAAATGAACTACCCAAGCCGATTTTGAAAATATATCAATGACACAAAACAAATATTTGTGACCTCGATTGTACGAAGCTAAACGACAGACAATGGCTAAATCGGCTTGGCACTGTTGATCGATTCCTGCTACTGTAATATGACTTCTTTGAAATTTTCGTCGAATGGATTTGTGTTACGTGTGCGTCGATTGTTCTTGTAACCATTATCGTACATCTTGCAAACGTAGACTTTTTAGTTTGGGGTTTTGCTGCACGATACAAGTTTTGAATTGATTTGTATCCAGCTGCACAAGCAGGATTGTAGTAAATGCTGTCTAAAAGTGCATCCATGTTGCTGCTCAGTAAGTCACTTACTGTTCGGTACTCCTCTTAGGTTCTTGTAGTAATTTGGATTGTGATCCTTGACGTACCAAGGAGTAATAGGAGTTGGAAAGAAAGTTTCGGTTGCCACACAAATCATCAGTTCTTTTATCACCTTTTTCTTGATTTTTTTACTTCTGTCTTCCCCCTTTTGTTTTCTTCTGCTAAAGAGGGTGTCTACGTCATCTTTTTGACTCAAGCTTTGATTTCTTCTCGCTTTGGAATAGGGGAAGGTGTCAACAAGGCTGCCACACTGGGAGAAAAAGTGTTTGAGCAGAGTTTAAAAAAAAAATACTTCTCTTGTTTCTATCTCTTCTTCTATGGCCGTGTCTGTCATCGTCTTGGGAACTTCTACTGCTGCTGCTGCTTTTTGTTTTTCTTCGTTTTTCCTGGCATTCTTGAAATCTCTCAGAGTAGGTTTAGGCGTCTCGTCTAAAGCTTTCTGGTGAAACAGTTGAAGACTTTGCAATAATTATCCGTACTACTGCGGTTTTTTTCTTCTGTTTCTGACAAATATGTTTGATCCGTCAACGATTGTAACTCTTGTTGTAAGTTTGACATCTCTGTGAGATTAGGATTAGGAGGTAAGTTTTCTTTTTGTTGGGAGAAGTTGATGTAGAGGGTGAACTTACTATACCTCTATTCTTTTTTGTCAGTCTTTTGGATTTTTTTTAGTAGGTTTTGTTTTGTTTGCTACGGTATTATGATCCCATCGTAGAAGCGAACGAATAATGACACCTTCATGATCCACCTCCAAGCGGTTTCAAGATGATTTGTTTCTTGGTTTGAATATCAATTCTTGGATGAGCCAGTTGTTTCAAAGCTACTTTACGTTTTTTTTTTTAAAAAAAACATTTTGTTTGATGAGGAATATGAATAATTTCTTGTAGTAACTGACGTGCTGTCAAGCCAAACCATCGTAATACTTCTTTGATACTTTCTTTTAACAACTGTAAAGGAAACGGTGCATTTCTTTCGCGACTGATGGCATACAGTGCACAAATCAATTTGGCAGGAGGATGAGACTGCAAGGAAGTCATGTTGAATACTGTTACAAACTAAAGAAGTGATTAATGTTTTTATGTATTGTTTTAGACAGACAAATACGAGGGAGGTGACGTGTAAATGACTGGACCGTCTTCTTGATACCAGTTGTAAAACAAATCCTTACACAATCTCAAATAATCTGGAATACTAGGTTTTCAATCGATAGTAAATACGTATGTGGCAACTGAGTGGCATCGGCAAGTGCTAGGACATTGTGTACGATGTACTTTCATTTTCCCCCTGGTGTTTGATATATCAGCATGTTTTAATTTCTTGATTTTCAACTGCACCGTTGTCTCCACATCCGTCACATTGTAAAAGCTCATTATCTCGCAAACGCTTAGAGTTTTCATGTTCCTTGATACACATAGCTCTGTATTGTGCTTTCTCCGTCTACGGAGGACAGGTGTGTCTTTGATACATCATTTATTTTAATGGCAAAATGTTTTTAGCTGGTTCCAAACTGTTAAATGATTCATATTAGCATTTCTATTCCATGATTATATGCTTTTTACCATTCATCCGTTTTGCTTTTAACATCTTTTCAACTTTTTATATGTCATCTTGTTTGTCGTATGGAGATAGCCATTGCTCACAAAACATGACTTCTATACCTGCTCCCTTCAGGTCTTCCAGTTTGCAAACAACTGGATCACCTAAAATTACTTGCCTGATTTTAAATATTTCCTTAGTAAAATTATGAATGTAGCCCTTTGCAAAGATTGTTTTGTATTTTGAACTTCAATTAACTTGGGTAAAATGTCAAGCGATTTTCTTGTTTCTTTTTGAGTGGAAGACTACCACATTCTGGTCTTTAGGAATCCGTTAAACCGTACCAATGCAGATGGTTTTTGTCTGAGTATGTTGAATAGTATTCTATGTTTTCCATTTCTAACAAGCCCTCAATGTTTTTGCTGTAAAAAAATCTTTTATTTCATAAACTATACTTGTTCATCTCTCTTTAGAGATTTTCCCAAAGCGTCGTGCATGTCATTTTTTTTTTCGTTGTCACTTTTTCAGCCCAATAGTATTTCGAAAATAAACAATACTTCTCACTGTCAAAATGTATTTGTATCCATCATTGTATTTTTCATAAGCTTGCATATCAAATATGTATGCCTGACACTGATCATCCCCGTAAGTGATTAAAGTAACCTCTTTTGTAGGAAACGTTTTTGCTTACTTGTGTAATGTGTATGTAGATTGCTAAGTTAACTGTTATTTCAATTGAGCGTATTTTCTTTTCTTTTGTCACGTTTAATTTGTCCCCACAATGTATTGCTTTTTTTGTTTGTAAGCAACTGGTACGCCATTTGAAACGGTTTAAAAATTCAAAGAATACTTTATGATTGATAATTTGTTTTTATGTCTTATCAACAAGCTAACAGAAAATCTATCCACAGCAGGTACTTTCATTTTCAACAATTTGTAACGTTTCTACAATGTGTTGAAACGGATGAATGATTTAAGATTTAAGTGAAAGTTTACCATTCCTACGGTTGATTCTAAAAGAGCTACTTCATACGTTGCGTCACCATATGTTGTTTTAAATCTTTGTTCTGCATACATTCTGTATCTATTTTTGTTGAATCGTAATTGATTGACCATGTAAAATGTATGAGATGTTTAAAGTGTACTGTAAATTTAGCCGAATATAGATATGTGTCTTTGCTCAAATCAAAGACGTTATTTATTCCTTCCTTATACCGCGCTACCATTTTGATATCAGAGTTTAGGATGTTATTGTTATAATCATTAAATGTAATATGTAAATCAGTATATTTTCTGAAGCTTTGTAGTATACATTTTTTTATGTCTTAAATATAAAAATCAACAGTGTTATTCTTCTCTATGCTATTTTGTAGCAAAAATAGCTTTGAGAGCACTGTTATCCCATCTGAACTTGCAAACATATACACATTATATGTTGACATCGATATTGTTGTTTTCATTTTAAACTAATGAAATATTTCTATCGGCTCTCTGAAAATTGTTGATTTCAATATAATGTAGCTTTGTACCATTATTTATGATGTGATAAAACAAAAATCAAATTACTGTTGTGTATAGCTAATTGTCTTCATAGTCTGAGTTGTCAGGTATTTTTAATGAGTTTGAACAATTAATTGGTCAATAAATGTTGTCATATCCTACACGAGATGGTAATATACAAAAAATATCAGTGGACCAGAAATGTTGTTACAAGATGGCATCATACAAAATTTCAGTGGTCTAGTGATTTATAAAAAATTATTTTGATTTTTAATTTTCTCGTATTCTTAAGGCAATATAATAATATTTTTAATAATGACTGGTCGAAAAGCATCCATTTTCACATTACTGACAACATTTGCTGACAGGAAAAAGTACCCCAAAATGCAACAGATTCTTAAAGGCTGCAATGAAGTTTAATTCATCAGTAACGTTATATAGCCACTTAATTTTTAGATCTGCTGAGTAATTCTTCTGATTCAGCGATATTTTGTTTTCACAATGTTTGACCTTTGCACATTGGAAATAATTATAGAGAGTGATGCCATTTAGTTGTATATTTTAGTAAATTTTAGTGAATACAGCACATATGATTAAGTTAAATTATAAAGGATGTATATCTCTATTGCTCAAAACTTTGGGTGCCTGAATGGTCTAATGCGCTCGCATTTAAGGATCACTCACACATCTCACATCTGTCTTCGAGTCTCGACTTGACCAACGTGTATATGTGAGAAAACTTGCCAGTTTTAAAACTTGAAACTCAGTCGCTGACTGGTCCTATAAACAAACTCATAAACTACAGCCTTGACCAAAACATTTTCCCTACAAGACTCAAGGAAGCCCAGCTTCTCCCGTTATACAAGAAAAATTATCCACTTGATAAACAAAACTATCGTCCTGTCCCTGTCAGTATTCTCCCAACTGTATCGAAGCTCTTTGAACAAGCAATCTGGGACCAGATCACTAATTACTTTGACAATATCTTACACCCGTATATCTCTGCTTTCAGAAAGGGTTTCAGCTGTCATACAACACTAATTCGACTACTAGAAGACTTGAGCTTAGCCCTAGAGAAAAACAAAAATGCTGCAGCGAATTTTGATGGATTTATCAAAATCATTTGAGT
The DNA here is from genome assembly GCA_029931535.1 of Margaritifera margaritifera. Taxonomy (NCBI): domain Eukaryota; kingdom Metazoa; phylum Mollusca; class Bivalvia; order Unionida; family Margaritiferidae; genus Margaritifera; species Margaritifera margaritifera. The sequence goes on along the minus strand of JAQPZY010001590.1, from coordinate 15,846 downwards.
GTTTCCCCAACAATCTCCTCCTCCAGAAACTGGCAGCATATGGGCTTTCAGATTCGGTCGTAAACACTTTGGCAGATTACCTCTCAAACAGAAGACAATGTGTCAAAATAGGAAACTCAACTAGTTCATGGGCAAATATCTATAAAGGGGTACAGCAGGGATCAATTCTTGGACCCATACTTTGTAATATCTTTATTAATGATATCTTCTTTTTCATAAATGATTCTGATCTATACAACTATGATAATGACAACACACTTGCCTACGCTCACCACGACTTTAATATTATGAAATCTACTTTGGGAACAGAGTGCAGTACTTTGATTAGGTGGTTTACCAATAATAAAATGAAAGCGAACCCTAATAAGTTCCAGGCTATTACACTTGGGAAGAAAACCAACGAACAACTTCAGACCTTCTCCTCCAGCGAGGCTTAATTATCTTGTGAAGATTCGGTAAAACAACTGAGAGTCACTTTGGACTTTATGCTAAACTTTAATCAGCAAGTCACTGAAAATTGTCAGAAAGCATTTAAACAACTAAATGTGCTCAAACGAATCGGAACATACCTTACAACCGAAGGAAGACTGACTGTGTACCACTCTTTCATGATGAAAAACTTCAACTACTGTCCCCTAACCTGGCATTTCAGCAGTCTGACCAACATAAACAAACTTGAAAAACTACATGAACGAGCTCTGAGATTTGTCTTCATTGATTTCAAGAAACGTTACTCTGAACTCTTCGACTTGCAAATGTATCAACTCTCCACAGCCAAAGAATGAAGACCATGGCACTTGAAATATTCAACATTTTAAACAAAAAATGTCTAGCATAGTTAAATGATCTGGTAGTTTAAAAAAATCTTCTTACTCTTTTAGGTAAGTAAACACTTTGGAGATCCCTAAAGTAAGAACATCCACATATGGGCTAAAATCTTTTAGGTATGCAGCAGCAAAACTATGGAATTCTCTCCCCAATAACTTACGAACACCCTCAGATTTTAATAATTTTAAATCCCTCTTAAAGACCTGGTCTGGGAGCTTATTGTGTAAATGCTCCATATGTAAGCAAAAGTAAATTAGTTTTTGCTGCTACTTAAATCGGCTGATTGCTAAAGTATTTTAGATTCTAGTCTTGTATAGATGCTGGTAGATATTGATTGCACTAAATGTTGTATACAGAACATGCTTGTAGTTGTTGATTGCCATAAATGTTAGCTTGTGACGCTTACACGTGGTTTTGGATGGATTTTCCTCCATTTTAGAAGATACTTTCATTAATTATATGCTTCTGATGCAATAATACTTATCGTATATGTGTGCTTAATATGTTTTGCATAGTCTATCCTTGTCCTTGTATATTTAAAATCGGTATGCATGTAAATGGTATCTTAAGGGTGTATTGGCCAGCCATTATTTTAACCAGTATATCTTAACACTGCATGTAAGCGTAGAGTATATCCTGTAAATTGACTTCTCTGCATTTAATTTTAAACTGAAATTATAAATTGGGGGAGGGGAATATCTTAAGTGTGTATTAGCCAGCCATTACGTATGTGTATTTGAACACTGCATATGATTGAAGAGAGAGTAGAATCTTTACATGACAAATTTTCCTGCATTGAATATTCAAATATTAATTATAAATGGGATGAGGGGTATGCAGTTTAGGTCAGAATTATAATTGTACACAAACACACACACACACACACACACACACACACACACACAAAATGCGACTACAAAGCGGTCCATTTTTGCGCCTGCTTTTTTTTTTTTTTTTAGCAAATTTTAAAAAATCGAAGCCCCCTCACGCACTATTGCCCTTATTCAATATGGCCTGGATGTTCGCAGTAGAAGATCGTGAACTATCAATATTGCTGTCAACATTTTCGTTTTGACGAGCCGGCTTTTGATGCGTATACACCCAGTCCAACCACAACCATGGCTGCTACAACCAAAGTTGTCAGTACACATTTTAGCTAATGAACCTAATAGAACATCTCTAAATAAACGCCGGGAAAAAAGATTACAACTATAGTGGACAAAAGGACATCTGCTAGCCCTAATCTGTAAATTCGAGACAGTCCTCCTCTGGTTTATGCACTTAGACCGTCCTGGACAGAATTAATTCCGTCTTCTTACGGCCAATTGCGCCGGTTGTTGCTTCCACTGATGACATATCTGTTTGTGTTCAGCCCTAGGTCGAAACGAAACGCTAGAGATTCCGAAGATATTTCAAACTATATACACAATCACGTATTTGAATTCCACCCCCATCGGAGTTCCTAGGGAGAAGAGAAACGAAACGCTAGAGATTCCGAAGATATTTCAAACTATATACACAATCACGTATTTGAATTCCACCCCCATCGGAGTTCCTAGGGAGAAGAGAAACGAAACTCTAGAGATTTCGAAGATATTTCAAACTATATACACAATCACGTATTTGAATTCCACCGCCATTGGAATTCCTAGGGAGAAGAGAAACGAAACGCTAGAGATTCCGAAGATATTTCAAACTATATACACAATCACGTATTTGAATTCCACCCCCATCGGAGTTCCTAGGGAGAAGAGAAACGAAACGCTAGAGATTCCGAAGATATTTCAAACTATATACACAATCACGTATTTGAATTCAACCCCATCGGAGTTCCTAGGGAGAAGAGAAACGAAACGCTAGAGATTCCGAAGATATTTCAAACTATATACACAATCACGTATTTGAATTCCACCGCCATTGGAATTCCTAGGGAGAAGAGAAACGAAACTCTAGAGATTCCGAAGATATTTCAAACTATATACACAATCACGTATTTGAATTCCACCCCCATCGGAGTTCCTAGGGAGAAGAGAAACGAAACTCTAGAGATTCCGAAGATATTTCAAACTATGTACACAATCACGTATTTGAATTCCACCCCCATTGGAGTTCCTCGGGAGAAGAGAAACGAAACGCTAAGAATTCCAGAGATAATTCAAACCTATATATAGCAGTTAACCCCAGAGGATGAAGTGCAGATTACTGCTTGTGTGTATGTAATCATTTTTCACTTAAGACCGCACCACAATTGACGTTCATACTAGAGAACAAATTAATAATGGCTAACAGTTGTCTCCAACTAATTAAGAAACGACTTCAGTCCGCGTGCGAGCTTGACCACATAGTAGGTTGTAAACCTCTGATCCAGTTTTTAACTCATATAGCACCACGGCTAATAACTCGCGTACGATGCACCTGTTTAATTTTTAGCAAAAGCTGTCTCGACTAACCCCAAAATGTACCTGTGCAAAAATAAAATATTAATTTTTAAAAAAACCTGTCAGTTTGTATCAACATCCGTCCCATTGTAGAAAATATAAAGTAATTTCAACCCATATATTCTCCACACTGACAGAATGTCTAATTTCTTTGTAATTCATATATGGAACTCCTCTGGTTTGTGTACAATAATTCCCTACATGTACTGAAATTCAACTGTGTATACATCGAGCAGATAACACAGACAGCGCTGAATTTACTAGGGCCGTACATCCTTTATAAATTGATTATAATGCACAAGTAGCGTAAATGGTGTTGGCCGATTTGAATATGCACTGTGTTTTCGTCAAAAATCTTTAATATGCTTGCATAATGATTTTAAAATTTAGCACATGAAAGGCTTAAATATTTAGAAAAGTTGTATTACTTAGTAGACAGCCTAAATTATACAGTGTTTAAACCTTATGCACCTAGTCAAGCAAGTCGTTATTTGTAGGAAACAATAGACTTGCCTCTATCGATCTATAATTTTTGGAATGCGGTGGACTGGCTGGTTTAAAAATAACACATGAGTAATGTATAATCAACGGTCGGCCGGAAAAGAATAGCGTTGTGGGTCAGTCTATAGGGGGCTGACTGGTGCAAGTCAACGCTCTAAAGGCTCCCTGAGAGTTCGGACGGTCTCTGGGTGGGTGGGGGTGGGTGGGCGGGGTAGTGAAGCAAAAAAACTTTTATTTCACATCAACTCCTTTACTTTAATGCGCGCTCTCTCTCTCTCTCTCTCAGTTAATTTCCCATGACGTCAGCGGTGCGATACCACCGATATATGACGTTCATATACACCAAGCCACTTAGGGATGTCATGGTCATCTTCGAACTCGAAGAACAAACAACACCACCGATATAGCGCACTTAATTATATTGATATCATAGATGTAGCACACTTGACTGTGCTGATACCAGGACAGAAAACATGAAAGATCTTGCAAATTCACCAAGCTGCACCTAAATCATGAAATAATGAACGGGTGTGACCCCGGTAACTCTAGAACATCCGTAGTTCGCTTTTAAGAAAACTTTATGACAGGGGCTATTTGTATCACGACTGAAGTTTGAAAGTGGTCCCTGTCATAAATACGATACTATTTAATGTGTGATAAAATTAGACTAATGAGTCACATCCCCTGGATCATGGAAGTAGCTATGGCTTCATTTCATCTACATATTTAACCACTCCTTAACAGTCACCTCCCTTAACCAACAAAAATATATCCATTCATTGGCTGCTCAAGAAAGGTGCTACTAGAATAACAGGTTTTTTGTTGGTTTCTTAATTAACACCTTTCTCACTCATAATGTTTGAGTTTGCATAGCATTTAATGTCCCTCTTTTACGACATATACTCTTCTTAAAGTTTGCAAATCATTGGAAATCAAATTTCTACCTAAAAGTCTTGAACATTGCTTTATATTTGATTGGTATGTTAAAAACGATTGCATAGTGATCTGCAACAAAGAAATATGATCTTCCCAGTTACTAGTCCACCTAACCCACAACTTACCACTACCACAGTTCATTTGTATGCTCCCCCCATATTCTGTGGAGGAGCTTATGGTGTTACCCGTATCCGTCGCACAGTCTGTCTATCTGTTTGAGGCCCGCTTCGATATAAGGTTTCCTAACAAGACAACATAGGTCTGGTTCAGTTGTCACCTTTTGTTTTAAAAATATGAATTATGGTTCGTGTTTAGTGTTTTTTCAATTATAACCGTGACCGTACAACCCCCCCCCCCCCCGCCGACTCCTTCCTTTTCTTTCGTAGAAAGCAGTGGATATTAAATTAGGCCTGTCCGTCCTTCAGTCCGCCAATTCCACTTTCGTTTCCGCATAATAATGCCTTTAATTATTATTATCTTACAACCAAATTTGGGATGCCACTTGATATTGGTGAGACCTCGACTAAATTCGACTGACAGCTTGCTTCATCATCTAGCAGAGTTATTGTTCCAAATTGACAGACCCGCCCACTTTCGCTTCTGCACAAAAACTCCCTTAATTATTAGTAGATTTCAAGCAGATTTGGTATATAGCTTAATTTTCAAAAGCCCTTGGCTGATTTGGATTGTTAGAGTTCTGTGTCACTGTTTAGTTGAGTTATCAGACCACGAACTTATTTTTCCGCACAATAACTCCCTTAAATATTATTGGATTTCAACCAAATTTGTTTTGTTGCTTGATATTGACGAGTCCTTGGCCGGGGTCGATTTTCAGACTTCTATGTGATAGTTTAGCAGTGTTGTAGCCCTTACTTCGCAGACCCACCCACTTTCTTTTCCGCCCAATAAATCCCATGATTATTATTTGATTTCAAGCACATTTGGCATGCAACTTGGTTGTGATGAATCCTTGGCTGAATTCTATTGGTAGCTTGCTGTATAATCGTTTAGCAGAGATATAGCTCTTGATTAACTGACCCACCCAGTTTTATTTTCTCAAATCAACCTTTTCATTTTGTGATTGGATTATTTGAACCAAATTTGGTAAACAGCTTGATATTGGTAGAACCTTTGCTAGATGAGACCTCGGCTGAGTTCATTTATCAGCATTTTAAATCACGTAGCCTACAGTCCCTGATTGTCAGACCGATCCACAGTTTAATATTTATGAGACCTCTACTGAGTTTGATGTTGCTTACGTACATGTTCCGCGATCAATGTCATCTACAAGCGGAGTTGTGGGCCTTGAATGTCAGACTCACTCGCTTTCCTTTCTGTGCTAAAACTCCCTTTATTCCTGTTGGATTTAAATCGAATTTGGTAGGCAATTTAATGTTGATAACACCTTGGCTTAATCTGGTTTTTCAGCGTGCTATGTGCATCATCGTATAGCGTTGTTCTTGTTTGCACACAGTAATTCCCTTGATTATTATCGGATCTCAAGAAAATTGCGTACACAGATCTATATTGATATATCTTCAACAGTAAGGCCAAGTGTGCTATGGTATGGTCCTTTGTCTGTCGTGCGTCGATCGTTCACAATTGGTATTTACAACCTCTTTTCAATAGCCGTTGACCAATTTCCACATGATTTTACAGAGAGCATTCTGGCATCAAGACCTTTCAAGTTTGTTCAGTGGATGTTGACCCGTTATCCAATATGGCAATCGTTACTGAAAATGGCATTATTTTAAAAAACAATTTCTTCTCTGAATTTGACAAAAGGTGACACAAAGCAGCCCGGAATGAAGATCTTTCATATTTTTTTCAACTGATGCCTATCCGCCATCAAATATGGTTGATGAAACTAAAAGTAGATACACATTTAAATGACCCTGTCTCGATAACTGTTGAATAGAATTTAACTGAATGTCACAGAAAACATCCTGACATAGAGGATTTCGATATTCGACAAATGATCCTGATTCACCGTCAAATATAAAAAAGCAAAACCTTATAAACCACTTCATCTCCAAAAGAGCCAAACATAATTTGACCACATGTAACAGAACGCATTCTGGCCCAGATCGCTTTCAAGTTTTTATAAATGATGCAAATCGGCCATGAAATATGTCCACCATCACTGAAAATAGATAAACATTCAAGCGAGGTCTTCTCTAAAGCCGCTCAACAGAATTTAACCGAATCTGACTGAAAGCATCATGGCATAGTGGTGTTTTAATTTGATGCAAATGATGCCGATCCGCCATCAAATATGATCGCTCTTACTAATAAAAAAAAAAAACAACAAAAAAAAAAAATTATTAAAACTTTAAATGGCTTCTTCTCACAAACTGCTCTACAGAATTCAACACAATTTACAGAACGTGTCCTGGCATATATGGTTTTTGCCTATGATGCACTTTCGCCGTCGGATAAGGCCAGACGACCATTACTAAAATAGTGAACGTCTGAGTGATTATTCACTGTTACTTTAGAATTCTTTATACGACGTCTTCTAACAACTGTTGAACAGATTTTCAGCAAATCTGATAGAAAGTATCATGGAATAGTGGGCCTTCAAGTTTATATAAATGATGTCAGTCTTCCATCAAATATGGCCAACATTACTAAAAATAGAAAAACCTTTCAACGACTTCTTAAATACCACTCAGCAGAATGTGACTAAATTTGACAGCATTCTGACACTAAGCCTTTCAAGTTTCTACAAATGATGCCGATCCGCCATCATATATGGTGGACCGTTAATAAAAATCGAAATTCATTTAGATTACTTCCTCTAAAAACAATTCAACGCAGTGAGACCAAATGTGACATAAAGCATCCTGGCATAAAGGGCTTTAAATTGTGTCCAATTGATGCCGATCTCCCCTCAAATATGGCTGCTATTACTAAAAAGTAGAAACAAAAACACTGTAATAATATGTTTAAATAATCCACTTAACCAAATGTGACCAAATTGGATAGAAAGCATTTAAGATTGAATGTCTTGCAAATTTATACAAATGATGCTAATCCGCTGTCAAATACAGCTGATGTTACTTAAACTAGAAAGATATTAAGTAAACTTTTGTAAAACTGGTCAACAGAAGTTGACAAACTTTCACAGAAAGCATCCTGGTATTTTAATATTGGACAATTTGAACCGCTGTGGTATCAAGCTTGAAACAGTTGTCTTACAAAATATGCAGTCAGCAGCATTGGAAGGAATTGCTACAGAAAACATCTTAGTGGCCCAGATTTCTTAGCCAGCTGCTCTTGAATATGACTATTAGGCAGTTGTCATCCAGGCGAGCGATCTCAGGCCCACTTAGGCCCCTTGTTTGAGATTTAGGGTTGAAACTGAGGCAATGTTAAACCGTTAGTTGTGTAGTTAATAGTCAATGATAATAATGTAAAGACATAAAGCTGGTCAATACAACAATGAATCAGTTGAAGAAAGTGTATATCAAGTAAAAGTTTGATTGGCATAGAAGCGACAATATGAAGGGAGAATAAGGGGCTCTGCATTTCTAATATGAAGCACACAAAAAAAAAACCAAATGAACAATTGCTGATGCTCTTTAAGTTATTTCAGGGTTCCCGTAGATCATGGAATTGCTAACAAATTAGTTTGATTAATTTGTATATACCTCAGTTGTCAGTAAGGACCAGTGAGTTTTTGTTATGGTCGTTCGTCACTCGTCTGTTCACTATTGTTATTTACAACTTCTTCTCACAAATCGCTCGATGAACATTCTGGCATCAAGGCCTTTCAAATTTGTTGAGAGGATGACGATCTGTCAGTCAATATGGCCGCAGTTATTAAAAGTATAAAAACTTGTAAAGATCTTCTCAAAAACAACTCAACATAATTATCCAAAAGTTGACACAAACAGCTTCACAGAAATGTCTTTCATATTCATACAAATGATGCTGATCCGCCATCAAATATGGCCACCGTTATTAAAACTAGAGAACCTTTAAACCACTTCTCATAAACTGCTAAATAGAATTTAACCAAATTTGACAACAACAACAACAACAACAACAACAAAAATTCTTGACATAGACAGCTTTCAAGTTTGAACAAATGATGCTGATGCGCCATCAAGTATGGCTGCAGTTGCTAATAGTATATAAACCGACGTCTTTTCAAAAACCGCTGAACAAAATTGGACCAAATTTGACAGCATCCTGGCATACAGAGTTTTGGGGTTTCTTCAAATGATGCCAATCCGCTATCAAATATAACCATCGTTGCTAAAATTAAAATAAATATATGTCGCTTCTACTAAAAAAATAGCCAAAAGACTTTTACCAAATTTGACAGAAAGCATCCTCTTGGCACACAGGGCATTCAAGTTTGCAGAATTAGAGCCAATCTATCATTAACTATGATCACTGTTACTAAAAATATAAAATATTGTAATGACTTTCTCTCAAAAACCACTGAACAGAATTTGAACACATTTGACAGAAATCTATCTGGCATAAAGGTCTTTCAGTTTAGTACAAATGATACCAATCTGAGATCAAATGTGGCATCTTTTAATAAAAATAGAAATTTCATCATGTGATTTATTCTCACAAACCACTGTACAAAATTTGACCAAATCTGCGACAAAATATCCTGGTATAAAGGCTTTCACATTTATATAAACGATGGCGATTAACCATCAACAGAGGCGGCGCGAGGGTTTGAGGCTCTCGGGCGCAATGTTCTTTAATGGCACCCCCCTACCGAGGCGCTCGGGGGCAATGTTCTTTAATGGCGCCTCCCTACCGAGGCGCCCGGGGGTTAAGTTTTTTTAGTGGCGCCCCTTCTTTGCCACAGAGAACAGTTTTTATGTCAGTTGCCAACCTCCACCCCCTCCCATCTAAGCCCTGAAACCTGGGGCTTAGATGCTCAGATGTGTGTGGGTGTGTGTGTGTGGGGGGGGAGGGGGGGGGCAAGAAAGCTACCCTCGGCGCTCCCGCCCTCGCCCGGCGCCTGGGGGCAATTCTTCCCCCTCGACCCCCCCCCCCCCTCGCGCCGCGAATGGCAATCAAATATGGTCACTGTTACTAAAAATTGAACAAACTTCAAATGATTTCTTCTCAAACACTGCTGAACAGAATTTGACCAAATTTGACAGAAAGCACATCTGGCATAGATGGCTTTCAGATTTGTACACATGATATCAATCGGTCGTCAAATATAGCCACCATTCCCAAAACAGAAGAACGTTTTCACAACTTTATAAAAAAAAAAGAAAAAAAAAAAAGAAACAAACAAACAAAACGAAACAAACCCACTCAATAGAATTCGGCCGACTTGGATACGAAGGATCCTGGCCTAGAGGCTTTTCAATATGATACAAATTGTGTTGATTTAACAGCAAATAAAAATGAAGATACAAAAACCAGAGAAACCTTCCAAAAATTGTTTTCATAACGAATACATTGGAATACATTTATACAGTAAGCACCCTACTGATCCAGATCCCTTGATCAACTGTTCTTGTATTTGGTTATTAGGCAGATGTCAGCCAGATCAGCGATCTTAGACCCACTTGGACCTCTTGTATTGATTTCCGTGGTTGCTGTCAATCCCGAAATTAAAGAACCAGTAATTATTGACCCGTTCATAGAAATAATAAGACCCTTTCCCTATCTACGAATGTAAGTATCATCAGAAACGTGTTTCCAAATCACAAATATTGATATTTAAAAAATAAAATAAAATCAAAAATTAATCCATAGCAAATTATTATTAACAATAACATGCCCCATCGTACTTGCCCTTTGAAGTGTGGGAGGTTTACACTGAACTGACTTTGGTACCTGAACTTTCATCTTTCTTGTGTGCGTGTTTTCTGTGAAAGGGGAGGGGGGGCTGCTTTTCTAATTACATTTTTCCAGTGGGAAACTCAACCCTGAAGGAAAGGTGGCTCAGTACCACCGGTTCCGTGAATTTAAACCAGGACTGCTGCATAGGTGCAAAATGAGCTTCGTACTTCTTGTATACCAAATATGGTATTAAACCACAGCTGGAATTTACTCATTAAGGACAGCGTCGTCGAATGCGACAGGCAACAGTCCGCTCTGCTCTTTTATCACCCGTGGCTGCCTGAGATACGATTTCCTCGTTAGATATGAATATGCATAAATCTGCTTAATCAATCACTGCGAAAACGAGTAACATTTACTCGCATTGTTTACCCCACTTGACCTTTCAAACTGTTTGGATGAGCCAATCGAAGTTTCTCTTCCAAACACAGTCACTTATCGGTCGATACAAATGACACACTCATTAATGTGTAGGAGATTGTTACAGTGTGTTGTTGATGACGTATATTCGTTTATGTATAGTCATGAAAAACGAGGAAATCTAGTCGCAGGCAGCCAGGGATGAAAAAGGAGCAAGAGGGATTGTCGCCCGTGGCTTGCGACGATGTAAGGACAGGTCTACTACTACTTTCAACTATTTTTCATGCGGTAGCAATTTTCATGCTTTCTTTGTTGCTACAGCCCAGGAATTTAAAGACCCAGCAAACAATTATCATTATGCGAAATCAATAGGACCCCTTCCCAGATCCACAAATTTAGGTACTGATGAAAAGTTAATTTTCCTCAAAAACATTAACTTTCATACCGACGAAAATAAATGAATTCGTAGCAGATTTGTCTTATTCTGTTCATCACCATTTGGTGTCATGCTCTAAAAATGTAAAGACTTCTAGATATACTAGCCTCAACTGGAAATAAAATGAATTCCAGCAACATCAGTACTCTCTAAATGTTTTCTATACAGATGACATACATACTGTAGTATCCGTGGAATTTTACATGTTACAAAAGCCCTTATCTATGATTTTAAAGTATCAAACTTAGGATAGGAGATGAATGCAAGCTAATACCAATAGTCCCTAACTACAAATATGATAGGCATGGTGTTACTGGTTAAAGATTTGGTGAAAGAAGACAAAGAAATACAAAAGGTAAAACCTTAAGAAAGATTCAGCTCATCATTGATATATCCTGTAACTTTATAACTGTCATACCTGGGATAAATATTAGCATCAATCGGATTGTGCTTCGCCACCTTATATAGCTGGCTAGCATACAGGCCTTCCTAGTTTGAACAATAATATGTCTTGTTACAAGAGAAAGTAGTCATGGATTAAAATAATTTGCCATCTTGGTCCCAATTGACAGAAAACTTACTACTATTACAAATTCCTTGATATAAGGAACAATTACATTGGACGAATGACATATCATGATAAATATATACTAATTCGTTATAATGAACTCTTCCCTTCAAAACGGGAAAAGTATTGTTATTATTATTGTTATTATTATTAGTAGTAGTAGTAGTAGTAGTAGTAGTGGTAGTAGTAGTACTCGTAGCATTAGTAATACCAGACATATCAAGATCTACACTGTCTTTATTTTTCATAACTGTTGAACACAGTTCATTATTCACTACAATTCGCAAATATTTTTCCCCAAATTAAATTTTGTAAAGGGTCTTAAGCCATTATCTTTGATAATGAAATTTGCCCCGAGCATCGAGCAGACAGCATGATTGAACTCAATTACTTATAACTTGAATTCTTCAAACACTTTCTTGTATGGCGGCATGATCTTTTCGTGTAAAACATGCGCAACACATGCACACTGATATACATATTTCTCAGATAGTTTGGTTTGGTTTGGTATTCGGTGTCTTATAGTTTGGTTTGGTTTGGTATTCGGTGTCTTTCGGTGTCTTACGGTATAGCAACACTTGACGATTACATTGTGCCTCAGCATGTTGTGTAAAGTGCCCTGCATAAGGGCACACAATGGTGGCCAATCCGGGAATAAAATCCGCACCCTTCTGGTCATGAGTTCAATGCCTTTCACCACCGAGCTGCCTCGGCCCCTCAGATGAATTAGACCCTAATAGATATTCTAATAAAAGTTCAAACCGAGATGATGTGGGTCAAGCTATACTCCCCCCTGTAAAAAGTGGAACAGTTTCCTCAATGAGAGATTAGTTATATTTTAGATAATATCTTAATGACATAAGATCTTATTTTGTAATTATTTTCCTGTTTTTTCATCATCATAAGACTGTAAAATAAATGTTAAGTAATTCTCACTCTATAATACGGATGATCGCAAAGATAAAGCTCTGATAGTAATTGTACCTGAAGAACGAGATAAGATCTAGTCTGGAAAAAATATAATGGAGCAATATAAATTAATTTTCATTATATCATGTGTCCATTCCATTTATATTTCTATATGTGTATTGCATTCCAGGACTGAACCACCAATGAACTGTTACAGTGCCAAGCCTGTCTTACAGCAGGAAATCTCTGTAATCTGACATGTAGTTGTATTGGTCTCTTCCTTGCAAGGCGTGTAGCTCTGTAACGAGCAACAATCACAGTAATGTCTACCCTTCCATATATACGCTGAGTTTGAGTTACATCCCCTGGATCAGGTACCAGATTGGAGGCGCGGTGGGGGGGGGGGGGTTGGGGGGGATTTGCCATGGTGTAAGTAGCCCTGGCTTCATCTCATCCGCATAGTTAACTCTTCCTCAACAGCTACCTCCCTTAACCAACAAAATTGTGTCCAATCTTTGGCTGCTCAAGAGAGGCTTTACTGGAATAACAGGTTTTCCTCGCTTTTCTTGTTTACCACCTTTCTGTTAATAATTTGATTAGCTTGTATTGTAGAAATATAAGATTTCATGTCCCTCTTTTGCGACATTCATACTTCTTAAAATTTGCAGGTTACTGGAAATCGAATATTTGCTAAAAGTCTTGAACATAACTTCATATTTGATCGGTATGATCGGTATGCTTAAAAATGATCAGATTGATCTGCAGCAAAGAAATCTTTTTTTTATCAGTTACTAGTCCTCCTAACCATCCTCCCCCGACCCCAGATCCTGCTGCTTTTCGTTGAAAGCAGAGGATATTAAATTGGATGTGTCTTTCCTTAAGTCCGTCCATCCAACTTTCGTTTCCATGTAATAATGTTCTTAATTATTATTGAATTTCAACCAAATTTGGCATGCAGCTTGATATTGATGAGACCGTGACTACTTTATATTATCAACTTTCTTCATAATCGTCTAGCGGAGTTGTACCTCACATTGTCAGACCCACCCACTTCCGTTTCCGTACAAAAGCTCCCTTAATTATTAGTAGATTTCAAGCAAATTTGGCATGCAGCTTGATTTTTAAGCCTTTGGCTGAGTTCGATTGTCAGCGTTCTGTGTAGTCGTTTACTTGAGTTATTGTCCCTGACTATCAGACCTTGGAACTTTCTTGTCCACTTAAAAACTCCCTTAAATATTATTGGATTTCAACCAAATTTGTTTTGTCGATTGATATTGATGATTCCTTGGCCGGGATCGATTGTCAGACTTCTAAATGATCGTTTAGCAGTATTGTAGACCCTGTAGACCCTAATTGTGACCCCCCACTCCCACTTTTTTTCCGCCCAATAAAACCCTTGATTATTATTTGATTTCAAGCAAATTTGGTATGCTGATTGCTTGTGATAAGTCCTTGGCCGAATTTGATTGTGAGCTTGATGCATCATCGTTTAGCAGATGTATAGCGCCCCTGATTATCTGATCCACCCACTTTCATTTCCTCAAATCAACTTTTTTGTGTGATTGGACTTGATTATTCGCTAAATTTGGTAAACAGCTTGATATTGATAGAACAATGGTTTGATTGGATGAGACTTAGGCTGAGTTCAGTTGTCAGCATTTTAGGTCATGTAGCCTACAGTCCCTGACTGCCAGACCCATCCACTTTAATTTCTGCATAATGACTCCCTTTATTGGAATTTAATCAAATTTAGAAGACAGTTTAATATTTATAAGACCTCTGCTGAGTTTGATTGTCAATGTTGCTTACGTACATGTTCTGCTTTCAACGTCATCTAAAAGCGGAGTCATGGGCCTTGATTGTCAGACTCACTCGCTTTCCTTTTTGTGCAAGGACTCCCTTTATTCCTGTTGGATTTAAATCGAATTTGGTAGGCAATTTAATGTTCATAACACCTTGGCTTAGTCTGGTCTTTCAGCGTGCGATGCGCATCATCATATAACGATGTTCTTATCCCTGATTGATGTACCCACTCACATTTGTTTGCACACAGTAATTCCCTTAGTTATTATTGGATCTCATATGGTACTTTGTCTGTCGTGCGTCGACCGTTCAAAATTGTTATTTACAACACATCTTTTTAATAGCCGTTTGAACAATTTGCACAAAATTGTAAATAGAGCATTCTGGCATAAGGCCTTTACATTTGTTCAGTGAATGCTGTCCCGCTATCCAATGTGGCAAACATTATTAAAAATATTTTTTTAAAAACAATTTCTTCTCCGAGTTTGACCACATTTGACACAAACCAGACTGGCATGAAGGTCTTTCATGCCTATCCGCCATCAAATATGCAAGCTGTAACTTAAAGTAGATAAACATTTAAATTACCTTGTCTCAAAAACTGCTGAATAGAATTTAACTGAATGTCACAGAAAGCATCCTGGCATAGAGGATTTCGATATTTGACAAATGATGCTGATTCACCATCAAACATAAAATAAAAAATATAAAAACCTTATAAACAACTTCTTCTCCAATACAGACAAACAGAACTTAAACAAGTTTGAAAGAATGCACCCTGGACTAGATCGCTTTCAAATATTTAGAAATGATGCAAAACAGCCATCAAATATGGCCACCATTACTGAAAATAGACAAACCTTTAAGCGAGGTTTTCTCTAAAACCGCTTAACAGAATTCAACCAATTTCACTGAAAGCATCCTATGGCCGGCCTTACTAAGAAAAATCGTTAAATGGCTTCTTCTCAACAACTACTAACAAAACCGAGTTGACTTGTCGCCATAATTTAAACAAACCCCCCCCCGCCACCCGCCACCCCACAAACAAAAACAATAAAACAAACACAACTCAGTCCACTTGGTACCCAAAAATCGCTACACAAAACCGAGGCCCAATGGACCGCCAAAATATAATAACAAAAAAACAAACCAAGGCCACAGGTCGCCAAATAGTTACTAAAAGGCAGAGGCTACTATAACTTACACTGGACGTCACAATTTTACCTAAAAAACCC